>OW121853.1:15268798-16518798 GCA_933228895.1 Platycnemis pennipes
TTGAATTAATTGAAAAAAGCTATTTTTGCCTGAGGAATTTGATTTTATTCCGTCACTGTTAAAAAGGATTGATGCAAATTTTAAAAAGAACAAACGTTGATTTAAAAAGGAAGCACATTTCAGCGGACAGGAATTCTAAAAGTCTTCCGTAGCGATCATAGTAGATCACTTTCAGTAAAGGTTGTTTGCAATCAATTACTTTTCTTGGGCGTTGATAAAGGCAATAAATGGCCAGAAGTATTACCGGGTAAACAATTTATTAACAGAGCGTGCAAGATGAAAATAACAAAAAACTCAGAACATGGCACTGACTTGGAATGTACCTCTAGTATAGGAGGCTTTTGAAATTATTCTATTATGTTATTTTAATTCTCAGTGTTTTTCATTTCCAAATCAAAATAATACCCCAAGTAAATGTGTAAGTAACTAGAAAACATGTGTCTTTTCTTGTTAAATAGAAGCGAGTCATCTCTGTTTACCTCTCAGAGATATATAACCGCTTTTCGTCTTGGCATTCGACATTTTTTCCGGCTGATTCAGCTGTGAAAATTTGTTCAAATAACGTAACGGTAATAAAGCGGCGAAACTATTGCTACTGTTTCGCGGCCTCCGGGCATTCACTTGACGCGATTTAACGCTGCTTATGCCGATATAAATATCTAGCCTCAAAGAATTCTGAGCCTCATTATAAATTATTTACGCCTCCCAAGAATACAGTATATCTCTGGAGAGCGCAACCCATAATTTATAAACGGTATCAATCCACTGTGGCAAGTACTTCCACTCTTATATTCTAGCCTCATTGAAAGTTAATATATTCTTTTCAATGAACGAGAAGCATGAGCCTGTTTCTATTTTTATACCATTGCAATAAAGTGATTACTGAATTTATCACGCCCGTGTAGCAGCGTACCAAAGCTATGACTCCACAGAGAAATACCCAAGAACAAGCATCAAAAGCCTGGCTTTATTTTAATTGCAGGCCCCGGCCATTCAAGCCAATCACTTCTGGGAGCAATTAGCGTGCCGTTCATTTGCATAAGGTAAGCATACTGATGACTTTCATCTGTTTCGCGTTTTATGAGAGGGGTTTTGGGGAAAATCGAGGTTACGGGATTTGACACGCAAGTGCAGAAGTATTTATCACCCCTTCTCGCATATAGGCAGAACATAATCTCCATGCCATGGCACAATAAGGAAGATTTTAAAAGGCATCGACTCAGCGTCTCACGAGGCTTTGATCACCGGCTCAATTTTATTCTGTCGGGGGAATATTGTTCTTGATGCCGACAAAGAAAGACACGACCTGAATTAACATGCTGCCCACAACGGATGCCTCTCCCATTGGCCGATAAAACAAGTGAGAGACGGAGGCTAAAATGCGCGTCTTCGAGCGATTGCCACCAATCAGGTTTCACGACGGCACCCACGCATCGTGAATGGTAATGCCCAATCCTTGATTACTCCGGACCCCTCTCCGAACGAAAAAAACGACCTACCTCCCCACTACGTCAATCCCGATACGACTCCGACAACTAAACTGGCCAATTGAGATTATAATCCTTTCCATTTCTTCCCAAAGTACATGAAAAAAAATAGACGAAAAAGCTTCATCGGACCCATCTTCCGAAGAGGGGGCATCATACGGCGCCGACGCCTCGAATGTAATGGAGTCTGACGGGAAAAATTTCGGAGGAAAATGTTCTAAAGGAAATCCCCCCTTCGCATTTATGACGGGCCCGTCTTCTTGGGGAGGGGAAGGAAAGGGGTGAGGGAGGAACAGCTTCGACCTCATCCCTCCTCTCTTCTTGAGACTTCCACGGGAGCCCTCTTTCCATATTGACTCGAAATGGTATTCATAGCGCCTGCTTCCACCTTTTTTTCTTTTTCCCCTTCATCATCATCATCATCGGCCACCAACCCACCCTCGCTCCACACTCAACCCTGTCCCACCAAGCCGACACCAACATCGTCCTCCTCTCCCGTTCAAAATCCTTCGCGTAAAACATGTACTCCCTCCAACATCCCTCCCCCTCCACCCTCCGTCCCGGCGGCACACCAATTGCCTACCCAGAACCAATCGCGTTGATACAAACCCCGGAGCGTCCTCTCTCTGCCTGAGTGGACGCCATCGACTTGCTCCTTGAGGCGGCGTCATTACTCGGCTGCTTGTTTGGGCGCCCGTCCCACCCCACCCTTGCGCCGCGCTGTATTTGCATTCTGTCCCTGGGGGCCCCTAGAGGACCCCCCCATCCTCCCCAACCGCTCGTCCTTTTGTTCTGCCCACCCCCGTTTCCCGATCGCCCCACCCAGGTGGGCGCTGGGAGGAGAAGAGTTGCTACTGTATTACCTGCCCACCACCCCCCGGGCCCATAAGACGGTGCCGAGCATCGATTTTCGAAAGGGATGAGAATATAAATTGACTGGTGGCGTCAAGATGAAAAGCTAAAAAAAAATTAAAAAAAAAAAAAGACGAGGGAAGAATGAGAGCGGAAGGGAATGGGAAAGGTGGGACCACGTCATAATGAACGGACGAAAGAGAATGATTCTGTTTCGTTCGGGGATTTCAGAGCCTCCGGGGGAGATGCGGGGAATAAATTAGTGTTTCAGGAGAGAATGGATTTTTCACCGCCCAGGGGGAGTGAGGGGGTTTGTAGGAGGTGGGAGGGAGGGTAAATAGATAAAGGGCCCCGCCCGAGGAGGGCCAGAGGATGGGGAAGGGGAGGGGGGGAGGGTTGGTAGGGAGAGATGGAGGAGAGGGCTTCGAGGTGACCGAAAGCAATTGCTTTACCGAAAAGCGAAATTTCGAGGCATGCTTCCGTGATTAAGAACGTCTTTTAGTTCTCACGAAAGCCATCTCTCCTTGGCAATCAATTGCATTGGACTGAGACGGGCTTTTCAGGCATTATACGAGCACGTGGAATACAGGACGACAATTATTGTGACATTTTGCTACTTGTAGGAAAATGCTGATCATCAAGCATTATTGCTTTGCTATCTTACGACACAAGCTTCGATGTACTTTGTAGATACATATACGTTTTCTGCACCATTTCTCATCATCCCTGATTTGAACGTGTTCATTAATATTACTGTCAGAAAATGGTGATAAATGAAGTAGACTGCGTCTAAATATGCGCTAATAACATCTGTAGAGATTCACATACATACCACAACGTTCAATGAATAAAAATATTAACTATAGATTAACCTCAAAAATTACATGATAAAGTGATAGAATAAGAAATGTTCAATGTAAATTAGAAGGAGAATAGTCAAGTGGCAGATGATATGTAAATGTAATGAGAATAAAGCTATAATTTACTCACCAAGTTCAGCAGACGTAACAATCCTTCTAACACTCGCTCCATCTGAAATTAAAGACATCATCATCCACGTTTTTTCCAATCTTGAGATTGATTAACTGCAGACTTCCATTCTTAATCCTTCAATCATCTTTATTTACGACTAGTTCAGTTACATACCGCCACTTATTCTTATATCCATCCTTAATTAGACCATGTACTTGTGTCTTGGTTTCCATTAATGGTTTACATCTATTTAAGCTTCAGACATGTTCTCAACAGATCCATTAGATCCCTGGGTTTGCCCAACACACCTGCTTCCTCTCCATCGTAAAAAGTTGTACGTGGACTTTTTCACCTCTTTTTTTACTTCTGTATCATTCTACACTTTTCATTTTATCCGCCACCATGATTGAGAGTAACTCAAGTCTCAATTTCTTATATATTATGTGATCAGTTTCCAACTGTCCATGTCCCGGTTACATAAAGAGCAAAACTCCACTCAAAGGTTTGTGCGTACGGCTTTTTTTCTAGCTGCATTCCTTTTTACAGGAGAAGTGGTCTCTTCATAATGATCGCACGAAACAGTAAACTGTAAAAATGAGAAAAATAGTAGACAAAATGTCATGTAGTTTCCTTTGTTGGTCATGTAATACAGCAATTTCACAAAGCTGAAAGACAACAAAAATATAATGTACGAAATGAGACACATGAAAGTGAAACAACTTAGTGATAATCACATAGTATGATGGAGAGATGCTTTGCAAATTGACACCATTAATTGACACCATTTATATGCCCTGATCACTTTGGCCAACCTTTTAACCGGATGGAAAACGGTTTACAATAAAATAGAGAGTTCACATTCACCACCAATTTGTAATTAAAAAGCATTGAATAAAATTTGTCCTTTTAAAAAATTTGTCCCTCCTTCCTAGTGGTACTACAGCCAGGTGTGGGCCTTGGCCTACCACACTATCGCTCTCCAAGTGTCCCGGTCTGCAGTCTTAGCTCGCCATCCTCGAAAACTTATCTTGTTCTGGTCGCTCTGTAATTGATTCATTCATCTGTTTTTAACACGTCCTGCCTTCTCAGATTGAGCAACCTTCCTTTAAACATTCGTTTTGGGATTTTCTCCTCTGGAATTCTCTCGATGTGGCCCAACCAGCGTACTCTCTCGGACTTGACGGGAAACTCACTATGTTTTTTCCTTCAACCCTTTTTCCTCATTGTGTCTTATCCTCCAGTCTCCTTGGTCGTATGCTGGACAGTATATTCTATGGATGTTTCGTCTTTCGAATGTCCTAAGTGTTCTTTCGTCTGCCAGAATCATCGTCCAGTCTTCTAAAGCAACGGTATACCAGCTTAGATTCCTTAACCTTTGATTATCCTTTACCTAAATACAGAAAAGTGTTTAATTCGTTCAAAGAGATGACATCTATCCAGAACTAGACTCTTCAGCTCCAGCTCTCCATATGTTCGTTCTACCGGTTAATCTCTTTATGCTAGCTTAACTCTTCATAACTGAATTTCTTCTGAATTATATGGAAACCAAAATGAAATGCATGGATAACAAAGCTAAAAGAACGAATAGGAAAACTAGCTAGAGTTTCGGTGACAAACAACATTAGCAGTGAAGAGTGGATTGATACAATAATTAGTGAACAAAAATTAATGAGCGTGGAAACGTAGAAGTAATAAGCGTTGACCTTTGCCATTAGCCACATTTACAGGCAAGGTAAAAAATAAATCTTTCCTCGCAATACAATTTAACCGTTGCTCACGACGACAATTCTTAGCTTTTCGAGGTATCTTGGTTTATCAGATCAAAGAAATTGATAATTTCCTGTCATTGTAGAGATAAAAAAAGGGCCTCTTTCATATATTTACCCCAACTGAAGTTCACGAATCACCCTGGGCGGTTACCTTATATCATTTCACTTCAGCAAGAGAGACCAAAGCTTCCTATGGTTCCTTTTACTATACTTTCCCACCGTGTCCACCCAAATAAGAATGTGGAGCTTAATTCTATTTCCTCCATTTTTATTTAAAAATTTACGATGACAGGAAGCGAGAAGCAAATATGATGAATAATCTCTAATGAGGATAACAACCATTAAATATGACGCGATAAAATCCAGGGAACGCAATAAATAAATCCATTTCATCTCGGAAAAAAGCACGTTTGTTGGGCAGGAACTACAGCCGTGCGAAAAATATACATCTCGGAGCACTCCGAATTTAAAATGGAGTAAATCATCGGAAACCTTTCCGCCCGTCACAGAAGCAGAATCGCGGCTTCGCCGACAGCGCCGAGAAGAAGAAATTCCGCAGTAATTCTTAGAGGATTTACTATTCTTGAGCATCTCATGTGTTTTCAAGGGGGTATTTCCCCCCTATTCTTGACCGAACCATCTATAGTTAACGGGTTTAATTTAACTCTATACTTTCACACTCATACGGATTTCATGTCATTGTGTTAATGTTTATAAAATTCAAACTACTCGTATATTTTGTATGAGTGGCTATCTAGTTCCGTCCAAAATAAAGGCAAATAGAAACTTATATTTAACGCAGAAAAGGCTCAGGATGGACATCAATCTCTATTATTATTATAAAGCAGTGCACATTTCATCACTCCCCGTGTAGTTGAGCTATATTCAATATCTGTCTACATACAATTTTTTAACATTATGAATGAAAAGATAAAACGGCCCCATAATACTAGCAACCAATACTCTTCACCAGGTAATGTCTCAATTTAAGTCCTATAACTATCAGTTCAGTATCATTAGTGTATTCTATCCATTTTAAATAGTGTTACAGTAATTCAAATGGTTATTGCCTTGCGATAAACAAGCAATCAATTAAGAAAGAAATACAAAGACATTCATAAAATAGAAAATTGGAATGGAATCGGCCTCTAACTCGTAAATGTTGTCCTGTTGTTCTTAGTGAAATTTCAAAATATTTAACGAATGAATGTATACGGTAAAATTATCCTCACGCTTACAAGTTTAGGTGCATGTAATCAGTAGTTATATGAAAGTTTTTTCTCGTTCGACTAATGACTTGTGAAGTAACGTATTTATGCATAACACTAATTACTCCTTTCTCAAACTTTCAATGTTAAGCTGACCTTGCTTTCACTTCACCAATATTTCGTAGGGAAGGTATGATTGCAATTATCTTTCATTCAAACATGTTCTCACTGATGACACTACAATATAATTTTTCGCAAGGTGTGAAAATTATATCGAAGTAGTACCACTCTGAACTGCAATGGAACCGAGTTCCGTTAGATATGAGTAGCTGGGAAGAAAGGAAGACATCATGACCAAATGGCTCAGGATTTCCAAAATCGTGAAGTGTTACGGACGAAAGGAAATGGAGTGCGAGTATTAATTCCGACCCGCGATATTTTCCGGGCATGCACGAAACAGTTTTCCAGGTGCGATGATCCATCATCTTCCTCTCGTGAGTCTGCTCTAAGGCCGTAATTGAGATGGATGACAGCGTTATGTAAAGTCCAAAAAATCTCAACTTGGCATGAGCCCGTATTACGTTTTCCGACCCGAAAAGAAGTTGGCCGATCACAAATCCATTTGGGAAGGCCACTTTCTCCTTCCGCGGGAAGCGAGTCACGGCAATCCGACGGAAACATAACTGAAGTGCACTCTATCGTATCCAGTTCTTAATTCTTAGGAAATCCTCAGGTCGTCTGATATTGACATAACGGGAAAACACTCCAAGAAAAGTTAGCATTCATCAAGTATTGATAACGCAAATAAGTTCACTTTGTAAAATACCACAGATTTATTAAAACCGACCTAGGTTTAGACTTATACAGTCCTTATCAAGGTGACAATGGTACACCACGAGCCCTTTATATACAGAATTGAGTGAGGGGGGGCGGAAGTGGACAGGGGATAGGGAGGGAGTCAACGTGCGGGAAGTGTATGCTTGGTCTAAGGCGGGAGTGGGGAAGCGGGGGTATTTGAGCGAACATTGTTAGGAATTGCATTACGGGAGGGGGGGAAAGGTAAGGTTAGGAGAGAAGAGTGGAAAGGGAGCATATCATTCAGCACACATACATTAGATTTTTTGGAATACAAAAAAATTTCAAGGTTTTCCATACAGTCAAACTTGTGGCCCTTAAAATGCGAATGAAGGACTTTTGGGATGAAGTCAAACGTGAAAACTTCCATCAAGTATTCACGTTTGGTATTCCTCTCATCCAGTGATGGGGAGTAACTGATTACGAGCAACTCAGTTACCGGTAACGTTTGCTTTTTTGATATATATTACTAGTAAACGTTACATTTAAAAAATATAACAAATTCTAATAATGTACTCATGGTTTTCTGAAGGTAATCGTCACTTTCTTGATTTTTATTTCGCATGATAAGTTCAAAAGAATTTGGGAAAATGATATTCTGCTTTTGGAGTTCAATGGCTCCGGCAATATTTATAGTGAAGCGGAAAGTTTTTTTTATACTTGGTGTCTTAAACCCTCCTGTGTCTCACCATACTTCCTTCCATCTTGACGAATCTTTTTCGGTCTGCCATATCCGAGATACACGTTAAAATATTTCTATTAAATACAGCGTATTAAAATAATACTCACGGTAAAAAAACAGCACACAATACATTCTAAATGACCTCTTAAACTCATTTATATTTATTTGATTAACTTTAATTAGTTACATTTTTAAATGTACTCGGCACATGTAACTGATTACAAATTCAGAAGAGTACCTAACTGTTACACAGTGACTTTCTTTTCTACCCTTCCAATACCTGCTATCGGTTTGTTAGGCAAATTATCAATGGCCACTGCATTTTTTTTAAGTCGGAGTAATAAATGGCACAGTATGTCGTTTGTTTTGTCTCACGTAGTCACAGTAGAACCCCACTTAATCCCACTAAGAACGTCACTAGTTTAGGACCATTTGTCATGCTGGCGCGTAAGCTAGGTCGGCCTCGCACCCCAAAAGTCGCAGGTTCTAAATCCGTCTTATTCTTGGCTGCCACATTTATTACGGGGTTAAACATGAAATTAATTTCGGTTAGGCAATGGGTTCCCGACCTGGAGCTCCTACACCCCCAAAAAGTAGGGAAAATTTGTACAGGGCAGATTTTCATACATGTTTTCTATCTGCATGTTAAACTCTAAAGATTTTTACCGAATATGGATAAAAGGGGGCATTGACTGATTTACTAAAGAGGCAATGGGGTTAAAAAGGTTGGAAACCTCTGGGTTTGGCGGTGCGGATAAACCTTGGAAGTTTATGTATCTTTAAATATCGTTATGACAACAGTGCAAGAGTTACTATTAAATGAGAAGAACTCGAAAGGGAATCAGTATCAGATCATGGATTAAAATTAAGACTAAATCTATGAAGTAAATTTAAAGCTGATCTTTTTACCGAAGATGTTATAAATATATTGAGGACACACGCGTATTACTTTTGAGTTGACGACTAAACAAGATTAAGGAGGTAGACTGCCGTAGCCTTAAAATCTATCCTTCCCACGAACAATCAAATAGAATAATAGGCAATTTAATAAGCAGTTAGTACGTGTAATGTAGGTGGCATAGAAAGATGCAAATGAACCTGAGTTCTCTACGGCATGATCAAAGTTCCTTTCACTCACCCATATTAACTTCATCCTTGCAAGCGTAAATGGAATGGAAATTATTGCATGACGGCAAACGCCTTGCCAAATAATAAGTAATAGATTACATCGTAGATTCTAACGAGTGTATTGCATGACTAACGCATTTTCAATATTAAGTTTAACTATGTTAATTCCGGGGAGGCAACCGACAGCTGAGGTCATTTGCGCCTTATAGGAAAGGTGGGTAATTGGCTAATGGTAGGAGCGTTTCGGGTAATGGAGGAAGGGTGAAGAGAAACCCGGCGTTGCCATTAGCCTTCTGTTAACTTCAGGCGGCAAGGAGACCACGGCTTAACGTCCCATCCGACGGACGGAGAACTGAACCTAAAATGCCTCCGTTTAGGAGATTAAGAATACCTCCATTCAAATAGGGAACAGTTTGCCACTGAAAAATCCGCCACTGCCGTGAATCGAACTCCGGCCCTCGGGATGGGAAGCCAGTACTCTAGTCACCTCACCAACTCGATCCTACATGCTTGTAGATGTTATAATTAGATATTGTATAAGATTGACGATGATTCAACTCCAGCTTAACCTGGCAAGGTGCCTCGCAGGTTAATCTGTAGTTAAAGACGGGGATGAAACCTAATCCCCCACAATTACTACTCGCAGACGACATGACTCCGCCTTCCAACCTTACTATTTCTCTCCAAAATCCTCATTCACACACACACAAAAGTGGTTTAAGGGAGGAGGGAGAGAAAAAGAAGGGATTGCTTACGAGTCAAAGATCGAGAGGAGAGAGAGAGGGTTTTCGGAAATCAGGGCGATCAAGTGAGTTTGTGGTGGGAGTGAGGGGGTGGGGGTTCTTCGGAAAGAAAGAGGAGGCGAGAGAGGTTGATCGTGTATGTGCGAAGGATGGAGTTGTAAGGGTCCGAGCGGAGAGACTCCGGCTCGTTTATTTATTATTTTCGAGCACCAGGATTCAGGGACAGGAAGATGATTTACGCGAGATGAGAGGGGGGGAGGATAAAGAAGAGCGAGGGTGGGGGAAGGAGGAGAGGGGAAGAGTAAAGAGTGGCGATGAATTTGCGAAGGGAAAATGAGAAAAACTGGGTGAAAATTAGAAGGATACAGTCAGAAACTAGGCCACAAGTTTATCCGAAAAAGATTTAAAGTAGATTTATTTGAATACGAGTCGTGAGTATACCCTCCAAAAACGATCTGAGAATCCTTCACGAGGACATGTCTTCAATCTTTTGATCAACGTTATCTCTTGAATATAGCCACAAACTCTTCTAAGTAAACTAATACAAATTTTCTAGTGAGGAGAAGGATGGCCGGATAGTGGTACGAATAAGAATGGTGTCGTTTACCATATTTTTTTATTGCCGAATCTGATAGTTTGTAAAATAAAAAGACACGTATTTTCTGTTTTTTGATCCGTCAATTATTTCTCGAGTTATAAGCTGCGAAAACTGATGTTTTTAACCCTTTCGGAAAAGTGGGTGTGGTGCAACCTCTGACGCCTTTGACTTCGTTCAAACACAGCTGAACTCGTGAAGCTACTTCGCCTTATCACAAAGGGGGGGAGCACAGCTGACTCTACCAACCAGAGAAGTTGCGACAGGATCTGTGCGAGCAGACATTCTGAGAACCCCCCTCCAGTCCCTTCCCTTCCCCTTATAGCAGTCACCTTTTTCTTATATTAATTTTTGATTGATGAGCGAATGGTTGCGGTTAGAAGATTAAATTTTTCACTAAAATTCATTTTTCGTTACCATCTAACGATTTCGTGTGCAAAATTGCGATTTCGGTTCCGAGTAAACGCCCCCATTCGTTGACTCCCACGCAGTCGTGATTTGAAAACAAAAGAGGTCACGGAAATGCAAAAGGAAAATGCGCCACGGAAGCTGCTTTATCTGATGACTATATTGCGAAGAAAAATAATGCTTCGCTTTCTTAAGCGCATGGAAGATCGAGCGTCGGTCACGATTCACCTCCAATTCAACGTTCGCGGCTTTTTGTTTTTGGCTGCGTTCACAATGACATCCGTGCTCTACCCTCTCGCAGTCCCAAATAACTGTTTGAAACAGTCTCAATATTCATGAATTCAATCAACCTTTTATCGCCATCAATAACAAGGAAGGATTAAAAACAGCCACATACAAATGAGCAATCCTCTCAATGGAGACGATGCCTTCGAGATCGCCAGCCAAGGTGCACAGCAGTAGCGCACGACGTAACGGAATGCAGATTCAGGCAAATGATACAATCCAGCCATGAGAGAGAATACTGAGCACCCACTAGCGGTCTTACAGTGGAGATTTTCCATCATAATGCTCACACCAAACAACCGAAAGGATTTATTGAGGTCAGATTCCGCGTCTGTATCACAAAACTGAGATGCGATGCCAATGAACAGCTGATGCTTGAATTCCATTATCACTCACCTCCAGAAAAAAGGCAGCACAAGCAATTAACCAGCTCAAAGATTTTGAATGAATAATTTACACTCTAGTCACGTCAATCGCTCGCAGCATTTTTATCACCGGACGCATATCTTATCTCATAGCACCACAGCTTTGGGCCAGGTGCATGTACCTCGACATGAAAATAAAAGTGGATATTAGCAGGTGGTTCTTACGTGTAAAAGTCGTATTCTGTAGTTGAGAAAACTGGCACGAATAAGTATTATATCATGAGTACGTTAAGAACCAACCTGAATGAGAAACATAAAAACTTACTTCACATTGAAATAATACAAGTTGACTAAGTTTTCCCACAAATGCTACCCTTTTTCACATATACTACTTCGTTTTTCCACAGCATGTGTTGAAACTCATTATTTCGTCATGCAAAGTTTCACAGCACGCCCAAATTTATCAAACTTCCTTCATATTTTCAAGTGTTTCCATTCACTCAAGTGCCTTTATTTGGGGTATAAAGTAGACGGTAACAAAGCACATCGTTTACATAGCCTTTACTGATGAGTCAAACTTCTGTTCAATAAAGGTAGTAGTTTCAGGCTTAATTTGGTGGAATATAATAGCGAAAGAAAAAACTGGCAATTTTTCACAAGAATAAGGATTTTTAATATGACCGGTTTCGGTGTACAACACCATCTTCAAGTGAATGAGATGTTTGAGATTTAATTTTCACCTGAAGATGGTGTTTTACACCGAAACCGGTCATATTAAAAATCCTTATTCTTGCGGAAAATTGCCAGTTTTTTCTTTCGCTTCTGTTCAAGATTAAAAATTGTGGACCCTTATCAAATTGACGGAATGGCTTCCACTCTACTAGTTGGGTTGCGTTAGTACGTTCGCTTCATTAGTAGCGGGACAATATATTCTACCACTTGATTCCATATCAGTCCATTTAATTAATCTCTTTCATCTATGTGTACAGCCACTAAGCATCCGAAAGTAAATGGAAAATAGATATAAACGAAACTATGGCCAACGAAGTGGGATACTTTTTATGTGTGATCCTCAGGAGTTAACTGAATAATCACTCGGTCACTCTGTAAAAATACTTCGCAACGGTCAAGTCTCCACGACTGTGAATCGAGATAGACAAGGAGTACAACAAGCGGGTAGATAGATAGATAGATAAACGTCTTTAATGGGGCGATATTGAGACTAAAAAGTCCCTTCTTCCATCTAACCCCTAACAAGAAGGTAAGCAAAACGGTTCAGAGTATGAACTGTTTCTTTGCACATTTAATTCTAACGAGATATGTGTTGAAGTAGCCTCAATATCGGCAGTGGCAGTAAGCATCCACATTCATTTAAATCTGCCTCAACGTCATGAGGAGCCGTCGTAAGGAAGTGCAACAGAAGGCTCTAGAAGATTTTTCGTACATAAAAGTCTCCTCTCTGTTGCGTTGTAATCGTTGGAAGAGTCAAATGAATCTGTGCGCCCACATCATCATCAGTACTTCAATCCTAGGATTGATTTACTGCAGCCCTCCATTCTGTCCTGTTTAGTGTTAATTCCCTCTGTTTTCTCTTTCAAGTCTTTTTTTATTCGCCCTATACACTTGTCCCTTTGCCTTCCTCGTGGGACCTTCCCTTCTAATATATTTCTAACTAATTCAATGTGTCTCAAGGTATGTCCAATCCATCTGGTTATTCTTTTCCCTATGTTGTTCTTTTTCCATATGATCTTCTGTACATCCCTTCGTTCCTCAATTTCTCTGTCCATTTTAACATTATCTTCAACATTATCCTCTAGCACCATATTTCGAAGGCTTCAATTCTTCGCTGGTCTGCTTTCCCGATGTTCCATGTCTCTGACCCATAGGGTTCCATGCTCCAAATGATTTTTTTATGAGTTGCTTCCTTACTTGCAGCTATAGGTTCTTTGAGCATAGTAGTAGTCTCAAATTAATGAATGCCTCCTTAGCTTGTGCTATTCTTCGCTTGGTGTCCGTCGAGCTTCTTCCATCTCAGGTTATAGTGCTCCCGAGGTAGGTGAAGTTCTCCACTTGTTCCAATTCCACTCCTCGAATAGTAATATCTGCCCTCAGCTACTCTCTTCCGCACACTATGATTTTAGTTTTCTTCTTATTGATGCTCATTGCATATTTTTGAAGTACGAGGTCCATTTTGTCCATGGATGCTTGAAAGTCCTCTCTCCCCAAGCCTTCAGCAATAATTGTTCTATTCTCAATTATTGAAATTTTGCATCGCAGTGGATGGAGGTGCCACCAGAAAATAATAGGCAAAACTATCATCACGATATCCAAAGAAAATTTACGGCACTGATATTTTTGTTGCATTTTAACGTAGATTTCAATTCCTGTCGGGATCACGTGCTTATATATTGAAAGATTGATTTTCTGAAATAATTCCCAACAACCTATGATCTAGAAGCAAAGAGCAAAAATCTCCTGGTTAAGGGGAAAATATCAGGAAGAAGTTTCTCAATACACGATGTCCTTTGATATGATTAGCCTCTGATTTTGCATTAATTGCATACGTAAAAGCCTTAATTACCATCAAATAATTCCTACGATTAATGCTTATCATGCAATCATGCGTGAATAACCTAAAATCGGGATCAAATTTTGACGCAAATGAAACATTATTGTCTTCCTGCTAAATTGTTTTCCTAAATATCCTCCACGTAACGACTTGAACCACGCTATTTTGATACGGGTGCACGTGCACATATTCAGTTCTTTGGCTCAGATTCACCGTCACGCGGGTTCGACAAGCTAGCCCCTAGCATCGGCTTTTCCCGGGATCCTCAGCATCAGGAATACGTTCCTTGGGGGATGGAGAGGGGATGAAGGGGAAGGGGGACGTTCGGAAAAGGAGATGAGAGACTTGGTATCATGACCTCCCGTACTGCCCACTTCCCCTGGCGTTCAAAAGAAATATATGGGCATTTGCGATCGACTGTAATGTATAGGGAAGGCGAGGGAGGCAAGAAGCTGTTATGTTGTCTCGAATGGTACGAGCCACTCTTCCCAAATGTTCCCTGGGAAGGGAAGAAGGATTCAAAGGGGCTCCAGAAGTTCCCTCGCTCTCTCCTCCTGCTTCGATTTTATTTTTTGTCGAATCTCTGAAGCGATACATAATCTATTACGGAGAGGCTCCACTGCGGTGTTATTTCGAACCAATTTAAATGGCTTTATGCCGTGCAGCGGTTTAAAACATCACCTTCTGAAGCTCGTTTCTCGTAAAGTGTCTGGAATAGAGTTCGGAGAATTTTCATTTATTTTTAACGCTTAATGACGTTGCATGCACCCCAATAAGCACGTAGTTTGTTGAGTCCAACAGATGAAATCATTTGCAAGCGAATTTCATGCGTGTGCACACAAAAAACCCTCAAGCTCAAACAGAAAACATCACATTTAATAAAGGTAAGATAACATTTTTTCACAAAATATGTGATGAGTTTATTTAAATTGCTTTAAGTATTTAATGAAGTGTGGTTCAACTTGTTTAATTGTTTTCTTTTTTTTCAAAGTTTTCCTTGCCAGATGTATGTAGATTTATTCCTTCGAGAGAGATGCTAGGCTGTGGGTACATATTAAAATATTGATCGGAGAAATACATATTGAAGACCCAACATTTTATCATCTCGGATAACACTTGATTTCGTCACCGAATAGTTTATTTATGGCTCTGTTATACCGTCCAATAGGTAGCTCATAAGGATACTGCAAATCCTCTGAAAGAAGTGCTTCAGATATTGAGGTTATATGCATGATAAAATTAAGATACCAAGTTGACTGGAGATACTGGCTAGACGAAGTCACTAAACGAAATCCAGGGTCATTATTAAGCTTATCTAACAGGTTTACACTATTCCTGACACCATAACTTGGTAGTATCAAGGAAAGGGCATACGGCAATGGAAACCATGGGAGAGCTGACTTTTGCGACATTTCTACGCTTCCCTTCAAATTCTCCACTTATCCACGAGTCCAAACACTGTGAGACCATGATACACATATTTACAAACTAAGAATGACATGGTAGTGTAGCAACTTGCCGACACACACATATAAACATCATTATTGCATAAAGGAAAAGGCGAATGAAATATCATTTCAGTTTAGGGAGACATATGTTAACAAGAGTCTCTAAAGTTAAGATGTTACTAATGTTCTACATTAATTAACCTACAAGCAGATAAAATTTACTGCTTCTATGGAAGTAAGAAGAGGCAAAAATAAATATTAAAATTTAATACCAGTATTTTTTTAAGTGGCACGCAAAAAAAATCCAATATGCATTCCGCCTACGGAAATATGTAGACACACAAATATTGAATTTGACTGTTAAATTATAATGAGTGGCAATTGAATCTGTAGGATGCAGACACGACTAGACGGAGACATTTGGATTTACTCTTCTGAAATCAGAGGACGAGTCTTGGTTCAATTTCAGCCAAGAATCATAATAACAAAAGGAGCTCGCCTTTTAGCAGTCCGAAGAAATGTGAAAGAGAACGAAAATGACTTGGCGGGAGGGAAATGGGAGATAGTATGAGATGGCAGGTGTTTATGAAGAAAATGGCTTCCTTTAAAGGTTAAGGCGGAAGAGGGCGGGAGCAAGCAGAAAGCGAAGGGGAGAGAAGGAAAAGGAAGGGAGATAAATGTACGCGTGTTGGAGGAGGAGACAAGAGAAAGAAGACACGTGAAAAAAATTAGATGGCATAATGGCAGGACAAGGGAGTGCGGTAACGGGCGCCGCTGCTTTCAAAGATCCCGACAAAGATTAAGAGGGAAGACGATTGGCTGCAGGGAACTGATCTGCGCGGTGCCACGGCTAAAAGGGTTTTGAAGGTGCAGCCGAAAGGAAGCGTTTCCAGCGACGCTATTAACCGCCGAGATCATTTGAAAGCTCGGGGTCGTTTTCGCTGAAACCATGTATGGAGCAGGCAATTTTAATTCTACGACAGACCCCCGGCTCTTGAGACGCGACGCTCGGATGTTTATTTTTTCCTCGTTGCTTTTTTTATTAAGATCGAAAGAATAAAAGACCAGGAGCCAAGCGAATGTCTCCATTGTTCGAGGGGCAATTACCGTTTGTTTTACGATGCTAAGTGTGGTAAACCGATTTTCGCCATACAAATGGAAATATTGAGTGCTTTATCTTTTGTTTTGAGATTTCCTCGTTTATGGCGCTAAATTAAATCTATCCCGTTCTACTTCTCTGCTATATAGAAGACCATAACAAAAAAGTGTAATAATACACCGCACGATAAGGTGCGATGGCATTGGAAAAACATGGGTTTGGTTAGAATACATTAGCAGAGCAAAGCAAATTGATTACTTATTAATATGCAAAACTGATTGCATTTAGGAAGGCATAATATTTACAGTGGGAAATAGAAATCAGGAATTAAAACAATATCGCCCTATAACTATACTTTAATTAATTTATAAAACTTATTAGTGCAATATTTGGTACTATTGTCACAAATTTCCGATTTTAACTGTCTAGAGATTCGTCTATTCTATTTTTACTAATTTCATGGCAAAACACTACGAAAGATTTTTTTCGTCGTAAACATCTCAACCAAGTACGATATCAAAAGAGCGAAAGCAGTAATAGTGTTATTAAAAAAATATCCATATAAATATAGTGATATATGTTCACATTAAGTTTGTGCATACCAATATACAGGCAAAGACGTTTTAAATCCAAAAAGCACTAATTTCCTTCGAGTAAAAAATCTATGTTAGCCGTACCAGAGTCCTCTAGATGCTATACTCAACACTACTCCTAGTTGTTATTTGGCAATCCAGAGGACTCTGAGTACCTGAAACACTTCCGCGCCTCCCACGGTCTGTGAATCAAGGACATATAGATTGTTATCTGTTTCTTCAGGAACATTTTTTCACTGAGTAAGACTGATATTAACTTTTAATTAAAACATAAGAGCATATTTGACTAATTGCACTCGGCAAGACTTTTTATCCTATGTATTACCATCGACACCACCGGAAACTCCACGTAAAAAAATGCGTAAAGGACAGGTGCTGATTAACATTTCCCTCAACAGTGAAGGTCTTTCTTCACGTGAATATAATATGAAGGCAAAACACAGCACACTTGATGAGATAAACAACTGGATACACTCATATTATACTCATCAGTAAGGAGATGGAAGTGAACAGTCGCTGTGGGTCATAATCAGATAGTAATGGAACTATTCGCTCGTAAACACACGAAATGAAAGAGATGATGGCGAGTTGCTTCCTACGGTAAAATGTTATATGCTCGTAATCCATGGTGCCAAATAAGGTACCCTCAGAAAATATTCAGGTAAACATCATTCTTGGTTTAATCCCAAAATGTATCTATCCCGAAACTGCCTAAACGCATATACTTCCGTAGAAACGGTAAATGTAACATGTCTAGTTACATTATTTATAACGTAACTCATTATCTTTCCTTAAAGTGTTTAGCCGCTTGGATTCCTCATAATTCTTTCTTTTGTATTATTGTCCTCTTATGAAGTGTCCCCGGAGGCCAAGGAAGAGATAAAAATAGGCGGGAAAGACCAAGAACCTACTTGGCAACACCCACTCTTAAAATAGTCTCTAAGGTATTCGGAGACGATAATGCATAGTTAAACGTTCCGTACGATAAAGGTAGGATGCAAATCAAACGCACGGATATAAACGTAGTTTAATTCAAAATTATCAAGAAAAAATAAGTATTCAACCGCAGGAGCATACATTACAGTGGGTGGAAGATGAAAGCTTTGTGGGCATTTTCTATGTAAAAATACCCAAACTTTGCACCAGTCGTTTATTTAATTTTAATCATATATCGGATTTTGAAGTTTGCTTTAAGTGTTCGTGACAAAGGCGCTACACTGGATATCATTGAGAACTTCGAAATCTTGACATATGCCAAGCGTAATGGTAACAGGTGAAGAGGTGGTTCCATTGCACAAATCTTCTTTTTACTTAGTACCTGTCCCTCCTCCTAGAGAACGTTACGCCATCATAGAGCCAAAGGCTTCAACTATATCTCTATAGCAGCCCCTTTACCTTAGTCATCCTTCCCCCCCTCCACACCCCCTCCCGATATACCCACCCAAATCCTCCCCTTCCCCCATGGATGCAATATAAATAAGAACCCGCCACAGGAAAGCTTTGTATTATCCCCTGATAATGACACGGAAGTGTTGAATCTGGTCCTGCTGCACCCAATAAACGGTGTGGGATAACAAAGTTTACTTGATTTTACTCTCTATAAAAACAGGTTTAGAAGTAAGGCAATCAGGCAGAGTAATGCGCTGGTGAAGAAGTGTCGCTCAAGATGAATGAATTAATAAGTAGGATTCTGAGGCTATCAATAATAATGACATTGTTCAAATCTTTAACGTGAAGCGTAACGTTGAAGGAGGGTAATGCTCTCACGTCATAGATTCGTAGAATAGCTTTGATGGTAAGTTCAATAAAATAATCCCATGGAAAATAAAAGAATGAAACTTTGTTAGGTTCACTTTATATTTAAATAGGCACGACCCGAGTTTCATAACATAGTTACATCTTAACCTGAAGACATCTTCATCACACCACATCTTCAGGCGACCACAGACACACAGACCACATCTTCACACAAGAACACATCTTCAGGTGAAGATGTAACTACGTTATGAAACCAGAGTCGTGCCTATTTAAATATAAAGTGAATCTAACAAAGTTTCCCTCGTATGAGATACATGGAACAGGTGGTGAAGGAAGTAAAAGAGAAGAATTACGTCACTATGAAAAGGTTGGCCGATAGAAGAATTGAGTGGAAAGCTGCTTCAAACCAATCCTAGGATTGTTGGCCAATGATGATGAACAAAGTTTCATTTTTTATTTTCCATTATGGAAAGGTATCACATAGTCAAGCCTGAAGCTATCAGCTAAATAATCCCATGTTTTCCGTTCATAGTAAATATCTTCAAGTCACTTAACTTGGTTCAATAAAATCCAGAGAAGAGGGGGATGAAGAGGGACCTCTCCCAATTCGGGATGAAACTCCACGAGCACTCCAGCACCAGGGAGAGGTCAGACAGCCGAGCATTCACACACAGCTCTGGCAAGGAGCTGCCGACTCGAGGGGGCATTCGATGATCTTCGTCTGCATCCCATCGCCTTCCACATTCCTCCCCACATACCCTGGGCCCGCTCCCTCCTTGCCCACCTCCCCACGAAAAGCATATTTCCTCCCTCGCCCGAGCGATTATTAGCCCCACGCGATGTGCCTCCTTCCTACGCCCCCGACGTACCGACTGCTTCCTCCTCCCCCTCCTCAAAATTCCTTGCTCCTCAGAAGGCCCGACATGGCGTGGCATTCGTGTTTGGCCTGCGATAGCGCCACGATCCATCAAAATAATCCATCCACCCCAATCATCATCATTCTCCACCCCCTCCCCCGTGTAACCGAAATGAAAGAACGATCGCCATAAGGATTCCAGTGGAAGAAAAGGATCTCGGGATCGAGCCTTGCGTGACGCGGTATTGAGAGCGCTGTAAGGGATGAGACGGGAGGCGAGGTGGGGTGGGAGTTGGCAGCGGCGAATTTGCATGCAACGCCACTCTGGCTACATCCTCTGATTCGCTACTCCTCCATCAAACCTTGGTCTTCCTTCACCGAAAATTTATGTTCAGTAGCACACTGAAATTCTATATAAATCCGGATTTTTTCCCTTCGTTTCCCAGTTTCTCTTTTGAAGAAACGTCACATTCAAACTTAAAAAGCATGAATGTCTAAAGTCAACAGAAAAGTTCGTAAAACTTTCAATACAGAGCAGTGTTCGTTTTTTTGTGTTGGAACCGATACGTATGAAGCGAAAGAAATGAGATATTGGTACGCCACTGTTTCGAACTCACTATGTACATTAATTCAGGTCCTCTCCTTTAAAACTAACCTGTTCAGCACTGCGAAACAGTCTTTACGATATAAGTCATGGTTAAGTTAGATGTTTTCTGGAAAGTTATGGCTTGATAAATGGTAGTAGTGTTGGCTGTACTGAGGCAACGAATGGTTGCCAAGGTTATTCGCGCCAATTAGGAGTGGTGGGCTATTGGGTAGGGATTGGAATTCTTTAGGGAACTGAGGAAGGGTGAGAAAACTATAACATTAACCTGTTTCCAACGAAAGACATCCCAATTACGGAGAACTGAACACTATGTGTTCTCTTCTCTACAATCAAGTAAGGTCCGGGACTGTGCTGAAATATCTACCGCTGCCGGGATTCAAACCTGTGCTCTCGGGACGGAAAGCAAGTATTCTAGCCACCTCACCAACCCGATCTCCTTCACGACAAATAATGTTCACGATTCAGTAAAAGAAAATGGACAGCAGAGATGTTTCCTCAAGGTTCTAAATGTGGGTCACTCTATTATAATTCTGAAATTTGCATTCATTAAAATACTTCAACACAAGAGCTCTTTTGCGTTCAGCGCACGGTCCCGAATCACAATGCACTAAAACTATAAAACTGGAACAGCAGATGGTATTTCAATGAGTATTGTCTTACACAATGCTCCCCTTGATTCCTGCAATAATTCTCTGTTAGATAACAAATAACAATAAAGAACTTATTTCTTTGAAATTCTTTGCACCGCAATTTGCATACATCACCCTGAAATATCGTAAAATGCATATCCTCGTGGTGTTCATATCTATAGGATTTTTGAGCTCCCGTAGAAAATAATAATGTGTTGTTTTCCTGATATCCACCAATTGAGGTCATAGTGGTATAAGTACCACTTCACAAAAACAATATCGAGAAACAGATCAAAATATACTAAGGGCTATAGATATTCAAAGGTTAATAGCGTGCAATACAGATTCTTCCAAAAAAGGTGTCAAGCAACGATCATAATTTTATATGACTACCACGCCTTATGGACTGTGTTTTAGTGGTCATACTGTGTGAACTGATAATACATAATAATTATAGAGGTAATATTCAGAGTAGGTCGATAGTATTTTTTAATTGTTTTATTACCTGCATGTTCAAATCAACGTGTGACTTGCATGCAATGCCTTTTTTTGCATGTATGAGTATCTATGAAATTGGTGTCGGGTTTCAAGGCATGCATGATATTCATGGGTGTGTCCTACATTATTGGGATTTGGTAGTTTTTCTTCTTTTTTCCCCAATTACTTTTAAAGGTGTAGTGCTTGCTTTGTGGTGTTCATTTTTGTTTGTTGTGTCATTGTTCCTGGTGTGGATGCACCGCCTGCCACACACCCTCGAGGTGGCTTGCAGGGTATGTCGTAGATATAGATATGCTAAATGCTATGATACCTAAAAAAAGCTATGGTCATAAAACCGCAAGGCTATGGTGCTATTAGTTATTAAATCGGCTACATTGAGATTAATTTTCAATTGGATGCTTTCGACGAAATGTTAGCGAATTTCTGCAACGAAGTAAAACCCTTAATTTATTTAGTAGAAAATATCTCACCATTGATTATAGTAATGAGTACTTGTAATTTTCTTTTCAATTGGTACCCCACATACGCGGGCGACGTAACAACTTTCAAGGGAGTGTGCTCCGCAACATGATTTACAGAGGAATTTTTCTCCTCCGCAAAAATTACTCTAGATATAATCTCATGCTTCTAATGAGTAGTAAGATTAACAAAACATTTCAAAGTGAGCAAAAATAAGTAGTATTACGAGTTTCTCAAGGCAAATCAATGGAGGAAAAACTTAAACGAAGAGTTCCAAAGAGCATGCGTTCACACGGGATTATTTCTTGGCATTTATTGCGCCTCTTGATGATAAATACACTGAATTCCTATGAGAATATCTCCATGAAAAGTTAAAGTAAAACACAAAATTTCTTCGCGATGATGCAAATTCGTAAATATCCTATCCGAACCAGCCCTTTAATCAACCAGTGACCCTAATTTCATGAGGCAGTTCGTAAAAAGTTTTAGCAGTAGTGAAGTAAAATGTGTCGAGTACTCTGTCGTTCTTCCTACTTCACGAAGTAAATTCACCGTATCATTAGATTCTTTACATGGAGAAAAATTGTACATTTGTTATTTATTCCATTATACTATCAAATTAGCTGGTGCAACATCTTAGTGGATCATTATGTAGCGTAATTTAATGCATGTTCCTTTATCATTAAGATTCTATAAAGGTTTGTAAAACTGTAGCATTATATAACTACTTAACTTAGCCAATAATTACTTTAATTGCCGTAACTTATTAGTAGCTCATGTGCGGAGTTTATCTGTTGCTTGCGAAATAGCTAGTTGAACAACCTTTGCAATCCATAAATATTAATAATATTCAATGCCACTGTTCAAATGGCCAATAGTCATGGAGTTACATAACTGCCACAGCATTAACAATCACGAAGTCAATTACTTTTCTTCTGATTCGATAATTATAATCATATCTAACATAACAGGATTCAAACATAAATTTTACCTTTTCATGATACACAATGCAATCGGTGCATATATATTTTAACGAATTGAACTTAGGTGAACGAAAGCATTATGTAGCATTCAAAATATTAGAGTGATAAAAACTAATAATTAGCGTTTCAATTGGCAATTTAAAAGAAAAGAGTTAAAGAAACGATACAACCAAAGAATCTGATGTGAGCCACTCGATGAGAAAGTATTGCAAGCATGGTCAATAAGTTAGGAAAGTATATACAAGCATTCGAAAAAAGATCTGAGAAAATGGAGATAATAATCGGTCAGCGTTTATTTTTAAGGTGATAGCACAAGTAAATTCTTCACTAAAGGTGCAGCAGTTAACTTACAGCGAGGCCTTTCTTTAAACTCAGGATTTGTTTCTTTCTCATCGGCAAGTTTTTTTTTTTTTTAAGGAGAAAATATTCGAACTGACACTTTGAACATAATCCATCCCACAACCTTTCCGTTTACTTGATCTAAAATCTAACCTTCTCATCATTAATCCATAAGAGGATAAACCTCTCCAGCGCACCTCTCCCACGACATATTCACAGGTGATTTTCGTCCCCAATTACATGGGATCTTTGACCCCACTCAACGCAGGGGAGGGCTGATAATCACCTCCGTCCACTCACATACATTTCCACGAATCGAAAAGGCAGATGCCCACTACTCTTAAATGCTCGAGGAATAATTCGTAGCGTTCGATTCGACCACTTGACAAACGGCGACGATATATATTTTTTTGCCTCCCCTTTCACCGCAAATTATTAAAGATGGCCATTTTCGGGGGTGAGACTGCGCTGAATGTGGAGAAAAAAACACGGAGAACTCCATAGTCACGTCCACGATTGAGTTAAAAAAAACGTTGTTAACTCTTCTGCCCGCCAAGGCCACGGCACCGAAATATTCTCCATCTCTCACCCCTTCCATTAGGGGAAGGAAGGAAGGATATCGCAGCAGACAGTCTTTTGTTTTGACGTCGTAAATTCTGCTTGAAGGATTACCTGCTCCGCGAATGAGACTCATGAACCCCGTCCGTTCGAAATAATTAAAAGATCATTTCGTGGTTTTTTCCACCACCGTAGAGAAGAGGGTGGCCGCCTCTGCTATCGCCCCCGTACGGGGCAGCCCCCCCCCTCCCTCCTGCCCCTCTCCAACTCCAGGAGGAGGGGGCGAGAGATGTAATAATGCTACAGTGCCGTAATGTTAGTGCCGGGCCGGGTCCATCAAGTGCAGGGACGGGGGAGGGCACCTCGCGGGACCTCGGGAGCGCAATCAATCCCGGGCAGGGGGCCGGGCCGCGTCGGGCCAAAGGAATTGCCCTTTATAAGTCACCGCTGTCAGCGTGCGAAATACGGGTCTCGCCGGCAATCCCCCGCCCACTTCTTCAAATGCAACGACTCCCGAGTTTCACTCCCTCCACTCGAAAGAGGTCGCTGGGTCCACCCGAACCCAAGAAGTGGATCCATATTCCCCACCTTACATAATCATCTTAGATAAATTCATCTTATTACAATGAGATCAGCAACTAGGTAGGAATTGACTGATTCCTCACTATTCCTACAAATTCCTTAGATGAACCAATGTAGGTAATGACACATAAAGGAAGATCTTCTATTTTGTTGAAAGCAAACATGATTTAACTTTTGAACAGTTTAGAAACAAAAATGTATGGAAAGTTTAAATATACTTGTCCTTATCCCCGTTCGCGCTCAAGGAATAGGTAATTTTAGTTTTTTTAAACAAGCCCTACCTGACCTACCCTATTATGTAATGTAGGTCATGCGCTACCATTACTGTCACCTAACACTTTGAAGTGTTTACTCTTTAAAATAGTAATTACTTCTACATCCTTCCGTATTGCCACGAATACATTACTTTCTCTTCTTTACACTTCTGGCCCGATTCGTTCAAGTCCGTAACAGCCGATAGTGCCCCTCACGCCTCCTCGCGTTCGTTTTTCTCAGGCCCTCGCATTGTTACCACCCTTGTATTTCCTTCCACATCTTTGCTTCACATACATTCATGGACCTTGCTTCCTCTCCACCCTACACATCTCAACCCATGCATCGAAAACGTCTCATCTAACAAGGTAGGTAACTCACGTGTATCTCATCGACTTTATTCAATTAGCACCCATTTTGTAGGGAAATAAAAATTAAGAGGCATATTTTTTTATCTACGGAGAAGCAAGTCTAAGGGGTGAAAACTACCCCTTAAGTTCACCCCTATAAAAGTTTTTTCGACATATCTTCGCTTGCATAAGTGATGTAATTCAAAATCAAATTATAAATAATTTTTCAATACAGTACGCTTTGGTTATCAACATTAAATAGTGTAGTTCTGACTACTATATTAATACTATTCCTTTTTTATGCATGATATATAGTGCATGTTTGGTGAGCAATCACCCCCTGCCACACACCCTTGTGGTGGCTTGCAGGGTATTATGTAGATGTAGATGTAGATTAAGATAATCGTAGGATGCAACCCCTATTGTTTATGAACATGAATCTTATTTTTTAAGCATATTTTGGTTCCTTCAATGAAACCTATTAAAATGCGATTCACTCTCATAACAAGTCAGCCTGGTAACACATACATCGCGGTTTCCGAACCAGAGCTGAGCAAGGATGTTCTGTATGTACTATAACTAAGTTATTAAGTAAATGGTATGATACCATTGCTAGCCGTTGAAGCAACTAAATTTCAAGACTATCACTGCGCAAACTAGCAACTTTTCTAGCATACGTTTCTTTTTTCTTTCATGGACACGATCATATTCGTATCGCTAACACAGGAGTTATTGTTATTTTTTAGCTGGTCTGTAGAGCGATTTGATATGGCGGCTATAGTCAGCGGTGTGATGATATAGACCAGTGGTGCGCAAAATTTTTGGTCGGATTTCAAAGTACCTGTGGGTATTCGGGTATTAAATCTTATTCACGAAATCACGTCCACATATACCTAATACTTGTAGAACAAAGTTTCCTTACGTTGTGCTAAATATACTTGTATGTGAAATGGCAAATTTTTCTCAGCTAAAATATGATTATAGTTGGATAAATTTTAATCGTCATATAAGACAAGCTTCATATATTTGAGAGCAGGATTAAAGTGCATGGCGGGACGTTCTGTACCGCGGGCCGTAGTTTGGGCACCGCTGTTCTAGAGGAGCTTTCGTTATCAATAAGGATTGAGAGAATGCGAAAGGAGCACCCATTATCATATATCAGATGTAAGACTTTCATTGAACGTTACCAGATTTATGTAAATAGATCTACGATAAGTAAGGCATTTTGTATACGTACAAAACCAGCCCTTCAATGAATGGAAAACTAGTTAATCTTAGGACATTAATCTATAAGTCAATTCAGCACCTAGCGACGAATCGTTTCATACAGTCTGACATTCCAATGCGTCTTCACACGCAACTGGGTAAAGTCATTTCAGATCCAAGTTCGCCTATAAGAATTTCCAAAGGATTTTGAGGAGAAAAATATTTGTAACTTTCCTCCTTAAATATTTCATTACATGACATACATATCATATAGAAAGCAAAGACATGCATATTATGAAACAATTTAGTTTTGTAATAGAGATACAAGTTATACCGTAACAATAAAAGTATTGGAGTGAAAACGATGGGCAACAATTTTATTTTTATGTTTACCAGGTATAACTTTGACTTTCACCCACTTCGATGCTTTATAATAAGAACATTATTTGATTAAATCCTTTGCATTCTATGATCCTTTGTAATGCCAATACACAGGCAGGGTTTATATTCATTTCTTTCCCAATATTCTCCACTCTCTGTACGAGGCTGCGGTCGGCTCTCCCGGACCACTCCTTCCTTCTCCGTACACATCTACTGCCCCTCTCTCTTTACCCCTTCCCCTTCTCCATCCATTTCCATGGCAACTCCCACCCTCTCCGCCCGTCAGAGTCCAACCCTACCTCCATGATTGCAGGGCGTTGCTTTGGACCTGGGCATTTTTTTCACCCACCGCTCTTCCATAACCGATCGGTTAACTGCGCGGCGTGAATGATATTTAATTACCGTTCCCCACCACCGAGAGATACGGTCGGTCTCCTCACAAAATGGGCGCCCGACGATGTAAAAGGAGAATGAAAACACGCTGTGGTTTATCCCGCCCGCCTCGGCGTGAGAGGTTCATGTAAATGGGAACGTGATGTATTGTGGACGGTTTTAGACCGCGTACACGACAAGTATTCGCGCAGGCGGTAGTTGTCGGAATTAACGGACTGAAGCGATGCTGGTACCGTTCATGGATTGAACCGTTGGACCCAATAGACTGAATCCGGTGTTTTTAAAACGTAACGGTGTGGGATGTTTGAACAATCCAGTAAATGAGCCTTGCCCAAAAAAACACTTTCACCCACACAATATGCATTTGTGATTTGTGAAAAGATTTTATGAATATATTTTAATTGAGACGATTTAATTTTAATTACAATACTTATACAACAATTAATTAGTTTAGGACTTTCGGATAACTGTTGGAACGAGAAGTATCAGCATTATAATTGAATAAATTGCACATGCTGCTGTGAAAAATATTAGAATGTATTTTTACTTTATCCTTTAGGTTCACTTCGGTACAATGTACATTACGGTGAGTGGCAGAAAGATAGAGAAAATTTTACACAAATAATTGTACGAAAACCTGATTATAAATTTTTGTTTTGGAATATTTTATCAACATATGATTGCACGTATGTCATGCGCCACTGGCTGAAAATTGCTTCGAGGAACCCTATTAATACCGTCCGCAGTGTACCGGAGGAATCCTAATAATTATTTTTATACCAAGGACTCAAATCCGAGAGGTGCAACCAAATGTTCATCAGTATTTTTATGGCACAAGATATTGGCCAAAAAGAGGAACTGACTCTATCTTGAGCACAGGAATTCCGCATGAGTACTGTAGTGGACCTCTCTGATGCAGCATCCAATTCACATTGGAACAGTACCTTTACCTAGGTACAAAATGTTTAAAAAATGCTTGTGGTTAAACATGCCATAATCATTTCTCAAAAATGTATGATTTTTCAGCAAGAGCATTACAGTGGTAAGAATGATATTTCTCTACATCTATTCACTTTGTTGAGAAAAACTTGCATTTCAAAAATGCATACTTGGGCGGACATAAAAGCAAGTGACCCTTAATTATAAAATAATTCTCTCTTAATTGTCATTAGAAAATACCTTTAAAAGGATTCACGAAATCATTCGTGCATCAAACATATTGCCACAAGCCAGAGATAAATACCTATTTTTCCGTCATGCGCCTTTACGTTATGCTATTTCAATTGTGGGGGGGGGGGGCAATAACAATTGTATAGACTACATTTTGTGCGTGAGAATGCTCACCAAACATTTATAACCTTAAGGTATTTAATGCATATAGGTAGTGTTCCTCAAATATTTCCCTGCATATTAGATGAAAGATGGAATTTTTGTATTTGTTTTGCATGATATTCACCTCATTAGGTTGGTAGTAGTATATGTAAACATTAGCTCATGTCCGTAGTGCATATTTGGTGAAACACCCCCTGCCACGTACCCTGCATATCAGATGAAAATATAAAAATATATGATATTTCCCTGCATATTAGATGAAAAATGGAATTTTTGTATTTGTTTTGCATGATATTCACCTCATTAGGTTGGTAGTAGTATATGTAAACATTAGCTCATGACCGTAGTGCATATTTGGTGAAACACCCCCTGCCACGCACCCTGCATATGAGATGAAAATATAAAAACATATGATATTTCCCTGCATATTAGATGAAAAATGGAATTTTTGTATTTGTTTTGCATGATATTCACCTCATTAGGTTGGTAGTAGTATATGTAAACATCAGCTCATGTCCGTAGTGCATACTTGGTGAAACACCCTCTGCCACGCACCCTCGAGGTGGCTTGTATGGAATTCAGTAAATGTAGATATAGACGTACACTCTCATTCCTCTCCAGTAATACTCGAAGAACTGTAGCGCTCCACTGGAGATCGGTCCATAAGTACGCCTACGCAGTAAGGAGCTCAAACACGGTCTCTGATCGACCAATCATTAAAGTTATTTCGCTCCAGGGGGACTCAAGTGTGTATCAGTCCGAAACCTTTCTTTTAGCTTCAATTTGTCCACGATATCCGAAGGCGGAAATTGTCAGACAGAAATATACGAATTATGACGCGAATGGAATGCTGGGGATGGAGATTGGACTGGAACGGAAAATGATTTTGACTACCCTGCCAGCTACGGCACGTTCTTCACAAATTGGGAAATGAATAATTAACTTAATGGGAATGCTAAAATATACTTGGAAACATAAATCAGCCAAGCCCTTATTCATGCTTGTGGCTAAAAACTCATAAGAGCCACAAAGTATAATAAACGATAGGAAAAGCAGATTTGAAACAACTTTAGTCGGACAAGCTGAGATAGGATACGATATGCCAACCTTCTTATGGAAAAATCAGTGTTTTCAGGAATGTCACGAAATAAAATCGAATCTTTTGCATACTATGTTTAAAATAAAAGCGTAAGCAAGTTTTCTTTATTCGCGTGAAGTGACTAGATGCTGAAACCATGCGAGGAATGTCAGGTTTGAGGATGTCTTTTTGGGAATGGTAGGAATGACGGTTGAAACAGAAACACTGCAATTTTCAGACAGTTTTATTGTCCACGACTATGGTTTCGTTGGGAGGCAACATCATCAGGTGTGGAAATTGCAGCGTTTCTATTTCAACCTGCATTCCTACGATGAAAGATTTGCACAAAGTTAAGCCCGAAATTGTTAACTGGTGGTAATGGTAAGCGTTTGGAGAAAATGAATTATTTTCGGTGAGACTTCGTTAAATTACTTCATGTTGAATTGAAAAACTTTTTCAATTTCACATAGGTAACTTAAATCGACCAGTTTCATCGCTGTGCGACATCATCAGGTACAAATACAGGAAAAGAAAATGCAGCAAAAGCGTTTGGAGAGAAACTTGGAATCTGCATCAACCCACTGGCAAAGAAAACGGACAAGGTGACCACGATATAGGTGCCTCATCCAACGAATGGAGTAAAGAATTTTAAGCGTGCTCCATACAGCACTCAAGATGAGACGCATATCACAGAAGAATCTCTACCACCGCTAGAATTCTAATCCAAGCCACTAGGTTATGATGGCAGTACCTAGTTACTTGAGTACCCGAATCCCTAAATTGAGCCATTTAAAGTAAGGTTTAGATTCACATGAACCACAATAAATACTTGTCCTCACGGTCTCTTAAAAATGCTAGAGCCGTGACTTTCTCGAAGTATTCTAACTCCTCATTCGAATAGTCAAATTGGATAGAAAAATTTCATGAATAGAGACTTACAACACAGTGTTGACAAAGAAATCCCCGCCTACCCAGATAAAAGTCCTATTCTTTTATTTCCGTTCGTTTGTGTTTGCGTGCCCGGATCCATTATCCCTTGATATAATGAAAAGAAAATTACATGCAGTCAAATTTTTAACATAATGCTGTAAGGAATTTTTTTTTTGGCCAAAAGGCCGTTTAAAACAAGTTTTGACATCGGACGGAAATCGATAAAAAAATGTGCGTGACTACATCACTCCTTCAACAACACACCTCAGGAATTCCAGTTGGAACTTATGCCGACAGAGGCGCGCTACACGATATCTTTCTTCGAGCTGGATCGTGTAAAGGGGGTTGATTACTTGGCAGAGGAATATAAATAGACGGAATAAAAGGCTAGCTAACATGCAAGCCGTGGTGTTGCTCAACAGCGCGGGAGCGTACGCTGGAAGACTGTAATTGCGTGTGGCTTTGAACAAGTAATCCGGTTGGCTAAGGAACACATAAGCTCCCATAATTATTCTTTTACACCTCCGGGATTCTTCGGGATGGTACAAACTTTAAAAAAATATATATGTTCACCCTTGGAATATTATTTATTGACTCTTGTAGGTTAAATGCTCTCTTAGTCAATTAGAATACGCGTGCTTGAGGAGTACTTCCGAGTTAGTAAACTACGGATATAAATAACGTAACAGTACTGTTTTCAGTGAAAGAATATGGTGAAATTGATTTTAAAAAGATAAAATATTAGCCGTCTCATTACTTTTAAGGAAAGCTGTAATAGAGTTGTTAGTGAAACTGTACCTATCTCCCCTATGAAACCGAGACTTAATTTTTAAAAGAAACAAGCACAGATTACATTCATTTTAGAAAAGGTTTTGGGAATTAGCCGCTACTCCGTCAGTAATCATTACTTAATCCCTAAGTCTTCTTCCACCCTTGCTTTCGTACAGGCCCTCGCTTCAAGATCAGACGGAACCCCCGGGCAAATCTATGAAACTCTTCGGAGGAAATTTACTCCTTAAAAACAGGGTATTATATTCCTTTACATTAACACCAAAGGTTTCTCTGGATGCTCTGGTATCAAGAAAAGCAGGTACGTACGGTTGAATTAAGAATTACTGGATTAGCCTTCCAAGGATATAAACCCGAGCAAAAGCCAAGATGTTCACAATCAAAATGAAAACAATATTTTCTTCTCATAAGTTATCTGAAACATTTTTGTAGGTTTTCTTAATTTATGGCGAGAGATTCTTCCTTCTTCAAGTACGCTAATGTTTCATCATTTCAAATGGTGAAGTTATTTCAATCGACAACCCAATTCCAATTTGGCTCCTTCAAACATACGATCTCGACTCGTGTTGAATCATGTCTTACGGTCTTCCAAGATGTGATAAATGCAGTATTGAATAACAAATACAGTTTTACCCCCTTTATCTTATTTTCAATATTGCGATGAACTCAAGTGACGGCCTGATAGTCCAGTGAGCAGAAGTAAGACTGCTGAACGCAGACCTCGGGTTTGAATTCAGGAAACTGCTTTTGACGCGTTCACTTAAACCGATGCTCTGTGATTCCATGAGTGCTCCATCTCTGGGGAATCGTTAGCAGCACTCTAGCCTCATTGCAGTGATGCTTGAATGGGGTCGTTTACCATATTTTTTTATTGCCGAATATTATCTAGTTTGCAAAGTAAAAATACCCTTATTTTTCCGTTTTTTGATCCGTCAATTATTTCTCGAGTTATAAGCGGCGAAAAACTGATGTTTTTCACCCTTTCGGAAAAGTGGGTGTGGTGCAACCTCTGACGTATATAGACTTCGTCCAATCACAACTGAGCCCGCGATGCTACTTCGCCTTATCGAAAAGGGGGGGACACAGCTGGCTCTCCCAATGGGAGCGATTGCGACAGGATCTGTGCGAGCAGACCTTCCTAGAATCCCCTTCCACTCCCTTCCCTTCCCATAAGAGCAGTCAAGGACGGGAGGAAAATGACATCAATGTTATCACAGCAGCTTTTTCGGTGAGCGTCACCTTTTGCTTATTTTAATTTTTGATTTATGAGTGAATGGTTGTGCTTAGAAGATTAATTTTTTCACTAAAATTCTTTTTTCGTTTCCATCTAACAATTTCGTGCAAAAAATTTCGATTTCCGTTCCGAGTAAACGCCCCCGTTTCACTTGTCCCAAGGGTGAGTGGTTGATAAATTCTATCCTCACAAAATAGTCGAGTCTTCGAATTGTGATTTTTATAGTAATTGCGATCTTGAGCGCCAAATCCGCATTTCCGGTGGGGTGACCCCTCTGATAAGATAACCGTGACCTTCGCACCGCTATCTTCCTCGGCTGACCACGAGACCGAGTCCCTGAGAATGATCGCCATGGGATAAGTGAGCATGACAGCGTCCAATTCACCGCCGTGAACCCAGATTCCATCAGCAGGCTCGAATGGAGAGCCTCTGGCTCGGGGACTATAGCCCCAAGGAAGAGTTTTTGGCTACTGCATCATGAGTTCCAGGGAAAAGGGCTTGGAAACTTGAAGTGACCTCATTCTACGCGATAACAACATCCCCCTTGCGTACACACGTGTGAAAGTTGCGGGAAGGATGAAAGAAAGCCGTGAGGGTTGAGGATAGGCCCTGGAAAAGATGAGGAAAATACCATTTCCCGTCCTTTTTTCTGCCACTCACGACCAATGATCTTAGGTCCCCCCCTAATATTCCCATTCTTGTATTAAGGGCCCTCTCGAAATAATGAAAAAGGCTATAGATATGTACATATATATACACACACACATACGAACGCCCTCCCCTCCGCCCCCACACTGAAATATCCCTTCAATAGGAGAGAGCCCTCCGAGGGGCAGAGGAAAAAAATTACACGCCCAGGATACCCCGAACGTTCCCACACACACCCTGACGTTCCCACACAACGGAGCGCACCCTCGGCTACTATCGACTCCCACCCTTTAACGTCCCCCGGAGCGAATTTCAACCCCTTCCCGGGGCCTTTGTGTTCGGGGTGCCTCGGCACAAAAAAGAGAGAAACCCCTAAGGGCCGTGAAAGAACGCGCGAGCGATCGTGTGAGCTCTCCTTTCTCCGTTGGCCTGGGGTGGGAAGACCCCTGAGGGTCAACCTTTGGCCCTGACTGTTATTGGCTACCTCGCAACCTTTCGGACCCGCGGGGCTAAAAAATGATCGTTGAAAAAACCCGGGGACTCCTCTCGCTAACCCTTAAAAGAGGGCGAGGGGAAGGGAAGGATAAAAAAAAGGTTTGGAAGGGCGGATGGTTGGCAGGACCCTCTCATTCGATGCTCTCACACAGCATCCCTTCCCCTCCCACGCCCTTCCCGGCATCCACCGCTCCACCCTCCTCGCCCCATCAGCGATAATTTCCGGCACGAAGACGCCGGTCAGCGAAGAAAAAGCCGCAGTCAGGCAAATTAGGCGGGCTGCGGCGATGAGGGGGGGATTGGCTGTCGGTCTGCCGGGAGGTCGTGGGCAGTTGGGAGAGGGGCCGCGTTGTCCGCCCCCGGGAGTTGGGGGCGGGCGTGGCAAGGAAATAATAATGGAAGAGCGAAATGCGAGGAAAAAAATATAAATAAAGAAGGGCGAAACGCGAGAAATAAAAGATAAAAGCGGGAGGGAGAGAGAGAGAGAAAGGCGGCACCACGGGGAACATCACGGGATGGAAGTCACTCGTGAGTTGCTGAATTCGGCCATGCACGCATATTTATGCTCGCCAAAATTTTTATGGCGCTCTCCTACGCACGCGGAAAGAACCGCGTGCGTTTCGGGTGTTATTACCGCGACTGCTGAGAAGGAAGTGGAAACAAAACAAGAATTTCCTCATCCCGATTACCTTTTCAGACCGTACTCACGCTCGAGCCATCACGGAGGGATATGCTCTCCCGCCTCATTTTCCCGCGTGCGAAATGGTTTCGCTTGTCTCCCTCGACCCGCTATGAAATTTTGGCATTAATCATAGGGAGGGTAACCTTGTCCGGAGGAGTCAAGCGGAGGCATTCCCTACGTGCCGCCCATGGCTATTCCTTTCATTTATCGGGCCCCCTTGGTTTCTTTCCGCTGCTCTACCTAACCATCCACCTCCATCAATAATAACCGGGTTGAATAATTCCACGGTTTGCTTAGCGTTCAACATGTACGCGGGTTAATTAATACCGGCCGCGACGTGTCGTCTTTTCCAGCCATTCCAAGCGAGAGAGCTCGCCAAAGGGATGCTGAAAATATGTATGCGGAGCAGTTAGTGTCAGCTTGCTAGATAGAATGAATGGGAGAATCCCAATAACGTTTCTTACTTCGGCGAGGAAGCGACCGTTCCCACTAATAATCAACTTCGTCCCAACCGAAGGCATTAATGCAAATGAATGTCTCCTGCGTGGACACGGGGAGAACATACTTTCCCGACATTCTTTTTCCCAGAGCGACGTAAACTACGGCTGAAAATGACTGCAAAAACGCTCGTAAAATACACTTTAACTCTCTCATTTCGCTCTCCGGGAAAACGCATCGATTACTTAAGGGTTTACCACTCAATGGCTAAGTGCAGTGTCCTTGGCACTTTAGTTTAGCATCCCGGAGGGATTTGTAATGTTTTATTGATTTGGATCTGAGGGTGCATGTTGCAGGAAACTTATGATGAAGAATGCCTATAGGGATAATTGTACAGAAATGGTTTGAAGCTGGACAGTAAATAAGTTCGTAACTCGCCTAGCCATGACAGAGAACTCGCCTAGATAGGTAAGTACCACCCTAAAAATAAAAATAATGTAAAAAGTATCACTGCTTTGTGGAGTAAATTTGCTGATATTATCATGCCAGGAGATCATTCTTGACAGCTTGGGACTAATATAAGAACAAAAAGGTTATAAAATTGATATTTGGAGTTGTCAAAAACAGTATTTTGTCCTCAAGTATATTTCAGTCATAACACTCATTAATAATGTTATTCTGGCATGTTTCCAACTTTTATCTTGTGCATACCTCAAGCTCTTAAATCTTACTTCACAGCATTTATCCTTCCGATCACAGGATATTGCTCTCCCATATGGTCCATCGCAGCCCCTACCAATCTCACCTCTCTTAACAGTATAACAAGCTTCTTCGCCAGAATTGTAAAACACAAGAGTTCATACTTCCGTAACATGCCTATTAGTTCGATCCTATCTTCTCTGTCAATACCTGATCTCTGCCAACAAAGAATTAAAACAGATTTAAAATTTATGTACAAAATCCTAAACTCACACACTGATTGTCCTGAATTGCTTTCCTCTATGAATTTCCGAGTCCCGAGTCGATCCACACGTAATCATTCCTTGCTCCATATGCCTATCCCTAGACTATCCCTTGTCAAGCGCTCACTCCACCACCGTCTTTCATCCCTACTGAATTTATTGCCAGATAATATTGATCCGTTTCTTCTGCCCTTAAACTCGTTTATCAATCTCGCCATGTCCCATTTCCTTGTGAATAAATAAACCTCTCTCTTCTCTACCTCCCTTTCCACGTATCTTGCATTTGCGTTCTTTACTATTTTTACCCTGTACTAATTGTTTTGATTGTTTACGTTTGTATTTATTGTCTGTTATTGCGTCACTGTAAATTGGCAGAAATGCTGTATGTGAGCAGTTAAATAAATAAATAAATAAAATAAATAAAAAGTTTTCCTTAAGTTCGGGATATCCTAATGATAATGATAAGTAATGTGGATGGCGGGCTTTTTTGTATGTCTGGATGACCATTACATATTCAATCCAAGTGTGTAATATTCAACGCAATTTAATAATTATTTTGCATTATTTTTATTTAATATAAATAATATTTTCAGCATTTAATTTGCAGAATTCATGCATTACGCATAGAATGAATAGATTGAAAATTTTACTTGTGATTTAAAAGATCAATAATGAAATTTACAAAGTATATTCATTACCCACGTAATTATTAATTAGGTTTCCCGGCAAAATATCTTCTTCGTGACTGTCACCTAAAACCCCCTGCCACTCGACCTTGGGCGGCTCGCTGGATATCATGTAGAGAATTCAACGCATGATTGGCTTGACTGAATCCATCATCTCCTCTCCGTACATACCCACAATTTAAATAACATACACTGCCTAGTTCCAATAATTTGCTCTAACTGCGGGTGGGCTGGAAGTGGAATTCTGTAAATTGATGCAGAATGAATTAGATATCGTAAGTAAGTTTGAGTGAAGCAAGTCCTGTCTCCGTAAACCTCTGATGTGTTTGTATCAATTAGTTCTAAAGGTCTGTGGGGTTAGGATCCTCGTTTTGGCAATGAAAACCCTGTTACACAGAGCTCTTTGACCGTATTAAGTTTTCGCTTTCAATTAAGAATTGTTGGAAATATACCCAGATTGTGTTTCTGCTCTACACTTTATTAAAGCGTAATATGTTTCTTATATTTTATGCATGTTATAAGATATCCTTCCTAAAGTTTAAACGTATGCTAATTTCTGAATAAAATGCACAAATTTCCTCTTGGATAAACACTTAATAGCGGCCTAGATTTCGATGTACCAATCAACGTGGGCAATAGTGCATGTTTGGTGATCTTCACCCCCTGCCACACACCCTCGCGGGGACTCACAGGTATTACGTCGATGTAGAAAAGGCACCAAGGGGACCATCGTTTCACGTCCAATCAGACAAAAGAAACATTGAACTTTAACAGCTATCCACATCCCACTCAAGGAAAGACCGGGTTACCACCGTGAAACCGGAATTCGAACCTAGATTCCTCAGGTTGGAGTGCCACCACTCCGTCGACGACACCAACTCGAGTAGTTCTCGTCAAAACACGGTGAGTAATTTATTCCCGGTAACACCGAACCTTATCCCACACTCGGCCGAGTTTCTGGTCGGCGCGAATGCTCGGTAGAACCAGAGGGGATTGCATTAATTTATTTTGGGCAGGTCCACCGAATTTTCAGAAGGTATATGCCGCCCTCCCCTTGTTTCTGAGGGCCCCTCGCTCATCTCCTCGCGTCTATTAAGAGCCGTCCGGAACCACCTGCAACCCCCCGCCCCCAAGCCCGCCCACCTGCCCGACCCCCACCCCTCAAAACCATCCCTCAAGCGACCCAAACCTCCTCCACCCCATAAGACGTAGGCCTTCTTGATATTCCCTACCCACACCTAATTTCGCCACCCTACCTCCCGCACACTCCTCTAATACTTTCTCCGCTGCCTTCGCGTTCCCGGCAGCCAATCTATCCCCCTGGCATCCCTTATCTCACCGTAACACGCCCCCTCGAGGGCACATAAAAAGTAATCTGCCTTCCCGTTCAGGGCCGGCCCAAACCCCAACGTTTCGTCCGTTAATGCAGCTCTCCCTCTCACGGGTCTAATGAAACATAATTATTAGGAGTCAACACAGTCGCCATTCTGAAATTATCCCTTTGGGGAGTAAATCACCATTTTTTAGTCACCATAATCCATCCACTTTCCCCGGAGTCATTGATTATTTTTAATATCAACCATTTCAAAACCTGAGCCAATCATAACAAAAATTCTGAGAAGGCAATGTTTTGGTAAGTATGTATCTATTCAAAGCATGTTAATTTATATGACGTAAACGAAATGGCTAAGTAAATACCTACTGCAGGAAGAACCTGATATGATATGTATTCGGTGATATGAGGTATATTGTTTGTAAAACCCTAATGTATTGAATATTGTACAGTGTTATGGGTGAAACAAGCGTTTTATATTTTGTGTAGCTTTTGCGCGGTCATAAGTCAATTAAATGCTGCATACTCACTGTAAACGTTTGAGTCGCAGTATTATCAAACTGCTTACATTTCCTAAAACGTCGCTTAAAAGAGGCACATCCTCACTCCTCTCCAGCTAGAGTCGTATGAAAAGAAATAACTTCATACATTATTTGGTTAAGAACACACTTTTAAAACCACCACAAAAGTACAACTACATGCATGACTTGGTGCATATGCTATTGGTTTTTACATTCTTTTCATGTTAAAAAATCGGCCAGGAAGGAAGTTAAACCTAAATTTGGTTTAATTTTCTGTAAAACGACTCTAAAGACAAACATTGGGTAAGAAAAGGAGCCCGATTTCCCCTTGAGGAAATCCTTCATACTTGCACTAATATCACCGAAATTTCCAGAAATTTTTATTTTCCAGAAACATGGCTTCAAAATAATATCACGGGAGTTGATGATATGTCTTCATTATAGTTAACCATATGGTTTCTAATACAGTTTAACGTTTGAGGCTTAACTTTGTGGAACCACGAGGTTAGAAATGAAACGCCGCATTATAAATTCCACACAGACACTTCATTAGCATCGACCATGGTTTCAACATGAGAACGCCATAATCAAGACCCTTGATAATGACATAAAACTAATTAAGTGTGTGTGTGTGTGTGTGTGTGTGAGGAATTTACAACTCCACGTTTCATTTCCAATTGACAATATAGGCCTAACGATATTATTTTAAACAAAATATCTGTTGAAATTATAGCGTCCATACTTCGAGAAGCATCCCTCTGAAGGCTAACCACTTCAAAATACTGGAAGCAACGAGTTATGTCTAGAACTGTCAAATCTTGCAAGTAAATAGAGAGTTTCAAACAGAAACCTTTTGTATGAAACTAGTGTTGTTTGTTCGTAGGTTTCCGCGGCGTTGGTTAGATGTTCTCTGCTTTTTTTCGGGAAACGTCCGCGTCGTTTGACATTTGTGACAACAGTTTCGCCAACTTTCCTCTTGACGTCTTCAGTCGAAGTGGTTGAGAAGTCGTTTTCGTCCTCCTTATATAGGCCTGGTCGTATAAGTGCTGCCCTCTGATTGGCCGGAATTTTTTTGACAACCCTTTTCCAAGCAGAATGCAAAGGGTATCCGTCCTCTCTGTTTATGTTCATCGGAGTCTTTGTTATTAATTAGAGAGGCGATAGAAACAATAAAGACACCGATGAACAGGCAAGTAGAACAGGTAGGTGACAAGGATTGTTATTTTTTTGGTACCCCGGCCAACCATTCACTCATTATCATATATGTCACTCTTTATTTCTGTAATGGTGTTCTGCACAGTTTTGGAAATGTAACTGTGTAATTTTTTAACTGGGAGAGTGCATTTATTTCATAACTGTAACATATGTTGAACCTAGAGTCTGAAGGACTAGGTTCTTGAAATAAATACTATTCTATTCTATGAACATAAACAGAGAGGACGGATACGCCTTACACTCTGCTTGGAAAAAGGTCATCAAAAAAATTCCGACCAATCAGAGGGCAACACATACGATCAGGCCTATCTATATAAGGACGACAAAAACGACTTCTCAACCACTTCGACCTGAAGACATCAAGAGGAAAGTTGGCGAAACTGTTGTCACAACTGTCAAACGACGCGGACGTATCCCGAAAAAATGCAGAGAACATGAAACTAGTGTTATTTCACTTTGCATTTAAATCTCGAAAAAGTTGAGCAGCCACCGCAGCGATAGATGGAAACCGTGGCCGCGAGATAAGAGTCTAGTCGTGAGGGGTGGAGCTTCGTCCGCAAGCAGGTAGGTGCCCTCGAACAAATCGAAGGCATAATATCTGATACTCGAACCTTCGGAGAATCAATCGCATTAAGTAATAGATAGGGACCATGGCCGTTCAACAGAGGGCGCTCGTTCTCCGAGATCGTTCCCCGGACTCGTCACGTTACAGTTCCCGGTTTAGGGCGCGCAGAATTTATTCATTACCCTCTTCACTTTCGGGTGGGGGACAGAGGGGGTGGTGGGCGGGAGGGAGGGAGGAGATGACGGGTGGGAGAGGGAGGGAGCCTCACGAAGTCCGGGCGGGTGGCTGCAAATCGCGAAGTCCGCGATGCGTGAAATGGAGAACAGGGCACGGCAGGTGGGGAGAGAGGGAGATGAAAGATGAAGTCGGAAGGAAAGGAAAGACGTTCATCTCTCCTTCCTCCCACCCCGACATGCAATTCCGAGCGCGGGAGGACTTGAAGGTAAAGGTTGTGTTCAGAACCGGAGAGGAGCTCTCTCTGCTCTTCGTAGAATTTTAGGAGCATCGTGGACTCGTGTATCCTCGCAACTGTGTGTAAGGGAGAGACATGAAAGCACGGGTAATGGAGTCTTTTACCATATTGTTTTATCACCGAATCTGATAGAGTTTGTAAAATAAAAAGACCCGTATTTTTCCGTTTTTTGATTTTTGTGTTTTCCGATTTCAATTATTTCTCGAGTTATAAGTGGCGAAAAACTGATGTTTTTCACCCTTTCGGAAAAGTGGGTGTGGTTCAACCTCTGACGTATATCGACTTCGTCCAATCACAACTGAGCCCGCGAAGCTACTTTGCCTTATCGCAATGGGGGGGATACGGCTGACTCTGCCAATCGGAACAATTGCGACAGAATCTGTGCGTCAGACCTTACGAGAACCCCCCTCCATTCCCTTCCCCTAAAAGCAGTCAAGGACGGAAAATGACGTCAATGATGTCAAAGCAGCTTTTTCGGTGGGCGACACCTTTCGCTTATTTTAATTTTTGATTTATGAGTGACTGGTTATGGTTAGAAGATTAATTTTTTCGCTAAAATGTTTTTTCGTTTTCATCAAAAGATGTCGTGTACAAAATTGCGATTTCGGTTCCGAGTAAACGCCCACATTCTGCCGACATCGTGGCCAAATTCCTCCTAGGTTGGCCGATTTAGATGGCTTCACAATCAACCAAGCCATTATACGTCGCTTTGCTGATCTCCGGGCTTCCTATCCTTGTTTCATCCAATGAAATTTTTAATATATATTTACTGCAAAAAGCTTCTCACACTTCCTCTTTAAAAAGTAGGCATATGTTGGTTGGTACATCTCATTACATGCTATCTCAGCAATTTCGTTTCTGAAGAGTTGGTCTACTAACGTGTTACAGGAAAATGGATCAAAAAGGCCCTTTCCACCACAAATTGCTTAACCTTAATAATTAAATAAGTTAGAGTTCCCATCCGTCCCGTTTCTTCCGGGACAGTTTCGTTGAAAAATTCCCGAGTTAATTCGACGAGTTCCACTTTTTTAAAAATATTTTTCAGTGAAAAATTGGTAAATGGATATTTTCACCTTATTAGCACTTATTTATATTTTACTGTCGATAAAAATAATCGCTGATATTTTATTTGATGTAAATAACTAGAAGTAATATTCTTTATTTCCATTGTTAGTAGAATCAACGTTAATACTCGCTCATAGTATGTAGTAATTAATGAGCAACATTACTACAGTGTTTTTATATTTGCCTTGTTCCGTTTTTTTTTCAAAATATCCCAGGTTTTGTAAATCAAAATTTTCAAAATATCCCAGATTTTAAGGAAAACATAATAGGGAGCCTAGAATAAATCAATCACGTAAAGTGTATAGTATAAAATTTACGTGCCTGGAGAAGCAGTCTAAAGCCAACATGACCCAAATGAGTAATTATTTCTAGATAAGCTACTCTAACATTTAAGAAAAACATATTTATAACGATCAAGATTAAAAATTGTATGGTATGTCCAGAGAACTATTGCTGCAGAGATCTTGGGCATGATACCTTTCATCAACTTAGGAATATCGCACATTCCATTCATCAAATACTGAGTAGTAAAATGCAGACAGAGAACCAAACAGTGGCGACACCCGGCGGCCAAGCAAGAAAGGTAAATAAAGACGTGAGCAAGAACGAGATTTCTGACGTAGCTGAGGAAATGAAGAGAGGCGGGAAGAGAGAATGCGAGAGGGAAATGAATGGGAGAATGATTCCAATGATGGCCCCGAAGAGAAAATATTAAATGAAAATGAATAGGATGAAAGAAAACGAACAGCGAGAAAAAACTTGGAAAATCTATTAAGAGATGACTAAGACTTATAGCGCGGTCATGAGAACTTTTTTCTTGTTAACTCTCGCTTCCGGAAAGGAGAGAAAAACATAGGAAACAATTCACCTCCCTTACAACGATTTCTGCGTCTTATATGCAACACGTTTTGGAAAAAATATTCTTTAACTCCGCAAGTAAAAGCTTACATCTACATAATACCCTGCAAGCCACCATAAAGGTGTGTGGCAGGGGGTGAACTCTCACCAAACATGCACTACATATCATGCATAAAATTTGTACTTCATTATTTAAAAAAAGATAAAAATAGCAAAGCATACACGCAAATACATGCTGTTAGTTGGGCTAGCTTTAAATCCTTACACCAACATGCAGCTACCAAGGTTTTATCAATTGCTACACTCGTACTAGATACATTTACCGTTATTCATATCCCTAATAGTACGAGTAAAAAAGGACATTTTGAATCTGTCAGTTCGGCAATCTATTTCTCTAATTTTGTGATTATGGTCCAGTCTACCATAGTAAGTTGGGGTCCGCAAAATATTTTTAACATCATCACTGAAAATATGGTCTTGGAATTTGTTTAAGAGATTAAGTCTAAATTTCAACCTGCGATCTGACAATGATTCCCAATTTAATTCATTTAATAGACTGGTTACGCTGATAAGGTTATCATACCGGGCCTTTACAAATCTTGCCGATCTTCGCTGCACACGTTCAAGTTCGTTATTTAGACCGATTTCATAGGGATCCAATACACTGGCAGCATATTCCAAATGAGGTCTTACAAGAGAAAGATAGCTGATTTCTCGTACATGTTCGTCATATTTACCCAGTACTCTTTTGACGAATCCCAGTTTACGATTCGCTTGACCCATTATTTCACGAATGTGATTACCCCAGGAAAGATCGTGTATCAGTCTTATTCCAAGATATTTAATGGATTCCACGTTTGTTAATTCATTATTACTTATTTTGTAAGTGCTACGAGGAGAGCTATTCTTTTTCCAAAAATTCATTACAAGACATTTTTTAAAGTTTAGTTCTAACTGCCATGTATCACACCAAGTTTTAATTGCTTGTAGGTCAATATTTAAATATTCTTTATCGTTAGGGCATAGAATTTCATTGTATACTACTGCGTCATCGGCAAATAGACGAAGCTTACTTTTGACTACCTTATTGATATCATTAATGTACAGAAGGAATAGGAGTGGACCTATCACACTACCTTGTGTGACATCTGAAGTGATTTTAATTGCCGGTGAGGTAACACCATCGAAAACAACCCTTGTACCCGATCAATGAGGAAATCATTAATCCATGATATAATGTTACTGTCTAACCCATAAGATTTAATTTCAAAACTAGTTTGCTACGAGACACCTTGTCAAAAGCTTTCTTGAAGTCTAGAAATATAGCATCCACTGGAATATTATTTTCGCCAGAAACTAAAATATCGTGGGAAAAGAGAGCAAGTTGAATTTCACACGATCTGTTCTTTCGGAAGCCATGCTGAACATTGGACAATAAATTCTGGCTATCTAGGTGTCCCATGACTGAACTGTAAATAACACAAGCGTCCTAAAGCACACGCTTAAATAATACGAGCGTCCTAAAAACTGCATATTCTAAAAAACGTCGAAAAGTCACCAAAATTTTGCTGTCATATACCGCAATGGCATCTGGTCCACTCCAGAGATGGGAAAAGTATTATAAAAAATGAAGTTAACTTGGCTCAGCTACAGTTACCATTAAACATTTGTAATTAGTTACAAGTATCCATTTATTTATTTTTCAAGTAGTGAGTCACAGTTACAAGTAGGTTACAGTCACTTTTTACAAAAATTAGAAATAGGTCAAAGAGGTAAATGCGGGAGGATCTATTGCAAGGTGTTTTTTACAGTTAGTTATGACTTTAACTCATTGTATTCAATAATAACACTTAAACGCACATTACTGGTAATTGGCTGCTTGAGCATTAGTATCAATGTGGCAGGTACTCTCTTGGTGGCTCCAATTTATTTAATGCACCATAATTTTCCACAGACGAAATTTTACATCTGTTGAAACAGCGCATTTATCACTAGACCCTGTTTCGTGAGCTAGGTGAAACTCTCATGCAGTTTATAGATTGCATGATGCATATTACATCTTTGTATTTTTACTGATAAATTAAGCTACATGCATAGACTCTACTGATGTAAAAATAAGTAACCACACGTATAATTAATAACCTAATCTCATGTAAATGTGACGATTATGTACGAGAAATGTGCTATTTTTACGTTGCTAGACATCATTTGGAATACGCTGCCAGTGTATGGGATCCTTACGAAATTGGCCTAAATAATGAACATATTAGCATGAGCAGTCTATTAAATGAATTAAGATGGGAATCATTTCCGGATCGTAAGTTAAAATTTGGATTTAACCTCTTAAATGAATTCCAAGATAATATTTTCAGTGATGACGTTAAAAATATTTTTGAACCCCAACTTACTATGGTGGACTGCACCGCAATCACAAAATTAGAGAAATAGATTGCCGAACTGACAGATTCAAAATGTCCTTCTTTCCTCGTACAATTAGAAATATGAATACCTGTGAATATATCCGATAGCCTAAATACGAGTGTATCAATAGATAACATTGGTAGTTGCTTGTCGGTATAAGGACTTTAAGCTAACCCAATTAACAGTATCATATTGCAGGCTTGCTCTGCTATTTTTAAATTGTGAAATTTAGACTAGAGTATTATTACTAATCCTTTTATCATGAATGATATTTTATACATGTTTGGTGTGACTTCACCCCCCATAAATGGTGGCTTGCAGGATATTATGTAGATATATAATTAATAACCTAAGCTCTAAGTTTAGATTGCATCTCACTGTCCGATTGTATTATGTATGTGTGATAGCATCTTATGTCCGGTGCATGTACCTTCAGTTAGCTGAAAATAGGGTTAAAAATACCCAAAAAGGAACTATCTTTCAATCTCGGAATGACAAGTTGCTGATGGGAAATTAGTCAACATGGAAGTATGGAGAGGAACGATTGCAAACAAGGAGGTTAGAATGTCCTGGAGGAGGGTTCGCAGCAGATTTGAGAAGCCAGCGACCATCTTGGTAAGTACGGACATAGGTGGGTGCTCCTCGCGATACTCCTAAGGAAGAAGCTGCTTTTGTACGCGGTAAAACTTATGAATACATAAATAGACTACATTTTTAAAAATTGTTAAAAACACATGAAAGGCGCAAGCAAGCGCCAAATACGCAAGTAGTTTAAATAGGTAAAATTCAAACCAGTTTTAGCAATTTAAAAAAACTCCCGAAAGAATCAAACACATGTAGTTTTCGCCATTAAAATAGCCTTAATTAATAATTACAATATTTTAAATTTACAATTTTAAAAAAAAAGTATCAAGATAGTATCCGTTACCGGTACTTCAGTTACTTTCAAGTAGTTAGGTACTCCCCATCACTGGTCCACTCTTAGAATTAGCGTTACAACATTAATACACTTCTCTATAAAATAAACTGCAAATGATATTCCCCTGCAGCCTATCCATCTACTTCATCAAATGGTTATTTGCGGATTCTTCAGCTTAAATTCTTAAGTTCCAGGATTCTATAGTTAATGTTGGCAAATAAATTGGGACTAATTTAATGTCATTGTGCGGAAGTACCATGATTTTAACGGGCAATCGTCTCATGAGAACGACAAAGACAGTCTTATTTTATTTCACCAGACAATCGTTGATGGAAACTAAAAAAATCGCCGCCGTTATTATAAACAAATTTTGGAAGATTATTTTAACTCGGATCTCTAAAAATAAAATTTTTCACTACAAGTGAGAAAATATTTTCCGAATTTTTGTATTCACTTTGTATAACCGAAGAATATCTAGTGCATTACGCAAAGCAGTTCATAGATACCATAGAGATACCTTAAAACCGAAATTACGCATTAAAGGAATTTAAAATTCTCAACTGACAAAAAACCTCCTGAAGTTAAGTTCGGTGTGTATGTACCTATTGTAGTCAATAATAAAATGGTGGACAGAAAAGTTGGGCGCTTCAACTTGACGGTAAATGGGCGAGGATGGTTATTATTGCCATAGGAACGAAAGAGTTCCCACCGATGGTTATTATTGCCATAGGAACGAAAGAGTTCCCACCGAAGTGAAAAGCGAAAATCGCAGCAAGGGCGCGCAGTTATTCACGAAAAACCACGTGAATTTAATGCCTATTCCTTCGTACGATTCCTTCCCACCACGCTGAGGAAGATGAAACAGTAGTTAATGCAGTTCTAAAGGACAACTTGTTCTTAAGTCGGAAGTCATTTGCTTCTCGGATTTTTCTATTTAATCTGTGACTATTTTGGCTCCAATATTAATGAACCGCAAGACAGAATATTCGAGAGCCGATAGCAAGCACCCTCGCAAACAAAGAAACGTCAATTTTCCCCCGCACTGCGCCCGCCAATAGGCAATCGACAAAGCGGGCCTCACGTGAGCGTACAACTCTGCCAATTTCACTCTGTACGGGCAACATTTATAAAGAAGGCCAACAACTGACGCTAGTGAGGAATTTGAATCTTCTCATCGATTATGGAGGCGTTCAATGTCGAGTTCTCCATCACACGTTCCCGTGAATGAGACCAAGGGAGATATCTTCTGACTATGACTTATTGGCGACCTCACAAAAGGGAGACTTGGGAGTTAAGTGCCCTTCCTCCCCTGTTTCGATAAATCGCCACTCCCACATTTCAGGGCGTTATTCGTTCGACGCCCCTCGGCGCAGAGCCGAAAGAGCGTCGATATTGATTGTGGCACGCTTAATTATTCCCATTAAAGATCCCGTTAATGAGATATCTGGAGACGTACCTCCTTCCACACTGTAGGAAAAATGTCTTCATCCCTTTTGGGGGACAACGCGTTATCTCGGACGGGATGTTGATTGCCGACACTGCGGAGTGAACCGAATCCAAACCCACGTGACTTAGGGTGGTCTGCTTTATCTCCCCCAAAACGCAGAGGGCGTAATCCATTCCAGTCGCTGACAGGGCGCTGTGAGGTCTTCGCTTTTTTGCCAAGCCGCTTGCGTCACAGTCGGAAAAGTTTTATATTCCCTGAGCGTATTACCTTTTATCCTGATGGAACTCTCTGACTTGTCACTTTATCTCTCTCTCTCTCATTCGCGTCTCTTCCTTCGGCAGAGGTCTCAATTTGCTTCCTGCATTTGGGCTGAATTCAACCACCTCACCGGGAATTAAAATACCGGTTGGATATTCGCAAGAGAACGCGAGAAATCAATGTTAAAACACACCCTCCCTCAAACTGATTAGCATTGATGCGTGACGCATGTTCAGAAGTTTGTCAATGATGGATATACCACAGCTGCGAGAGTTGACTCAAGTCTTAAATCCTTAATCACCAAAAAATCCTAAAATATTTACTTTTTTATTATTTTACACCCCTCCCATGGCTTTCAGAGCATTTTATCCTCTTTTCCACGAAGGTTTTGAGAAAGGTTACTCTGTAAATTAAGTATTTACGAAAGCTGCGGACGCTGAATCAAGCCATAGCATTCGCCTTGACTATAGAGTATTTGCGTAAGTGAGGTATTTTGTTGAAAAGTATTGTAGTGAGTGATGTTTGGTTTCCAAATTCCATGCTCAAAATTCCAAAGTATAATCCCAAATAATTAATTGAAGAAATAACTTTTAATATGCATTGTTTTAGCATCAAAAATGCCTAGGTCCTAACGTCCAACAATTAGTTATTCGTATTATGACGTCATCTCCCATACTAGCAGTAGCGAAATAGCCTAGCTTTGCATTGAGAGCGAAAATAGTCTTTGCCTTTTTGAAGTTATTTCGTTATTTGACATAAAACTGAGTTTGTGTTCATGGAATTTGGATTAGCTGAGGCTAGCTGAGACAAGTTCCGACAATCTCCCGGTTTTGCACGCGATTATTAACGGACAATGTCTGAGCAACAACGCAGACTATGTTGGATGTGAACAGCGAGGCGTTAAATTATCACGGTAGCCGTGTTATTACTATTTTTCTTGCGTTATATTATGTAGTGAACCATGAATTATGCCTTCCTTTATATATTCGCCGTAATCTAGCCTTACATTTTACCTAAGCTCTGCTAAAAAACTAATTAAGCTTTTCTGAACAGCACATTATTAAACCTTGAGGTAGCTGTGTTAGAGTAATACAGCATGACGTGAATGGTATTCATTTCAATTTAATTTATTAATTATGGGATGGTTATTGCTTTTAAGAGTACCGATAAACGAAGTTCATATCCTATATTTTTGTATTTTACAGGAAGTGGCCTGTATTTTATTAAAGAAACCCTTCGTTTTAGTACAAATTTGTTTTACAGAGTTGTGATCACTAAATATGTAACTTATATTTCCCCGCAGTTTTAAGCTCCCCTTTTCCATTAGTATTAGGAAACTTCTAAATCATTTAGCATTAAAGGAAAGAGAATCAACTTAAAAAGAGGGATAAGGAGAGCGCGTTTGAATACTATCAGCAATCGATAACGGTAGTGAGTTGTCACAGTTGAGGTCCTGTTGGTGTCTAACTGGAGTGGATGCATCTTCATTCGGAGGAAAGTCCAAATACTTTGATTAAACATCACAGCTCCCTTCTATTCCCTTCTTGGTTTGACGGTATTTGTAATTGCCTTAGCAAAAATTCAAGAAATTCGGGGAGAAGAGAAGGTGGTAGGTCAACTCTATTTATTCCAAGTATTATTTTAAGGTTTAATAGCCCTAAAAATGGCTTCCGCAGCCAAATTGCACGTTTAAAGTCTGTTCGAAAACGCTAGTTCATCGTAGTAGATACAATGTCAATAAAATTAAAGCACTAATTTCACGGATATTTTGTTTCAGAAGGATTGCATCCTTGCATTATTCGTCACAATGCGTAATGCTCTTATATGAACATCCTTAAAATTAATTGTTGTTAGGTAATTAAAATCAGTAATCAGTCATGTACATCTACGTAATACCCTGGAAGCCACGATAAAGGTGTGTGGCAGGGGGTGAATCCACACCAAACATGCATTGCATAATATGCATGAAAAGAAGTTGAGGGTGTCTGGCTTGACTACGTGGAATTACTTCATGATGAGGGTAAGGAAACAATGCACTTCCACAAAATATATAATTTATTCACTCACGACCATGGTTTCGATGCATACCTGCATCACCTGAAGATGATGCTATGCATCGAAACCATGGTCGCGAGTGAATAAATCATATATTTTGTGGAAGTGCATTGTTTCCTTGCCATCACCATGCATGAAAAGGATTATTTAGTCTGAACTTTAAAATTTAAAACCCGATCCACCTGTGTTCTGCGAGGTAAGCACTTTAGGTTCAGCGCTCCTTCCGTCGGGTAGGACGCTAACCCATGAAAAACTGCTCTCTACCCAATAACCCACTTTTCAAAATGTCGCGAATGACTTTTTCTGTCGGTCGCCTTCCGGGATGGGCTCATTAGCACTTGGGATATGCAAAAAAAATATAACCTGGTATACACTCGATATATTTTTTCACCAAATTCAGTGATCAGCTTTAAAGTACTTTTAGCTCAGCAAATACAGTACCCAAGTGTTTTCATGCACGAAAGATTTAGCACGTTTACTAACCTCAGCTTTAATAGGAAATTTCAACCGAGTGTAACCATAATACCATCTAAGTTTAATGAACCCCAAGTATGATATCTGAATGTTAATGGCATAGAAAACACGTTCTCGATCCAACCATACTAGTTCTGATACTCTTGAAATGGCGGAATTACAAAAAAAAATTTTAATACAACCTAGGGTGCTCAAGCCTACACACAGATATTACACCCGCGCAGCTCGTATGAATTCGATTACCATGCAAATTCATAAGGTCACGCCTTCTGCAATTAACGTAATCATCGAAGTTATCCCTCATATTCAGCAGCAGAGGCGACTGTATCAGCGCAAGACGGCATGTTCTTCAAATCACTGGAGGAGAACGCCCTGCGCGCCGCCAATCACCAGACTATTTAGTCTCACACTGGACTATTATACTTCGATGAAAAACAGCCTTCAGCCTCAGCGCAGGTGCCTATGCCATAAAAACTCTGAACGAGCAGTTCACCGCTGTTATACTAAGGGCACCTGTTATGTGTCGTCATGTTATCCGGAGAAAGCCTTTCATTAATCGATTGAAACCTGGCTGACATCTTGATCCATCTCATACTGTAAGGCTACGTGCTCAAATGATAGTTAGCAATACGCTAAAAATAATGAAATATATATGCATAATAATAAACTCTAACATAGCACTATTAAGATATTCTATTTAAACTGTAAGGAAGAATTTCCACCTTACCGTGTGAGATACTGACGATACTACAATGAAAATGGGATTCTTGAAATATTTTGCCTTTTTCTAATATATTGATGTCTTTATATTCATAAATACAGGTAAATGGGCGCTTACAATTCGCAGGCAATGAAAATAATCATTATGCAATGCTACCATGAGCAATGGGTCCATAAGAGATAACTGTTTTTTTTTCAACTGTACGAACATCTTTCCTCTGCATGCTACTTAAATGCCAGTTCCATTGAGGATGAATTCCACGTGCTTCTGCTTAATGCTTAAATTCTATGAACACAAACCAATTTTCGTTTCAGAATCAACCAGTATATTTATACTATTAACCGAAAACTCATAATCCACCACTTAACAACAGTATTATGAAGCATTTATTTAATCCTTGTTAAACAGAAGTCTCATACCACAATTTTGTGAGGGATTTAAATTGCTCTTTCCATTAAGCTTTCCTTAAGAAATACATCGATAATTAAAACGCATATTGTGTTTGTTATTGTTTAAGCAGCATTGATATCCAAAAATAAATAGTCCTTTGGTGTTATGAAGAATAATAATAAAAAAAGGCATTTAAGGTTGCACTTAGGAGTACCGAAATTTACTTAATATCGTTTTATGTTCAATATTGTACACGAACAATGATAAAGCACTTGCGATATGAAATAGGAAAGATTGCAAAGTGTGAATGATGAAATCATTACGTTTTTAAATTCCTGACATTACGCATCGCTAAATTTAAATTCTCTTTTATATAAGGGCACGGTCGTAGAGAAGAGATATAAGGGTAATTTCCCCTGTACTACGCATTACAAGGTTGGGTAACGATTGAAAAATTTCCTTGCCATCGTTAGAGAAAAAAGACAAATTTTACTTAAAACATTTAGGTCCAGAAACTACACTTATAAATCAATTAGTTCATACTTTGATAAGAGAAATAAAAATTGATTCATACGTAATTCTTTCCCCTTTCTATTCTGTTGAAAAAGAATATCCTCTCTGGGCTTGAACGCTATGTAATATATCTTTTTTTCTGACTCGCTGGGTGTATTTTGTGCAATGTATATAAAGCAGATATAATTTTACATCAATTCCTCATCAAAACACTTCAAAACTTATAAAATCGAAGGAAGTTAATGTTGAGAGAAACAGATAAACCTAGCCTTTGACAGTAGAATATAGCTGGTGATTGAAACCTCTAACACAAATGTTGCTGAAAGACTAAGGAAAGGTGTAAAAGAGAGTAAGTATATTATAAGAGCAGAGGTGTTTGAAATGAGGGTGCAGATGAAGACGGAGAGAATAAAATGGGTTGAATATGAAAAAACAAGGAATGGCTAGGGAGGAGAAGAAGTTACTTGTGGAATCAGGACTAGGCAGAGTAAGCTGATACGAGGATGTGGCGCAGCTGAGCATTGAAGGCCGAGATATAAGGGAGTTATGTAAGCCGGGGGTGGAGTGGGGGAAGATAACGGACTGTTTGAATAAGGCGAAAAGAGAAGAATGGTGTATCTGCCAAAGAAGAAAGTAGTTGGAAGAAAGAGGAGTTTCCACATAAAGTTGATCTCATAGAATTATTTCAATTCTTTCTTTCAATCCACGTTTATCGGTACTAAACTGATGACTAGAACATATGGTTCGCATTTATAGGCAATAATACTGGCAATGAGCCAAATCTGGAAATTCAACAGCTGAAACAAAATATGTAGGTATACATTAAGGAAACATAGGATTAGAGAACAGCAAACAAAGCACCGTTTATCCCAAGACGAGGTTTGGCGGTCTTTTTCCTATTTTCACGTTCTACGTTCGTGTCTTTTCAGGGTTACAATTGGTAGTAATTTCTACTCAAATATTTATCGGAATATAGACAATAATTACGCAGTCATTAACAGTATCATTCTTCTGAACGGCACATCGTTTACTAGACATCTCTCGTATTAGATATGTAGAAACTACTAACATTAGAAAATTCACTCATAGAGCTTCCTTACAACGGTAAAGTTGCAATAAAATGCATCAAGAAAATCTCAGGCGAATTTGTCATGATTAGTGCATGTTTTAAAGTTTTTATCCGCACATAAAACACTATGTTTTACTTTGAAACCACCATGGCAGAGTATTGGACAAGTATAGGTACCCACAGGTCGGGAAGCGTGGGATCGAGCTCAAGTTGGGAAGGAAAGAGCGGTGATTGGAGAGAGATGGACCATGAATTTTGGCAATAAGGGAGACGCTAGCGTTCTTCTGATGGAGGCAAACAGAGGTCTGGGGCGACGTCTCCCTGCTATAGTGTCATTCCCGTACACAACACCACTCATTCCGTGAAAACACAATAACAGGCGAGGTAGACATGGCTAGAATACATGCTACCATCACGGGGTCTCATGTACGAATCCCGGCAGTGTTAATCTGCGGATCCCATGTCTTTCTTTGAAACTGTGCTCATACCAACGCTTTTTTTTCCATCCATCCTCCGCTGCCTTAAAGAATAACCACCTACCCTGAATGACGCCAATTATCCAAGCTATCGGTCAACTTCGCTGAATACTACTAACTATGAGAGAGGCTGAATTGCAATGGTATGAATCGTGGCTAAATTGTTTCCATAGAGTCAGAAATCATAGGGAAACCATTAAAATAAGTCCTCAATACGGGTTTGCACTATAAGGTAGCTGGCACATTCCAAGAGGAAAGACTCATGCCATAAAATATATAAATGTAAAAGGATTGGTAGCAGGGGTTAACTATTTTTTGTCCACTAAAGGAAATAATGGTTTTGCCGATTGCGAGAAAAAATAAATTCCTTCCCATAGCCTTAAAAAACTTTGATTATGGTTCGATGGTATGGATATGGTCCGATTTTAGCTAGTTGTGATGGTAGAGTCATAGTATTTCTCAGAATTTTATCGGTGCGATATGTTTCACCATCTTACGACCTCTTCACGTACAAGATTACACATAAAATAGAGAGGTTACGGTAGAGTGTATTAGATATAACTTCTCCTCATCCAATAACAACGGATTAGTTTCCCTTTATGTTTATGCACTGATTCATCTGAAGTTGAGAGTCTGTTTACTCCGACTTTCAATCTTTCATTTGAATCAAATAGTAACAAGTATCTTACTTGAAAATAGAGCTTTTTAAAAATTCTTCAAAATTTTCAGAATCATATTTCCCATTCCGACAAAAGAGGTAATTTAATGTACTACAATGCATATTAACACTTAATTGTCCAATGGCTGAGGATATAATAACGTTTGAGATAGGCCAATGAAAGGAAAAATAAATAATTCTCTAAATTAGAGAGCTATAAATACGGAAAGAAGGTAGTCTTCGCATAATAGATGACAAAGGCGGTGGACATATGCGGTGTTCAATTCTTAATCTTTGGGATTGAAAGTTTTGGACTTAATTTTCGCTATCAAGACGACGCAAAATGAGAGAACTTCACAGAGCAATGAGTCCTCATCAAGTAGTCCTCATCAAACTAATTTAAAAACTACAGTCAACTGCAACACAAGATTTAAATTTCATGAGACGAAGAGCCGTAATATTCTCAACCACTCATCAAACGTCCACGAAAGCCATGGAAAATAATTCCATTTCAATTACATATCAGCGGTTGATCACACATAATTGTTTATAAGAATTTTTTCTTAATTGGAGTTAATATGAGAAAATCTGTTGGCGAGTGAGAGTAAGAGTAAACTCATGACATAGCTTTTGAATGCTTTTTTTTCAAAGCAAAACTTCTAATCTCTTTCCATACAACCCAAAAACCGACCGGTCATTCACTCCCGAGAAGAATGTTACGACAAGGACGTTAGAGCTCGCATTATCATACTGTTTTGCAAATCGGAAGATATGGCATATCTAAGTGACAACGAGCATTTTTTCACAAAGTTATTCCCTAACTTCCTTGACGTAATTTTTCTTGAAAGAGATGAGTGACGGATAAGTTGTCATCCATGTCATCGGATTTGGACAAGGAATTGAATATTGATACGTGCGAGAGAACGATATGCTGATATACCTTTCAATCCATTTTCGACAAATTCGAGAATGAGACTATTTACTACAGAAATCCTTTCAAACCATAAATATAGCAATGACTTATTAATGTCCAAAATTTCCTTGCATCGTTTATTTTGAGTCTTACCTATAACAGCAACGTCGCCCTTACATCTCGCATTCATAGAGAGATACCTCTGGAATTTGTCTCCAATCACCAATCTTTGGAGATTTGTGTGTTTGTATTAATATACAAACACACAAATACAAGCCTCGTGCGTTGTAAATCACATATCTACCAATGGAATTGAAACCAGTGAAATCAATACTAAGATACCACTGTGGGCAATTTTGCAGGCTATTCAATTGTTACTTTTTATTAATTTTCTTATAACATTTCCGATTTTGGTGGGAACATTTTGGTAAGAGGATTCAAGCACTGGTTACTGGCAGGCACTTGGTAGGTAATTCTACGTGATCTACTTAAGACCTAAAATCCAAACAAACTACCTTCAGTAGCGGTCGCGGATTTAATCCGACTATCTGTAAGATAATAGGCTTATTAATATCCAAAGGGCGGAAACATCTCAAAATCGACGGAGTTTTATCATTTTCTCCGAGTGAAAAACAAACACCATTGTTTCTTATGGATAACGGTTTGTGATCGATATAAAACCACTGACGAGAGAGAAAGTATACCTACACGTAAATTATCTCCGAGTTTACCTCTGGCTATCAATGGTTTTGCTATCACGAAGACCCTCCCTTAATTTGTTGCCTATTTTACTACGGTGATTACAATTGAATTACTTTCGCATGCTGTATGTCTGATGAATTTCCGTAAATAGACTGCGAAGACAAATCGAATGCTGGAAGTGTCTGCTGCGAGAAGTGCCCCAGAAAACATTAAGTTACATGGCAGTTATGAAATTTGAATATTTCACTCCTGGCAAAGAAAGATAATACAAAAATGCATGCGCAAAACTTCCCTTACATCCACGCCAACTAAGAAAACGACATTTTGGAACATTAAATAATATCAAAAACGGACTAAATGTGCGGAAGACATGCTACTAAGTCCATATTTCCGCATAATTTGGCTGCGTGCTTTCCTTGATTTTATCAGAGATTTACGGGGTTAAGGGAATTTATAATATGAGAATATAATATATGCTGCGGGCGCCAGTGTTAGATACTGGGGAAAAGGTAGTGGTGATGTTAAATCTCACAGGGCACATGGAAATTCGCCATTAAATAAAACACACAGGCAACGAATCATAGGGCAGCACAGCTAGAGTGCGCCGCTAATATTTTCAGCACCTCATTTCTCGCCGTTCATTACGCTTCTCTTTTTTTTCTGCCGCCTTATTTATTCCTCGTCCCAGAGGCGGAGCATAAAGCGAGGCAAATGTTTTATGCGCACGCGCAAACTGATTCCGTCCCACCCCACTCCAGTCTCCGCCGGCCTATCGCTTTTCATGCGCATTTTCTCACCACCGGAGCCCCCAATAAAACACTTCGTCTGCTTCCACGACTTATTTATCGCCGCGCAAGACTACACGGGCCGTGAGAGGCGGATCGCAGCTCCCTTGGTGCACACGACCAGTCGACGCCGAACGTGTCCTCGAAGAGAAGGGGCGATAGGTCAGCCCCCTGCCGTGATGTGCTCAGTGCAGCATTAAAGTCGACCGCACTATTCCCGCTGGAATGATAGGCCCGAGGCGAGTCAATCACTCCCATTCAACACTTCGGGAGGACAGAGAGCATGTTTATTTTCGTCTCATACATCTAACCAACAAGGTCAATTAATTAGTCAGTTAGGAGTTAGAGAAAAGTTGATCACCTTAAGCATAAAAAAGCAGTACAGTAAAATATTAGAACGAAAAATATTTTTCAAAGATGACGCTACTAATTGGAAAAAAAATTCTACGTTTCAGTACGTATATTCACCATCATCACTGCCCCAGAAAAGATCCCTAGTTGTGGGGCAGTTTCGGCCTTAGCAGAATTTCCGCAAAGAAAAAATATCAGTGGAGTATGTGGCCGGAAATCAAGGGGTTCCGGGCTTGAGTCCCGGTCAACGTAGATTTTTTCAATGTGGAAATTTGCTATTGTGCATTTCAATGGATGACGCCGCTAAGGTATTCACCGCTAGTTTGTAATCCTTGAATTAGTTACGGCCTTATTTGCACAGTTAAAAGTGAATATGAAAGTAAGACGGAAAAATAACTGATTTTCAGAGGCAACATTTTAAAACCAGAGTCAAGTTTATTTTCAGGGCTAATTTATTGAATAAAATTAAGGTAGTTTTAGAACTGAATGTCAAACAAAGTGGCACTTGTTTTTATGTTAGGCTCTTGTTGACATTAAGACAGGGTTGTGTGCTCGAATAATTCGAGATTAATTGCGGTGCGTAACTAAGGACTCACTCTTACGTTTTTACATCGGGTTTGGGAATATTCCGTTCCGTAAATAATCTCGAACGATTCCAGCACGCCACTCCCCATGTCTGATAATAATGCGGATAGCTTCTGACATTCAAGTGCTGTGTTGTTCGAAATTCAAGCTTACCACAACACCTACAGCTCAGGGGCGGATCCAGAGGGGGAGAGACCCTGTAACCCAAGTACATACATCTACGTCCACATAATACCCTGAGAGCCACCACGAGGGTTTGGGGCAAATAAGAGCATTCTACATTCCTATGATTCAAGTAAAGGCACATTTTTGTTTTTGGGTGATCCTAAGCCTAAGGCTATATCGTACCGTCTAAGTCACAGTCCTAGTACAAACACTCAAACCTCCATGCCCTTGGAAGGGTTGGAAACTGCAAACTTAGGGTAACCAGACCGGTGCATTACCGACCTGGATACCGCAGCCTATGCGCGATCTTCACTGCTTTGCCATTCTTCATTTTTTTGCAAAAGAGATTTCAGTAACGTGGGAATAAAAAAATTAAAAAAACTAAAACCATAAAAACATAGTCTTGGGTAATTTCTTAATATAAAGGAGTTAATGGAGACATTTTAGCCATTAAATTTAAATGAAAAATGCGTTTAAGATTTTCTGTTAGGGAAATTAGTATACTTATTAAGCAGCGACATGCTGAGAACACAGTCTGATTTCCTATCACAAAATTGAAAATATCTTTATTCGTATTCAATTCACTAGCAATAAGACAAACCCACACTAAGCGGTTGTATGCCAATGTAAGCGCATCTAAGCACAGTGCTATGAACTTATAAGTGTTCTCCAAGTGACAATCAAGTGAGGAATCTAGTGAAATATTTGTCATTATAACGTTTCATAAGGATGGGCCACCAGTAGTCTGGTCATCCACTTCTATGGCTTTCTTTTAGTCGCGATTACCAAATGAAGGACGAATTGTAGTTCTACCTATTTCTATTGCAAGACTTGTGGCACAGAAAAGAGGCACGGAACAGTGCTTTTAAATAGACAAATCATAAATGGCACTTCTCTATTTTGCTCAAAAATTACTTTTGCCTACGAGTGGGGATCACAAGGCACAGGAGAGTCACATTGTATGAAAAAGGTATGTCCGGTTAATTCTGTCTAATCCGATAGAAGCATCGATTGAATCGTGATTAAATACCTAATTGGCTGGCAATTATTTAGAAGCGACATTAAATAGCATAAAATATAGTTTCTTTATCTCCTGATCGTAGCTAATACTCTTTTTTAAATCTTGTACCCATACCATATGTTTTATTTTTTACGAGAAAATTTACAAAACTGCATTCTGTTTTACGAAAACTTGTCGGCCCCTCTAGCTCTAGAGCCAACGTAACCTCACGCGTATATTTACACTAGTTAAAAGAACAAGTGTCTTACATTCATGGAATTATTTGAATGATTCTCTTCTTTGCAAGTGGCAAAAACAATTTCAACCGTTTATTTCAAATTCACTAAATATTAAAACATTAGTACCTTCAAAACTGAGAACTATGACATGCTTGTATCAAAAAGGCCGGAGAGATATTCAGTGGCCACAGAAATTTTCCCACGGTAGTTGCATTTTTCTAGCTGTCGATGAGCTAATCCAAACTAATATTCCCGAAGCTCGCCAATCGTGATCTCTGGTAATACGATTCGGACGATTTAAAGAACGTCTTCGGGCAGCACGTAATTCAGTAGGTGACGCGCCCGCTGTTTCCCAAAAAGTTGTTCCAGAACATTTTTACGAACGCAATAGAGGAACGCCGAAGTAGTATATCAGAAAGAAAAAAAATTGTACCCTCCCTTTCTTCGCATGCTAAGGGGCCATTATGAAGAAAAAGTCAACCATTCATCCAAATCATAGTGGATTCAAACCATAGTCCTTTCGTTAGCTCCAGAAAATTTATAATAAAACCGCAGGAATTGTTGTGGATATGGAAAATAGTTCTCGTAGGAGATACGACAAACATTTGTCACGCCCAAAGACTGAGTCTATCTCATAATCTAAAAAAAAAACATCTATGATACACACAGAATGCTATTTTAATCTATTCAAAACGACTCGTTTTTTTTGTGAGAAGGGTGGAGATGCGACCGAAGATGAAATTTCGAGACGAGCGAGAAAAGACCACTCCTTGAAGTTGCGTAGAAATTTTAAGAGGAAATTTAGAACGAGAACGATTGTGTTACCAAAGAGCTGATAGTATTTTCAACACGCCAAATATATTTAAATTAAAAAAGAATTCACGTTGACTGCTCACATCTAACGAAAATTTGTAAATACTTAACATGAGAATGAGAGAGGACCTAAAAACATCCCTCGTTCCAGACCGTGGCTAAGGGGACAAGGCCCCTCGATTCGAGACTTGCGTTGGAGGATAGAGCCGAGATCGACACGGAGATGCTTCGGGGCGGTATCAATCCATTCATCGGGACCTTGGAATAGTTACTTATTCGAAAAGAATAAATAAAAACTACAGTTCGAAAAAATCTAAACAGGAAAACTGCTTCATGGAAAACGTTATAAAGTATACCGAAATGAATCAGAGAACTTCATCAAGCCAAACGTAAATTGATAAAGTTAAAAAAAACACTTATCCATCAAGTGATTAAGCTACAGAAGTAGTAGTAGTATTTTATAAGGGAGCGTCGACAGCGGGTCATTAGCACCACACAGGGCCCTTATCTTATGACAGATAATCTTTCGTTAGATAAGGTGTAGTAAGCCAATTTCTTTGTTAAGCTACAGAAATATTCTATAGCAGTATGATTGCATTCTAAGAAGACAATAAAATGATTTCTTTTCTGGGCAACCTCTCACTGGGTTATGTTCTGGAGTCAAATGGAATGCGTCCATTCATATCATTCATGCTGCAAGAATAACTTCCGTAAACCCAAAATAAATTCCAGTTTGTTCGCCTGTTCTAATTGAGTTACGAACAAATAGAATGGTATAAAAACATTTAGAACCTTTTAAACACTAGGTGATTCTTTAAATGCTGTTATGAAGTGTGTATTTGCTAACATGTCGTATAGGACAATTTTTGCACTCTAAAACATCACTTTTGGGGGATGTTTTACTTCCACCAAGGGCACATAAAAATACTTATATTGTCGTAATATTGAATAGGGTTATTTGGCATGGTACGAATAGATTTTAGTCAATAATATTTTGGCATGTTCAAGCATGCAAGAGAAGCCTTAAAATCAGTGAAAAATTTAGATTTTTTCTCATAAATGAGGTCCCGAATTAGATGGGGAATAGGAACATGTTTTTTGTGTGCACCGCATGACATTTGAATTAATTTACAATTAGGTGAAAGAGCTGAGTTCAGCTTACAATTTTACATTCTCCCTTGCTGCACAATTGCACAACTGCATAATCCCCCTGAATTGCACAAAAATGTAAATATTAAATTTCTTATCTATTGCTTTACGCAACTAGGAGTCCTCACGCGAGCAACTCAACTTTTATTCTGCAATATTTAATCTAGCTTTTCTTCCATCAACTTCAAACCAACAAAACCACATCGAATGGAACATATATAGCACATTCATATAGATCCTAGTAAGAGGAATAAAACGAAGCAGGTAGTAATATTTTCCGTCGCCACTTATTAGTCGGAAAACCATACGCTCAAAAACTCGGCGCTAATGCTCATTTCCACGATGGCTTGATTCATCAACTCCTCGCTCTAAATTTATCTCAATTTCCAACAGGATCCGCAGTCACCATCACTCACCCCTCATCTGCGATGCCCTCCCGACAAAACACGATCGCCCGGACACGATCCACGCACGCATGCGATGCGGCGGGAAATAAAACCGTCCAGAACCTGTCGCGCTCCCGATGAGAGACACGACCTTGTTTATGGGAGCACTAATGCATATAAATGCGATGTCCACCCTCTCGTCGGCAGCCCCTCCCGTTCTACCATCCCCTATCCACCCTTCCGAGCCAACCACCCCCCACACCCTCAGACCATCCATCCCTCAGCGCTGTCCTCACCTCTTCCCCACCCTCCCCCCTCCCGCTAGCATGCCGTAAGTACCCGATAAGGAGTCATGTTAATATTTCCCGCCTCCTCACCGTGCCAAGTAATCAGTTTAGCGAAGGACACGGCTTCAACTTTTAGGCTCCTACCTAGTACACGGCGCAGCATATTTGTCGCCTTGTTCCTTTCGTGCGCTTGCGTGGCAACATCCCTTAGTTAATCTTTTCATTTTTTTACCCGAGCACCCCCGCGATCGCCGTTTCCTTCCTCCGTCAAAACAAGAGGGTGAGAAATATTCTATCCCTGGATCGGGCATGTCCACGGTCACAGATCGGGTTGACCGACCAGTTTTATCAAAGGCAAGAGGCCAAGATGATTTTTTTTATCATTGAGTGACTCAAAAGCTCGACTTCTGCAAGGGATACGTGATCTCCCGAGGAGTACGTGTTTGGTCTCATGACTTGAAGTTCGAGAATGCACAGCCAATCGTTTAAACTTGCATTTATCGGAACATGACCACATTCCTTTGACAGTGGATGAATTACATTCAGAGGTTATGAAGTTAACTATCCCTATCCTATCACAATTAAGTGCTCTCATTAGTGTTTTGGATTTATAAGAGAAAAGTAACTGATACCGTGAATACAAAGGAAAACTATGTTGCGACGAAATTCGCTTTTGTTTAATGGAGGATGATTTCGATATTATATACCAGTGATAAAAGAGGAAATTTAAATAACAAGGGCAGACTACAGTTATATACTGTTAACCTGAAAAATTATGTGTGCGAATGAAAGTACTTCTTTGCCCATGTAAAGCAGCGTGGAGTACAAGATACTTTCTTCGTCAATTGGAAGTTCTTGGATCCTACATGTCTAAAGTTTCTTCACATCTTCGAGGCATCCATCCTCTACCACAAAAATATTCATTCACTTTACATGACGTCATATCTTCCCTTTGCCTCACACCGTCCGATATCCCAACAGCTCACTCTGTCCTCTTCTCTAAGTTCTTGATATTCTGCTCTATCGCAGACTTCAAGAAGCCCATGATAATGAATTCCTTAGTTGGATTGCCACACATCCATGTGGAGGCTTTGAGGGTACTATCTACATGAAGATGTAGCCCTCCACTTTATCCATCCACTTTTATTCGACTTTCAAAATGTTCCTTCAATTTTACTATCTTAGCAATTTTAAATCCTCAATAGGTATGTAGGTAATTCTTCATTTTGCTTTTCTTCTTTTTTTCTGAACCCCAGCTTAAAACATTCTTACGACATTTTACACCAAATATTTACAATCACAACGGTGAAGAAATACACAGGATGCCGGAACACAGTGAAATTATTGACAAATGCATTTTTTCTATGCAAAAAAGATACAATAACAATCATTCAACGTCCTCTCACCGAATGGGTTATCGTAGCAATAATCCAGAATTTTCTCTAAAAGCTGCCCTTAAACCGAAACTACCCGAGCTGATGTTCTGTGTTCACCATAAAAATCAGCCAACAATTTTCGACGCAATTTAGGATAAGGAAAAACTATCTGTTTCTATTGAAGGAATGGCACAGCCTGGAACCTCTTGACTTCTGAAAACTAGTTTCTAACTGAAATTGGAAAGCTGCTGAACACGAAATTGGATCTAAATGCTGTCTTGAGTACAAGATTTCTCTCCGCCATACACTAAAAGGAAGTTAAGCACTTCATGGGAACGGTAGTTCGTCACTTTACAGATCATAAGGGCCGCATATAATTAAAATCTCATACTCTGCTCTTCCAACATCCGCTGTGATTATACCAATTACACTCGCTGTGGCTAGTTCTTGCGGTGCTTCATCTTCGCTCGCGGCCAATCATATTGGAGCGAGCGAGAGTCGTTATGAAATAAACCTACCACCAAACTCAAAAGTGTACTGAGGCGATAAGTCTCGAAAAAACTTGCCTCATTGTATCAGTTATCACTGATCAAAGTTCCACGCTTTTATCTCCAAATGTGCGATTCGTGTCCTCCCCGAAGAGATAGTCCTGCTGGACCCACACGCCGAGCAGACGGCACAGCTAAGAACTACGGCTGTGATAACAGGGGAGGGGGGTGGCGCCAGCCTTCTCATGCCATGGCATTATCAGTCGACGCCATAATACATAACGGCCCTTCATCACCAGCCATCTGCGACTTTATAGATAACGGAAACATCGTGTAACTTGAGTGACTCATTAATTTTGTCCAGTAAACGTCCATTCTTCGCCGATTATTATATCACCCCGAAAACTCAAACATAAACGAGAGGAGAGCGACCTGTGATATAATAGTGCTTTCTCCGTATTTCGGTAAAACGCGTATGAGAGCGTAAATTGCTAACAAAAACACTTAATCAGTCGCGAAAGGCCAACGCTGTTTGCCATTCTCACTAGGTTTGTTTCGAGGAAAATGAATAATGGTTAAGAAATACGCCAACAAATGAAATCAATTAATTCATATGTTGTGTTCTCTTTTTTTGATGATGATTAAAAACAATCATTCAATCAAAAAAGTTCGCGGCTACGGTATCTACTATCTTCTAAGTCAAATTATCTGAAAATAAGAGCATGGCAGAGTCTTGAATGCAGAATATTGCCAGTTTCAGGACATTCTCGTTAAGAAGCTACCTATCTATATCTATATCTTCAGCCTGGGAAAAATGTTAAAATATTGATTACAGACGAGTAAGGCTTTTCCTGAAGGGAAAAATTGACGAAAGAGCCTAATCATTTACGCAGGTTGTTAGAAATATATAAATATATATAGGTATATTATTTTGAAACATGATAAATGGTTTCCTGTAGTGTGTGGAAACCTAAAATGAGAAAATGTCAGAAAGTGACGCCATCCTTAGGAGACAGTATAGATAATAATGCTCAATTCAGTAATAACTATTTAGCGATAAAAACGATTCCCAGGGTCTAAGTTTTAAAAACCAAAAGTCATATTTTTTATGTCAACATTACCACCGGCTTTAGAGGTATCCAGCGGGCATTAGGGCGAGAGTTATTTGATCGAGGGGATAGGAATGAAATTCAACCAAGTGCTTGTGATCAAGATGTTTGGAATTTCGTTGATGACCGACCAACTTATTCCAATTCTTCTCTTCTTTCCTGTGTTGAGGCCCTTCCCACCACTCTGATATGAAGAGATTCAAATCACCACAATTCAAATCAAAAATTACAAAAAGAAAAAAATTATAATATAATTACGAAAAGGAAAAATTAATAAATTAAAAAATGGTTAAAGGATGTAAGTATGCCTGAATATATCTCAGGTCTCCTTATCAGGTCTTATAAGTTCAAACAGAAAAATCGATACTTTAAATGAGTTAAATTTTGCACTTTGATTGATTTTAAATTCTGAAAGATCTCAGTAAATACCTAATGGATAAGGTAACTAAGGCTATAATAGTATGCTTAATCGCGTTATTAATTCTGTTTAAATTATTTATTCGCGTGTTATTCTATCCCTCAACTGTCTTGGAACTCATTATAACGGGCTTAAATATCAAGAGGTGAACAAGTTTTCCAGCCTCCGCAGTTGCAATGAAATCATTATTCGGAAAACACAAGTAGGTACTTGATGTTTCTGTACACCCCATCCACAATTCTCGAACAATGTTGGCGTCCCGGTGCAGTTCAGCATCTCTGGTCCCTTATCGTCCGCACGGCGTTTATTGTAATAATTGGTAGATGTGTAAGTTTGGTAGCATTGGTATCGTAAGTAATTGATGCTGATATATAGATACTTTTAGTTAGAAAACTGACAAAACTGGTACTTATTAGTCGCTCTCCGACGTCCAAACTGAAGTGAAAAAAATCCATCATCAAGGTCACTGGTCATCATCAAGCCCAAGCCCAATTGGTTTGACTCTGCTCTCCACTTTCTTTCCTTTATCGGCTAATGCGTTCACATAAGCACAGTTTTTCTTTTTCATATTTCCACTACTTGCTATGCATACATATTTCACAGGTATTCATTCTTCACATTCATCTTTCCCTCGACAAGAGCTATCATCAGGCCTTTATGGCTCAAGATGTGCCGAAAGACCTGAGTGACGTTATCATGTAGATAACGTGCAGGCCCGTAAACAAGAAGTCGCGGGTTCAATTCCGGCAAGGGGCATAATGTCGAGTATGTTTCAGGATTAAATATGATTTAGACGTTGCAATGCCACTTGAGCAGATGACGCATATACGAATCAAATTTCTACTGCTTTGCAGCCAAAAAGAAGTTTCATTTCATCTCATAATTTTCATTATAATTTTAACCATTTTAAGATCTCGACTCAGTCCAAGTCTTTTACATGGTAGTCTCAACACTATTAACTTTGTAGTTATTATTTGGTAATACAGAGTACTGACTTAGGTCATCTATCTTATTTTCCTCATTTCTATGCTTTGCCTTTGAATTTCAAGCATTTACGAATTGGCAATCAATGCTCGCGGTTACTTATATCTCAAGCCTTATTGCCATATATAACAAGCCGTATTGCCAGACATAACACGCCTTAAAAGATAAAACGCCATAGACGAAAAATACTTAATGCAATGATTTACATTAGAGTTTTCCGTCTCCTTCAGGTGATTTTCCGTATTGGCTGCTCTATATTGCAAATCCATACATGTTACCCTTCTTGTTGTAGCCCTTTACAAAAAATTATTATTACTGCAAAAAATCTTAGTTTCAACTAAGTATTTCTAATGTCTTGGGGAACTGGAAACACGTTGGGGAGAGTAATTTAGGAATCAGAGATTTCAGAGTGTACTAGCTTAATAGACGTTGAGATTGGATACAAGTGAGATGTACCCACACCTAATGAACCAAAGTACTAGGCAACGTTAGTGCCGGTTGCTAGATAGTTCAATGTAACCTTAAAATGTTTAGGGCCTACATACTGATTTTTATTGCTAATAAACAGTATTGAGCCTTTAAAAAATTCAGACATGACCACAGCTCTCCCTTGCACCCTTAATAATAGTCGAGGTGAAAATACTAACGTAGCAGTAGTTATTCTTAAAAGCAAGATACCTGAGTTCCATCACCTTATTCATACTACTGATGCAGTTTTAGTACAGGAACTGAAAGTTGGCTGACGGATGACATTCTTGACTCAGAAATGTTTCCCAAATATTTTAAAATATGTAGAAAAGACGGACAAAACTGATCAGGTGGTGGTGTTTTCATTGTAGTCAAGAACTCAATCATTAGCAAAGCAGAAATATTTCCCGACAACCCCTTGGAATGTGTTAAGTGTTCATTGACATGCCCTAAATTCAAGCTAATATCTGTCTGCGCATTCTATAGGCCCCCAAACACTGATGTTGACTCACTACTAGACCTGGGAAAGCAGATAAATTCTATTATATAACGTCCCGTAACAGCGAGCGTAATATAATAATAGGTGGATATTTCAATGCACCATCAATAGACTGGAGAAATTACTGCTTCAAAGCTGGAGGGAAGGACAAGGACATCTGTGTCTCTATTAGATGTATTCTCCAACAACTCCCTGCAACAACTAGCTACAGCACCAAATAGAGGGGATAACATTCTTGATTTACTGGCAACCAACATCCCACAACAAGTGATTAAGATTGACACTGTTGATGAAATCAGGGACCACAGGGTCCTAACTGCAAAATTTTCTCTAACATTAGATAATAATTTTAAGCAAAGAAGAAAGATTTATATTTTTAAAAGAGCTGACTTTGCTAACTTTAAAATTTATTTAAGAGATTCCTTATCGGATTTTAAAAAGTCTTCCATAAACTTATGTACGGAGGGTTCATGGAAGTCGTTCATTTATATCATACGCTCTGGGATCATTAGATATATCCCTAGTAAATTTACAAAAGAAGGCACTGAACTAGGTGTTACAATGCCGAAGTGAGAAAATCCCTGAGACGGCAGCGAATGTGTCATGCCAAAATGAAAAGAATTAGTAAATATATGCCCATCAATGAGCGTAACGCAAAAATTGAAAACTATATAATTTCAAAATCCACTGCAAAGACAACTGTTCGTAATGCATTTGCAGAGTTCTAAAGAAAAACACCTGGGGAGCAACGGAAGGAAAATCCAAAAGTCTTCTGGTCGTACGTAAGGGAAATGCGAGTCCATAAGTCTGCCGTCTATTCATTTAAAAATGGTAAGGGCGAAATGTCCATGTTAAAAATGTTAAAAATATTTTGTGAACCCCAACTTACTATGGTAGACTGGACCATAATTGCAAAATTAGAGAAATTGATTTCCGAAATGATAGATTCAAAATGTCCTTTTTTCCTCGTACAATTAGGGATATGAATAGCGGTAAATATGTCCAATACGAGTGAATCAATCGATAGCATAGGTAGTTGCATGTTCGAATAAGGAGTTGAAGGTAACCCAACTGCCAGCACGTGTTTGCATGCTTAGTTTTCTATTTTTATCTTTTTAAATAGTGCAGTTTAGACTAAGATAATAATACTAATCCTTTGAAATTCATGATATGTAGTGCTTGTTTGGTGAGAATTTACCCGCTGCCACACATCTTTATGGTGGTTTGGAGGGTATTACGTAGATATAGATGTAAACGTCGGTAAAATGAAGTGAATCGGACATCTTGAAAATCAAAAGTCATTTCTAAATCTTATTATGATCGGCACTAAATGCGTCTGGCTCAGGAGCTGTATAATACTACACAGTATAATTCGCAATTACCTGCGTGGAGAATGCAGGGAAGGACGAAGGTAAACGAAAACCTAATTAGAATAAGATTGCGTAAATAATGCCAGTGGATTAGATACACGCGTTCGTTCATTAGAGATACAAAATGACTCACTCATGACGATTCCATACCGTTCCAAGTCAGCCTACACACAAAGATCACAGGGCACATCAAAAAGCGATTAAACAATCATTATTTAATGCTTCACGGAAAGCCAATGCGTGGCAGCGGCCAGGCAACCAAACCAGTAGGGTGTATTACTTGACTAAAAATGCGTTTTCAGATATTTAACTTTTCCCTTGCTAGGTCTGCTAGAAGTAATATAAACAGTTTTAATATTCACCATTTAATGCCAGAAAAACATTGCTATGTTGCAACCGTTTCCGCCGACGCTTGAAGCATAACACGTTGGAAATAATGAATAAAATGTAGGAAAATATAGCCAAAAATTATCCATATTTGTGGTAGTAATCCTTGGATATGAGAGAAAATGTGAAGCCGTAAAAACGTCAATAAATTAGAATAATCTTTTATCTTTGATTTCATTCCTTTTTATTTATATATCTTGTTTAGAATCACTGCAATCAATTAAATGGTAAAATGTCTTGCTTCTAATTCGGCACTGTCGCAAAGGCAGCACAATTTTCCTCGGACCATCCTCCAATTCCCAAGACCTTTTCCATATTTGTAACTACATAAATAGTTTTCTTGTGTCGTATAGTGACAATTGGAATATATTACATGTATCCCAGCAGACGTATTGCCGAAAAATTCTAAACTTGGATAAGTATATTTGCCCAAGTTATCCACCCCTCTTTGGTGGAGGTTTCCATCAGTGGACCTAGGAGGCGGAGGCTGCCCCCGAATCGTTGGGGGTGAATATTTAGGACATTGACGCATGGCGGTGGGGAGGGGAGTGGGTGTTCAGGACGGCGCACAGTGGTCGATTTTCGAGTATTAGAGGGACAAAATTATTTTTTCAATTTAATCGATCGAATAGCCTTATTTTATTGGAAATTTCTGGAATTATAAACCTAAAAAGCAATAAAACATGAAAATATAGCATTAAAAAAGGGTTCTGTGCATTGTTACCCAAGTTTCGTAGTTTGTGATATCTTCTAATAATTGAAGTAATAAAAGTTTCTGCATTGTTTTCAAATAAAAAAGAAATTGTTTGCATTACAATACACATTAAACAAATATGAATACAGGTGTTCTATTCAATATTTATTCCATTACCATGTTTTATTTCAAATTATTTTGTGCATAAAATATTTTACTCAGTTTTATCACATTATATTCATTCACTCTCCGTATCCGTTGAGTCATTTCCTACATGTTCCGGAGTTTTTAATAAACTTATGACGGCACAAGGCAGTTGACTATACTTTTTATTTGGTAATTTCCTGAGGGCCGAAATTAATGGGTCGGAACTAGTTAATAATAGGTTCATTAAGTCTTGATTAGTGTCCCCCCTTGACATTTTTTGAGTGTGATGTTCCCGGAAGGCTCTACATTCCTTGTGTCTTGCCTCTTGCACATCCTCTGACAATTGGCCAATTGGTAAAACCATGCTTTCAATCACGTCTGCTCCATGGATCAAAATTTTATGGACACTAGTGGGCATGTAAAACCACTGATAAAGGCTAACACATAGCAGAGCAGTGTCATGGGCATACTCTCTAAATGCTTCTACGTTGAGGCCATATCCACTTGATATGGCTTGCAAAATAACGGAGAACCGTTCAATCAACTTCTCATCAACTCCAGTAATTTCCGCAGCTTTCCTTGGGTTGTCAAAGAATCGGCGAGAGGTGTTTCCATCGTTGGTAGTTCCACATCCTTGTTTTACTACATCGACTAGGAGGCCCATTTCCGATCTAAACCTATTTATTACTTCGGTTTTCATTAACTGATAAGCATCTTTTACTGTCTGACTTCCACGGACTTGCCATTTCTGAATTTTTAGCCTGTAAGATCTTCTATTTATGCAAGACAAGATACTATGCAAGACACACTCGAAAAATCGAATACGAGCATGCAGCGTAGATAAGCCAAAGTTAAATGCTGCAGTATTTACAGGTCGTTTTTTAACAATTTCAAAATTGTTCATTTCTTTTGGAGAAGCACCACAAATGTAGCACACTTGAGATGATAAATTATTCATCAATGAGTTGCAGACTTTTCCATCTACCATTGTATTTAACAGCAAATGCTTAATAACAATGACTTTATTTCCTATGGTTAATTTAGTAGGCGTCAAATTAGCTATTTGCTTCTCAATGTGGTTGATTTCTTCTCGAATTTTCTCAGCAGTTTCCTTCACAAATTGAAGTCGAATTGGTCTGCAAAATCTTGTGGAGGACGTCCTTGGATTTTGCCACATAATTACTTTTTGATTTGTTTCTTTTTGCTCAAGTTGAAGCTGTAAAGGAACTATTGACGTCAAAATAACATCGGAATCTGATGAATGCTGCTTTTTCGGAAAATCTTTGCTTATAACGGGAGTGCCCCGAACTGCCGTCGCATCCCCATTTATGACTCATTTGAAAGGATACTTTGTCATATCCGCGGCAAAACTGAGTAAATACGGCGTTTAGTACTTTCATCAGACGCATTGCTGTATGGTCTAATAAATTTTCTAATTTAACCTCCGCTAACATTTCTGATACAGTGAACGATTCCTGTATAGGGTAGCACTCGATTTTTGCCTTTAAAACTGAGCAGTAGGAAGGATAAATATCAAAATTTCTTTCTTTAGCTCCCTTCTGCATAGCAATATATTGATGTTTAGTTAATTTCAATTCTACCATTAATGCTAAAGCTTCCTCAGGGGAATAGGGTTTCGAGGTGGAAGAATTAAATCGGTTTTCACATACTTTTTAAATTATTTTCACTGAACGAGGGCTTTTCGTTGTAGCACTTTTTATGATTTGTGCTACATTTCTTTTGCCAGTTGAAGTAAAGCTAGATTGCGCAGCTAAAGCAAGTTCTTCAGGGCTTCGAGATTGTACAAGAGTTTCAATCTTTCTTCTCTTAGATTTTGAGCTGCAAGAAGAGAACAATTTCTTTGGGCGGCCTACCTTATCCCCTAAGCTTATTTCGAGAGGCAATGGTGACTGTTGTTGTGCACTTAAGTTCACATAAAGCCACTTTGAGTACTTTACCAGGAACTTTGCCGAACTCCTGCCACATGCCTTCCAGCGTAGTAGGAAATTATTCGAAAAATGTTTGATTCGCTCCTTCAGTAAGTAATTCTCTTCTATATCACAATTGTCAGATACTATCTTTTTAAATGCAAAATTGATTAACTGCGCTGTTGTCTGCGGTGATGTTGATTTTCCAGTGAGATTATTTTCTCTCATAAATTCAAATAAGTCTCGGCGCCGGATTGTGCGCACAGCTCCTGAAAACAAGGGTAACGTTATTTGGTGGAAGTGGGCAGAATCATTGCTATTATCATTGAACAACTTACTAACGGTTACATTTGTAATATCAGGAAGTGTAGCGTGCTATCTCGAGAAGACTTGTTAGTGGGCCGAATTCTAACAGCATATTACACAACATAAGATCCTAGTTACACTCACGTAGCACGGTATTGTACCATACATTTCATTGGGAACTTTAACAACATAACCATTAAGTATTTACCTGAAACATCGCCTTCCATAATGACCGAAGAGTCAACCAAAAATCACGCGTCACAGAAAATTATATAAAGACACCTTCAAGGTTACTTTACCTTCAAGTTTGTTGATATTTTATTTACATTACTAATTTCGTTTCTTGGTTTATTTCATTGTTGAACAATTATGTTTCATTTCTTAAACTCAAGTAAATTTTACTTGGTTTGGAGATGCCTGTCCTTCAATCATAACTTTTTTTGCTTTAGGAATTATGAAATATTTCCTTGAATAACCCATTTGATAAATTTTGTTCTAATTGGCGTAAACTCCTGACTGTTAATATAAATAAATAATGTATAATTAATGTATATATATACATAAATACATAAAATAACAACGTTTTATATGCCAGATACTACTCTCGAATTAGAAATCTCTTCGCAAGATGGCGTGCACGGCTCCTGGAAAATGAGAATAACTTTTTTCGGCGCATGTAGGCGCAAATACCGCTATTACTGTTCATAGATAACTGTTGAAGTTTTGAAGTGCACCACATTTTTACGTGAAACCTCGTGAAACTTTTTTTGTACGTCAACTCTAAAAATCAATTGTGCAAAAATTAATAATTATTTGTAATGAATTGTTCAGCGATACTTGTAACACCCAACCTTGCAAATTTTCTTGAATATTAATTTATGATTACCAACCAGAAACAACCCTCTCTATTTAGTGTGAAGGTTTTCAAAATATCACTCAAATTCGAACCGATATACCCTCCGAAATTGATGGGTGCGCTGTGACCATGGAGTGTGACTAGAGGCTCAGAAATTAATTCTTCCACTTCAATGCATCGCTACCGTTGAACAAACTAACATTTTCGGTGTAATTTCTTCTCCATAGTACTTGTTGGTTCATTGGCTACGTACTAAACACAATTACACATTAATACAAGGAACTTGCATTTTATACTTTTGTCCCGCTAAATCAGTGAAATCGACCACTGTGCGGCGTGGAGTGAAGGGGGGTGCGGGGTGGAGCCGGGCGGGTGGGTAAAGGGGGAGTGGCAGGGGCTGCTCCATTTCCACTCGGGACGTCATTGTAAGACGAGAAGGATCTCTGGAGAGGAGTCGGTCTACCGCAGCGACTGAAGGCCCGCACTCACGCGATCCCACAGCGTCACGCCAAAGTCACGCCAAAAGAAGCGAGAGGGAGATGGAAGTGTTAAGAGAGGGGATGGAATAAGTATGAAAAAAGAAGAAGGATGACTGAGAGAAGGATGAAAAAAAAAATTACAGCGTAAAATGGACGACTGAAAGCAAGCTTATAATGTTTTTTTTCTTTTTTTTGTTTCGAATTACGATAAATCCGTGGCGCAAATCCAGATATGAAATTAATATCCTGTTTGGTGGATTCACGTCCTCTTAAATTTTGCTTTTACCAGTCCCGTCCAGTTTTTAGTTGCTCGTCAAAGCAAGTTATTAGTCCACATTGGCCAAACTTCGAAGAAAATCATCTGGGATTTTATTACGCTGGTATCAAATTTTTCTGGAATAGGCAAGGGGTAAAAAATAGTATGGGGTTCGAAATATATTACGGTATTTCGAACGATTTTATTCGTGAATATTAGGAGTGCTGAGACCATAATTACTTATATGAAGCAGTAGTATAACATATCAAAGGAAGTTAAGGCATTTTTATTTTGATAAATACGATGATATCTCCTGATGAACTCTATTTACTTGAGGTAATGTTACAGATAATTTTCAACACTGAAAATGCCATGGTTAGGTACCGGAAAGAATTCATGGAATATTTTTTTACCGTGTTGAAAAGTATGCTATCTGTATAAGTAAAACCTTTATGAGAAAAGTATGATATATAAGTATCTTCGTAAAGAAATTCAGAGCTTTCTCATTTATTCCCATCAGTATGACATCACAATAACAGGGGACAAGTTTTTGATCACAGCCTACAAGTGACATTACCGTGACTCGTGACATTGACGCATAAAGGATGCATGACGCGCATTTACCTCCTCATAATATTCTTTCGACCCTCTAACACTGGGGTTTTACTAAATTCTACTACTATCAGTATCTCCTCACAAGGAAGTAAGTGCCTTCTCGATGAATACCATTCTAGTGCAGACGTCCACCTAAATTTCACTGGAAGAATGTCGCAACAGTCATAACAAGGCCTTAGAAGGACCAAGGACCTTTCTTATATAGAGCCTTTTTGTAATATTGCGCTTTAATATTATGCTTAGCCAAGCAATGAGTCTGGGAATTTATCATTTATAGGCAAACATGCATATCAGTTCCAGATTGAATAGTATCAGTGAAGAGAATTTTTTTAACCCCAACCAAATTTTGATAATCATATTCATGCAAAAGTAGGTAATCCAAAATTATCCTATGAACATTGTCTGCAGATGAAAATGGAATAATGACAAGATGACGTATAAAATTTCATGTACATTTGTTTTCATCCTGAGATACGGTAATAAATAATGATAAATCCCGAATGAATAATGATAAATCATCCTTGAAACTGCTTTAAGTTTCTTCGTTAAAAAGATTCGGATTATACTTCAAAAGCCGTAAACTTAAGTATATTTCGTGAAAGAAAATTTAGTACCACGACCTTAGGAACAACTCTCGCAATGAATAATGAAAAACGCCTAACAAGCAGTCTAAATAATGCACTCCATCTGTTAATGGCTATCTATCTTGGAATTTTAATACCTAGTGAGACCTAACGGGTCTGAATCAGGTAGTTACGTTTAGGAAGGACCTTGTATCCTATTAGTTATTAGAGAGAGGCGACCGACAACTGAGGTCATCTGCGCCAGAATGGATAGGTTGGTTACTGGTTATGAGTAGAAGTTTGCAGGGAATGGAGGAAGGGTTGAGAGAAACCCGGCGTCTGCATTAGCCTGCTCTTAACAAAAGGCGTCAAGGGGACCACGGCTTGACGTCGTATGCAAAAGACGGAGTACTGAACTCGAATGCTCTCCACAAAGCACTCAAGCACCGGTATCATCATCATCATCATCGGTCAACAATCCTAGGATTGGTTTGACGCAGCCCTCCGCAGCCTGACGACACATGCCTCGAAGATATTGCCCAGAATCATCTATAGAAGAATAGAGCGAAAAGCGGAGGAGTTCCTGGATTAGGACCAATTCGGGTTCAGAAGAAACAAGGGCACAAGAGAAGCGATTTTGACTCTCAGGCTCCTTATAGAAAAGGGAATGGAGAAGAATCTACCGACGTTTGTTGCATTTGTAGATTTGGAGAAGGCATTTGACAACGTGGATTGGAATATGATGCTAAAGGGTCTGAAAGAAATTGGAGTATCATACAATGGCCGAAGAGTTATCTACAGCTTGTATAAAAACCAAGTGGCCATAATCAAATCAGGACCCAGCAGTACAGAAGCAAGCATAAAGAAAGGAGTGAGGCAAGGATGTGCACTGTCTCCCGTATTATTCAATATCTACATCGAGAAAGTCATCCAATAAGTCAAAGAAAAGTCTCCGGGAGTGAATATCCACGGGGAGAAAATCAGCAATGACCGGTATAACAATATAATTCCTCCCAAGTCCGGGATTCGAACCCGGACCCTAGGGATGAGAGGCCAGTACACTAGCCACCACGCCAACCCGATCCCCAGGAGGAACCTAATCCCGTGTCACTGACACTCATACAACACTAACACAGATAAGCTAACATAATAAAGATGCAATCACCTCAGCTGCCAGTAACTATCTATCCAGGAGTTTTACTACTCTCGATCACTTATCACTTTCCCATGGCATGTACTCTAGTTTACGGCTTTTGGAGTGAAATCTTAACCTTATAAATACTTGCAAGATGGAAGAGCTAACCATTTTTCATTCAAGACGCCGCGCTGGTTAGGATATTTTCAACGAATTCTTCGATTCTAGTCAGTATTTTTTACGGGCTATTTCGATAAAGAAATCAATATGTTACATAAGATGCAATTGGGGAATGAGGCGACGGCGATGAGGCAAGAGGGTGAAATACATTCGTCTTCCCTCACAATATCACACCGAAACGAGATAACACCACCCGTCCGTATCTTCAGCCCTGAGATATCGACAAGATTGATTCCTGCTATGACTCTCCCCGTACGAGGAGAGGCGGACGGGTGAGGAATCCTCTCGATCAAAAAAGGCGACCATGTCGTCGAGTGAAGCTGCCTCCGCTGCGTTGTGCAACGCAAGGACGGACTCAGAATGGCGACGAAGGCAATGGAGGAAGAGAATAACGTGAACGAAACTCATCCAGGTGCAACCTTGAAAGCGAAGTGTGCTCGGCTCATAGATGGCTCTCAAAACTACATCGTGTTGTCGACAGAAAAAATACGATGTTTAGCTTATTATAGAATTGACCCGGGAAATAATATATATCGCTCAACAGTCATTAATAAATTGATTACTTTTATTTATAATATTACCTAAGGAACCTAAGGCAACAGGGAAATCAGGACATTTTCTTTGTTTTAGTTACCCTCAATTCACCTCATAAAACTACCTCTTAAAACCCCACATGTGACTATTTCTGGAAAACTCTGATCGGCGCTTCGGACCTTATCCTATCCCCATCCCTTCCATACCTATCCTTATGCCTTTCCTCCCGGTCTGAAGCGCCTATTAGAGCGGAAACAGACTTGAAAACACCCATGATGACCTGGAAAACTCTGGCTTCGGACCTTATCCTATCCCCATCCCTTCCATTCCTATCCTAATACCTTTCCTCCCGGTCTGAAGCGCCTATTAGTGCGGAAACAGACTTGAAAACACCCATAGACTCTGGAAAACTCTTGACAAAAACTCTCCCTTAACCCAGTAAAAATATTGTAACACTACAATGCTTACGTGTAACTTTCATTGAACCACTGGTGAAGGTTCAAAACAACATATTTCCAATAATCTTCGCAAATGATTAGGATCTTTCGGCAATTTTCCACATTTGAAAATGCTTTACTCGTCTGTAATGAATCTTTCAGCATTCGCCCCTGGGCTTAAGATATAGATGCCTTCTTTATGAGAATCTCCTGAAACTGGTAATATTCTACATTTAAGACTTTATGCCAGACATGTTATTATTTTCAGATACTTCATCTTGACAGATACGGTATTCGCGAACTTTGCCAGCGAGCTGCTGAAGAGCCGGTGGAGGGGTTGGCTGCGTACCCTTGCCCGTCTCGACAAATGGGGAACAAGCATCGTCCATCCGCCCACACCATTCCACCAACGCCTTGTTCCCTTATCGCAAAACTCGAGCGCCATGCACGCGGAATCTGCTCAGGACCCTCGTCGCCTTGACTTCGCGGGATCGTCGAACTAAGTGGTCAGCAAATGAACAATGTTAATGTCAGCGATCACGACGAGATAATGAAAAGTAACGACATGGATAAATGGGGAGGACGGAGGGGACTGCAGACTGCTTTGGGCAGATCGCGTCTCGCAAGAAGAGAAAGAGGGAGGGCGGGAGGAGTGGTATATTTCTTTTCCCCTCTCTCTCCTGCTCCACTTTTCCTGCCAGCTCTTCGTTTCCAATGCTTCGAAGAATAATCTTTGCCCTTATCACCCCAAGTCTGTTCCTCTCCGAGGAACGCCGTTTGAATAGGAGAAAGCTCGCGGGAAACGCTCTCAAGAATACGCTATAAAACACCAGGGATTTTCTCCACTAGGTAACCAAGGAGTGACGTGGTGCAAACACGGATGGTTCGCCAATTTTGCAATGTTTGAATGGCTCATAACAATCTCACTCGCAGTCTTTACCAGAGTTTTTTCCATCCGGTGGCTACAGGCACGTAGCCATGGGGGAGGGCTTCTGGTTCTTCAGCCCCTCGCTGGCAAAGTTCGCGTTTACCGTATCTGTCAAGATGAAGTATCTGAAAATAAGAGCATAAATTCTTAAATGTAGAATATTGCCAGTTCCAGGAGATTCTCATACATAAATTCAGCCCCCCTCCCGAAATTTTTTCCAAAAATTTTGTTTGTTCTGATTTTAGCAGTGAACTTTACCAGTGAGAAGAGATAAGAATGGACACTGTAAAAAACTGAAAATTAAGGGAAGAGGGTTGCAACAAGTCGGCACCGAATGGGCAAGGCTGATTTGTTTCAAGTTACGCAAGACTTATCCCCCCCTGAATCAGATTTGTGGCTACGTGCCTGGGTGGCTATATCCTCAAGACGGATGAGAAAAACTCAAATGTAAACAATGTGTGAGATTGTAATGAGCGATTAAAATATATCAAAATTTGCGAACCATTCGGTTTTGTACCATGTGACTCCTTGGGTATTTATTCAAGTTATCTGACGGCTTCGAATGCAGCCCCCTAGGAAATCATTTCCCCAGTGTCAGCATTTTTACATTTCTATATTTACAATAGTCTGATGGGCTGGTTTTGACGTTAGCAGGTATTTCATAGCCAATTGTTTTACTCCCTATGTTATGTAAATGAACACAGATTTTGTCATTTTTCAGGCTGGCAGGTAAAGAATAAGATCAAGCCTAAATACTGATCTATTATCAGGTAATCCAACCTTTTGGGTTTTGAGCATCTAACCGAGTCTTGCTTATAACTGAGACTTTTTATCATTCCTGTCCGAGTCGGGATTCGAGCACACGTTCTTTGGGTGGCCGGTCCGGCATGGTACCGACTTGGCTTCTGGTCATAAGTTTGAGGGGTTAAACATCTCAAGGCAGAAGAATGGTGTTTATTCCCGGCTTTCAAGCAAATTATCGAGGAATTAAAAGTACTATTACCTCTCTTTGCGTCTCAAAGAGGGGTCTATATGAATTTATGTACCTACTTAAAATTCAAGAGGGTTGCTACCGGGCTTTTTAAGAACCACATACACCAAGTTCACTGCAGTTTGTGAAGTGTATGCCACTGTACCGCTGGTCATGATTATCGATGTTTCGGTCAAAAATTACCACAAGTGAAGGATGTTAACCTGGACTGAAATACTAGTTACTATTGCCAATGGGTGCAGTTGATTTGTGGAAGAGGGTAACTGAGGAATGCACTTTATTATCAATTACCATAGATTCACGGGTTTTGCATGCGGTTACACTCATGCTAACAGCTAAATCGGTAGTCCCAAGATATGAGCTGATGTTGAACTGACAGCCGGGATGGATGGGAGGGATTCGGAGCAGAGAGTGAAACCGTTCTCACGACAGCAGACGCGATCCAATGAGGAGCGATAGTGGATGAACCGCAGCCAAGCACCACGTAAGTCACGGCTACAGATCCTCAAAATAGACATGTGATATTACACCGTCGAACTTAAGAAGATACGAGAGATCAGGTAAACCTTGTTATTCCACACCGTTTATTAGTTACAGCCCGACTGGTTTCAACTGGTTTTAACCTAATTAGCGTAACCAGTCTATTAAATGAATCAAATTGGGAATCATTGTCAGATCGTAGGTTGAAATTTAGACTTAATCTCTTAAACAAATTCCAAGACCATATTTTCAATGATGATATTAAAAATATTTTGCGAATCCCAACTTACTATGGTAGACTGGACCATAGTCACAAAATTAGAGAAATTGATTGCCGAACTGACAGATTCAAAATGTCCTTTTTTCCTCGTACAATTAGGGATATGAATAACGGTAAATATATCCAATACGAGTGTAGCAATGGATAACATTGGTAGCTGCATGTTGGTATAAGAACTTGAAGCTAACCCAACTAACAGCATGTTTTTGCATGTTTGCTTTGCTATTTCCATCTTTTTTAAATAATGAAGTTTAGAACAGTATATAAATACTAATCCTTTTTTATGCATGATATGTAGTGCATGTTACGTGAGATTTCGCCCCCTACCACACACCTTTATAGTGGCTTGCAGGGTATTATGTAGATGTAGATGAACACTTCCATGTCATTATCAAGGGACTCTTCAATAATATTGGCTTCTGGCAATACGTTTGAGGCGCTAAATATCTCAAGGCAGGAGAATGGTTTTTACTGTCGTCTTTCAAGCAAATCATTAAGGTATCAAAAGTGCTATTACCTCTCTTTGCATCCCAATGAGATGCACAGACCAAACTCCCTTAACGAATGCCTCCAAATAGCGGAGATCTCCTAAAAAGACAGTCTTTCAATCGCCGATAGCAGAACATGGAGACTTACGGAATTAACACCTTCAAATTGCGGTCACTATCAATAACGGACGCGGAAAACAGTGACAAACATTTTTTCTTCAATTCCTCCATTAACGGATACATTCTACGAGCTATCCTGTGAAGATTTCTCTTCCCCTGAGCAAAAAGCAGCATTTCTTACAGCAAATATGTATGTACCTATACCCAAGGAACTTTTTCGGAATAAAAATTTTTCTTAGCAATCAGGAAGTAATCTGGCTGTCGACGAGTTCGTGCACCTGCCTGTCTACACCCACTGCCAACTACGCTGCTAATTATCTCTTTTCTAGAGGCCAAGTTTTCGATTCTTGTTTTGACAATGATGATGCACATAGTTTCTCTAGCGAAAATATTTTCATAATAGTTGTTTTCCATAATATTTTGTTATTAACGTTTATTTTTCAGATATTAAAAAAAATAATTTATTGCAACGTAATAAATCCATATCTATTGTACTTCGTCGTAGTTACTGCATAGAGAAACCTGTCCTAATCCCACCCCCCTCTGAAGAGCGGATACCTAACAATAGCGGACAATTTTTCCTACCCCATACATGCCCGCTATTGGGAGGTTAGAGACTGTATATGTATTTATTTCAATTTATGTACCTACCTTTACCCTACCCAGCTACATTATACTTAGTTATTCTGGGGAGGCGACCGACAGCTGAGGTCAATTGCGCCATTTAGGATAGGTATGTAATTGAGTAATGGTAGGTGTTTTCAGGGAAGGAACGGAGGAAGGATGGAGAGAAACCTGGCGTCGGCATTAGCCTACTCTTAACGAAAGACGCCAAGGGGAGCACGGCTTAACGGCCCATCCTACGGACGGAGTACTGAAGTTGAAGTACCCTCCACTAGGTACTCAAGTGGGGACCGGTTTTCCACTGAAAAATACGCCACTTACGGGAATCGAACCCGGACCCTCGGATGGGAGCCAGTACTCTAGCCACCACACCATCCCGATCCCCCACGTTATGCTTATAAAATAATATTGCCCCTTAAAAATGATACGGAAGCGTTGAAACCGGTCGGGCTGTACCCAATAAACGGTGTGGATTAAAAACGTTTACTTGATTTTACTCTCCATCATGAAACTTTCACAAAGTAAGCTCGTGAAACATTTATGATTATAACGATACCATTAAACTTCGGCAAGCCAAAGTCGGTATTGTTGCGTGCAGTACACACGCCCTTGAAGGCTAGGCCTCTCTGGTTGGCTGCTTCCCAAAAAGGGTATCACCAGGGCCCCCTTTGACTTGGCTGGACATAGGTCGATTTCCAAGGTTGCAGATACTTCTCATCGCGTTTTTGGATCGCGGGGCGAGATAAAAAAAAAACGCCTTTCTTACCTGCAAGGAGGGAAGGGGGAAGGGAAAAAGCAAGCGGTGTGCTGAGCGGAAAAATGGAGTTCAAACTTCGGCTCCGAGAACAGATTATAATGAACCCAGAGTTGAAAAAAATGGCTCCCACGTGAGGATCGCCTTTTTATCTTATTTGATTCCCATATCTCTCACGTAGCAATACTCCAAATATGATCCACATTACAATCGCTGCCGCACAACGTTGAAGTAAATCATCTTCTCTCCAGACTTTCCAGGGTCTAATCATGCTAAATTTGGGCTGCGAGGGTAGTGTATCTGCGGCCAAATTTTCCTACCACTGCTTTACGTTTCAATGTGCGGCTCGCTGTGTACCGCTACACTACGCGTGGCTGCAGCTGAGCGGTTTCTTTAGGAAAACGACTTCGTCATCACAATTTTTGCTTCATCCCTGCCTTTCTCACAGTTACTGTGGCATCCCTGTATCGTCCACGGCAGAACTCTATGCGGACTTGGACGACTATTCTTGACTAGATGGTTAAAATTTCTATTCGATGCTTTCCTTTCGCGGAAGGATCAGAAGATAAGCCTGAACTTAATGCATCTGGAATACCGGCATTGAATGCGAGGCACCCCATGGACATTAACCGAACATAAAAGGAACTTCCACACTCATTTTCAAAACCCACTCCAAAAGTTGGAGTCGTAATACTCTATTCCACATTATTCTATTACATATGCATCTACGTAATACCCTGCGAGCCACAACGAGGGTGTGTGGCAGGGGGTGAAATCACCAAGCACGCTCTATTGACATGCAATGAACTATTAACATACATACTAGGCTACTACATGGAGACATGCTAGATAATTGGGTCACATGCAGCAAGTTGATTTGTATCTACACAAGAAGAAAGGAAATTTGGTTGTTATTACATTCATCATGCACCACAGACTACTCTAACAATATTTCACCTACCTATCCCTTTGCTACACTACCTATTGTCTTCTCTGATGTTACGCGGGAAAAATGACAATTTAAATCTATCGGTGCGATAATCTACCTTTCTCTGTAGTCTTGTTAATCTGATCAATCCTAGCATAATACGCAGGGGTTCTTAATATATATCAAACGTCATCTGTCAATAAATCGGTTTCGAATTTACAAGGTTTAACCTAAATTTTGACCTGCATTCTGAAGTAATTCCCATTCTCGTTCTTCTACTACCACACGTAGATATAACGATAGGTTTTGCACACCACCTATTCAGCATTCATCTTATCACCCTGTTAATCCACATTTCCTCAAAGTTCCTCATCAAGTCCTCCAAAATATTGAGTTAGATTTCATTGCGCTTACCTATGTATTGCAAACTAGTTTGACGCAACTAAAAAACACCAATCACATCCAGGACAGCTCTCATATGGTATAATTCTCTAGTCAATCAAACTATCAATAAAAGTTATTCGAATTATCGTTTCCACGAAGATAAGGAAATATATGCTTGTATTTCCTACGCGTTTCAGTAGTTTCACCAATAAATAATTTCGTTAGAAGAAGAGATAACCGGATCCCAGAGAAGGTTGTGGAGTGAATGGTGTTATGAATATTAATTCCCACCCTAAAGGTGCAAAACTGAAGCCTGACAGCGACACAAAATTTTACTTTGCAATATCAGCTCCAAACTATATTCTTGGAGGAAAATATATAAAAATGCAGATCCAAACATTCTACTTCCGGCAAAAGACAAAAACGAAGCCGGCTTGGGTCGCCAGGACTGGGCTGGCTTGCCGTGCCAACCTGGCCATGGATTTCGGTTCCGAATCCCACCTTGGGTACGGACGTGATGTTCGTACTAAGATAAAGGGTAGTATTGGGATAGACGTTGCGTTAAAACCTTTGAAGGTGGAACTTCTTAAAAACTAATTACTTTCCTACGAAATCCTATGAACCCCGGATCTTTCTGAACACTCCCGTTCCCCACTTTATTTCAGTCCCCCCCCTCTCGTTATCTTTCCCTTTTACACCCACGCAATACTCTACAATCCACCGCGAGGGTGTGTGGCAGGGGGTGAAGATCATCAAACATGCACTATTGGCATGCAACTAGGCTACTACATGGCAACATGTTAGATAATAGAGTCCCATACCGCTATATGGTTAGATTCTACATATTAATATAGGAATAATTGGGTATAATGGCATATCTCTTCTCGGTCTGAGGCATATTGAAGAACGAGGCAGTCACAAGACTCCACTTATTAGAAAGAAGGCCAGAGAGTTGTCTCCATACAATAATCACAAAGGCTTGAAATTTGGCACGTAGTGGAAATGCAATGAAAGATTTTTTGTAAGAGGCGTAAAACAATATTTCCAGAAAAAAAACAGAGATATCAATCTGGCATTTTAGTCATGCAGGCCTATTTCAACAATTAAAGAGTTATTGGCCTAATAACTCCAGTTCCGCAATTGACAACAACGCGTATTTCACACTTTGGCACTATGTGAATTGCAAATTTATACCATTCATATATGGTTTGGAAATAATGGAGGGTCTCGGATGAAATGTGGAAGAGGACTCTGGAAATATCCAGTTAAATCAAATCTGTGTACAATATTAACGGCAAAAAAACAAAGGGTGCGTAAAATGCTTATAAGGACAGACAAATATGTGCGCTTCGAGAAATTTTGAAGACGATAACCGCGAAATCATTTATCACATTACGCAGATCAAGAACACGAACATGGTCTTAAGTGTCCAAAAAGTTTATCACGGCATAAAAAATGGACAAAGTTGAATGTGAAATAAAATAAATTTGGTATCACAATCATGGAACATCAAACGAAAAAAAGACAAAATTTCAATAATCTGGGAGCGTAATCTCCATCGATAAGACATGCTGAACTGAAATTGATTTGATTTTTGGAGTCAATTCCGAAGCATACTGCTACAAAAGACAATGTAATTAACCCACGATCGAAAGTGGGATGAAGAGAAATGCATAAGCTCCTTAGTTTGAGAAAAAAACCAAAACTACAACTGATATTCTCATTGTGCGTCCATCCACGACTCCTGTGAACTATCAGCACTAGTCTATCCCATGTCCTGTAAATTTCCTGGAAATTTATAAGAAATAGAACATTCAGTTTAGACATTCTGCATATTTTTTGTAATCGAACGTACAAGACTGAAATGTTCATTAGAAATGGTCGGTTTCCTGTAAACTCTAACAAAAGTGAGTCGGAATTTGATTATAGCAGATTTTTTTAGTAGGTATTTGAATCACGAACTACAAACACCTTTACTTGTTCGCTATCGTGGCACTGGGCTTAGTTTCAGGATACCTAAAGCTACAATAATTTGCCTTTGCTACATCCAAGAAAATATTCAACCATTTACAGAAAAACTTACATGCATGAAAAATATCAAACTCGGTGCTTACAAAAAATCATGGCCTTCTTCTACCATATTAGGACCATTAACAACAGGAGAGGTGTAGATACAGGTTGCGTAGCCGAAACTAGTGTATTTTAGCAATAATATATTGCATGTAGGGATATATTTCTGAATACCATAACGCTTGATGGCATTTATAAGACAATAAGAATATAACATAACAGTTATATGGATAACAATAATGAGAGAATAAGTTTCTCAAAAGAATGTTGGTACCGATATCGGGGATATTAGCGTATAGGTTTTTCCAATTAATAGCATTGTTTTACTCTACCACTCTGCCCGAATTTCAACATAGTAATTTATCTTCATTGAGGCTCATTGATCTAATTAAATTAGTTATTTCTTATAAGGCATAGAGTGTGAATTTCATGAATGTCTAAGCAAACGGGTGGAGCCTGTAATAAAGAAACTTGTAGACACCGGAGAGACCTCGAAAAATTACCCGATGCATCTTTGTCTGTTTCAAAACATTAAAAATATTCTGTTTTCAAAACTATTAAACTCTTTGTGTCCGCGCTACATTCCATGGAAAGCAGAAGTTTTCCCAACTCCCTTCTTCACCCAGAAAGTATTTGTACGGAGATGTATGCTTTCAGAAGATCAAAATTCGGAATCCGATTAAATTTTTGTAAAAATTGTCGAACAATGTAAAGGGGAAATAACATCTCGCATGAGTTCCTAACAAGACCGTCATTAGAATACTCCGTAGCCCATGACGAAAAGCATACCTTGCCACTTAGATAGGGCCACGGTAAGTGAAAACAATTTGACTGCTTAATATCCATACCGTAACAAGAGTACCGTCCAACTACAACAATAAGAAGCCAGAACAGTAGAAACTACCCTGGAGGAATTCTCCGAAAACTGAGTTCACATTCACTGCATCAAGAGTGAGAATTTTTTTAAAGAAAGCGATTGGTAAAATGCAGAAGAGAGTGAAATTAAAAATAATCCGATGAGATGAGGCTAAATCAAGTCCGAGAGAATTTGCCCTCCTCCCGCTCCTGAAATCCTAATTTATAACCCCCGTCAATACGGAATGTTGATGGATTACCCTGCTGATAGTGGATGACGACTCAGCCCGCCTCTCTCCTCTTCATGACCGACCTCTAGTACTGGACGGAGAACTTGACCTTTTGACGCCGACGAAGTTCGGCAATCTTCCCCCTTCGTCCGACACCCTCGAGTGACTCAACCCGAAGGAGAAGGCGAGGATGAAGAGGACAACAGCGTGCTCTCTCTCTATGGCTCACGGCTACGTCAGGGGATAACGCTATCGCAAGCAGACGACTCCCTCTTTGACAGGGCGGCGTTTGTCGCGATCCCGTCCTATCCCACTCACCAGCTTCGGCGACCTTCTTCCTTATCCCTCCACCCCAACCCCCCTCCCTGCACTCACTCCCCTCCGCCTAGGGCATGTTTTACAAAACCCCCACCCACGCCCGCCGCCAGGGTAGCGCACGGCACTCTTGGAGCCCATTCATATACCCCGCCTCGTTCCAATCACAGCCGAGACTTCCCCGAGTCTTCTGACGAAGCACGACACATACAGCAGCGACAACAGACTACTCCCCGCTTCGTCTCAACGTCCGCAAGATCAGCCGGTGAGTCTTGACCTTTCTTTTGTCTACAGATCCTACGCTACCCGCAGTGATTGCAGCAATACTCGTGCTACAATCCTAACATTATTAATCTCAATTCTCCATGAACATCAACTGTTTTAAATACCTGCATTGTTTCTTAGTCATGCGATCTCTGTTGGAAAAGGAATGCAGAACGTATTCTCGGATGTTCTTATCCTTCAATGCACCTAGATAGCCTCTTCTTAAATGATTCCTAAAATAGTCTAGAGATAATCAAAAATCTTAGGTTTGGTCCTCTAATTATTGCCTGAAATGCTGCTTGCAGCCAAGACGCCAGTCGTTGATTGAAGCGTCCTTGGGTTCTTTAAAAGGGAACGTACCTGCCATCTAGCGAGCAATGGGGTTTAACTGCAAGACGCACTGGAAGCTTGATGAAAACAGAAGCAGACCCGGAGTCTATTTGAAGTGTGTGATGTGTCAGTTCTCGTACAATGTGTTAACCATCTCGGGCCTCATGGACAGGGGATGCCCTCGTGTTGAGAGGCAGACATTCGTCAACTGTGGCTAATCGTGGGGCTGCTACAGTACTTCGTCTGTTCAGCGATGTATATCTTCTATTACGTACAACCTTGCACGTCGCATGTCACTGTGAGTCAGGCTAGCAAGTTTTGAAACAAATGGCGTTCCTCTTGGGTCTTCGATTTGACGGTAAACGCAAGCGTCGTTTCTGTTTAATTTTCCCGCTCTATAAGCGTCTTTTGTCGCAGACCCTATCTCTCCGTGTGCTCGCTCCGGGGCGACTCCCAAGGTCAAGTGTGGCTGCGTAAATAGCACTTCACCAGCTAAGATCACGAAGTGAGGATGATGTAACGCGATAGCGCGGACTGAGTGCTATCAATGCGACCTACACGTAGCCCATAAAACACTTTTGGTTAAGGTATTGAAACGGACGACGAGACTATGCGTTATTTAAGTAACATTCAGTATCCATTTCCCGAGTATTAGGATACTATGACAACATCAATATAGGATATTACATATTCAGGATCAATATATGTTCAATGTCAATATTGAGCATGGATGTAACTTTAAACTTTGAAGTATGGAAATATTGGTTATTCGCGATGGCTACGGTAACATTGCATGGTCCAATAATCCAATAGCAGGATAAGTTAAAACGTGTTTAGCTGATAATATTAATTGATATTGCTTGGATAAAAAATTGAGGATGTTAAAGTAACGTAGGAAGGGAAAAAAGGCAGCTAGGCAATCACACAGGGACAACAATAATACCTTCATTGTCAGCACAGAAGATTAACATCTCGAAGCGGAGGTCGGCAGCAGCCGTTTTACTGACCCGGTGCCAAGCCCAAGAAAGCATCATTAGAATCTAAGAGTTTTCTCCAAGAGAGTTGCGAGTGTCAAAACAACGCTCCCGCTCCTGCAAAAGAAAGAGAGTCAGATAGCACATTAGTCGCTGCGATCGCTATGATAGATTTGATCTTGAACTCACATCCATCTGATAATACACATATCTGGCAAGTTAAAAAATCTTAGTATTTAAATATTGGTAGTCAGTATTCAGTATTTGTGTTGTGATAAATAAAAGGATCGAAATCCAATATCCAATAATGGATATCGAAATGCCAATACGCTGATATTGATTTTTTAATATTTATAACTATTGGATTAAAAATTAACAGGTATTGACATAACGCTCACCTCTGACCGAACCCGTAGGAGATTATTTTGTGAAGAGGTAACTCGTAACTCACGAAACGAGCAAGTTGGTAAAGGAATGTAGCTCGTTTCGAAAATAATTAAATGAAAAAGATGCATTGTGTTACACACCTTCTTCTCAGGAAGGGCTTTAGGGCTGTAGATCCTATTCCCAAGATTTAAGTTACTCGATAAAGTAGAATCATGAGATTTGGAGGCAGTCGAGGGAGAAATTTCTTTAATCCCATAAGCCTCCTAAATTCAGACAGTGGCGAGGTATTTAAGAGACTGTGAGTCGAAAAGATTTTCTCACGCAGCATTCACGAGTAGCACATTGCAACACGTCAATAATTACCTATATTTGAAAATCATGGTAAATCTACTTTTCCAAAGCATAACCTGAAGTAGTAGTTAAAACTGAAATACCAGGTTTGCATCTCCTTGACACCTCTTTCTTTCTTTATTCCCTGTATTCCGCCTCTCTCCTTTTTTCAAAGTTGGTTACACATTTCCAAAAGCACTTTCAGAGTCTTGCGGTGTAAAATATAGGTGTAGTTTAAGTGGCGAGCCGTTTTCCGAACGTGTGAGCGGTCACGAATGTTTAGGAGAGGACTATCGTTATAAAACTTGTTGCATTACATTAAGAGTTGAGTCAAAGTGCACGCTGCCATTGTTTTTCTTATCAATACGGAGCAGCCGTTGGGCTCAATTTCGATAGCTCTCAGTGAACATGCGAATCGTGCGAGGACTTCTGAAAATTTGCATTTCCAGGAGAAATATTCGCCAAGGTTGGTGGAGACTGCATTGTATACGGATTTGTCATGACGCGTGCTTCTCCTGTCATTGGAATCCGCACTGTTTGTTCCTAGTTGTTAGTCATCCGCGGCTTTTTCCTTGGTTTGAGACAATAGAAACGTGTTTGCGAATTCTGATCATTTGCCCGTTCACGCGGAACTCGGTCATCTTTGAAATAACAATTAACGTCCACGGCATCCGTTGGCGGCGTGTTGCTCTTGAAAGGAAACTTCGTGCAACCCATGTTAAGTTCGCAGACGAGACTTCTTTCCAGAAAATAAAGAGAAAATAGGTGTCTCCAATTTCCTCTATACAGACCCGACTTCAGGAAAAAAATTGCAATTTAACAAGCTCTATATGTTTACAAAATTACTTTAATCAGGTTGGTGGTGAATTAAAATGTTAGGGACTGTAGTCCGTTGCTGTATCACGTTGGTATATGTTTGACCCATAACCCGAGAGATCTTCACACACGTTAGTATATGCTTTAAGAATGAGAAAGAAAGGATATTTTCTATAACTAACGTCATCTTGCGACTATTTGCCCTGATTATATTCTCACGTCTACTTCTTATGTTCTCTTTCCTAAAAATTTTAAACAAAGTGATTCATTCAGTGGCTACCACAATATGCCATGATATCAGAGTATGATTTGGTACTATGAGAATACAGTCAATTTTTCACACTCTTTCCAATTTAATCATCAATACCGTCATTAGCTTAATTGAGTTTACCAAAATTGATGAGTACTAATTTTCTCGCCCCAACATCTCAGTAACTTCCTTCCATCCGCAGATTACCGAGTACTAATCTAACATTAAAATCACGTGATTTCTACCCTGACCTACCCCAACCTATTCTCCGCGTTATTCTATACGTCAAATAGTACTAGCCTTCTTGCATCCAGTGCAGATATACATTAAGAAGCAGTTAATTATTGCTTCTGTTCAACCACCAATTTTCATTTCTTACCTAATATATAGTCACTTCCTATCTCTCTAATTTTGCGCTTAATACTTATGATACTCCACCTTGCATCTCTTGTCCACAGATTCCCAGATCCAATTCCAATTTCTTGTTTTCCGTTTTCAGATGTGAGCGAGAGGAAATAAATCTAATGTAAGATCTTAATGGCATTGGTGGTGAATTTTTCACATAATTCAAATAGTCTAATTGATAAATAATATCTCCTTTTCTTTAAAACACACTAAAAACATACCGTTCCTTTTGAGCTGCTTTCTTGTGAAATCACAGTGACTATGACCAATCAACTGCAAGGTACAATTTGTCATTTCATTTCCCGACGGATCTTGAAAATAATTCACTAGTGTCAGTGGTTTACTAGAATCGTAACCGAAACGTTATGAGTGCCGGGCATCCATGTTTATATCGGTCACTTTTCCAGATCACTGCCAAGAAGATGTCACAGGATGGAGGCAAGATTGACGCCAAAGTGGAGAGGATCGGGCCGCCTCTCATCTTGGGCGAGGGGCCGCACTGGGACGAGGAGACACAGAAGCTCTACTACGTGGACATAGACGGGATGGCCATGTGGCGCTACGACCCCGCCACCGGAAAGAACACCAAGTACGAAATGGGTGAGTGTCGCTTCCTCTCCTTCAAATTGGCAATTATTCCATTCGTGCAAATCTTTCAATCATCAATTGTATCCTCCTGTCATTCGGAGCCCAACAAATTTTGGCAATTGCTCATTCTTAGTAGTTAAGATTTTTATTTCATAGAGTGACATTGGTGATGACATTACTTAAAAAATACACACTTCAATAAAATTAAAAACTTTTTATATTACAAACTGTAGTTAAAAACACAGCACACGACCAGTTTCATCCAGAGTCATCATGTGAGTGTAAGAAATCTGTCCTTACATACTCACTTCACTGAGTATATAGGAACTGAAATTTTTCTGTACACTGACCTGATGTTGTCCTTTTGCGAATGAAACTGATCGTGTGTGGCGTTTTTAATTACAGTGTGAAATATACAAAGTTTTCAATTTAATTACAGATGAACTTTCTCTAAGCTGAGCCAAAACTATATAAAGTCCCTTTTTCCTTTCTGCCTCTCCATAAAAACTTACGAATTTGAGAAATGCCAAAATATCAGATATAATTTACTCTTGGAACATACAATGGCAATGTTATTATCATACTTTCGTATAACTCTTCGCGAAATTACATTAAAAGTAAAAGAGGCTAATTCTAAAAGTTCTTGCAGTGTCAATACTGCACGTCCACAGTGTAAATAGGCTCCCGTTCATTGTTTCATCTGTTACCGGCATCCGTTGTTGAATACTATGTATGTAGATTCATTTGATCTTTCGCGATCCACGAAAAACCAATTGAACTATTGAAATTCGCATTTTGAACAAATTTAGACTAAATTAAAACACATTATTTTATTAGTGACAACCTGATGTTTCTGATTAGGATTCTCTGTATTTTGGGAGGTAAATGAATTTTGGAAGGTTGATAAAGTAGCCGTATTTTATGCAGCGATATCAGTGATTCGGAATCCATTGACTACAAGTTTTCAAACGGCATATGAGTAAGGAAGATTATGCTTGCTTGCTTGCTTGCTTGATATGTTTGCGGTGCGATGATGTCTTAGCTGGGAAAGTAATAAAAACCATATAGGTAACTAAAAGAATGAATTTTTCCGGAAGAATAATACCCGTTTCTCAGAATGGGGGATAGATTTATAGAATGGCATCGTTTTAGTGAGGCTAAGTGCAACTCGAAAATGCGTACATTGAAATGTGTCAGTTTCATAGACGGTTTTGGAACATCTGAAGTTTAAACCACCTGTTCATCTGAATAAGTGAGAATAATCGAAGTTGAAATCTACAGCATGGATTATGAGAAGAAGAAATCATGAGAAACGAACTTGGTGCAGTTACAACGGATTTCATTTTTCCTATTCAGGGTCTCTTTATTTTAGATTTAGGAGGATAAGTAGATAATTCTACTGAAATTTGGTTTAGAAAGATTCGAAGAATGATTAATGACGTAAATGCAAATGTTTTGTGCGGTGGAGGAAGAAAGACATTACGGCAGAAAATTCAAAGATAAAGGAAATAATGGACGAAGAAAGTAACAATTGACTTTGTAGGTTTGCGTCAGAGTTTCTCAACTATTCTGAGCAATAGACAGGTAGAGATAAAAAGCATGGAGATTGTGGAAAGAACGGAGGAATGAAAAATACGAGAAACTCTAACATCACCTACCTTAAAGAAATATTATTCTTGTGCAATTTGCCATAAGTGGACCAGGGCCTATTGCGCGAAGCATGATCTATTAAATTCAACTCCGTTTTATAGGTTCAAACTGCCGGGATTGGGACCATAGTGTTAGGTCATATTATGTACCGTCATTACCTCGTATACAAATGAGTTCTCCGTATCTGGTGTGCATAAATAGAGTCGTGAAACCCTCACTTCGACTTTACTGCATGGCTAGTTTTTTTACACCCTGCCTAACGGTAAACCTTTGGGTGCGTCACAGAGATGGGGTGGATTGAGTGGTGATAGGAATGGGAAGACAGGAGTAGGCCGCCCGGCCCTGCATTTCACCCGTGCAATAGATACTATTCTATTAATTTTATAGACCAAGGAACAAAGTCGCAACAACTTGAATACCGATATTTCTTAGCAGTAAATAAAACAAAACTTGAAATACTATCTCCATTGAACTCCTCTAATCTTAATCAGTCTCTTCTCTACACATTTTAAATAGGATGAGTCGTGCAAGATAGAGAGGCATAGATGAGTAAGCCTTTCGTAAGCATAATTTACAAAGCTTGCTGTGTGGATATATGATTCGTCTATCTAATTCAGTGTTAATATTGAAAGAAAACAAAAAGAGGCTAAAATTCAAAAACGCTAAATCTACGATACATTATTCGATGACAAGAATAGGTCTGTGTTTCATTGGCAACATTGCCATGAAGCTGGACGTAGAATTTTGTACCCAATAAATATGTTTCGTATTTGCGTAACGTGCTCTATACTGCAGTTCTACTAGAGGTCACGCACGTAGTATAAAGGGTTTTACGATCATTATAAAATTTGAGATTCATTGATCAGCATGATTCATCACTAAACATATGTACGATGTTTTCAATTTAATGCTGCCTTCATAAAAATGACCAGCAGGTAAAAAAAATTCCCAAAATGTTCCCCTCCGCTTAAGATAAGCTAGCTGATATTTCATTGCCTCAATATCTTCTCAGTGCTGGATCAGACGCTGAAAAATGTTGTCTGTTAGCGTCTTAGGTGAAAAGTATGTCAATTTCAACGTCGTATTTCTCCTCACCCTTCATTCCCCTTCTCTCTCATACCCTAACCCCGAGCCTTCTTTCCGAGGCACAAACATTTAATCAAACATATGAGGCATAAGTGTTCAGCAATGAACGATTTCACCTCCAAATACCGGTAAATAACAAATCCACCCACAGTAATCTAATATTATTTTCCAACATATTATATCACTATTTTTTGTAACGTAAAAATGAAAAATATTCACCACTACTCTCTCGCAAAGATTCTCTCATTTTTCGCTCGTTTTCCAGCGGAATATCTCCATCACGTTATTCCGCATCATCCACGCTAATCATGGTGTCTGTGAACCTCGGTATTGATACAAAAAACCGTGGTGGCACAGTAGACAGAGTGGAAATGCCTATAGAAAATCTGTCTCTCTGGTGAAGACACCGATGTGAAACAAAACGTAGAATTAAGATTGAAAAGAAAAACAAATTCAACGCGAAATGATGCCCTATCACCATGTACCAGCAAAAAAAATTGTCCTTCGCTTAAGGTGCAAAACGATAATACACTCAGCCCTGGAGAGGGGAAACGTGGCGAATAAAATAATTCAACGTGTTTTTATAAACTAATTTTTCCCACAAAAATAGCAAACCTGATGAATTCACTGCCCTCTCTTTGCCATTCGGACATTAAAATACCTCATCCAAAAGCTTGACGCAAACCTTACAGTCCAATATGCATTCCCCAAATGAAAAAGCAATCGGTGTCGCAAAATTTGATTTTTTGGAGATCCCGCAGCTAACGCTCTATTGAACCGCCTATCCTAAGAATTTAACTTTAAGAATAAAACCACAACATCCGTGCCAAAGGTGATAATGAAAACCGCGTCAATCGAGTTGCCTGTGCCAGCACGGCGTGGCCACTACAACCAATCTTTTGCCTGAAATGAAAGAGTATTTTCATTTGATTCCTATGACAAGCACAACGAAGAATTAAGGCTCTGTTTATTTTAATACTTTTATAAGAAGAGTGAGTGAAAATAGAAGTAAAATATTCTGCGAGGGGAGGGTTTTCCCTTGGTGAATTTTTTTCTCCGTCGTACAAAGAGAAGGACGGGTCAAGGAACTTGGGAAAAAACGGAGCGGAGTAGTTCTGAGAAATTCGGATGGACCGAAGAAACTGCGAATCTTCCCGTGGAGCGATTCAACGTCCACCGCCTAGAAACGGAGACCACCAACGTGCAAGAGTTCGTTTTTGTTTCCCCGCTTGGAACTGAGACGATTTTGAAAGCTTTTTCTGCCCTTATGTCCATAGATCTCCATGCAATTCCGTGCTTTCCAACCAATCACGGTTCCGACCATCGCAAAATTTACCCCTCTTGCAGTTACGTCGAACCTCCCTGTCCTACAGTCAGGTCCGACACTGCAGCCGAGTGGCAGGACTGCAGAGATCGGGTTGGTTTGATGGCTTAAGTTGTGACTCTTCACCACCATGGGCCGGGTTTGAGTTCCGGCAGTGGCTAAGATTTTTCATTGGAATACCAGTCCTTACTTGCTGTGGTGTGTAAAGAGCTCTTCGAGTTCGGTACTCCGTTTATGCGTTAAATCGTGGAATTATTGGTGCCTTTCGTTAACAGTAAGCAAATGCCAATTTCGAGTTTCACTTGCCCATTCTCAATTCCCTGAAAAATTCTTTCCACTAACCAATTGCCTAATGGCACATGGCGCTAAACACCTTGACCACCAGTCCTATTTCTTCTATAACTACTGTATGAATTAATAATTCCTGTATGAATTTCTATAATTACACTATGAATTAATAATCAATAATGTAGGGTATTATGTAGATGTAGATGTATGAATATTACATCGTTCAGAATGTACTTAGGACTGCCTCTCTCAGGTTTTGGTTGTCTATTCGTGTTTTGAAAATAAATACGTTTTGAACAGTCACCAATGTGATCTCTCTATCTTCGACTCCAGGTGAGAAGACCGTTTCCCTGATCGCCCCTGTCCGAGGTAAACCAGCGAAATACGTGATTTCGTGGGGGAGGGAGTTGGTGACTGTGACATGGGACGGCGAGGACAAGCACCCGGACTTCAAGCTGACCGTCGAAACCATTGCGGCTGTCGAGAAAGACCTGACCAACAACAGATTTAACGACGGAAAAGTGGACCTCAACGGTCGCCTGTGGGCGGGTAAGTTGGATTCAAAAACATTCACCACACTACTAATGCAAAGGTGAAACATTACGGTGGTGTACATGAATATTTACGTCCTTTTCACTTCCACAGCGAAATTGATCCCTAATATCGTAGCATGTACTGATATTACATTCATGATCTTCAGTTATAAACCCTGAAATTGGTTTGAGGCAGCTGTCCACTGAATTCTTCTATTAGCTAATCTCTTCATAGTTACGTATTTCTTCTCTTTCACATCCTTCATCATTTTCTTCTATATATTTCATACGAGGCCTGCCTTTACCGTTCTTCCCGTCCACTTGCCCCTCAACGATTGTCTTCATCAGGCCATCATGTCACATGTGGTCGAATAAGGTGTCCCGTCTTCTTAGTACATTGAGAATATCTCTCTTTTCTTCCACTCTTCTTAGGACTTAGGACTCGTTAGTTGGCCGATCCATTTAATCTCCATGATTATTCTATGCCATTACAAGTCGAATTCAGTTATTAAATGGTATGATGTTTTAACTTTTAATCATACAGGGTCAAAAAAAAATAATTGTCAACAAAAAATAATAAAAGTCTGAGTAAAAGTCTGGTTTCTCTATATTTATATCGTTCTATTTTTCTACGGTCCACTTAGAAACAGTACCCCGTTTTACCTCATAATCATTATAGAGTGAGTGAATACATTATATACACATGAGTAAAGTAAGAAGGTGTTAGAAAAAAGGTCAATGAAATATGCCACAAAAACTGGTACATTTGGCTAAAGAAACACGATTTTTCTACCATTATGCTTCCAAGCTCTTACCTTCAAATTAATTTTATTCGGACAGACTGGAAGAGAAAAAACAAAAAGAATTATGGCTTAATCTTGTATTAGTTTTGGTTTTGTTTGTAAGTTTTTCAGCATCTCAACTCATACTCCAGCTTAGGATGATGCAAAACTAATTTAAAATAACAGGCCTAAGAAAGAGTCGGCATCTAACATATCCTCATAGAATTCTGGCAGTAAGAATTAAATTTTAAAAAATGTGTTGTAATACATTTTTGGAAAAAGAATTGTTCTCTTCCTAGTACGTACAAAACAAGTAATAATGAATTAACAAACGTGGAATCCATTAAATATCTAGGAATAAGACTGACACATGATCTTTCCTGGGGTAAACACATACGTGAAATAATGGGCCAAGCTGATCGTAGACTGGGATTCACCAGAAGAGTATTGGGTAAATGTGACGATCATGTACGAGAAATCAGCCACTTTTCCCTAGTTAGACCTCATTTGGAATATGCTGCCAGTGTATGGGATCCATACGAAATCGGTCTAAATAACGAACTTGAACGTGTGCAGTGAAGATCGGCAAGATTTGTAAAGGGACGGTACGATAACCTTATTAGCGTAACCAGTCTATTAAATTAATCAAAATGGTAGTCATTGTCAGATCGCTGGTTGAAATTTAGACTTAATCTCATAAATAAATTCCAAGTTAATATTTTCTGTGACGACGTTAAAAATATTTTGCGAACCCCACCTGACTATGGTAGACTGGACAATAATTACAAAATTAGAGAAATTGATTGCCGAACGGACAGATACTAAATTTCCTTTTTTCCTCTTACAATTAGGGATATGAATAGTGGTAAATATGCCCAATACGAATAATCAACCCATAAGCATAGGATGTTGCATGTTGATATAAGGACTTGAAGGTAACCCAACTAACAGCACATTTTGCATGCTTAGTTTGCTATTTTTATCTTTTTAAATAGTGAAGTTAAAGACGGTTTAGACTAATATATAAATACTAATCCTTTTAAATGCATGATATGTAGTTTATTTTTGGTGACAATTCACCCCCAGCCATACACATTTATAGTGGCTTGCAGGGTACTATGTAGATGTAGATTCCTTTCATCTAAGTTCCATTTAGTTTTCCGTGCGTAGTTTCCTAAGCTCCCACCCCATCGATTCGTTTCGAGCCTCTGCAAGACTCGCTGAAATTGGCATTCATCTCTTTTTCTCTTCCCGCGCAGGTACGATGCCCATGGGCGAGGAGTTCGAGTACACGGTGGCCACTCCGGGTCGCGGGTGCCTTTATACGCTGGAGAAGGGATCGCAAGTCGCAACGCAGCTGACCGGCGTCGGCATCTCTAACGGTCTGGACTGGACTCGGGACAACAAAACCATGTATTTCATCGACTCCATCCTGCGGAGAGTTGATTGCTTCGAGTTCAACGGCGGAAGTTTAAATACGGGTGAGTATGTAAACTAGATGTGTGTGTGTGTGGAAATTGGAGAGAACCCGTTCCCTCTTGATTGACTCGCGGGCCATGAATGCACATCCTGCACCTCACCGGATGGGACTGAGAGCACAGCACGGAGCGTGTGTGAAGAAAGAACGAAGCAGTTGATGGGAATTACTTTTCTTGCCGCGGGCATCGTCTTGTTCGCGATGGAATATCTCCCATTGCTCTGTCCATACTCGAACAATGAATCCGAGCCACGCCGCGCAGTCAATTACGTATCATTCCCCGATGCCTTTTGCGACCACTTCTTTGAAATGAAGACTAGAAAATTAGAATGTTCGCGGAAGTCTGGTACGGTAAGACCGGCTGTCTTACGGCTGTAATTACGTGTTTCGTAACCCAATAAATCATTGTGCGTCGGATGTCGGGTAGAGAGGGTGGCGATTACCAGGCAAACTTCGCAAAAATACGAAGAAAAGCTATTACATGCCTCGGTATTTTTAAGGCTTTGATGAATTATCCTACCAGTTAATTATTTCCATCAGAGTTAATTCGTATTCATGTCTATAATTCACAAAAGAAATGTGAATTCCACGAGACTAGGGAGGGAGCAGTCCAAACAAGGATTGTCAGTGGAAAATGGAACGGATTGCCATAATTATTATAAGTGTTACTCGTCAATAGTTTATGGTTTATTTATTTTTTATCGTCTTAACGAAAGGTTTTCTCAATAACAAAACACAGAATGGAGTCTAAAATTACTCGAGTTAGCCATTTAAATCCTCAATGCGATATTACCAACATTTTCCACACAATGGTATTGCACACAGCATAGTCACCACACAGAACTTCCCCCTCTCACGGGATAGTTACTACTGGAATTTATTTATAGATGTTTCCATGGATATTGTGATTTAATGAAATGAATGAGATGAGGAAAATCTCACTTTGTGGAATAATATCATGGCTGTATGAAAGAACATATCTTGGCGAATTTACTCACAATTTTGTGGAAATTCACCCAGATTATTTCACACACCCTCAAAATCATTTGTGAACCCTGTTTAAATCCATAAAATCCAATTGCAATCTCCAAAAATTACAGTAATGGTAAAACTTTCCAATGGGCATTACTCTATAAAATTGACCGTGTGAAATAATGATATTACGCATGACATAATAAATTATTTTTTCTTCTGTTTCAGCAAGTAGACGAACCATCTTTGACTTCGAAAAGAAGGGCATTAAGGGTGTTCCCGACGGGATGACGATGGACACTGAAGGGAAGCTGTGGGTTGCTTGCTTCAACGGATATCAGGTGAGCAATCAACGATAAAGACATCGCGAAGGACAGCGATTACCCTCAATTACAATTGAATGTTCATGTTTTGCCATTTTAAACCCAAGTGAATGCATACTACCATTTTAAATATTCATTAGTGACCTGTTTCCTTCCCTTTCACCATCACCACTGATTGTAACAACTCAAAAGTTCTGGTTTATTTCCTTTCCGAGGGATGACGTTAGGATATCAAAAAAGCGCCACGTTCTTTGATTCAAGGTCGAATCAGTTATTATTCAATCAAATTAATATTAACCTGAACTACGCCTCCAGTAAACCTTACGTTAAGCCAAGTTTCACACTAGTGCAATTTCAGATATTTTCATGCATGAGTTTTTCATGACGAGTTACATATTATCTTCAGGTATAACAACACCAACCCATAACCTGAACTTTATCAGCTTTAGATATCGTACCCTTTTCCAATGAAAGTAAACGTGGTCACTATTTTATTCTCATTATGGTCCAATAGCTACTCTGCTTTTCATAAAATAAATATTTGATGCCAGAAGTAATTATTTTACATAGTTCGTTTCAACGATTAAGGGTTGCCTGTGCAACTACTATAGTTATAGAATTTCTCCTTTGTCAATAATTAAGTTAGTCTAATATGAAAGAGACATATAAACTTCGATAATATAGCATGATGAATAGGAAGAAATACTTTTGCAAGTGCGAAATTACTATGCAGTGTTTTGTGCAAATGTAACAAAGTAAGAGTGGCAACGGCTGAGTTAAGGTTACCTAAAATGGTGCACATTATCAAGGATAATTCGATGAGTTGAGGATTTAAAGAGAACGTATGTCACGTTACTGGGGATGACAGATTCAAATTCTCTGTCTTACTTATTCACGATTTTTTCCCTTGCATTGTTTAATCTCAAAGAAGTCCTTTTATCGGGCTACCTTCGTCCTCAATCTCACCACTATTTCATATTACCCACCATTATGGACTGCAGAAAAACTGGTTTAGTAAATAGCTGTTCCATCCACTCCCAAGTTGTAAACTACGTGTATAAATCCTCGCATCTATTAAGCTCAAAGACGGATTTCGCATTTTCAGACCGCTGAAAAACTCCCCAAATGTGTGTTTTTTTACAAAGTGGTATACGTCATAGTACACTTATATTTTATAGTCTCCTCCCACTTGTGGGCCAACAAGGTTATATCGTTACTGCAAGGCTAGATCTTATTAATGCTACCTAAATCCGAATAAAAACAACATTCATCCCCTAGGTGGGGCTCAAATGCATGGCCTTTGGGTTTTCGAACCCCTAGTTTACCGACTGACATCCAGCATATTATTATTTCTTTCTTGTTGCCCCAATCGTTGTTCTTAACACCAACTCCTTGATAGAGTCATTACTCATTATAACTGTCAAAGCGACTCGCTCGACCTATTAAGACAAAAGACTTGAAATTACTTTTCTTTCAATTCTGTCAGGGGCTTGGATAATTTACCCTCACAAAGTTGTCATCATTGAAATTAACAAATGCCTGACACACGGAAACGCATCCTGCATGTAATCATTTCGGTCTTCTTTCTCCGTCCAGGTCATACGCATCGACCCCGCGAGTGGGAAGCTGCTGGGCTACATACCCATCCCGGCTGCCATGACGACCTCGGTGGCGTTCGGCGGGCCCAAACTGGACGTTTTGTACGTCACGAGCGCCTCCCTCGGGATGACGGACGAGCAGAGAAAGAGCGATGGCAACGCCGGTGCCCTCTTCCGCGTCACGGGTCTCGGGGTCACCGGATATCCGGGCCGCTCCGTCAAGTTGGACTAGCGGAAGACATCTCCATGAGGAGAATAGACGCAAAGGGTCAGGGGACGCAACAACTGGAGGAGGGATATTTGGAGATTGGCGCCAGCGCTGAACTCACAAATCGAGGACCAAACTCTTATTTGTCAAAATCTTTGTCGGCATTATTTTTGCCATTTCCAAACTGTCCTGTATGTCACGCGGGATGACGAATAGCTGAAAATAAATAAATGTGCTTTGTTTAATGTAATGAAAATATGATTCCACCTATTCCACATCCAATCTGTCAACAAGGACTACAATTGCAAATATATAATGAAATAAATTCCATCTTGGACCGAGAATCCCAATGTACATTAGCTTGAGAAATATTCTAAATTTCAATCAACTCTTACATCTACCTATCTTGAAAGATAGGTAGCCCGTAGGTATATCTCCTAGCCATCACAAATGATAATAATAACCTATATCTGCCAATTTCTTTTGCTATCGGGCAATTATTATTAAAATAAGATCTGACTTCGCAAGCTTTGCGCCATGTACGTTGAAAAAGACATCACAGTTTTACTTTGTTAGATTTTTGCGTTAACGGTGGGGAAGATTTTGATATTTTTGACGTCAGGTTACAGTAGCCGTACATTCATATCTTCCATCACACCTGGTAAAGCACTTGATCAGCTTAACTTGAACACCTTAAAACTATTTATTAGGTATTCATATTTATTACTTCCCCGAGAACAGTAAATACGTTCTCATGGACGTCTATTAACTGTGCTTGTTTTTAGCCTTTAAAATCTTTAAAATATATTTCAAGCAATAAAACTGACTGGTAACAAGCACTGCATTCTAAATAGCCGCGGTTTGCCCGCATTTCATTAGTAAAACATCGTGATTTTGATTCACGGTTACTACCTATAAGTAACGATTGTTTGCCTTGTTGGTTGAAGTTCAAAGACAAAATGTAAGAATTCTGTTAGCCTGCAAGTAAGTAGGCGTGGAAAAATGTTTTTTTCCTCCCAATCGCTAGCCATGGGTGCAAAACGTGAGGCTACATGAAAATACATTATGTATAATCGGAAAAACGTAAGAAGTTAACCATTCGTTTAAATAAATGCAAGTGATTCGAGGATATAGTCATGATTAATTAAGAATCGGATTAAGTGATGCATGCAAATTGCATGCATACCTGTAGTAAAAACTTTAGATTATTCAATCGAAACAAGAAGTCGGGATTTTTTGATGAATGGCCGAATTTGCCATGCATGACCCACCCTTTCACTGAAGTTTCGGGCGTAACAGCCCATTCTCTTTCTCCGAAATCGGTGAGTAATGATGCATGATCGAGAGAATCGGAGGCAAAAAAAACATCAACGTTCGGTCGATGGAACGACGCCCAACTTTACGCGGTGAGAAGGGGGGAGGCAATTAGATGGCCACCAACGTCTCAGAATGAAGGCGAGACGAAATCTTCCGCGCGCGGAGGGAAACGCCGCGGACGGGAAGGGGTACGGACCGTGGAGGATCTCTCGTTTCTTTTTCCTTGTTCATTTTTCCCCCCTTGCGTGATATTATTTCCCTCTCCTCCCGTAGGGAGTGGCCGTGAAAGGAGAACGGTCGGATCTCCCTTGCCGTCCATGGCTCGAGAAAAACGCGCGGGCGAGTGGGCAGCTAGGATTTTAATTGGTGATTCCCCGTGGGTCTTAAAAAAAAAGGAGCCCATTTCACGGGGCGACCCACCGTTCCCCCCGCGTTAACCGCCCGCCCGCCGGTAGTTGAGGTCCCCACGGTCTGTAGAGTATGCGACTTACACAGACTATAAATACGGTTAATACCTAAATATGTGTATAATACCACTAATAAGTACCTGCATTTCCTTTGAAAATGTAAAACGTAACAAAGTTTTTACACCAAATAATTTCGCGTGCATTTATTTTGATTTTTTAGTTATAACTAAGTTCAGTTTTGACCCTATAAAGTATTCATTCATATATCTGAAATTATTCTATTACACTTTAATATAAACTAGCGTAATAAGGTAGAATTAAGTTCTGCATATAAATATAATTTTTTAATCGCCAGAGTATTCGTAATTCTTCAACTAAAAGCCATAAATTGTTACTATTAAATAAGCTTTTTTGTTATATTTACATATTCAACGAGAAATACAAACGGCTTGAGATCGTACGTGGAATTGCGACTGTAAATGCGCGATAAGCACGACTGCCGGTCGGTTCTGGCCTCCAGTGACGTCAGAGGCTTAAAACGTAGGTGGAGGGGGTAGAGGATCGAGGCAACCTGTATACTCTACAGACCTTGCCACCGACCAGCCAACTAACCAAGAACCAAGACCAACCACCTAACTTCGGAAAAGGCCCGAGTAGCGTTTTAAGTCGAATGTCCAGTCCGCCAACGCGACGGCCACTAGACTGCGTGATTTCTAATCCCATCTCTAGGTATGGATCTTGAAATAAAGAGTCAAAAATAATACTCCATTGACCCAGCTAAGTTTTTGTACCACAGCTGAAAAGTATCGAAATGATGTGTGTGAATCCAATCTCCTTCCAGGGTGAGTAGTAGTAGAATTAAATAGTAGAGTGGAATTAGGTTTTAAGGTGCTCCAACTTGCTAATATCAAACCATCTAATATACCTTCACGTCAGCATAATCTTAAGAAAAACTTGACATTCATTCCCAGTTCGGGATTCGAACCCAAGACCCTTTAGTTACAGAACCTCTCCTTTATATTTAAGTTTTAAGATGCTCTAACTACTTTTATTACGTTTCACAATCTACTCTAATTCCAAGACGAACATCAAATCTAACATCTGCATACCGTCACTTTCACGTTTGTTTTACAGACAGTAAATATCGGACCATTGTCTTCCTAGTCTTCTTTAACTATCATTTTGCCTACCCCGTGACCAGGGTGTTAACGGCGAATCAAAGAAAGCTGATTTTCTCCCCGTGGATATTTACTCCACTCCTTTTCTTTCATTTCATTGATGCCTTTCTTGATCTCCAATTTCAAAGAATCCTGAATTGCATATGAACCCAATCTAAGACGCATAGGCCTTCTCGAAATCCACGTCGGCTATTTCTTTTTCATCTCGTCTATAGACGTCAAAAATCGCTTCACTTCATCCACCTTTTTTTCTGAATCCATTTGGTCCTCATACATGAACTCCTCGGCATTCCCATCTTCTGCAGATGACCCTCGTGAATATATTCGAGGCATTTGTCGTCAGACCAATGGTCCTAAATTTTCTCAGTTCTCAGCCCTCATATTTTTGCGAGTACGAATGATGACGTCCTTCTCGAAGTCTGTGGGTATTTCTTCTGTTGATTGCACGTCCCAGGTTGTATTGTACAGCTGAGAGAACTGTTTTCTCTCCTGCATTTTTGCATAGTTGAGCAGGAATATCGCCAATTCCAGGTGCCTTATTTATCCGCAGGTGCTTAACAGCTTTCCTACCCTTCACTTTTGAGAAACGTATGATTTCAAATATTTTCAGGGACCCGGTCAGTTCCAACCGCATTTCCAGCAGCCAATCCCATAAAAATAAAATAAATAAAGCAAGCGTGGTCTTCATGACAGTAAACCGCCGGCGAGAAGTCTTGAGGATGCTCCCTCTTCGCTCTCTCTTTGTTAACCTCTCCCCTAACTCGTCGTTTGCCGCGCACCGTCCTTTAACGTCCACCTCTCGAAGGATCTTATCTCGAAGTCGACCAAGGTAGAATGTGTGACTCCTTGTATGCGAACCGTAATCATTCCAGACTCTCGTAAAGTGCTATTTTATTAGGTGGCGACTTTCCAGGGGCATAAACAAACCAGGGACGACTTTGATGCCCACCGTCCACCGCGTCCAGTATGTACCCGATTACTTTGAGGAGGGGGAAGGGAATATCTTTTCTCCAGACCCATTAGGATTCTCACAGTCTAAATTCCAATATTTTATTAGCTGGAGTGAATGCAAAAATATAAAGTTTACGGCAAAGATAGAGGCACTAAGGGTAATTCCTGATATCTTAATCAATTTCATCAGTCTCATATGATTTGAAGCCGCACTAGAAATTTATTTCTTCCTTCACTTGTTAGAATTTAGAACTCCATGATTAGCTACCATTTCATTCGTTAGTTAGATTAGCATGACTAAAAACATTAAGTTAAGCTTTAACTCAAAGGCAATCAGAAATTGCCGATGCACCAATTCGGTAACTTGTATAAATTGTTCCCGAAGGCTAACTAGTACAGACATCTTAGTATATTATAAATCGAGAGGCTTCGAGATGCATGAAAGGCAAGAAGGAAGGCTCGATTCGGATGACAAATACACGAGATTCCACAAAAAATTAGCGTTTGTGAATTTAAATAATGCATGCATGTAAAACAAATATTTACTTCTACCACAGAACTGCGGAGGTTTATAGCAAGTGTTTGCCGCCAAAACAAAATAAATAATGTTAAAATGTGTTAGCCTAATTAATGTAAGCCAGTCTTGTCCATGCCTGGGAGTGAAATCTAGGCACCTGTATGCATAGGGAGCATATTTGAATAACTGACCGAAGCCACATGTCAATCGACAAGCATCGTAACGACTGGAAGGTTATGAATGGACAAGGGACAGGCCGAATGGTGGAAAACAAAAATATCTCCGGGAACCAATTCATATGCTGAAATAATGTCAATGCAGGACCGGTTCACGCTGAGACGAACGTGGGCGCGAGGGTCCCTTGGGAGGGCCTTTTCACTCGATCCCTGGGGCCCCGAGAGAGATTGAACATGAATCTTGGGGAGATTGCGTCACGCCACAGCCAACTCTGACCATTTGCTACGTCACTGGGGTGGGGGGAAGACACCCACGCTCCCCTCCCACCCTCCCACGGATACAACCTCCCCCCCCCCAATCCACCCCGTCGTTCTGGTCGATTCTTTTTTTTTATCGATACCTAGCCCCCTCGCGAGAGGACGTAAATGACTTCCAGTCGTTCAGCTACTTGTCTCCGTTCTCATAAGATCGCTTATCCCGTCTCATTACCATAATTTCTGTGGCGTGGGATGCTCGCTTTTTCCGATCGCCCTTTGCCTAACCACTCCACCTCGCCTCCCTCCTCACACCTCCTCCTCCTCCACCACCACTACTTAAAACTCCACCCGGTCCCCTCCCATTCTTTAGCCATTCACGTAAAAAGGCGCCACACCTCATATACTTACCTCGCCACACCGGTGCTTCTTCCTCGGTCCTATCGCCCGTCCCCCCTATACTATGCGTGGAAGTCCGCTTTGGGCCGAAGGAACGAGCCCGACTGCTCCGCCATCTGACCTGAAGTATGATTTATCCCCGAGCACAGCCATGTTCAAAACCAAGACCAGGACGGATCGGTTTATAAAGTCTGCATCTGTTTGTCGCGTCCCAGGCGGATCCATATAACCGACTTAAACTTAAGGAAATATCGTCACAAAATTTTCGAAACTCAGCAGTTGGTAATTTTGGCATTCCGTAACTCGCAATGGAGTCGTTTACAATATTTTTTCATTGCCGAATCTGATAGAGTTTGTAAAATGAAAAGACACTTATTTTTCCGTTTTTTGGCCCATCAATTATTTCTCCAGTTATAAGCGGCGAAAAACCGATGTTTTTAACCCTTTCGGATAAGTGGGCGTGGTGCAACCTTCGACGTATGTCGACTTCGTCCAATCACAACTGAGCCCGCGAAGCTACTTCGTCTCATCGCAATGGGGAGGACACAGCTGACTCTGCCAATGAGAGCGATTGCGACAGGATCTGTACGGGCCGACCTTCCGAGAACTCCCCTCCACAACCCGCTTCCCTTCCTTGAAAAGCAGCCAAGGACGGGAGAAAAATGACGTCAATGTTATCAAAGCAGCTTTTTCCCTGGGTGTCACCTTTTGCTTATTTTAATTTTTCATTTATATAGAGTTCTATAGAATCCCAGAGTCACGATGGCGACATAAATATACGTAACGCATAAGTCCATAGTATTATTAATCCTTGGGCAGATTGCCAAAGCAAAAATAAATTTGTAATAATAAGTCCCAAAACAATCTCAAGTAGCCGATGAAAATTTGTTCACACATTCTGGTACACACCACTCATGGTACCACACAGCGTGATATTTATCCGGTGAAAACGCACTTTTACAAAAAAAATCCGCATTTTTAATACACAATTAAATAATCCAGAAGTTTTAAATTCGAATCTAAGTAAAATAATAAGTAAATCTGACTGGAGATGAGGTTGACCATCGCCGAGTTATCACACACTGCCTAATGCTGTGCCGAATGAATTCTAGGTAGATAAGAAATAGGAATACCATGTCTGCTCTTTCAATATTGATGGTGATGGCCTATGATGGTCATCAACATGGGCCAACAATCCTAAGATTGGTTTGATGTATCTCTCCACTCGATTCTTCCATCAGCAAATCCCTTCATATGTACACGGGTATATTTTTTTCTTTCACATTCTTCACTGCTTGCTATATATGTCTCACGCAAGGTCTACGTTTTCCATTCTTCATATTCACTTTCCCTCAACGATTGTCTTCGCCGGGCCATCCTCTCTCAAGATATGGCCGATGAACTTGTCTTCTTTTTAAGGATATCGGAAGGTCATTTCCTTACACTCTTCATAGGACTTCTGTAACTGACACTCGGTCGATCATCCATTTCCATCATTCTCCTACAGCACCACATTTCAAATGATTCCAATCTTGCCTTCTCCGCAACTGCCATCTTCGCTGGCATAAAGAAGCGAGCTCTAGATGTATGTTCTGATGAATTGTTTCCTCATTTACACCCTCATCTTGTGCCTCCCAAGTTCAGCATTGGTTTAGCCTTCTTCTCTTCTACTGCATGTCATTACCATGGTTTTCATTCTAATGATCTTCGGGTGATATCTGGCCAATATATTTTCCATATTAACCGTAGTCATTCCAAATGCATATTCCTGTCCCTGCTCCGACAACTGTCATCGGATAATCAAAACATGGTATTTTCCCCCGTAGATATTTAGTCCTGAAGCCTTCTCTCCGATTTCTATAATGGTTTTACAATGCACGCAATGAAAATTGTTGCCGAGATTGAACAGCCTCGTCACATTCATTTCCAAATAGTGACATCTTCACTGCCGATTCCAGATTTTTTCACATCCACCTGGTATTTATTATAGCTGGATGGAAACTGATTCTCCTTAAGGAACTTCGAGGATTTTGTTATATTTTTCTCTATATACTCCTTTTCGATATCTTCGATGCATGTGTGGTCGAGCTCATAGTCATAAATAGTGTGTGTGGGGATCGGGCTGGTGTGGTGGCTAGAGTACTCGTCTCCCATCTCGAGGGCTCGGGTTCGATTCCCGGCAGTGGCTGATTTTTCATTGGAAAACCGGTCCCCACTTGAGTGCCTAGTGGAGGGCATTTCAAGTTCAGTAGGTACTCCATCCGTAGGATGGGACATTAAGCCGTGATCCCCTTGGCGCCTTTCGTTAAGAGTAGGCTAATGCCGACGCCGGGTTTCTCCCCACCCTTCCTCCGTTTTCCGAAAACTCCTACCATTACCCAATAACCCACGTATCCAAAATGGCGCAAATTACCTCAGCTGTCGGCCGCCTCCCCTGAATAACCAACCAACCAATAGTGTGTGATCAATGTGACTCAACTTTACTTATTCCAGAGTGGTTGGGAAAAAATTCAAATAAGGTAAATAAACTGCATCTATGAGCAGCAATGCTCGTTAACACATTGTGTGAGTGACACCTACAGTAGCAAGATCTGGAGAAGTTTGACGTGTCGTAATATATACATATATTTATTTCCTAACTCTTCCAAAAAGGATGAACTTCATCGATGTGAAAAGAGCCCGGCCCGATTGAGCCGCCCTTTTGACTAGGGGCGCCCAAAATGAAGAAACGATAATGGTTTAATACCTCTCGTGAGCGGTGGTCTAAAGGGGACACCATCTAAAAGTCACCTGCACTGGGATGCTGGGGTTTTTTTCTTCCTGGCTTCCGCGAGAGAGACACGAGCTTTTTGGACCCAGGGAGACGACCCGGCGCCACTTTTTCGTGACAACGCCGCCCGGTAACTGCGGTAACAGACCGACCATTCTTGCTCCCCCCCTTTTCTTTCCCTTCCTTGACCCACTCCGGGGTTGCCCTAACCGCTGACACAGAATCCGCAGATCGAAGCTGAAATACCTTGTTGCGAATTATTTAAGCTTGCTGTTGTTCATCGCCCCTCCCCCCCCCCCTTTCCCCTACCTTGGGTTTAAAAACGCAGGTTAGAGGGTGCGAAATAAACTTGGCCGTCGGAACAACTAAAAATCAATTCCACTATCAACTACTTATCCCCTCACCCCTACCCTTGTGTTGTCCCACGATGTCCCTCTCTTGACCAGTATACTCTCTCTACCTGCAATTGTTTTGTCCTAATTACCAATTCATCTACTTCCTCAATCCCAATTACCCAAATTACCCATCATTCTACCCTCTATTCCGTCCAACAAAAAACACTTGTCAACTTAATTCCACCCGGTAACTTCGCCTTATCCATATTTCCAGCATATCCAATTCTCAAAAATTCCACTTGTGTTTTCATTTTCTTTTCTTCAAGTCGGTGTTTCAGCACCGAACCATAAACTTGCTATAAAATTCACACCTTTCCTTTAGTATTGTTTATTCCTACTCATCCATCCGATCATTAAATCTCTTCTATGGGTAAATGCCTCTTTTATCAACCTAATCATGCTGAGAACTTCGCCGCTTCCATGCCCTCATCTCTCCAGCATACTGCCCTGGCAGCTGAATTGCTGCCTTAGCTCTCTTTGTTAAAAAATATTATAAGTCAATGGAGTTGTGAAGTGCATAATAAAATACGTAAAATAACCAGTGAATCACAATTAAACTGAAACAGAATTAATTTAGTTTGAGACAAAGATTTAATGAATCAATGGTTTTAAATGAATGACAAATGCTCCCAAAAGGGGTTCAAAGAACTGACACTAACATAAGTTGACAACCATTCCATATTAGATGACTGCTAGCTTCCTTGGCTGGACCGGAATTTGGTGTTTATTAGTCTTCATTTTCGCAAAAACTGTGAAACCAACGCAAAAAGGGCGTATCCTGAAGCACATTATCAGTATCACGATTCCCAACTAAAATATTTCTCATAAAAAATGTTGACTGCGACTGGAGGTGAACGATATCTTTCGTTTATTTTTCATTAATGAAATTAATTGTAATAATATAATTGACATTGAGAGCAGTACTCATAGTCATTTCTTACATTTATTCGATCAACGCACTGACAGAGGTAGTTGAATCAATGAAGCACACACATACAGGCCCGGTGACAGGATTTTCGGGCCCCTGGGCAACTGAGTGGTCCGGGCCCCCTAAATCCCGGCAAACCCCCTCACTCAATTTAGACCAGAACTGCGAACTTTCAGGTTATTTTATAGCCAAGACTTACCTGATTATCAGCTTTTTCTGCAGAAGAAACTTGCACACTGTCATACATTATCTTTTGATTTACTACAAATTGTCCTTTTTTTTAAATTTAACGCATGTCAGTGGAATGGGATGGGAAAACAATTTCAAAATGAAAAATTTTTGGCGGTGTAACACACTTTACAGTTTCATTATACAGTAATCAAAACTAGGACTTACTTGAACTTGAAAATTTTATAAAAAGTCATAATAAAACGTACTTTTCTTTTTTTTTCAAAATTAGCATATCCACAATTACTCCCCATTTTCGGAGATACGGAGATAATTATATCACCACCAAATTAAAATGAATGCAGAGTATTCACTTCTACTAAGCTTTCCCTACAACTCTCTCATTCAAACATAACAGAAGGGAATGGGTAAAAATAATGTAAGTTAAGGTTTTTGACGAACAGAATATGTTTTGTTGTGCCTCAATATTAAGCTATTTTTGATAACTTGTTTCCTTCCTGTGTGCATAATTCAAGTAAAGTAGAAACTTAAGTTTTCCTAGATGAATAAAGTCTAATGTGACGTATAAATCAGGGATATGCATATTGTAAATCAGGGAAACTGAAAGATATGAGTAGATTTTCTCGATGAACAACCAAAAGCTCCGAGGTGTCCAAAATGAACCTTTCTGCATGAACCTCCTAGTAGGGTCAAAGGCTTGGACTGCTGGGGTGAAAGGGCAAATAAACGGAAAAAAGTCCATAATAGTGTCCCTCTGGAACGTAAAATAATGCTTCGTGCGAAAAATACAGGAATTTTAAGGCTTTTAGGGTGTGAATGAGAAGTTTACTTTTGAGAGGAGAAACCTTGAACTGAATTTCGCGTACACTTTAAGACCTTAATATTTATACTTCCCCATGACTTTATACGTGTAGAGCTGGTGGAGATCGATAGCAATGTACACATATTAAAAATTCGAATAAGAAGCATTATGTTCCTTATGGCTTGAAAAAACTTACTCGCGGGGATCGGGTTGGTGTGGTGGCTAGAGTACTGGCCTCCCATCCCGAAGGCCCGGGTTCGATTCCCGGCAGTGGCGGATTTTGCAGTGGGACAGTGGAAAACCGGTCCCCACTTGAGCCTAGTGGAGGGCATTTCAAGTTCAATGCTCCGTCCGTCGGATGGGGCGTTAAGAGTGGTCCCCTTGGCGCCTTTCGTTAAGAGTAGGCTAACGCCGACGCCGGGTTTCTCTCCACCCTTCCTCCGTTCCCTGGACTCCTACCATTACCCAATTACCCACCTATCCTAAATGGCGCAAATGACCTCAGCTGTCGGTCGCCTCCCCTGAATAACCCACCAAACTTACTCGCGTCACATCATTTCCAGCTCCCGGCGCGTGTCTCAAGCTCCGCACGCGCGTACGAAAAATCAAATGTAATTATTGGCATCGTAAACGAATTTTCAATTTTTTTTCAGCTACCTACCTTTAAAAAGCATCAACAATTGATTTAATATGAGTCACTTGACCGGCACTTAACATGCCAGATACTTACTGCTAAAATGAATTTGTGTGAAAATAGCATCCGCCATTTTGTTACGTAATATCACCTACATTTGGAAAAAAACTCCCAAAGTTTCGCACAGAAAAGTAAAAGAGTGGTTTTAACAGACCTACTAGTTTTTTATCCGACCAAATTCCTCTCACAGCGTCACCTTCAACTTAAATAGGAAGATTTTCATAGAATACTGAAGTCGGGTAATTTTGGCTATGTTTGAGCCCCTGCATCTCGGTAACGGTGACAGAACATGACCAATGACATGTTATTCTATGGTTGCCAATCAATTATGAGTATTTGTACCAAGTTTCATGATTTTATCTCCAAAAAAGCCATTTTGGAATTTTGTAAATATTTTTCGATCTCAGCCTACTGTGAATTGGTTCAAATTTTCCTTCCTCTCGTTTTTATTAACAAAAACCACACAAAATCATGAGTGTGGTTGCATGGGCCTTGAACTTATTTAAGTAAAACAAGGAAACCAATTTAGAAAATTTTCAGAAGGATAGATACATCATGTTTAAGAATTGATAACTTTCTGAAATATGTATATATTCACAACATTTTAAATATAAAATATTTTTTTGCTTCCCTTTTTTATTTTACCCGGGAGTTAAATATTTCAATCCCGGAATCCCGGACGAAATGACAATCCCGAAATCTGGGGATTTATTATAAACGAATCCCGGGATTCCGGGATTGACGTACAACTTTTCGCTAACAGGCAGCGCTAATAAGTAAGTTTTCTTGGATATGAAATGCATCACGTTAGGCGTCTGAGTCCATTGACTAATACATTTTATTGGAATAAGTAATTTGTCATCATTTGTAATACATAAGAAAAATGGAAATGAGCTTACGGTGCGCGTGTTAAAGACATAGTGATCGCCAGCATTAAACAAGATGGACTAGGTAAATTCCAGAAAATGTTGTCTAATTTTTTATGATGATGACTCCCGGGATTGAAAAATCTCTCTGGGATCGCAATCCTTACTGGGAGGATAGGTTGGGGGGCCGCGGTCCCTACCCCCGTGTATGGGCGCTCATGTATACAAAACCAATGACACAACACTAGAATGCGTAGCTTGCTACTGATAATACGTAACTTTGACTGTAGAATAAACGATTATTTACAGTCCACTAACAAGTAAACAATACACTTTAGGTGGGGGGATTGGGTTTCTTGTCTTTCAGGTTACAAAATGTCGCTGAGTGGCGAATGTTCACGGAAAAGGGAGGGGAGGTGAGTCAGTCACAGCGCCCTCGCTTCTCTCTTCTCCTTTGAGAAAGGTGGTAGTGGCCACCGAAATATCGGAAATTATTTTTGTGAGTGTCCTTTTTTTATGTGCTTTTATACTTTTGTCACGCCTGTGACCAGCTTTATTGCTAATTAATTATATTGTATGATATGTAATTTTCACCCCCTGCCATACATCCTCACGGTGGCTTTCAGGGTAATGCATACATGTATATGTATGCCACCTGAAGGGATAAGTCGAGGGGATCAAGAAAGACACCCAAACTTTGTCCAAACATTGCTTCGACCGCAGGTTTTTATTTGGAGGAACTGTCAGAAGAAGATGAGATACCTATTTGTCTCATAGGTCTAATATTTTTTGAGAACTACACATGGAATGAAGTCTACCACTCCATATGACGCTGAACATTATTAAATATTATGAATTGATTCCATTATTTTTCATCGATCTCTAATTAATATTGTCGTAGATTTCGAGGATTTTTTTGCATTGAAGTGAGTCAAACCGCTAGAGTGTATGCAAGTAATTATCTCATTCTTTTTTTCCAAGTGGGCATAGCTAAGTCGTTTATACAGATTGAAATAAATGGCAAATGTGAACACTCCAAAATACCAAGAAAAAAAGTTGTCTCTCTTTAAATAAAATCCTAATGCCAGTATTGCCTCATTTCATTTGCTGAAAAGTAAAGAAATACCAATGATTTCGTGAGATAAAATACCTATTAATAGTCCTAATAGCTAAAGCCTCTCTCTCAATTCAACTTAAAACCCAACATAACTCGAGTCTTATTAGTCATTACAATATAATGGCATTCAAAGAAAAAAGTAGTATATATGACAATACAAACAAGCAGAGAAAAATACTGCAAAAAGTAGCGACAAACTGAATAAATTTACCCGAGTCCGCTAAAATTCGATGAAGTTATTCGTCATGGATTACGTACAGAGAGTAATTCTCTTAAAACCAGATTGATGTCAGATATCTATTGCTTTCATGCTTTCCTCGATGGACCATAAATCCCAGAGACCGTTTTGCAACTCATGAGGGCCTACAACATAAGAGAAATAAGGTTAAATGTAGCCTTCCTCTAAATGTCATGCTTGTAAGGGGTCATTCCCCACCAGATTCTTTGAGTTGAATGGAATAGACAAATGGCGCATTTATGGAGATTTTTTATGAGACAAGTCGAAAAAAGGAGCAGTAAATCAAGATAAAGGGGATCCTAGAGAACGAACTATTCATGAAAAGGTAAGAAAAGAGTTTTAAATTTTTTTTATCTCAATACCCAACCACACAACATATCACAAAATTAATATTCTTTTTACCAAAGGACTTCGAGCAGCCATAGAAGAAATTTAAAGTTTATGAGTATTAAACGATACGTTATCTCATATTTCAAAGGAAAATTTACTTTATTGTAAAAGCTCTTCTTTTATTTGGCCTCCCAAAAAATATGAAGCGAAAAAATGTATCTTCTTTCCGTGCATAAAAACTGAAAAAACCGCTCATTAATTATGACGCATTGAATTTTCTGCTTAATAAGAATCAACATGCGCTAATGAAGACGGGCCACTAACTTGACTGGATCTGGTAAGTGGCGTTTCGCTACAGATACCTACAAAACTTGAGCAAGGCGAAGTCATACGGAGGATGTCACTTGCAGAAGACCGCAGGTCGGTTCTTAACGGAAGTGAAGAATACGAGTAATTTTCACTCGACTGCGCACCTATTTTTAGCAAATATGCCGTGAGAACTTGGTAGATTACCATATGGAAACTTTTCAAGACCAATAAAATGCTATACATGTAAATGACACAACGGGACGTTATCGAGTCCATAATTTGCTTCAATGATCAAAATTGAATATTTACTTGCTTCGAAAATTTGTTACTGCCACCACAAACGATAATTGAATGGAATTATAATACTCACACAAAGACAGCTCTTATGACTCCTTACCTGAAATCCTAGATACCGTCGTTACCGCGCAGTGACCCGGAAAGTCAACGTTCCGGTGTTCGATTCCCAACCCAGAAGAACTCTTCGTAATGTTAAGCTTATTTCGTTAGCGTGAATAAAGAGACTTATCTTTTTGTCATTATAATTGTAGCACAATTTATGTGTGGTGTACTCTAATTGAAAGACTTTAAATCAACAATTGCACTATAGTTAGAGCGTATTAGCTTTTTTTTGGAACCTGAGTCTACATTCAATGAAATGCACTCCAAACCCTTCCGCAAACAGAAATAACGACAGAAACGCACTTGTAAATGAGGCTAAGATTTATTCAACATATGGAGTCTTAAATTATGGCATATTTAATTATTTTTGGGGCATAGAAGTCTTCGCAAAAGGGAAATTAACAACGAACTAAAAAAAGTAGAGCAAATTCGTCATATTGGTTCACATGAATTTAATCCGACTATACGGGACTATATAGTTACATAATAGATCAAATAAGAAGCCAAGAAGCATTTTCATATTGCTTGACCAGGATATCAATTTTAATTTCATTTAGGCAAATTATCATTAATAAATCAACCAGTTTATACGCTACATTGCTATAATTTTACGAGAAGATCAAGGAACTCAGAACGTGCCAGCCACAAACACACGCACACAAATGAAGCAAGAATTATTATAATAAAACTGAAACAGGTCCGACTTCACTTGATTTTTTTCCCGGATTAGCTTCCTAGAAGAAAAATAATAATTTCTCGTAGCTTTATGAACTGTCCGCAGCATCTGTTTATGTGACCGTTTGGTGTCAAAATACACCGGTGCAACTGATAATAATCGTGATTTAAACTGGCAAAATAGCCGAGGGAGGTGATTAAAAAATACTTAAATTTCTTGCCTTCCATAATTCACGGGGAATCATTTTTTTTTGTCGCCGGCGCACCGTCCAGGGATGCGCATATTTAAAAGGATTAAAGCAACTTGAGCTTAGGAAACATTGTCGGGGGATATGTGCGAGCCAATTAGAAGGCATAAAGAGCCTCTCCCTTCTTTGTGCCATCCTCTTTACCCCCACCAAGAGAGCAAGACCACACACATGAATTCGCGAGAATAACTCTCGCCTCCCCTTCCTCCGAACGCCGCAAACCCCTTCCCACCTCCCCCACCATCCCTTAACCTTCTCCCACCCTCGGAGTCTGACAATCGTCCCTACACAAACGCGTATTCTTGCCGATGCGCAGACCTTGATGCCTCGGCAGTGCTTTTTAAAAGGCCACCACTCGGTGTATCTTATGAGCTTGGGGGTCAAGCCGCGTCACCTACGACCACCCCGGATAAAGCGCCTGTACCCGACCCCTCCTCCCTAATTATCCCCACTTGTCCCTTCCCCACAGCCTTGCAAGCCGTCCCCAAACTCCCTTCAGTGCTGTCTCGCTTTCCCTCTCTCCGAATTTCTCCAAGCGTGAGGATAAGAGAAAGAAGCAAAGGAAAGAGAGAAGAGAGTGAGGCCGGTAAAGGCGGAAGATGGGAATGGAAGAGGGCACAGGAAGAGTTCAGGGGAGAATCAGACTCCAAAATTATAAGTTGAACAGTAATAATTGTATTCAAAACGGCAGAGAGCGTCTATTCATCAGAACTAACTACCGTTTAAGACAGTTCAAATATGCTATTTCCACATATAACTTTATTTTTTCTAACTACGGTTTCATCGCGGTGAAACATCATCAAGAAAACAGAAAATTGTGCATGGAAATAATAGAGTTAAAATTCTTTTTAACCTACCGGTAACACTTTGCATTTTCGAGCCACGCAGATTGACTAAAAACATTGCGTCACGGTTAACGCAATGAGATATTTTGCCCGTTACTTTTGCTTGCTGACTGCTCTATCCTAGTGTTCTCTTTTCTCTTTTTCGAGTACGGTCAGTCTGGGAAGGAGTAAAATTTTACCCCACCTGAAATCTTCCCTGATGCACCCGACCACACAGCAATAACGATTACGTGCCGTCATCACTCACAGTTCCCATAAAACTGTTTTGGGAAGTATAATCTTAAATATTATCGTAAATGCACTCCTATCGTTGATAATTTGCTGTTCACAATTGCAAACACCACTTTTTTCTTTTCAATATTTTGCATGTACCTAGCGGCCCTTACGAGACGAATCCTCACAAATATGTCGAAAGTAGCCACTCGCGGCGCTAGTCATCACCTAGCTTATATATTAAGAATCCCTGCGTTTTAATATAAATAAGATTAGAGTGATAGAATGACATACCGATAGTTTCAAAATGTCATTTTCCCCCGAACTATAAGAGAACACAATTGGCAGCATAGCAAATGGATAGGTAGGTGAAATATTGTTGGAGTAGTCTGTGGTGCATGATGCATGTATTAACAACCATTCCCTTTATTACTATGAAGATACTAACCATATAGCTGCATGAGAGCCTATTATGTAACATGTTTCCATGTAGTAGCCTATTTTCATGTCAGTAGTGCATGTTTGGTGATGTTCACCCCATGCCACATACCCTTACGGTGGCTTGCTGGGTATTGCGTGGGTGTAGATGTAAATCAATATCCAACCTACCTTTATATGTCTCTATGTCCCTACTCTGTCTTTACAATGACAATCATCTTTTCAACTTTACAAAGTATCCGCGTCTCTCCCATTGATTCTATCGTGTTTTTGTCTTAGAATTTTCTGCCTGCCTTGAAGCCATTAAGACACCTATTCCTTTCCTCTTTCTTCCCTGATTAAAGAACGCTGCCCTTCCTTATACTGTCTTCAATATCCATTCTCCTTCCACAACGTTCTCCAAACGCTTCGCTGTTCCGCCTTCGAATACCTCCGATGAACTCCCTTTCCCCTATGCCGTCCTTTATACTTTTATATTTTCGTTCCTCTCTATCCAGCTAACCTTCCCTATTTACCCCCCACCACCCTTCATATATCAGAAGTTTCCAATTTCCACTAATTCTCATTTAACAAGAATTCATTTCACAGTCAGTTTTTTCAACGACTCAGTACTCCCGTATACAACAGCTAGACCTATAAATTTATCTCAACCGCAATTTATTGGGAAAATGTTTGATGAATTCGACGTCTCCATGACAGAGAAATTCATATGCACCGTAAAGGTAAGACTTTAATGAATCAAAGTGGACGAAAGACCATGGAGATGCTAGTACGGCAGAATTGAGGAGAGAATAATAGGAAAAATAAGACTCGTTCAGTGTAGTGACGGAAAAGTAGGTTACGAGACGAAAAAAGAAGAAAAGAACATATAATTGGAAGGGACAGGTGATATAATTATACCTTGAATACCAAAGGAGACGGATTTTGAGGGATATGATTGATGCTAGAAGTAGTCTAACCAACGATTGAAGAAGCAAGAAAGAATTAGTCAGTAGAACAACCCAGGCAAAGAGGGCATACTATCATAAGAAGAATCTACTCACAGCTGGGAAATACAAGCGTAGAAGTTAGGAAACATTGCATTAGAACATACATCTGGAGGATTTTACTATATGGCAGCGAAGCATCGACGATAACAGCAGCAGACAAGTCAAGGCCTGAAGCATTTAAAATGTGGTGCTACAGAAGAATGATGAAGATTAAATGGATCGACCGAGTCACAAACGAAGAAGTCTTATGAACAGTGCGAGAAAAGAGAAGTCTACTGAAAACCCTTAAAAGAAAAGTGAACAACTTAATCAGACATATCTTAAGACACGATGGCCCGAGAAGACAATCGTCGAAGTAAAACTGAGCGGGAAGAATGGAAAAGGCAGGCCTCGTGTGAGACAAATGGAACAAGTTGTGAAGAACGTAAAAGAGAAAAATAACGTTGATATGAAGAGGTTGGCTGATAGAAGAATTGAGTGGAGGGCTGCGTCAAACCAAAACCAAACCTAGGATTGTTGACCGATGACAATGATGAATAATCAAGGTTTTTATTCAAACTGTGATAAGCCTAAGGCGCTTCTACAATTTGAGCGTTCATTTATTAAATGATTATCCAACATGAGATGGAAAACACGATAAACGAACCACTTTAAAGTGATATTCCCTAAGAGCTGTTATTTCATCCGAGCTGGTATTACGCCTTGATCTCAGACGAAAGTTAGGGTAAAACCAGGAAACTCTTGGACTAATACGGTTAATCATGCTCATATTTCTTTCAAGCGAAATTGTTCCTTCCGCCCCAATATTCTCCCAAATAAGAGCTAAAGGAATTTAAATTCTTAATCGCAGAGTTATTAAGCAGTGATTAGCGGAGATAAAGGATCAAGCAACGTTATACCACCCAGGTTAATAAGCTAAAATTTGTATTTATCAAAGAGCCTCCTGTCTGAGCCTGAGCCAAAGAGCCTCTTCGTGCAAGGATACAAGTGGAATATTTTTCCTTTATATAGCAACATTACGACTAACATTTGAAAATATAGATATGCTAATTATCATTTCATATCACTGTAATTTGCAACTTTTCCTTTTCTTTCCTCAACCTCGCACAGCCTTTACCAATCACAAATCTGTATAGCTTCTATGTTTATGACATATTTTTCGAGTTCCCAGACGTTTACGAGACGAACTAATGCACCCTACTAAAATCCACTGATAATGATTTCATAATTTCATTGTCATTCCTCTCACAGATTTTTCAATAAAATTCCAAAAATAACGTCACAGCACAGGAGACTGAAAGGTTTATTATTGTCTCACGTCAGTAAGATTTATAGTCCCACGCTTCACTCAGACGAAGACGAGAGGAAAACACTATATGCGTCCTGTATGCAATATTATTTAATTATTTTCTAGAGGGATAAGAAAAAAAGCTATTGCAGTTTTTTTATGGTATTCAAAATATTGAAAAAAAGTACCATTTAGCTTTTAGTATCAAAAATAAAGGGCGGATGATTAATCTTCAACCAACACCCTTTAAGAGGCTTGGATGTTATTCCGTAGAATGATATCAATAGAAATCAAATGCTTCTTTTTCGGCCACATTTTCAGCAAAATGTATTGAATATTAAAACAGCTTAATGCTTATGGCATGTAGTAAGCAACAGAACTATATTTCACCTGCATTAATATATGATGGAACTCATTTTTTTCTCGCCGGCATAAACTGCTAAATATTTTTCTGAACATTCATCTATTCGTTCCGCAAACTCGTAGAGCGTCTTAACTCGAACTATGAGAATCCTTCAGCATTGCGGGTGAAGAAGCCGCTCTCGACAAGCGTTCAATGCGCCTCGCTTGGACTGCAACGAGCAACCGAAGGAACTGCAGCAACGCGGAAGAATGGGAGAAGCAGAGAGTGGCTGGGATGAGGCAAGAAGCAGCCGAAAGACTTTCGAAGCGGGAAGGGTCTCTCTGCTCTCCGGGGGCAGTATATCACGTTTATTGCCTGGGAGTACAAGCATTAAGCCGCGCACAAATCGCTACGGGTCACTCTAGGCGAGTGACAATAATTATAATAATAAAGAAGCCGCAAGACGATCCCCTCTTTCTGGAGAGATGGGAATGGAAAGGGAGATGCGGAGAGAAATGGGAAAATAATAGACAAGGGAGCGCTTATTTCTTTTTAATTTCTTTCCTCCGAGATGGAAAGGGAAGGGGTGGGGAGGACCTCACGTTAGTCGGTGGCCGTGTCACACTTTATCCTCCGAACAAAGGGAGGGGGGGGGGCGGGAGGAGAAGATTGGGGGCGAAGGAAGTCAGTCCCTTTCCTCGCACGGGGCATTAAAAGGGATTAAGGGTTAGCGCCTCCTCTTCGGTGTGAAACGGAGGTCGAGAGCCTCCGGGGAATAAAAATCGAAAGCTGCATTGTGGGCGATCAGAGACGAGAGGAGATAAATAAGGAATGAAAGAGAGAGTTTGGACACAGTCTGGGGGCTAATGGGGAATTAAACTCGACTTTTATGAGTCTTTAGAAACAGACAACTAGCAAATGTTTGTTTGGACGCATTTCAATTAATTTTTTTTCATTCGACTGCAATAACTTAAAATTTTAATCAGTGAGACTCTACCACTTGTGTGATATCTGGTTAGACACCTTGTGTAATATTGAGGATTAATTATCAGGATTATCAGGAGATAAACTTAACAAAGAAGTACTACGTTGTTAGTTTTGTACATGAATGCTGGGTATTTCTTGAGGATAATTTCATTTCCTTTGTTCTAAAATATGTAATTTTTCTTCCCGGAACAAATTGGATTCGTCTATTTTTTTATTCCTTCGAAATAATCATTCTCTGTTTACTACGAAGAGATTGATGAGAGGAAAATCATTATTTGCATAGTCAATAAATAGTTACCGAGAACTACTGGCAGAATTATCGAAAATAAATCATGGATGACGTACATACAATGCTTGAGCAAGAATTTTTTTTATTATAAGGCTCACGTTGGTGAAAATATTTTGAAAGGCAATCAATTAATTCAAGCATTCCTCCTACAGTAACTAGTATAACAGAACCACTCACTTTTTTCATAAGTTTGAAAAAATGCTTGTAACGAGACGACATGGCTTCCATGGACATTCAATTTACTTGGCAAAAGTAAAAGCGGCGACAAATCCTATAAGTACTACATTCTCTTAATTTACTGTAATCTCAAATGTGTTTGTTAGAGCGAAATGTCGGTGTTCTATTTAAAAATCATGCAATATTTCCACGAAATATGAAAATAAGCTTTTCATATTTATAATTTTTATTCTATTGGTTATTTTGACATTTTTATTTTTTCAAAATATTTTATATTTTTAACCTCCATAACTTGACATATACAAAAATCCAGAAATACGTTTTCGGTAAAAAATAATAACATTAAAAAGTGGCACGGTACTATTGTATCTAAACAAAAACCTGATTTGCGAATAAAGATAATCCGAAGCGTATGACATATTTGACATTGATTTCATTTCAACTTTATTGCTAAATAAAATACACTATGGCAGGCGTTTATTTTATTAAATAAATTGTTAAAATAACTAATTCCGGTCGTTCATCTCAGGGGCAATAAAGGAACTAACATCAAGAAGCACTGAAACGCTACTACAACAAAAAAAACTCCCCCTTATTTCTACCTCTGATAAAGCATATTGATCCAAATGCACTAACTGGAAGTTAAATACAGTTATATTTTGAAGGGAAAAGAGACACTGCGCCCTTCGCAGTGAAACTTGCGGGGAAGAGATCAAATGAACGATCCGAAACGAGAAAGCGAATACTTGTCGCCATCTCATCCCAGCATCCGCCGCCGCCGCGACTTGACTAAACACACTCTTTAGGCGTGTACACCAGCCTTCCTTTCACGTTAGTGCCCGCGCACAAAATGCACCTTTAACGCTCAGCGCAAGAACGACGCCGAGGTGGAAGACCAAAGCGGTACAAGGGAAGCGCGCGCGCTTGAGAACTGCAGTGAACATAAACAGATCGAGCGAGAAAAGTTCCAGGAGACAATCTAAGAGGTAGGCAGGTCGGCTTGTTTCACCCGAGAGCTGAGTCTGCTTCGGACCGCTTTGCAAGTTATCGTTGGCCTTGCTTAACACCCGCGCTCACTGGCCGTCAGACTTTTAAAAATCTCCAACCGTTGCAACAACCACACGAGAAATTAAAGCGAAGTAGGAAGTGAATCAACATTTAAAAAAAACGAAAGAGGGGAATCAAGCGAGTTGGACGCTAAGAGAGGATGGCGGCGAGAGCATGGGAGGCTAAGATTAGAGAGGGGTAGAAAAAAGAGAAAATGGGGATGAAGGCAGAAGATCTACACCTATATAATACCCTACAAGCCATCATAAAGGTGTGTGGCAGGGGGTGAATTCACATCAAACCTGCATTACATATCATGCATAAAAAAGGATTAGTAATAATATGCTAAACTTCACAATTAAAAAAAGATAAAAAAAAAGGCAATGCAAGCATGCAATTTGATGCCGTTAGTTGGGTTAGCTTAAAGTCCTCATACCAATATGTGACTACCTAAGCTATCCATTGATACACTCGTATTAATGCTATGGGATATATTTATAGCTATTCATATCCCTCATCGTGCGAATAAAAAAGGAAATTTTGAATCTTTCAGTTCGTCAATCTATTTCTCTAATTTTGAGATTATGCTCCAGTCTGCCACATTAAGTTGGAGTTTGCAAAATATCAAATTCATCAGTGAATATATTATCCTGGAATTATTATTAGATTGAGTCTAAATTTCAACCTACGATCTGACAATGGTTCCCATTTTAATTCATTTTACAGACTGGTTGTAAATCCTACCGTCCCTTCACAAAACTTTCTGATCTTCACTGCACACGTTCAACTCCATTATTTAGGTCGACGAGCAGCGTATTCCTTATGAGGTCCTACAAAGGATATGTAGCTAATTTTTTCTACTTGATTGTCACATTTGCCCAGTACTCTTTTGATGTATTCCAGTTTAAGATTATCTTGACCTATTAATTCTCATTTGCATGTGTATACGCCAAGAAAGATCATGTGCCAGTCTAATTCCAAGATATTTACACTGTAAAAAGTAGATCTGATTTTAAGGTACAAAAGCGATCTGAATTTCAGATGCAACAATTTTAAGACAGGGTATGTTGAATTTGAGCAGTAATATCTTGTCTAAAAATAAGGCAGGTGAACGGCTGAAAATCAGACCATCCAGAATCCTGCTTCCTCTGCTTCCTGCTCAACTGCTCCTGTACCAACCATCCATGTTCCTGCCTCTTCCGTACCTTAAATCCGTGTTCCTGCCTCTTCCGTACCTTAAATCCGTGTTCCTGCCTTACAACCAGACAGCGCTTAAATTCAGATCGCACTGAAAATCAGATCAACTTTTTACAGTGTAATGGATTACACGTTTGTTAATTTATTAATACTTCTTTTGTAAGTGCTAGGAGGAGAAATGTTATTTTTCCAAAAATGTATTTCTACACATTAAAAAAAATTATTCTAACTGCCACGTATCACACCATTTTAAAATTGCTTCTAGGAAGGAGATGTTTAAGGTGCGTTGCAAATCGCTTTAGGGAGTCATTTGTTGCGCCGCGGGTTGAATGCCTGCGCCAACTAGCGGCCGCGCCTTGAAATGAACTTGCATCGCAACCGTCGCGAGGTGAGCGGAATATAAGAGGAGAGAAGAGAATCGGAATAAGGAAGAGGGGAGAAGAGAGGAAGGGAGGATTGGAAGAGAGGAGAATGGTGAGGATAGTGAGAGACGGGAAGAGTCGGAGGTTAAGGACGGGGGGAAAAGATGGCCGCAGTCCCGAAAAGACCTGTCAAAGGGAACACTCGCAATCACTTAGTAAGGTGAGAAGGTTGCAGTGGGAGAGGTGGTGGGCGGGGGGGGAGGCAGCACAAAGGGGAGGTTTATCGGGTGGGGGAGGGTTGGGGGAGGGGGAGGGCGATAGAGCAGGGAACGAATCCTGCGATGCTGTGCGAGAGAAGGGGTTGTCGGGAGGAAGGATTCTGAGAGAATGGAGGAGGGTGTTATGCGGACGGGGGCAGGAAATTATGAAGCGAGCGAAAGACGTGGAGGACGGTGGATAGCTATCTCTCGAGCCACACGGATTTCTTTCGACAGAAGTCATGCAAGGTGGTTGGATTGAAGGGAGTCGAAAAAAATGGGTTTAGATTTGATGTTTGATATGCAGCACAGTGGCACCATTATACACACCAGAATTCTTACGATTGGTGACGTGCGGGTCGAATTTCTTTATTTTTTTCATCTCATGGAGGCTTACTACATATCAGCTGTCCACTTACGGGCGATGGTCGGCGTCGGCCGAATGACTCGGGTCTTTTCTGGCGTCCCGATCCCCGTTTTGTAGCGAGACCAGTCATGAATCGCTGATTGAAAATAGATGGGTGATAGTCATTGAAATGCGTATCGAGAAATTATTATTTTTTGGTCAATGCTGTTTTTTACTTTCTCAAGCCATATTAAAAGCTCAAACGATTTCCCCTCTTAAAAGTACTTCCTTTTGGATGCGCACAGATAGTATCTGAGGGAAGATAGACCCACGACATAACAAATAATCAAATTGTAAAGAAATAGCACGTAAATTAATTTTCAGCGTTTATTTTAATATTAAAAGTGGCTAAAAGATCTGGCCAGATTGATTTTCAGCAATAATGAGAAAAGCTTAAAATGCATGCTTAACATCATCGTCATGCATCAATAATCATAAGATGTGTTTGACGCCACTCCACTTACTCCAACTTCTTTCTCCTGTAGAATAACCTACACAGATTTAAAATTTGAATTGATTTTACTCCATGAATCTCACGCAAGAGATTCCTTTTCCCTTCGTTCTATTCACCCTACTCATTAACTGATGTATAATATGCCAACATCAAGATTGTATGATGCATTTAAGAGGCTAAAATCATTGGTTAGTACGCATGTTGAGTGTTAAAAATATAAATAAACTATAAATTAGCGTGATGCAATTTATAGCAAAATCTCATTACTAAAATTAAGATAATACTTATTAACACATGTACAATAACTAAAGTTCAATTTCCTTTAAAAATAATGCTGAAATCATAGTCTTCTTAAAGCTAAAACAAAGATATTTTCTTGCTCTATGTACCTACTTCAATGCACATTTTCATTCAACAATACTACCTACTCGCGGATGAGCTTTGCCGAATTTTACCATGAGTTTTATTGTTAACTTACTCACGCAGGGTTCATTTTTGAGGTTGTTTTGTTATATGAGGGTACAGTTCATCCTATACGAAGCTACTGGTGAATGAAATTAACACATTCAGGGTAGAGGGTTAGTTCCTTTCATTGGGCCACCTGCGATTTCCCACGAAGTTCTGGCAACCATAAAATCGCAACGCGAGGATTTTAGGTGGCGGTGTCTCCAGTGGGGCTTAATCCGGATTTGAACCCGGGACCCTTCAGCCCATAGCTTACAGCCCTACATACGAATTTTATTAATAAAACTTTAAGCCTACCAACAGCATTAAATGAAGAACTAAAGGTGATTGCACAGCAACATAGTAACTCTCAGTGGTTCAAAAGTTGCAAACCAGTGTCAGATTTCCATTCTAGCGGTGCAAGGTGTTGCTGAAGGAAATTAATGATTGTGGTTCTGCTGACGAAGAGCGTGATCATAAGCACTCTAAGAGTACGAGAAAAATTGCGTCCAGAGATTCAGATATGGGCGATGAATCACGTTATCGCGTGATCCTGTTTTTATCAAAACTATTAGAAAACACATGGATATAACGATGTGGATCTTCAAATGCCACCTATCTAACATTTTGACAAATACATAATGTTACCTTACCACACTCTTTCAACTTTAAAACGCTACCAATGCGTTTTGCCTCCCCTGCCTGAAAAGAATTTTTCCACTCTTTCTTTGCAAGATCTTAAAAACGTCTCAGACGAAAACATTCATCCTTCAAGCATCTACTTGGGACAATACCCACACAATAACTTTCCTACTTAAGTTTAACACATTACTGGTCCAATAACAAGGTGCTATCACCAGGAAAGTTACATATATCCGCGATTTTCTTTTGTGTGTTGAGTACTGTAAGAGGGAGCGAAATTTCGATCGCACTTCTTCATTGTGCAGTAAAGAAGAAGTGCAATAGAAACACTTAAGAAAGTATGTTCTAGGAGTGGAGATGAAAACATATTCTTGCACACCCAACCTATGGATTATTAAATAATAACGATAGCCACTACACGACGCTAGCCTCTTACCCGTTGCAGCATTTCTTTATTTTATAGCAACACTGCTGAAAATATCGAACAAAACGCTAACTATTGAAGTATATAGAAATATAACTAATTCAATCAAACCATCAATGGTTACTGGAGCAATTATCATTCTCTACGTGATAAAAAACACGACATTTAAAATTATTCTTCCACGGGCCTAGTCTCCCCTAGTAAACGGATTTTACTTTCGCTCGGTGTGATAAGCTCAAATGGTTTCGAGAGTTTTCAACAGATTCACGGGCTGTAAATTAGCCATATGTGTCCTCAAGAAGAAGAAGCGTAGATGGCACTGATACAAAGCAAGAGAATAAAGTTTAAGTTCAAAGGAAATGCGGTGAATATTGTTTTAAATATTGTTTAATAATTAATTTACAGTGGAAATGCATGTAAGTTTACCGCCTAAGTGTAACACCTGAAACGACCTTATGCCGGTATGCACCGAGGAAATAGGGATGAGGTTTATATTAATGAAGTTAAATATGTAAGCGTATGACACGGTAAGCGGATTCATCTTATTAAGGCTCGTCTTTAAAATATTCGCATTAATATCAAGAATCAGAAATGAGATACATATCATTGGAGATTATTTTCTTGAAGATGAGATGCATATAAAACAGGTACGTTTCGGCATTAATACATGTTTTAAACTATTTAGATACAATACAACATCATCATAATTACAATGCGCAACTAGACTTATAACTAAGTAATATTTTTCAATGTATAGGTACCTTGATACCATACTTGCCAATTACTGGAAGGGAATTTCTCTAACTCTAGCTACAACACTCATGGTCACTAATCCGTTCAATCGATGCGAAAATATGTACTTGTCAGATATCTAACTGTTCATTAACCGATAATAGAACACAACGACACTTAATTCCAAGAATCACATATTTTACTACGGATTTCAATTAGAATTCTTTAAAGAATATTTTCTGAGTCGGATACAAACACCGAACTTAGCAGGCGAGAATCATAAATGACTGGTACTGCTGGATTTATTTAAATGTGTATAATTTAAAATATAATCCGCTCTGAGATTCCCAAATGTCACGAGGCCGTTGCTTACGTGCCGTGAGAGATGAAGCGATACGAGAATGGACCAAACCGTGGGAGTAGGAGGGTCGCCGCCGTCGGAAGTTTACCCTGCTCGGGAGAGCTCGTGTATTCCCCTTCTCATGTCCGACTCCTTTTAAATCTGCTCACTCATATTTAACGCAGCGACACTGAGTACGTCGCCACCAAAAAAATAAGACTCGTAAACAACTTTTACGATCCGTTTACCGGAACTTTGGGTGGAAAGCTTTCCGCGAGGGCCGTCTGCGACGCCGTCATGCCTGGAGGGAGGTCTCCCGAATATTCAGGGGTGAGAAAAAGAGAGGCCGTCCTCCCAGTCCCCCCCAGGGGTGCCAAAACCCACCCCCCGCCCGACTTCTCACCCCCCGCTTTCAGCGTGCGAGATGGCCAAGGGTCTCCGGCGATGCGACCTCACCCATCCCATACCCCTGTGCTCCCTCTCCTCCCCTTCTCTATGGGCGGATACAAGAGGTTTACCAAGAGGCGTCTCCCCTGTTTTATGCTCATCATGACTCAATATACTCTCCGGCTCCTTGTTTTCCTGGACCGGGCGCGTATCAAGTGACCGGGGAGTGTAAGCGTCGTGAAAATCAACCCCTTCCAAGCCGCTGGCCCTGCCCCTCACACCCCCGCCACCCCCCCAAAAAAATCTCCTTCTCTCGCCCGCCACGACACCCACTCATACTCCACCCTTCCAACTCTTTCCTGCCCTCTACAAATGTATGCGCATACCTAAGGGGGAGAGGGGGGGTTTATCCGCCAGCAGAGGTCATTCGTTTATGGGTACGTTTTTCGTTTTGCGGTCGGGGGAACATTTCCGAGGACCCCTTCGCGTTCACATAATTTCTGTCGCGGGGTATATTAATCGCCAAAACCGTACCATCCATCCCGTGCCGTGGCATACTGTTTTTCTCCGGTCACCCGAGAACGACCGAAAACTTAAATTTCATGTTCTAACGAAACTTACCTGCGACCTTCACCCACGAGGACGAGGTATAATTGTTTTTTTTTGTTTCCATGGAGTGCCTCCGCGATGAGTCATTAACTCCGCAGCCAATCAGATACATGATAATGGCGCCAGTTCGTCAACAGCACCAAGCACTTTCAAAAAGCCAAATGAGAAGAAGGATGCCTCGGTGTAGCACTCGGTGCAATATCACGCATTACCAAAGACTAAAACCAGAATACGCGGATAATTTCTTTTCTATATTTGGGTCTCTTGCATGTGCACATTATTTTTAGCGGTTTGTGCGGCAATAACTGAAGTCAAGCAATAAATAGTTCAGCTGAACCAATGTATAAAGTCGAATAGTTGAGTACAATTAGGTATCTTGCTGGGCGTCGATAGGTCGGATATAAACTGGGCGTCGCGTTAAGTCTACTCTTAATGAAGGGAGAGAATTTCGTACGAGCAATCAGCTACTTTTCCCTTGTTAGACCTCATTTTGTAATATGCTGCCAGTGTATGGGATCTCTACGAAATCGGTCTAAATAACGCACATGAACTTGTGCAGCGAAGATCGGCAAGATTTGTAAAGGGACGGTACGATAACTATATTAGCGTAACCAGTCTATTCAATGAATTAAAATGGGAATCATTGTCAGATCGCAGGTTGAAACTTAGACTTAATCTCCTAAATAAATTCCAATATAATATATTCAGTGATAACGTTAAAAATATTTTGCGAACCCAACTTACTATTGTGGACTGGACCATAATTACAAAATTAGAGAAATTGATAGCCAAACTGACAGATTCAAAATGTCCTTTTTTCCTAGTACAAATAGGGATATCAAAAGCGGTAAATATGTCCAATACGAGAGTAGCAATGGCTAGCATAGGTAGTTGCATGTTGTTGTAAGGACTTGAAGGTAACCCAACTAACAGCACGTTTTTGTATGCTTAGTTTGCTATTTTTATCTTTTAAATAGTGCATTTTAGACTAATATATTAACACCAGTTTACCTTTTAAATGCATGATATGTAGTGCATGTTTGGTGAGAATTCACCCCCTGCCACACACCTTTGTGGTGGCTTGCAGGGTATTATGTATATGTAGATGAAAGGCGTACAAGAGTACCTTTACAAGCCTCCCATCAAAAGGACAGAATACCGCCATGAAAAGGCTCTCCACTTGGCACTGATTCGCTTTAAAATCCTGAAATGGCCGATATTCGAGCCCGCACCTTCGGGGCGGAAAGTCAGATGCTACAAATACAGGCCACCACTCCAGACCGGTCCATAAAAATACTGTTTAAGAGCCAGGACAATGGTATGGAATTTAAGCTCTAAGAAGGAAAAAGATATGTACCTATGAGAAATTACTAGGTGAAATTAAATGGTATTACAATTTAATTTCACCTAGTAATTTAATCACCTAGTAATTTAATTTTATCTAGCATTTCATTTCATTTGTGCAATATCTTCATTGTAATACTAATCAAAGAGTTATACATTAGCCTTTACACTCAAAGTTGTTGTAACATTTGAATAATTCCTGCACTCAGTGATAGGAAATACAGAAAACTGCGAATAGTGTTATGCAGCACTCAAATAAATTGAAACTACATGTGATTGTATTGACGAAAAATTTAATTAAAAAGTTGAAGGTATCGATGAAAATTATATTTCCTATAAAATAAAACTGTGGCAGCTTTGCGCCAAACGTGAAGAACAGCTAATGATTAAATAGAGAAAAATATAGAAGAAATATTGCAAACATGTTGACATATTCTAGAAATAGTCAACCTGTGCTTGAATCTCCAGTCCGAAGTCTTAAGCCGAGTTTACACGATTCATTTACACGCGCGGGTAGAATCGTGAACACAATCGCCATCAAAATTGCACCGTGTAAACACTCAAAATTGCGCAAATGCGTGAATGCGTGCACAGAAAATAGCCCCTGTTCTATTTTGGTGAATGTGTGCGAGCAATTTGTAGTCGTCAACAACGAAGTCAATAACAATAACTGAAGTTCAGGTATGATGTCGTCTGTTTCGTAGAAGTGGCGCTTGATACTAGTAAAACAAAAGAAATCGCGTAATGCGTATCTAGAAAATGGTCGAACAATTGCGCGAACACAAGCATCGTGTAAACACTCCTCAAGTGCGAGAACGCGCATCTGTCCAGACATCTATTCATGCATCTGTCCAGCAACGTACTTGCGCGGGTAAATGCATCGTGTAAACTCGGCTTTACAGGGTTATTGCAATTGGTTGAAAATTTGTAGGTAATAGGTTTGTGAAATAAATAGGTCATACTTATTTGAAACAAAGGTCGGTATTCAGATTCTTCGGTACTCCTATAATCTGGATGATTAAGCCTGAGACGTTAGTGACCAAGTATCTTAGTTAAGAGTGGAGGAAAGACCCCTTACTACTTTCCCTAAGGCCGGCGGCTCTGCGGGGGTGTGAATAAATAAGCCCACCTAGCCGCCGTTTCTGTAAAATGCAAACTCTGGGAAATTATCCAAAAGGGGCCTCTCAATGCATGGAAGTAGAGATGGGCAACTCGGTAAATTACCGCGGTACTTTTAGTAAATTACCGTGGTATTTTTCGTAAATTACCAACACCCCTGGAAATTACCGTAATAAACAGTAATTTTCAGAAAAGTTCAGAGAAGTTCTTTTTCAGAAAATTTTTCTTCCTCACGAAGAAACCATTGAAATGGGTGATATTATAAATTAAGTAGCTAAAACGATTTTACTTACATTGTGTCCGTGATTAATTCAAAGTAAAATAACAAATGTACATTGCGCAGAGGTAAGTATGTCTTTAGAACGAAAGCTTCTCATGGTATGACAAAAGAGAGGCAAATTGCGTGTTGCTTCCAACTTCGTTATAATTTTTTTAATGAGTTATAACAAATAAACGTCGTGATATGTTTGATATATGCGTCGGAGTTTATATCTCAATGCTATTTGATTTCGTTTTGAGTCCTCTGATTAGGATTTGCAGCTCAAAACTTAAAATTACCGGAATATTACGGTAATTTTCGAAAATTATCGCAATTTACCACGGTAATTTACCTCAATTGAAAGTTACGGTAATTCACCCATCCCTACATGTAAGTACGGAGGAGAAGAGGATCAAGGAATTTATAATAACACGCCGTCCATTACGCTGGTCTTGTGTCGAGTACGCCTAGCGATGCCGCCGCCGCTGATGTCACTGCCTTCAGCGTCGCGACGGCGGCGGTGGAATCACCTCTCTACCGTTTTCGGTTACCTAAACCTTAGATCCTAAACCCTAAATCCTTTCCACATCATACACCTACAAACACGCCTCCGTGGCCTGAGTTCATTTGAATGTGACTACAGAAGTACTTTTATTAACTGTAATGATAGAGGCACATTAAGTTAGAGGTGTTTCAACTGTTAAATCGTATCATCTAACCTAACTTTCGCGTAATCATACCTCTAAGTAAGACAAACACGACATCCATGCCCGAGGTGATATTTGAACCCGCGGCTATAGGAGTTCCAGACCACCTCGTTACCGACCTGACTACCAATGCGGGCTTGTTTGTAATAAATTGCGATTCTTGTGCTACAAGAAAAAACGTTTCCCCTCAATGTCTTCACGTCTCCCACTCTGTTTTATCTTAAAAGCAAGTAAGCAATATTTTCATTTTAAAATCACCACACTATAGAAATATCCAGGAAAGAAGACAACACTGTAACTTCAGCAGCTTCCAACTTCGGCCGTCATAAACTGTATCGAATTTATGGTAATGGTCTTGGATTTTAGGGGCTCGAACAACAATGGGACTGCCACATATCATAATCCCAGGACAAATACAGCATCAATGCCCCAGCGGGATTCAAATCCGCAACCTTTTCGTTAATAAGCCAATGCATTACCGAGCTGGTTACTGCGGCCGGCTGCACGTAAAGCCGCCTTTATTGCCTAAAGACTCTGATGATTATGCTGAAACGCAAACTATATTTGATACCAAAGTTGCCCATCAGCAGAATGAATCACTTTAAAGCACTAGCAGCCACACGTAAATCTCAAGAACTCTAGTGCTACTTAGATAAAATAAGAACATGAATATGCCAGGACTAGTCGAACAGATCTTCAGAGAATCGGATTGACGAGGTGGCTAGAGTACTCGCAGGCCCGGCTTCAAATGTTGGCAAGATCACCGATATGCCAGTAAAATCCCGGCATATACACTAGTACTGTATGGAGAGGACATAAAGTTCAGTATTTCGTCCGTCGCATGAGACGGTCAACCTATGCCTCCTAGGCACTTTTCTGCCATAGACGATGCCGTGATTACCTTAATCCTCCGTTCCCTAGAACATTCCTGCCCTTAAACTATTACCACCTCTTAATGGCGGCGAAACAGCGCTCGGTCGACCATCCAGAATAACTAACTAGTATTGACGGGATGTAGGTACTCAAGCTGTTAACTACACTTTCAAACTACACGTAGAACGTGAGGCTGGTGAAGCAGGTCATGACTAGCTATGGGCTCACTTTTACATTTACTTCTATCACATCTTTCAAATATTTTCCCTATCTAAGTCATATAGTCCTTTAAAAACATGTAATTTGGGCTCCAAAAATACCGCGATACACCGCGGACGACGGACTGTTCATCATCAGTATTTCAATCCTAAGATTGGTTTACTGCAGCTCTCCATTCTGCCCTATTCAGTGTTAATTCCCTCACGCCCTCATATGTTTTCTCTTTCACGCCCTCTTTATTTGTCTCTTGGTCTTCCTCGCGGGACCTTCCCTTCAATCTTCCCTTCTATCATATTTCTAACTAATTCATTGTGCCTCAAGGTATGTCCAATGCATCTGGTTCTTCTTTGCCCTAGGGTTTTCCATATTGTCCGTTCTTCATTTGCTCTTCAGTACACCCCTTCATTCGTTACTTTATCTGTCCATTTAATCTTCAACATTCTCCTCCAGCACCATGTTTCGAAGGCTTCAATTCTTCGTTGGTTTGCTTTCCCGATGTCCCATGTCTCTGATCCATAGAGTGTCACGCTCCATACGAATGTTTCGATGAAGTGCTTCCTTGTTTGCAGCCGTAGGTTCTTTGAGCATGGTAGTTGTCTCTTCTTAATAAAAGCCTCCTTAGCTTGTGCTATTCTTCTCTTGATGTCCGTCGAGCTTCTTCCATCCCAAGTTATAGTGCTGCCGAGGTAGTTGAAGTTCTCACTTGTACCAATTTCACTCCTCGAATCGTGATATTTGCCCTAAGCTTCTCTCTTCCGTACACTAAGATTTTAGTTTTCTCCTTGTTGATGCTCACATTATATTCTTGTAGTAACTAGTCAATTGTGGTCAGGGATTCTTGCAGGTCCTCTCGACTTTCTGCTACAACTGCGATGTCATCAACAAACCTTAGCATGTTTATTTCTTCGCCATTCCATCCATGGACGGACTGGTACTAAACAAAAAACTTCGTACTGCTAGTTGGACGCTACGGGGCGAAGCATAGGTCTTCGAAAGACCCGAACGAGCGGTCGGAATCGAACTTTCATCTCTCTCCCGCCAGCGGTCGCACAATTTTCACATTACCACGCAAACGGTGATTCAGAGGAAAGGAGATCATTTCCACTCACTCCAGATACGTCTTCAACGAGAGCGACAGAGGTAGTGAAGTTTTAAAACGGCGCGGGCACTAAAATTGAGGAAGGAATGAGTTCGCACCGTCGTAATTGGCAACCGCCATCACGAGAAACAATCCCTTCGGGGGGAGATGGCACTCCGAAATATTATCGCTCGCGCGCGCATAGTAATTCATCCTTTTAACGGCCCCCCCTTAGGGGTTAACGCAAGGAGTTGGGAATCTCACCTCCTCCCCCTCCTGCCGTGAATTCCGAGGGCGCCACCGTCGCCAGGACGGCCCTCCCCCACCCACCGGCCCGTGGTCGTTAATGCCGGCCCTAAAAAGACCCATGACAACAACACAGTGGCAGATGGACCAGCCGGGTGGAGCTTGGAGGAGGGGTGACAAGGATTGAGAGCGGGTGAAAGGGATGGGGAGGGGATGGGTTTCGGCTCTCCGGAAGACATCGGAACGCCAACATAATAAAGAAGGGCGAAAAAAGCAGAGGACCGGAGGCGGGGGGAAGACTGGTCGGTAGATTTTTCGAGGAAAAGTAATCAAGGAGTAAGGAGAGGAGGCAGATCGGACCGCACCTTTCCAGTAAGCCCCTCCCCCCTCGGGGGCCATGTTAAATCGTCAAATGCCACAGAGCAGGTGCTGCATGCCCCTTTCTGTCTCTATTCGCTCAAGCTCCCGCCGAAAACCCATCTCGAACCTTCCCCCACCCATTCCTTCAGACTTTCCCTAGCGACGATCGGGAGGAGCCACTTGTCTCCGGACAATCGGAAGTACGCGGGAGCTCTTTAGAAATCGTTCTCACGCTACCGGCCGGGGTGATGGCTACGGGAGGCAGATGAGCGACGCCCGGGAATTTTCATAAAACCCTTTGCCCGCCTGCTCCCCGCACCCCTGGGAAGGGTAAGCCGATGGACTGGCGGAGAGATACGAGGGTAGGGTGGAAGAAGGGATCCCCAGCGAGGAGGGAGGGGGGTCGGGGAGGGTGTGGCGGGTGTGGGCGTGTCCCCGGAAAGAGGCTAGAGGGGGTTGAGCGGGAGAGAGGATTAGCACGCGGCCACGAGAGTAAGAAGATGTCTCTTCGGGCATACATGTCCAACGCTGAGCTGCAGAAGTGATCTCGACTACAATGGACACTGGTATTCATAAGACATCATGGACTTCTCTTCCCTCCAAACTAGAGATGGGTCAAATAGCAGATTTCTCGAATTCGAATATTAAATCATCTCTCGAATATCTCGAATTTCGAGTACTAGAATTGCAATTGACATGCTAAATGTTATTCTGCAAATTAATTTGTTGCCTGTTGAGGTAAAAAGGTACAAGTTGATAAAATTAAAAATATAATTAGTTTTAAAACGTCAAATATACAGTAAAATAATTTTCTACCGATTATGGACTGTTGAATACATTAACTTTTATAAGTTTTTAATAAGTGAGCAGAAAGTGTGTTTTCACCATGTTCTGTCCAGTTTTTAATGAATATGATTTACTTCATCAATGTGCCAAATATAGCTCAATTAGCATAACTATTCGAGATCTCGAATATATAATCATTTTAGCGTGATTATTCAAGATCCCGAGTATCGAATGCTTTCTAATATTAGAAAGTATTAGATAGTTCAGGTAAAAGGTATGGTAGTTCAGGTAAATGCTACATCAGAATTTATTCATGAATACATTTGAAGAGATGGAGAACATTCCAGCACGAAAAAACATGGAGTCAGTATTTACAATCGGCCACTATAGCTGGATCGGTGACGAGGCGGCTGACAACCCGGAGGTCGCGGGTTCGAATCCAGCTTTGGGCATACGTGTTGGGTTTGTCTTCTATTTAATTTTTGCTAGACAGTAAGATATTATCATAGCCGTTGTAGTACCTTAAATTCCAACACTACTCGTCTACATAGCATTTGGATTACTGTAAATAAGAGGGAGAGATTGGGACGGGCGAATGATTTTGGACTGAAATACGTGAGTCAGCTGACACAAGGCTAGGAATGGCTGCTTGGAGGAAAGACGGCTGATTGGTTCTGGGACATAAATGGACAGAAAATTTTGTAATACATATGTAATAGCACGGAAGGGGAGGGAGGTCTGGGCAAGTGGAGGCAGGGAGTGTCGAAAGAGTGTAATCCACGCGTCCGAAAGAGGAGGAAAATGGGGCACAGGAATGCGGGAGCTCATCAGATGTTTCGAGCCCAGAAGATGAGACCAGAATAGCGTAAATACCCGAGCGTGGGCCGCACTAATTTCCAGAAAATTCCGAGCTCAAAAACGAGAAGCGGCCTTCGCTAGGAAGGCATGTAATTCTACCTCTTTCTCAATCTCGAGAAGCCCAAAATGAGACACAAATTATGGCAAATTTACCACAAAATAAGGAGAGATATAATATGAAAACTGTACAAAACATCCTTCATCGCGGAGGGAGTTGGTACACAAGTCCTTTTACTGTACATTTTCCTCGTATTTTCGTTAGTAAGTGTTTCAATGAACAAAAAGTAAAACATCTACATCCACGCCACCGCTGGGGTGTGTGGCAGCAGGTGGAGATCGCCATCATCTGTTGATGGATCAAGGGATAATAGGATTATAGGTTATAATAGCATTTATCTAAATATATTTATCTATCCACCTATCGTGCATGGATTAGTAATGCTAAAACATGCATCATGTACTACATATACGTAATACCTTGTGACCCACCGCGAAGGTGTGTGGCAGAGCATGATGATCGCCAAACATTCACGGCTTAGAACAAGAAAATAAAATTTCAGATAATTTAATATACTATGGTTGCAATTTAATATTATTTCTAAAGCATCCTATGCCAACAGCAAGGAGTAACCAGCGTGTACAGTCTGAATTAAGAGGTCCTCACCTACTTATTTAAAATGGTGCGGAAGTTGATTGTTGAATGGTAGATAGACTGAGGCTAAATAAGCTCTCAAATGAGCTTACACATTGTGATTTTGAAATTATCTGAACGTCTGGGTCCCCCCAATTACTTAAAAACTAATGCACATAATATCAAAAATCTCATTCATCTTCCTTTCTACCACTGGACTAAGCATTTTCTCTTGCTGTGCTTCCCAACACTTCATCCACGCATCTACAACTACGCGTTAAAAAACAAAATACACATTGGCCACAGAAAGAAAATCAAAACTGGCCGCGAAAAAATTGTTACCCGTTCAGATTTTTTCATCTGTGATTCATTACTTTCATTCGCTCATCAAACACAAAAGATTATCGTCCGGGAATCACCTCTCGATGACAAATAATTGTACGCCCTGAATGAGTATGAGACTCGGAAATGAGAAGATAAAATTTTATTAGCATTTACTACAGCAAGACTGCCCCACATACCAACCTCTAGGTGATTGAGTTAATGAAGAATAGATGTGAGGTAATCTTGCTTTAATCCATCGAAATAGCCTATGATAGAACGGAAAATTTCAGATTATAAATCAATGTAGCGCCATCAATCAAGTTTAGATAGCAAGAGGCATCAAGCGAGCAAGTGGAATCACAAGAGGGTGCTTACTTCTCCTCAATTTATACCAAGAACAACGAGTTTTCTGGTCGACAAGTGATAGATGCCTGCTTGATTATGCGACTACGCTAATCGACCGATCTTGAATAACGGCGCGGTAGGTGGACCAACGCATTATGACCATCCATAAATTTTAACTTAAATCAAAAGCAAAACTGATCACACAGCACCGCATTCCTGATTATTCAGGGCTCATTTTTGCACCAGGGTACGTATCAAAAGAATGGGAGGAGTCAGAAACTCGTCAGGAAGAGCTCGAAGAAGAAATGAGAATGATTTCGGACGGGCAGTCGCTGAGATGGACGATAGCAGCAGCAGGGAAGTGGAATTCAAGGATGCCAATATATGAAATGAATGTTACTGAAGAAGGATGAAGCTGGGCAAGGGCCTAGCCACGTTGAAACACCGGATCCCGTCAGATCACCGAAGTTAAGCAACTTTGGGCCCGGACAGAGGTTGGATGAGAGTCCCTACTCCATACCCCTACCGCGGAGCTCTTGTCCCCGGTCCGCAAATAACGGGCTGGTTAAATGTGGGTTTGCACCAGGGATATAAAGAATCTAATTGACAAGGGGGCTCCAGTATGCCCCAGCGACCACCTCTCCAATTCACAATTTTAGAGTGGTGAAGATGGATAGAGCAAATAATAAGTGCAGTAGTCCTTAGCAGAGCCGCAGTAAAAAAATCTGCTGAAAATTTTAAAAGGATGCGGAACAACCTAATTATCCATAGACAGACAAGACAGAGAGACAGACAGACATAGAGAGACAAGACAGAGTGATGAAGACAATCATCAAGGGAAAAGTAAATGGAAAGAATGACCTGGGGCCGGCCGTGTTATAGCCAGGTTGGCAATACGCCTGCCTGGCCAACAAGGAATTGCAACCCTTAAGCCGCGGATGCTTATTGCTCCCAAGGTTGTGTGCTTGTCCTAGGACTGAAACCTTAGAATAACAGTGCGCCTTAGCCGATAGAGTACCTACAGCCGAAGACTACTACTCATACGAAGCCAAGCTACCAAGTTAGACCTTGCATGCGACACATAGAGCAAGCAATGAAGAATGTAAGCATGTACTGAGAATTTAAATATGGAGAGGCTAGGGGATAGGGAAATCGAGTATAGAGGTAAGTTAAAGCAATCTTAGAAATGGTTTACTCGTGGTGATGATGCGTCGTTGAGAACCGACCAAGCCGTCGACTCATAATGCTCATGAGCATTAGGAGTCGACGGAAACATCGGAATAAAACGTGAACAGACTGATCTTCTGGCACTGAATGACACTCTCAGGAGTAGAGGCCGGACATTTTAAGCTATTTCCATTTACGTAGCTAAAGACATCGAATAGAAAAATGAAATTAAGCCAGCAAAAACTTTTTCAAACATTGAACATAGTTTTTTCAAAATTTAACTTGATTTTATGCATCATGTCTCTATCCAGTTGAAGCATTTTGTGCAAAAAAATTAATCACCTCTCTGGTTCAGTGTATGTGACATTTACATCTTTGGTGACTTTGGACACATTCCATACATTTCAGTCACCGTTATCACAAAATGCCAGACATGTGTATAAAAAAGTGGATTCCAGACAGATTTATAGCATGAATACCACTGAGAAACTTTACCGCTCAGTTACAAAGATAAATTTAAAATTAATTTCCCTGCATCGGAAGGGAATTTCATTAAGATCTCGGAGACAGAAAGCTCGCAGAAAATGAACGATTTTCTCTTCTTCAGCGAAGATCAAAACGGATTATTTAGAGCTGATAAAGTTCACCCTTGCAGCAATGTGCATCCATGGATCCTCGATCTTTAGAATTCATCGAGGGTTGAGTGTTCCAGAATTTTCATGTGAATGTGATTAAATACTTGAGAAATGCTCTATTAATGCACTCTTCAAATTACGGAACAAAACGTCAGAACTAAGGGAATAAGACTGTGCAGATTCGCATGATGAAACGACTATACGTCTGGTTGGTTGAGTGGCATAAATATCCATTCCAGATTCTCATCTGCCGTTCCCGTTTATGGACGTGCTTGGAGCATTTCTAATTATGTTAGCTGTTGTCGGCACACTAAAATGCATCGGTCCCTCAAAGCGCTTTGCATTCCTGTCTTTAAAAGCATCTCCCATAAACCCGCTCTTTTTAATCCCTCACAAACCACATGTTTTACCAATCTAGTTAATTTCCATTTAAATTCCATTTTACTACCATGCTTACTCTGCATAACCGGTACCTATGAGCAAGATTCCTAAGCATCCGAATTTGTCTAATTCATTGTTGCTATTAATTGGGGGAGGCAGCTGAGGACATTTGTGCTAGAAGGAAAATGTGGGTAGGACTGCTCAGGGAAGGGAGGAAGGGTGGAGGGAAACCGGGTGGCGGCATTAGCTTGCTCTTAACGAAAGGCGCCTAGGAGAACCCGGCTTAACGTCCCATCCGACGGACTGTGTACCTAATGGATATTGTAGTGCTTACAACAAGGCACTCAAGTAGGGACCGGTACACCCATGAAAAATCCACCAGAGCCGGGATTCAGGCTGGTGGGAGGCCAGTATTCAGGTGGGAGGCCAGTATTCTAGACACATCAACTGATTGCCTCTTGTTTTTCACCCTTCCTTCGAAGAATACAGGGTGACAAGATTATCACCAAAGTAAAAATTATTCCAAAGGCAATTTGTTGGTTCAATGGTAGGACTGGAACCACCTTTCCCAAGAGCGCAGTATTTTTTAGATTATGATGAAATGACTTAATCATAACATTAATTAAATGTATAACATTTAATTAAATTCATCAATTGCATTGACTGAAGTCAATTTTGGAACAATTTAAAAATAGGTACAAATGAGAATCTTGGACTCTTGTGATCACGTTTTTACCTTCGACAAGAACAAAAATATAGTCTTTGAGATGCTTTATCGCGGAAAGTGAAATTATCGTACAAGAATGTTGAGAATATGAGTAATGAGAAAAAGTTAAAATGCACAGCTTAAATCACGGGATGACGAATGCTAATTATAATTCCAGTTATGGGGAGCACCACCAGAGGAATGGGGGACAAGCACTATCTTTTATAACTATTTGAATTGAAAGTTTATTAGGTAAAATGTCTTTGGCGAAAATGCTGCTCAAGAATGAGGTTGTCTTACAAAGATTTTAAAAACTGTACGTTCTCGGCCACTTAAAAACATGACGTCATGGCATGGCGTCACGGCACCGTATTCTGGGCGTAATTAATGTTGTACGAGGGGTAAGTGGTTTAACGAGTACATGGCGAAAACATATGTACTTATTTCAGTTGCTAGTAAATTAATTTATTTCGATTTTTTATTTGATTACTATCATAGAGTAAGTATAATAGTAGAGTATACTATACTTATCCTATGATAATAAAATGTAAATTGGAAGGGTGGGCGGGGCCCTTCTGGAGCCCCCCTACCACTTAGGCCTCTTTAGATCCATTGTGCCAACCCATATTTAACCTGCCCGCCACTCACAGACAGGGGACAAGAGCACCACGGTAGAGGTATGGTGGGGGACCCATCCAACCTCCGTCCGAGCCCAACGTTGCTTCACTTCGGTGATCTAACGGCAACCGGCGTATCAACGTGGCTAGGCCCTTGTCCCTTACAATTAGCCTATTGTAGTGTAGATCGTTACGAAAAAATGATCGGAGTCGGATTTTGATTTTTTAAATTTCTTTTCAGTCATTATTCGACCAAGGGACGGCTAAAAACCTGAAAACACATACATTTGCTTCGTTTTTCTCTAAGGTGAACGTGTGCTTCCGCAGATATAAGGAATCTATACCGTGCAGTGACGTCAGAAGGCGTTTCAGGTCACGTTGACTTTCGGCAATTTTCGTAAAAATTTTTAAATGTCATTTAATAATCATAGTGATTGGCATAGAAAATCTTGACTTATATACTTGAATTTATGAGAAAATTTCGTATCAAGATCATCACCAATACAGAAGAGAAATGTTTGTTCCGGGCGTATTCCCTATTGGTGGTGCACCTGCTAGCGTTGGAAGAAAGAAATGAAGAGGTGACGGGATGAACGAAGACGAGGGCGGGTGAAGTCGATATAAAAAGAAAGAGAGGCGAGTGAGATGGGTGCGGAGGGGAGGGGGAGGGACGGCTGGGGGGAGGGGATGGGGGTGGAAGAGTATTAAAATGGACAGAGAGGTCGTATTCCTTTTATTATCCAGCGGTGCTACCGTTCGGGTGAAACGGGCGTTCGGGGTGGGGCGGCAGATTGGTGCTTCGGAGGAATCTCTCCCTGGGTGATGCGAGGCAATTATTGGAGAGGTCTTTGGGGAGGTGGACGGGGAGAGGGAATGCCGGGGCCGAAGGGGGGAGGGGCCCCGTGATATTAAGAGGGGCGGTGGAGGGACCATTTTTTCCTTCTCTCCCTACTCCCGATTTCGGAGAGTGGTCCGCCGAAAGTAAGAGTACGTATGAAGATAGGGGAGAACATGTTCTCGATTTTATGGCGATGGGATTTTTTTCACTCCGGAGTGGTGGACAATGTGAAAGGAAGTCCAACGCTCCGCGGAAGACGATGTGGGCTCTTACTGGGCACTGACAGGAAGGAACGAACACTGACTAAACTGCCAACTCCGCGAAGCCGCGGTCGATAGAGGAACGTCGGACATACGATGAAGCTTACTCTTCCCTCGAACTAGTGCGGCTATGCTTTGCGTCTGAAGGGTCGCATCTCAAATTCATCATTATGTGGAGGGGTGTCCATTCGTAAAAGCCATTTGCTCGCGGGGATAGGGAGCACCTTAATATTGGCATGACGCTATTTTCAGAAAAGATTTCCGGTCTTCATATTTTAATATCTTTTACAGGAATAGCTATTATAATGTGATAGGCTTGTTTCATAATGGTATGCTTCCCCAGATTGGCCCTCCAAGGTACTTGACTGGAAACGAAAACCAGAAGGTAGCAGAGTGAAGCATAAAAATTCATCACCTATTATTATTCTCGATAATTTCGTGGAAAACGGAAGCAATTTTACTGCCATAAAGCGATAATTATTCTTAACCTATAAGCTATTTTCATCAAAAGAAAATGTATTTTATCAGCCACCATACAGCTCCTCAAGAGATTAAAAACTTGTAAAACCTTCATAAATGTTTTTTAGGCTTTCCACCGGTAGGCTCCATTTCTGCCAACATTTCAAAAAGCGACTCGCTTTTCATCCTCAGGGATTCTGAGTGCCGGATTTTCATTATTGCCGGAAAAGCGATTCGCTTTTTGAAACGTTGGCAGCAATGGAGCCTATTAACCGGTGGAAAGCACAAGAAGCATTCATTAATAGTATTCGCATGGAAAATACTTGATCATATATTGTAAAAACTTCCATTCGCATAGACATAGGTATCTCCAAACTACATTCAATTCTGACGTTTTTAACTTGTCACGTTCCGGACATTACAGTATTTTTCCCTCACTGTTATTTTTGTGTGTTTCTAAAATTAACGAGGTATTGTTCAAAATTATAACTCATCACATTATGTTATGCCTCTTAATTCGACAACTCTAGTCTCTTTGCCTTGAGAAGCAAAGAATTCCTGAAAATGAGAGCTTCCTGGGAAAATAAAATTGGATGAAAATCTTTCTTTAAGTTTATGAAAATTGGCAACAGCCCCTGATGCACCTAGCTGATTATAACACTTGAGCATACATCTAATAATTCAGGATTTAAATAGCCGGTAAAAATAGGAAAATTTATTTCAAAAGTGCCAGTGAATTTGATCTCTTAAATAGGGGATACCTGAGCTTCAACAAATATTGGTCGTATTCTGAGCATTACTAAATTACTATCAAAAACGGGCAGCCATTATTCAATTCAATTGAATCGCTCACCTTTTAAGGATTAATTTGTTACTTCTCAGATATGGTAATCGCTAATTATTTTAAAGGTAGTCAAGAGTAATTAAAGGCACTTTCAATAATTATACTAATACGTTAACGGAAGAGAGAGGGTTCGAGTGTCGACCAATCGGCGACCATAAAATGATAAAAATCCGACACAAAGCAGCATCCATGACACCCATTAAGACCCTAGGAAAACATTTCCGTCGGCTACTTTGGAATCTGCAGTAAAAAAGAAGACCTCAAGAGCATTCGTTCACCTGTCTAAATCAATGGCGACCGCAATCAAAGTAATGATTTTGACCTTTCCAATAAACTGAAGGAGTTGAAGATTAACGAGGAAAAATTAACGCTGCGCCACCGTGGGAAAGCTTGAAACCAAGTTCCCGACTTCAGACGTTAAAGCAGATGACTGCACGAGTCATGGTGATTTATTAGTTCCGTTTGTGATAATCTTGCATTACTTGGTGAGATGAGATCATGCACATGTTGTGCTCGCGGCATTTGGAACTGCTTTGTGGGTTTAAATTATCCTGGGGTTTGGTAACAATAATCTGCTTTTCATTGAACATTATACCCTTCAGGAAGAATAGGAAATCAGGCGGTAATTAGGCGTACAACAATAGCACGTGATTTTACTAAAGGAATGCAATGAAAGGTTGTTATCTCGTCAGTTTTTGGTCTAGCAAAATGATTTTTTTAAACACACGGTTTATTTTACCGAATATAAAGTGGCGGAATAGCGGTGGACCTTCAATGACTATGAGAGAAGGTATTGTTGGAAGTCAGATCGATGCCAGCACGTGGAATATTACAAAAAATGAGTATTTTTCTTGAGAGAAACATCTCTAATTTTGTACTTATATATTACATCTGTGATTTTCACGTCAAAAAAGATACATTTGAGCTCAAAGAAGTACGACATCTTCTAAAACAGGTGAAACAGTTTGGTTACTCGAGCCACATTCTGCGCAAATGTGTGTTTATTGTTATCAGTGATGATATATGAGGATGGATTGTTAAAACTAAATCACCATAAAAGGAGGACATTCGACGAGAGCCCAGAGAAGATAATTAAGGAAAATGCTTGTGAAACTATTGATAAGAACCGCGGACGAATCGTAGACTTTGGATGGATGACCAAAAGATAGGAATCTTTAGAGAGGTGTAAATTGAGGAAAATAAAAAAAATACAATTGACCAAAAGGAGGTAGAATGAAAAAACTTGAGCATGGTAGGGGAGAAAAGAAGACATTTGACATAAATGATGAGGAAGCAGCGTGGCTTGATTGGCGAATTACTCGTAATTAGGAATAGTTCGATACTGAAGGCCGTATCAAAAGATAACTTGTGATTAGGCGAGAAAGAAGGAGGAAATTAAAAGGCATATTTGGTATTATGAATAGAAGTAGAAGTTATGCTGAATGAAGATAGAAATAATTAATGCGCGCAGAGAGTCGTTGGGAACATACGAAACAAATTAGGGTTACTCCAGTGCAACCAACCTAACCTGGCGGAAAAATTATAATCTTTACAAAATCACCACCTCAGAATAGGAGAAACTCGGATACGCAAAGATACGCAAAAAATGTCAGCTTAATTTAGTGGCAAAAAGAACCTAAAATGTAATTGCGGTTTGGGGATTACAGGAAAACAGGACACTGGAAAGGAAGGGTAACATCACGATAGAATGCAGTAAGGTTTCGGAAATAGCCAGTTAAGAGTGTAAGTAGTATTCAACATTTTTACGCAATGGATCAAACTCAAGCCGCCAAGTGGAATTTTCAAGGAATATGAACAGCGGGACAAAAAGAGATAGACGGTGAAAGTCATTCGACTAGAGAATGAGAGCATTATGAATTTCAACAACAAGAAATATTTGGGAAGCAATTTGAAATGTCGCTTTAGCGTGGCACGATGTTTTCGACCTGAAGACAATTTTTTATCAGTTAACGAAGTCATTTATAGAAGCATTAGCGTAACTACATCGTTGCTTGGAAAACTGTAGAGACAATGCACATAATACGTATTTATTATATACGGGCTTCCCAAGTGCTGTCACTCTAGTTACCAAATACTGAAGGCTTTGTGTAATTCATAAAACGAGATAGTTTTTTAATGCTAGCACATCAAAAATATAGTGTAATCATTCCTGCCAGCATCTTTAAATAATCAAAAAGCATTTATGCGAAAAAAATATTGTAAGGAAAGGGATATGTTACTAGTTGAGTTTGCTCAAGTTAATCAATCGGCTGGTTCAATTAAAATTTATTCATAAGCGTTTTAAAATCATGCCTTGACTTCCTGGATACACGAGCTGAAAATACTCGTGCCCAAACAAAAACACAAGACGGAGCTGACCGCAGAGACACCTGTTTACTCTATGATGAGGGGATCAGAAGATAATCGCAGATTCCTCATGGAATGCAACGCAATAACAGAAATGATGGACCCAACGTTTTTCGGCCGCATGCCTGAAAGAAGTTTATTTTTTGCATTTCCTCATTTCGGCATTAATAGTGCACGAAAATATCCTACAAATGTTTGAAAAGGCAATGAAAGAACAGGTTATTAGAACCACGCAAGCGGCTATGAATTTCGGGTCACAACATATATCCGCAAGCAACAACACCATAAATCAGATGGCATCATTTTTAGAACATTAAATGAGAATACTCAAACAGAGTACACCAAAGAATATTATTTTCATATTTGTACTAGATTTTCGTCCATCTGCAAGACACTGCCAAATATATCCAGCGCTATTAAATTCCATTTAACAATTTGTGGAGCTCCTTGCTAGTAGGTGAAAAAATATTTTGCAATTTCCCTGATTAAAAAAGAATTTATTTAAGACTACTTTTGCTACACTGTAGCATCCTTAATTTAAATTGTAATCCTGCAAATAAACTATTTTTTTAAACAGAGGAATTTCAAATGCTTTTTTCACCAACCGATATTTCTCTCTTCCACACGATATCCAAAGCGGTAACAATTAATTGGATTTGAGTATTTCATGTCCAGAAAAATAAACTCAATCCACAAAGCCCTAAAATGTATCTCCAAATCGTTATACCTACGCAAGTAATTTATAAGATTCAAATGTAAGCCCAATTTGGAAATTGCAGGTGCGATGTGACCAGTAATAAAGCAGATCAATTTATTTCGACACTTTCCGAATGGCCATTAACCCTAAAACATTGGCGAAGACAGGTTACATCTGACGAGTGAAGTATCATTCACGTGCAATAAAATAAACCCTGCTTATAATTAATGCAATCTTGCCGAAGGAGCCATTAGCTCGGATAAATACGAGGAATGGAAAAACAATGCGCTTCTTTCACCGTATTTTAGCGTGATATAAAATTCATATGGAAGCGAGGCACAATCGATTATTCTATCTCGATTTTAATGGAGTCTATCATCAAACAGTCATCATCCAGCGCTGAATTCTGTGGCCGTTCAGAGAATCTGAATTCACGACCTCAGAAACAATGTCGGCTACTGCCGATCTTAGCTACCGAATCAGTAGCAGTTCCAATTATTAAAGCGGCCTCCAGGGAGTTTCATCGTGCCATAAACACTAAAAAAAAATTAATCAAAAGTCCCAAGGAAAGGAGAATGGCCCGTGGAAGAGAACACGGGGCTATAATGTTGACGACATCGGGTAAAAAAACTTGAAGTGGGGAGAGTGAATACGTCGAAATGGGACGTATTACAGCGTGTAGCTAATGGGTGTTGGAAGGCTTTTATTAAGAATGGGACCATAAAGCATACGTGCTATCCTTACGGAAGGGCGACTGGAAAAAAGAACTAGAGGAGATAACAGGCGTTGGATATGGCATGAAATTAGATGGCGACGCTGAGGAGGAGAATTTCGAGTTGGGAGCCAGAACAATGCGGCCGGGCGGTATTGTGATGTTTGTTATTCCAACGTGCCTACCTACTATGCGTTGCCAAGGAGACGAGGTGGAATGAGATGCAAAGCGGATTGGAGCTAAGGAATAGCAAGCGGTTATTCGTCCGGGCGATATGGACAAGGAGAGAATCTATTGTGCGCTTAACTAAATTAAATCACGATAATGACAGAACCTTTAGGAGAGCAATGTGCTAGTGGTCAATGGGTTTCTGCTAATCCGCTGACCATAGTAGATATTAACTCTAATGTACTAGCCGAACGTGAATCAAAAAAGCAAATATCATTGATAAAAATTATATTCCTTTGTATCCTCAAGCTATTTTTACACATAGGTGTGTGTCAGATGCATGTTCAAATGATATGTTTTCTCATGGTGTGGTAAAATGTCTTTTACTGTATATTTTCTTAGTTCTCGTTTGGTAATGATTCATAACCTATTGCAAAAACATCTTAGTGTATTCAATGTCGCTCTATACATGCATGACTACGAAATATTCAGCAGTCCCCGTGTGTGTGGCAGGGAGAGGACAAAAGGCACGCATTGATTTCCGGGAAATAAATGGTTGATATTGTTTATTTTCAATGGAAGCAACGGAGAAATAAGTTCATTTGCACATTTAGAATAGGTAGGCAATGGGCGAGTTTACTCGGAACCGAAATCGCTATTCTGGGCAAGAAATTGTTAGATGCAAACGAAAAATGAATTTTAGTGAAATAAATTATTTTCTAACCAGAGCCATTCATTCATAAATCAAAAATTAAAGTAATCAAAAGGTGACGCCCACCGAACGAGCTTCGTTATGGATATCTACGTCATCCCCCTCCCGTCCTTGACTGTCTTGAGGGAAAAGGGGGGAGGTGGCGGTAGGGGAGGAAGGTCTGCTCGCACAGATCCTGTCGCAACCACTTCCATTGGCAGACTCAGCTGTGTGTCACCCATTTCAATTGGGTGAAGGACCTTCGCGGTCTCAGTCGTGATTGGACGAAATGGATGACGCACAAGTCCTTTGCACGCCCACTTCTCCGAAAGGGTTAAAAACGTCAGTTCTTTGCCGCTCATAACTCGAGAACTAATACGGATCCAAGAACGGAAAAATACGGATCTTTACATTTTACAAACAATCAGATTCGGCAATTAAAAATATGGTAAACGACCTTATAGGGCAGAGGTAGGACTTTTCAGGGAACGGTGCAATTGCGGAGAGAATCCCTTCGTCGGCATTAATATATTATTAAGAAAAGGTGGCAAGGGAACCGACGTTTTAACGTCCCATCCAACGAAGGGGTATTGTATTTTATGAGCTCTCCACATAGCACTCAATTAGAGATAAGTATACCAATATCAAATCTCTGCCACTGCCGGAATATGAACTCGGAACGTCGGGGTTGGAAGCCAGGGATGAAGCTATTACACAAACCCGTCTCTAAGTTGTAAATATTTTGTTTGTAACTACAATTTGGGTTCGGTTCTTAATATAATATTGCAAAATAAGAGAGATTATCCTACAATTTTATTTTTCTTCACATGCACCATTGCTACTTAAAAAAAGATATCGCCATGTGGGACTAGCATAGGATATTACAAACGTTTGACGTTACTTGATAACCAGGAAAAAAAGGAAATTGTTGTTTATTTAATATACTAGCTAAATGCATGTAAATGTCTCTCTTCTGGAATCCCTATTAGCGATCTCTCCCTAGCAATGTAACTAATGTCCTACTCAGGGGGAACAACTGCCATGCATTGTGGACCCCATCAAAAAGCGGGAATCCGGGTTCAAATGTCTTCGGCGAACCACACGGGGGTGAAGACAAAAAAAACAAGAACGTTCGTAAAAAGTGAACGTGGGATCGAAAAGACGGTTGGGAAGGGCTAAGTCGGGTTTTTCGAACTTTGCTCTCGGAATATCCGAAGGGGAAGCATTAGGGAAAAAAAAGGAAGAATCAAAGCCCGTGAACGTGAGAGGCCGGGAGCCGGATTTCTGTCACGGCCGGGGACGCGCCGGGCCATATGACACCCGCGTGACAAATCCGATTAGGAGGCGGGGAAGGACGCGTCTGCGCAGGCGCGCGCGCAAGCGTGAGGGACGCGATACGTAAGTCGAGTGCCAAATCCGTTATTCCCGGCAAAGATGAACGCCATCCTCCGGACGGGCGGCAAGCGGAGAAAGATGATACACAAGGAGGAGAATACATACATTATATATATGTACACATGTATTCTTCTCCTAGTTGAGAATGTTGGATGTGACCTCCAAAATATCCCCGAGCTGATTTTTTGAGTGTTATAATCATGTGTTCTATGTCTACTATTCACACCTATGACTGGGTTCACTATTATAGGTACCTGTTCACACTATATGCGTGGTGTGATATAAAATAACCGGAAAAACTTCTCACTGTTTTCTTCGATTTCAATGGCGTTGTGAATCATGCGTTCCTGCCACATGGTCGAGCGGTCAATATGGAATACTACCTGGAAGTTATGCGCCGGTTACGCGAAGCAGTCCGACAAAAACGCGCAGAATTTTGGCAAAACAACTCGTGGAAATTGCACCACGATAATGCTCCCGCTCCACCTCACTGCTTGTTCGCGATTATTTGGTAAAAAAAAGAAACCACTTTTTTGCCTCAGCCACCGTATTAACCTCATGCGACTTCTTTCTATACCCGAGGCTGAAGAGGGCCATGAAAGGACGAAGTTTTGCCGCCAATTATATGATAAAAACAGAATCGCTGAAGGAGCTGAACTCTACACCGTAAATTGAGTTCCAAAAGTGCTTCCAAGGTTGGAAAAAACGATGGCACAATTGTATTATCACTGAGGGGGATCAAATTGAAAGGGAAAATATTGATTCTGTTTACTAAATAAACATTCTTCAAGAGAAATGGAAATTCCCGTTATTTTTAATCACACTACGTTTGTATAACCGAACCGGAAATTTGGAGGTCCATGGTTCAAGCTCTGTCTTAGTCGAATTTTTTCCATTGTGATGTCTTGATGCCATCTTCAGCACCTGCTTTATGTTACCTGTCCATTTTTCTTTCCCTATCCTTGGTGTGAGTGTGTGTGCAGAATATCTCTATTCACTGGTATGAATAGTAAATATAAATATATATACTATAACCATTCAATTTGAAAATGCGCCCGAAGCGAATACATATATGTATATGCAGGATAGGAAATTGAAATAGAACAAGGAAAACATAAAAGGACGCGCACACAATTGATGAAAAATATGGAATGAAGCCGGATCGCAATGGAAAAAAAATCGACTACGCCGGGTTTCGAACCACGGACCTTCTACTTAACGAGCTGATGTGCTAGCATCCACATCTGCACGATACCCTGCAAGCCACCGAGAGGGTGTGTGGCAGGGGGTGAAGATCACCAATCATGCACTACTAACATGCAAACAAGCAACCAAAGTGTCTCCTGCAACTAGATTGTTAGCATCTATAGTATTTGAGGGGTTAATACATGCATCATGCACTACAGACTACTCTAAAATATTTCCCCTACCTATCCCTTTGCTATGCTGCCTATTCTGTTCTCTTGTAGTACGGGGAAAAAAATTCCATTTTGAATCTATTAGTACGACAATCTATCTCTCTAATCTTATTTATCTGGTCGAATATAGCATATTACGCTGGTTTTTTTAATATGTGCCTAACATCTGCAGTAAAGCTATCCGATTGAAATCTCTAATAGATTTAATCTGTACTTTAACCTACGCTCTGATAATGATTCCCACCCTAATTCTTTTATTAATTCTGAAACGCTACTCAACCAATCGTAACACTTTTTAACGAGCCTAGCTGCTCTACACTGCACACTGTCTAGTTCTCTGATCAAACCTAATTCATCCGGATCCCATACACTGGCTGCATACTCAAGGTGGGGCCTAACTAGTGAGAAGTAACATCGCTCTTTTGTCTTCTCATCACATTTCCCAAGTACTCTTTTGATAAATCCTAGCTTTCTCTTCGCTCGGCCGCATATTTCCCTAATGTGTCTTCCCCACGATAAATCCTTAGTAACTGTTACACCTAAATATCTGATGGTTTCTACGCTAGCCAGTTGCATCATCCAGCCAAATGTTATGTACGTGTGTCTCATTTTAGTTACTCATTTATTCACTCCCTCGTGTCCAAGGCCGATACCCTCCACCGTGTTCCACCGGGAAAATCGTCAGATTAGGGATCACCCAAGATGGCACGCCGAGCTCTAATGTCGATTCAAGTCGTATTGATCGAATCACTCGCTACTCTCCGTTCGCGTGCACTCGCTGCAAAAAGCACGCGCTCGGTGACGGGCTCACCTCTCTGGGATACGGCGTTATTAATCACTTTAACGGCTTAGGTCACTGGAGCGCATTCTGATCCGGCTCGGCTCTCCTCGGATCTTCGCGTCCCGGAGGTCCGAGGGCGGGAACGCCAAGACGGGACTTCACTTCTCCGAGGAGAACGCTGCCCACTCAGTCGAAAGAAGCGTGGTAACCTATTGGAGCTATTACTCACACGACTGATTAAAAAAAAAATAGCCACACACCCTAAGGAGATTACGCCGAAATACTGATCTTTCGTTGATGCTTTCGTAAGAGCTTTTTGATCCGGAAGTGCAAAATAAACTAGTATTACAAGAGCTACTACGTCTGTGTGGCTGACAGGAATATTTTGACTGGAAGTGCAATGTTTTGTCCGCCGGCTGGTACATGAAAGTTTAAGAGCCCATGGATGGATCCGTATAGATAATAGCAATGCCTATGCCGGGTTTTTCCTACACCCTTCCCTCCCATCCTGAGAAACTCCTACCTCAACCAAATTACTCACCAATCCTTAAAGGCGCTGAAGGTCTCAGATGTTGGTTGACTCCCCAACAACTTAGTATTTTCAAAATTAGGTCGCTTCAGAGAATGCCTATTAACTATTGGGGTTGGGAAAAAAACTTTTATTCCTGAGGGCATAAGAAGCATTAGATTTTTTTCTAATTAGATTAACTACCTACTACTAACTGATTTCACTAGAAACATTAGAAGCATTTTTATAAATAAAAGTGTAGGAGACAACTAGTAAGAATATGAAATAAGAAATTTATAAGGTGCACATGAAAAAAATAACGGAAATCATGTTAGGACATCAATTGATGATGTAATTTGAATGGAACAGTGAAAGAATACACTTAAAAGAGAAGAAAAAATTATGAAAGAGCAGGAGGATGGGAGGAAGGAAGTATATGAATAAATAAATTACTTGTATGTTTCAACAAATATCTGGAGTACCGAACGTAAATGGATGAAAAATCAAAGAAAAACGGAAATTTTAAGGGAATGAATCCTGAGTGGAATAGCGAAAGGCTGATATCCGGAAAAGATAATGATAAATAAAAAAACTCAAGGGGAGAATACTTGATGAAAAAACTGGCAGGCACAGTAACGACTGTGATATAAGGTTTGGTCCGTGAATAACTTTGGGTGGAATACCTGATGAGTGAGTTGCTTGTTGTAGAAGAAAGATGATTGACATTTGTTGGAAAATAATTTATTTAGCCAGTTTTGATGGATGTATGGCTGTGGTGATACAGTGTGGGAAGCACTTAGTATGCTACGCTAACGTTTCAGATAATGGGTATGTGATATTTAAAGGCATAAGACAAGCACGTTCGTATGCCTGCTTCTTCTTGAATTTTCGGTAATCTCTGGATGTTATACCAAGGTTTTGACTTCTTAGCTTGGTAATGAATTCTTCGACAAATCGTCACTTTCCACTGCACACAATTTTCTCACAGAGTACATGGTCGTCCAGTTATTTCTACTTTTCTTTCATTGTAGCATTCACTTGCTGTGAGTGACTGATTACAACTGACAAAAAATCTGTTAAATAGCCCAGTGCGCGCCCGAAATGTATGTTGCTAATGCACAATGCTCACGGGGATGATGACTTTTATACCTTAAAGATTAACGAGATGAAGAATATTCACATATTCAAACTGGCCTCCACAACAACTGAATCCTTTTCCAAAGGGTGCCAATGACTAATTAGAGGCGGGGTACATTAGGTTCAAATGAAGAGCCGGAGGTTTGTTCTAAAAAAATATCGCTGACAGGTAAAAAATATGGCGTGAATGCTTCATGCCCATCGACTTGTGTTTAGATAGCGCACGCAGAGGGGAGGGACGGGAGGCTGGAGGGGAGTCAGAAGGCCTCTTAAAGCCTGCCTCTTCACACAAGCCTACGGGACGGGGAGGTAAGAAAAAACTCTGTAAGAAACCGAGAAGATCGTGCGTAATTAAATCCGCAAAGATGTATTGGGGGGGTATCGGAGCGTTTTAATGAGGTCCGATTAGCGTCCCATGAGAAGGGAAGGAAGGTAGGAAGCCTCGCTCACAAAACCTACTACGACACGTCTCCGATTAGAAGGGTCCCGGCAGTATCGCCGTGAAGAGGCGGGGGGGGAGAGGAGCAAGGCAGCGTCCCACCGACCGAGACCAACCATCCACGCAAGTACGCTCGGCGCATAGGCATCTGGCGCGTATCTAGGCAACCACAAACGCCGAAAGGAACACTTGAGAGGAATAGCCGAGACGAGGAGGAGAGAGAGACTAATACGGAGAATACTATAAAGGGAGAACGCAGAGAAACCGAGCGGTGTCTCGGAAATTACGAAGGTTGTAATTTCGTTAGGCGATCACACGAAAGCCAACCTATTCGAGCCGTCTGGGGATATACACTTGAAAATGGAGGCTTCGAAATATAGTCGGCAGGAGGAAAAAAGAATAGCGTCCCGAGAAGGGTGCAGGAGATTGCAGTCGGAGTGTTAACTATTGGTCGGCCCATGCCACTGTCTCTCTCACTCGGCCCTTTGGTTTAATTGGAGGTCCAAAAAGGCAAAGGCGATAATTATCACGCACTCCTGCTTTTTTATCCCGGGCATAAATCTGACGGGGCAGAGGGGTGGAAATAGGAATGGCTGGAGGACGGGGATTGGAAGATGGAGGAAGGAGGGTGCTACGGGGTGAAGAGGCGAGGTGAGACTCGGGGTTCGGCGATTTAATCGTTCTAATGGCCGCCTCCCTCCCTCCGCGACTATGAGGATCGATGAGTGCCTGAGAGTTATCGTCCAGCCCACTCCCTCCCACACCTCCTCCACCCCCTCCTCCCACGCCCCCTCCCTCCTCACGACCCCTCCCTGTGACAATCTCTGCTCGTCAACGGCTGCGTTGGAGGATGGCCAGGTGCGGGAAAAAACTGAAGACGGGAAAATTCATGAAACACTAGCCGCTAGGCTCTTTTTAGATGGAAATTTCTTTAAGCCTACTAGTGAGATAATGAGCCTTGGATTCAAAAGTCCATAGCGGCGATCGGTGATAATCTAGATACCTAACGTAAATCTTAACAAGGGATACAAAAAAATTGGATCTACTGCAGAAAGGAGTAGAGGCATTCTGTCTCTCGATTTGAAATGATGGATATCGGGCACCCTATACCCTTTTATGATCCCCTATGATGATTTGTTACCTCTAAAATACGTTTTAAAGAAAATTTGAGAAAAAGCTGCTTTCTATTCTACCAGAGAAGCACTAACAAAGCCAAGGACGGTAAGTAAACTACAGTATTTTAGGTTATAATGTTAAACTACTATGTAAAGTGACTAACACGTTTTTAAAAGTTAAATTTCAATTACCAGCGGATAAGAAAATGGTGGAAGCATTAGAAATCTGGTTCTACAGAAGAATGATGAAGATTAAATGGACCGACCGAGTAAGCAACGAGGAAGTCCTAAGAAAAGGGGGAGAAAAGAGTGCTGAAAACTCTAAACAGAAGACGGGACAACTAAATCGGCCATATCTTAAGACACGATGGCCTGATGAAACAATCGTCAAAAGAAAACTGAACGGGAAGAATGGAAAAGGTAGGCCTCGTACAATACATATAGAGCAGTTTGTGAATGATGTAAAAGAGAGGATTACGTTAATATGAAGAGGTTGGCCGATAGAAGATCGAGTGGAAGGCTTCGTTATACCAATCCTAGGATTATTGATCCTGTAATTATACCACCAATCCTGTGATTAAATCTGGACCCAGCTGTGAAGAGGCAAGAATAAGGAAAGGAGTGAGACAAGGCTGCGCACTGTCTCCCGTAATTTTTAATGTTTACATCGAGAGAGCCATAAATGAAGTCAAGGAGAAGTGTTCTGGAGTGAAAATCCACGGAGAAACAATCAGTATGCTACGATTCGCTGATGACATAGCTCTCATAGCAGAGACAGAGAAGGAGCTGAATAAGATGCTAACAACCATGGAAAGGACTATGGCCAGATATCAGCTGAAGATCAATAAGAAGAAGACTAAGTTATTGGTGTGCAGCAAAAGAGAAGAGGCCAAAACCAACGTTAAACTAGGAAAACAGAAACTGGAAGAGGTGAAAGAGTTCTGTTACCTGGGAAGCAGAGTAACCAACGATGGACGAAGCAAGAAAGAAATAGTGAGTAGAATAGCCCAGGCAAAGAGGGCATTCTTTCAGAAGAAGAATCTACTTACAGCAGGAAATACAAGCATAGAAGTAAGGAAACAATTCATCAGAACATATATCTGGAGCATTTTTCTTTACGGCGGTGAATCATGGACGATGACAGCAGCGGAGAAGAAAAGGGTAGAAGCATTTGAAATGTGGTGTTACAGAAGAATGCTGAAGATTAAATGGATCGACCGAGTAAGTAACGAGGAAGTGCTAAGAAGAGTAGGAGAAAAGAGAAGTCTGCTGACAACTCTAAAAAGAAGAAGGGAAAACTTAATCGGCCATATCTTGAGACACGATGGCCTGATGAAGACTATCGTCGAGGGAAAAGTGAACGGGAAGATTGGAAAAGGCAGGTCTCGTATGAGATACATGGAACAGGTCGTGAAGAATGTAAAAGAGAAGAATTACGTCACAATGAAAAGGTTGGCCGATAGAAGAATCGAGTGGAAAGCTGCGTCAAACTAATCCTAGGATTGTTGACCAGTGATGATGATGATGATGAGGATTATTGACCGATTATATTGATTTCGATTACCGAAACGGTATCATTTATAAACTCCTTGGTTTTCTTAAGGTTAGCAGGTAACACACAGAACTGTCAAATTGTATTCTAATTAAATAAATTTTTTTGTGAATACCAAGGCAAAAATATCAATTCGTTCATATACATCCACCTTGAAATTTTCGCATGGGACATAGCAAAGTGATATGCATCTGATAATCAACTGTCATGAATATAAAATTTAAAAAAAAACAATATTCAGAAAACATATTTTGTTATGACAATACGAGCAGTGAAACGGGGATGTATTAGGAATTTCTCAGACAACTAAATAGGACAATTTTAATTAAAAAACTTTAACTGTATCAGTTATATGGTATTGTGGCGCAGGAATTAGGACATTAGAAATATGATGGCACATAATTAGTGAAAAACAAGAAGGATACAGTGAGTAGAATAACCCAGGCGATGGAGACAGTCTATTGAATGAAGAATCTACTTCTGAATGCCAAGTCCAGATTTGAAGTGAGGAAGCACTTACTTAAAAAGTCCATTCTTCTGGAGCATGCTTTTTATGGCAGGGAGACATGGATGGTGATGGAGACTGTAAAAGGGACACTGAAATTATTTGAAAAGTGCTGGTATAGAAGAATGATCGGTAGAGTAACAAACGAAGGAGCACTAAGAAGAATGAGAGATAAGAGAAATCTAACCAACCATATCTTCATAGCTATTGGAGACTGTCTTCACACCGTCGCCATAAACACAGACTTCAAGAGAATGCTGAATTGGATAAATAGCGAAGTTAGGCCTCTTAGGGAGTATAAGAAGCAAGGGGTGAAGGATGTAGAAGTGAAAAATAATTTTAATGTAAAGAGGTCGGCCGATAGAAAAAAGCAACGGCAAACCAATCTTAAGGTTGATGACTAATGATGATGCACATTACAACCATCTGATTTCTTGTTTATATTTAAACTGGAAAGAATGACTCACGGTTGGCGAAAAAATCATAAGATTAGCTTGCGATGGGGCAGTTTACCATATTTTTTATTGCTAAATCTGTTAGAGCTAGTAATATAAAAATACCCGTATTTTTCCGTTATTCGATCCGTCAATCAGTTCCCGAGAAAAGAAAACTTATGTTATTTAACCCTAATTGGGGGTGCAAAAGACTCGTACGTAGTCCACTTTATTCAATCACAATTGGAACCGTGAAGCTCCTTCGCCTTCTCACAATCGGGGACACGCAGTTGACTCTACCAATAGAAGTGGTTGCGACAGGATCTCTCCAGGCAGACCCCCTTTCTCCATCTCCGCACCCTTCCCGTTCTTCCTCTATACAGTCAATGGCGGGAGGCGGATGACGTCGATATCCTTAACGCTGTTCGTTCGGTGGGCGTCACCTTTTGCTTACTTTAATTTTTTGATTTATGAGCGAATGGCTCTGGTTATAAGATATATGTTTTCACTTAAATTCATTTTTCGTTTCCATCTAACAATTTCATGTGCAAAATAGCGATTTCGGTTCCGAGTAAATGAGCCAGCGTTAATAATGACAGTCATGAGCCGATGACGTGAACGTGGGATTTGAAAACACTTCTACTTGAAGCATTTAACGTTTTGATTTGAACACGTGAATGGCACTGTCACTTCATCAGGGCAACGACCAGTTCCGACTTCGGAAATCACTTTTTTGTTCCTCGAGAAGTTTACTACCAGCTACTTCCCTTATGCCATTAAATCAATGCCTACATATTGTCCTCTATGAAAAAGGACTCAAACATTTTCCATTTAAATATTTATGAGACGTTTGCTTAGACACTGAGTTTTCATTTCAGCTGATTCTTCCAAACATTAACGATGTCTATAGGTTTGGAGGGAAATTAATCCTTGAAATGATCATTTATGAATATTCTTTTAGGAAATAATTTCCTCAAGCATTGAACCTAATGAGAGCAATAAATGAAATGTAAAGGTTATCAAATAGAGTTTAGAATTTCTTATTCCTCTACAGGATATTTATGTGCTCTTTTATTCTCTTCTAAGGTAAAAAATACATGTATGCGCTAGCTATACTGACAGAATTGGCTTCTCCGATCGGCCATGTACCCATGACTTGAGATTTTAAATCAAACAACATATACCTCAATTTCTGTTACTTCCACTACATTAAGCCTGAATCGGTTCCACTAGAGGTTTTATCGAAACGCACAGGCGATTTCTCCATGTACGGAAACATCTGGTTTACAATATGAGAGAAACCAACTACATTCTTTAAAAAAATTTTTAAAGTCAGGAAAATATTCCGTAAGGCCATAAAAACAAAGCGTTTAAATTGAGGTGCTCCACATCTTAGATCACTTAGTTAAATGATTCTCGATAATGATATTTTGACATTTCAAACTCGAAAGACGATAGGGTTATCACTAGAGCGCGGAAAAAAAGTCTTCAATTTTGCAAAAAAAGTCGCCTAAAAAGTCACCAATATTTTTGAATAAAGTTTCTCAAAAGTCTGAGTTATTTCCTTGAGAAAGTTGCTGAATTTAACTGAATTGTTGGAGAAAAGAGCCTAGAGATGCTAGTCCAGGCATTAGGGGATTTTACTTGGAAAAATTAGAGGTAGTTCTGTAAATTGATTTATCCTATGCTTTTTGGGTCGCAAATCCGAATTTGTAACTTACCACCAAAAATTCCCCCCGCAACCCCCCCAAATTTTGAAAATAACACTCAAAAAATCGCTTTTTTAGTTTTTAAATCGTTTAGTTTTAATTTAGGGAAAAACTAATCAGATAATCGGAAAGTAGACAATATAAGCAAAAAAAAAGGTATTCTAACATTTTGACGTAGGACGAACAGGGTCCTTTTCACGGTTTCAGGGCGCCATGGCGCCAGCGCGCCCTTAAACATGCGCCTTGGCGTGCGGGGCTGTATGCTCCAAGTTATGCAACACCGCTTAACCACTCACGTCGTTTATATTCGCTCTCCCGTCTCCCCATGGTTTATTTTCTTCGAAACTAAACCTCCCATCTCATTGTTCCTCTATTTCAATATCTGGAAGTCCCCAGCACCCTACCTCTTACTAAAAAGGCATTAGATGACAAAGAGGGTGGAAGTACACTCCATTGTAAAACCTTGGAAACGGCGTTTTTTCAGTCAAATTTAAAGGGGTAAATTTTATAATATACAATACAAAACAAGTTTTTACATAGGATCAATAATGTTATAAGGCAGTTGAAACATGAATTAATAGTTCAAAACTAAGTTTTCGGCTTAAGAAAAACCGAAAATGAGAAAAAAGTACTTATTTGTTGTCCATTGTACAGGTCAGGACCCCTATTGTCGGGGAAGCTGAGGACCTTTTTCTATTGTTTTTCGCGATAATTTTAATGTCTTCTTCTCCGCTTGATGGCAGCCGAGGGTCCAGGTTCATCTACGTCATGCTTGCCTCTCTACAATGTAGGCTCATTTAATGATCATCTGCACACAATGTGACGCGTTCACCTCGTCGGAAATTCTAGATGATCTTTCATATAATTGTATCATTTTTCCACTGATCTCCTAAACAAAAGCGGAGTGCTAGCATACAGTGTAGCGCTGTCGGCTTGTCAGCAGACCACCCGGGTTCAAATAAGCTGGTTCATAATTAGATCAATGTATTCTTTCAGATCAATCTATCCCTTTGTGTAGTCTTTGGACACCCTCAGCAAAAAAAACTCGAAGTGTGAGGTGGCCCAGGGAAAGGAACAATATGTGAATTTGACATGCAAATGGATAAGTACGGGATTAGCTCTACCCTCACCTATCCAAACCAACCTTCGTGTTGAAGCACTGAGTGAGTGTGATTATTTCATGAACGGTAGAGGAATAGAAAGAATTCACTGCAGTTTCCGGAGCTATTATTAAAATTTCGCATTAACAATTGTTAGGAGCTTACATTTTACAGTACATCTCTGCTCCGTGTAGTACCGCATGAAAAACACAGATGCGTCCAACACACAGTTGAACAAATGTGATCACAACAGCCAAATATTAACTTAGGCATGTGGTTTAAATAAAAAGGCCCATAAAAGTCTCTTTTAATCAGAAAAGTCCCGCCACGCCAAAAAAGTCCCAAAAAGTCTCTAAGAAAGTCATTAAAAACTGTTTTATTTGATGAGATTGGCGAAGATTTGTATTTAAAACCACAAAAGTCCCACTTTTACAAAAAGTCAAAAGACTTTTTTTCCGCGCTCTAGTTATCACCGAAAAGAATTCCTGGATTACTTTCCAAAAACACCAACAGATGCGGAGGTCAGCTGATTTTACTCGTTCCATAAGGAGGAAATAAATAGGTACTTGTGTAATAGGTTGCCGAAACCATACTTCATGGGTATTCCGAACCATCCGGTAGTATAATCTGATCTTTAAGAAAAGAAATATTTTTGTAATTTTTCATCTTATTAATAATTTTTATTTCTTACCCTTGGTACGCTATTTTATATTTGATACTTCAATCCCTACATTGCATGGACAAATTAATTATATTAAATTCTCCTTTTAGAGCGAGCTTCAGGTAATTTTATTAAGAAAACTTTTCTACTACTCTGATCAAACCTATTTCATTCGTATCCCATACGCTGGCTACATATTCAAGGTGGGGCCTAACTAGTGAAAAGTAGCATCGCTCTTTTGTCTTCTCATCACATTTCCCAAGTACTCTTTTTATAAATCCTACCTTTCTCTTGGCTCGGCCGCATGTTTCCCGGATGTGTCGTTCCTACGATAAATCTTTGGAAACTGCTACACCTAAATGTTTTCAACGCATTCGATTTTAGTGTTACTAATGCTATAGGAATGACCGAAGAATTTACACAGTTTGTACAAAAACAAAGTAGCTGTGATTAAATCTGAACCTAGCTGTGAAGAGGCAAGAATAAGGAAAGGAGTGAGAAAAGGCTGTGCACTGTCTACCGTAATCTTTAATGTTTACATCGAGAGACCCATCAATGAAATCAAAGAGAAATCTTCTGGAGTGACTATCCTCGGAGAAAAAATAAGCATGCTGCGGTTCGATGATGACATAGCACTCAAAGCAGAGACAGAGAGGGATCTGAACAAGATTCTAGTAACCTGGAAAGGACAATGGCAAGAAATCAGCTGAAAATAAATAAGAAGACTAAGATATTGGTGTGCAGCAAGAAGGAAGAGGCCAAAACCAATGTCAAACTAGGAAAACAAAAACTTGAAGATGTGACAGAGTACTTTTACGTAGGAAGCCGAGTAACCAACGATGGACGAAGCTGGAAGGAAATAGTCAGTAGAGTAGCCCAGGCAAAGAGGGCTTACTATCAAAAGAAGAATCTACTTACAGCTGGAAATACAAGCGTAGAAGTAAGGAAAGAGTTTATCAGATCAGATACGTTTGAGATGCATGGAACAAGTTGTGAAGGATGTGAAAGAGAAGAAGAATCACGTCACAATGAAAAAGGTTGGCCGATAGAAGAATTGAGTGGAAAGCTACGTCAAACCAATCCTAGGATTGTTGACCAATGATGATGATGAATGCAATAGGATCACTGTATCGAATTATCCCTCCTCCAAAAATTAATGGCTACACACTTTTCAAAGATGAGTTCTGTCATTTGTCGTATCACTCTTGAATAGCATCTAAATCCTTGCTAAGCGATTCCGTATCTTCTAATTTTTATATACCTCTGTACAGTACCGCATCGTCTCCAATAAGTCTAAGCTTACACTTAATCTTGAGTACCTAAGAAATGATATATCTTTTGAAGCAAAAATACTGAAAGAAAAATCCCTCTCTCGGCTCACTCGCGTCCAACGGGAGGGAGAAAGTGCGCGAGAGGAGATGTTGGCTCGGGAGGATGCTGGAGGGAAAAAAGGGTGAGAGACTGGGACCTCGTAGGGGTGGGAATGGGGGGCGGGTGGAGGAGGGGAGAGGAGGGGAATTTGGGAGATGGGATCGCAATGGTCGATGGTGAAGAGAGGAGGGGATGGGGGATGTGTGAGGGGAGGGGGAGGGAGGGATTCGGGAGATTCGGTGGAGGATAACTGGGGGGTGGGGAGAGAGATAGAGAGGGGTGAGTTGGGAGGAGCAATTAAGGGTAAATTACTTCCAATGGCTCCCGGGCGAGGCGAGCCAAGCAAGGAGTCTGCCGGCAGATTCCAGATTAGACTCATCTCATTGTTATCTTCAACCGACATGAGTGCCCCCCGAGTCCGTTTTAATCGATATCTCGCCACGAAAAAGCAGCCAGCAACACCACCTCCGCCATCTTCGCGCGATGCAGTTAAATCCGAGTTTTTTTTACGCATTCGGACGGCCGAGCGCAGCGACTCTGGAAGCGAAGGTCAGTCCGTCGATGAATTAAACGAGCTGACGGAGAGAAGGGAGAGCTGAAAGGGATGAAGCGGGGGTGTATCCAGGGCTTTCTTTTTGCTCCTCGTAAATTATGAGGAGACATTTTTAGGACTAAACGTAAAAAAGTGTGCAGCTATTAATTTTTGGAAGAGGAATAATTCGTTAGAACGATCGTCTGCTGTACGAAAAACGGCAATTGAAAGCGTAGAATCCATAAAAATACCCGGAAAATATGCACCCATTCCAATAGAAAGCTAGTAATTATTAAAAGAGATCGAGGGAAATGTGACGAGAAGACAAAGGAGCGGTTTTCCTTTATACTAGTTATGACCCAAGAATATGCAGCCAGTAGTATGCAGAGTTTTCACCTACAGCTGCACGATCTCATTAGCTTCATATACCCTACATATTTGACCAAGGAACAGTGCAAAACTGAGAGAGAACAACTGGCTCATTACCTTTTAAACTCTTTGTATTCAATTTCTTCTCATTTCCAGTTAGTCAAATTCCAAAAATTTTCCTCATTTATCACATTCACTACCTCATTTAAGTACTTATCCATAAATCGAGTATCTTACAATATTTCCAAAAGCAAGAGGTCAGCCTTCTGGCACCAATCATGGAATCACTTCCCAATGTTTGAAATATAAGAATTAATGTTTCTGCATTCTTTTTCAGATTTAATTTACCATTTCGTACTACCACCTCTACCTGATCCGCAATATCAGATGAAAAATTTCTGCAGAAAAATCTGGCCTTTGCTCTTAGATTTCCTTAGACTTAGTACATCTTAGATTAGACTTACTACATCGGGCGCCGAAGGAACAATGGCGAATACAAGCATGTACTCATGCGTCACGTCTTACCAAGGGCACCTCACGATGGGCACGGAAGAAAGGAGACTTCAGTTGGGGTGGTCAAATAGTCATCCCAAACACTTTCCGTTCATATGGTTCCATCAGAATTTCGAGTTCTCGAGGCTATGTGGCCTACGATAACCTTATGAGAACCGTGCGTACCTTGGTGGTCGAATGCAAACAGTGGTAATCATCGAGGTGGGTACTCGGAAACACGCCGGGGTATTCATTCGTATTCAGGAATATTACTACATCTACATAATACCCTGCAAGCCACCATAAAGGTGTGTGGCAGGGGGTGAACTCTCACCAAACATGCACTACATATCATGCATAAAAAAGGATTAGTACTTGTATAGGTACTGTTCAAAACTACGCTATTTAAAAAAGGATAAAAATAGCAAAACATACATGCAAAAACATGCCGTTAGTTGGGTTAGCTATAAGTCCTTATACCAACATTCAGCTACCAATGTTATCCATTGCTACACTCGTACTGGATATATTTACCGTTATTCATATCCCTAATAGTACGAGGAAAAAAGGACATTTTGAATCTGTCAGTTCGGCAATCTATTTCTCTAATTTTGTAATTATGGTCCAGTCTACCATAGTAAGTTGGGGTCCGCAAAATATTTTTAACATCATCACTGAAAATATAGTCTTGGAATTTGTTTAAGAGATTTAGTCTTAATTTCAAACTGCGATCTGACAATGATTCCCAATTTAATTCATTTAATAGACAGGTTACGCTAGTTACTACTACGTATTCGCTCAGGCTCCGAGGTAGTCGCTCTTGTATTCAGTCGGGTACTCATCCATTCGTCGAGCTATTCATGTACTCATTCGGGTACTTATGTATTCGTCGGGTACCCATATATTCATTTGGGTACTCAAATACCTATGAGTTAATAAATTTGGCGCACTCCTAACGTTGAAGAACAAGAGGACGGGAAGGACGGCAAAGTAAGGTTTCGCATGAGATATATAGAAAAAGTGATGAAGAATATGAAAGTATAAATACGTAAATATGAAGAGATAAGCCGATAGGAGAATTCAGTGGAGAGCTGCGTAAAACCAATCTTAGAATTGCTCACTGATGATGATAAGAGAATGTAAACGTTTTCGTGCAGCGCACAGAAAAATAATCACTACACAGAATCACTACATCGAATGACTGCAAACAGCTTCAATAGCTGAGACCACTTGAAACGATTGGAGCCTCCACTAGCATCGTATGAAGTACACTCTGACAGGGAACAAACTTCACGGTTGGAATAAGAACGAAGTCGGAAATTTCAACAACAAACATTGCCGGCAAGAATAAAATTATATCCGTACCATACTAGTTTTAAACACGAGGTGACCATAAAAAGGAACGGGGAAAATGATGTGGAAGAGTTAAAAAAAAATATTTATCATTGATCTGAAAATGAGGTGTCGCCTAGCTGGGAGAGAGAGCTATGTTATAGATGGATAGGAAAATAGCAAGAATGTATTATAATGAAATCTGCGAGAATATGAAGATTCAATAAAAATTTTAAGAAGAATTACAATTCTTGTTCACCAAGCGGACCACGATTGATTTGTTACATCGATTTGTTACATTCGATGTTTTTGGCTATATTGTATGAAACCAAATATTGTCGGCAAGTCCTCAGTCCTCTAAAATAATATGTGTACAAATACCGGGTACGACAAATACGCGAGAATCGTCTACGAACTAACATATCAATGCGGCGAATAAGACGGGCTTAAACCACAATGAGTACATATGTGTCCACTGCATCAACATTGGGAGATGCAATTTAACACATTAACTATATATTAAAATCAAATTTAAAATATGGTATTCAAAGTTCCAGACACGTTAATTGCTGGGCAATAATTTTTTCCCGCAGACTTTTTACGTTTGCGTTCAAATCCTAGTACTGATTACCAGGAGGCTAGAATTTATTTTAATTCTAATATTATAGAAAAAGTAGATAGGCATTGCAGAATAAAATACGATAGAAATTAAGGAAAATCCCTCCCGTAGTTTGTCTTAGCAATTTCAAGAATAGCGTAACGACATGCTAAAAGTTTATCAGTAAAATACTGTCCACTCTTGCTAGTAGAATCCAATGAACATTTCATCATTCAAGTAATTTGGCCGATTATTTCCTCAGCAACGCTGTTCGTTCTCCAGGGAGAATTTGAGTGAGACGTGCTAATCATGCTCGCACCTGACTAAACACGAGGACGAGTGGCTCGACTTCTACGATACCGATTGAGACTTCGAACGCTTCCGGCATATTAGTGAACTCTTTCAGTCGGAGGAAGCCAGGTGAGGAGGCATCGGTAAGTATCTTTTGGCATTCCAGAGGCATACGGACCACAAGCGACCGACAGAAAAAAATCCGATGGACGCCCGACATTCCTGTGCCTTGGGAATGGACCCACGTCACCCGAAACGTCTCATGTTGCGGTGAAGTGGCGAACTATCTTCCGGAGGTCATATCATATTTCACCTTTTTTTCCCCGCAGGGTCGAGACCTAATAGAGGTGAAACTCGGAACATACGAGCTGCCACTCAGGGCCTGGCAGCAAAGAGCCCTGCGGTTGCTGAAGGAATGCCCGGAATGAGGAGCAGTCACGATGATGAGGCAAAAGTCTAGAAGACGCGGCGAAATCATGACCCTTGGGGTTCCGATATATCCCCCCCAGGGGGCCTGGCACCCCCTGGGTCCTTCCCAAACTTCATCTTCTATCCGCTACCGCCGATGTTTCTGACAAATTTCCTCACGGCCGGCATTCACCGCAACGGGATAGAATCCAATTTTGATTCAAGATTAAGTCCATCTTATCCGTTATAACTGCACTTTCCGTGCGAAAAGGTATCTAATTTGAATACCCATGCATATATCTATGCTTGTATTGTTTCAAAAAAACTAATTTAAAACTATGCGTGTACAGTTTAGCTAAATATTATCCCTAACCATCCGACCACATTGGAAATAATCTTATGTAATGTGGTATATCCCAATGCCTTTCATATAAAACGCAATAACGATTCGCAATGACCAAGTACCTAACCCTTTCACGCTTGCTCTTTTATTGCAAATAACTCCCGGTTTGGTGAACTTATTTGCTTTTTCACTAGCATGGTCGCGAATATCCTATTTCACTACCGCAACTTAAAGGCGAACGGACGAAAGTGATCCTGGGATTATATTCAAGTTGACGTTTTCGAACCTCCTAGATTAGCCAAAATTATGGATTCATTTATCTTTGTTACTCAATAGATTTTGAAAGTGTTTCAGTTTTGGAACATCTGAATCGGGATTTGCTCCTTCACGATGACAAAATACTTTGTACGCTATCTATCACTTTCAGAATAAGACGGAAGTACCTGGATTCCTCTACCATTTGTGACATTCGTCTGGAGTTAGTGGCGGCTTAAATGATGAACGGCTCACCACGTCAGAGAAAGCTAAGGGGGCTCTGGGCGTACATTTGGTAAAATTTTACTCTAGTAGTTTTTAGAGCTGGCCGAACGACAGCTCAAATCCATTGCGCTGAAAAGGAAAGAAGGGTAGCATGGCGCAAGTATTATTTTAAGGAAAGGAGGCAAAGGAGATGAATGTTCAGCGTATTTGTGGTTTCTCTTTGATTACTCTTTGATTACTTTGATTTGATACGCGGAGAATACTTCCAGCTCCCCCTAACAGATTAGCACAAAGCTTGTGGTAGGGCCGTTCAGGGTGGGCTAACGCCAACACAGTTTTTTCCGCCCTCCTTCGCTCCCCGCACCCAAATAAAACCCTATGAAGCCAAAATTCAATAGCACATATTATTACCTTAGCTGGTGGTCTCCTACTTCAAATAATTGATTCACTTATTAAGGCACGGAATCAGATCGCAAAGAAAAATAAATAAAATACGAACCCGTAGGAATTGAAACTACCCAGTCACCTCGCAGTTCATTCGCACGTTTTTTTTATTTTTCATGGACCCTAAAAGAGTACAGTTTGCAATTTACATAGAGTACCTTAACAAATAAGAAACACACAATACAAACAACCATGCCCTGGTCAGTAAATATCCAACCCCGATGAATCTGCGACCCTAGGAACAAGCAAGCGAGGAATTTACCCCGTCGTTACAGAGATAAACAACGTTCCCCCAACGGGACCGAATTTCATTCTTCCTTTCCAATAGGATAGTATTATTTTTTTTACTGTCTCGATCAAACTATAAGATATGGAGTGCATATTTTAGGCAGTTCGATTTTATAATGACGCTTAGAATTTTTCCTCATTAATTAAGAAGTGAAAAAATTCAACGGCCCGATAACTCGACGGCAAACTATTGCATTCCGGTAAATGATACCTGTGACGTGATACTCTTTCCTCTGCCTGCCACTAGGTGATGCTGCGGACGTTTCCAAGCAGACGGTGCACTCCTTTAAAGCTTATCAACTAGTACCCGAGGTATATTTATTTAGAATATTTATAGTTAGGTATTACCTCTTAATTATTTATTCAAAATTATTTATTATATTATTTCATTTGAAACGGCATTTTACTAAGATCACCATGAATTTTGCCCCAAGTCGCGCGAATTTCACGCCATGATTCGCAGTAGCAGAGGACTACACGAGCAGGATGGCCTGGAGCTTATAAAACGACTATTAATGCCGAGGAGATTTTTCTAACTTTGATAGTTTTCATAGGCTATTATTATTTACATATTCACTACAGCTAAGGGGCTCTGAAATAAAACGGTAAGTTCAGAAGACGAATATTTCCCACTCCTCGCTATGTGAACTATTTATCTGTTAGGTCAGCAACAAGGCAGCGCATCTCTGAGCTTTTTCAAATGACTCAAAATTAACATTCAATCCTCTGATAAACTGGAATTTCTCAATTCAAATTTTTGCGTAAAATGAATGCATTCGTGGTTGGGCACGAATCGCAATTAATTAATTCTGTTTTCTTTGATGAAGGAGCTAACCTAAATCAGAAAGAAAACTCGTAATGCAGAGAATCTGCGGGGGGGGAAGTGTACGGAAAAATTCCGAGATGGACTTAGATGGAGAGGGAGGAGGGAAACTGGGGGGGGGGGTGTGATGTGAGGGAAAGGGCAGTCACGAGGGTGGGCACCGATGAAGGGTTCACGACGGAGAAGACCAGAGAGCGATGAGAAAACAAAAACAAGGCGGTGCCGGGCGGGAGAGAGGCTAAATAGGAGGCGGTGAGGAGGGGATCATCAGCGAGACAAGTAGCAGTCAGTCCAAGGTAGCGGAGAGTGTTGGGGATCAGGGGAGGAGTGGGGGGGGGGGGGGCGCGGAGCGGATGGACAGGGAGTGCCGTAAAGACGATGCGTGTGGTTCAAGGGGCGGGAGGATGAAGGGAGGGGAATAAGGAGAGGGAAAGAAGGAAGACGGACGTGCGGTCCAAAGTGGTACAGGCAAGGAGAGGGAGGGACTTGAAAAAGAGTTCGGATCGCGTAAAAGGACGAGCTCCGAAATGGACAAGCGGGAGAGGTGGAAAGGCGTGGAAAAAATATTAGATGGCGAACGGTTTTGAGATAAGAATCCTTGAAAGGGGGAGGAAAGAGTAGAAGGGCAAAAAAATGTTAAGCCTTCGACGGAGAAGAGGGTGAAGTGGATGGGGGTGAGAAGGAGAGGTGTTCACCCCTTCATCCCTTTCAAGCCACTCTACCCCCATCATCCATCCAGGTGGAAAAAATTGGAGAAAAGAGAGGGAGAAAGAAAATCTCTCTGAGTGAGAGGTGAATGGAACTATAAGAAGATACAAAAATCAAAAGTATGGTGAGAGGTAATGGGAGAGGCAAACATGGGGAGTGCATACGTATTTTGTTCATCATGGGTGTTCTCAAGTCTGTTTCCGCACTAATAGGCGCTTCAGACCGGGAGGAAAGGCAGGATAGGATATGGAAGGGATAGGGGACCTATCTCCCGGAAGCATATACATATTTTGTTAACCACTGTCTAAGCAATATTATAACCATATATTTTGTTAAACACTGTCAACACCGTATATACTTTTGCCGCACCTTATGGTGGCTTGCGGGGTCAGTTCTCCAGCCACCTTACCAACCCGATCCAATACTTATTTTTGGTGTTTACAAAATGAACGTGAATATCCCCATTTTGAGGTAATGCTTGATCTTCATATTTTACACTGCTAACCAGAAGGCTTACCAAACTTCCCAGCCTGCGATCATAATCCTGAGGTGAACGTAACAATCATTTTCTGGGCAGGATTCGGGACCTTTGTTTTGCCTACTCGGAATATTACCGACCAGTTTATTTTGTCATTCATAATGAAGTTCAACTTTGTAAACTCGTACTGTACCACCACTAAGACATGAAAAATTACATCCATTCCAGGATGATTTACTACTATTTAAGAGTTTAAAACATATGAAACATATACAAAAATTTCCATGCAGCCGTTATCATTGCTTTACATGTAATTTTCTTAAGCACTGCGTTCTTACTATCTCCCTCTATTTCATTCAAACACCTTAACGTCTCACTCCTTTCCTACATCAAAATAAATACTTCCGCATACAATCTTCTTCGAAACACCAGGTCCTCTTTTAATATGCTCCACTCCTCCGAATTTCAATCGGCAACATCCTTACCTCCCCCTAACGCCCTAACAACATCAATTTATGTTCCCTTCCATCCTTTTTGCCACCCCTTTTTCTTTCTGCGCCAACATTTATCCTGCGGTCAGTATATCCTTGACCTCTCTGATAGATGCCTACGCATCGGCACAATATAGTGCAATATTCTTGTATCATACTCTACCCTAGTCTTGCCTCGTAGCTCCCAGCTCGTAGCATGTCCTTAGTACTTTCATGTACGTCAACCCCTCTTTTGCTCAAGTATTTCTCCTCAACATTGCAGCTACAGTGTCCATTTTCCGTAAAACACTATCCAAGGGGATAGTGTCTTACGGATCTTACTTTAGTTTATATATGTGCTCCAGCTTTCATATTTACACATGATTTACTCTATGAAATCTCGTTAGTTTTTCCCATAGCAACTCATTTCAGTTTTGGGAGCTCAAACGACTAAGGTTATTTATAAGAGTATATCACGATAAGGTTAGATGAAATTTTGTAAAATTTTAATCCTAATTCAACACACAGCATCCACAACCCTGGGCGGGATTCGCGATTGCGGCTTTGGATTACCAGGCCGGCGCGTTACAGCTACCGCGACCAACTATTTTTGTTCTATAGTAATTTACAGTCATTCGAAATATTTTATGATGACTACGTGGGGCATCACTAACCATCTGCAATATCTTACGTTAGCTTATCTAACAGCACTTATTTTAATTATTTACTATACACTAGGTCAGCAATCGTCTCCAAGTTCCAAAACTATCACCAAAAAATATGCTTTTTATTCCAAAATCCTTTCTACTAGTATCCGCATCCCAATGATCTCAAGGATTTCATGCGGTGACGACCAAATAACGCTTGACCTCTCTAGCTCCGAGCCAGACGCCAACAACAGTGTGTTGTAACCCGAAGTCACCAATACGCATGACTCTTTTCCTTGAAGACCATCAGGTCTTGGGGAAATATGACTAAGGGAGGTTTCCCGCTCTACCTTAATAACGATTTCAACTTCACGCCATCATTTTAATTACTGCTTTAGTTAAACGCGAACCCCTTTTTTTTACAGATGACTCAGTGTAGAAGAGACTCCGTGAACAACCATTTCTCTGCCTCCTGACCTTCGGCCTATCTGCCATGGGCTCTCCTCAATGGGAGCAATTACCACTGTACAGGGAGTAACAAAGGAATATCATGACACATGATTCGCTACTTGCGGTTCGTTATGGTCTGAAGAAGCAGACTGCAACGTCGTCTTCGGTTTTGTTATAATTTGAATTTCACGCACTTATCAACACAATGATTCAAGTTTTCAGCTATTTTCAGCTAAAGCGCTTTGCACGAAATAAAAAGCAAGTAAAAATCACAGTCATCGTCACATCGGGGTGCAAAACGTTTTGGATTTTGATAGGCACGCCATCATGTACAAGAAAACAAACTGTTATCAAGACCGTAAAACGCATTTGAAAAAACGGCATAAATGTAATAAATATAAAAGAGGAGTCAGCGTATTCCACTGAATAGAAAATATTTATCACAAATACAATTGCGATTCATCCTCTACCAATTGATTGCTAGCGAAAAAGATGTCCTGCGTTTTAATTGCGTGAATCGTTTCGCACATTTAGGCTCTTTTTGGCAAAGATGCTTTAGATAAATGGCGGCTAAAATTTTGTTTCTTAAATACATAAACTAATGATGTTTTGTGATTTTTTTGACCATCCGTTAATAATAGTGGCAAGTACGTTTTGAAAAGCCCTAATATACAGTAGAATGTCAGTCATCCCAGATTTTGAGAAACAATAATATTATGTTAATGAAGTCAAGAGATTGTGCACGAATTTACTCTACGTAACTAATGTACTCCTTTAAAGAGCCAAAGGAAAAGGTTACCACAATACAAGAAAGTCCATTGGTGTAGTAGAATATCAACGTAGGAGGGAGGAAATCCTCTCTTTTAATTTTATGCAATCTAAATACATATATAACAGCTTTCCAATAAATTATGTTGATGCATTTTGATTCATGGTGTCTATGTAAATTCCAGCTCCAGGCATTTAAGGGACAGTAAACTCCATGTAACTGGAATAAAGTGTCCTCGAGGAAATTATTCAATGACGATAAAGCGCCAGGGAGCAAAGTATGGAGAGATCGGACAATGACCGGGATATCGACGTTCCAAATTGGAACAGTTCCCAAGGTAAACACAACTTGCGTAGCATTCTTCGTTTCTGATCGTTCCAGGAAACCTCAAGCGGCAATCGGAGGAAAACTACTTCCCTTCTCCTCAAAACAAGAATTCCACATATCGTTGCGCTTTTCTTCAGTCAGGCCTTACAATCACCCATGAAACCGATCTTCGGTTTGAGGACTTGCGGTTTGGTTGGTCACGATGGACATTTTCTTCCCCACAAAATGGATTCCAAGGAAAACGAGACCCCGAAACACCTGAAATTCAAATGTCGGTATTTTCCACCGAAGCTTTTTATGTAATGGTGGATTTGAGAACTATTTATCTAAAACATTATTTATATTTTTAAATAGTTAGTAGAGCTCACTAAGGCCTGAGGAGATTCGCATTGCCGATGTCGGAATTCAAAAGCTCCACTATTGGAGGAGCGTCAGAGCCTAAATATTCAGAATCTCAACTAAGATCCCGCTTCCACTAAATACGTCCTAAAGTTTCTACTTCGAGTCAAATTGCTGTGTAGATTCATCCTGCAAATTTGGTATTGCCACGCTATATACTAGTCATTTAAAAAGCAAAAAACAATATCATCGAAAAAGATTCCTTTATTGATTTTCAGTTTTGTTGCTTCATGTAGAGATCTTGGCTCCTTGATGCATCATCCACTTGTAATTCGTGACAGTGCCTACTGAATTAAGGCTGCACTGGGGAACACAAAATGACGCAGTTTCCTACCCGTACCTCAGATAATAGGTCTCAGGACAACTTTTTAAATCGTCTTGAAATGCTATTTAAAAAATTGTAAATGATACTAAACAGTTTGGAGATGATAACCACATATTTATGTAATTCACTTCGAAGCATATATGAACCGGCGAGGTTCTGAATGTGGCTGAGCTGAATCACGCTGAGAAGTAATACTACCTTTGCAGGTACAATGCGTATACCAAATTGACTCTTTGTAGGGATTTTAGGACGCGAGCAGTAGAAGCGAGTCTGTAGTTGAAATTCTGAATTTTTCCCTAGTTAGTACCACAAGGGAAGAAGCTGTTTGTGAAAGCGGGAATAAATTTAGTCCGAGTGACCACTTGGCGGAACCAAGAATGCAGGACATAGGAGCTCGTCAGCCTTCTGGTAACCAAATATACGGTTTGTGTATTTTAATGCTTTACGTATTACCTGCAGAGGCTCAGTAAGCGTCAAGATAGCACTGTAGTTAGAACGCTTGGCTGTGGAATGTAAGAATTCGGTTTCAGATACGGACGATGGTTCTCCAGCCATTTCCAATCAAAAATATTTTATATTAGAACAGCAAAACCCGTTTAAATATTGCAGATGCATGATTGCATGCAGATTTAAATATTGCTCCCAAGAGAGTGGAATGGGGGCGTTCACTCGGAACCGAAATCGCAATTTTTTGCACGAAATTGTTAGATGGAAACGAAAAAAGAATTTTAGTGAAAAAATTAATCTTCTAACAACAACCATTCACTAATAAATCAAAAATCAAAATAAGCAAAAGGTGACGCCCACCTAAAGAGCTGCTGTGATAACATTGACGTCATTTTCCTCCTGTCCTTGACTGCTTTCAGGGGAGGGGGAAGGAAGAGGAGGGGAATTCTCGGAAGGTCTGCTCGCACAGATGCTGTCGAAATCGCTCCCATTGGGAGAGCCAGCTGTGTCCCCCCCTTTGCGATAAGGCGAAGTAGCTTCGCGGGCTCAGTTGTGATTGGACGAAGTCGATATACGTCAGAGGTTGCACCACACCCACTTTTCCGAAAGGGTTAAAAACATCAGTTTTTCGCCGCTTATAACTCGCGAAATGATTGACGGATCAAAAAACGGAAAAATACGGGTCTTTTTATTTTACAAACTCTATCATATTCGGCAATAAAAAAATTATGGTAAACGACCCCATTCTCCCTTCCCCGACCTTACTTTGTGAATTTCACGCAATTGTTTTTAAGTTTACTTACCCTGGAAAAGCAATCGCCATCTAACTTCATTTATCCTATCCAGGAAACAAAAATGATTGGATTTAAGAGGAAGAGGTCCAAGGGTGAAGTGGAATTACGCAATAAGTTCTGTCTAATATTAATGGAACGTACCTAGGAGTCTACAGTATAAGATCCCAACCAACAGAAGGAGTAATGAAGTTGAGGTGCACTCCCACTTGCATTTGGTACTCAACTTTGGATCAGTAATCCGATCATTAATTTTCCACTGCCAGAATTCAAACCAAAATCCTAAGGATGCTAATATTCTTGCCATCACATGATTCCCGAGCGCTTCGCAGCTCATATTAATAAGCATTGAGCTTAACCTTCCACCGTCAAATCAAATCAACCTGCCGGACAATCCCCAAATGAGTGAGATGAGTAATCCAGCCCAATGAATTCTGGCTTCTGATCCAACATCCAGTGGGTGCTCAGAACTCACGCGGCTCACATTACGAATAATGCAGTTAAAGAGTTATGGTTTTTCTCCTGAAGAGTTCGGGCATCCGTGCGTAAGCTTACATAATTCCATCCGCGGAAGATGGGCTGGAGCACTAAGGGCGGGAGAGAGGGCAGGACCGCCCCCGACCCCCTTCGCCCCGGATTGGGGGACAGGTGCGTGAAACGGGAGCAGTGTCGGGAAAAAGAGAACCGGGGAGGGGCCCTGGTGCGGTGATCTCCGAGGAGCGCGGGGAGAAAAAAAAGACAACCGGTTTCCAGGAAAGGAAGAAATGTTTTTTCTTTTCTACCTCGAGACAAGAACGGGAAATATCCAAGACCTCATCCCCACCACTATCCTCTCAGATTAAAAGCAAAACCAACCACAAACTCACACTATCCAATAGGCCTCCGGATTTATCATCAAGGACGACACACGAACAGTCAGAAAGGCCCACCCTTGGTCGAACAGCGCCCCCCCCCCCCCCCCCCATTCCTCCCAACCGAATAATTCATGGGACGACAGATGGGCCAAAGTGATAAAAAAAATAATACAAGAGAAGAGTATATTAGAGGGATTAATCCACAAATTAGGATATCCTCATTTCTGGCGAAAAGGTTGAAGGGATGTATCTGACGGGATATATCTGTCGCTTGAAATTTGAAATTTGTTTACGTTGAAATATGGTAAACCACTCGTCGAATTCAAATTGAGTTCTGGTCTGCAAGTAATATGATAGGTAAAAACGACCACGAATATATTTGACTATAAATAATGGCCAAAAGAAATGGGGAACTACAATTTTTGAACCGTATTTCACCAGTATGGAAAGTCTCTTGAATAAAATGGAAATTATGTACACATAAAAATTAGTACGAAATCAATCATCTGAAATATTCTGACTGGAGGAGATAAGGTATCAAAAAACTGTCACATCCATTTTATGCCCTGATAATCCATCATGTACTCTAAGCTTTCTCATATCTGGCATTATATCTATGGATTTATATTCCACGCGCTACAAAAACAATTTATTGAGGAGAGCGATTTTTATTTTCAAGTTAAATATCAAAAAATTAATAAGCTAATGCAGCTATTCTTAATGCCTTCATGCATGAATATGATTGTCTTGATAATTTTTGTAGTATTCCTACCGCAACGAAGGAATTAAAAAAACTACACATCCACAGTGAATATGTTTGACGCTAAAAAAAGGGCCCAATACTTGGTCCGACATATGAATAATAATTCACATCAGAAATATTGTAAACACCTATTAAATAAGAGAAATGGACCAAGACAGTACTATTAGATTTTTACATGGCTAAAATAAAGCGTTACTAATGCTATCCAAAGAATGATATAAAGTAAGATAGGAAAACAGTTAAGTATTTATATTTAATTTTTTTTAAGGAATCAAGAGACATTTAAATTTAAAATTAACTCATAGGTAGGTAATAGTCGAGTCTAGGGGGGTATTTTATAGTCTAAGGAGTTATAGATTAGTCCAATGCGTAAGAACGAAAGAATACAAGATACATAAGGCATAATGGAAGATCTTATTTTTTGGAATAAATTTGTAACAACAAAAGACATTGAGTGAAACATTAAAAAGAGTGCTTTCAATGAGTATATAAAAAATATTTCTTCTATTTCAAAAAGAAAAAATTTCGAGGAATTTCATGGCGAATCTTGATCAGAAGGCATTAGATTCCTATCAAAATAAACCATCCCTCTGGAACCGTTATGTTCATGACATCGCTTGTACGGCCACACGGAAATGAGAACTCGTGCTATTCCTGAAACACCTTCATCAGCAAAATCTCGCCATAAAATTCACGATGGAGATTGAAGAAAAAGGTCGCTCACCATTTTTAGATGTGTTGGTGAGCGAAAAACCAGAGAGTAGCCTTGGTCATGCAGCAGAAAGAAAGCCCACACAGTTTTGGAATCAAAATTGCAAAATCAGCCCGCCTATAAGAACTCCATGATCAACACTTCGGCTCATCGTACCGACAGTTTTCCAGACTCTGAATCCCTTTCCTCAGAGAAACAACATTTGATCTCGGCACTAGAGAAGAGCGGATGGCCTAGGTATGTGGTCCTTTTAAGGAAGGCAAAGAAAGAAAAGGAATTGGAGGAGATCAGTTCCAATGATAAACAGGGCCGAAGGAAAACCTAAAGAAAATCCAGCAGCACATTTCACAATACCATACAAGGCAGGGACGGCACAAAATATTAGTAAAGTCCTTCAAAAGTATGGTATAGTGACGAGGTTCTCAACTCCAGAGAAAATAGGAAATATTCCCAAAAAACTTTTAAAAAATCTTGCTTATGAATGTGTATATGAAATAAAATGCAGGTGTGGGAAATTCTACGACGATAAAACGGGGAGAAAAATTAAATGCAGAATTAAAGAGCACCAGAGGACAACCGAAAAGAAGAAATTAAGCCTCTCGGCAATAGTAGAACATGCTTGGTCGGTACCATGACATCATATTACCTTTCGCCAAACGAGAGTACTGTCGAAGGGAAATCGCTCCTTTCCCAGGCTGATCAGAGGCCGTAGAACTAATTGAAAATCCGTCAAATTTAAATCGGGAGGATGCATAACCTCTCGCCTCGACCTGTGATGGAGTAGTCGGACCACAGCGAGGATGATTGGGACACAATGTAAATCAAATTCCAGCAGCGTAACAGAACAGTCAGGCGCAATAGAAATCAAAGGCCTAACAACAAAAATAAATAAAAACGAAATACACGAGTGCAAAATGTCCTTCCGACCTGAAGACGCCCCTAGGATGAGGTAGGACGCTTCCGTCTAAAAAACAAAGCCTCCGAAAAAATCCTTGAACATTATAATATTAAGGAATTGATAAGTCGCGGTAATCTTCTTAAGAAAATTCATTACTTCTATTTAAAACAATGATTGCATCCAGATTGGCAGAATGCAATAATAGAGGAGCTAAGGTAAAAAATACAATTTAGAATAGTCTTGAGGAATCCATTCATATATTTTTCTTCGCTCATCAAGGATTTAAGATACGATCTAATTTTCCCCTTCTTATCCAGCCATTTTCTTCAACTATACTCTAATAAGAGGTTTTTTCACTCTCATTGCTGGGAAGATTGAGACGAGATCTTGATTGCACTACAAAGATGCTCACTTAGAGCACGTCTCCCGGTCTCATTGAAACACCGAATGCGAATCACCAGCAGAAAGATCGAGAAAATAGAAAAGTGAAAAAATGCGTGTTCCACGACAAATACAGCGAGTGATGAACCCTTGGAAATTTGAGTACATTTTTCACACTAGTATGAGCAAATAGAAGCAATATATGCTTATAAAACAACATGTTAAGGCCAATCAGTGGGAAATTTTGCAGGTGCTACTTATAAAACGTGTGACTGAAACGAATGCACATGAAATCCACCAATACTCATGAATGACACCCTTTGCGATTGAAATGAAAATTTCAAAGATACTTCCAAAAGTAAACACTTGGAGGAAGTTGATAAATGCTCTCTCAGTCAACTCTGTCATACATTTAAGAAAACGTGATCCGTCACTTTCGATTGGCTTGTACCGGTTTTATCGATCTTAATTTAATGTTTCCGAATATTTTAGCAGCAACAAAGAAATTTCTCAAAGACATGAGATCTAGACCAAAAAGTGGCCACAAAAATAACTCAAAACACAGTGAAGGATACCTGAGTGATTAGACGAATTCTCTAATAACAGCGCCCCAAACGAAATGCCTTCAGAGTAGAATTCAATGAGGAAGTAATACCAAGATAAAAAGAATTGTAAAATGATTTTTCGCATAAATGTATTACGCAAAACAGTATGTTGCATTGGGATAAGTAACCACAGCACATTAATGAGTGGAAAGAATGATTTAAACCGCTAGGAGACAGATTTAAACCTCTAGGAGACAGATTTAAACCGCTAGGGGACACGTTAGTACGTTATCCTTCAAGCGTATCCCGCTGTACTACCAACTTGGATCAACTTTCACTTTCTTAGCAGAATAAAAGACTATTAAAAACTAAACAATGCAAGTCAATTCAAAAATTTTCAAATAATGTAATTTATGCCCCGTAATATTATAACTTGCGTACCGCTGTAAGTGTAAACGGTAAAAGTAGCACACACGATTATGTGCTCAAATGGCCAAGGTGTATCACACTAACTACTGGCATTAGCTTGCTAACAGATACTAAAACTGCTACGAAGAATATATAGAACATAATGAAATATTAAAATAAACATATAAATTGCAAACTATGCCTAATTACTTCACCACAGAACGCCAAAAGCTTCCACGGACCATCTATGCTATGCTGATCGCCAGCCAGCCATCGTAGTCTAGCAAACTATCCACAATGCATAATACAACCTATTGTTCTAATTCTGGGACATATGCACATGACTAGGCGGGATTTGAACCAGTGATCATATGGTTATTGATCTGGCTACCGCGGCCAACACGGAGGCGTATGGAATGGAAGTGAGGTCTCCAGCTGTGAAATTATTGTTATGAAGAAATCAGGACCTGAAGTAAAATGAATGCAAAAGAAGTCGTAACTTTGAGAGAATTTTATATTATCAGTTTTTTAATGAAAATTCCTTTAAAGCGGTGGTCTTCAAAAGTTCGCATTTCTCACGAAAATATTTCTCTTAGGGCAATAATGAGAATGGAAATGAATCTGATTCACAACTTTGATGAGAGGCTTTAAGGTTGTAAAAATATTTGACGAAAGCCACGTCAATTTTAGCGTGTTTCAGTTCTCAAGAAATCATAATGCTTCTTTTTTTTACATTTTCACCAATTTTTTAGACCAGTCCCAGGAAAGGTAGGCCGTGAATTATGTTGATTACGACTCATTAAACTGCGGGCCCTTTCAGCCTGATAGCATTTGTTGCACATTCCAAAGATTATGGCCACGACTCAGACGGAAACCTAACAGTTCTCTTGAGTCTAAAATGATATAATATTGAAATAGCCGCGAAAGAAAAAAATGCTATTTCACCCCTATCCATTGGAACAGAAAAGCAACTAGTCGAATATTGGATATTTTTTCACATCAATATCACAATTACGAGAGGGAAACAAGTGGCATACCATAGCTATGATCCCTGGGAAACCAAAAGTCCACTTTCTTAAGACAAGTTAGCTCTCAGGTTTTCTTCCGTTGCTAAAGCTCCACTTCCACTTTGAATTTCAAGCTATGAAAAAGCTCAAGACAAAATCCCTTAGATAGATCCCTAATAAATTATCTATCTAAGTCCACAGACCGATCAACATTGACTATGCTATGAATAGATTCCCTTCTATCGCTGAAGTATCAAAGAATACCAGTTTAACCTGACTGGGTGGTGAGGATAAAGCAGCAAGCAAATGGTGAGTCAGAATGGGCTAGGATACACCGGGGATGGGGTAACGTTTTCTACGTTTCACACTCGTGTTTTGCATAGTCAAACAGTTTGAGATTGAGAGAGGAAATAAAAGTTAGTGGGAGTTAAAGTAAGACCAATTGATAATATTCAATAGATTTGTGATTATGCTATCAGTATTCAGTCACTAGTTATTCAGGGGAGGTGACCGATAGCTTAGGTCATTCGCACCATTTAGGATAGGCGGGTAATTGGGTAATGGTAAGAGCATTTCAGGAAATGGAAGTAGGGTGGAGAGAAACCAGACGTCGGCATTAGCCGACTCTTAACGACTGGCGCCAAAGGGACCACGGCTTAACATCCCATCCGATGGACGAAGTACTGAACTTGGAATGCTCTCCACTAGGCACTCAAGTAAGGACCGGATTTCCACTGAAAAATCCGCCACTGCCGGAAATCGAACCCGGACCCTCGGGATGGAAGGCCAGTACTCTAGCCAACATACCAACCAAATCCCCCATTACTCAGTCTATCAGCACAAGAAGAGTAGGCGAAAATTAGCGCGATGGAGGTACACTGCGATAGAGAACATGGATAATCCATAGTGAAAGGAATGATTGGAGATTCCCACTGGGGTAGGTACTATAGGTTAGATACTGCTGGCTAGATAGGTACTGTAGTAAATAAGAGTTTTTGAAGCTATAAACTCGAACAGGTGGAGCAGTTTCCCTAACTTCGGAGCATCTCAAGATAATAGCTTTAGTAACAAGCACATAAGGAACAGAACTGCACTGGCTAAGGATGCGTAAACGAAGAGGCCGAAATTGATGAGGTCTATTCATTGAAACTTAAAGAAAAGATTAGTTATAAACTCGAATACAAACTGTGCGGTGCATGAAGCAGAAAACTACTCTTTACGAAAAGTAGACAAGCGGAAAATCTAGTGCTTTCACGAATGGGTAAGGAAGATAATGGAGAATGCAGTAGCTAGAAAGTAGAGTGGAAGACGAATTAAGTTAGTTAGTTATTTAGGGGAGGCGACCGACAGCTGAGGTCATTTGCGCTATACAGGATAGGTGGATAATTGAGTAATGGTAGGTGTTTTCAGGGAAGGAACGGAGGAAGGATGGAGAGAAACCCGGCGTCGGCATTAGCCTACCCTTAACGAAAGGCGCCAAGGGGACCACGGATTAACGTCCCATCCGATGGACTGAGTACTGAACTTGAAATGCCCTCCACTAGGCACTCAGGTTGGGACCGGTTTTCCACTGCCGGGAATCGAACCCGGTCCCTCGGGATGGGAGGCCAATACTCTAGCCACCGCACCAACCCGATCCCCGGAAGACGAATGAAGAAGTGAATAGTATTTTAGGAAGAGATGTATGTAGTCGGAGGGGTAATGAATGGAGGTCGAAGGCATGCAGATTTTAAGGGAGAACGGCGAAGTAAATGAGGGTTGGATGGGAAGGAAGATAGGAAAAGACCAGAATTCATTGGCACTATAGGGCAGGGACTATCGGCAGATTAGGACTGTTGGTAAAACGCTTATGATAACTCTTCCTTTCGCCCAAGTAAGGGTGTCCGACTGAGAAACAAAACACCACCGAACCGCAAATTACAGCCCTCCCACCAGTCGTTTGCATCAGTCAAAGCTTAGAATCCCAATCGCCTGAGGTCACCGGCTCACTGAACTCAGGCGATGAAGTTGATGATTCACGCAAAAAGTAGTTGCTTTGAAAACAAGGGTGCGTAAAAAATTTAAAAAAATTGGCCCTAATTGTATTCTATCGCCGGAATGGCTCGAGTCTAAATCTCTCAAATCATCGTCAATTGGTGCCTCGATTCAGTTAGGCAGAACGCAATACTCTAATTAGGTATGCAGAATGGTAATTAAAGTCGTGGGTGGTACTGAAGACCACGAAACAAATCAACATACGACTGAAGGTTCCTAATCATCCTAAATTGGACAATCATTAATATTTGTTATCAGCGTCCTGCCATTTAGGCAGGTTTAGATGAACATGAAACATTATAAATGATTTTTAAGCAACATGATGCGCATTACACTCTTCTTACCTCATACAATCACATATACCGGAATGCTAACGGCCTATAACAGCTAACCCTACTAACAGAATGTTTTTGCATGTTTGCTTTGCTATTTCTATAATCACCCCCTGCCACACACCTTTGTGGTGACTTGCAGGGTATTATGTCGATGTGGATGTATACAATCCTCACTCTTCCCTGATAACCCAACATGCTTCCCTCGATCACTTCCTTCCACACACCATTGCCCTTTATCACCTGTTAGGTCCACTCTCGCAACACCTCACTATTTTCTTTATCATCTTCCTCTCCTTCGTTACCAATGCGTCAGCCTTCCTTTCCACTCACCTTCCTTATTCTTCTTCCCTTCCACGATTTAAAAGGCCGTTCACTAATTTTTTTCTACTCCTTTAATCCCAAGTTACAACGCCACTCTCCGTATCTTACTTTAACAATTCTTTGCTCAACACCCTTTCCCAATGACTCCGTCATTGGTCCTCAATGGTCATTGAATAAACTCCTATTTCACCAAACTAAATCTTCTTCGAGCATCTTAAGCGCACTACCCATTTTCCCCAATCGTAAAATTGTTCCTACTTTAATATACATCCCTCTATCATTTTAATCGTTAGCTACAGCTACCCTCAACATTCAATTTTTATTCAGTTTTGTAGCGCACCTAACACTATCTCCAAGCACTTAGCTGAATGGCTAACTTCATCAACCGCAAATCTAACGTAATTTAATAAAACTTTCCCCCTATTACACCACGGAAAATTAAGATTTAGCTCGATGTGCCTACCCCTCAAATTCATCTTCCAACCTCGACATTGCAACCCCAAAACATATTGTGTTACACTGAAGGAAAATTGAGTCTATCGTACACTAATTCGTTTCACACCATCAAAAACAAAGGAAAATATATTACCAGAAAACACTACCATTGTTTTTGAAAAATACCTAATTTGAAAAGTCAAAACACCCTTTTCTGGTATAAAGAGTTTCCGCGCATTATTGGTGAAATACTTAATATTCATTTTCCGTGGACCCTAGTCCTGCGCTCATTTGTCCTCTTTTCTCTCTCAAAATTTTACATATGGAAATAAGAAGAAAGGTTTGCAAATAGATATTAAAGAAATGTAAAATAGGATGGTTGAGCTCTACGGCCTCTATTCTGTAAGGTATTACTATTAGGGACATTGGAGTTATAATTGCCTTACATTAAAGAATTGGATTTTAATTATCTTTTAGATATCGACTTTTTGCAAAGCATCTCCAATTATGATGACCAAAATGACAAGGAAAGTTGATCTGCATCAGTAAATTTCGGAGGATGCAGATCATCCTCGCTGCGAAAACCTAGGTACGGAAAGCATATATCAATGTAAAGCGATTGATGTCAATATAGTTAAACTTGAATTCCATAGTGAATGCATGTATGCCGAAGAAATTCACTGAGTACGCATTTGCGAGTTCGTTCCATGCACTCGAACATTGCATAGATCCAGATTACTCTCACCCTGTGATTAGGAGGGGCAATTCTCGCGAGCTCCGCCCCCGCCCCCTCGAATCGGCCCGGGCACGTCCGGGAGACACCCCCCCCCCCCTCCCCGCCCCCAACTACTAAAGAGGAGGAGGGGCCGGCCGCCTTGTCCGTGAAGATGAGTTGCTCAAATCGGCACGTATCTTGTTCCCGCTAGGGAACAAGAAGCCCACTATATCGAAGGAGCTATCACTCACATTCGGGGCCACGAAATATGAGGTATCCTCCGGATGCGTAACATTCGACGGCGGCTCGAGCCGATGGATGGTTTGGGGTGAAAAAAGTTGAGCATCGCGGTTGGAATGGAATCTTGATAAAACGAAATCTCGCGTCGTCATTTCGCCGAGGGTTGACTCGAGATTGTGGGTAGAGGGGTGGGGTGAGATAGAAGGCGTCACTGGCAGAGGAGCGCGGTGCATGTCGGGAAGGGTGTGAGACCCTGCCGAGACCGACGCTACTACATTCGACTCCCGACACCGTCTCCTTGCCAAAGCCATCCACTTCATCTTTCATCGAACCTTAAACCTTCCTCACTGAAGCTACTTTCTCCCTTCTCCATTTCAACCAAGCCGGACACTAGCCAGTCTAGTCGGCTGATTATATAATGGCTTTCCTTGCTGAGGGCAATCAAATCCCATTACCATCACCCTGTTCATCCCAAAGGTTGGTCTGGTGGTTGAGGATATACGTCACCAAGTAGTAAACATAACGGCGAATGAAATTCAGTTGGTGCTCGTTCTCCTGAGCTTACTGTGGTTTCATAGAGTGATATGGTACCCAGGTTATCCTACCCAGGTTACCATATAAATCAATATTCTTTTGGTGTAGATTGGGGTGACCGCATGCCGGCCTCGGAATCGATCCCCTCCAGTCAAAACAGTTCTTACACTTAACATAAGCCAAAATCCCAAGCAGGTAAAATTTTTAATGAATGTAGTTTCTTGCAGTTAGCGGAAGGTGCACATAAATGACAGTGTCTCTTCAAGTATGCGACATTAAACTCGGCGCCCATAAGGTGCTTCCGCAAAGAGAGGAATTTCATTCATTTAATGGTCAAATTGGTGGTAATGGTTAGTGAGACACTTCTGGAGGGCCCAGGATTGAATCCAGGATGTGGAAGGTGAAGGTAGGTGGAGGTGGAACGTTAGTGATCCGGCCACTAGCCGATTGTTTCGTGAAGAACATTCAAATGCAATGCTTCGTCACTCGCATTATACCGTGGTCCCCCTAGCACCTTTCGTTAAGAGCAGACCTTATTCCGACGCCTCCACACCTTTCCTTCTTACACTTCCATTCCTATTTTCTCCCGGTCTGAAGCGTTCATAAGTGCGGGTGCAGACTTGAAAACACAGCAGACAATTTCGTTTACAATAACTGACATTTTCGACTTCCGAGTGCTATGTGAAAATATTTAATGGAATGAGGAGTGCAGGTTGGAGTCACATGCCAAGAACCACTAGGCACAGCGTGGAGACTGACAGATTCGTGACCAGGGAACTAACCTCGTCCCCAACGCTGACCCAAGGTGGTCATTCCCTTTGCCCGAGCCCAAGGAGGCCGGCGTCCCGGGGATCGTTGGCGGGAGTCGTGGACAAGGGATCGGCCGATGCTCTCGCTCTGCAATTTCTCGCGTGAAGAACAGTTCAGCGCTCGAAAATACGATGGATCCTTGACCAAACAGTCCGAACAGCCTCGGCTTCAGGGTTATTAAATAGGTTACAATACCGCACTGAAGCACTAGATTTCGCAATTTTTTCGTTACATCTACTTCGGGAAATGGATCGTAAATATCAAATGCGCATCATCATGAATAGCGATAAATTAAAATAATGGTTTCATCTAATTGATTCTTCTATCAGCTAACTACTTCATAATGAGAAAATACTATAAGAGAACAGAATAGGCAGCATAGCAAAGGAATAGGTAGGGGAAATATTTAAGAGTAGTCTGTAGTGCATGATGCATGTATTAATTCCTTAAATACTATAGTTACAACAATCTAGTTGCATGAGACCCTATAGTTGATTGTTTGCATTTCGGTAGTGCATACTTGGTGATCTTCACCCCCTGCCACACACCCTCGCGGTGGCTTGCAGGGTATCGTGTAGATATACTTCTTTTTTCGATTCCTTAGCTTCCTGTTCCAAATATCTAACACAAGACTTCCCATTGCCAATCGTCCCACTCACTTTTCCTTCGAAGATGGTCTTCATCAGACCCACACTATCCCATATCACATGATACAGGACATGGCATGAAATAAAAAACGAGTAATACCCCATTGTATCAGGCACCAATATAAAATATTGCAATTTCGCCAGCACTTTACATATGGATGACGATATGTGGACGTATCACTACAGTTTCTGTAGGGTTGGGATGGGTTCTGTAGGTTACGGTATTAGAAGGCCACCACCGCGATATGACCTTCCTGTGCAGCATGCTTTAGAGACCAGCTCGGAATAGCCTGTCTAGTCCTATCGTCAGTTTTGGGTTAGCATCTGCTTCATCACTCATTGCTATCATATCACATATTTGTCTTATATTTTTTCCATTGTAGTGCAGAGCAAGTGTACATTGTCATCCCGAAAATCGTTGCTTTTTATGCCCTCTTGTATGCAAACTAGCATTAAAGCAATTAGCAACAGAATTAGCAACTAATATACCCGAAAGAGTTCTAAATACAGTTACAGACACAGGAATTAGTGATCATAAAATAGTGCATGCAAAATTTATTGTAGGCGTTGAAAGACATTATAAACCAAGGAGGAGGGTATACGTATTTGGCAAGGCTAATTACGACGGTATGAAGGAGGAATTACGGGAAGTGTTTAATTTATTTAGCGAACAAAGCAAAGGACTAGATACAGAGGATTTACGGAGAGAATTTCTTGGGGTCACCCATAAAGCAGTTAATAGATACAAACCCAGTAAATTCATTAGTGATAATACAGAGCCAAGGTGATATAACGAGGAGGTTAGGAAATCACTAAAGCGGCAAAGGGTATGATACCGTAGGATGAAAAATGCAGGACGGGGTCTATCGGTAGAGGAAAAAAATGAGTTAGTTCAAAACTATAAAAAAACGAGAGCATTAGCAAGGAAATCATGTCGGCAAGCGTTATCACATTTCAAGAGCAAGATGTTAGGACAATATTTAGATAGCAATCCTAAAGCGTTTTGGTCATATGTGAGAGAGCTTCAGGGAAATAGGTCTACAGTGCACACACTAAAAACGATAAAGGAATCAGAGTCACCAGCAGTGTAGAAAAAGCCAATTCTTTAAACACCTTCTTCCAAAGCGTATTCAACTCATCGTCACACAACGCAGTGGAACCACCGCCGAACACATTCAGTGAGCAAATGCCCGAAATAAAAATTTAATGTCGCGGAATAGAGCAGCACTTAAAAAATATTAGTAAAAACAAATCACCAGGTCCCGATCAAATTCCTTCCAAAGTATATAAGACATAAGCTTCTGAAATAGCCCCCTATCTAGAAAAAACATTCAATAAAACACTAAATAATTACACAGTACCCAATGATTGGAAAGTAGCTAACATTACACCTATTTTTAAAAGCGGTGATAGGGAAGAACCTAGTAACTAAAGACCCATTTCACTCACGTCAATCTCTTGTAAGGTATTTGAGCACATAGTAGTCAGTTCAATCATGGGGCATTTGGATAGTCAGGAATTACTCATAAACAGCCAACATGGGTTCCGGAAAGGTAGATCTTGCGAGACAATTAGTTTTATTCGTACATGAAATTCTAGTCTACGGGGAAAACAGTACTGAAGTTGATGCGATGTTTTTATATTTTAAAAAGGCATTCGATATACTTCCTCATTATAAATTAATCTTGAAGATAGAGAGTTATGGTATAATTAAAGACGTTTTATGTAGGGTAAAAGAATTCTTAAGTGGGCGAAAGCAGAGGGTTGTCATAGATGGCATCATGTCGGACACAATCAAAGTCACATCGGGAGTTCCCCAGGGTAGCTAAGTAGGTCAGCTTCTATTTCTTTCATTCATAAGCAATTTAGATTTTGTAGTAGGCTTAGACTTTTTGCAGACGATGCGTTAGTGTATAAGGGGTATATCGAAAGAAGAAGACAAGAAATCGCTTATCAAGGATTTAGATGCAATTCAAGAGTGGTGCGACAAATGGCAGTTAGAACTCAACCTTAAAAAGTGTGTAGCTATCAATTTTTGGAGGGGGAATAATTCGATAGAGCATACCTATAAAATTAGTATCACGAAGATCGAAAACGTTGAAACCATAAGATATTTAGATGTAACAATCACTAAAGATTTATCGCGGGGAAGACACATTAGGGAAATATGCGGCCGAGCGAAGAGAAAGCTAGGATTTATAAAAAGAGTACTAGGGAAATGTGATGAGAAGACAAAAGAGCGATGTTACTTTTCATTAGTTAGGCCCCACCTTGAGTATGCAGCCAGTGTATGGGATCCGAATGAATTAGGTTTGATCAGAGAACTAGACAGGTGCAGCGTAGAGCAACTAGGTTCGTTAAAAGGTGTTACTATGGGTTGAGTAGTGTTTCAGAATAATACAAGAATTAGGGTGGGAATCATTATCAGAGCGTAGGTTAGGTACAGATTAAATCTATTAGAGAAATTTCAATCGGATACCTTTCCTGATGATTTTAGGCACATATTAAAAACGCCAGCGTATTATGCTAGATTCGACCAGATAAATAAGATTAGAGAGATAGATTGTCGTACTGATAGATTCAAAATGGAATTTTTCCCCCGTACTATAAGAGAACATAATAGGCAGCATAGCAAAGGGATAGGTAGGGGAAATATTTTAGAGTAGTCTGTAGTGCATGATGCACGTATTAATGCTTTAAATACTATATATACTAATAATCTATTTGCATGAGACCCTATAGTTGCTTGTTTGCATGTCGGTAGTGCGTGCTTGGTGATCTTCGCCCCGTGCCACACACACTAGCGGTGGCTTGCAGGGTATCGTGTATATGTAGATGAACTACTAAGTCTACTAACTATAGTAACCTTTTGATATGATGGGATGTCAACTTAGCAAGTACATGAAAAACAAGCGTGTGATAAAATAGATCAGAAGTGTTGACTTCAGCAAAGGTAGATCTAACTACATTAAGTGGATTACTCAGGTTCCAACCTGTAGATTATTGGCCACTCTAGAATTCCTCATAATGTAGCAGCCCACCAAAGAAGGTCTAAGAGCTCGCTATGCTTTACAGGAAAGAAAAAGTCAGATCTAACGACCCCTTAACAAGCTGAAATCGGTTCCAAACCGAGTCAAAACCGAACTCAGCAAAAAGAATAGGTTTAAAAGAAATTAATAAGGGGACGTTATATTAACTGACATGAATCACTGGCCTTGGCAATGCATTTGCTCAAAAAAATTCATCTACCACAGAGTAAAAATTACTCAGAAATGCAACAAAATTAAATTCAATTACTTCTTCCGTTCTCATTTGAGACGTAAGTAAAACGAAGCTGGAAAAAAGATTAAGATCGGTGCTGACTCATTTGTGCGCATAACACGGCCTTTCATTTCCTCAAGAAAATGGCAAAGGATTTGATACGGATGATAAGGCCAGCAAAGAGCCATTATTGATTCGAAGACTAATTTTTTTCTATCAGAAAGCAGCGACAAAGATTTTCTGTCGGTAGTGTTAAAGGGAAACGCTACGCGAAAACACCTCCCAATGACGAGGGGAAATTTTTATTTCAATGGGACGTGAGACAGGCTCGCGTCAAGATGGTTAGAGACATTTTCTTCTTGAGCTATCGGCTGGAGATTGGAGAAGAATATTAATCAGCGATGAGGTGACTTAATTCTCTTTTTTGCACAGAATTTGTCTTGGACCGATCGGTTAACATGTAATCCTCGAGAAATGACCAGACAGACATTGTGAACTCCAATCTTTGCATTGTTGGACAGAAACAAAGAGGGATGAAAACCTGGATTCATTCATCGTAGCTCTATCCAGTGCCAAAACGAGTGCTTTTGGCACTTATGTTGCGTGGAAATAATTGTGCTACCGCTATGATACGCTAGAGATTCAATCTGGAACCCACAGATAAATCAAGGCTCAATTGCCAGTAGAGTAGTTACATGATAACTCAATGGTTTCAGGCTCTTCTTCATGAAACTTAAATATGGTAATCACAACATTCTGAAGCTAATTTTATTTAGAATACAAGGGATGATTCATGAAACTTAAACATGGTAATCACAACATTCTGAAGCTAATTTTATTTAGAATACAAGGGATGATTCAGCAGACATGGTAGGCCCGGTTCAAGAAATTCAGATATTCTTTTGCATTTTTAAACTAGAATATACTCTTCAAAATTTGTAACAAGTCGTCACATCAGAATTTTCGAATTCATTAGACCTTCGTTGAATTGAAATATTTGCCGATGATTCTTTTTGCAATATCGTCACCAGAACGCTAAAATTCACAGACGCACTGAAGGCAAAATAACAATAATTAATTTGAAGCGAGTCATTTGATGGTGAAGGAATTTAAAGCACAACATTTAATAGCAATTGCTTTTAAGGTCGATGTTCAAGGTTGGTATCAACGGAAGAAAAAAATTTCTCGACGTGCACCAATGCCTTAAATTTTCGCTGAAATGAGGAATCATAGTTTTCAAAAGATCTTCCCATTAAATACCTGAGAAATTTATGGCGTCATTCCTGAGTAACCATCGGCTTCCCACACCGATTCTTCTAAAAGTCTTCTACCTCGGCCCCTCGAAGGAATCAATGCCCAGAATGAAAGAGTAGCTGCTGATTTGGTCAAACAGGCCAAACACTAAGAAACTTTTCCACCGGCAATAAAGTGATTTCCTTCTAAGGGACTCAAAGAAAAACCAGGGACGCACACCATGAGGATACATCAAAACCCTCTAAGCCTCTCTGAAATTTCCATATTCCCCCAAGAGATCTTTCCAGGACCCCACATCGTAAACTTTTTCCCAGGACACCTTGCTTACTAGAAGTGGAGTAAGGTCTTTGGAAAAACCAAAGTACCTTGGGTAGCGAGGTCAGCCTTAAGGAACCCATTTTTTCTGAGACATCGCGCACTCATATTTCCATCTTATTCCCTGATGGCTCCACTCTCGTAGGAGTACGTGCTCATTTTTTTACGATAAAAGGCATCTTCCCCTTCGCTGAGAAAGGTGAAAAAAAAACCTTTTCCTCGTGCACCACTTAAGTAATTTATTTAGCTTCCTTCCATTCCATCAACGGCGAGCGGCCTCTTTGACGAACGGAATCAAAAACGGAGGAAGAGGGAAGGGAGGGGATAAAGAGGGAAACGCGTAGGAAGGAAGAGCGGGAAGGGAGAAAAAATTGAACACCTCATGCTTCCTATGGTCGTAGATGGCGTCCCAAGTTACGCGGAATGGTTATAGACTCACAGTCCTTCAAAAATATCTCTCTCCCCCCTACCAAGTCTCACCCTGTATCTCCCCCACGCGCAAGCTCTTCCGAAAAACATATCACATCCCTCCTTCACTAATTCTCTTTTTATTACGCTCCCGTCCTTCCCTCTCCGAATCCTCTCAAGCATTGGATGGCCATGCTCTTCGAATTTTCAAGATGGAGGGAGCGCGCATGAGCAAAGAAGGGCGAAGTAATGTGTGGCGTTCTCGCCTTCGATTTGTCGTCGGAAGCGTTGCGTAGTACAGGAGGGGATGGGGAGGATGGAGTGGGGGAAGGGGCATGCGCGCATCGCGAGGGAGTGTAAGAAGGCGGAATTATAGCATAGAAATCGAATGTTTTGGAGAAAGGTCAGGGGCATTAAATCCTTTCATGGAATTAAGGCGGATTTATGGAAAAAACTCTTTTAAACTCTTAAAAAAAACTTTAAATTTTTAATAAACGCTCCATGGGAGCTAAGCTAATATAACATTTAATGCTTAAGCTAATTTCGCGATAATTTTTTCTATAGACTCAACTTTGGAGACCCAACAATTTCAAACGGTCAGGGCATTTCAGTTCTTCATGGAGTTTGAGGACCGACAATTTACCTTGTCAACACACATCTGTACTCAAGTATGCAGTTAATAATTCTATTAAATATATAAATGTGTTGTACAAAATAGGATACTTAAGGCAAATATTATCACCTACAGGGTCAAAATCACGAACTTAGTTATTATCCAATTCTCTGTAAATCTCTCTCTCTCTCTCTCCAAGTATCTCTGTGCCGAATTTAGCGCACAATAACTAAGGGAATTTAGCACACCAGGGATCAGTATCCATGTATCATACGACCCGTCTATACCGTCGATATAGACGGACCTTCATACGACCCATCGTTGACACAGAATCAAAATATATATGGCATCGGATAACCGCGTGATACGTATTCAGTAATGTGTATACGAAGCAATGTCCAAGCTAGCATTTCATTTTCAACGCACTGCATACTTCAAAAATTGAGCCGGGAAAAACTTGAATTGAGCAAAAACTTTTATCCGTTGCAGTAACACACACAAATCCATGAAAGAAAGGAGTGATTACTCTGGTTGTAATCAATTTACTCGCAACTTTCAAAGCAATCATACTTCTATATGAGAGCGTATTGGCATTTACATTGTGGAAACGATTGATATCCATGTTAAATACGATCACTGGTAGATTTTTCCGCACTTTAATCCCTTCCACACCTTTGACCATGGTTTTGGCACACAATTCGGATGTCTGGCCATCGGCACCGGCATATTATTCGGATGGCCAGAGGTGTGGCACGAATTATATCGTGGAAATTGTACCGGTGATCTTAATACTTTAACGTGGACAATTACATACCTATTGCCTTCACCCTCGTATATCTAAGCCCCAATAAAACCAAACACAAATTAAGAAAGGTTTTAATTTCAAGCAAACGCACGGTTACGGGTATATTTTTTGCAAATTTGACTGTTTTTAAGCTAGATACCACAAAGAAAATCATTTATATGCACACTTCAAGCAGTAGATGAGCTGTTGTAATTGGACGGATAAAGTAATTTAGGCAAATATACGAAATATTAATCAGACGCACATTTAGGTACAATTTACGGCGACAACATTCGAACGACAACAAGGGTTTACACAATCGATTCACCAGGCAATGAGAATTGAAAAAAATTAAAAACTAATTTTCTCCAGCAATACAAACGTAATGACCGGATACGAGGAAAGGATTCGAGATACCCGCATTGACTATCGTGCATTTCATGAAGGGACAGAAAGTTCAAGGGCATTTGATAAAACAAAAACTCCTGGGGATATAAAAAATGAAGTCATATTTACGTGGGCCACGGTACGAAAACGGCTTCAATATCGCCACAGAAGAGTGTGGGGACATGATTTAATGAGAGTAGGCAAGTTGAAAGTGCAAATGAACGATGGGTAGCCATCAGGCGACTTCAAATGAAATTGAGAGGAGTCATCTTGACGAAACTAATCAGGAGGGGATTTTCTTCGTCCAAATTTTACAACTATTATCCCACGAGGAAAAAGAATCCTACGTTAACAAATGGCTTTTAAGCCAACTTCTCCAGTCCAGCAGTACATGGCTCAGGAATCCAACCCTCTCCCTTAACCCCGGAGCTCACTTTCAGAAACAAATGGAAAATTATTACGTGGAGTTATTTGAGGAAAAGATGCTCGTTCAAGTGCAAAAGAGTGAATTGTGATGCGGCAATACGATTCCTTAATAACACCAATCATCGAATTTCCGATTACACAGGCCACTCACTCAGCGGTCCTATCAACCCGGGTAATGGCCTTCCTATTAAATGATTCCCCTTCAGTGATTTTCTGCGCAGTAATTTTCATACCCGTTTTTGAAAAAGGACGTTTTGGCATATGCATGAGGTCAAATTTGAAAGATGTTCTTCATGAAAACGGGTGAGGGAACTCCATGCCTCACCGAAAATAAAAACGAAATTAACGAAAGCAATTCAAAGCACTATTTTTTTAACCCCCTTCAGTTAAATCAAACACAACCATGTAAAACGGTATAAAGATGGGATTTAAAGGACAAAAAATTTATCTGTATTAAAAATACTACATTTGTCATGGTACATTACTCACCATCTACAAATCTGCTTTATGCAGTACTACATAAATCAATTGTGTGAAAAATCACTCCATCACCATTTACCACTGAGCGTGCAGGTACCGCAGAAGATGGTAAAAGGCTTTATATTTTTTTCATATTAGAATGAAAACAAATGCCTAGGAAGTAATTAAAAAGGACAAAAATTTCAGGGAAAGGAGAGCAATGAAACTAAGTTAAACAGAATAATTATCGCAGGCAGAAAACTGGATATTCAGAAGTGGAGAACAAAAAAAATGTTTTTCGGTCATTAAAATACCTACTACTGTCAGAGCCAAACGATTCAACAGTAATAAATCCATGAGGTGTCTACTTCGATCCATGGAAACGATATGATAACTGTGAATAGGAAATCCTTCAATAGAAGGCCTATCATTTCCAAATACGAACGAAAAGGCAAAATAAAATCCATCCCACTATGTGATTTCATAGGAGAGGTGCTACCGACAATCAAATTCAATATTTTCATGGAATCGACAGGAAAATAAGATATTCCATATTATCTCCGAAATTAATTATGTTCATGAAATTTATAACTGATATACTACTTCGGTTGTAATCTACAGCAATCGTTTTAAATAATTTTTCCACGAACTGCAGAGAGAAAAAGCCATAGCCACCTCCAAAAATGAATAAAATTCGTAAACATAAAATGATCCACGGTTCATAAATCAATGCTCTACGGTCCTACATAGTTCATAAATGAGACTTCTACATTTAAGGAAATAAAATTTTCCTATGAAATGGCATATTCACGATCATAGCCAAACTCACCTTTTTTATCATTTTTGAACTAAAACATAAACTTGAACACTCAAAGAGCTAAAATACAATATAATAAAGGTCAACTAATGGAATCACCATCCAATTATCTCCAAAATTTATAATTAACCGAACATAGCGGTTTGAAAGGCGTTCATCTTCTACCTCCCCCTTCAAGCTGGAATATGACCGAAAGCCTGGGATAAGCCCTTGAAACCTTAGCTTGGAAGTAATAAGGAGAATGAAAATTGTGAATTCCACTGGTTTTATGTACCTGAAGATAGCCTAACGGCTGAAACCGGTTGTACCAATAATAAAACCAGTGGAATTCACTATTTTCATTCTCCTTATTACTATGGAAAAATTCCACAAAATAAGTACGCGGTCACTAAGCCTTAGCTTGGAAAATGACGATAAAGTTCTAGGAAAGCATTTGTGCAGCTTTCACGGACTGCTTATTGAAATAAATTCCTGAACAGTCTTGGTATACCTATCATATTTTCTTCCTCTTGGATTACAGAGGTTCGATACATTTTCAAGGACTCAAGATGATTTGACATTATATTTATTAATGTGAAGTTTATGCTCAATTCTGCTCAGCATTTCCCAGCAACAGAGTAACACCAAGCAGATCATGCGTGCAGTAATGCTCATGGAATTCACTAAGAGCATTGGGGGGAGAGGAAAGGGGGAGTGGTTTAGTTGGCACAACTACTGCCGTGATGAGAAATTCTTTCACTAATTACGGCACCATTCTCCTCAAATGGCAGAGAGCACAGATCCAGGAAAAATTACAATGAAAAGGCATCCTTCACGGCTGTAGAACGGATGGAGAACTGTGCTAACATCCCGCGGGGAGACCGGACCGGGAGCGTTTATTTTGACCGACAACCGCCTCTTCGCTCGCGCGCACCCTCCCCCGATCTAAATTATACATTCGAGAGGAAACTAAATTACGGCCCTGTCGTTAATACACACCGGGGAGCGGCGAGGGGGCAACGGCAGCGAAATCATCTTCCTCCATCGGCTAGAGCGAGCAGAGCGACGACCAAATGAGCGGACCTAATCCACGAGGCTGGGCCGTGAAAAAGAGCCCGCGATCAATCAGCGGTGGCGAAAAGGCGAAGCCATTCCCTTTCCCCCTCTCCACCCTACCCTCCCTCCCCCCTTGGCCCAGCACAGGGAGATGATCACTCCCGCAATGAACCTTGCACTGCGACGTCCTATCCGTGTGAAAGATGTTGGTTGTTGCGGAAAGAGGATGATCGGAATTTGGAAGATTACGAGATGTGGGTGGGAAAGAGAATGGAAGAGGTTTGTTGGCTATTTAGGGGAGGCGACCGACAACTGAGTTCATTTGCGCCAGATAGGTGGGTAAGTACTTATAAGTGTAGGAGTTTTCAGGGAGCGGAGGAAGGTTGGAGAGAAACCCGGCTTCGGCGCTAACCTGCTCTTAACGATAGGCACCAAGGGGACCATAGCATTACGTCCCATCCGTAAGGCGAAGTACTGAACTTGAATACTCCCTACAAAGTACTCAAGTAGGCACCAGTATACCAATGAAATATCAGCCAGTTACGGGATTCAAATCTAGGACCTTGAGATGGGATGCGAGTACTTTAGGCACCACGCGAACCAGATCCGAAGAATGGAGAGGATGACTGATATGATATGATATACATTTGTCAATATTCTGGGACATTCTGTCCCCTGAAAAATTTACAGAATATCAGTAAACAATGATATAGTCTTTGTTTACAGTAATTTTACAATATAGGGTTGATTCTGTATCATTTCATCAATATGCATTAGCCCCAGCTGCCGACAGTTGAACAATTTTAAAATTATTGCACAGAAAAAAATTAGGCTTGGTAAGATACAAAATTGGAATATATTTTTTTTAATCATACAAAGTAAACCAATTCAATCAGCTGCGTTAAATTAGATGCGTATAACTGAATGAAGAGGAAGAAGACTATGGAATGGTTGAAGATAATAATAATCTAATGAACTAATTAATCTGCGAATTTAGGACTAATTTGGGAGGAAGAAATCTCGTCCTATTAACAAATTGGAATACAGAAATATCCATGTTCGAGACAGTGAAAATCCTCCCCGGTAGGAATTGGAACCAGACATCCTGGGAACGACAGGCGAGGGATTTACCCCACCACCAACGAGGGCGGATGGTGTAGAAATGGCAGGAGAAGAAAGGAAGTTCGTCGGAGAAAGTCAAAGGCAGCACCAGAAGGACTTGGAGGAAGCTTTGATAAGCAATGCGATATTGACGAGGGTAATGGAGAAAGTATGCTATTTCGCATCGGGAAAGGGAGGGAAAAAGTTGTTTTGGATGGTATTATGACGATAGAAGAGCTATTATGAGAGCCGTGGAGTTAAAGTGCATAGGATTTAAAGTGGAAAACGTAGATTGATCAGGAAGTATTACAAGAGATGACCTTTGTCTTCATCTGGTGAAAAGTAGCAGGCAGGGACTCTCCACAAACACACCAATGTCAGAGGTAGACTTCTGATGATGAAATAACCTTGATCTGAGGATAAGAGGAAGGGAAGTCACGTAAGAAATGCATCGAGGACGACATTGGGACGGTCCGAACAGGGGCGGACGGCCATCCCTGGACACCCATCCATTGGCACCAATTTTACGGCCGCCATCACAGACGGAGGGTGGTAGAAATAATGCGTTCGGGAGCCATATATAGATGGCAGGGAAGAGGCGGAGGACGGGAGGGAGAAAGTGGGTGGTGGGCACGAACGGCAGCATACAAATTTCGGCGTGGGCGCCATCTTTAGCCGTCTGGGCGTTAGCCCTCGAGAGGGAGGGGAGGGGGTGAAGCCCTCGGGAGGGTTGGAAAAAAAAGCATTTAAAAAAAATATAATAAATACAACGAAGGGATCCCTCATCCTCCCAATTCAGCGGCCGCAGGCCATCGGGCTCCCGGGAGGCAATCAGGATCCGATGGGTTGAGGGAGTCGCAGGGGCGGGGGGAGGGGGGGCGTCGAATTCACATCCCAAGTATCGAGAATGGCCTCCAAAATTTTAATTTTTTTTATTATCATTACTACTTTTCGGTGGGGAGATGAAGACAATGCATCCGGAGTGATCTCCCCACCCGCCGACCGGATAGGTGGCATAAAAGTGGCGTGCCCGTTAGGAAGTCTGAGCACGTCCTGGCCGGGATATTCGGTGCTCTTAGGTTCTGGAAAGAAATGATCCGTCCATTGGCCGCCCATTATATTCATCAGGGGGTGGAGGTGGGGGGGAGGGAGGAGGAGGGGAAGGAAAGATTACACGTGGAGGAAGGCGGGCTCGATTAGTGATGGGAAGCAATATTGTGAGAAATATATCGAGGGAAGCGATAGTGAGAGGGGAATACAAATTTTAGGAGGCTGCCTCCGCAAGCTCTCGAGACAACCCAAGCATACGCTGATTGTGATCGGAGGGAGGGAGGATACGGCAGAAGTAGTTGAGCAAGAGTTGGCTAGTATCGGATTAGGAGCTTGGGAGAGAGTAGCATCGGCAAATGAAACACCCTCTACAGAGAGAGAACTAATAACATGCGCAAATGCGAGGGAGGAGACTGATCAAGCGGTGGATCCTGAGCCTTAAACTACATGGTTATGGAGTATGCCTTGAGGTTTTAGTACTTGGTAGGGATTTATGAATGGATGGATCTTATTTTACACTTGCGAATGGAATTTTACACTTCCGGTGACGAAGAGAGTCGAAAAAGCTACATAAAAATCGTAACCATTAAAGCATTAGGAAAACGATACACAAAAACTATAAAATCTTTGAATTTATACATAGTTTTCCGTCTTCATATGGCATGAATCTTCACTTGAAATACTTCGATGCAGGATTGGTTAAATAAACACGGCCTATCGTTAGTTTTACACAGTTCATTGGGTGTTATACTGTCGGTCTAGCCTCTTTAGTCAGATCCAACGTCATTGTCATCAATGCATTGGTGGCAAAACCGGTAGTACAACACTCAATATATTGTGGTACTTAAAAGTTTACTGGTGTTTAACTCATTCTATATGCAGTGTTTCCACCAAGTGAAGCTTAATTAAGTTCAACTTACTTTGTAGTAGAGAGATGAAAGTAGGAAGGGATTTGAGATGAGGTACTGGATAATATAGCCTTTATTCGGAGGAGGTGACCGACAGCTAAGGCCATTTTCCTGCATTTAAAATGGGTGGATCTTCACGCAGTACTCAAGTAAAGACGGACTTTCCTCTTATTGGAAAATTAATGGGGGGCCAGGAATATATCCACCACACCAGCCCATTTTAGGAGAAGGTAGACTGGAGACAGTAAAGAACGAAAATTAGTCAGACAACGTAGAGGAAGATAGATATTAAGCGCTGGCATAATGAATCGATTGAGTAGATGATACTAGGCAACGAGATAAGCGTAAATGAAGAAACGGGGATCAACTATGTGGAAACCATCACGGGCAAGAGCCTTTCCGGACGGCCCCACCTAAAATCTTCGCGATTCCATTTTCTGCACGTCAGAACTTCGTACGAAATCGCAGGTGGCCCATGGAAAGGAACTGGCCCACCTACCCTGAATGTGTGAATTTCACACGCCAATTCCTTAGTACGGGGTGAGCTCTTTTTTCACCTATCAAAGACCAACCTTCGGGTTAAACACACCTTTATGTGGAAACTCATCACCAATCACCATCACCAAAAAGCTAAAACAACTTTGAAAAATACGGCAGACTTTACTGTCAAACTAAATGCTGTCTTCATAAAATTGTATGAAAAATTATTACCCCATGACGTTCACTGCTGGATGCAAATAGATGTAAGATTGGCCTACAGCAGAATCTCGACGTGAATAAATCATCCGTCTTGAACGAGACGCGAATCCCGGACCCCCAGATTTCCGGCCAGGTAATCTGAACCAGATAAGTTAAGTAGGCATCCTTCTTACCTGTGGATTTCCGTCGAGGCTTCTTCCGTCTAATTTAGAGTCCTTGAATTTACTAGGCTGCCAATAAACTCTATGGGGTCTTAACTTTTTACAATTATGGAGTGTAAATGATGAAAAAATTAAAATCTATAGACCAAAATAAGAGGAACGTAGATTTTAGTAAAATAAGAGGAGATTTTCCATTGGATGATTAGGGGTCACCTTTAAAGGAGGAAATCGTAGTCTTTCTCAGCAATGTATTTCGAGACCATTCTATTCATCAATAATGAAAATCAAAATTCCTCAGTGTTTAATTAATCCAATTAGTGACATTTTACTTGCAAATTTTATAGCTATGTTTTCCAAATTTATTGTATTTATTGTGATCTCAAAGTTCAAATGAATAAAACAATTATTATTTACACCCACAGAGTGGGATAACCGAAATCAAGATGGCCCTTAAAGAATAAAATATTTTAAGTGTTCAACCCGATGTGAAGAACAGTAATTCTCTTGGCATCTTTGAAATACATGACCCTAAAATCTTTTCTCCAGCTATTAAATTAAATCATATTAATTTGTTACAATTTAATTAACAATTTAATTAATAATAATTATAAAACCAATGGGATCCAGTATCGATAGGCTGCACTCACCAAGAAAACGGTACCATGTAATACGAGAAATTTCTTTCGACTTAAGAAAAGTTTTAACACATCTTCATTGCGGTGTCGTCTAAGCTCCACGCTTGAAATGATTTTCATGTCCTCGGCAATTAGTATGCCATTCTAGTTCTTGATACGGCACCATGATTTCCAGTTCCCAATCTCACTCACAGTCAACTGCCGCTGCTGATGACTTAATATAATTTCACGCAAAATGGTTTCCAAAATTGGAAACGTGAAAAGTAATTGCGGCAGTAAACAGGCGATGAGACATCCTCACAGCAGCTTCCGAAATGATAACCACTCAAGAGCACTCTACTGAGAGGTGAAAATAGATACTTTGATGCCGCTACGCAGCTTCCTTTATTAAATGCTACTCAAACCTCCCTCAGGTGAATCAACATATGAATTAAAAAGAGACTGCGTATTCATAAAAGACAATGTTATAACCACTAGAACGTTCATAAATTTGTTGTCATTATATCATTTTTATATTTATTTATTAAACACTAAGCAGGGCGCCAATTATGGCACTTCGTTCAAATGTGTTGGAGCACGGAAAAACTAGGTATCGAAGATTCTATCGATCGATATCAGATGTCAGACACACGCCCTAAAGAAATAAAGGCAAAATCTAATTCTGCCGGTACCCAAGGCCAAGTAACGTTTCTAAAACACGATAGGACATTTAGCGGCTAATACTATACTAACCGCTGTAGTAAGCTACAGTACAATACAGCTGTACATTAGTAGCATCAAAAAGAATGCTTAAATCCACATTTAGCATGAACAGCGGAGTATTCTATCGAAGAGATATATGTGATCTTCGATAGCGAAGGCCGAGGATACAAGGAAAAGTGTGACTTTGTTACTGATGAACCAGAAGTTGTGGATTTGAGGATAATGCTCAAGATATATTCGATTCCACAACGAACGATTCTCCCTAGGAGAAATATTTTTCATCCACTCCCATTCCAGTCTACCGACCATCAGCCCCTGTTTAAATAAATGACAAATAAACTATTACTATAAAAATATAGGTTGATATAATAGGTACATTTTAAATTTGTTTGACGATGATGTGTTACTCCTCGCATATATTTAAGCCAATACATGGGGTGCTGTTCACCTCAAGTTACAAAAATGGGAACGAAAAAAATGATTGAGGTAACAGCCTAGTATTTCCGCCCACGTCCCAGACCCAAGTTTAGCATGATGATAGTGAAAAAATAAAAGGAAATTTGGAACTGTTGGTATCCGTCATGACGGGCAAAGGATCGGGATGCTTCGAAATTCGATCCACAGAAAAGGTATCGCCAATAGCGAACCACCCGTGGAGCGAGAATATGCGACACCGTCCGTGAGGAAAAGACGCGAAAGGGGAAGGAATATAAGGAACTCGAGAGAAAAGAGAAAAAAAGGAGGAAAAATGAAATAGCGCCGTGGTGATAGGGGGAGAGAGATGGGAAGAGGGGCAGGGAGAGATTGGAAAGAAGAGGTGTGGGAATAAGAATGAATATGGGGGGAGGAGAAAAGGTGGGACCTCGGCAAGGTGGAGGAAGGAGCGTTTGGAAGAACGAGGTAAGTTTATGGCTGAGAACCGAAGCCGACTTACCGGTCTGGGAGAAAGGAGGGAGGAGTTACTGGGGGAATGGGGAGGTTTGGGAGAGTCGGAGGGAGGGGGTAGCCGAATCTTTTTTTAATGCGGGTCGGACCCTATCAATAATTAAGACAAGGGAATGAATTGGCCGCCTCCAGAAAATGACCTCCAGGAGGAAGGACGGCGCCCGTTTTTTGTACGGACGGGTCAGAATTTTGATGACGAGCAGCAAGGCGATGGGCATAATGTACGCTGCTGATGGTCATTCCATAATGGCCATTGGAATACGTGATGCTTTTTTTAATCGTGAAAGCATCAAACCCGAAACGCATGAATATGTTCGTGTTAAAAGTGTTAAAGCATGACGCGGTGTTTTTTTTCCTCGAAAGGCTCCGTTGCTTCTAAGTTATTCCTTTAAAACATAATGGTGATCGTAGTAAAATTTTATGACGGTCTAAACGTAGAGTGGCACTGCTGCACGTTGGTAGACTATCAAATTCTTCGTACGCTCTTAATGTCGTTAATACTCCAGAACTGTACCACAAAATCATCAAGTACCAAAGAGGACGAAATACGCATGCGTTTACAATGAGCACTGTATGATAAACCAGCAATAGCAAACAAAGGCGCTCGAAGCTTGGCTTGTGCGTGATGTATACATACATAAGCGGCTCGCGTTGCAAGATTGATCACGATTCGCTTCACTTTGATGATGGGAAAGAGTAGACCACACCCCGAACCGAGACTCAAAACACGTGAAAGTGGGCAACGACTCAAGGTGATATGGTCCTTCCTGAAACCGTGCTTGTCCACGAAATATAAGAGTATTCTCTCGGACATTTACAAAATTAGCAAAGAATGAATATTATGAGATAGTTCCTAAGTTATCACTTGAAATAAAAGCAAGGAATCACCACATGAGAGAAGATCGTCATCACCACTCCAGATGAGCACACGACTCGCTACGTTCTATTCAACCGAAGGATTATTAACTATGAAGCGAAAAACCTTTTTTCTATTAGTTTAAGTCATTCGTTCTCCACGATGGTTAGAGGTTGACATGAAAGCATAAATTACAATCCTATGGAGTACTCAGAATTTAAAAAATATTTTTACACATACCCACAGGAATCTGAATCTATTCAAATATATCCGGTCGTCATTATATAATCAAAAATCGTGCACAAGAAGAAATATATTTTAAATAAATCCGTTCGGTATTAAGGATTTTCTGTTCTTTGAAGAAAATTTTCATAAAAGGCACTATAAGGCGGCCTTTACGCATTCACATATTTAGTCTACCCTGAAAGCTACAATCTATTTCTTTACTTGACACGCACAGGATTCAATTAATTTGCGTACATATTTGCAATATGTTTTCATATGTTTCTTCGAGCTAACTAAGATGTTACAACGTCCTGAGAAGGAGAAAAGTTTTGCAACGCTAATAATGGTGCAAAGGAATTCCGACGTGACCTCGGTGAAGGCAAACAAACTGACTGAAGATATTTTTTTCAAATCTAAAAATATCAATTGCATGGACGAATATTCTTCTCTCCTTTTCTTATTCCTGATTTTCTTCCATTTAATGATATTTGCCGACTTTTATTCCTACGACAAAAGTAACTAATAAGAATAGATAAAGAAACAAATATTGCGTGGTTTATCCCACCACTAACATGCTCTAATGCCGTGTAAGCGAAACACTATTAAAGAAGTATTATTTAATTTGCATTTTTATGGCGTTTAAGATACCTTTGGTGCAACCTACGCAACAGAATCTCCTTTTCATTAAATTTCAACATGAAATATAATCTAGTACGCCTAGTTTTTTATCAATAGAGGTGAATACATATCCACCCGCGCTCATTAATAGATGCTTTCTAATCGTTAGCTATCATTTATTGTTTTCTATATTAGAACTGGATTTATAACCCATAAACTATGCTCAGCCTACTGTTCTTAATTGGTACGCACGGCTGCATACCAGTTCCTCCTGGCATTCCATTTAGGGAAGCGCTCAGTCGTTAAAGCCTTAACTTAAGATAACTGATGAGGAAGCTTACTCTCTTCCATAGCTTAATCCTACTTCCCGCCTCCGGCACATCCTTGAATAGATTCATACACGCCTTTTTGTTCCAGAACTGCATATTCATATTTTAATATTTCTCAACAGCCTTATCTCATTACGGTTAAAAATATATTCCCTAGTGATATTAAATAACTGAAAGCATGCGGTAGAAAAATTGGCTGAATTTGTTGGCTTCGTCTTAGTATGATATTGGAAAAGAGTTAGAATAGGCCGAAGTATATTCATAGGGAAGGGTTGCTTCATTGACATCCTCCAGATACCCTGCAGCCAAATGAATGGTGTACGGCAGAGGGTGAAGCGCTGAGCATGTGCCGTGTGTGCGCCACAAGAGCCTCGCGATGAGAAAACGTTAATTCCGATGGATTCTTTCCCTTCTTCTGCCATTTATTCCCCTATCGTCACCCACACTTCGGCCGTATATGTTAGTAACAGGGACTGGAAGAGGAAAAATCCGAACTTCCCGATCATCAAAATATGCCGTAGCATCCATGTCTAAGCTGTGACAATAAAGTCATAATTTGTGTATCATTCTATATATAATGACACCTAACAAAAAACTTTTCACTTGGTTCCACCCACACTTCCACTAATTATTGGTTTGAATTTATTTGTGCAATCGAACGGAACACACAAAACTATACTATGTTTTGAACGGGTGGCCGCATCTTTTTCACGAATTTTCTTGATTCTAGGTTGGCTTTCAAGATTTTCCTTGACATTCACCTTGTGTCAAAATCCCTATCGTATCCGTAATGTACTGGCTTCCCACTCTAGGATTCTAAGTTCGAGTGCCGGTGTAAAGATTTCTCATCGAAGCCGCTAAAATTTCTTACTAGTGTGCCGGTTCCGACTTGGGTCCTTTGCGGGAGAAATTGCAGAACAGTAATCCGTCGGTCGGATGAGACATTAAACTGTATACCTCGCCTTTCTTTAAGAGCAGGTTTCCGATGATGGGTTTACTTCACTCTTCCTCCGTTCACTGACAAATTTCTACCTCCACCATGTGACCCATCTATCATACATGGCGCCAATGACCTTAGCTGTCGGTCGCCTCCCACGGGCAATTAAATATCCGGTGATATCACCCAAAAATGTGGACTGGTGCCTTACCAATGGATTGCCACAAGCGCTAAAACTAGCGAAGTCTTTTCACCCTCCTTCACATCTGACCCTTTGCGTCATCCAAAACACTCGTGTTGATGGAACGAAACGCCAGCGACGTAGTCGCAATTTTTCCCACGAAGCACCTCCGCTGTTTTGCCATAAAATACTTCTCGGGGGGGCCAGATACGATTTTCTTCCGGCGCCTCACGTCGCGTTATGACGGGGAAGACCTAAACGGCTTACGTCTGGAGTCAGGAGGGGAGGGGAGAAGGGGCGGAGGAATGAGGGCGGGGGGGGAGAGGGGAAGGAGTGGAGGGGGAGGTGAAAAGGGGCACGCGTGTGATAAGGGCGCCAGGTCCGAGCATCGCTGTCCCCTGTCGCCATGGCAATATAATAACAATAACTCACGTCGGCTCGCTCCGGCAGCCACTATCTCTCCTACTTTCTCCAAACGCAACACCCTTGGCAGGAGCCAGAAAAAAAACAGCCAAGAGAGGAGAGATAGAGAGTTTTCTTTCCCATCTCACTCACCTAACTACCATTCCTCTCTCTCTCCCTCTCCTCGCTATCTTCCACCCCACCATTACCCCGCACTCAAGGGGTGGATTTTCCGCGTGCCGTTCCAATCGTCCTCGCAGCAGACCGACGATCTCCCTCCCTCTCCCTCCCTCCCTCATCCCGACACTACCCTGTTGTCTCGGAGACAACCGCAGCCTGGGGCTGCCAACGTAAGGGAAGAAAATTAGTGAAACAAATGAACATATAGATAGAACTTTCAGAAGAGAAACATACGTTTAGGGATAAGTGGACGGGAAGTCGATGCATTTCAAAGAATATGGCCTACATTGGCCTATGGCATACATGGCCTTCACTCATTCGCCAAAAATGTTTATGCAAAACGAAATAAAAATGGAATATGCGATTTTATGCAACCCAAAGGTTGGTTTTTGATAGGTACGGGTAGAGCCCACCCCATACTAAGCCACTGGCGTTTGGAATTCACACAATTACATCCAGTTCTTTTCCCTGGGCCAGCTGTGATTTCCTATCAAGTTCAGACACGCAGAAACTTGAATCACGAGGATTTTAAGTGGGGGTGTCCAGAAAGTCAACTGTCCGGAATTTGAACCCGGGAACCTCCGATCAGTATCTCAGTGCACTAACCATGAGGCCACCACGACCCCCGAATAGACGGAATGTGGGTCGTATTAATGCTGGAATAAGAGGGTATATAGCGTTTGAAAGAAATGCCTCGATGAATTTGATGATGTTTTGCATCCGTAAAATTTGAAACAGGAATTCATTCCCTAGATTTAACCTAGAGAGATCAGTGTCCTGATGATGCTGCAGTGCAGCGAAACATGCACACTCCTTAAATAAATTTTGTAGTGGAAAAGTGCAAATAATCGTCACTTTATTTCCTTATTATTTAAAATCTAGATACATCGATGTGTATATGTACCAACCGAAAAGCCACCTCAATAGTGTATCGCAGGTGCAAACTCTACACCTGGCATGCATTAATGAGGGATAAACTATCCCTCCCATAGCTTCATGACGATTTTTAACGCTATGTAAACTAAGGTTGCCAAGGAAGGAAGGTATTTTGACGAGTGATGCTGAATATACTTTCAAATCACCCCAATTAAAGATTTCGGAGGATTTTACAGATTTTATTTAATCCTGATAAAGCATTTAAACCTTATTCGCATCGGTTTGAAAATGTATTTTTGACCGTGTCGGCATATTTTTTTGGGAATTATTCCGATTAGCGTCGGCCACAACCCCCTAGAATCCAGGGAAGGCTGGAGTCGAGAGAGTTGGCAACCCTACCAGAGACTACCTCGCTCATTTCCCTCTCCTCTTTCCGCAGAACACTCGCAGCTGGGTGCCCAAGAGCAATGGGTGGAGGGAGGTCTGGAAAGGGGAGAGGGGGGGGTGAATAGGGAGGAAGCGTGAGAAAGGGTCGCGAGGGACGGGGAAGGAGTGAGAGTGAGAACACGGCGCGGATAAGCGGGAAAGGGAAAGCGGAGAGGTGTTGAGACTGCACATCTTTTTACATTTTGAATCAGAAGAGTCGAGAGCAATCGAATGTTTTCTCCGGAATTCAAATGTAAAACCCAACAGGGTACTTCCCAAGACAAAGTCAATGTCCATTCTCAGAAACTCATAACACTCGGATTTAAACAATAGGAAAACACAAAAAATTCCCTTAAAAAAAGCATCATAGCCCAATACCACGATATTCACTTAGTCGTCCTTTCACAAAGGAGCTTCAAGTCACAAGTGCATAAGTTTCGCAACCATTTCTATTTTAATTTTAAATTTTGATAATCCCTCATTATTGATTCGCATTGCTTGTAAGATTTTGATTAAAGTCCGTTAGCAAAAGTAAGGAAAGGAGTAAAATTATATTTGAAATATTCCATTATGTTAAAATTCAACTTAAAAATTAATACCATTTGGATGAATGATGAGGACTCGAAATTTCTTAATAACAAATTAGAAGTGAAGGAAATGGAATGAATATGAGCATTTTTTTTAAGGGTGGATATTGAAGTGTAAATAATACGAAATTATAAAACTCTGTTTATGTGAATGACACACAAAAGATGCGGCACATTCTTTCGCATCGCAAAGCGACAGCATTTTTCAAATAGCTTCGAGATATATGATATTGATTATTATTATTAAAATACCTGATGTTTTATGGCCAATTAATGCTCTGGATAATATAAAAGATAGTGTAATTCTACAGCAACTTTCCACCTATAACTAGTTACAACCGTTATGGAACTACGAGCTATGGAACTAAACAAGATTTTTCTCCAAAGAATTGCCTTTAGGATTCAATTTTACTATGCTCAATTTTCCAAAAGGAATAACATCTAGGAGAGAATTGAGAGAATATATTTATTTTCTTGCCGATAAAAGAGGATAGAAACAAAGGCAAACAGAGAGAAATGAGCCAACTATCAACCAACCAGAGATTCGTGCAGTTGAGCCTCTTTGTTACATTCTCCATTGGTCGTATTTCCTGATTCTCCTTCAATTTGGCTGCCGCAAAAAAGACGTAATTCGGAACATAACCTTGTAAGCTCCCGGTATTCAAATTCGGCTGATTAATGGCCTTTGGGCTTGGTTAATAACCACCAGGAATTCTTATTTTCGATAACCCCAGAATAAAAATGAAATATCCCCGTCCTTCCGACCTCCCTTCGCGCCCAACGACATGACTCCTGCCTCTCATAAATGCTTCCTCGGTGCATTTTTCGAGGGAGAGGTATGTTCGGAGCGTGTTTTGCGCGCACGGGCGTTATTCATTTCAAACATATCGTGATTTCCATCATTTAAGCAAAGAGATTACAATAATATGCACTCATACACGATAGCGAATGATGGCCAAATTTCTATTTTAATTTTAAAATTCGACAGAAAACCAAGAAAGAGAAAATCAATCGCTTGGGACATTGAACCATCTTCCAAAACACGTGCATTCAGAGGCAAATATGAACATTTCAATTCAACAGAATATCTTTTGAGAATAAAACGCTGATTCGCATCGAAATTCATATTGGGATGGAAATGTTTTGCATACAGGCTTCGCCTTTTTACATCAACAATAATTCCTCTTGAAAAATAACGGGATTAAAGATTTATGACCAAATGTCAGAACGAAAGGCTATCTTTGGTGGTGTAGCGATCGTATAATGGTCCAGATTAAATCTCAAGACCAATTATGGCAATAAAAAAGCGATTCAAAATGCGTATGTTTCCCAATGCGTTTTCCTGTATGAAATACTGGACGAAGAGTTTTAAAAAAATGAGAATATTTCAGGAACTAAGTTACAAATGCCTCTAAACGTTGTGGGAAATAACGCGTTAATTAATGCCAACAATTTTCCAAAATCCCACTTCGAAAGCATGTCCATATCCAGAGACTCGGGAGAGTGGGTAGAAGTCGATCCGATATCATTTAAGACCCACCGAAATGATATACGCGCCGGGGTTACCTATTAACCCTCCCGATGGAGACGGAAGGGTGCGCTCAAGTTATTTTTTCCGACTACTACACGGGCGAAATTTGCCTCGATTGCAGAGCCAGGCGTCCATCATCCATTTGATACATCGCACATCCTGCATAAATGTCCGCCAGAATTCAAATTTTAAATCATTTGAACCGCCAGCCAATCCGGTCTCCCCATGGAATCCTTTTCGGAAACATTATTCTCGCATTCCCGCATGTAAAGACCGCGAGCACCGCTGTGTCCGTGGAAGGTGGGACGGAGTCTCCGGGAATGAATGGTCGGATTAGGAGTCCAACTCTTGTGTTCAAAATCGGAGACGCTCTGCTTTCTCCCCCCCAACCCCCCCCCCCCCTCACTACTCCCCCCCAACAACTTATCCCGTCCCGTCGGTTATCGACTACTTCTCCCCCGATTTGTAACGAGGGAAAAATGCACGAGTGTCGGGCGATAAATCAAAGCCGAAGGCGAGGGTCGCTTCGCCCCCGCACAACCCCCTTCAACCCCCTTCCATCTCTCATCCCTGGGAACCATTCCCGATCATCCTCTCCGAACACACTTTCATTAGGGAGTGGCTGAAGTGCACTTATTACCCCAGCGATCGCTATATTTCCAAATAGCCGCATGGCATAGATTTGTCCCGCAGTCTACGAGGACATTCCCATACTGGAGTTTCTCAGAAAGTCTGCTTCAACGCTATTACCGCAAATTCGAGTACATTCAGAGAGAGAGAGTATCATGTATCCTGACCCTTGAGAGGCATTTCCAGCCTTTAAATGATAATCTTACGTCAATATGAAGAGGTTGGCCGATAGAAGAATCGAGTGGAGGGCTGCGTCAAACCAATTCTAGGATTGTTGACTGATGATGATGAAATGATAATCTCGTCAATCTATCGAATACCGCGACTTAAATTAGTTGTACTGTGAGTTTGTTATTCACAGCAGTGGGTAAATGCTGCCCTTCGGTGATACCGCGAACAATGACTGGTTCATTAAGAAATTATGACTAATTTCGAAATATAAATGCTAAAAGCGCACCAAATAGAATGACCCTCGCGGAAAATAAATTAACTACTACTTAAATACTTATTAAATGTGCACACTGCTCTTTTCCTTAATAACATACTGATCTTGATGAATGTGGATAAATATTTAGGAGGAAGATTATGGTTTAAGAGCATGTATTTTCTCACAATAATCATGTACCTTAATCAAGAAATTACAACAATTCTTACGGAATCTACGCTCACCTCTGCTACCTCGATGGTAACTAAGTAGGTATTCATAGAGTTTTCCCTGCTTATAAGGCTATGACTTGTCGATTAGCCAAGCAATATAGTGAACAAGCAACCAATATCACGTTTAATCCAGTAATCGTAGGGATATTTTAAGCGTTATGATAAAGGCATTGCCGAAGAAAATTAAATCAAAAAGAAATTTCAGCCATAAAGCTAATAGAAAGTTGTTAAACTAAACATCTTGGCGAAAAGAAAGAATTTTAAAACAAGTTTAAATTCTCGAGCAAATTAAAATTGGTCTGCTTTTTCACTGCAAGTTTGCCTCTGGTTATAGCAATAAGTAGTAAGCAGTTCATAACCGCCCCTTTTTCAAGCAAACACTCATACCACACAAACGCCCACGACCCTCGCCCCCACCCCCAGGGCCGATTCATTCTCCCCCTCCCCCTGCTTCCCACTCGCGGCAGGAGTCGTCTTTTTTTATTAAGCCTAACACGAACGAAGCTGTCAAAGACGAAGACGTATGAAAACAGCAAGGACACAAAAAATCCCTACTCCCACCTCCAAAAGGGTAGCTTCCCCGCAGAATTTGACGTGGTGCTTGCCTCGAAGATGGTTTGTTAAGAACGAGCGGAAGTGGAAGGGGGCAAACGGGGGAAGGGGAGGGGGGAAAAATGGTCGCAGGCGACAGAAACGAAAAGGTCGCATGTTCGAAATAAAAAAGACGTCTTTTGCGGACACTATTGCAGTGCGCGAGAAAATAATTCAGAAGTGAAGTCTATGAGAAAGTTCCTCAGTCACAACAACGCATTCCAAACGTGAAAATATGGAAGCCGACACATTAGCTCATTCCCATTTGTTGGGTAACTTTTGCAATCCATAATTTCCCCCTGAATTTATTCACCTACACCCTACCCACTATTCTAGAAAAAGTATTTTGTCTTTTCACTCGAGAAGTCAATGTTTACTACAGAAATGCTAAAGTGGAACATGCGTCATCTGTATTTTTCCCAAGAAAGATTATTACTATAGCTCCACTTTAGCTTTTTATGAATTCAAAAACGAAATCTTCTTCCAATCGTTCATAAAACACTAGTTTAGCTTGAAAAGCATCATGCAAAGATGACATGAATTTTCGAATCCACACCCCATTTCACGAGGAAGCTTAAATACTAAACCTAACTCTGTGCAAAAATATAAGCGTAAGTATTTTTGGAACAGTGCTGAAATAAAGAAATCAAAGCCAAGTTTAAGCCCTGCAAAGCCTATCGCTTGGATAAGATATCACTGTGTTTTGGCTTATGCCACTATAGTAATAGTGAAGTTCTTTTGACCATCAAAATAACGGCTCATATTTCTTCCGCCCGTTCCTTCTTTCCGAAGTCATTTAAAGTTACTCATCGTGCTATCTTCTATATCCATGCAAGTAAATCGGCGGTGATTCAAAAAATGTAAACATGAAATTAAAAATCCATTTTGAAATATCAGTATTTCTTGAGTTCGCGATAAAACTAAGGCGTACATTTCAAAAGGCCGTCATAAGAGAGTGTATTTCATTCAGCAGGAAGAAAAATTAAGTAAAAACAAGATTTCCACCTCATTTAAGATGCATTTTATATCTAGATATTTCTCGCCTTCTCGCACCTTCTTTATAGCCTGCGTTATTGTTTTATGATTAAGTGGTCAGAAAGAATAACGGAAAACCTCAGAAAATCAGAGTAAGAAACATGATTGTCGCTATAATAAATAATAAGCCAAGAATAGTGGGTCGGAGTTATAATTTCTATATAGTTAATGCTATCTTATGTAATGATGTTTAGTCCACTATGAGGAAAATAAAAACTGTAATTCTAACACAACAGCTAGGTTCAATATATATCTAATTTGCTTCTATGCTTACCTTTTTATTTGACGATGCGTCACCAGGATACGAGTCAAAGGATCCAATTCCTTTTACAGCAAACTCAAGGCAGCATTCTGACTCGGTCATATCAATATGCAGTGCTCATCTACATCACCTCCATATCGGATTGTAAGGCCATACTTCTGAAATATTTCTTAGAAACTCAAAGCTCACACATGTGGCTGAACATTAGAGAACAAATAAAAACTAACGAGAGTAATTACATTTACCCAAGGTGGAACAAATTATAGTAAAATAAAATGCTAATTGTAACCTTTAATGCAGTGTTATGTTTATAAAAAGGGGGAGAAAAGGGTTCAGGAATTTACGGCTTCTTAAGGGTTTAGGATTTCTCTAAGGGTATAAAAATCTTACGAGTCTCAGAAAAAATAACTTCGCGACCCCATCTCTAATTCAATACCGGTTTCGACTGTTACGCCATATTCAGATAAAGTAGAGACTACGGCATGACTTCTGTATCTAAATATGGCATATCAGTTGAAACCGATAGTTATTAGTGAATAAGAAGTGAGTCACAAAGATATTTATCCTGTCATGCACTCCCACAAGTTTGAGACTTCAAAATTTGATTTCCTTCTATGCATCCGCCTGATGCCCAAATGTGCTGAAGAAAAGCCTAATTTAGTTTTAAATCTCTTAATTCCTGCACACTAACACATCACACGCGCATGAAGAATATCTTTAGGCTACAGTTTGGCTACTTAGCTTTAAAAAAAAATGCAAGACGCAAGAATTCGTAGAGTCAGTCGCGATTTCGTTTAAGTGCCTGAAAAAGATCATGAAATGCACAATTTGACGAACACAGGGAAATAAGGGATGGGAACCCTGGAAGAGAACGGGGAAGAGTGGGCGGGGATGGGGGGGGAGAAGAGTGTGGGGAGGGGGGAATTGAATCCAACGGTGCACCCAAAGTTTCGTTACACAGTAATTCAGGTTCACGGAAGGCAAAAACCTTACACTTAATTCTCATTAGGTTTCCATTAATGTGAAATGGAAATAATTTGAGTACTCTAGGAAACTGAATTCTTCTGAAACACATTTTTCTAAACAGAATTATCAGTACTGAATTATTGAAAAGAATATTGATCGCGTACCTTTTAAACATCCAGGAATTATTTACCAGGATTGAATCCAAGACTAATACAAGATGCTAACTAAGGGTGCACCCTTGGGACGATCCCTACCTTTGCTGCGATGAAAATCCTTAGCCCAATGCAGGACGAAGTTCGGCACCGCATCTGGAAAATAAACAAATTATTATCACATCTTTCAATAAATTCAGCAGGGCTACAACAAACCATTACCACTTGTTATACTTAATTGGCTTACTGGAATACAAATTATATGAAAACCTTCCTCAAAGAATAGAACCAAGTACTTATGATACGAGATTGGGTTTGAGAAGAATCCTTCTGCCATTGAGTGCTGAAAAATCGGCAGTAGGTACCTTTTTTTAACAATAAACAACAACAGCAGTCGAAATTTGAGTCACAACAGAGGTGCCAGCAAAATTGTTCATACAGAATTTGGCCAGTCACGTCCTTTATATTTCATCTCAACAACTGAGTGACGCTTCATTTCAGAATCAAGTGTTCCCTCCCATTTCGTAAACCATGAAGGTGAGTAGGTCTGACATCTGGAGTACGTAACGTGCTGCGTTGTAAGAAATTCTTTTCAGGAAACTGCGATTTTTCATGGGTGATTTCAAGTCTGTTTCCGCACTAATAAGCGCTTGAGACCGGGAGGAAATGTATAAGGATAGGAATGGAAGGAATGGGGATGGGAAACTGCGATTTGTTGACAATAAAATGTGTAATAAATAGAATCTGCAAAAACATTACTGTACTTGTGAAAGAAAAAAATTCACTCGTGATATAAATTAAAATACCGCATTACATAATACCTGCCAACTATTGAATAATGATATACATCTCGGCAGCAGAGAAGTAGCCTTGAACTCGTCTGATAAATATGATTGTTTCAGAGATACATACCTTCAGAAGTCGCTAAAAAGGAGAATATAGCGCAATCTATTTACGCATATTAAACTGTAAACGTCGCTCATTGCCAAAACAAAAAGAAACTGATTTAGCAACTGGATCAGACCAGGCCATTCCACGTAATCGTGAAATGATTTCGACCAGGTTCTTATCTGCAGCCATCTCCCCAAGATGCAGATCGAACAGTTAAAGAGGCTCATGGATGGCCACCGTAACTTATAACTCCCATGTCTGCACCTGTACGCTACCGATTTTCAAAAAGGTCATATATTCTCGGGCCGAGGAACAGCGGCGATGCCACTGGCCATAATTTGCAACCCTGGAAGACACATCTGAGGACTTTTTCTCCCTCTGAACAGACCCATACGATCGGCGTACACGCACAATGAACATTTCGGAATTCCTTTTTCTTCTTGCCTCATTTCCTTTCCCCTCGAAGCAAACTAAGAAATAAAAAGAAAACTTAAATAAGGTCCGGACGACCTTAGTGGTCACGACATCACATGGGGAGGGGAGGGGGGAACGAGGGGGTGTAGAGGGGAGGATGGCTCGTTCTCTCACGACCACGGGTCCAAGATAGCAGCGGCAGCGGTGCACCGGGGGGAGGGGGAGGGTGAAAAACTGCAAAAAACAAGGCAAAAACAAACTGCGACGTCAGGTATAGAGACGACGCAAAAGCGATCTGGGGAAAAAACGAGGAGACAAGATGTCCTGCTTCCGCCTCCACTCCCCTCTCTCGGGGGGAGGGGAGCCGATACTCACCCCTACAGGAGGGGGGGGGGGGGGGTTGGACGCGAAATAAAATGAAGAGGAAGAGGGTGGTGGCTGTGGTGTCTCGGAACTGCTGAGATTGGTAACAAAATGACACCGGTTTGAACAATGGTTCTTACTAGAGAATAAAGGCCAACAAATTGGTCAGACAAGTAAGGGTCTCTACCTAAAGGTTCCCCGGGAGCAAGAGATCTCGAGGGAGAGATACACGGACGCCAGCTCCAATGGTGCACAAACCATGCTGGGCATCTCTCTTTCCCTTACGTAAACTTCCCTAATAATCTCACCCGCCCGCGAAAATAAAAATAAATGGGACGTTTCCTCCCTTAACTCTAGTGTTTCAAAGTTATGCGATAATGCTCCGGATCCACGAGTTCTTCTCAAGTCCTCGTCCGTCTTCTTATTCCCCTCAATTACTCTCTCTCTCGGACCATGGGAACGACTCTAAATAGTCACGGTGCCATTAGCGGTGAGGAACGAAGTACCGGCTAAAATCATTCGCTGAAGTTTAAATCGAGTCTATATTCTAAACAAGATAAAAATAATTTAAAACCACCACTGTTGTATGATAGACTATATCACAAAGATAGAATAAGAAAGATAGACAGACAAAGAGGCATGAAATGTCAATTTTCTCCCGTATTGTAAAGAAGGAAGATAGATGCGATCGAAGTAGCCAGGGAAATAATACGCAACTTGTTTCAGGCATAAGATGATGAAACAGTTCTATGACAAAATAGAGATGCACGCTTAAGGCTTTTCACTGCATATCTGCGTGAGACTTTAAATACAAAAGGTATATGCAAACTTTTCCTTCTATATTAGATATGTAGCCACAAACACTTGTATAAGATTTCAGCAGAGATTTTTGGCATGATGATGGTAGAAATCAGGAGCATAATAATCTATGGTTTTTCATTGGTGAATTTAGTTGCTTTAAATGTAAAACCAGTAACGTAGTTACCAATAATTACATTGATTCGATAGTAATACATGCGTTGTGTGCAGTCACCCACTGCCTCACACCCTTGCAGTGGTTTGCTGGGTACCATGTATCATATTCCACGCCTTAGCTCGAATATGAAAAGTCTGAAGCTGGAAATGGGTTGGCTAAATTCAGATCTCTATCGATTTCCATTAACCGCAAATGAAATGCCCGAATAATTTGTTTCTCTGGTGAGTTGAACGAAATAGCCGACTGGAATGACGATAATTTCGGGCAAGGGTGTAGTCTCGCATTAAATTTAAAAACGGAGGTGTCGACCCGTAAGCCTTTACCGTTCAGTTGAATTGAATGAAGGTTTAGGATGGAGATGGTTATCTATGTATCTATAATCTCCACGATTTCAAGTATGCCTTAAAAGATGGCTTTTCCGGGGTGATTAAATCTTTATACATTCTGACACCCATTACAGTCAAAAGGGCACTGACTTTTTTGTCGTTGCTTATGTTATTACAGTAGACAAAAAGTTCAAATCGTTCAACGTACGCAGCACACGCTTCTTCTGAGCTATCAAAGCTACCCATGTATCCAATTAGTGACATGTTAACTGAAGTTCACTGTTCACTAACGTTAGGCATTCCCCGAAAAAATATCCGTCTAATGGCATCAGATGCAATGCTCCTTACTACATTGGTCATCCCATCCCCGTCACCACTGTGAACTGCCTTGGGGATGGTGAGGTGGCAGGTCGGGATTGGGCAGATGAGACCACCAATGAGAGGAGTTTATTTCAAAACTTCATACATTACAAATATCAAGTAGGGGCTAGCACTTTAGGTCTTGCGCTGAATCAGGCATCGTGTGAAATTGGCTTTAATGAGTATTTGTTAAGCCTCTCCGACCACACCAACCTTAGGGTTGAACACAACTTTATTGCTAATTTAATGCATGTGGAAAAGATACTGCACAAATTTATTTATCGACTGTTTCGTTAAATATGGATACCTAAAGTTTGATTATATCTCTCCGTTGGCCTTAAAAAAACATTTGAGAGACCTTTGAATCCTACGGATGGGGTGGATAGCCAGGGTGGGGGAGGGGTGGAAATATCGCGTCATCAATCGGGTCTCCCGATTCGTCCTTCTCCCTCCCCCTCAGACGAGAGGGAGTCTGAGGGTGATAGTGTTTCCACTTTCTTTTTACAGACGGAAGAGCCCGTTTATCTGACTTCATCTGTCTTCCCCGCGTCCTCGGCAGGTAAAAAAAAAACCTCTATGCACCGACTTGGGGGTTACCACGGGCTTTGGGGAAGCGGAGAGGTAGGAGGATAATGGGCCGACTCTACGACGAGCTCCCGCGTTTTTCTGGGGCAGTTTTAGGGCAGATCGCATCTTGTCGCAGCTGAGAGTACTCTTTCCTTCTCCAGCACGAAAAACGCCGGAGTGGACGCCTCATCTTACATCGGAAACGAACGAGTGAACACCGAAGGTCCATACAGACCTTTCGAACCGGTAATGCCTGAGTCACAGGGTCTTTTTACACGTAAATACGGATCGCTATCCCTTGTTCGGTCATATAAGCTTTTTCTTTTCTTTGCCACTGAGGACAACGTATGTAAAAGGAAAATGAAGCCAATCAGGGAGAATAGTAACTAATAGCATATATAAAGCCATATTTGACCAACAAACTTTGTTAATAGTTCCATTGCTTTACACGATATCTTCATTAGTGTCGTGTTGCCTTGTCGTTTTTCTCTTAAAGCGTTGATAAGGTACCAGCCAACAGATGTCACCTAAGTTATAATTCATTCAATGCGCACAGCTCCGAATTAACTCTAAAAGCGTTGAAATTATAATAACCGGGGAATTGATATGATTCGAGAAGGGACGATATAAATAACGTTTTGGAGAAAAAATGATAAATTCTGCTTTAATTGTCATCGTGGCAGGAGAGCAAGAACTAAAAAAATGACCGTTGTATGGTTTCGAAATAGATCGTGTTACCTCGTCAAATGACGTTCGGTATGCTTGAAATAGTAGGTAGTTCCAAAATTTTGAAAGGAGTCATTATATAAGACAAGAAAGCAAAATTGCGTCCGAATTCCTCTCGTCAGAGATCAGGAAGAGGGCGAGACAACGGAGCAGGTTGAATGGAACATAATAGTTGTTAGCTCGGACTTATTTTGGGGTCAGCTGAACACATTCAGAGCACCATCACTAAAATAACTAAAAGAAAATTTGCACTACATACCCTTTTTTGCTAAAAAGCTATGCCGCTCATATCAATAAATATTTGCCGTTATTCTACCAATATTCTTATCCCATATGGAGTACAACAAATAAAACCAACTATGCTAAACTTCAACGTTGCCTCAGCAAAATCATTAGATGTTCGGCCCGTGCCCTTTGGTTCATCCCCATCTCTGTGAACTAACTTAAAATCAGTTTTTAAACTCTTGCTGCAAAATATGTTTCAAATTTTTCAAAATTGTGAAATATTTCAACAATGAACTCATATCCTGCGTTTAGTCCTCCACTCATCCCTCTGGAAAATTCCTCCATCCAAAAGACCTTACACCAAAAACAGTTCCCTACACAAAAACTAAATCCAAAATTCCGAAATTTCCAAAAGAAATATCACACCTAGACAGCATAAACCTTACTTTTAAGCCTTTCCCTCCAAACTCCCAGATGTTCATAAGCCTAAATTTCTACACCTCAACCTAAATCACAACTAAGACTACTTCACGCCCCATGCAAATCCCTTCAACGCAATAATACCTCACCTTAAAAAATACTTCGCACGAAAGTAGTCAAAAGAGGTATCTCAAACATTACATACATTAAAAAAGAACCTTTCTTAAACAATATTCGCAAAAATACTTAATTTTCACTTCCTAACAAAATAACTACTCTCCTCAAATAAACTCTGAACTAAAATCCTCAATGAAATAACCTTTCAAACACTCCCAAACAAAACATTATCCACACCAACAATCTTTCATGCAACACGCCAATCTCAACCAGAAAGGGCGAAATATGTGATGCATGATTATTGCAATGGACTACGGATCATTGGCATAGAATTAATAAATGAATCAGCTATTTGTAATAATTTAAAAGCGGTATAGACATGTATGGACGTAAACTATACGAAGAATGAATCGAAAATTTGAGTAAACTTGTAATAAAACATTGACGCTGCGGAAAACATATCGCAAAGAACCACGACATTTAAGGCGGATGTAAAAAATAAAAAAAATTTCTCTAGATGAAAAGCAAATAAAACCAGAATTTCATACAATGTATAAGAAATGGAAATCATGAAAGCGACAAAAGAGGCTAAAACACTAAGAGACAAAAAAAACACGCAGCGAATACATATATCTAACCACGTACTCACAAACTGTAGAGATTTTTAATTATACAGGCGATGCAGTCACTAGCTTTGCAAAATATGGAAAGGATTCTTTCGAACACAATCGCGAGTTGAATTTTATGGGACATGCAATTTAGGTGAGATCACCACGTACTTTGGTCATACGCACGTAGCCAATATCATGCATTATTATACTTGCCAATTGAGCTAACGTAGCGAATGAAATGCTATTTCTAAATATGCTTTAAGAAAACAAAAATGACAGAAAAGTAATGAAGGACATTCCTCTATTTTGCGCACCAACGCACAGTGGGGCAGAATCACAAAAATATGACCAAATTGAAAAAATTGCACGTTTGCTTTGAAAATTTGTACACCAACGTTTATGAAGATGCATACATCGATTCTAATGTTAAATTTGCAAAAAATTATATTTTTATTTTTATTTTGCGAAAACGTTATCCAGCGAAAAAGTCTACCCAGTGTATTTGTAAACATAACCATTAGAGTAACTTCATTTCTTTACTTTTGGCGACATTTTGGAGTTTTACCCCACTGTGCAACGCCCAGAAACTTAAAGATTCAAACCTGTCAAAATGAATATTGGAAACGTGCCAGACGAGTCTAGTGCCGAGGTATGGCCAATCATTATAAGATGTTTCTCAAAAGGCCCTTTCCCGCCTTTTTATTTAACAATGAAAATCTCCAATCGACGATAAAAATATGATGAATCACTGGCTGGCGAGAAGAGTGTCGGAGAGAGGAGCTCTGGAAAGATGAGAGACGGAAGAAAAAGCCTGCTCCTCTTTTTCCTACACATTCACTCCTGAGTGACTCCATTAGCATATTGGTCTCAGACCGCATGGACCCCTTAATTGGGCCGCGACGCGCCTCTGTGACGGACAGACACGTGAAGGAGACAGCTCTCGGGAGGAAGAGTTGTTTTGGGGGAGAGGGTCGGAGGAGGGGTAGGTTTGCGTCCCCCCACCCACCCTTTTCTTTTGCGGGAGAGGAGAGTTGAGTCGGCCAGACGTAGGTACTTAGGAGGAGGAGTCTGCACGCGGTGTGGGAACCGACTTGGGAGAAGCGGGAGTGGAAGGGAAAAAGGGTAAAGGCAGCGCACGGAATGGATATCGCGTGGGAATCGGAGGAGGGGAGGGGAGAGGAAGAACAGTCCTGCTTTGGCGCCAACGATGCAATCTCTCGTCGTCAGGCGATGAAAAGCGAACGCGGACGGTCCTCCGACCTGAAGGTCGAAAAACGCTCGACAGAGATGGCTAAAGCGGTGCTCACGGCCGGTGTAATGAAGCGCAGAAGCACGGAGCTCTTTGCTGCTGGCGCAACAACGTGGAGTGGGGTTGGTGGGAGACTGATTTTGTCGACTCGCTACAAGGCATACACAGGGTGGCTGGAGCGGTATTCGCGGGTCATTGATTGGACATTATAATAATTTTTCAGTTACGTCTAAAAAATAAAAAGACCACATTTAATGAGGGGCAACTAATTAGGCAGTAGAACTCACCGTACATACAAGCTATTACGGATGTATAATAGTCACTAGTTGAGACGACATAAAAAACATAGAAAACAAAAAAGGACACTCCCACACGAATAAAAAATGGAAGCTTTCGAACAGCGTTGCTGTTTTTCTCAACCAAAAGGAAAAACTGAGAGCTGTGGGGGGACAGGGTAGGCCTGGGCGATATATCGTAAAATATCGCGAATCCGATTTTGAGTGTTTAAAATTGACGATATACCGTTGCTCGATAAATATCGTCTTATCGTGCCCCGATCTAAATATCGCGATAAAATATCATGATATCGCGCAATATCACGATAATTCATCTGGCGCAATTACGCGATACATGAACGAGCGCGATATCACGATATTTTATCGTGATATTTATCGTGATAATATATCGTGATATTTTATCGGGGCGCGATATCGTGATATTTTAGTGGGACGCGATATCATGATATTTTATCGCGATATTTACCGTTCCCCTATACCTTATCGTGCCCCGATATCTTATCGTGCCCCGATAAAATATCGGGACATGGTAAGACGATATTCATCGTCACGATATGAGTTATCGTTATCGCCACCTTACGATATTCTAAAATTATTGTATCCCGATATTGAATTATCAGTATCGCCCATGCCTAGGACAGGGTATTTAGGAGTGGAAGGGGAATTAAGGGGAAAAAGGAGAAGCGGGGAGGGGAAGTGGTGAGGACACATTGTAGCCACAATGATAGCAAGTGAAGGTTAAAAGGACACATTGAGCCCAGGGGAGGTGCATGCCTGGATAAGAAAAATGCAAGTCAGCTCTAGGATGTGCAGGTTGACGGCGGAATCTGGGGGGGGGGGGGGACGGAGGCAATAACGGAAACATTGAAACATTGATTGAAAAGCACGTCGTGAGAGGACGCGTGTTTAGGTACTGGTAGGGATGAGTGGGGGGATGACGGAGTACAGGAAGCGCGGTGATTGTTGATTCTGATGTTAAGAGGGGTGGTGCATTGTCCTACATAGAAGGCAGGGCAGAAATTGCATTGGAGAAGGTAAATGATAATATACAAGAATTGTATACGTGGTGTGATAAAAAAATAATGGGAATTTCCGTTTTTCCCAAAGAATATTTATTTATTAATCAGCGAAAATGTTGTCCCCTTCAAAGCAATCCCCCTCACACTTGCGCAAGCGTTTTTTTCCAAGTTTGAAAGCACTTCTGGAACTCACTTTTTGGTAGTGTTCAGCTCCTTCAGCGATTCCATTTTTAAGTCATCAATGGTGGCAAAACTACGTCCTTTCTAGCTTCTCTTCAGGCTCCGGTATAGAAAGAAGTCGCATGGGGCCACGTCCGGTTAATACGATGGCTGAGGCAAAAAAGTGGTTTGTTTTTTTTACCAAAAAATGACGAACAAGCAGTGAGGTGTGAGCGGGGGTTATCTTGGTACAATATCCACCAGTTGTTTTACAAAAATTCTGCGCGTTTTCATCGGACTGCTTCACGCAAACGGCGTCTAACTCCCTGGTAGTGTTCCTTATTGATCATGCGACCATATGGATGTAACTCACGGTTAACTACGCCATTGAAATAGAAGAAAACAGTGAGAAGCTATTCCGGTTATTTTTTATCACACCACACATCGCACTTTTGTCTTAATTATAGCATGTTGCGACTTGGCAAAACAAATAATTGTATGGGTACTGTTGATAGTTTTCGGCACGGTATTCGAAATTAAGGTGAAAGTTATTTAAATACGATATTTTTTAAATCTTTAACTTGCGGTTACATCGTGATATTTATTAGTATTCATTGTAGATAATAGTGGTCGTGGTGGCCTCGTGGGTTGAGCACTGAGCTACTGACCGGAGGGTCCCGGATTTAAATCCCGGGCAAGAGCCTTTCTGGACACCTCCACCTAAAATCCTCGCGGTTTGATTTTCTGCGTGTCGTAACTTCGTAGGAAATCGCAGGTGGCCCAGGGAAAGGAACTGGCCCCCCTACCCTGAATGTGTGAATTTCACACGCCATTGGCTTAGTACGGGATGAGCTCCACTCTCACCTGTCAAAACCAATCTCCGGTTTGAATCATTGAGTGAGTGATTGTAGATAATAATACGCTTTCATTATTTCACGTTAAATTCAAACCTGTACATGTGTTTTCAACTTATAAATAAATTTATCTAATGTACCACACGGTCGTGTGTCAAAAAAGCGTGTAATTACCAAAAAATCAAGTCAGTCAAATACACTTTTGCCTACAGCTGTCGTTAATAAGAACACGTATATTATGTTTCATGCAAATCTTTTCATAGACAAAATTTGCTGCAGCCGCCTTAAATCAACTGCGTTTGACGAAATGGTGCAACAGCAACGTATGAAACGGAGACAGCTTAGAGCGTTCCCTCGTTTTCACTAACTTAGGTTTTCGTGAACTCTCTATAATCCTTGGAAGTACAGAGTGAAATTCTGGTACAAATTTGGTTTAAGAAAGTCAATTCCAGAAAAGAAAAGATGCGGGAAGAAATGGATTTTGATGAAAATTGAAAGGAGAGCGATATAAGAGGAAGAAAAATGTATTTGCCACTAAATTGGTCTGGACTCTAAATCAACCAAGTTGGAAAACGTATAATGCGGTTGATTTCATAAAAGGCGCAGCAATGAGTAAACTCTAAGTAAATCAAAATATCTCTTCCATTTTAAAATAAATGGACTACCGCAAAAATTTTTTATCCACCTTGACAGATATATGAAGTAATGGGGAGAGTTGTATCACGGCTCTGAAGAAATATCAACTAGGTAATTTGAATATAACCTCGTACTGACTTTTATAAATATTCGTATAAATAATCATTAGGTCTTCGCAAATGGTGGCCCAGAAAATGGCACAAGGAAATTTAAATACGGAAAAACGTTTTACCATTAAAAAAACCACTCCTATTAACACTTATTGAAACGCATTACATGTATTTATCTTCTGCGAGAGCATCGTACATACAGAAATAGCAGGGATGATACTGAAAAAAAAATCCTCCTGAAGCCGCGGGTTCTTATTTTCTCCCGGGTGAGTTTATCATCACCAGATCGTGAGCACGGTCGTTTGTACTGTTGAGCCCAAAGGTAAAATCCAAAGGTGTTACTCTTGGATAGGTAGTAAATTAAAAATTAACTCTTTCATGTCATTAAAAAAATGTCATTCACACCGTAAACTCGAGAACTTCGTGACCGATTCCAATTCCCAAAGAGGCAAAACAGCATCGATATCACCAATCTAATTTTTTACGACACAATTTTTACGACACAATTTTTGTGCATTTCGCGACCGACAGTTGGATTCCAAGGGTTAACACAAAGGCCACTCGTGGGAAGGCATCGCAGCATTGCTGTTTTTCCCGCTCGTCAACGATGCTAGCAGTCTCGCCAATAAATCCTAAGTTTAACGCCAACTAATATGCACTCATGCTACCCAGTAAATCGAGAGACGAGTCAAACAGTTCGTGGGTTTTATCGCAGATCCGTCCGGATTAGTCAGCGATCACTTGGCAAGAGAGTCCAAAAGATGCGTTTGAATGAGACCTAGCGCATGTCTCTATTAGCATTATGATTTTCATTAAATTAAGTTAGTTTAGATTAGATTGGACTTATTGGTGGCTAAATTCGTGGCTTCGGGTCCCGAAGGTCCGAGTTCAAAACATGGGGTTGGTAGGTGTTTTTCATGTGTGTTCAGAACCCTAATTGAATGCTGTTTTGCGAGCATTGAGTCTGCATCTACCCCTAGACAATCCTCTGAAATTCACCTCAAGGGTGTATGGCAGCGGGGTGAACCATCACCATGCATACATTTTAAATCAAAAAAGATTGAAATTTACACTTATCATCATGACCACATGATATGATACAAGTCAGTGTTTGCACTATCTACAAGCAACTTACTGGTGCGGCTAAATGGTTAGACTCCACAAATCAACGTAATAATTATTGATTAGTTAAGCATTTCTCCAAATACGTGAGCCAATTCATAATTTCCTAAGAGTGCATGAATTGGTAACGTCAAAGCATGAGCGCATTTTAAAAAATCCATAAAAACTACTCTTTGGCGTCAAAATCTTGAAACACCTATTCAATTCGCCTAGTGGTATATCTGCAGAACTACATTAATGCCCTAAATTGTGCGCGGAAAAATTATTTTTTTCACCTGTCTTAATATCTATTTCGAATTTTATCTTTATTATATAATCAGCCATGGCACCTATGCTGATATTTTAATGCATAAGTAACACGTTCAACTATATCATTCATTCATTTTCAATCAGAGACAAATAAATTTACATATACCATCATGCAGACTTGCAACAATAGAGGGCCATACATCCGACAGACATGCAACCCTACTATTTTGTGGAAAATACTAAATATGCACTCACGATCCACAAGTAGAGAAATGGGAGCGTTTACTCGGAATCGAAATCGCTTTTTGTACACAAAATCGTTAGATGGAAACGAAAAATGAATTTTAGCAGAAGAATTACAGGGTTAAAAAAATCAGTTTTCACCGCTTGTCACTTGAGAACTTATTGACATATCGAAGAACGGAAAAATACGGGTCTTTATATTTTACAAACTCTATCGGATTAGGCGATAAAAATATGGTAAAAACCCCATTGTCATTATATAAAAATTAATGAAGTAATTATAGATAGTCAGACATTTCCTATAATATTACATTATTTTAAGTAGCTCATGCGTCTTCTGGGAACCTACCTGAATTTTCTTATTTAAAGGAAGATTGCAGTCCCCGCCAATCACTCTACACCTACTTTAGTTCCGAGAAAGAATTGCACCTATCCCTTACTTTAGTAGCACTGCAAGTACAGTACTCCGCCCAGGATGGGCGATTCGATGGATGCGAAGTAAAACCATGGTCTCTTTGGCGGATTACACTCAGAGAAGTCTAATGCCGACGTCGAGCTCTTCTCAACCTTACCTCCTTTCCATGAAAAATTCCTGCCAATAGACAACCTCAGTTGTCGGTTGCCTCTCCCAAATAGCTAATACGGTGCGATAAACTAATAGCATAGACTTTAGCAACCATATGGATACAACCATACCATTACAACAGTAACACCTAATTCTGAAACTCTACTATTTTATTTGATCAATAGTAGATATAGGGGCGTCGCAACTACTTTCGCTGGGAGGGGTCAACCTTGAAAAGGGCCCGGTTCTTAAGAAAAGGGCCCGGTTCCTAATAAAAGGGCCCGCATTTTTTTGCGGATAGGAGGGGGAATAGACTAGAATTCCGCTAAAAGTGCATATGAAGGTGGTAGAATATGCGTCAGAAGGGCAAAGGCAAGCTGGAAACAAGTGAAAGTTAATTTTTATTAATGAAGACTCATTTCTCAAGGGCCCAGGGCAAATTCTGGGGGGGGGGGGGGGGGCGAATGCCCCCCCTTGCCCCCCACTTTCAACGCCGCTGAGTAGATATTAGATAATATTCGATGTATTTTTGAATGCACGCGTGTATTCCAATAGCCATCAACTATTACTGTTAGGTGATTCCTTATCTCAGTGTTCAACCCGAAGTTTGTTTTGATAGGCAAGGGTAAAGCTTACCCCGTATAAAGTCATTGGCGTGTTAAATTCACACATTTAGGGTAGGGGGGCCAATTCCCTTCCCAGGGCCACTTGCCGTTTCTCACAACGTTCTGACAATCACAAAATCGCCCCGCTAATGGCGCATAGAGAGTTCGAAACAGGGCACCATCCGGTTCGTGTTACAGCGCCCTAACCATTAGGCCACCGCGGCTCTCTAGTATTAGGTGCTGCTTTGAATCTAACCGGAACTCTCATCTCGCTAAAGCCTCATCACTAAGACCTTTTCCCGAGAAGGGATCATACTCGCGGTTATCGAGATGCCGGACAGGAGCGTTAGTGACCTGGCTATGGCGACTGCATCGGTATCTGACAAAATATGGTTTTAACTTTTTGAACAATCACCCTAACATTGAATCATTTTCGTCATAAGAATTGTCGTACTGATTTTGTTGTCTTACTCAGAATAATTGAAAGAATTCTAAGTTCGCTATAAATAAATGCCTTGTAGCAGGAAAAATTGTTTCAGGCGCATTCGAAACAGACATCATCCATTCAAGTACTCACCTCTTCACTGCTTTCATCGTTCGCTGTATCCACGACGAATTCCCGGACATTGGAAAGAGGGACTGCTCAACACACACAACCGATTCACCACAAAACATAGAACGGAACTTTCCCAACTCTTTTCAGGAAAAGAATTAGGGCACTGCACTTTAACACTGTGGATTTATGCGACAGATCCCCGTGTAGCTGTGACACATCTCGCAGTAAAATCAGGAACAATCGTATGAATTATACATTAATATTAACACTAGCTGGGCCAGCCTAAGCAGATGGGTATGAGAGAACAAACCGGACAAAAACGTTTCAATAGCTGTGCCAATATAGTCGGAAAAGCATACCCAGCAAATTGGACAAATCTCAACGGAATGAGACAAAGCGAATACATATCTTGATCACATACACGAGGATCATTACGTAAATCCAACAGCCTATCACACCACTATTCTCTTCACGCACACTCACATAAAACACTTAAATACACTTTCGCATGCACATAATATCCAAGGGAATACTCAGTGAGGAGCCATCGTTGATTCCTTCCCCGAATGCACGTCGCGACTGAGTGACAATGGAAGTAAGAGTGAACCGAGCAGACCCTGGCGAGCTCCATTTGTCAGGAACCCACATAGCCTTGCTTACCGTGGCCTAGCCAGACCGGTGTCCCTGGCTGGCTTGCGTACACAGCGGTCCCGTCAAACGCAGCCCCACGAGCGAACAGAGCGTACGTTCCGCGCCCTCATATCCGACCTGCAAGAGGTCTGATGGGGCGGCGCAACACTCAGACAGGAGAAACGTCCAGTTGTCTAGGGCGGTGGGTGACGGTCAGAATGAATGGGATCGTTCACCATTTCTTTTTATTGTCGAATCTAATAGAGTTTGTAAAATAAAAAGACCCGTATTATTTCGTTTTTTGATCCGTCAATTATTTCTCGAGTTGACTGTTCTGTTTTTAACCCTTTCGGAAAAGTGGGCGTGATGCAACCTCTGACGTCATTGACTTCTTCCAAGCACAACTGAGCCCGCGAAGCTACGTCTTATCGCAAAGAGAGGGACACAGCTGACTCTGCCAATAGGAGCTGTTGAGACAGAATCTATGAGAGCAGACCTTCCGAGAACCCCCTTCCACTCCCTTCCCTTCCCCTAAAAGCAGTCAAGGACGGGAGGAAAATGACGTCAATGATATCAAAGCAGCTTTTTCGGTGGGCGTCACCTTTTGCTTATTTTAAGTTTTGATTTGTTAGTGAATGGCTGTGGTTAGAAGATTGATTTTTTCACCAAAATTCTTTTTTCTTTTCCATCAAACGATTTCGTGTAAAAAATTGCGATTTCGGTTCCGAGTAAACGCCCCCATCGGAGCCCGTGTTTGAAAACTAGAGGACGAGAACAGCTTCGGTCAAGGATATAACAAGAGCTCATGCAGACACAATGCGCTTAGCAGGCAAAATGAAAGAACTAACAGCTCAAACTCAAACTCAAAATGTTTCAGTTATTTAGTTGGCTATTCAGAGGAGGCGACCGACAGCTGAGGCCATTTGCACCATTTATGATAGTTGGGTAATGGCAGGAGTTTTCGGGAAACGGAGGAAGGGTGGAGAGAAACCCGGCGTCGGCATCAGCCTACTCAAGGGGACCACGGTCCATCCGACGGAAGGAGGACTGAACCTGAAATTACCTCACCCAGGCACACAAATAGGGACCGGTTTGCCACTGAAAAATCCGCCACTGCCGGGAATCGAACGCGGGTCTTCGGGATGGGAGTACTCTAGCCACCACACCAACCCGATCCCCTTGATGTTCCGGCACAGAAAATGAATTTATTATTGTTTCTCTCTGCATGTTTCCGGGTTTCTTCCGAGTCCATGCAGAGACCATCAACGCCGCGGAAACCTTCGAGTTATTATTTAGACATTCACCGCTTCTCCGCCGACTTAGGTTCCGTAAAACGTTACGTAAAGTGCGATGGGGACCGAATCACCATTTTCCGTACATGATTTACATATGCAGTATATATATACTAAACAATTTCCACAGGTGGTCTCCGAGCCCATTTGCCCATTTGCAAAGGCATGAAAAACCTGATTCAGCTGTCAACGTTTCAATGCAAGATGCTATTTCAAAGAATTAAAGTAAGCTTAAATTCATACAATTATAATTATTTCTTTATTTACTATATTGAATAGAATAGGTGTGAGTCACCAATGTGTCGCAAAAGTGGATAGAGATGTCGGAGTAGCGATTCACTGATATCATATTTTGTAAGACGTGTCAGTTGAACGACGGAAAGAGGCGACATCCTGTAATGGTTTTTATAGCGGTAGGAATAAGTTTTCCCGTACTCGGCTTTGATTTTTGCACCTACTCCTTCCCTGGACTTTCTTCCTTCAGAGCAGAAAATATTTCTTATCCAAAATGCATTTTCTTTTTCTTCCTTTATTTGCTTGCCCAGTAACTATCTCCATACTCGGCCTTTAACATTCTGTTGCCACTAATTGACTATTATATCCATTCATTCTGTCTCCTAATTGCCGCTTATAAATTTCCTTCATCTCGCACTATGCCCAATAGTAAACTCATATTTCTTTGCTTTTAAAAACACAAATATAATTTATAAGTATCAGTGACACATACATAATTTCATTAATCCAGTATGTGGAAATTCTATCATGGAAAAAAGGACTCCCCACTTCATAGATAACTAAGATTTTAGTTATCAACACCAATTGGAAGAAAGCAAGATTTTATAGCGGTGCGTGAATGAATACTAAGAGAAATACATCTACCAAAGGTTCTGAAATTACAAAAAATTTAGTCTCAGCGAAAACTGTAGCCATAACAGTTAATTTTTCTTAGGAACGAGGACGACGTTCCCATTCTTGGATCTCATTCTATTTCTCGTAATATATTCGCATTGTTTAACGGGTAAGAGTTTTTAAGTTACAGCTAACCACTCACAGTGAGCATACCTTTTAAGAAGACAAGGAATTATTAACCACGACTTCCAGCATGCCATCTCAAATTCATGCATTGGTTGCACCAATTGCTGAGGATTACAATGGGCACCTAAATTCAGCGGTTGACTCAAATCCTTAATAAATATAACACCCTAAAAGATGTCTACACATCTTCGAAGGGGGGCACCGGATGGTTGAGCCAATGGTACAAGGCAAAGATAACCAGGTCGAGTTGAAAAGGCAACTTTGATTAAAGAGGCAACGAAGTGGGAGCAAATGAAGTGCTTTTGAGAAATATAATGAAATGAAGTTCTACGCTATGCATAAAGGCTTTGCATATATATCCAAATGTATAAATACAAGTGTATTAATGGATAGCATAGGTAGTTGCATGTTGGTATAAGAACTTTAAAATAACCGTAAAAACAGCTTGTTATTGCATGCTTGCTTTACAATTTTTATCTTTTGTTTAAATTGTGAAGTGTAGACTAGAATATGATTACTACCTATTCCTTTTAATGCATGATACGTAATCAGGTTAGTTGCGAATTCACCCTTCCACACACCTTTATGGTGACTTACAGGATATTGTATAGATATACATATATCTTGGAGTAAAAATTTTACAATTCGCATTATATCAAAATGAATCAAATATGCACTAACCTGAATTAAGTTATTTATGCCAAACCTGTTTTTATTGTATGTACCTCAAGCTGTAATTTTGCAACAATTTTCATACAATACAGCTCACATCTGATAAAACCAGTTGTAATGTTTGCCTTGTCTTGATAATGCATTTTATTTCCTACTTTTTGATGCTTGCTATAATCTCTGGAAAGCTTTTCTCTTGAAACTACATTCGAAATGTATCCAGCCAATAGTAAAGTAAATTATTCTTACGGTTCCAAGAGGTTAATCTGTTAACGTACTTTAACTAATGTTAATAGATCTAGGGTGGTCTACAATTGCCATACCCTAAAATTGCCATAACTGCTGTTTTCCTGCTTCCTTGGCATAATCCGTCATTCGTCTTACATACTTCTACCGATGAAAATTCTTGATACAGTAATAGTATAAAAAAAGAGCGAGTGAGAAAATGGCGACCAAACTATGCTTTAATTTCCGGTTCCGATATTAAATTCATGATTCTTACTTTTCACGAATGAAATACATCTGTTAAATCTCGGACCAAGAGCTTTTGTGGTGCATTAAGCAAAAATAAATCACTATATCGCGTGATAGAGGCGAGAACAAAATCTACACATAATTCGTTCGAACACACTGGCTTAAAGTAGAGCAATGATCTGATGAAACCTTGAGGTCTTGGAATGAATTGACGATTTCCTTGGGACACAATGAAAAAAAGAAGGCATTACATTGAGAAAACGCTTAGATACTCGTACACGATCCTATTAGGAAAAGAAATAGGCAGTATGGAAGGGAATGATTTTAATGAACAGGAAGCAAGATAACGAAGAGCTCAGGGGCGAGTAAGATTTAGTACCTATCCTTTTAAAAAATAGGAACAATATGCAGGCATCCATCGAGAGACGGGATTTTCACTTATATCTTATATCTCTAAGTACCCTAGAATCATCCCAGGAATTCGTTAGGGGTGGTGAGGGCTTGGCTCGATAATGCGTCTGAATTATTCCCGCACCTGCTCAAAACTTCGACAAACATTTGAGTCTTATTTCCCACGATAGGTGATCTACAGGTATCTCACAAGTCATTGACAGCTGATAAAATATCAAATAAGCGCTGTTCTACCAGATAGGTTTTCAGAGACAATGCCCATCCTCTTTTGTCACTTTTAAGTGTTTATTTCCACAGAATATTTCTCATTTCAGTCTAGCATCTTTCCAATAAAAGTTCCTATCATTTTTCCTCTCCTTCTTAACGTATTCCACCTTTCGTGAAACCTTTGATAGAGGAATCTTTTCGCCTTTAAGTATATGCCTACAACACCTAGCCGCCTACATTACCTCCTAATTTCTTCCAGTTAATATCTTTCCTCCCACACCAGACTCCATCGCTCCATTGCCTGTCTTCCTTTACACTTTACTACGCATATACTTCCTTTATACTGTACTTTTACTTCAGACCCATACATCGAACTTCCCTTATCTACTGTCATCTAATTTCCCCTACGTCAAGTTTTCGTGAACAAGAATGGCGCGCTTCAATGTAAACTACATTTTCTTAGCACCCTTACCAAGCCGTACTCGCATAAACATAGACATATCTGATAACTTCAGGCTGGACTATGCGATACCTTTCCATAATGGAAAATAAAAGAATGAAACTTTGTTAGGTTCACTTTATATTTAAATAGGCACGACCCGTGTTTCATAACGTAGTTACATCTTCAGGTGAAGATGTAACTACGTCATGAAACCCGGGTCGTGCCTATTTAAATATAAAGTGAACCTAACAAAATTTCATTCTTTAATTTTCCATTATAGACATATCAATCAATATCTATTTCGCCAACGCTATCCTCTACCTAACATCTTTGGTATTACTCTGGCCTTCGACCAATCGCAACCGTCACTAAACATCCAATTTTAGTTAGTGTCTTCCTATTACTATGTTTAGATCTGACTTCTGTGACCTGGAGAATTTCATTATGTAATTTTCATCGAATCAATATTTATCCCATACCTTTCGAACAACATCCGTAACACGTCTGGCGAAGATTGCAACCGCTAAGCCGAATGAAGAACGCCTTGTCAATAGCGATTATAACTAGCTTCGTTCGCTCCAGCACCTTCACCATCTAATTGCACGTGACTCTTGCATCTAATGTTTTTCCATGTCTCTTTTTTGCATGTAATTAGTGCATGTTTGGTGATCTTCACCCCCTTCAACATACTCTCTCGCGGTGGCTAGCTCGATGACGAGACGTAGATTTAGACTCCAAGATTTTTTCCTGAATCGAGGTCTCACTATGGCTCCTAAGGAAAAATGTCTGAGGCATAAGCATAGGTAATAATGCATTGCTCCTTGTGGTATAATGACCCAGTTCCCCTTTTTAACTTCTATTCTTACGATTGTATTCAGGCCAGTATTATTTTATGAACAGTAGTCCACCCTATGCACTTCAAGCTTTCGTAGTGAATGCATTAATATATCCCAATATGTACCGTAAAAGCCTTGCCAAAGGCAAAACAAGAACAAAAAAAATCTGGTTACACTCCTAGGTCCTCCCTACTAATATTACGGCCATTGGAGTTTTTATTTTCGTTAGTATTCTTCATAGGTACCTAAAAGATATTATGATCGATCTAACGATCAAGTAAAATGATACTGCTTCCCAATCGATAATTATCTATTAGTCGTTCTATCTTTTTCCCTTCGTGGTGAAGTTTCAATTGGCTCCGGAAATGGAAATGAGCACTTATTTTCAACGAATATCAAATTAATAACTGCTATAGTCCATTTTGAAGCATACATTCAAGGGTCAGACCGTATGGGGGTTTCAATAAAATCTGGGATGAAAATGTCCAAGCGTATATTTCTCCCGCAAATTCTGAAAAGTCGGCGGAATATTAGACCTCAACAGAAACCACAGTTTTTCGACGAAAGTGACGATCTACGGAATTTGCTATTCGACCAAAAATCGAAGAATAAGAAATCAAATAATGTCCGTATCATATTAGTGCAAATATTCAAAACAAAAAAAAATGATGAAATGGAAGGTGTTTACTATCATCATCCTTGACTAACTGCCCCTCTCAAATTAGGAAATAAGTATAAGATGCTGAAAGTACTACGTAGTTAAATTAAGACTTTTGCGTGAGCTGTTCAAACATTCTCCAGCATCGTGGCACGCCTCAGCCTCCGAACACGCCTCGTTAAGGCGAGGGAGGTGGTTTTACATAAAGAGTTCCCCTTTTTACTTGGCACGGCAACCGTCCAAGGAGCAAGAGGCTCCGCTTCCACCCGGGTACCTCGCCCGCGAGTCATAACTCATTTATTCCCATCGCATCCTGCGGACGTCCAGCGCGATGCGGGGGGGGAGGGGGTGGAAGGGGGCGAGCAGGGGAGGAAACGGCAGAGAACCACGCCACCAACACCACCGCCGATGCGCCAGGGGGAAAAAATGGAAAATGCACGGGCATCCGCCCAAGACCGCCTCACGCCCTCTTCGGAGGAGGGAGGAAATAATGGGTGGGGGTGTCTTCTTGCGTGGGGAGACGATCGAGCAGAAGACGCGCGGGCGGAAAGAGGAGAGGGGGACTTTGAGCAAAAAACAAAAACGGCACGAGGCGCGCTGGAGATCGCCGGAAGGAAAAAAAAGACGAGTGCCGGGCGAGGAGGAGAGAAGAAGCGAAGGCGGAGGAGTGGACATATTTCGACCGATTTGATTGATTGACTCCGCGCCAGGGAGAGGCTACGCATCTGAAAAACGGGAGGGAACAACAAAAACAAGAAGAGGATAGCAAAGGGAAGGGGGGGAAGGGAGTATGGCAGTGGAGTGGGGGAGCGTTGGATGGGAAGGTTACCAGCTCCGTAGGAAATCGCCGGGTTAAAAGGAGGGAGGACTCGGGCATGAGCGCGCGGATATTAATTGCGAGGTGGTGGGAGGAGGCGAAGGGTAAACGGTGCCTTGTGGTGTGTCTCGGGACACGTTGAGGAGAAAGATACTCTCTCTCTCTTTCTCCTTTCTCTCTCTTTCTCCCTTCTCTTTCTTTCTCTTCCCGTTCGCCCGTTCCGCCACGCTATCAGTCGTTTGGGAAGAAGGAAAGAGGATCTATGGTGGTTAAACTCGCTACGTTCTTCTCCTTTTCCTCCCGCCCTTTCTTCAACCTCCTCCTGCGAAGGTGTTCAGGGTCTGAAACACCAGAGTTTGGTGAAGCCGGTGGTCGAAATAAGAGGTGAGGGCCTCGAGGCACTTGTCACGGGTCGGAGGATGGAAGTATGAGGACTGGAGAAGGTGTCCCTAAAATACATGGTCTGATCAAAGCGGAATGCGTATCGTTACATTTAATGCAGCATTTTCCTTTCGCCATCGCTAAACAAATATTGATTTGATGCAGCTATAATCTCGTTGATTCGATCGGCTTCCCTTTTCATATTTACACAAGTCTTCTCTTTTAATTTCTTCGCGAGTTTCTCCATTCGAGACGTTCCTTTGGATTCATCCCATGCAAACTTTTCCTCTACAACCGTCTTCTTTAGAACATCTTGTGGTGGCCTAGTGGGCAGAGCACTGAGCTACCGACCGGAGGGTCCCGGGTTTAAATCACGGGCAAGAGCCTCTCTGGACGTCCCCACCTAAAATCCTAGCCATTCGATTTTCTGTGCGCCAGAATTTCGTAGAATATCGCAGGTGGCCCAGGGAAAGGAACTCGCCCCCCTACCCTGAATGTGTGAATTTCACTCATCAATGGCTTAGTATGGGGTGATCTCTATTTCACCTATCAAAAACCAACCTTCGGGTTGAGCATATTTTTTAAGGAAGTACCGCCTTCGTTTAAGTCCTAACACCACGATTTTCTTTTCCCTCACCTTTCTTAGAAATTCTCCGTCTATCTTCTTTATCACCGATCTGTTACTCCATTTATCCCCAATACAATGCTCCTGTTACTGTATATTTCGAGGGTTTACTAACTGCACCAATGGTCCCAAGGGAATTCTTAAGTATACGTAATAGTCTGATGATTTTCCTTGTTCACTCTTGAAGAGACTCTCAGTTTCATGAACTCCTATCCTTGCTGTCGTTCAAACTTGGTTCCTGCGATAAGCCCTGATTCTTTGCTAAAGACGGGTGAAAGTGAGGACATTGAAATTCCTCCTTAATATGATCAATATATTCACGTATATATATCAATATTCGCTGATAAATTGATTATCTTACCCCTTCAAGATCCTTCAAAAGAAAGCAAACCTACTTCTGGCCCGTTCTTACTATCCTCTAATTTCCATACTAGTCGAACAGCTAATTAGCTATAGGGTAGACCGGGGCTATTTCGATCACGGGGCTATTTCGATCAATTTAAGAAAAACTCTCGCTGCATAAATTCGGTACTGCAGCAAGTGTTTCAATCAACGTTAGTCTTAAGAGTGGTAGCCTTATCACTCAGCAGATATCAGCGGACCGGTATACTACTTAGTAATTAGGCCCTCACGATATGAAGCCAGTATTCTAGCCGCCACATCCACCCGATCGGGGTTCGAATCTGAAAAAGCGTCCAGAGTACGTCCAGTTAAGTCGAAATGTTTTTTGTTTCCTGGATATCATGTCTTTTTGAGGAACCAAAGGCAGGTAGCAGAAAAAATAGTGGCTACCCCCAAACCAAGATGCGTACATCACGGAAGTAAAGTGTTTTGAAAGGACAACAGGGCATTTAAGATTCAACAATGGGATGTTAGAAAGATACCTACGAATTTTAGGAACACAACGTCGCATAGCCAATATTTTAAAGGCATCTAGCAGAGACTAATCATGGCAAATAAAGAAATTGCGAGTATCTATAATTATGTATTATAATCTTCGGTCAACAATCCTAGGATTGGTTTGACGCGGCCCTCCACTCGAATCTTCCATCGGCCAATCTCTTCATATCAACGTAATTTTTCTCTTTTACATCCTTCACGACTTGCTACTTATATCTCATTCGAGACCTGCTTTTTCCATTCTTCCCGTTCATTTTTCCCTCGACGATTGTCTTCATCAGGCCATCGTGTCTTAAGATATGGTTGATAAAGTTGTCCCGTTTTCTTTTTAGAATTTTTAGCAGGCTTCTCTTTCCTCTCACTCTTCTTAAGACTTCTTCGTTTGCCAAGAAGTCTTAAGAAGTTTGGGAGAAAAAAAAATAAAAAAAAATAATTTTGCATGAACATTATATATAACATAGTGAGAGAAAAATATTTTGTAGACCCTAGTTATCAATTTATTCCGTTCGAATACTTTTTCATTTAAAACATTGTCACTCATTTTACAATCAGGCCACACACATTTTTTAAATACTGAACCACAGATATATTTCCGAAACTTATTTTTTAAATAATTCTGGCAGTATATTTGAATTTCTAAAGAGATAGAACAGCCTAGAGTTGATAGGCCGCGTCGCAAAAGTGCTAAGCAGCTTATGCAACCTTAAATTCCTCACTAGTGTTAGAAAAAGATTTGAAATGCGTTACGTTAAGAGAAGATCGGAGTATGGGCAGCAAGTATTCTCACTTCGCAGGAGTACCTATGACGAACGCGCGTTAATGCGAGCGAGAACCCATCCCGAATGATCAGGGGCCAAGATGAGGCAGCCGTCATTAGTACAGACGCCCAAGTCCTCAGCGTATCGAAGGGAATTCACACTCATTGTCTACCGAGATCTGTATTTTTTTGTTCTTCATCACATTTTGCAAGATTGGTTTCGTAATCGTAAGTTTGTTACGAAAATTAGCAAACTTCGAGATAGCCCCAGCGTACTATTTTTCAGCCAAGCACCTCGTCCTTTCTTTCTAGCCAACCCACATTACCTTCACTAAATCCGTCTTTTGATGTGCACACTTTCAACCTAACTTTATGCCATCCATTTCTTTTTTCTCCCTGTGTAACTAACGCTCTTCTATCATTCACTCCAGTGTTCCATCATCTCTTAAAGGTCCTCAACTTTAGCTGTCCAATTTCGAGCCAGCCTCCTTTCCTCTTTTACCATACTTAATACTACTTCCTCACACATTTGTCTTCCTATCCGTCCATCGACCCTTCTCAACACTAATCCCAAAAGCTTCCCACTCTTACTGTCATTGCAAGACAGTTTCCATACCGTATAAAGTCACACAATCTTTGTATTTTAGTTTATGATTTTTGATCCACGCCTTTACCAAAAGTCTAGGTACTAAGACTAGGTCTATTAACTCCTTCCTTTTCTGAGTGGTTCCTTAGTTATCACAATTATTCACCTGTTGCTCCAAGTACTCAACCTATATTTAGTTAAGATGCTTCCCATATTAAAGAACTGTTATTCCGACGAACCTCAATGCTTTCACTACCTTTTTTTACTCCGTAAATTAATATGAGGGCAATGAAGGAAAGTGCTCGGCTCGTACGTTCCCAAATAAAATAAATACCATCACATGAGTTACATAAGGGCAGCAAGGAAACATACAAATTCAATTTTTAATGGGTATGCTTAACCACAAGGATAAGTCAAGTGGGATAGGCTGCCACGCAAACCGCAAGGTGGAATTATTATTCCTACTCAACATTCGTGATCAAAACAGCATTAAGCAACGTGTGCAGCGGTTGAAATCGCTTAAGCAGAAATGCAACCCATTCCCTTGTTCAGTGCCTTTGATTGGCTGGTGATCTCACGCCACCTGCACACGGCCACAACTGTGGTTAAGTATGTTTCCCCGACAAATTACTATCATTATTTGAAACAGATTGTGCCTTCGCAATTCTACTATAAATGTCTATGACAAGTAATAAACCACTTTAGCATATTTATATAGCTAGAAATGTCGGCAACCGTCACAATAACTTAAAGACCCTATTAGCCTAGGTAAACAGTAACTATGGACATTAAACTAGGCCTTAAAGTGCTAAGTAGCTGCTGATGATATGGATAGATATCTGGTCCCTTCAAAACTCTTTGACTCATGTTTCCTGAGATGTTCTTTGATTCAAATCATGAAAAAACACCGTGGTAAAGGAAAAAAAATACTAAAACGGCGGTTATGAATGGCAAAGGCGAGCGCTGAAAAATGGAAAATGGTTAACTTTCTCCTTGACTGGGAATCTAACCAGGGATATTTGACTTGTAGGGCGTAAGCAGAGGTCATGGAGACTAGGATTCCTGATCTCGAAGGCTACTTGAGGGAGAATATTTAGCAGCGAGAGTCTAACTCACAAATTCGAACCCCGCTGGATACCACGAGGTAAGTCATTGTTTAGAAAGACATTAAATATGCCATTCACGTATTACTGCTTGAACTGCAATAAGTTTCTCTATTGTCCGCGTACTACCGTTTTGCATCCACACAAATTAATATAAATTAGCTCTCATGCATCATTACGGCCATTCGCCGAAGGCAAGTCATGAGACGGGAGTAGTCTTTAAAGAAGCATTGCACTAAGATTGAACCTATGTCCCCTATGTAATATAAGCTCGGTGAGAAACCAGGGCCAAGATCATGGATCCCTCTTCCACGTTGTAGCTCATCATCATCATTGGTCAACAATCCTAGGATTGGTTTGATGCAGCCTTCCACTCGATTCTCATACGAGGCCTGCATTTTCCAATCTTCCCGATCACTTTTCCCTCGACGATAGTCTTCATCAAGCCATCGTGTCTCAAGATGTGGCCGATTAAGTTGTCCCTTCTTCTTTTTAGAGTTTTCAGCAGACTTCTCTTTTCTCCTACCGTTCTTAGGACTTCCTCGTTACTTACTCGGTCGATCCATTTAATCTTCAGCTTTCTTCTGTAGCTCCACATTTCAAATGCTTCCTCCCTTTTCTTCTCCGCTGCTCTCATCGTCCATGCCTCACAGCCGTAAAGAAACATGCTCCAGATGTATGTTCTGATAAACTGTTTCCTTACGTCTACGCTTGTATTTCCAGCTGTAAGTAGATTCTTCTTTTGATAGAATGCCCTCTTTGCCTGGGCTATTTTACTAATTATTTCATTCTTGCTTCGTCTATCGTTGGTTACTCGGCTTCCTAGGTAACAGAACTCTTTCACCTCTTCAAGTTTTTGTTTTCCTAGATTGACATTGGTTTTGGCCTCTTCTTTCTTGCTGCACACCAATATCTTAGTCTTCTTATTTATCTTCAGCTGATAACGTTGTAGCTATCGATAAAAATTACTCCTCTCGATAAAAAAGTCCTCTCGAAGTTCATTTCTCACTGTAAATGTTCAAACTAGTTGAATAGAAAACTAGGATTATATATGTACTTGAATTTCAGGTGAAAATATTAAGAACAACGGTCACGATTTCGTCTTCCAAAGAAGATTAATTAAAAAAATTAAAAATACAAAATTAAAAATGACAACGTGAGTGCATATGCAGTAATGATCAGTGATCCATCCCCAGTTGACACTCGAACAAGAATATGGGCTGCCGTAATTTGCGGCGCATTAGCTCGGCGAGTCATAGGCCCGTGGTTCGATTACTATTCAAGAAAACTATTTCTTCTGGCACGTTCATTACGTGCCAGAACCTGGCACGGCATTAGTAAAGTGTTCCCACACCGAACAACCCTACCACATATAAAGGGTCACTGTATTTCTCAGTAAGTGACCCAGATGAGGAGATTATCCCAGAGCGATTACAAGGATTGGAAATTTTCCCCCAACTCAGTTTCGCCGTCGTGCACATAACAAGGAAATCACTTGATTCTGGCGACACTACAGACTGGCGAGAAACTGTCATAACTGCGATAAAAAACAAACATCATGACTACAAAGGGATCGGGTTGGTGAGGCGTCTAAATTACTGGCCTCCCACCCCAATGGCCCAGGGTTGATTTCAGGCACTGGCGGATTCTTCATTGGTAGGCTGATCCCTACTTGAGAGAGCCCTGAGGAGAGCACCTCGAATCCAGTACTCCATCCGTCGGATGGAACGTCAAGCCGTGGTTCCCTTGGCGCCTTTCGTTAAGTGCATGCTAATGAGGACGCGCTCCGTTTCTCTCCACCCTCCTCCGTTCCCTGAAACTCCCACATTTACCCATTTACCCACCTATACTCACTGGTGCAAATGCCTCAGTTACCGGTTGACTACCCCCCACAAAAACTACAATGATGACTACGAGAAAGTTAGTATTGTCAACTGAATTAATGATTCACAATTTCATGATGCAGTACTGGGTTATTTTTTAGTTATCGTCATCGTGCTGAACACTTTTCGCAGAAATACGGTCTCTGTATTGATAGAGAGGATGCAGACATTATTGCGGCATTTTAAAAAAATACGATATTTTTTTCGTCAGATGAGAAGAAAAAATAAATGGAGCGGAGGGACGACACACCCCTCATTTGTTCGCCCCTCGGCGTTTCGCTGCAGAGGATTCACGGCTCCGTGGGCACGATGGTCGGGGGAGGGAGGACCTCCTCCTCCCGCTAACGAACACCTCGATTTCCCGTGACGAAGCCCCGAGTAGGGGAAGTGGTCGAAGCGCGTAAATTAATCGGGAGGAAAAATCATCCACTGGTCTCTCTCCTCGAGGCAGGCCAAGTGCTTATACCTGGCCCGACAACCCCGACATCTATCTTCAGCTAAAGCGTTCTTTGCCGGTAATTTCTCTCCCTTTTTTCCCCGCCGTTAAAAAGCAGGTTGCCTTTTTACCGCCAAGAAATCAACCTCCTACATCCTTCCATCCATCTCTCTCTCCCTCTCTCTTTCTCTCTCTTTCTCTCTCTTTCCATCCCCCACCGAGTCGGTCGGACGGAGGGCAAGGGAAGGAAGAGAGAGGAGGGAGGGAGGGAGAAAAAAATAATCACCCAGCCGAACGCTTTTCCATAGGAAGGGTAAATATCACCATCTGAAACCGGATAAGGCACGCTTCGTCAAGACCACGAGACGACGCAAGAAGGTTCGTTAATTAATCCTCATCCCTCCCCTCGTTGCCATAGGGACGGAGTCGCGAGGGAGCGGCGCTGTGGAAGGGGAAACGCAATACTCCAAACGTCCTCTAAGAGCTGTGCGGATCGCAAATTAGTTTTCCCCGTTTGCCTTCGACGGGGAAGCGTTCGTCTGCACGAACGCGAGCCCCGATGCCCGCGTCTCCGGCTCCCACGCACCACACACTCCTCCTCTCTGCACACCACCAACCCCCGCCCTCCTTTCTGGATCACCTTAATAAAACGAAGGAGGCAATTTGCACCCCGATGAAAGACTTCGCCCTCTCTCTCTCTATCCCTCCCCCGCCTCCCTTCCCCCCCCCCCCCTCCACCCCAACGCGCTCCGAAGGCTGGGTGGGAGGGTTGAAGGTCACGTGGTTAATTGCTTCGCGAGCGAGTGGATGCTTAAAGACGTGGAACTTTTAATTAGGTGCGAATAGCTTCGCAGCGAGGAGAGCAGAGAGTCCCCCTCGGCTCGACTCCCGAGTATGCACCTCCCTCAAATCAACACCCGATTAACCGTGAAGGGTATTTATGTAATGCTCAATTATTTATTGAATCTGAGCGCCTGCCGGTCGGATCGATTAATTTCCCACACGGCGTCTCAATCTGTTCGCGAATTTTGCATTTGTGACAGTTCACGGCTTAATCCAGCGGAGACAAATGATGAATTATACGGGGCTTGACTTTTGTACGGTTGCTATGATTTCGAAGGAGGCACTATGCAAGAAATGAATGCGGGACCACAACAAGAGCTATCAGCCTTATTGAGCTGGCTAATGCAATAAAAGAATAATCCTTGCGCAGGTCACTGCAGCACCAATTCAAGGTTCGTGAACAGTTCCTTTTGCAAGGAAAACAAGACTGTTAATTATCTGCTTTAATAAAGCTCTCCATAAGTTATCGAAACAAAAAAAACGTCACTCCCGCTACAGCTGCGGTTCATTTTCAATCTGTTTACTGGTTCATTACGTTGTGGTTACGTCGTTGCCTCATGACTCTCGAGAATGATAGAGCGATCAATAACTCGCACACGTGGTCACATAGGTGATTTCGAAACGCTGCTCTGACCTTAGGGGCACGGAGAGAATGAGTGAACGGCTCTCTGCAAAAGTGCCTCAGGTTGACTCCCTTGGTCTTGAAAATCAAGAGCTGGTCAGGGGACATGAGGATGATAGACTATAAATATCCTATATTGGAGTAAGTATAAGTATTTGAGAGAGAGAAAATATTTTATTTCATAATCAATACAAAAAAATTATAAACTCAAATTTGTAACATATTCGGAGGCTACTCAGCCTCATGTCAGCATTCTATAAATTTAACATGAGAATAGTCGTCCGTATTGTGCATAGGTATATGACAGTATGAAATAAAATACTTGGAGAGGTAAAAACGCGATAGGTAACCAAGTAGAAGTGTCACCATGGTTAGTATTTGTAATTTAAACCGTTCTGTCACTTTTCTTCCCAAATCACAAATCGAAATTCGAAAAGCAATTTTGTAAATCTTTTCTAGGATAGATTTAATGATAAGGTTCCACTTCTTTCGCTGTGTTTAGCCAAGAAAAGGCCCAATTAAATATTCATTGCATGATGAAACTATACATGGATACCTAATCCAATCAAAGATAAAAACATAACAATTGAGCATCTTAAATGAAAACGTTGATTTTTTTTACTACAAAATTTATTAGCAATGGTGTAGTATACCAATAAATTCCTTCCTGACATTTCCTTTGGCAAATAATTCCCAATAAATCAAAAATTAGTTTGATTATGAAAACTTAAACCAATCATACAAACAATTGAATGAATGGGCAGTGCCCATTGGGCACTTGGGATGATTTTCTGCGCAAAGCTTTGAAGTAAATAGACAGAGAGAACAGGAGATCAAAGAACATAAAAACCAATAATATTTAATGCATGATATGAATTTATTTTAATACTTCCACATTTCTTTAGCCACTAATGAGGTTTCTAATTTCGTTTATTTCATCGCGTTGTTGACTTGACAATAAATCCTCATATAATCCTAAGCGGCAACTTAGACCAGAATTTTTAGTACCACCCGATGATTTATGCTATTCATCCCTCCCTTCAATTACCCATAACAGTGCTTCGTTTATTGCTTAATTCTATAATTTGAACCAAATGATGACGAACACTTGCTCCAAAATTTCATCGCCGTTCAATCCTTTATTTCATTATATTTTAATATAAAACCGCACTACTTTATTCACCTTAATCTTATTCCATCCAACTTTTTCCGAAAAAACCTTCTCAGATGACGAAAATGCACCGCATTCATGGCCATTAATGCAGAATGATGAGTCATTAGGTGAGGGTGTTGTGGAATTTCAACATATTGATGGATCAAATAAAAATTAAATGCTCAAAATATAAGGATTTTAACAACAACCTACGCTTCAACATACTACTATATCTTCAGGTTAACGAACTCCGATACCGACAGGGGAAAAATTCTTCCATATAACAACAGAGGATGACTTACAATTTGATATGATCAATAATTTTCTTATCGCATAAAATAAGATACATTCCTTTCCTACCGAAAATCAAATAGCGCATAATCTTCCCAGTGATCAAATGTCTTATTAACATTTCAACCCCAGTGGCTTTCATAAGCATTATACCATAGTGTATTAAGTATCAAACTTGTCAAATATTTACAGTGACAACACAAGTATTACGTGGAATACAGCTTTTAGCATTAGTGTCGTGTGAAAAGCACTTTAGCTGTAGTAATTACATCCCACATATTGTACCTTAAATTTCTATAAATATCTACAGCTACCCTCCAGCCCACCTCGAGGGGGTGTGGCAGGGAATGTCGCGTCATTACAGATACGATTCATACATGCAGTAATAAACTCATTACTACTTATTGTTAGTAGGGAAACCTTGGCGCATTTCCTCACGATTACATTAAATCTATGCCCGGGTTTTCTTCTTCCCATCCCCGTGCTTTTATTAATTCTAACCAAAACCCACCATCACCAAATGGATTCAATTGTCGGTCGCCTACCCCTGACAACTAAGAAAACACACGAGACGCACAATAAACAGCACATTATCTTCTACCTATTCTTTTTTCAAGTCTTCTTCCACACTAATGGGCGCTTCAAACCGAGAGGAAAGGTGAGAGGATAGGAAGAGAAGGGAAAGGAAGACGGGTGGAGAGAAACACGGCGTTGCTCTTAACGAAAAGGCGCCAAGGGGACCACGGTTTAACTTCCCATACGACGGACGGAGTACTGTACTTGAATATTCTCCACAAAACACTCAAATAAGGAAAATGAAAAAAAATTTTCCACTCTCGGAATTCGAACTCGGGCCCTCCTGGGCCTGAGTTCGAATTCCGAGAGGCCAGTGCACTAACCACTACAACAACCCCATTTATCTTCTAAACGTAAAGAAATTCGTTTGAACGTAAAGAAAACGTTTGTGCAGCGAAGATCGGCAAGATTTTGTAAAGGGACGTTATCACAACTATATTAGCATAACCAGTCTGTTAGATGAACTAAAATGGGAATTGTTGTCAGATAGTAGGTTGACATTTAGCCTTCATCTCTTAAATAAATTCCAAGATAATATTTTCTTTTATGGCATTAAAAATATTTTTCGAACTCCAACTATAGTATATATAGTAGGAGTAAGTATTATAGTACCATATAGTACTACGTGCCATATAGTATATATAGAATCATATAGTATATAGGTATAGTACCATATAGTTATATGCTAGAATGGACCATAATCATAAAATTAGAGAAGATTGCCGAACTACAGATTAAAATGTCCTTCTTTCCCCGTAAAATAGGGATATGAATATCTGTAAGTATATCCAACAGTATAAATGGATAGCATAGGTAGTTGCATGTTGGTATAAGGAATTTTATCTTACCCAACTAACAGCATGTTATTGCATGCTCACATTTTTTTATCTTTTTTAAATTGTGAATTTTAGGCTAGAATATAATTACAAATCCTTGTCATGTATGATATGTAATGTATATTTGCTGTGAATTCACCCCGTCACACACCTTTATTGTGGCTTTTAGGGTACTGTGTAGATGCAGATAGATGTAGATGAAATTCAATACATGAATTTAGCTTCCTGTTGATTCACCTCCACACTTCATTTATTATGAAGGCTATTTTTCAAACGCTATTTTGGAAAAAAAATTAATTATTGGGGCGTGCACCTAATAACGCCTAGTTCTTAGACTAGAAATATCGACAGCGTGAATTCAGAGGGCTGAAAAAAATCACCGCGTGACTGTGAGAAGAAGGTATCGACCTCTGCTGGGAGCTGCACGAAGCGGGCGCTGAGACGGACAGATCGCAGAGACGTGAAGGGAATCGCTTCCGTGAGGATGCTGACGGAGAAGAGCGTCCGCTATTAAGAGGGAAATGATGGAATGCCAGCACATCGCGCGGAGGAAGGGGATGGAGGTGGAAGGGGAGTCGTTAGGCCTCTCCAATCATATTTCCATCACCACGATTTCGAGGAAAGCATTTTATGGATCGTCAATATCCAATTCCTGAGCCAGTCCGGAGAGAAGGGAGGGAGATGAGGAAAGAAGGATAAGTGTGGGGAGGGAGAATAATAACTTGAAGAAGCAATGATGAATATGGAAAGAGGAAAGTGAAGGGGAGAAGGAAAAAAGATGACATGGAGGGAGATAAAAAAAATCAATATGAATATATGGCTATCTACATCCATAAATAGGTATGTAAATTCATATACATACATAAACACACACACTAGACACTGAATTTCTCTTAAGATAGATGGTAGCGCCACCGAATTGCGAACACGTATTGCGTTCTCTTTTTACGTTTATGTCTGTTACACGCCACGGTAGGTAAGTACTTTTGTTATATTAATTAATACGCATTACATACAGAGGAGCATTGACTCGTAAACATGAGTTGTTCATGCCCGCGGTAGGTATCTAGAGTTCGTCGTTAATGAATACGCAGTTTTCATATTTATCTTGAAGAAAGTCAATTCACTCCCAGGTTCAGAAATATTGGGGAAGCATAAATAAAACGGGATGTTGTAAATTGATTCCATTTTTACGTTTAAGAAAATTTTCATTTAACAAGCTCGGCATAAAATTCATTTCCCATGAAAATGACAACATCGGCATTCTTATGCTTGGTTTTAGTCTAGTCTCTGTGAGATCGCTTGGATTATCGGGAGATTAATAAGGCAGTCCGGAATCCCTTGGAGACGTATTTATTTAACTCTTAGTCCCTACCCCTGGACACGGGACGAGCAGAAAGGGAAAAGGGGGGGGGGGGGAAGGAAGGGCGACTGTCCCTCTTGTCCTCGGCTCGACGGTGACCGGTGTTCGGAGGATGCTTCGGCGTCGTTCCGTGCGCTGGCCTCCACGGTAATGAGCCCCCACCTTGGCCAGGCCCTCCAATATATACCGAGGCTGGCTTTTGACCCTCCACCGGGGTCCCAATTGGATCGGGAGCCAGCTATTATCGCCCGGAGTGGCCGATGACTCGGCTCACTCGCCGTGCTGTGTCCCGCGGCTCCGATCCCGAACAAAAAGGGGGGGGGGGCAGAGGAGACACGGTTCATCCTCCCTCTCTACCCCCGCCGCTTATCTCTTCCATTCACCATCTCGGAGCCGGTCAAGTCTTCGGGGACAACAAAAAGGGGGAGAATAGGGAAGGTAGGGAGGTGTGTCCGCTCGCCTCGCCCCGGGGTATTCACACATCCAGGGTTTTACAAACGATATACAATTTCAGTAGCGCAAAGAAAAAAAAATCACTCCAAAGTATTGAAATGCATAACAGATAAAAAACCTTTCAAGGGCAGCAGAGGGACCAATTGGGACCCCGGTGGAGGGTGTGTAGGAATACCGATTGCCCCGATCCCCAGCTAACAATTGTGGGGGTCACCTTCTCTCCTAGAAAATGGTTTTATTTGGGAAACGTGACACCTCCTCACGAATGCGCCCGTCCGTTCCTCGGCGAGTTCGACGGTGACGGGGCTCGTAAAATTGGAAATAGTGCATGGCCGAGACCACCTAGGGAGGAGTTTACCCGTCACTTTATTAGGAGCGGAGCTAATGGGATGCAACCGGTATGCGACAATATCCCCTACCCGGAATTTTTGTGGTTTCCTGTCCCGATTGTACCTAGACGCAACCCTTTTATTTGCTAGTTGGAGATTTTTCAGAGCCTCTTCCCATCGCTGCGTGATGTTGTTCTCTCCCGCCGGGTCGGTTAGTTGTTCGTCGATCTCCCACTTAATGCCCAGGGGATCGTTTAATTCTCTCCCGAAAAAGAGACTCGCTGGCGAACATTTGGTGCTTTCATGATGTGCTGAATTGAAGGCCATCATTAACGCTCCTAGATTTTCGTCCCACCGATCCTGACTTTGATTATGGAATATGCTTAGCGCGATCTTGAGGTTTCTGTTTACCCTTTCTACTTGGGAGGCCTGCGGGTAATACGGCGTCGTCGTTATGTGTTTTATACCCCATTTGAAGCACATCCCTTTAAATGTCTCCGACGTGAATACGCTAGCGTTATCCGACACCAGGTATTTGGGAATCCCGCAGACCGCGAAAACTCGATCGTTTAATTCTCTAACGGTGGTTCTGGCTGTCATATCTCGCGTGGGGATAAACATCGAGAACTTTGTAAAGCCGTCTACGACCGCCAGTAAACACTTGTTCCCCCTCCTAGTACGCGTCAAAGGCCCCATATAATCTATATAGATCTTCTCCCACGCTTCGCTGCATATCTGCGCCGCATGCAGCCCGACTCGCGTATCCTGGGCTGGTTTCGCCCTTTGGCACTCCTCGCATGCGCGTACGTATCGCCGTATCTCCCCGTCCATTTTCGGCCAGTAAAAATCCCTTTTTATTTTTCCGGCGGTTTTCATATATCCTAAATGTCCTCCAATTACCGAGTCATGGAAGTATTGCATGATCATTTCCCGCGCTATTTTCGGGACGACGACCCGGTTACGGCGGGCCCCCGCTGGGCGATACACTAATACTTCGCGGACTATTTTAAAATGTTTAGGAGCATTCCCGTTCTTAACGTTTCTCTTTAATCTTCCGCATTCACCATCATTTACTTGGTGTTCTTTTATGGACAAAAACGAAAGAGGGCTCAGGTCAAGGACGCTTATCACGTTCTCGTTACCCATCTCACCAGCCGTCTGGTCTTCAAAAATTCTTGACAGGCAATCTGCCACCACATTCTCGCTTCCTTTTACATGGTGTATATTAAAAGAATAGGGTGATATTCTTAGAATCCACCTTCCGATTTTCCCTAGTTGTTTGGGGTGTTTCTGGAGCCATGATAGGGCTTCGTTATCTGTATATAGATCAAACTTTCGCCCTAACAGATACTTTTCAAATTTTTCGATCCCGAAGACTATCGCTAAGCATTCCGTTTCGTACGCGGAATATTTTTTTTCTGCCGGCGTGAGGGTGCGGCTCGCAAAGGCCACGGTTGCGAGCTGACCTTCTACTCGTTGAGACAATACAGCCGCTACTGCGTTAGCTGACGCGTCGGTGTGTAAAACGAACCCCTTATTAAAGTCTGGGATCTGTAGTACCGGCGGTGAGGAAATTTTGACTTTAAGTTGTTCAAAGGATTTCTGTTGTTCCATTCCCCAGGAAAATCGTATTTTCTTTCTTTTTAACGTATTCAACGGCGCCGACATTTCCGAAAATTGAGGGATAAATTTAGAATAGTAGCTACACATACCCAGGAATCTTCGGACGTCCTTCAAGTTTTTGGGAGCCGGAAACTCACTTATCGCCCGCGCTCTCTCAGGGTCAACTTTTATCCCCCCTGCTGATAAAATATGCCCTAGGAATTTTATCTCCCCCAAAGCAATCGACACCTTTTGAGGGTTTACTGTGAGGTTTGCTCTTCTCAGCCGAGTGAGCACTTCTTCGACGTGACCAACATGTTCCTCAAAGCAGTCACTGTATACTACTACATCGTCCAAATAGTTAAACACGAATTTATATTTAATGTCTCCCAGTATTTTGTCAAGCAATCTAGACAAGATTTGCCCTCCCGTACTAAGTCCGAACGGTAATTTTTCGTACTGGAACAAACCAAATGGCGTTATAAAGGCCGTCGCCTTCTTGCTTTCTTCCGCGAGTGGAATTTGATGGTACGCCGAATTTAAGTCAAAGACCGTAAAGACTCTTGCGTTTCTGAAATGAAAGAAGGCGGTTTCCACGGTTGGTAAAGGGAAGGCGTCGAACCGTATTTTTTTATTAAGTTTCCGGTAATCTACTACCAATCTGGGAGATCCTCCTTTTTTCGGGATAAGGAAGGCCGGGCTCGCGTAATCGGAATTCGATTCCTGGATTATCCCTTTCCTTAACAGTTCCCCCACGTGTTTTCTCATTTTCTCTAAATTTGAGGGATTACATTGGAACGGCGGTGTTCTCACTGGTTCAGAGTCCGTAAGTGGGAGTTTGTATTCTATTGCTCGCGTTTCGCCTAATTTACTTGTGATCACGTCGGGAAAGTCGTTTAACAGCTTCGTAACGCGAGCTCTTTGACTGGAATCGAGATGATTTAAGTTAATGCCTACTTTTGGCGGATGGGTTTCCGGCGTTTCCATATTCTTAGCCTTCGTGAAGAAGCCGATTATATTCGGTCGAAATTGAAACGAGAATGTGTCTTTCACAAAATCTAAGACCATACCCGTTTTTCGCATGAAGTCAGCTCCTAAAATGACCGCGGCTGGAATCGCCTCAACAATCAGGAATTCGTGCTCCCAAGAAAAATTGTCTATTTTCACGCGTAGGATAGCCGATTGAGTGACTCGGACTCGACTGGAATTAAAGCCACTGCATACTATATTTATCTCTCGCATCTTATCTCTCGGAATATTTAAATCACGGATAAATGACGAAGAAATACAAGAATGGAATGCTCCCGAGTCCAATAACGCTCCGGTCTGTCGTCCATTCACTAATGTTCTGACCGTGGGTATAGTGTTAGTGAGAGTTTTCTGCGGGCGGTTTTTGATTGCGAAAATAAACCCACGACGGCGACCAGCCCTTATCGTCTCGCGGGTCTTTCGTTTCCCTGACCGCGCCCTCGGGGTTCTCGGCATTGCGTAGCGAAATGCCCGAAGATTCCGCATCGCCAGCATTTAACGGCGTCGGGATTCTCAAACCTGCGCGCTGCCGGAGGTCGACGTGGAGCTTCGCTCACAAATCTGTTGGTGAGATCACGTTCTTCGCCCTTGTAACTGAACTCGGAGTCGACCATCTCTCCCGTCGGTACCTCGTACATGTCTGCAAGTTCCCGCCTTCCTTCGTGTCCTCGCCCCCAATTAACCAATTCCACTAAACTGCGGGGCTGGTTTGTTAACCGTAATAACAAATCCGGGCGGAGGTTCGCGCAAACTACATCTCTTAATTCGTCCTCTCCTAAGGCCCCTTTGAGCCTCCCGTTCATTCGCCTCATTAGAGATACGTAGTCCGCTATGCATTCCCCGGGCCCCTGTTTCCTGTTAAATAAATCACGTTTTAGTCGGACGTCGTAACTAGGGGCACAATAGGCTTCCTTAAACCCTCGCTCGAACTCGGAGAAATTAGTAAAGTCATTACCCCAGAACCATTCTCTCGCACGGTCCTTTAAAACTTCGGGCAGTATTTTAAGACTAAGCTGTTCAGTTAGCCCGACATGGTCTCTAAACCTGTTCAACGCTTCGAGAAATCCCATAGCACTTTCCGAACGATCGCCACGGAAGTTTAATTCCCATCTCATCGCTGCCCCTACTATGGTTTCCAGATCTCTGAGCGAGCAAGTAGGCTCGCAGTTTGGTCGTACCTCTATCATCGCCGCGCTCCCTTCATCTCTCTGCAATCCGCGGACATATTCCCGGAGCCTCGCACGGATTTCGTCAAGAGAGCCTTCTGCACTCAGTCCAAATCTGTGGCACGTCTCTACAGCCTCACTTTTCGCCAAGTCGTTCACCCACGCAGTGCCCCGAGGGAGATTATCTGGCCCCATGACTTACCTTCGTGAAGTCCCCGATAACCACGCTCTGCTACCAGTTGAGATCGCTTGGATTATCGGGAGATTAATAAGGCAGTCCGGAATCCCTTGGAGACGTATTTATTTAACTCTTAGTCCCTACCCCTGGACACGGGACGAGCAGAAAGGGAAAAGGGGGGGGGGGGGGAAGGAAGGGCGACTGTCCCTCTTGTCCTCGGCTCGACGGTGACCGGTGTTCGGAGGATGCTTCGGCGTCGTTCCGTGCGCTGGCCTCCACGGTAATGAGCCCCCACCTTGGCCAGGCCCTCCAATATATACCGAGGCTGGCTTTTGACCCTCCACCGGGGTCCCAATTGGATCGGGAGCCAGCTATTATCGCCCGGAGTGGCCGATGACTCGGCTCACTCGCCGTGCTGTGTCCCGCGGCTCCGATCCCGAACAAAAAGGGGGGGGGGGCAGAGGAGACACGGTTCATCTGTAGAATAACAACTAGGATTACACTGGAAAAGGTTTAGCACAGGAAGTGCACATATTCTGCAAAACGAGACTTAACAGCGATGCAGCGTGCAGTAGATATACATGATCTTAGTACAATCAGCGACTACAATGGAGGAAACATTTCACACATTGTTCCATTAAGCACCTTAAATATGCTGAGGCAGAAAGGCATTAGAGTTCGGACCTCAGAAATAAGTTCGTATAAAAGTGTCAAAATTGAGAACGAAAAATGTGTGCATCACGAAATTCAAATGTTGAGCGTTTTTGGTCCAAATAATACTGACTCCATATGCAAACGTATTTACATGTACACATGCATTAATGCACTTATACATGGATGCATATAAGAATAATTTAATAGCAGGTAGATATGTAATAGAACAAAAGAAAGCTGCGAAGAATCATATCACGCGAACCCGCTTACGAGACCTGTCGGACAACGGCGTTTGAACTCTTAACCTCGAGGCGCTAACTGCTGTTGATGAGAGGAAGTACAAGATTGGTGGGAGTAAAGATGACGAGGGAGAGTGGGGGAGGGGGGATGAAGGAGGGTGTAGGAGCAGGGCCCATTGAGAGGCTAATTAATGGGCGGCTGGGAAACAATTAGCTCGAGGGTCGTGATGGGCTGGCCCTCCGGGTGAGGTCAAGCAGCCAGCCGTTTGGATTCGCAAGAGGGCGCCGGAAGATGGGGAAAAATAAGGCATCAAGAGTTCACCAACCGGTATATCGACCAACCTTCAGGACAGCTTCCAAAATGATTTATTTTCCAATTGCTGCAATATTGGCCGAAACTCGACAGTCTTTACCGAATCAATTTTTTCACAAATATTCCAACCTGAGGCTGTGGTATAAGTTAATAAATTAATAATGTATTCAACAGAGGAATGTGATCAAATCGGTAGGTATATACTATTTATATAAAAAAACTGTATTTCATCATGAATTTCTTCTTATGGAGAGTGTAATCATATAGGTTAGTGAGGGATCATCGGAAAAACTGATCAGGAAAGAATATAAGTCTTGGAGAATTGGCGTTGGTGTAGAGTACTGAAGGTGGGTGTATTTGACTTGAGAAATTGAATAAAATGAAAAGTATATATAGCTGCCTAAGAACCGTGGAATTAAGGCCTACGTGGAGTAGAGGGCGACAGGGATGGACCTTACGGACTGGGCTTGCCCTGAAACACAATAGCTTTGTTACGGCCGCATTTGAGGGGGAAATAGAAAACCCGATGAGTAAGTCCAAGGGATAATTGCTTCGGCCAAATAAATACGGATTTATTTTGGATGGATGGATTTAGAAGAAGAAGTAGTAGGATGTGACTGACCTGGCAATGAATAGAGAAGAATGGAGGGATACAGTTTTCCAATCTTGGTAGTGAAAAACAATGAATAATGGAGCTTAGTCCATAAGGTACATGTATACGGGCACAAGTACTCTATGAATGTGACATGATTTGTTTACAGATTCTTAAGTGATACTTCCCTCGACAACCTTCCAAATCCTTTATATGACATGTAAATAGGTACCCACTTACCCATACTCCCTAACAACCTGTTCGCAATTCCATCTTGTAGCGTCCTTTGCCCCTTATTCCCCCTCTATACCAAACTTGCCCCACATTTGCATTTCTTTATAAAATATCACCCTTCCCTGCATCTCGCGTCAGCTCCTCACACGCCATTCTTTCATTTTCTTCAAGAAGGTTGCCTCAAAACATGTTTCCTTTTCTTTTGAGGCAACCTATCTTTCATGTGGATAGAATGTGATTTCAAAATATCATCATTCGTTGGTGAAAAATTTACTTTACCTTAGTTCATTTTGATTTTTAATGAATGCCATCCCCTGTCCCCGTTCAGTGTTAAAATGAATAAACATAATGCAAATATCGTCCACTTAATCCTTGGTCGAACTACTGGTCTGCAGAACACAGTAAATATACAAGAGAGCTCAAATATTACAGGACTTATACAGACGCATACATCAATTACGCCGTCTATCTCGAGGATTTCAGAAGAACATTTTCATTTTCCTGATATTCTTTATCATTTCAGCAGACGGGAAAGTCAGAAGAAATGCGTTTACCAGGCATATGGATGGGATGTAGAAAATTTGTTAATAAAAAATCAGCTGAATCAATGAAATACTGCAGAGGTGAATTCCTCCTTAACTTAAAAATGGTCACACCATCATCATATCAGCAAAAATAAGTAATGAGGTAAAATCATTATGGTGAATGAGAATTCGTGGTAAACATGGTAAAATATATGATTACTACAATAAAATAAAAGTAATAATGAATCTAGATATCTGAGAAATCATAGATAAGAGCAGGTTTTCCATAGTATACGCCAATTTTTGGATAGCTTATATGTAAATCTCTTCAGCAACAATACTTTCAGCAGGCAGGAAGAAAAGGTACATGATTCAAAAAGAAAGGCGGGAAATAGGAACGTCAGAATTATAACGCAAGGTTTAACGCACGACAATCAGCAGGCCCTTATCACTAGACGAATATCCTTATTCTGAAGAATATGCCATATGCTGAACATTTTTTGTAAACACTCGCATCATGGGCATATTAAAATCTTTTCATAAAATTTAGACCCTGTACAAACTGATTTCTTAAAAATATTTTAGTAGTACAACAAAAATAGCACACTTTGTAAGTTTTTTGCTAGGTTAAAATACTTTCTTCCAATTTTCCAATTAATTTTTCATTGCCAATAAGAGAACGTAAAGAAATTCAAAATTTTATTTTGGCCCCCTCAACGGTTTGGAGAAAATTTTTTTGCCGAAATGAGATCTTGCTTTGCCAAATATAGTAAGTCGAATGTATACGAGGGCCTACTCATCGGTGATTAGCTTTAACGCCGGCAATAAGACGCGAATCCAAACGAAAAAATGCCACGTGGAAGTTGTAAGTTGATTGCCCAGGGGCAACCGACCCGATACTGACTGGGAATACGATTTTTTTCTGAGCGAGCTTCGCTGGTAGCACGATGGCTGCACGTACCAGTGATTAAACTTGCTGAGGATAGAAATTTTTCAGGAGAAACACGTGTATATGCTAATGCAATTTTTACATAATCAAGCAGAATACAAAAGAAAGGTATGAACAGGTTTTTATCGGCTGAAGCGACACTGGATCTCAACCAAAATTGTTCAAATATCTCATTTTCAAAAGTATATCTCTGTTATAGAAACCACGATGTTTTTAAATTATACTATTTAAGAAAGTTACTTTCAACGGCAGCTCAAAAAATATATCCCAAAACGATATTGTCAGGCAGAAATAAACAAGGAAGTAGGAGCAAACAGACTGATTAACGTATCGATTTCACGTGTATTTTTCCCGTTCAACATTCGCAGTCATATCGGTAGGTTTCTCTAACTGGCATTCCTTTGGCACCTCAGAAAGGTTTGGCGGCGGAAATTATATTAAGTATCGACTGGTCCGGTGGTCATACATCTACATAGTACTCAGCAAGGATTTATGACAGGGAGATAATCCACACCTGGGATGAACTACAGTTGTGTTAATAGTAAAATTGTTGGTGAAATGACCGATTTAACTGTCAAGACAATTACAATCAACTACCGAAAAGGGAAAGATTTCAGACTAACATCAGGAGCGGACACTGCTATAAAATCTGAATAAGCACAAGTTATTACAAGCCCGACATTTAATGAGATATCAGGAACAATTAAATTTATACGTTCCGTACTAATAGTATCAGCAGTATATCAAAAATGCCTATATTCCACACATTTTTATAATGTTGTCCATCGAATTACACATTTTGATTGCCTATGTGTTCCTTCCACTTCATTGGCATTTAGAGCTTCTCTTACCATTATCTTTTTAATTTTATCATTATGGTTTAATAGAACCATTGTACGCTGGATTCTTAATATATTTATAAACTTCGTAATAAATACCATAATGGCTGATGCCTTTACATTTCCCGCCATATGAACTCATGAAAGGTTCCCGTGCGTCATACAGAGGCAAAATTATTTTTAATCAGGAATAGATAATTATTTTAATGGCAGCCTTATAACTAAAATGCTCCTGTGAGGAAAGGATTACCTCTACGGTGTGGATAACCACGGCCGAGGTAATCACAATTTCCCCCGCAAGGAAAGACAACTTTCAGAATAATTTGCTGCCAACATATGGAACCACCATGGATATGGATTTAGAAATAGACCAAAGACGTAAAAGTCTAGAATTTCCCAGGCCTGAGAGTGAAGTTCATATCTCTCAATCAGTGTTCAACTCGAAGGTTGGTTTTTGATAGGAGAGGGAAGACTTCACCCTGTACTAGGCCATTGGTGTGTGAAATACACGCATTCAGGGTAAGCGGGACAGAACCTTTTCCTGGGCCACCTGCATTTTCCTACGAAGTTCTGACACGCGGAAAATTGAATCGCAGGGATTTTAGGCGGAGGTGTTCAGAAAGCTCTTACCCCGGGATTGAACGCAAGACCCTGCGGTAGATAGCTCAGCACTATACCCAATAGGTCACCACGACCCCCGAAGTTGGCGAAAATGCATTGGGAAAAGATGAAGCGTGATGAAACGTAAGTAAAAAACATTTTCCAGAATAAATAAGGTCAACTTAATGCATAATGGAGAACATGAATTAGAGCAGTTGAAAATTTACTATTTTGGAAAGTATATTTGAGATGAAATTTGGGAGATTTTCAATGGAAAATATTAAGTAAAAAAGGGAAATAATATAGATTAAACGACCGGTTAAAAGTATAGATGTCAGGTCAGTGTGAAAAGAGAAGGTTTAGGGTGAGTACTTATATTTGATATGATTCAGATGGCATAAGGAATGCAATGAGACAAAACATGAAACTGAATACGGTACAGTATGAGAAAAAGACAAAGAATTTAAAGTAGTATTTAAAATGCATTCAAACCCAAACGCAATAAGCGGACTAAAAATAATAAAAATGATATTAAATGAGATCCATCACTTGAACGTTATCAAGTTGTGAAAGAATGTAAATTAGAGCATAATGTCAACATAGTGGAAAACTGAGTACATATCCGAATTTTCCACCATTTTGACACAATGATCTAATTTACAACCTCTCTCACATTGATAATGGCCAAATGAATGCTGAAATTCGAATCACAAATCATAGTCGGAAGTAAAATCCTGCATTATCTATCACTCTGGCCCGGCTGCAAGAAGAACAGGGTAACCAAGAAATTGGGGTTAAATGAGAGTCAAGCGCCTCACAACAGAACGATCATGATCATCGAATACCTTCCGTTGGAGTACACAAAAATGAGGTTGGGTGAAACTCGCACAAGAAAATATAAACTCGTAAAAACTTTCCAGAGCTACTACGCAGATGTTTTCTTTCAAATATTATTTTCAATTCCACTCATACGCAACGGAAAGTTGACTTTTAGAGTGATAAGATTCAATCATTCATTTTTAAACGGCAACTGGTGGTAAAAAGCGTCAAATCGTATTCTCTGTGATCCTTCTTGGTTAAAACAGTTGCTTCCACACTAGAGTTGATAATATTTTTTCCAAAATGAAATGCGACAGTATGAGCCTCTATGCACGTACACTATGAAGTGAAATATATCTTTAAGATCATTCTGAGACTGATAAGCACCCACTGTAAGATTTCATTTTACCGCTTTGAACGGTTGGCAAGTGTGTCGAACGAGCGAGGTATCCTCGTGGGTTGTGTTTGAAAGCATCGGGATTATCTCAAATGGGTGACCAAGGAATCACATGGTATAAACACGAATATTTTGCAAATTGGGTATTTTTGACGCGCATTAATATTATTGTCATCTTTTTAATACGAGTTTTATCTCATCAGGATGCATATTATGGATGAGGAAAACTCAAGTAAAAACAATGAATATGATTGTAATGAGCAATTCACACACACCAAATTTGCGAACCATTTGTGTTTGTACCACGTGTCTTCTTGGTTACCTATTTAAAAATAATCCTGACGCTGTCGAACACACCCTCACTGACAGGGAATCGAGTCACGGATCAGAAAACTTTTATCCCGAACGATTTTTAATCTCATTCTAAGATTGATTTCCTTTTAAGCCGAGTTTTAGGTAAGGAGAGAAGAAAATAACGATGAAAAAGCTATCTCCTACATAGTCAATCAAATCCGTATCAACAGAACACATGTTTAACGACGGGGTAACAACTATTTCCGCTGAATGTATTCAATGATCGTGTTAAAAAATTTGTAGTAACATCAAAACCTTGAAAGAGGAAGGGCACACATGAGCTAGGGCGAGGAATTCCGACCATAGGGAGACGATCAGCAGGACGAGTAAATCATTTGCCCAATCAACCGTGCCCAGGATAGGAAAAAAAGCCAGCGCCGCCCCATAGACCATCGAAAGCAATGCGTTACACGTTTCATTTCGACAATAAAAAAGAAGGCTCGCACCCGTCTCATTTATCTCCGAAAAACACCAAGCCAAAGAATGCGTTTACTGTAGCGAGACGAATGATTAAAAGGTGTTATTATTCATCTTGTACGTGGGAAGTAATGGAAGGCACGAACTTAATTTGCAAGAGTATCTCTTCCCTCGTTACGCCCTTAACGGTCTCCTGTGTGCGATCGCGTCATTCAGGCGGAAGAAAAGTTACCAGCTGGAGTCCGAACAAAAGAATGAAAAGAACCGCAGCTTGGAGTAAACCTGCGAGCACATTTGGGGGCTAAAGTCGTCGTTGCCCGTGGTAATCAGCAATAAATGGTATTATGCACTTATAGGCTTCAACCCACTTTTGCTGATGGTCACTCGTCTAAAGAGCTGATATTTTACAATATAAACTTCTAAGTGCTGCTTTTCTTGTAAATCAACTTTATTTTTATAATTGGCAGCAATTATTAATGGCATTCAATTTTTATCTAGTTAATTCGCCTTCGGACTAGGTAGGTATCACAGAAAAGAACACGCTGAAAACAAATCAACACAATAGTGTTGCAAATAAGTTGTTTTCAACCCGAAGGTTGGTTTTTGATAGGTGAGGGTAGAGCTCATCCCTAACTAAGCGTGTGAAATTCATACATTCATGGAGGGGGGCCAATTCCTTTCCCAGGGCCACCTACGATTTCCTACGAAGTTCTGACATGCAGACAATCGAATCGCGAGGATCCAGAAAGGCTCGTACCGGGGATTTGAACCGGAGACCCTCCGGTCAGTAGCTCAGCCACTCTTCGCTCAGTAGCTCCTCTCCCTCTTGGCCACCTCGACCCCCACAATATTTGCTAACGAACAGTAAATACAGAACGTTTTTGAAATATATTTGAAATTGTATCTTAACATTTTATGGGCATATATGGTTAACATATAATGAGTAAAAATGTGCAAAAATAAGAAAATGTCCTGGCATAAACAAGACCCATTCCCAGTTTGCTAGGGCGGGTAGCGAGGGAGGTAAGGAACCTGCGGTTGTCATCATACTATGGCTTTGCACTTCATCAGTTCCATAGAAAATACGAAGAATAAGATAGCAAATAATTATAACAAAAACCTTGACTGCATGGCCTATGGTTTGGGAAAGAACTACAGAAAATGCTGAATTGGAAAATGAGGAAGAGAGGGTGGTAAACGATAGATTTATCTGATACATGATGGAAAGATAGCGACGACTACTGGAGCGACTATTGTCAAGTGAATCAGTAAAGTGACTAGTCAGTGAGAAGGTAGCTTTATGAATTTTAATACTGAGTAGAAGGGTTGTAGGCACAGAAGACGTTAGCTTTAATAACAAGAGTTAAGTTGAGAATGACTTGAGATATTTAGTCAAAATCCGGGTATCCATGGCGAAAATCTTAACGATAGGGAGGAAGATATAGATTGTGTATATGAGCAGCTTTGAAAGATATAAATGGATCTTAGATGGATTAGATGGGTCTAACGAAATAAACTTCTTTACAACGGGCTGATTTGGGAGTAGGTAAATGTAGTTTTAAATGAAAGAAATCAAGAATCAGTAAACAGTAAATCAAGAAATGGTGTACCGAGAATTATAACGAATAATAAAGGCAACACAAAAGTAAGCTGCGAGCATAAAAGCTATGTTTCACATTTTCAATTCTGAAGCGAAAGAGATACTCGTACCATTCTTATCTACATGGACATGTGGAGGTTAATAAGCAAGCAACTCTTAAAGAGGCTTAGAAACAAAAGAAAGTTTAAAACTCTGTTCATGTTCGCTATTTTATTATCATAGTCACAGCAAAAAGAAGGTTGGAACTCAGTAACGGCAACAAAAGGGCATTTAACCTCAGTATTTGAAAAATAAGAATAAGTGAAATGAGTTTCTAGTCATAATGTAGTGTAGGTGATTAATAATACGTTTCCTCGTGTGAAACTCAAAAGGCGCGACCTGGAATTCATCTTTGAGGAGCAAAGTAATCCATTTGAGTCTCCTGAATGAAAAAACACCCCCATTGCATTATGAAGTGTTTCCCTTGTTTTTAGGGGGGAAATAATCAATCATTGTTCCACTCATTCCATTGCGACTCTGACAAGCAGGAATAAAAAAGATATAGGGATTTTCCTGAGCCAAATTTTAAATTAATGTCGTAAAAATTAATTCTTACCAAAGAAATTGAAGTTTTGAGTCATTACACAGTTTAATTGACGTTAATTTACATTCAATCAATTTAAGTTCATTCAGACCGATGAAAATTCACAAACTTTTTCACAATCCACAAACTCGAGCATTCCACCACTCAATACGCCTAAAGTTATTTACATTTCATGAAATTCCATCAAAAAGGTACATACACCAACATCGATAAAAATTTTGCTTTTATCGAAGAAAGGATTACAACTGGAGAGACAATATGGAGATATGTATTTTCAAAGTGTCACGAAGTCAGGGATCATTTGCATATGGGAACGGAACATAATTCCGCGCCTTGAAATATATTGAGGCGCATCAACGAGATGAAAAATGCGGTTTTGCTCTTAAATGGGGTCGTTTACCATATTTTTTTTATATCGAATCAGATTTTTTCCTTCTTAGATCCGTCAATTAGTTCTCGAGCTATAAGCGGCGAAAAACTGATGTTTTTAAAACTTTCGGAAAAGTGGGCGTGCAAAGGACTAGAGCGTTATACACTTCGTTCAATCACAACTGAGACCGCGAAGCTCCTTATCATAACGGGGGACACACAGCTGACTCTGCCAATGGAAGTGGTTGCGACAGGATCTCTCTTCAGGCAGACCTTCCCTCCTCACCTCCGCTCCTCTCCCGTTCTTCCTCAACACAGTCAGGGACGGGGGATGGATGACGTAATAATCCTCAACGCAGCTCGTTTGATGGGAGTCACCTTTTGCTTATTTTAATTTTTGATTTATGAACGAATGATTAAGGTTAGAAGACTATCTTTTTTATTAAAATTCATTTTTCTTTTTCAACTAACGCTTTTGTGTACAAAATAGCGATTTCGATTCAGGGTAACGACCCCATCGTCGTAACAGGTGTCAGCATAACAGACGTCCTTGCATTCACGAAAGTACTCCTTTCAGTGAGGGACTTTCCGTACCCTCCCCCATCCCCCTCTCTTTCCCTTCAAACAGTCAAGGACGGGAGGTGGATGACGTACTAATCCTTAACGCAGCTCCTTCGGTGGGCGTCAACTTATGCTTATTTTAATTTTTGATTTATGAGCGAATGGCTCTGATTAGAAGATTAATTTTTTCTCTAAAGTTCATTTTTCGTTTCCATCAAACAATTTCATGCAAATGGCGATTTCGAGTAAAATCCCCCATTGTGTGGGCATTTATTTTGTCACAAAAGTAGTTTTATCAATCTCTAAAGACAATGGTCGCCATATGTTAGTCATGACAACTGCAGCCACCCAAGGTCCATAAACATTTTGACGAAGCCATTTGAATGGCCTTGTTTTTGGATTAAGCAATGAATGAAAAATAAAATAGGCAACATACCGGCAGTCAGATAGCTGGTTGTATAAATAATCAAGCACAAAAATCTTGTAACATTTACCTTTGTAAAAAGATTGATAAAACTATTAAATCCGTTAACAATTTTGCTTTTGTTTTCATAAGTGGCAAAGGGAAGAAAATCTGTAAAATTTACTACTTGACGATCAATGCACGCAATATTACAATTATTGGTTACCAGGGAAAAGTAAACTGCAGGAGGAAATCTGCCTTGGGTAGAACTCTTTTTCTCGAAGCTGTTTCCGAAAAAAGTATATTCTTACCACGGATAGCCGCAGAAAACCTGATCGACCTGTTAGCAACTCTATCGAAGTTTGCCCTTCATATCAGAGACAAACACGGAGAGGATTTACTTATTTTAAGAAAACATCAAATAGGTAAGGAGAAGTTAATATCACGCCATTGATTAACCTTCCAGGTTTAAGCTAATATAAAAAACTGGCATTTTCATAGCGAAACAACAATTTTTCACCTCCATACTTTTGATTAAAATCTAATACCGTCCATGGTTTTAGCACTTGATGCCATTATCATGGTTTTGCAGTGCCGAAACCATGGTCAGTTGTGGATTTTAATGAAATAGTGTGGAAGTGTTATTTTTCTGTGAATATGCACGTTAGGAGCTTCCAAGAAGTGAATCTCAGAAAACTGGTCTTACTGAAAAGAACGGTTTCTTGGGAAGATGGTAATATACTGAATTGCGGTTATTTAAGAAATATGATAACTATCAAAATAAAATGTTGGAAATTCATCACCTGGAAGCATGCAGAACTTACATTCAGTTTCTTTGTAAATGGGAGTAAAAGTAGCAGCGAATATGTTACCTAACCCTTGGGAGTCTTCAGTCCATAAACTTCGAACAACCACTCTTAAAACCAAGGCAGAAATGCCCTACTTAAAATGTAAACTTTTAGAATGAAGTAGTGATGAATGGAAATAATTGAATCGGCTAGCATTAGGCGACATTTAGTGGGAATCCAAAAATAAGTAATGAAATGGTATAAGTATGCATAATTTTTGACGCACATTCATTCGACAAACAGCAACTCGGCAACGGCTAATGATGGCTCCGAATTCCCGAGGTGATCTATGTCGCATCGGGTAAATATCGGTTCCCTCATTTTTATTTAGCGTAGGAGTTTCCACCTTTCTCTAAAAGTTCTGATAATTATCCAAGCAGTTTGCCTGAAAAAACCCACCACTGGAGCATTTAACAGGAGCATCCAATTACCTGATATATCACGCTCACGGATAAATACATCCCAGTCTTTTTTCCTGACCGTGGGAAGGAACGAAACCTCGCTATTTTTACCCACAGCAGGGATTAAAAAAACATTTCCAAGGGGAAAATTGCTTGGTTTTCCTCCCATGGCGAGTAATGAGTGAACTCCGACGTCGGTATGCATATATGGAAGCAAGTATTCGAGAGAGGGGCGTGTCCAAAGATGAGGGGTAGGGGAGAGGTTGGAAGGGGAGGGGAAGAAGATTGATGGGAGGGCGTGTCGGAGGAGGGGGGAGGAGGATATCCACGCAAGTGCGCCACCTGAAGCCACTCCCCTTTCCCAGCCCCCGACCACGCCTACCAACTCCTGAGACTGAAAATGAGACGGAGACATCTTCCCACCTTGACTCAAGTCACGTAAAAGCATAAGTTAATTTTCGAATACCTCGGTATCGAAGACAATGAAAGCTCCGCGATACTGATGATGAATAAACTTTGATTTGCACCCATGAAAAAAAAATTCTTTTAATCGAGAGACGCCCTCTAGATTTAAGAGTAGGTCTCACTTAAATAGGTGCCCAGGATATTTTCTTAATTTAAGAGGGGATTCCACTAGAGTGGTAGCCACAAAAAAAATATTCTTAAGTTAAGAATATTCTCTTAACATAGAATAGCGTCCTGTATTCTTAAATTAAGAATACCCTCTTGGGAGATAAGTATAATTTTTGCTTATATTAAGAATAATTTCTCACTATTTTAAGAATGTTATCCTCTTTAACTAAGAATATCTAGGTATAATAAAGTAAGCACAGCAATTTTTAATCGGGTATAATGAGTTTATTGCATAAAAACAATGCAATTTCAGTACAAGTTTGAAATGGCCATGGCGCAATAATGCCCATGTTTAAAGTAACATATATATCTTCCCATCACCACCACTCTAGGGAATGCTGGAAAACTTATTAGGTTTTTTGATGGCGCAAGAAGCTATTGTTCAGTTGCCTTTATTTCAAAGCAATGTAAATGAGCATTGAAACAAACAGTATTCATTGCAGTTACAACGAAGAGGCAAACTCACTTTTAAAACTCTCCTTTTCAACAAGTCCCAAAAAGTAATTCTTCTTCCAAAAGTACCAACAAGACGTCCTTCTTAAGACAGTCTTCCTCTTCAGCGTCCAGTTCCATGACGACGCACAGTGGTCCAGATTTCAAATCTGACTGGACAAAACCTCAAAAGTCGACTTTTTAGGAATGTCTTCAGCCATTGGGTGATCAAAGTAGAATAACCGTGGAACCATAAGATATCAATTAAATTACGTTTTGTCAAGGGAATGCCAATCATGAGAGTGTTAAACCTTGGGCTTTCGTTTGACAGTTGCGCCATATCTTGGCGGCCGAGATTTTAGCGCTCGGCAATAATGATGATATTATGATTATTATGTGTGATTTTTTCATTTTTTGGCTTCATTATCCACCTTGAAAGTATTACTTTTATTTTGATACGAAAAAGAAGCATTTTCTCTCATGTAAGCATGGTTAAAAAATCCAGAAATGATGAGTTCAACTATAAGTCAAAGGGGAATAAAAACAAGTATTTTCGCAAGCCTTAAATAAAAAACGCCGCGACATTCTGCGATAATTTTTCGCCCAGTGGACAATATTACATCAGAGAGTCTTTACAAATAATAATTAGCTGCAACCTCGCGCAACCTCTGTAGTTATTCTTACTTTTATCTGTGACGTCACAGGTTACAATAGTGGACCAAATAGTGTGACGCAGTATGCTGATCATATGTTAAAGTTCCTTAGAGCATATTTCATTTATATTTCAATAATATGTACAGATACATATTCGAATGCCTTATACGTTGACTCTGGTCTTGAATGGGTAATGGTTATTAGGGCTAGAAGCTGAGTGAAGAGGATAAAAATATGGGAGAAAACTAGCGGTCAGTTTATGGATGGGGGAAGCAGCAGAGAATGGGCGAGGAAAGAGAGAGGGAGACCTTTCTTATATCCGTCTTCACTTCTTATCTACCCTTCTGCTCCCTCTGACCCAATGTGCATACTCCCACATATGGTCCCCTAGTTCTTCGTACCAAGGAAAAATCTCCCCAGTTGTGCGTCTCTTGTGCGTCACCTTTGGACGTGTTCGAGTGTTGTGTCTAGTGTTCCGTTGCTGAAATATTGTGCATTGCAATTTTTCCCTCATTCATTACACATTGTAACTGCTCTCAATCGTGGTTTTGTTTGCGCTTCCTTGATAGTCAACGCTCAACTGAAATTTGCATTATTTTGGGCATGGAGATCGCAGATGCAGGTATGATATACTTATATTGAATTCCTCAGTAAGAAATGATTGTCTCATGACATGATGTTAGTTTCGCATTATCAAACGGGAAAAATGGGAATTTTTTTCAATTAGGTCATAGGTTACCTTAAGGTAACATGAGTTGACAATTGGCTGAAAATGATGGACACCACTTAAGCATCCTTTTATGTTTTCAGGAATCATTTCTCGTCAAGATTTATTTGAGGTTTGGCGAAGTGAATCGGATACAATTAGAAGAAACTCCTGTGTGCTAGAGTATATTTTGAATCTTTATAATTAAAAAGAGTGTAGTGACGATGTGAGAGCTTCTGTGAAAAGAATTAGCGATGATTTTTGTTTGAAAGTTAAGAAGAGATGGTAATCTAATTTTCGTGTACGGTCTAAATTCATGCCAAAGAACTCAACTTCAAGGGGTATTGAAATTTCCAGATATTGTGAATAATGCAATCGCTGGTGGTCGACAATCATCTCGAAGTACCCCAAGCTTGTCTGATTCACCCTGTAATCCTTCTGGTCGCCCGAAAAAGGTTTTTGAGGAAAGCAGTGCTAGAACTAAAAAAAGGAGGGTTGAGTCTTTAATATCAAATACAACATGCAAAGAACTGGTTTTTGCCACAGGTTAGCTTACGATCAAAGGGAAGAAGATGTGCAGCTGAAATTGTGAATCAGGTGTCGAATCTCTCCCTGTAGAGGGCCACAAGAATTAAGAAAGCCTTCACTTCGTCTAGTGTTAAACTTCCGATTAAACTTACACCTCAACAAGCTCTGGCGACGTATGTTGATAATAGGCTAACGAAAAAGCAATACCTCTCAAGACGCCATGAAGCTTAAAAGGCAGAATGCAGACATATATCCCACGTACAATTCAATTATTGAAGCAAAAAACAATGCTACCCGGAAAACATACATATCACCGAAGTGTCCGCCGAAATAGAGCTGCAATCCCTTCTAGATCACATTGTAAAACGGCTGACTTGCGTGCAATATGAAGTTCTCAAGCAGCTGAATTTGGGTACAGATACTCTCCCACAATTAACGGCAGTTTTGACAGATTTGATTTCTGAGATGTAGGTAAAGAAATACTTTCTTGGACTATTGTTTGTAAATGTTTTAGCTAATGCCTTTGAATTTCTCATCCCCTTGTGCCTAAGGATAGAACACTTTCACATTTTACAATTTGATTGTTCACATAATTAAATAATATATTTTGTAGTAATATTATTCATGATTGCTAAATTTTAAAGCGTAGGTAATCTTCATGTGTGAGTGATATAAATGTTTTTAAGCGTAAAGAATACCGTGTAAATTAGGATCAATCGTTGGATTACGAACCCAAATGTTGTTATTATTTGATTTTTTGTATTTACTTTTATTGTGTATTGTTTACCATTTTCAATTTTATAACGCATACCTAATTCAGTTGTATAATAACTTTAAGATATTTTGTGAAATGGTCAATGAATTGGATTCTATGGTTGCATTTTATGTTCATATTCTGGTTATTTTCATCATTGCTGTTATGGATATATAGCAGGTATTGTTTTTAATTTAAAGGTATGCATTTCATCCCTCAGTAGATTAACATTCTGATTTTTTAGCATAATGAAAATTTCATAAACATTGAAATCCAAACTTTTCATGGTTCCAAATTTCTCTCGCCAGAGAGACAGCGAGTTAATGATATTGTAATAAAAAAATTAATATTTGTATAAAATTTGTAAACTTACGTCGAATGGCATTAGTAAACGTTTTCACATCATACAAGACGAGAAAAATCACTTTCCACACGCAAGGCCCTTCACAGACAATTTTGTCCAGTCAGATTTGGAATCTGGACCACTGTGCGACGGCTGGATACAAGAGATCTAGATGATTCCAAGACGATGACTGAAAACTTGCGATAAACGAAGCACGGTCAAAAATCGTGAAAATTGTCGCAGGCCGATCGTCTGAACAAGAAAGATGATGATGAATGGAACCCCGTGGCTCGCGTACTGTGAAGTCTGCCTTTCGCTCCACGACTGGGGACAGTGGGCGCTAGGAAGTTCCAAAAATGTGTTGAAGAATGTAAATCAACTTTGTAATGCCCCATACCACTACTAATGTAGCTACGAGCATAGCTACGCGCTGGAAAAGGGGCCCTCGGTGGCCAACCTAACGGTGTTGCATGTTGCCTTGAGCAGTGAAATTTGAGGTTCGCAAACGTTTGCCAAGTTTTGAACATAAATCCGCCTAATATTCGGCTGAAATGTCGCTATCTCTCACAATTTTTATTTGGTGCCCTACTGAAAAGAAACACGCGAGAAGGCTTAATCTAAAAGTTGTTTTGGTACCCCTGCCGACCGCAGCCCACTACTCCCCGTAATACCCTTCTGGCTACTCTTTCCTTGCCCACCTTCCCCTACTTTCCCCATTTCTCCGCACATGTGAGTCCCTTGGTAACCCTAGTGATTACAAATATGTTCTAACATTGAAAATATTTTCTTAATCCCTGTTAAGTTTCAGGTCGTGACCGCTAGATGGCATTATTTCCGACCCACTCAGGTACGAAAATCCTCTAAATTCTAGAATCTCATCTTAAGTGTCAGCTGTAAGAATATTTTCCTCTTAATTTAAGAATACCTTTTTTTCAGTGTGGTTATATACGCACTCGCATTCAGCATAGGCTAGCATCACAGCATACGCAAAGTTAGGAACTTTATTGGAATGAAAAACAGCTCTCGTAACACTTCTTATTCTTATTCAGTCTTCTTATTTCAGCTGTTGCTTATAACCCGTGCTTATAACCATACATCTCAGTCGCACCATCCACAATTTCTTTGGATTCAAGGATGAGAAAACAGTGCCTCTGATCTCCTTTGATATTAAACTTGCTTCTGCTTAAGTATTTTTCATTATAATGCCTGGACTAGACAATTAAAATATTTCATTACTTCAATCGCTAAGGAGTAGTATGCGTAAACGTTAAAAAAAACGCCATGAATATGAAGTGCTGCAATACACACAAAGAAAAATGATCGGTTAAAACGTTTTTATCGAATGGAAGCAACGGGCACTCGTTTGATTCTCGGAGGCTCCAGTTGTTCCCGGTACGCATTCCATATCCAAATCAGTATATTTTTCTGAGTTCATTCGAGTTTCTTAAGTCAATGCAAACATTGGTTCCCTCAAGGGTTCTTGGATTGTCGAGAGCTAATTTCGTTCCTGCGTCTCTCCATCTAACTACTATCCCCTCTCGGTAAAATTCTAAACACATGGATCTTCAGCCCTTGTTATTCACATACACAAGAGGTAGATCTGGAAAATACATTACATATTATAGAGGAATCTCAAAACGACGCAAGAAAATCGTTGTGAAAACCTCTGAAAACTAGCCGAGCGAGGGCCCGTATTAGGACGATCGCGAGGAGAGACCCTGCTGATGACTGTGTAACTGAGTTGCCTCCCAGAAAACCTTTATGAACCAAAGAGTCATTCTATCCTTCAATCCGAAATGGTTCCCAGGAGATGATAGTGAGAGTAATAAAGAGCCGAACATCATAATGTAATGGAATTAAACATTTACAAAAAAATTAAGCTACTATGGATATTTTAAAGGGTCATTGAATTGAAGCTTCCCACTAACATTCGTGCAGCAGCAGGCTGAGGTTATAAGGCGTTCTTACTACTTATGCCATAGTGTTTCATCTAGCATGATTTCCCTGTAAGATGAATCCTAAGAGAGGCACTAGATTCATGCCAGAGGTGGGATGCGAACCTCAACCATTGGATTGCCACACACGCGTAAGCCTGTACGGCTGAGATTTTTAAATATATTCTCTCTGTCCTTTAATGCCTTTTCGATGGGATAAATTTAGCTGTACAATAAAAGTGAAAGAGTCATAAAATTTGGCAGATATCTGAAATAAATTTCTTAAATTTTATCATGCATGCATCATAGTCTCTGCAAATAACATTTTTATTCTTTTATGCCTCTACCTCGCAAACCTACTAACCATTAACAGTTCTGCGCTTCGAGCAAATTAGTAACAGGTATTTCATAACTTATAATTTCGGTGAACATAAAATTCTTCGTCGTTGTCTCTTACATCCGTAAGCAGACTGTAAGAACAACCGATGATTTCCTAACACAGCAGATATATGCTATAACACCACTGAAGTTAGTCTATGTTTCTACAAGATGGAATACATGGCAGCATGGCCTCATATAATTACTTTAAAAAATGGCCAAGAGCATTTGATCTGGTATACGAAATAATGAACATCATATTCTATAATTCACGTCTCGACTCACTCCCAGCATAAGCAGATAACAAAAACTCACCGGGACTTATCTTCGACGAGAAAATAGACGATGTAGTTTCAAAGGACCCTACAGGTTATAGTAACTATTTTTATTTATTTGACGAAGAAAATGAAGTATCACGGCATTGTGTGGATTACATTTGCTTCAAATTTGCAAAAGTAAAACATGTCGTTTTTGCTCGGACAGTACCTACACTGCTCTACAGAAAAAGACTCCAGAACTTATATTTTAAGTTTACCCAAATATCATTCGAAAATTGATCGAGGTATGGGTTAAGTCTTTTTGCCTGAATGATTATTTTGATCGTTTGATGAGATCAAAACAATCAAATACCATGATCGTTTTAAAAATCGCAAAAGCGGGCCAGTAATTGGGGTTTGGCTGGCAAAAACCCAAGATTGGGTTTATGGCTTCCTCAAATTAAGTTGGAAACCCTCAAGAGACGGAAGCCAAATTTTTGCCCTCGCAAAAATTAGCAGGAAACTGTCTCGAGATTTCATTATCGAATGCATATTTATTGCTCTCTTCCGCCTCTGCAAAGTGCCAACGCTTCGCCCGTGAACTTGACGAAAGGCGTGGGTCGCTGAAATGTGCCAGGTTTCAACACGACTTGGCTTTCCTCCTCTGTGAGACCACCAACACAGAGAGAGATACATACATTTCGAGCCGGAGGTACCTCAAAAATCCAGTTAATTAAAACGGATAGCAAGCGCGAGGAAAACAGAGAGAACCTCTCCCGTTTACACGAATCTTTTTTCAGCTTTATTACAGCAACACTCGAAATCAATCTCTTCAAAAGCACACGCCCCTAAAATTCACTCTGCCGATTTTTTGAAGAATCCCCGACACCCATCCACCTACCACTACCTTCGATTTAGAAAAAAATAAATGAATAAATAATCGCACCCACGGATGAAATTGAAACACTGATAAAAAAACAAGAGAAACACAATTCTGCGTGGGCGCTCGAAGTGTCGGTACGTGTCGGTGCGGGGTTATCGTAGGAAGGCGGAGAGGATTTCGTTCGGTTGGATGGTTCGATCAAGCGTATCGCCTTCGGCCTGGCTCACGAAGGAAGGGGCCTCTCATCGAAGGAGTTATTTTTCGGGGATCTTAAACTCCTCGTCGCGTCGACTCCACCCTTCAGAGGGAGCCAGGATAGGAAGCGAGGAAAAAAAAGTTGACTGGCGATAATCAGGCTGCGGAGGAAGCGTTAAAGACGCCTCATGATGGATTGCGGCAGCTGGTGGAATGAGCGCGGATAAATCGAGATAACTCACACCGGGTCCAGGAGAGGTCGCCACCAGTCTCTCAGGAGAATTATTTTTTCCCAGGGCAGACTCGAGATAAGGTGGTCTCTTGGTGCGGGTTGAGGAGGATATTGGTGATGTAGGAGAAGGAGTTGAGGGAAACGGAGGGGGGGGGGGTCAAGGAGGAGAGGGAAGGTGTGCCTGCATGGGGAGAGGCAAGGGGGGAGGTTCCCTCTCAAGGGTGGGGTCCCTTGTGGACGGGCATTGTAGCCTGCTGCGTGGAAACACAGCTCCGTCCCTTGAATACAAATTACGTCACATTAATTGTGACCATAAACCCAGCGGGAAGTTTTTCTCCTACAAAAGGGATTTTTCCTACGCTCGTGTATATTTTTTCTGTGGAAGACCTATGGGGATGGGGCGAGAGGGAAGGGTGGGGGGAAGAAAAGGCCGAAGATGGCGAGGATGGGGGCTTGCGTGTGATATGTGGTGCCAGAGTGGTTCTTGTGTTCCTGAGATCCCTGAAGTGGGGTTAGCGGAAGGAAACAAGCTCTGATTAAAATAACAATAACCGGATACATTTTCTTAACAATTAAGAGTACCAATAGAGAGGATTTCGCTCCCTGGTTTGGCTCCTTGAAACATCAACATGGCTTGTTCTCAGCTCGCTTAGACATCGGCGAGAACGCCTCAAGGATTTGATTTCGCGTCTGATGCGACGGACTTCCCATTCAAGCGGTGCCACGCAGGAGAAGAGACGGAAATGGGAAGGTTTCAGTGGCTGGAAACGTGTCCTGCTCTACGCCGGCTTCGGCAAAGCAACATAGTTTGGCGATGTTTTTATTTCATTATAGGAGGACTTCCTACCACTCATGTTCCATTAATGGAATGTTTTTTCGTTCATGCATGTACAGACAAATATGCTTAGAGAACTTACGGGATTGTCAGCAATTAAGTCCACACACGCTGTAAAGGCACGTAGCATGGGGGAGGGCTTCTGGTGCTCCCCCCCTCCCCCCCCAGCCCCAACCCCCCGAAATTTTTCCCAAAAATTTTGTTGTTTTGATTTTAGCAGTGAACTTTACCAGTGAGAAAATATAAGTATGGGCACTGTAAAAATAAATACCAAACACTGAAAATTAAGGGAAGAAATTTGTAACATGTCAGCACCGAATGGGCAAGGCTGATTTGTTTCAAGTTATGCAAGACTTAGCCCCCCCCCGAAGCAGATTTCTGGCTACGTGCCTGACGCTGTGGTACCTAAATAAGAGATGCAAAAATTCATTATCATTACAGTTAATGTGAAAAAATGTTATTTTTTCTGCTAAGTTTATAATTATTGTCTGCTAATTGAAATCACTCTCAAACGAGTAAGCAAGAAGGTAGGATTCGTTGAAAAATGTAATCCCGACGAAATTTGATCTACACTTTCCTGCCTGCTTCGTCTTATCCTCTGTTTTTCTTCGATATACCCTTTTGCTTGGCCCTTGTTTATTTACTGCACTTGTCTGATTAGTATTACGAATGGCATCAGCGGTGCTAGTCGGCAAGTACTTTTCCAGCACTTCTCGTTGAATTAATAGTTGAACACACAATGGCAAAACACGAAGTAGACACTTATGAGTCGGTGATAGTTAGCAAAGTGTAACTAGTGTTGAGATAAATAAGTGGCCATATGACACCCAATTCTAGACCGCATAATATAACCACTTTACCGAACATATTTCACTCCACAGTCATTTCACTGTGACCGAATTGAAAAAGTGAGCGACTGTTATAAATGAGAGCGGAGGCGAAGGGAAGGAATACTCCACGCACATCACGCGCCAATTAATTTATTAAGCGCACCCACGGCGCGGGCCTCAAAATAATCAAAACCTCGCCCGTGATTGATTTCGTGCCCATCGCCGACGTCAGCGAACGAGTAAGGCATGTGATGCCCACACCGTGACTTTCCGTGCGTGGAGAATCACTCCGTCAAGAGCAGGATGGATGGACACTCCTGTGGAGGAGGGGGGAGGGCTGTCCGGCGAAACGTCTCCTCACCGCGACGCGACACCAAACAAAAAATTAATATTCCCAGGAGCCGCTAGCCCGTCGCCGAAAAATCTCTCCAGTCAATCGCATCGAAACGGCCTCGCTAACATCCCTCTGAGTGTTGAATCGATTACAACTGTCGTGAAAAAAGTAGCTATTCCTTATTAACGCCTATAAATAGTTTGTATTCCAGCAAGGCTCAAAGAGATATTGAATATGGGATATTGATTTTATCCATCGAGAAATAATTCAAAATGGCTTATTAGCGTTTTTAAATTAATTATTTGCTCTTGGAGGGAGTGAAAAAGTTTTAGCTATTACCTTCACGCGGTTCCGACCACCTAAAACGTATCATACTGGCCAAATACAAATGCACCATGCCAAATACACGCAAGATTATTTCACCACATTTTCAACTGTCATTTATCTACTAATTTTGTTCTTAATTTTAAACACATTAGCTTTCTCTCATTAGAGTTTTCGCAGGTTTTTCACACCCCCCTACATATGTGGGTGTTTTCCTGCAGTGGGTTTTTTTCCGTGATGGACATCAGCTAATATCCTCACGTTTTTTCCCACAATTGTACATATCTTTTACACATACCTTTAATGTTATCATTTGCATCTTGTTGATTTTATATGGTTTTCCTAATCGAAACCTTATACATATTCATATGTTTCATATTGCATAACTATATTCATTTTTTTCATTGTCATATTATCTTACTTATTTTTTCCTCATTGTAATTTCAATTATTTTTCTATTGTAATTTATATATTTTTTTAGTATTTAGAACAACGTTTGTATGTATATATATATGCTATATTTCATGCATTGACGAGGGGTTAGATGGAAGAGGGGACTTTTTAGTCTCAATCTCGCCCCAATAAAGACCCTTATCTATCCATCTATTTAAAACGCCGGAAAACTTCGTTAGTACACAAACTATATAACTGACAAATTACGAAACTCTTCGTTGATAACGAATGACCAATCACCTCATCGTATCATACAGCATTGCACCGTATTTCATGCAGCTATGACGTAAAGTAATACTATAGAAAAAACAAAGTCACGCTTTCAAACAAGAAAAAATCTGATAATAAGTAGGCGACGAAGAAGCCATGAAAGATAGGATCCGGGTAGGTAGGCGAACGTCAGGATTCTCAAATAAGAGAACCACAACGGGGAGCGGAGATATTGAACCCGTCCGATACCTCTGGACGCCTTCGCGAGCGGGCCATTATTCTCTCTCTCCTCCCAAATCACGCCACGGACTCAACCTCTATAGCTTCCCACCCCCCTCCTCTTCCCTTTTCTCCTGAACGCCGTCATAACGTCCGAGAGTCGCCACCAGGGAGCCAACCGGGCTTCCTAATCGCCGCCCACACCACGGACGTGAACTTTGGTGAGAGCCATCAGTCACCCCGATTGGGAGAGACGGGAGTGAGAGGGAAAGGGGCGAGGCGGGGAGGATTTCCGAAACGATTAAAAAAATAACGCCGGAAAGAAGTACCCTATCTTTCCGACCCCTTTCCCCGCCGAACCCATATTTTTCCACGCGCATGGGGACAACTCTCCGTCTGCAAGCGGGTCCGCCGAGCGCGCCTCGTGATCCTCACCCGAGGAACGGCGTCCCCCCTCCTCTCACTCAATAAGATAACTTTCATTTACAAAATAATAACCACAAAACTCCCCACATACTTGTATCAGAATGTATTGTACAATGCTGCGACAAATAAACGCCCAACGCGCCACATGGAAGAACTTTATGTACCCCTATATCGATCATATGTTTATGCTAGTTATTTCCATGTCACCTCTTGTGATATATGGAACCACTTACCTGAAGCTATTACAAAAATGTAAAAATGCCAATAGATTTAAAAATGAATATTATAAAATGTTGTTTCATCTGCGTCAATGAAAGTGCCACTTTGTGTAAATCCTAAAATATACATACATTTATAGTGTTTCTTTTTTTTCTTCTTTTTGCAGTCTCTGCTTATTGCATTCCAATATTTCTGTAATATAATAAGGGATTTAATATTGTTACCTTTCGTTTATATTAATGAGCTGTCATCCTGTCATGGAATTAATTTCATGACTCTGGATATGTATTAATTATGTACAATAATTTGTGTTCCTAAGGGAGGAAATCGTCCCGGAATAATAAAATTCTATTCTATTCTCGCTGCATCCCTCCCGAGGGCCTACTGAGGGTGGGAAGGGGGTGAGTCGGTGCGCCGGGCTGCGCATTGCGAGGAGGGGAAGGGCCGCCCCTCTCCTCGACCCCCCGCGTGGAGCAATTTTAAGCGTCTGACGACACTCGGCGATCATTCTTGCCCCACCACTTGCACCCCCCGCCACCTCCCTCCACACTTTTTTCATCCCTCACCTGGAGAAGGGTTGGAGGAGGCGTGGATGGGGGGCGGGGGGAGGTGAGAAGGGCGGTTATGGCGGTGGATGGGACCACTTAAGACTGCTTTTGCTGCTGGGGCCGGCGGCCGACAGCTTAGGTCATTTGCACCACTAAGGGTCGATGGAACGAAAACGATAGTCTCATGCGTTACTTGGTGAAAATGCACTATCAAAATCTTTATGCAATAACTTCATATATGAAATACATACTAGTCGCGTTTGGTCTAATGAGTAGCGAGATTAGCTCTTGTTCGGAGAAGCTGGTTTCCCAAGCTAAGGTCTTGCCTTTAGTTCATTTTTACAGCATAGAAAAGGGATAGGTAGGTGAGATATTGTTACTCGGTAGAGCATGATCCACGTATTGACAATACTAACCCATGGTAGGTAAATAAAAATTAAAATATTTAGATAAATGCTATCATACCAATAATCATTTATTGCTAAGTTGGATAGTAACCATCTAGCCTCGTGTGACCCTATTATACACCATGCAGTAGCCTAGTTTCATGTCAATAGTGTACGTTTGGTGATCTTCACCCTGTGCCATACACACTCACGGTGGCTAGCAGGGCATAGCGTAGATATACATAAAACTTTAATACCGAACCGATGTCTATGCTCTGTAATCATTGTGTAGGCACAGAAAGCGAGATCGCTAGCACATGCATCATAAAAAATTCAAGAAGGGTAATAATAATAAAAATGGGGCCTTTATTCGGGCGAGTTTGAGACAAAGCCGTCTCTCTTGCCTTCTAATTCCAAGGCTTACGAGGATTCCAAGTACACGGCTTACGAGGATGAAAGGGGAGGGGATGGTAGATGAGGGTTTAGGTAAGAACTGAGCCTTTAGTCCCGAGTGTTGAAAAGATAGGGGTAAGTCAACGAAATTACTTCGGTTTACATTGGATATTTGGACATAGGTAGGATTTTAATTAGAATCGGAGGATCGGTGGAGGAGAGATACCCATTGTCAGTATTGAATCTACTTTTTAACGACAGAAGCAAATTTCTCGATATCATTACGACGGACGCAGTACTCTCTACACAACATACAAGCATGGAACAGGATTTTTTATAAACCTCGGTTGTTTTCGGGATACAAACCCAGTACCTTTGGATGAGAGGCCACCACACTAACCCGCTAACCTTTGAAGTGATGGTTTCTACCGAGAAGTAGTGCGAATTGTCGTCCATTAAGTTTTTGCACGTAATGCTTTCTTTCTCCAGCCAACTGGGATATTAGGTCTCCTGAAATACTTTAGCTGAACATGTATTTCCCATTATAGACCGCTTCATAATATAAAATTTTTCCCTTGCGCTATACTTTTTCCCCAGGGAATGGAACTGGCCCCCTGACCCGAATGTGTAAATTTCACACACCAATGGCTTAGTACGGGGTGAGCTCTACCCTCGCCTGTCAAAAACCAACATTCGGGTTGAACAATAAAAAAAATTACTTTTTCCAACGATCTTTTAAGTGAATATAGCATACATTTTCTGAAGTCAGATTGTCATGCGAAAAGTTCATCCAGGCGGCAACTCCATATTCTATCATATGGGACGTTAAACACTGGTCTCTTGGCCACTTTTCGTTTAGAGTAGGTTAATGAGGGATCCGGGTTTTCCTCCACCCTCTCCCCGTATCCTGAAAAATCCTGCTTCTTCCCAATAACCTATAAATTTATACTAAGCGGCGCCAATGAACTTAGCTGTCGGTCGCCTCCCTCGAATAACTATTACTTCTAAAGTCGTGTTGCAAATGCATAGCTTGTTCAATATGTCTCAAACAAAAAAAAACATGAACACAACAGGAGTTAAAACCAGCGTTGTTCACATTTGACTGATATCCGTTCAGACGAAACTAACCTTTCTTTGTTATCGTTTGTCCGACGTTATCGAACTGGAGCCGTTTACTTCGAATCCTAAAAAAAGGCATTGGACTATCCGTACAGAAGAAAAGAAGGGGGCGTTACTAAGAGAGAGAGGGACAGGAGGAGTAAAGGTTTAGAAGTGGGGAGAGGAGTGGGGGCGGGTTAACAAACGAGCGGGCGAGGGGGGGGGGGGGGTGCGGGGACGCCGATGGATGGGGCAACAGTCTAGAAAATCAATTTTACAGCCTTTTTCCAGAGGACGCGACAGCGCATTAAAACCTCATTACTCACTGGGTTGTCTCTTTTCTATTAGGCGGCGTGAAGGAATTGCGGAAGGTGCCGGGGAACATCTTGCCGCGGGAATGTTTTTTACGCATCCACTCACTCATTTTTACACGAAACATGTAATCTCCATCTCCGACCAGAAAGACATTATGCATCGAGATATGTCCATCACCGTGAATTCTCGCAGCATCAGGAAACATACAATAGCATCGCACAAAGAGTATAGTAAAATCATCTTCTCGGTAGAAAAAATGTAGATAGCTTCAGTTAGGTTATCATCCTTTTCCTATACTAGATAACTTCCTGAGCACCGCGACATTTTAAAGGACTCCATGTTATCTGCGAATAGACTATCATTCAAAAATTTCCACGGATTCGTCACCTAAAACTGAGCAACACGGCTACTCGACCGCATTAAATATTTTGTCATGTGAAATACTCAGCAGGATAGGTAAATATAACCAGAGATTTTCATTCTATATTTACTGATCAAAACTTTTTTGTGCATGAAATCGCCGAGGACCGGAAAAATTCTTTTCAGAGCCCGAAATCAAAACTTTTAATTAATATATCAAGAATTTAAGATCAAATTCTTCCCCTGGGATTACTTTTGTGACACAAAGGTCAAACTTGAAGCATAGGGATGATATAAAATGTGGGCTAAAAACGTAAAAGAATACGATTATTAACAAAAATAAATAACTTTAACTTGAAATCTACACTTTAGGAGGAAATATCAAGGGGAGAAAACAAGAAAAATCCCAAATACGTGGTTTTAGATAAACTACGTTGAAATGATATCGCTCTAAATTTATTCGAACTTAAAAGTACACAAGTAACTCAAGTCTGTAATATTTCTTGCGTAGTTATTTTCAGACAATTACAGATCAAATTCAAAACGATGGTGAAATAAAAACATGCCTCCGAAATAAGTCAGAAATATGAAAAAAATTAGAAAGGCATCACTCAAAGAGATCGAAACACTGACATGCTGCCGAGGATAATAATGAGATCATTGTACTCAACGTGTAAGACCTTTTCCTTTCCTGGATGATAGATAGTTTTAATTAAATCATAATCCATACATTTGTATCATTCCTGCTAAATGAATTAGATCATATTCCAGATACTGGTATAATTCACACTATATTCGCAAAGTTCAGGGATCAGAGCGTACATCCTACTGCATATTCAAGTATTTCCACCGGATGATAATCATGGTAGGCTTACTACCCACCCCAAATATCTTACTGACTGATATACTTCACAAAAAAAGGATTGTCAGTGAACAGCTTGTTGACAAATATAACCAAACTTTTGTTGGGGATCATTATGTTCCCGGGCCTTCGTTATCATGACCGAGGTCTTAGTGATCGACTTCCATAGTATAAATATGTTATTCGATGATTGGGGCGCCATTTCAGAGGAAAAAAGAAGGTCAAATAAAAGATGAACATGGTGTAGCACGAGAGTCATAAGTATCAGTGCGTATTCCAAGGAAAAAATTAAAGGATAAATTCCGCGCAAATTTTAATATATATATCTACATCAAATATACTCAGAATAACCACAAATTCCAATACGTATTTGTCGCTTGAGGGTTCACATTTTCCAACAATCTCTTGCCACGAACACCTATGGTGGAATAGCGTTTCTCATCCGGGTTTACGAGGAACCCTAGAATCCTACGTGAAATCGCGATGGGTACCGCGAGAAATAATAATGAATGGAAGCGGGAAATAAATGACAATAGGTGTCATTTGTTGGGGTTCACTAAAATATGGATATTAATTCAAGGGTTCCGCAAGGGCAAAACTCTGGGATAGAGTGTTGGGCTGAAGAAAGGGTTTTCAGGTTCTAATCTGGAGAGGGCTCAGGGACAGATCCAGCAAAACCCAAGCCAAGTGAGCCAAGCCATTTTTTTGGTTGCTATATGTTGGCGTGGTAATCTAGTTGGTGGAGGGTTGGCCCGAGAAATTCAATGTGGTCGTTTACAATATTTTTTTAATGCCGAATCTGATAGAGTTTGTAAAATGAAAAGGCCCATATTTTTCCGTTTTTCGATCCGTCTATTATTTCTCGAGTTATAAGCGGCGAAAAACTGATGTTTTTAACCCTTCCGGAAAAGTGGGCGTGGTGCAACCTCTGACGTATGCGACTTCGTCCAATCATAACTGAGCCCGCGAAGCTACTTCGCCTTATCGCAATGGGGGGGACAAAGCTGACTCTGCCAATGGAAGCTGTTGCGACAGCTTCTGTGCGAGCAGACCTGCCGAGAACCCCCTCCACTCCCTTCCCTTCACCTAAAAGCAGTCAAGGTCGGGAGGTTATGAAATCAATGTTATCACAGCAGCTTTTTCGGTGGGCGTCACCTTTTGCTTATTTTAATTTTTGATTTACGGCTCTGGTTAGAAGATTAATTTTTCACTAAAATTCATTTTTCGATTCCATCTAACGATTTCGTGTACAAAATTGCGATTTCGGTTCCGAGTAAACGCCCCCATTGGACACTGCCGGTTTGACCTAAGTTTCACCTTGATTCTCTCATAACGAGATTTTTCTGAGAAACCACGGGTGACAAAATTCCTTTATTACTAAGTAGATCCTAGCCATCTAGCGACATATGACCCTATTATCTAACATTTTTCTGTGCGGTGCATGTGTGATAGTGCATGCTGGTGCGGTGCATGTGAATAGTGCATGCTGGTGATCTTCACCCCCTGCCTCACACCCTCGCGGTGGCTTGCAGGGTATTGCGTCGATGTAGATTACTCTCCACAAGACACACACGTACGGACCGGTATACCAATGAAAAATCCGACAGTGCCGGGATTCGAAGCCGAGCCCCCGGGATAGGATGCCATTAACTTAGCCACCACACCAACCCGATTCCTTTTAGATCGTCGCGTGATTCTCAGCCGATTCTCGTAGCACTTCAAGTGGAATCACAATCCACCGATCTTATTTCACGCCATTCAGGAGACACTGCAAGCATCATTCTCTTTCGCTGGACGCATGCACCCACGCGACGCCGTCACAATCTGAATGCAACTCGATCTCCGGAATCTCCGATCCACGACATCCCCTCTATCAAGCTCACACAAAGGACGCACAAAAGGAATTTAAAAAAAAATGTATCTATTCTTACTTCCTACGCCTAAAAAGCGACACTCGACACTTTCACTCCCTCTCTCGGATAGCGTGAAAAATTATTCATACCTTTCGGCTTTCCTATTTATTATTATTTTTATTACGCCTCCCCTTCCCCCTTCCTTCCTTCGGAAGTGGCCGGCCGCGCTTTCTCCTCCCTCCGTGACAGAGAAAAAGAGACGCACGAATTGTGTGAGCGGGCGCGTGAAGGGGAATAGAAAGGTATAACTCACGGGGAGAGGGACCGCGTGACAGAGTGTGTGATTCGGGATTTGTGGGAGACGACAAAGGGCATCTAATTGCGCTGTCCGAAGGAGAGCCGTATTTAGCGTGGGCTTTATTAACACGGGCAGGGGGGAGGGGAGGGTACGTGGAGGAGGGGGGCAAGGAAGCCCTCTGCCGTGATCTTCGGGATCGGCGAAGGGGGGGGGGTGTGGAGGGAGGGGGAGGAGCGAGTGGACAGCACAGGGCTGCCAACCTAAAGTGGAATTCATACACCACCTGGTGAGAAATTCCAGGATGTATTCCCGAGGGTAGTTGGGTAACGTGCATTTCGGGTTGCTTAAAAATCTAAACATGTATTTTGCAATTGAAACTCAAGTAAGGTTGCAGTCCGTGAACGCAAGAATATACACGAAGAGTCTAACTTATTCCGTCCAGGAAAGTCTTAAGCCCGTTTCACACTTGATCCAGCAGGAGGCCTCGTATGCTAGCCGTTTCTTGATACTGAGGACGGAATCTAGTATGATTGGAGCTGCCCTGGAAGGTTTCACAAGATCATTGAACTTGTGATGAAGCGGCATCATCATTCATTGTTGTGAACCGTAATATAAAATGAAAAATTTATTTGAAAGAAGGTGAATTTAATTTCGTTCGGACGTCACTGAACGGTAATTCAGTGTCCGCTACATTACTAATTTAAAATATAAGAAGACAACACTGCGACTGTAACCACTTGACGTAATTATTTCGCGGTTAATAGGTCCTACTGGGAGCAACAAACTAACTAGCACCGCAACAAGTATGCAGTCGAGTAGCTTTGCGAGTATAACAGCGATCATACTTGTTAGCCTGTGTACAGGTCGTATATCACACTATACGGGAATCTATCATACTAGCAAGGATCCTTGTTCTGGATGTAGTACCGTGGCAAACGGGCTTTGTAAAAGCTACGCTAATGACACGAATCGGGGAGAAAACCAAACACACTTGACAGAAGACGAGCTAGGAACCACAGTTTGAGTCAGAGTAGATTTAAATGGACGAGTGAAAAGAAAAGAGTGGCGGTGCTGACCTTTCGGGCATCGGTCGCTCGTATCAGAAGCTTGAAGGCGCTGGTTCTGTCCCTCGGAGGCGGCAACTCGTTCCTCCCTGAGGTGCACGGTGACAGATATGGGCCGAAAATCCTCCTAACCTCACCTAAGCTATCCGCTCCAATACGTATCGCTGCTCCTTTTGGCTGAGCTGTCCCCTGCCCCTTTTGATGTGCATTGTGCGAGAGATTTCCCTCAAAGGAGACGACCTTCATGGCAAGGACGGCTCATATTCAATGAAGTCACATCGTTTAAAGGCCGTTTTACACGGTCATTGAAACTGCGCAAGTTGATGTTGATTTCTTTGAGCAGTCGTCTGCGAAAGTCCGTGACGTAGAACATTGCAAGGACGCTTGCTTGACAGCTTTACACGATGCATTATGTCAGTGACAGTAAACCATTCCGTAGCGGTAATACCGTGAATATATCGCATAGCGTCAAGATCTGTTAGTAGAAATTAATTAGACGTGAAAGATGCGATAAATTACCACCGCTTTAAAATATTTTTTAAGCCATAGTCTAAACATAATAGAGGAGACCCTAGTCGCGTATACTAGCACAAAATTTGCACCACGAACGAACGGATGTGGGCCAAGGTAACAGGTTCTTCTTTTACGCACGAAATTTAAGCTTCCACGTGATTAATCGCCCAGCTCATCATTATTGCACTTTATTCACTACCTAAGGAGTTGAGTGCAAACAAAAACACCCAACTCAATCGTCAACAACCTATTTAATTGCTAGAATTCCCCAGGCAGTTCGTTGCCGCTACACCTGCACCATCTAGTGATAGAATTAACTTCAAACTTGTGTATCAGATTAGAACATGTTCTAATTTGCTCGCAAGCGTTCGCGTAGTGGCGCTGCCTGTCCTCGCAAGTCGTCGCTTTACACGGCCCAATATTTCTTGCGCAAGTGTTCTCGCAACAGCCTGCGCAGTATCAATGACCGTGTAAAAGGGCCTTAATACCACGCTCGGTCTGGTTGGTGAGAACAGAGATCACCCTCTCAAGTGCAAAGCCTAACGACTGGCTAAATGCACGCATCAATTTAGAAGGGGGGCTTTAATCCCAAGACTTCCAGTTCACAGCCCAATCTTCTGAACTGTTTTTCACTTTTACTAGAGTCCAACCACGCTACATTTTTATTAAACAATCAGAGTATGCACAGACAGATATTAAATAAACTTGTGCAATCCTTACCTTCAATTATTATCACACGCATTTCAGTTCCATTGCATCATTTTTATTACTTATAAAAGTATGAACGTGGAAACTCAGCGTGAAAAAATGAAAGGTTTAGCATATCTAAGGCTAAGTTATTCAATTCCTACATGCTATTTTTAACCACATGTGAACTTTATGCGTAATACTAAATTTTTTTGTCACTCAAGTCCAGCTTTGGGGCCAAACATTAAAGCCACTGACAGTCACTTAACCCCTCCGAAGAAAAGAGATTTCTGGAGCAGAGACAAAAGACAGGTATTCTTGATTTAATGACATGCACAACCTCAAGCAATGGTCCGGTCCAATTTTAATTACAATTGAATTCTGAACTGCATCTCCATAGTAAAACTTATCAAGATGAAGTTGTGTTTAATAATTCAGCCTATTAACGTGCTGATCGGCTAAGGAAAGATCATGCGTTCAGATTATGCCTAACGCACAAATGCCATGTTTATTTGTTGCCATGCCGTAGGTTAGATACTGCGATATAGTATCAGCAGCTGTAACATCGAAAACCACATTTTGAGGGATCTGGCTTTATTGGCGGTTGGAGATTTTTTCTACTGATTTTTTCCCATCCCGGGGCCGGGTTCGAGCCCCTAATAATACATACCTGCCATAGCCATTTTAAAAAATAAAGTACAAAAATACTTGAAAGATACAGTCAAACTTCCGAATGATGGACATGTTTGGGACCGGACAACTGTCCCCTATTTCGAGGGAATTGGAAAAAGGACAGTTTTTTCTATGCTGTTACTAGGTACGACGTATTAAAATATAAAAGCACTTAATACGTTGAATTAAAGTTATTTTTGAAATGTTTCATAAATAAATCTTTGTAGCAAAAAAACTACGGAATTTGAAACAACTTTGCATTTTTTATCCATTGAAGCAACAATTACCGTCATCGCAATCAAAACTAGAATCGAAAACTTGGCCACAAAGAAAGATATACATAGCAGTGTAGTGAGCCGAGGGAGGAAAGGAAACAGGAAGGAGCACCAACTCGTAGACAGAAAACCAGATCGCTCCTAAATTGCTAAGAAAAAGTTTTTTTTCCTGAAAAGTTCTTTAGGTAAGCATACATTATTGCTTCAAGTAATGGGGTTCGTTGTTCAGAGGAAGAGAAATGTTCACAGGATAGCTCGTAATTTGTGTCCGTTTATGGAATTAATCGAAGGAAAATTGTTTCTCAAAGTTTTCCGCGTCCGTTATTAAGAGTCCGCTATTTAGAGGTGTTACTTCCATAAGCGTCCATGCTCTGCTGCCGGGGATTGAAAAGATGTCCGTTTTGAGGAGGCGTCTACTATTTCGAGGTGTCCGTTAATGGAGATTTGGCTGTAATCGTTTACTGGCTGGAGACTGAACTATACAATATGCACAGTGGACGATATCTTTCATAATGTGATACATGCTTTGCACCCCCTGAAGGATCATTTTACAACCCCTGGAGCGTGCATCCCTGGCTTAGAGCCACTTCTTTCTCAGGCCGGAGAGGTCGAGGGATTCGAAGTTCTAGAGGCGCGGTGCTCGATGGGAGGAGGATAGGGAGGAGGTGTGCTGGGCCACTGCGTCGCGGAAGACGGGGCAAAAGAGAGACGAGAAAGAGAGAGAGAGCGCCGGCAGACAAAGCGACGACGCGGGCATGGGTGGGGTCAGTCGAGCCGTGACATTTCCACTGACCACGTGGGAAACTCCGCTCTGGAATGCATTCAACCGGCGATGAGATTCTACGTAACGGGATCCAAGGCGGCCCCAAAAAATCCCCTTCCCATTCCGCACGGATAAAGGAAGTAGCAAAGTAATTGAGTAGTATCTGCGCTCAAGCATAAGTCTGCATTTGTTTTCAACTCGGTAAAAATCTATCCACGTGACCTTGGTAATTTTTGTGGTCCCACAATATATTTCCGCAGCAATTGCGCGAAATCTACCGGTTTTCCTAGTGGAGTAAAAATATATTTCAAGTTATTTTCGAACCAAATGTATGTACATGCAATACCAAAGCGGTAGATCTATTGCGGTACAATAACCAGCGCAGAATCTTTAGAGCAAAATAAGGAATTATGAAAGTGTTCGTCACCATGTTCCTCACGCCAATTTTTGTGAATTCCTCATCTGATAAATTATCGTCCTAGCATTGCATCACCGCAAGTTTCAATGGCATTTCCTCAAACATAACTCATCTCGCCTCACGCTATTCCCTCCATATTCCTTATCCCAAAATACCGAGTCTTTCTTTCTCTACCCTCCACTCCAACAACCCTCCCCTCCCTTCAACTCTCCAGCACTTTTAATTCGTCCTCCAACCCTTTAACTCTGAATTCATCGGATCTATCTGACAATTTCCTCTCCTCTCGTAAATCCATTATTCCTTCGTAAATATAAGTAAACATAAGTGTGTTCTCTTTTCGTATTCATGACAAAATATCAATAGAATCAGTGGGAAGAGTAGTTAGGGCATTGTTTTAAACATTAAAGGCGCTGTATTAACAAAACTTGGGTTACCATAAGTTTCACTTTCAGTTCATACACCGTACCCAAATGTGTATACAGTTTGTATCGTGACGTTATCGGTTGTCTATCCATCTTGATTACACGACAATTTGTTTCTCATTACAGGATATACCTCCCGCACGGGAAATCCAACCTACTGTCAAACGTAATGTCATGGAAGCGTTGGCAACACTGTTCTAGAAGTTAGCATGCATCGATATAAACAATTATTTATTGCGGAAAAATGTTTACAATAAGCATCATGCACCTAAAAACCAAAGAAAGGGAAATCTACTGCAATTTGAAATTAAAAATAACCTTGTAGATTAATCCCAAAATACTAGAGTAAGGTTTTTGTGTATGCATGACATTCCCTCCTTTTTTGTGGATGTGTCAAATGGAATCATAATCCACGGAGCTGATAGAGCAAAGGATTGATTCGTTCTCGGTGATTGCCGGATAGCTCCCGAGTTCCACGCTTTCACGCAGAATACAAGGCGGCGGTGACTACAGCAATCAGCTTCCTCTCGAGCATTGTAACGTGAAATTAGTTGATTCAGACGCATAGATAATGATAACATCTCTCCCACGATGGAAGGAATGACTTAAAGACACCAAAAATGTCCCCGGCGGAGTATGTACTACCCCTGAGCATCATGAAAGTGGACTGTTACTCACAAATACGAGAGGTAAACCTCATGAAAATCTAGCCGCCCTCGCCAGGACTTTTTTCCGACGAAACAGAGACACTCCAAGAGGTCAATATTTCCTGCACCGCGGGGTGGCAATGGCTAAGGGGGACAGGGTGTGTTTAGGTGAGTGATCGGGAGCCCGCACCAGACCCCTATCAACATCACATATTTACAATTCACTGCCAGGTAGGCATTTGCGGTTAGCAATCGTCAACTACGCTGAGATTGGGCCCGGTGGTTACCCTAAAGTCATCTTGTCCATCAATAATCAGTACTAACATCTTACTCTACGTTAAAGGTTAAATCCAAGTTAAGTTCACGTTTCCTACAAGACACCACAAGGGTGTGAGGCAGGTGGTGAACTCCACACCAGACATGCATTAAAAGATTTAATTTCAATTTAATTTTTAATTCAATACGAGTATAGAATCATATTTCTAGAGGATAAAATACCGATTTCGCCGCTAAAAATAATTTATCAAAGTAACATGGCGACTTCAAATGTCATATAGTCTTCTAATTTACCCAAACATTATACGCAACCTGCAAACCTTTATGGAAATATTTTTGTCACTATCGTGAGCCAAGTTTATAAAAACATTATAATAAGATTAAATAGAAATAAGTAATACAAAAAATTATTATTCATAGAATATAGTAAAAAGTCGCGATTTGGAGTGATTATTTTTACGAATAACCACTAAAATAGAGAATTAAAAGGCAACAAAATTAATAATAAGACCCGACCTTATGGTGGGAATCCCGTAGAATATAGGGGATACTCCCTTCGATAATATTCGCCCTACGCTATACTTGTTATTCCATGCAGTAAGATGTTTTATTGTCAAGAGGCATTCATTCGCGCTGGCCCGGAGGTGGGGTAGGGGCACTTTGTGGAAGCCTTGCGACTGAATAAAGGGACGTGGCGGTCTTTGAAGGGGTTTAATTGGACGAGCGGGTCGTAAAGAACTCGGCCGCTCCGTTTGATGCTCCACCGGCGGACGACGTTTTCCATTATCGCCGCGACGACCACCTCGCCGGCCAATCGGACGCGAGTCGCACCCCGGGTCGGACGGACGAAACAATTACGCCCGCAGATGTGGCGTGCTCTGGTGGGAGGGGAAAGGTGCCGTCAGTGCTCCCCGCTGGGTCACCGTTCGGCATGAGGGGTGGGTGCGGAAGGTCTCTGCCTTTTGCTGGCTCCGCTGAGAATGGATGGACACCTCGCACCGCCGCTGCGGAGATTATTGTCGTCACCGTCACCAAGGAAACACATCAACCACGCCTCTTCCGCATCGTGCACCTTACGCCTTCGGGATGAAGAACATTCGCCGTCGCTTCGTACCTTCCTCTTCACTGCGGGGCGTCCAATCGTTTCCTTCACCTCTTAACTGGTCGTTTAAGCCATGAATCGAGAAGCACAGCGTTCAACCCGAAGGTCGCTCTGGTTCAGCTCACCAAGCCGAACTCTAACAGAGATTTTCTCAATCAGGATAATGAAGGCAGAATTCCCACCGCTATGTAGCCAGTGGCTTCATAGAAAGGTCTCATCATCAAGGTTCAACAATCCTAGGATTGGTTTGACGCAGTCCTCCACTCGATTCTTCTATCGGCCAACCTCTTCATATTAACGTAGTTCCTATCTTTCACGTCCTTTACGACTTGTTCTATGTAACTCATACGCGGCCTGCCTTTTCCATTCCTCTCGTTAACTTTTCCCTCGACGATTGTCTTCATCTGGCTATCGTGTCTTAAGATATGGTTGATTAAGTTGTACCGTCTTCTTTCAGGCTTCCCTTTCCTCTCACTCTTCTTAAGATTTCTTCATTTGTCACTCGGTCGATCCATTTTATCTTCAGCATTCTTCGATAGCACCATAATTCGAATGCTTCCACCCTTTTCTTCTCCGCTGCTGTCATCGTTTATACCTCACAGCCGTAAAGAAACATGCTCCAGATATACATTTTGATGAATTTCTTCCTTACTTCCAAGCTTGCATTTCCAACTGTAAGTAGAAGAAAGGTATAGTACCTTCTCAGAAAAGCACACAGCTTGTTCTCAGCCGGGCGTATCCAAAGAGACCTCTTCGAACCCGGGACCTCAGCGGCCCAAAGCTCTAACCAATGGGCTACCATGTCGACAACCTCATATAAATAATGATGGCTTGATTAAAAACGGATTTACTGGCGACATATTCCATAGAATCAGACATTTACACCGTCCCAATTCTTTTCCTGTGGGTAAAAGAGATCTTGGAATATCGTAGGCCTTCTGAGTTCATATCGAATGAGCATGGGATATCCACTATCGAAATCTCAACCTCTACCTAAAAGCACAGTGCGTGGAAAAACAACTATACATGACAACATTATACCTATGTGACCATCTAATTATTTATTATATTAAGGTTAATATGCTGATATATGTTTGATATAAGCGTAGGCCCAACCTTAAGTTAACCTAACCTTAAGGCTAATTACACCTTGAAGATGAACTTAGCAGAGATTCGTCTATGCTGCATCACTGCAGATATTGGACCTGGTGAATTGTGCCGCAGGAAAAGGCGCATTATGTTCAGCCGAATGCGATACAGGAAGTAAAGGAACAGATTAACAGAAATGAAAGTGAGAAACTTTTTTCCTAGCGCCACCAAGTGTTTCATTGAATTAAACTTTAGGCAAGCGTAATGTTAATCTTCCTTCATTATTTTCAACATATTCCATACTTCGTTGAAATAATAACTAATATTTATTTGATATTCATTATCGGCCAGATAACACATAATTTAATTCCAGTTATCAATCGGGGAATGAACTCGATCATGACTTATCCGTCTGCAGTACGAGGGACAAAATGAAACATCAAAAGAAAATCTGAGTAAATATGCGTTTAGTTCCCTATTCCGAACGCACAACGCTTTCTGACTCTTAACTGAAGGCAATGGTACTCTCTTAAGCTAGAAGAATATAGGTACGCCTCTCAAGCGTTGAATTTGGATTGACGACCTTTAACATCAAGCAATTATTTGCCAAGGAGATAAACACAGTCAATAATAGCTACAGTATTCCCAGAATTAAACGCTGAAACCGTGGTTTCTATACTAGAACACCGATTACGTTGGCAGTAAAACATTGCCAGCATCACCATGATCTGACTAGCAAAAGGAAGTCAGGAGGCATTTTATAACTGTGAGCATAAAATATTCTCATACAGGTATATAATGCGTCGCTAAATTGTTCACCATTTCCAGTAATGGTTTGGCCGCTTGTTTGCTCCATCCGAAAGACTAATAGTTCACTCTCAATCAGTTCTTTCATCTCGAAGCAGATAGTTTTGCCATAGGAAATGACCGAGGAGGATGACCGACGGGCTTTCGGCCGGATGCGATTGTTAAAGGAAGGGCGTCACGTCATTTGCCGCGGCGCTGCACTCATATCGCCCTTTAAGTGCTAAATGAAGGTCGAGAATTTATTTGCGCCCGCCGACCGCTTGGAGGCGCTCGAAACACCCCCACGGTTTTCCAAGTGAGGAGAGACCGCGGGAGGGATTTTAAAGTCAACCATAATGAATGGGCGACTCTCATCTTCGATGGTGACCGACCCCGAACGGGAGAGAGGTTGAAAGGGAAGAATGGGCCGTAGGTGGGACAAACAGATGACGGGCGATAAGGCGAACGGGAAGACGAAAAAACAAAAGGCATAGGAGGAGCGAGGGGTAATGAGGGCGCGCATGAGGGAAGAGGACGACGGAGAAAAAAGGGAAGGCGCATTTCGAAACCGTTTGACAAATCGGGAAGGTATAAAAAAAGCAAAGGCTCCTTTAAGGACGAGACCACAAAACAAGGCAGCATAAAAGAGAGAAATACCACGCGATACGGGCGTCAGAGAGGCGGCAGGTAATGCTGGACTCCGCTTCTCGACTCCAGCCTGACAATGAGGCGAGATAAAGGTGGAAAACGCGTGTATTACTTAGCCGTGAGGTCGTGGAGATACTCCCCCGCGGTTCGAGCTATCCTTCAAGTCTTTCCCACACTCCAGTGCGCTCTTGCCCCCACTCCCACGAGAGGGAGGGGAGGGACGCAAACGATGAAGACATCATTGAAAAGTGACGGGCATGCCTTACGGGAATCCCTTGGAAGTCTGTTGGCCATTTGTACCCGCCCTGCCCCGACCGCTGAAGATACACATCGCTGCTCCGTGATTTATGCTCGGAGACATCGACTTGTAAGGCCCACTCCCCCCATTAGAGCGAGTGCTCAAGAGGGGTTTTCAGATGGCTTTCAAATGGCGCGACGGTCGGGCACTGTCCTTTTTTATTCCCTCGGAACTTCCTCCCGGTCGATGAGGAGCCTTTTCGGTTTCTGAGAATGGGCGAGGACCCAAAAATCTACCTGTAATTTTCAAAAAACACTGAAACAATGCTTCGACATCGATTTCACTTATTCATCAAGCACCATGCACACCTCGGCAGGTACACCTTAGCAATTTTTAGCACGCTGCGGACCAAAAGGTTTATCCTTGAGTCCAACTCGGAGAGATGAAACTGCATCTCAGTTTCGCTGACGACACTCTCGGACCTTTACGAGTAGCATGAGAGAATCTCATTTCTTCGCCTTTCGACTCATAGTTGGAAAACGGTGAGGAAAAACTAATGGGTTTGCACAAGATATGATTGATTAAGGAATCAGAAATGTGCTCAGAGAAGATCGGAGAGATCTATGAAAGGACGCTATGATACTTGCATACGTGTCCTCAAAGAACTGAAAAGGAAATCTTTATTAGGCCGGAGGGTTGAAATGTAGATATGTGCCTTTTCCGTGAATTTGAAGCCAATCTGTTTACCGGTAATGTGAGAAACGTTTTGAAAACACATATTACAGTCCATTTGATCACGAAAACAATATTAGGAAAGCCTGGCCTACAGATTAATTTGAAAATAAAGGTATTTTCTGCACTAATAATAACAGCGTGATATTATGATGACGATAACATGATATACCTACATGGTAAAGTAGTAGTTATATAGGAATACACATTTAGCTTATAATGCATCTGAAAAACTTTTTCACTGTGATAACTCATGCTAACTGAACCCTAATATGTATGATGTAAAAATACTTCAGTGAGTTAAAAAAAATGACTAACCCATTAAAATAAATTATATACCTTTGTTGTTACTAATTCGGTTCACGTATAATTGATCTATTTGTTCTCAGAAGTAAGCTGAATCATTTTTCTATGACTCTTCCTATTCAACACAACCTTCTCTAATTATGTCAGAATACCATTGTGCTCACATGATGGAGGGCCAAGAGGCCCTGTACTATTTATCTATTAAATCATTGGGAGGATATAACTGAAAGACATAACGGCTGAACTGCATAGAGTTGGCCTGCTTGCGCTGGAGATGAGAATCATTCCCAAGTAGGTAGGTAACACGCTATCTTAAGGCCGCTTTACACAATTTTTTGTACAAACGCTTGTATGAACTGAACGAAATTGTACGTTTGTCTGAATTGAATTAGGTCAGGTTCTAGAGTCATTCAGACTCTCGCACAAGCGTCACACAATTTTCCGCTTTACACGGTACAATTTCCTCATACAAGCGTATTTGTACAAGAAATTGTATCGTGTAAAGCGGCCTTTAGAAGACCATAAATTGCCCAAGGCAGGACTGTTGCAATCGCGAAATATTCACGATAAAAATTTTGCTCCAAGTACTTTTCGAGACTTCAGTACTGGATTCTTATGCCATTGGCTACAGGTTGGACGATTCATGGACTGCATGCTATATAAGAGCCCATAGGGAAGAGTCTCTTATATTCTGCGACTCATCCACAAGACTCCCATCACATGTCCCAACGATTCGGCCTCACATCCTCGTCATGAACCACATCACGGAACCATTTGAAGCCAAAGGAAGAGCAATCTGTCATGACCGGTCACTTAATGCCTTCGCCATGCAAAATTATAACGAATGGGGAACATGCACTATTTTTTATTACTCCTTGAATATAAAGTTTATTAGTTAAAATAGACTTGGCAAAAATTTCGCTAAAGAATTAAGTGGTGTTACAATAATATAACTCTAAAAATTATACGTTTTCGGAAGCTTAAAAAACACGAAGTAATCGCAAGACGTAACGCCACAGTATCACTATGGGCGCTATCTGTTGTAATGGAGGTGATTAAGATATAGGTGGCAGCTCAAAGTTACAAGGAAGAGTTATGATAACATAAGGAACAAATTGAAATCGAGATCCTTAACGGCGTTGCCCGCTGAAATTGCACAATATCAGAAGTTCCACAGAGAAAAAATCATTTGCCTTAACCAGGACTCGAACCCGGATAATCAGATTTCCGGTTAGGTGCTTTAACCAATTAAGCTACTGAGGGCTCATTTTTCCCTGTGGAATTTTAGAAGCCTTAATAAATACTTGGAGAAAGGTATTAATTTATCTCATTTGTTTAATGCAATAAACGAATGTATTTTGATTTTTATTTAAATAGTATGGATCCTAATGAGAAAATTGTCCATAAATTATGTAATAACTGCATAGTTTCCCATGTTTTTCAGTCCAATATACTCTACTATGACAAAGCAATTTGTTTTTTTTTTTTTTTTAGAATGCCACCGTTCGGGAGTTAACTAAAGGAAATTGTCGGATTGTGCTTCTTTAAATCCAATTTCAACCATCGTTCCGATCAAGAAACGGCTAAAAACCAAATATATATATATATATATATATATTCGCTTCGTTTTCTTCTAAATAAACGTCTGTTTCCCGAATCAATATGGAATGTCATCCTAGCAGTGACGTCAGAAGGCGTTTCAGGTCACGTGACTTTCGTCAAATTTCGGAAACACTTTAATAGCATTTGATAATGGTAACGTGATAGCTGGTAGCAACTAGCTATCACGTTTCCATAACAGCAAAGCACCGATATACGTGACGATCGTAGAATGGCCTACGAGAATTGGACGTAGATAATGCAATTACATTCCGATGACGTCACTTACTGAATCATGAAGGACATTTTTCGGCACCAAATCATACAACATTTTGATAACCCGTGTCCACCAATGAAAATCTCGTTATCACAACAGGGTGTGTACAAACGTCCACAACAAATATTCCAGGTTTTTTTTAAGTTCAATTACTAAATTTCAAAGGTAAAATCTATAATTTATACAAGAACCAAAATGACACAAATTTTTATTTTGATGAAAAGGTAAATGGTAGCCATTAAGGCTACCATTTACCTTTTCATCAATACGACGAATTCATATACGGATGAAAAATTCCCTGTGTGGTGACCTAGTGGGAAGAGTACTGAGCTGCTGTTCCAGGTTCAAATCCCGGGCAAGAGCCTTTCTGGACACCCCCATCTAAAATCCTCGCGATTCGATTTTCTGAGTGTCAGAAATTCATAGGAAATCGCAGTTGGCCCAGGGAAAGGAACTGGACCCCCCAACATACAAAAATGGTGAAAAATCAAGAAAAATTTTAAGATAGAATTATGCTCATGCTAATATAATGGAAACTGACAAAATGCATCATAGCAAAAAATATGGTAATGGGGGTTTATAACAAAAGGCATTTCAAATAAATTATAATAAACTAGGCAATGATCCAGAATATTTAAGTGAAATATGCCACATTTTTGTTCAGCAGCCTGCTAGGGGGTACTGCAAATCACCCATTTTTCATAGCAGTTGCATAGTTCTAGGAAGGGGCTATTTTCTGTTCCCTCGCATAAATTAACTTTTATTAAAGTTGCCGTACTCTCCCATAGATAATGCTCGACTTGCCTGAGAGAAAAAGTTAATGAAAAAAATGTCACGAGTTGAGCAATGAAAAATGGGAACTTCATGCTTATTACCTACATAATATTTTTAATAGTACAATGCTCAATTCACTGAATATCACAGCAGGTAATCTTTCACTGAATCAACATAAAATATAATAAAATAGATACCATGAATTATTTCACCCAATCTGCTATTCAGTGCGTTTCTGAATTTAAGACTGTAGTTCTATTTCTAGATTTCATGACTGGTGTATTTTTGCTACTAAAGATTTATGTGCTAATAATTACAGATAAATTTTCATATTAAAATGTCAAATATCAAAAATCATTCCTGCACAGAGAGGAGTATTTAGAGAAATTGTCTAGAATTCAAGGTAAGCATGCAAAATTCATATAATTTGTGTTTCAAGGCTTAAATGCAGATCATGCCTTTTTTATCAGTTTCCTAGTTAGGTAGACAACCAGCCCAAGCTACGTTTTCACTGTGGGCTTTATACTGTAAAAGATAACAGTACACTACAAATTGTAGCAGTAGATCTGTGATTTGATGGCCCTGAAGTAACTCTTTCATAACATAAAAGTGCACATGAGTCAAAGTAACCACTAGAAAATCCTTGTTCTCACCAAAAATTGAAATCAGTGACATCCGAATATATATTGTAACGTGTCATTTCTAGCCATGTCATGCATGGGATTTAAGGAGCCGCCATGTTGGGTTTTGTCAAGAAAGTTTACACAGAGTCATAGGGAAAAATGGCGTCGGGCTCGACAATGGCTAATTTAGCAATGAGCAGGTGATGCGGGGCATTCGCGAGTTGCAGTCCCCAATAATAGGAATTGTATCCGTGGCTATTGTTGAACTCGCGGCATGCTACGCAGGGAAAGTAATTGATGGCCCGAGCGTAAACAATGAGGGAGTTTTACTATATAAAGAGGGACGGAGAGCGAGACGGGGCGGCGAGTCTAACAATACTCCCGATCGGAGGAGAACCCTCGTTGGGTTTTGTATGATATAAGTGAGTTCTAGTCCAAGAATACTCCCGATCGGAGGTGAACCCAGGTTGGGTGTGACATAGGAAAAGCCATTGAGGTCTAGGAATTGGCCCGTGGGAAGCTGAGTCCACGTCGTGGAATCATCTGGTGGGATTGGACCGAATTGGAGACAGGCGACGGATCTTCAGCCAAGACGGAGAAGTCAGGGTGACGGAGAAGGCAGGGATCGCATATTGGAGGACACAGCCGGGAACTCCATAGCGTACTAGAGGGATAAAGCGGTCCACTCCCCACTACTTTGTATGTACATAATTTTAAGAGAGTACTTGATAAGTTGTATGTGCAAAGTAAAAAGTGAAGTGGCTCGTAATCATTTGTGAAGTGATTTATGGCCTGTCAATTTGAGCCTGAAGAAAGAAAGTGAATGTGATATTGTTAACGAATAGGAGGGTAATTTATTATGTTGTTTATATTTATGTGTGTTGTGAGTCAATATTAGTGTGATCAACAACAGATAGGCAAGTGGCATAACAAATAAAGATTGTTCCAAGTAAATAATATATTACATTAATGACTCCCAACGTTATGTTACGTGTGGTTCAGAGTAATTGTGTTTGATAGTATTTAAATCAATAAGAAATTACAATATCCCTGTGCAACATATCACTTTTCAAAGAATTGTTCATGTAATAACAAAATCAGCAATAGCATAAAGAGTTATATAAAAAGAAAAGCAATCACACAAACTTGTCTGACCACAAAATGAGATTCCTTGCACAACAAGCCAAGTCAAGAGCGAAGATAACCACACTAGACCGTACTCTGAAATAGCTTTTGCTGGACATTGAGATGAACTCAAGACAATTTTAATATTTTAAGAAAATTAAGTAACTCTAGAAAATTTTAACGTGGAGAAATGGACAACACAAGGGAACTGGTGACCTGGAAAAATTACTCAAGGAATTGAGAAAATCAAAAACAATGGACCTGACTTCTCCGTAGAAAGGACTGACCTAGGCCAAAGTGAGTTAGAATTTTGCACGCACAGAAGCAAGTGGTTACTATTGGTGGGGACAGAATCCTAAACATTCTTGGAAGAGATTCCTTCAGGCATCACTTTGTGGAAAATTTCCATAGTGAAAAAAACTATAGTTATTATATTTCACACTTTTTTATTAAAAACAATCGACCGCAGTTTCAACAACTAAGCAGCAATCTCAAGGATCACTACGAAGTGGACCTGTCAGTGAACCTTGAAAATGATGCTTAGTCATTGAAACCAGAGTCTGTTGTTTATAATAAAAAGTTATGGAATGTACTAAGCATAATTATTTTCACTAAAGAATCTTTATCGATGTTCTTCTGGACATTGATTGCTGTAATTCCTTCAGCAATGGCAACGAACTGGTTCAAAGAGATGAAATGATATTTTTCAATTTTCATGCAACAAGTTACAGAATAAATCAGAACAAATTTCACCTCGAAGGGTTCGCAAAAAAATCTGATAGGAATCTATCACAAACTCACACCCCATCTAAACTGTATCTCACACTATAAAATCAGAATGCTTTGAAATAAAATCCAGATCGTCTCCAGGGCACTCACATGCCCACTAGAGGTACATATATTTCAGGTAGGAAGGATAACCAAATGTAGGCTAGAAGATTCAAAGATGGTGGCATGATCTAAGGAGATTTTGGCTTTCAGTGTGAGATATTTGTGTTGGTATACTGACAAATAAGTAGTGATATTTTCATCCGACTGCAAACTCATGAACCACTATGTGCTGAAAAAAGATTTTCAAGAAAAGAAGGGGTGAGACTGAAATTATGCCACCGGTTTTGATCAAAAAAATATAATTTGGGAATATAGTTGATACTTTGGACATATTTCCAAGTAGTCTCAGACCAAGCTTCGAAGCAAGAAGTGGTAGTGGAATCTTATTTATAATACTCTAAATATGGGTGTCCTCTATGCACATCTTGTGTGCAGGGAAAATCCATTAAAAGGGATTAAAAAGTCACTTGGAATTTCTAAATGATGTAGCAATGAATTTAATGCACTGACCCCCACAATTGTCTAGGGAATATGATGCATGCTTCAGAGAAACATGAAAAAACAAGGGGAGAATCATAATTTAAATAAAATTTCCCTGGGTACATTTATCATGTGACAAAAAAACAGGATTCCAATGTTCTGAGTGTGATGAAAACATGCACTTTTTCCTGTTATAATAGACTCATAACGGCCCTTTCATAAATGCATTACATTTTTACGTCGGGAGCAGTGAAACAGCTATTTCATTGTTCAGGGAATGGCAGGGAGCACAGGCAGAAATCTCTATTTCCCACCCAAAATACATCGAAGTGTTATAACGATATTCAAATTTCAAGGTTACATCACACCATAACCAAGAGTTAATCAATTATGTCAGAAAAATGACAGGCTTGACAGAAGTGGGAATGAAACCCTAAACCCTTGTATTTTTGGGCCAGCAGTACAAAAAAAAGTGGTTACAACAAAACATGTGTATCTCAAGTATTATGCCTACATTCGACTGGAAATAGGAAATGAAAACAACTTCCATATGAAAAGAATTGTATTACAAGAAACGTGCTCAAGGCTTTAATGACATTTTTTTGAATCAATCAAATACAAAAAATTTCCAAAAGATCACCTAAGATGGATTAATTACTCCCTATTAAACCATAGGATAAATTCAACTGCAAGATGGTGTGCTGGCTATGGATTAAGTTTTAATCAATTAGAAAGCAAATAAATGCTGATTCTTTCACTTCATGTAAATGTGCTTGCAAAGGATGTTGAATGAAATTTTCCCAACCGACAAAGATGAATAGTTAATCTAACATATTATGCTTCTAATGGAAAATGCGATAACAACTTACTACATCAGTAGCTGTTACTTACAAAAAGTTTTACCAGTTCGAATATTAGACCTTTTCCTGCTAGACTAACAACGTGCCTTCTCAAAAAGGAATAAATTACTTCAAGACATTACTTCCAAAACTCATGAATTCCAAATTGAATGAATTTACAAAATATAAGCATTTAATGAGGAAACAATTTCTTTTACAGCAATAAAAATACAATTCTGCAAAAGAAATCTCACCCTCCAGTCCCCTAAATCTTAAATGTATCACTTTTACAGACCTTAGAGACAGTGAAACCATCCTGAAAATTGTTCTCAGCATTAGCAATACCATTACTAAGTCAACAAAAGCTGAAGTTGATAACTGATATTTCAAAGAGCTTGATTCATTACATTTACCTTTGTACGACAATTTCAGCATCAATAATGCAACTTCACCAGTTATCAAGTTCAGAGTGAATACTTAAGTGTTAGCCACTTTCCTACAAATGTGGGCCAATAAGCAAAGATCTCCTTGTGACAAGAGCTTTTCAGATAGCTATATTACCAAAAGAGGAATATACCCAGCTTTCAAAAGAAGAGAGAAAGGACAGATTATCATAAATACATCATAAATGCACCACATGTGAAAACAGCTGAGTCAAGCCAATCACTTTATTTGGTGACATGAGAATATGAACTGGAAGAATTTACAAAGGTTAGAATTTCATGTCAACTGCAATGTTTAGCAATAGATGAAGGGTCATAAAATTTTTTTCACGGTTGCCCCAAGTTTCTCAACAAATAGGTTTCTCAGAAATATCCAAATCTCAGCTTCCTTACTTCAGAATAATAGTGGTTAATTTTTTCCTCAAAAATATTTGAATTGAGAAGACCAAATCAAATAATTTGAAGATAATTTTCCACTGCTTTGTTTGCGTCATATTTGAAGTCATAAATTATTTGAGAAATTGAACTTGAGACCATAAACAATTAAGATTACTTGAAAATTAGACCAAAAATTAACAAGGACAGCTGTACAACTGATGAAAAAATTTGACAAGCTATCAATCTTATCCACCTATGCCTGCAATAGCTTCTGAAGCAAAGTATTTAACATCTTCATCTGCATCACCGTTCAATCGATCAAGCACAGGCTTAACCTGTATTTGTATTGAGCTGTAAAAAAAGAGATACATTAGATATCTATGAAAACATGTACATAGTCAGCAACAAAATGATTGAAGGTACATATCTAACATCTCTAAATAGATTTGAGAGTGAGAAGAGACAGTAACAACAAAAAAATGGCCCAATAATGTAAGTAGAGAATGTATTGACAATGATGAAGTAATATTGGAGAGCATGAGAGTGGTGATAAACTGCGAGGCAATCTGGAAAATAATTTTCAAAGAAGAGACACACCACCTTCAAGACCAGAGTGAATCAAGAACAAACATTCACCAAATATTTTCCGGAAATTACAGTAAACATTTAATATAATTATCATCGGCATCAAAAGAGGTGACAACGACCTCATTCTTTCCTCGGGACAAAAACATTCATATGGTTCTCTATTTTTTATGTTAAATTTCTTTGTAATATTATGTACACATTTTCCGACCCATATATGCTCAGGGTTGAAATATTTAGTTTCTTTTTCGTTTTTCCTTCCACTATAAATGAAAAATTAACAATTATTTATCAATGTAATTAATACAACTATTTTGCTATTTCCACTGCGAATAAGTGAGCATCAGTATTTATTAGTCACGATGCCTTTATGTATTACCCCATTCATATGGTTCTGTCTGTTTTATGTTAAATGTTCTTTGTGACAAGTGGAAATTTTGTGTATTTATTGTATATTATTTCAGTTTGAACTTTGAGTTGTATTTTTTAGTTGTTCACTTATCAATGTCTACAGGACCAATGAGCCCACAACAATAAATGTTTATTATTATTATTATTACAAAACCATCACACTACCAGGAGGTGAACTCGCAGGAGTTACATAGCAACACAATATTAAATGAGAAGCAAAGAGAGTCTATCATTACATATACATAAACGCTGGCATTCAATGATCACTAATATCAAATAAATGAAAACAATTGAAAAACATCAGCAACCTGTTCAATTAAACTTAACCTCATCATTCAAATTGCTAGAAGGGGACTTGACAACCATTCACCTTCACATTGCGATTAATTGAAATTTTTCCCAGCCAATCCTCCAATATAACATATAATATCAAGATGCTAACATTGTTAAAAATCAATAGTGCTGCAATTAATTTCTTTGCAACCTCACTCCACATTCACACGAGATCCAGAATATTGACTCTTAAGACTAAATGTTTTCAGGAACTCATCGCATTAATTCTTTTTTCAATCAATAAAATAGGAAATAAATTCAGCATATGCTAACTCAAGAAAGCATTACCACCATTATCTATAAATTAGTACCTTTAAATTAAATTATTAGCAAACATCTAAGAAAATAAGATTACAAACATAATATGAAATATGGCAACAAGATATTGGAAATTGATTTAGTTTAGACACACCACTTTTCTAGATAATAGATTTAACTCTCCATTAATCTACTGAAGACACGAGGCATACTTCAGAAAGAAATCATAAATTTAGAAAATCAGTCATTTACCCAACAGTAATGACTTATGACAAAAAAATAACTTAATGAGAGCTAGGCGATGAGCTGAAATAATGTAATACAAAAAATTCACCCTTTATTACCTCAATGAAAAACTTACCTCTGATCAAGGATAGGTGCTATTTTTTGTAGTGTTTTGGCAACATTAAATCTTACATTTGCCACACTGTCATTGGCCATATTCAAAACCATGGGGAGCATCGCTTTGGCAGTGATTTCCGGACCACAGGCCTCGGCTAAAACCTTGAAGAAAGAAAAAGGCTAACTTTTAGTAGAATAAAAATATTGAATTATTTTCCACAAACAATTACATGAAACTTCATCAACCAATGTCAAAGAATACAGGGAATTAGTTGGCCCTGACATCCATTTACATTAAAAACATGGTTTTCATGAACAATGTACAAGTACGCTGCCCTGAAACTACAACAATAAAAATACAACAAGCAATGTTCTACACAACTCTGTATTTCCAACAAATTAAAGATGAAAGAAATTGTAATGCACGTCGCGAGTTATTCTCCTTTAAAAAAATAATTTAGTCTAACAAGCTAACACAGTCTTATCTATTAACCACTATAAATTAAAACTACATAGTCAGGAGCAAAGCTTCTAAGACCGTGACTTGAACCACAGATGTTTGGATTCATTAACCATTCATAGGATCTATAAGAGATATGGATATATGGATCTCAATCAGCAATATCATCCACCAAGGATGGCACTAGTAACGTGGCACTGGGTGTTAAAAAGCCTTTGTGCCACACTGGCAATTAGCAACACAATTGCTTACTGTTCGCAGGGGCAGATAAAATATTTCACTAGAGGGCATTCCACATTTAGTTGACAGTATTGGCTCTCATGATGTTTCATTTCCTGAGAATCTCCATAATGGCACAATAGAGCATGATGCAAGATTGCTAATTGCAGCAGAAAAATCAGCATCTAGCAAAGCAATGTAAAAAATATTTCCCATGGGACAGTGCATCACAACCTCTTTTGGCCTCGCTGAACCCCTCTTCACACTTTACTAATGCATTTCCCCAAATAAAGTAATCACAACAAAAGTTTACTCAAATCATTTCCATAAACTTTTTCATTATACATTGAGGTAGGTAGGTAGGCATAGAAAAGTTTCCAGGTAATTGATACTATTCGTCTGAAGTAATAGTTTTAGAGGGGTTCAGGGAAAAAAGTCAGTGAATTGAGTTGGTATTTGCCTTAATTCTTCTAACCAGCATAGTGGGTTGAAATCAAATAAGGCTGGCAAAAATTTCAAAAAATATATTGGTAATGACTTCAGGCCCTACTACATGGAACCTCTCCATGATGTTATCGAGAAGAAAAAATTATTACACTTGGTAACAATAAACCTTATTAGTGGACCACTGCAAAGTGTAATAATTTTTTATTCTCGATTCCAAAAATAGCTTGTTTTCAGTCAGGAAGTCTAAATTTAGCATGATGGCTCTCCTTTTATTAGTGAATGTGATGTTTTATTTCATTTTTCGTCATTACTGCGCACTAACCATATGGAAGGGCTTAAATTTGAACAAAATATGTAAAATGTTTGTTATTGATTAACGGGGTACTTTCAGTTCATAGGACAAAGTTTTGGATCCTATTTTCCATATTTGCTTCTTGGTAGACAATTACATAGTTAAAATGGTGGTGGAAGAACCGTAAGTAACTCATATCACAAGATTCACTGAAGCTTCTGAAGTGCAATTCCATTGGAAAATTCTGTGACTGCCGGCGACAACGGATCACTGGACTACCACTAACCCTATGTGCATGCACCATTATCCTGAACTTGAAAGATGGCGAGTTTAGACGAGCTTATCATTAACTGATGCCTCATTGAATAGTTAGATTGTTTCATCCCTCATTCTAACTAGAACTTTATTGTACCCATTTCTTAATTTATTTGGATGTTTAACGATCTTGTAAGCTTTAAATGACATATACTGATCGACACCTTCCATCAATATCGTCCAACATGTCAAAAATTCAGAGGCATAGTCAGTTGTAATTCTATGATAAGATGAAAGGTTGCACTGAAAGGAAATATTTAAATCAAAGATTGTCTTGCTGTTAACCTTCCTGTCCATTTTATATATACAAACCAATGATTAGACAGCGGACTTATAAGTGCATTGAAACCCATAATGATCTTTGCTCTGGGTTTATTTGGTCATTTAAGGCAGAACAACCATGCTTTGCTTCAATTCTGATCACATGCCAGACAGCTTTGTTAGTGCTGCTAGCAGTCTTTTAATTGCTATTTGCCATGATTTTATAATCTTTATACTATAGTACAAGACACTCACTTTAAAGTGCCAAGCAACCGAAATGCAAGGGGAAGTGGAGATCGAACGCTTGTCTTCTTCAGCCTGTCGTTAACTAATTTCAACAAGATATTAAACTGGGAGACAGACATTCTGGTAGTCTTCTTAAATCTAAATAATTAAGTGCAAACAGCCAAGTAACAAGATAAGGGTCTAAACAATGTAGTACTCAGAATAAAATATAAAATACAGATTTCACAACCTTTCTTCGTCTCCATTCATTTATTCGTGGAATAGGTTGTTGGAAAGGACCCACCACCTCCTATCTTATGTCTTTTCGATTGATGGACATGCAAAGCTGTCACTACATCTGCTCCTATTACGATAATCAATGCTGAAGCAGCAGCGGCAATCTCTGCGTTCATTTTTGTCTTTTCACAACAGTAAATATTACTAGGTGTTATAATTTTTAAAATCAATTATGGTTTAAATTGTTTGTGAAACTAATAAATATAATGGAATGAACATGTAAATGCATTAGAGAAGTGTAGGTTGGGAAGTTGTACATTTGGGAAAATGACCATCAATTGCTTTTGCATTTTTTTGGAGCAGGTGCTTTTTGATCAAATGATTAGTTGTTAACTTAAGTAGGGATAGGAATTACTACGAAAACTTTCCCCTTCTTTCGGGATTTGTGCTCAGACTCTCTGGATGGAAATATTTCTGCCACCACACCAATCCGATCCCTAGAAAATTGTTGACAATAGGTTTCATGGAGATTATTTTCTCCAACCCCAGTAAGACAATACTTCACCGTAGTGGGGGTTTTCTTGGGCACCGTGAGGTCTCGTTTTATAGAGGTTGCACTGCATAAAGAATTATAAAGGTTGCTGAAAAAGTGGTTTTTAGATGCATGATCATCAAATACCCCTGCTGGGCCCCTCCCAATTAAGACCAAGAAATTCTTAATTAGGAAGGTGAAAAACAGCCCGATTGCTTGACCCTTATGATTTCAACTGGGTAATGAAGATGACACTGCATGACACCAGAGCAGTAAGCTCCTACAGAGACATCTAATGCTCCAACCTCCACATGTTAATGACTTGAGACAAGAAAAACCACAATACATACCTTATGCCTACCCTATTATTGTAAGGATCGAGGGGCAAGCGGTGAATGGTACTAGGAGAGCAAACTACAGTTCAACCTCTTTAACCCTTGAGGTCTTTTAAGACCCCAAGGGTTTAGAAATGAAATATTTAATCTCATAAATCACTTTCAAGGCTTTGAAAACTCATAGTTCAACTAATAGGAAAAATTAAAGGTACGTATGTTGAATTATCATGCTTTGAATATCTAGTGTAAAAAATAGCAATGTAAAATAAACAAATTTGGCGAAGTTATAAACAATTCCACATGGGGTATTAAAAGACCCCACGTGCCCACTTATGTCACTAAGTGAGGTGCGCCTACTTAAGGGTTAAAATGAGAACTCACGGTGCCCAAAAAAATGCTTGCTATAGTGAAGTATCGTCTTACCAGGGTTGGTGTAAATAATCGCATTGAAACCTATTGTCAGCAATTTTCTAGGAATTTGGTTGGTGTGGTGGCGGAAGTATTTCCATCCGGAGAGTCTGAGCACAAATCCCAAAAGAAGGGGAAAGTTTTTGCAGTGATTCATATCCCTACTTAATTTACCAACCAACCATTAGAACAAAAAGCACCATACCTGCTCCCAAAAATGCAAAAGAACCTCGAATTGCCATCCATTTTCCCAAATGCACAACTGACCAAGCTACTCTTTTCTAATACTCATTCCATTTTCTAATGTTTATACTACAATTTTGATTAGTTTCGCCAAAAATTTAAACCATAACTGATAAATCAAAATTGTATCACATTTACTACTATCCTTTAAAATTTCCCTTGGTTGGTCTTAATTTACACGATCAGTATATTCACGTTCTTCACGTATCCCTGTTCGCGACATTTTGCAGAAGCCATTTCGAATAATGTATGGCATTTGTTTCAGCAGACGAAAAAGAGACCATGGAAGTGGTGCTTCCGCCACTGCCTGGAGGGCATTTTCTTTCATCTGATGTAATGTCCACATTGAAAAACAATCTGCTTTACCACGTATAATAATTTTATTGAAATAGCAGTTGTATCACAATAAGTTCTTTTTAAAGATTTCGTTAGGCCCTTGACGTACGTACAGTAATTTTGTCGGGTGTATATGCACAACTGTAGTATGATACAAAGGACTGAAACAATGGGTCTCATGAAGAGCCCTCCTATACCAACAAATATTTTAAGTATTAATTCATATAACTGCTCAATAATGGCAGCAACACATAGAAAGTAATATAGATGTATAAAGTCAGTAAACTAAGAGCACTATTCCTTTGGCTCCACGTTCATCACATTACATCAAGCAGTTACAAGTATAGGTAACAAATAATGATTTGCTAAATTCAATAATCTTGTAAATTATAAAATTAACTCACGAAAATGTTCAACATTGATAAATATTGAGTGAAAGAAAACATGAAAACAAATTTAGCAGAGACAGTTGAGTAGCTTGCTGTTTTTCCCTCCCCATAATTAAGTGTTTTGCATTTTTGGGCCATGGTGTCTATCTTGGAAATGCTCTCAAATCACAGACGTGCAGGTGTACTCTCGACCGCCCGGGAAACAAAAGATCAAATACGTATTCGTAACTACTTATACTTCTGCATTTCCACCAATATTGACAATAAATTAATCGGATGGTGATTTTTAGTGTGCAGTTGATACGTAAATAATATATTAATTGCATTGTTGACAGATCGCAAGCTATGGCAGATGTTGGCCACTTTTGGTGTTTGTTTGCCGGTGACAGAAACTCTCGCAATGGCAGGGGCCAACACCGAAAGGGTCTCGTAAAAATCATATTTTTTTACATGGCAATAATAGGGTCAATTGACGGTTCCCCTGCAATCTCTTGTAATGGTGGGGGTCTCGCAATAGGCCATACTCGTACTACTGCAGTTCCACTGCGCTTGTCTTTAGAAAAAGCATGTAATACACAGTATTTGCAATACACAGTATTGTGGTTGAATGGACACATGACAAAAGGCTGACTAATCAATCTAACCAAGTGACACCATGGTACATTAAATATGATAGATGATAATGAGGATAAATTATATCTACAACCTCAAGGCTGGTTCCAACTTCAATATTACTCAGGGTGGCTACTCAAGGTGTCCACTAAAGTCAAAATATAAAATTCAAGCATAATTCAAGGTTTTCAAGGCTAAATTTATAAAAATTTCCAGGCTAATATATCGCGGTTCTTGTACGAGTCAAAAGTGATGTTTTTAAAGTTCTATGTAGAATATGGATTTTTTTGTAGTTCAACCCATAGCATAATATAGATAAAGTAATTAAATAGAAATAATTGATAAATTAAAGTAATTAAATATGTAGTTTTATTGGCAGTAAGAGACTCTCTTTGTTGGTTGGGAAAGATAAACTACTTTTTGATTGAACACCCTCTTTCTAAATTAGCATTTCAATGAGAAATTACAAATTCTTCTACAAGAGGAACTTAAAGAACCCACTGGCTAAAGTCTTCAGCATTCAACCACTGTTCTTGGAATGATGATTTTCTAAGTTAATATTTTTTGCCATGCTTTTCTAATTTAAGTCTCAAAGCCTCAATTTTCTGTTCACTCAGAATCAGAATGTAACATTTTTGTACCGGTAGACTATATAGAAAAAAGTGAAATCATAACAATCTTTAGTATCCTACACCATCTTTTTCTAATAAATTAATGTAATAAAAATCCTAATTCAAGTAAGCGCATCCTGAATATATCTAACAAACATCAGCAATTAGATTTCTCAAAAAATTATAGAAAAGTTTGTAAAAAATATATTGCAAAGCCTACCAGAAAGCCAACTACATTGTACTTACAGTAAAGTATCCGATCACATCAAATGTGCAGTTACAAGAAACATTTTAAGTTCATTTTCATTAATAAAGGAATTATTTTCCAATTATTAATCAAATCCTTGAATGCTTTCAAATTCTTTTTTAGAAACAAAAAAAATTTAATGCGGCCAAGAGATCCCCAATTTATGGAATATCCGGGGATTCCATTTTTAAGACAAAAAAATTATTATAGAATATTTCAAGCTGCTAAACTAGTAATTTTGCAATGTCTTATTAACAATAACCTTTGAAATGAAATTTGAGAATTTTCTACTCCTAAGAAGAGGTTGTGTAACTCTCATCTTGAAATGAAATTAGACTTTCTTCATGCTACTATAAAGAAAATTTAAAAAAAGTCTCGGATTTTCTCTCCACTGGCCTGGGTTTGCAAGAAAAAAGTAGAATGACATGTGGGGAGAATGTATTCTCCTAAATCAGGTAAGCCAACAATAGCAGAGTGGGGTGGTGGACTGCAGGTAATGAAGTTCGATTCTTATCGCTGTTTAAAATTTTTCTTTCAGCCATTGAATCAAAAAGTTTATCATCCTTCATTTCCAACCTTTTTGTGTGGATACTGACTTTTTCGTACTTCTATCGTTTAAACTACCTACATTTACAAATGTGTCACTCAAAAATACATTGTAAAGTTAACATAATGATTACACGATTTCATTCTGCAATAAAAAATTTTCCTATCCTTTCTCAAACGCCAAATTTTAGTATTTTTTAAATTATAAATTCACATGAAATTTCTGATAATCTACTTTTTTTAACTGCCTACTAGCATTACCCTAGGAATACAGCATAGCCTGTATTCCTAGGCAGTGTTAAGGATCGAACTCGCGACCTGCAGTACACTAGTCCTCATTTTTAGCAACTACGCTATCATAAGTTCACGGGAATCTGGCGAATGCAGGCGACCCGCGTGACATTCGGCTTTATTTTTTTTCTCGCGCATCCGGGCCTATGGATAAAAAAGTAACGACGAGTATTTTTTTGTTTTGTTTTTGTGGCACAGAACAAATCTTCTCATTTTGTGACCAAGCTACACATTCTCTCCTTGTCAGTATCTACCATACGTACGTACATTCCATTCGCGGGGCGCATCGATCACTAAGCCGAGAAATTTAAAATCTCCGATCCGGATCTGAATTTTTACTGTCTTCGGATATGATTTCAGTAGCGAATGAAATGAAAGGCCCGTGGATCCAACCCGACCATCCTTAATTTATTAATGGTACATTTGTAAATCTAATTTAAACAACAAAAGTATGATAAAGTGAGTATTCAGATTTAATGGTATGAAATTGAAGAGGATAGCATTTTCGATGCAACGACTGAAAGAAAAAATTAAACTGCGATAGGGATCGAACTTCGCACAGTACACTACTTACCTCTCGTTGTCCGCCTGATCCCGGTGAATGTAGGCTACCCGCGTGACATCCTACGTATTTGTTTCTCGCGATCCCGGGGTAATGGGGAAAAAAGTCATATTTCTTTATTTTGCTTTAGTTGCACGGGAACATTTTCATCTAATTTCATGACCTGAGTTACAAATCCTCTTCTTGTCAATATCTACCGCAACTACATTCCATTCACGGGGCGCTTTGATCCAGGGATGTGACCCGAAAAGGCATTTTACGTTTCGTGCCGTACCTGGGAGGCACCCGAGCTCGGAGTCCGAGCCTCGGCGTTGAAGGAGACCCAACCCTTCACCACGGGTGGTTTATAGCACCAACTGACCAGTCACACTATAGTTTATAACTTCTTAAAGTTAAACATAAATCACAATGCTATGTTTGTCTTTGTATTGCACTAGTCACGCTGATGAAAATGGTTTTTTCATCGCAGTCATACGATAGATATTAACCAATTTACATGCTTTAGTAATTTAATGTACATTAAACTGGCTTGGTTTACTAATGCACGTAAAATGGTTAATATATATCGTATAACTGTGTTTAAAAAACCATTTTCATCAACGTCAGTAGTGCAATACAAAGATGAACATAATTGTGCGATTTATGTTTAACTTTAAGAAGTTATAAACTATAGTGTGACAGGTCAGTTGGTGCTATAAACCACCCGCCGTGAAGGGTAAGGTCTCCTTCAACGCCTAGGCTTGGACTCCGAGTTCGGGTGCCTCCCAGGTACGGCACGAAACGTAAAGTGCCTTTTCGGGTCACATCCCTGCTTTGATCGCTAAGCCGCGAAAATTTTAAATCTACAACCCGGATCCGATTTTACTCCGTGTCTTTGGATCCGAAACCAGAACCGAAAAAATGAAAGATCCGCGGATCTTTGGATCCGATCCGGCCATCACTAATAAAATATATTATATAATAATAATTACGTTGAGTGTGATAGGTGGGGAGGGGAGGAGAACTCTTCTTATGGTCTCGCGAAGGGGGGTATGGAAATCGAAGATGATCTCACGTAAGATTTTTTTACATGTGTGATCGTACTTGTATTACCGTTTCAATAATCATTGTCTCGTATTTTTACAACTGCAAGCAAATATTTACTTCAAGCTAGTCTGCTACAACTACCTCTTGACCTGAGTCTCGGAAGTAAAAAAAAAACGCGAGGTAAAATATTCCAAAAAACATAGCCTCGGACTCCTTGTGATGAGCAGAATACATGGTGATCATGAATTTTAACACTACTAGGCAAATATCGCATTAAGGGCATACAAAAGGGGTACATTGTACAACTGATTTACAACTAAATAACTAAGATTCACAACTGAATGTTCAACGAATTGACATTCTATGCTCTTTGGCGACAGACATTAGCTTTAGTTGGTGAAATTTTTTGGTGAAATAAAGGGTGGTAAACGTAATGGTAGAAAAATAACGAGAATTTTATATCCAAGTTTCTCCCTGACTGTTATGAGAATTCCCTGACTTTTCCACATTTCCAAAATTCCCTGACAATTCCAGGTTTTCCCTAATGATCGCCACCCTGCTACTGTATTAATAAATTAAATTGACTTCAATATTACCTATCTTAACAAAGTCATACACACAACGCTTAAAATCATAAAATAACATTATAATCAAATCATACTCACATTGACACAGAATAGGCATGTCATTCGATGCAAATAATTCTGGTCTCGTGACATTGCCAATACTTTAGGAATGACAGTGTTCTGGGCCCAATCTGAACCAAATTTTTCCACAAGCTTCTTTAAATTCAAGGTGGCAGCTTCCCTGATGGCATACACTGGAATAATACAAAAATTTATTGATCAATATCCAATGCTGTAATAAGCAGATGAGACAAATAGAATATTTGAAGATCTTGAATTTTGAATACCTCAAATACATACTAGAGTTACAAAAAATATATAGAGTAAAATACATAATATTCGATGACAAAACCTCAAATTCGAAAAAATGTATCAGTGAGGACTTTCCTACTAAGGGACCGGAAAAAAACTGTTCATAATTGTCGTCCATAATAAGTTCGTTGCATAAATGAAAAGTTTCAGGAGGTTGGAAATACGTGTGATCTTGTGGAGTTATTTACCGGACCAAAAAAAAGTGTATAACTGAGGTCGTCGTACAAAAGAGGGTCGTATATCCCAGGTTCTACTGTAGATGTCTTTCCGTCAATAAAATAAGTTTCAATAAGTTTTGTTTAGTAGTAACATGTAGTAAAACTGCTGAAGCAACGCAGCGTAATGGTCTGATGAATGATCCCCTGTTATCGTCCACTAGTTCAGCTAATGTATTTTTAACATTTCATAATGTCTGGTAAAAATTCATTTTCATTCTTCACAATATGAATTTCGGTACAGCTTAAATATATTCCTGAGGGGTTCCTAAATTATAAATTGCATCCTATACATGAACATTGCATCATTTCATAATTGGAATATCCCGGCAAAAGGATCGTGAGTGTAAATATTTTGTCTTCCCATCACTAGGTGCGTTGTGTACTGCCCTGCTATGCCGCTAAATTCATATTTTTCCATAAGACGGACCATGTTACAGCTCTCAATCGTGTTTTTGAAGTGTAGTTGCACAAAACAAGGTAAAACAGTGTTTATAGAGACTGGTATGTATGGCTAAATGTCATAGAAGGGAATTTTGTTTTTTAATCTATTGCATTCTAATCCACATCTAAGGCAAACAGCGGGAAAACGGAAAAGTCATAGTGTAAATACAAGGTTCATACATTGAGGATATAGGAAATTGGATGGGAACCAATAAAAATGTTGTCAATTGCAGGAAAAAGTAAATTCCGATAACGCAAATAAATAAGAGGTTTTACTGAATATAATAAAATAACTTTACTACCAATTACAGACTGTTGAATACAATAAATTTTATAACTGAGAAGAAGTGTGAATATGCCTTCAAGCTCTGTCAAGCTTTGAATTAAACACAAACTAGTGTCTAAGTTCTAACAAGGGGAGTGTCCGTGTTTCGGGTCTAGGATTTTGACGAAATTTGCCAGGCAGGTAGTCCTTGATGAGTTATTTACGAATCACCCCCCATATAGGGTTATATATCCAGAAACTTCGTCAAAAAACGAGTTTGAAATATTTGATTGCAAATATAAAGCCAATAATTAGCCATGTTTAATCAGTGCAGTTTGGGTTAGGGGTAAAGTACTTGCATACAATGTCGGCATCCCAAGTTCGATACTCTTCTTGTCCTATTTTTTTTTCATCGCAATTTCGTCGTACGACTTTCCCTGGTTTTACATATTTTTAATCTGTTTACCCGGGATGCATTTTAACTATTTTACATAATGATTACGTAATTTGCTAAAATCAGGTAATTAGTACGTAAAATAGTTAATTACGTTATTTACCTAAATCACGTAATTAGTACGTGGCGGAATTACTTCCGCACGCCCTGTCGTTTTTTGTGTATGACATTAACGGAAGAGCATTAAGTGTGATCGTGATTTTGAATTTCCGTATCATTGGCCACGCAATCCCGACGCACGTACAACATTTGTTCTAATTTGCCTGGTGCCGTGATTTTCCAGCACTGTGCTTTTTTGGAAAAACTAATCGCAAGAGAAAAAAAGAACTTAAGCTCTGTAATCATATAATTGTAAGTATCTACCGAAATGTTCGGATGATCGGGCGAAATATTCGGGTGGGAGAGAGTTTCGAATCAAGGACGTCGCTTGGAAATTGATAAAAAACCAGCGGTAACAATTAATTTTGAAGAATTAATGTATTGCACCTTTTCAGGAGCATGTTAGAATCACCCGAACATTTTGGTAGATACTTACAATTATATGATTACAAAACCTAAATTCTTTTTTTCTCTTGCGATTAGTTTTTCCAAAAAAGCACAGCGCTGGACAATAACGGCACCAGGCGAATTAGAACAAGTGTTGTACGTGCGTCGGGATTGCGTGGCCAATGATACGGAAATTCAAAATCACGATCACACTTTATGCTTTTCCGTTAATTGCATACACAAAAAAACGACAGGGCGTGCGGAAGTAATTCCGCCACGTACTAATTACGTGATTTAGGTAAATAACGTAATTAACTATTTTACGTACTAATTACCTAATTTTAGCAAATTACGTAAAATAGTTAAAATGCATCCCGCGTAAGCAGATTAAAAATATGTAAAACCAGGGAAAGTCGTACGATGAAATTGCGATGAAAAAAAAAGACAAGAAGAGTATCGAACTTGGGACGCCGACATTGTGAAGCGAGTACTTTACCCCTAACCCAAACTGCACTGATTAAACTTGGCTAATTATTGGCTTTATATTTGCAATCAAATATTTCAAACTCGTTTTTTGACGAAGTTTCTGGATATATAACCCTATATGGGGGGTGATTCGTAAATAACTCATCAAGGACTACCTGCCTGGAAAATTTCGTCAAAATCCTAGACCCGAAACTCGGACACTCCCCTTGTAAGTAAATTGACAATTTAAGGAAAAGACGAAACATCAAGCAATATTAACTCAGATCCGACAGAATGAACTATGGTATTACTACGACAAGGTAAACATTTCACATGTAATTGATGCACAATTCAGTAAGGATACACTGTCAGTATAGTATGTCAATACACCCGATTTTGAGGAGCTCTCTCTTCCAAAACATAAAAGCAATTTTAATGAAGTTAGATAATACTCATAATTGTTATTTCTCCACTTCTCTATACTGTTCAAGCTGAGAACCTTAGGCTGCAACGGTACCGCTCAAGTTTCAATTGAGTGACCATGTTTACTTTGTGCTACGAAATTGCAGCTTTGTAATAGGGTTTTTCAAATTTCATAACTTTTATAAAGATTAAAACAAAATACAGCCCTTTATAAGATTCCACTGGTATTTACTTTATCAGCGGAATCTTACAAAGTGCTGAGTTTTGTTTTAATCATGTGTAAGTTACACAAAGCCAATTTGTCTTCGGTTACCCTCAACTTTTGTAAATTTATAATTCAATAGAAATTATTTCTTCAAATTGTCAAGAAAGGCTTCATTTGATTGAAATATAAGCTTTATATGACAACAACTAACAGAATAACTAGCACTCAATTCTTGGCCACCGGTTTTTAGTCACAAAAACCCTTTGATTCTAAAAAAAAAATTTAGCAAAAGTTAATCTAATGTGACAAAATTTATGTTCAGATAAATAAATGTAGAAATAAATATTCTATGAGATGAATTTCACTGCTTTTAAAGCGATTTCTTCTTTTTGGAACATATAGCATCTCAAACTTGGGAGTCTTGGCATATTCTTGATGAAAAATAGTGACAATAGCTAGTGATAGCATGTGTTCTCAATAACTCTTGCATAAAATTTAATAGCTCTTTGGGAAAGTAAAATTTGGAAGATGAGATATTGTGTCACCTCTTATAAATTAATGATGAATCTTTATAGTAAGTAAAATAAGAAAAAGCAAAGCTCATAATGAGCGGCAGGTCAACAACATTTACAAACTTCCTATGATTATGAATCTTGACTATCAGTGACTAGTTTCAGCACATTATTTATGGTGAAATAACAAAATTTTCACCAGAACCCCATTAGTTGAATCTGTTGTCTTTCCACGACAAATTATGCAGTGAAACTCATCAACATCTCCACTGTCCTCTAGCGGCAAATATCATGTTGTTCATCAACATGCTACATATAGCTCTGAATGGTGTGATATTCAAGATATTCCAACTTTTTATTTTAGTATAATTTAAATATGTAAATTGGAGGGGTGGGCAGGGGGCCTTCTGGAGCCACCCCTGGCATTTAGACCTATTTAGATCCATTATGTCAACCCACATTCAACCTGCCCACCACTTGCAGACGGGACAAGAGCACCATGGTAGAGGTATGGAGGGGGGCCACCCATCCAACCTCCATCCGGGCCCAATGTTGCTTAACTTCGGTGATTTGACGCGAACCGGTGTATCAAAGTGGCTAGGTTTAGCATAATTAGTCAAGATCTCTATTATCAAATACTTTCAAGTATTCTAGGTATTCAAGTATTTGTGGGTAGCATTCACTCATCTCCAGAAATAAGACATTTTCACAAACCAATACAGTCAAGCCCACTATTAACATACCCATTTATAACAATGTCCCGGTCATAATGAAGTAAAGGCTATTCCCCGTCAAAGAGAGGCTAGGAAACACTGGTCAACATATAACAAGGTTTGGTTATTGTGAAGTAAATATTCGGCGCCCTCAACTTCATTATAAATGGGCTCGACTGTATCTTGAGAGAAAAATTAAACCACAAAGTTTCATTTTTTTACCAAAGGAATTTGAACATATTGATAAATTAGACTGCAGAAATCACGAAAAAAGGAAAAACATGAACCATTGAGCCTGGGAATATTACACACTGAAAAAGCACTGCGTAAATAACCTAAAAAGTCTTCATATTATCACTCCTGAATTTTACACAAATGCATTGAGCCACATACCATGATCCACCAGCCAAGCCATGCAGAGAGAGTTCAACTTCTCATCAAAGAACTCCACACCCAGTTGTCCTGCTAGTAAGGGCATGTACTCTATGATAGCTAACCTCACCCGCCATTTGGAATCCTCAGCCAACTCAACAATAGCAGGTAAAAGGGACTGAGAAAGCTAAAAAAAAATAAGAGAAAAAAATTAATCCCAATATCTAAATTTATACATAAATACTTCTCTTTGCCAACATAGAGTACCAGAAAAAAACACATGAGTGCAATGATTAAACTGTGGAAATACAGAACTTAAAACAACCCAAATTTGAAACAAAGGAAAAACAGACATTAATCAAAATAAATTGAGGATGACTAAAACATCCATAAAAGTACAGACACTCACAACTTACCACTGTGTAACTTTTAACCATCGAAAGTTGCCATGATTTTAAAGTGTTAGATTACTCTTCTGATGTCATCAAAATTTTATTGTTAACTATACACTGGTGCAACCGAAGTACTGAGTGACACTGTATATGATAACAGGACCCATTACAATTGAAATTCCTTACCAATTGCCATTTGAAACTACCATAAAAACAATAGCTGAATTCCCACGGTCACATATCAGTGGATAACTGTAAAATTGTGTAAAATCGTTCAAATGAGGGTGATTGACGTCCTTTTTATGATCCCAAATTCTATCATATTTAGGCAGAAATCCATCGATTTTGAAACGATGGTGTCACCAAATGAAAGAGTAAGAAAAGCGTATGTTTTAACTGAAATAGCATACATTCAGTCCATTTTTCTCTGCGAAATGCATCTCGAAATATTATTCGGCCCCCAATACAAATAATAAAAGACACAAATTAATCAGAATTAAACAAATACCATCCTGAGTGGAGAAGGTAGTAAAAGTATGAAATATTTGGTAAATGGACCCACGAACACCTGTGAAGATTAAATGTCGTACTGCTGCCAAATATTGCCATTGTCCAAAAGTACTTTTGGTATGTTGATATGGGCTATTTGTTCTAATTTATCTTAGTTCGCGGTAGCTATGATAACAAACCACAGGTGACATCCTCATGAATGGCATGAAAGATAACGGAAAAGTGTCAATGAAGATATTTCAATGTATTGTTTTCAGTTACAATATTCATGTTCTGTCTGAATACCTTATTGCTCTATACCTCCTTGTCACAAAAATTACCAAAATCTTAGAATACCAGCATAATATATTATTTATAACTCAACCTTCGCCCAAAACGTGATTAATTGAAGAACTTCACCAGGTGAATGCCTATATCAATTACCTATTTGAATTACATAAGATTATATATACTCCATGAGCACGCCAATTATTGTATAGGTACGAAAAGCTCCAAAAACCAATTATAATTGCATTTCATCCTGCACTTGTTTAATTTGAATCCTCTTCTTCTTCTTCTACCTGCTCTTCAAACAAAGATGGACGTCGTGCGCTCATATCACGTGATCATTCATGGAATCATGCGAATTAATTTCATTCAAGGAGATTTCCGTATTACACAACGCATGAACTTCATGCGCATGATTTCATTTGCATGATCACTCACCATGCAAAACGGCCTTGAGAATCAGAATAATTTAAATATATTAATTTCTGGTACTTAGTGTACATTGGAATATTCTGCAACTTGAACTAAGCATTCAAAATTGAAGACATCTCCAAGACGGACTACAACTAGTTTACAGATCGGCCACTTTTAATGGCGCACGCATTTTATTGGCCATTAGACGTAATTTGATAAAATTATTTTTTATCTGCCTAATCATGTCTAACCCATACAGTTGTGGCAACAACAGAGGAGTGAGGCATTGGTACAAAACGTTAACAATCGCAGATAAAGAGCAAGTTGTGAAAAAGCTTGATGCATTTGCATCGGTAAAGCATTCGTCTGAAACATACTGCGTGGAACCTTCGACAATGTAACACATTAAGAAGTAGAGAGAAAAAATCCTCACAATTTTACTGTTAAAGTGACACGAAGAAATAGCTGAAAGAGAGAAAAACTACGAAAGAAGATTTAAGTGCTGATTTAGATCATGTGGTTTCAATTGCGTTGAGAAGTGAAGGGTATTTGTTAGTATTTCTGGCCAAATGCTAATGGAGCAGGCTAAACTATTTCAGAAACAGGTATAACCTATGTGGGAAATTTCACGTACATGAAATAGTAATTCACAGTCAGTTCCAAAACATGCGTGGTTTAAATCGTGGACTGCTTGGTTTGATGTAGATGAAATATGTGGAGATTTCAAAGTCTTTCATGTTTCCGAGGATAAACATATGATGATGGTGTTGGTTTACTGTGCAAACAGCAGCCATAACTCTGAATTAAAGGAAATGGAATTGGTAATTTTAGAGAAATGGATAGCTAGCGACCACGATACTCTCACCACACAACATTTCACAGACGATGAAAGCCTTGATGTGGTAATTAATAACAATAAATCCGAGTGGGGATGAAGAAGATGATCGTGAAATTGTTGTAGGAAGACTACTATTGATAAAAAAGAATCATCAAGTCTGGTCACCTGCAACGTAGTGATGGGCAGTCGTATAGACGACACCCACACGATGACATAATACTGAATCAGCTGATAACAAATCAAGCGTGGTAAAAAATGTTGCGCGAAGCCCAGCATAAGATATATCAAATTTATATACCCTTTTGCAATAATAATATTATACTTATAAATGTGCTTCTCAGTGACTCTTTTTAAAATTGTGTTCAATAAATGGCAAACAAATATATTTAGTGATAAATAATTGAATCCTTTCAATGAAAACATCCCGGACATAAAACATAGATTAGTTGCCACGCATATCCCATAGTCCAGCAAAATCCCTAATCCAGCATCACTTTGGTCCAGACTGTGCCGGGTTAAAGATTCTCAATTGTATATGTACTCTCTCTCTTTCTCAGCATACAAGGAAATCCCAGCCATGGGAGAAAGGAAGTTTTTTACCAGATACTAATACAATACTATCTACGCTGGTTCGTATCTACACATTTTTTATGCTTTCCAGTCATTCAAGTATGAACAAATATAGTATTCCCAGTTCAGTTGTTAGTAAAAACCTTCTTTGTATTAGTGGGAAGGGATGGGGAAGATGAGTCAGGAAATTCCAAACTTTCCAATGAGCAGAACTCTACCAAGATAGCAGCAAAGAAGATGAAAATGACGTGGTTCTAGTTCTACCAAAAACTCTGATGTTATGCTTGCCCTTAACACTCATATTTTCAATATTTAGTTATTCTTGCATCCACTGTTTCCCATAGAATCATTTTATTGAATGCTGATTGTTTGTATATGACGATTCTGATGTAGCATTTCCCACAAGAATCGTTTAAAAAAAGAAAACCAAATACATACCTATATTGTATTACAGTAAAACCTCTCTATATCGAAATGGAAGGGACCAATTTTTTAGTCATTTTGATAAGTGGAGGTTCATTATAAAGAGGTTTTAGCAAAATGAACACATATTTCCGCCTTATGAAACTTTTTGGTAGTAAAATGTGCTGCTTTCTCTTTGATTACTATATTTGTATATTTAAATATATGCAATTATCTTTTTCATAGTTTTAATGTTTATAATAATAAAAACAAGATTACAAAAAATTACTTAAGCACTCTCCGCCGAAAAAAATTTGTAATTTCTGTTCGTTTCATTTTTTTTTCAAATTCTTTTGAGATGATATCTTCCATCTTATTTAATAATAGTAGATTTTCACTTCTGCAGTTCTCCATATTAAAAAAAATCTTTCCATCACACCCAAAGCATCCTGCACCTCTTTTTTGGTTGGCTTTGGCATAAAATCCTCACCATCACTCTCTTCTTCTTCCATGTTATGGACTACTACTGGAGATTCCCCGCCAGCTTCTTCCTCCATTTCTTCGAACACCTCTCCCTCATTTGTGGCACATGTTAGCAAGACATTGTCAACATTAATAAAGTCGTCAAATGATGACTGAACATTAATTATTTTGTTTATTTCAAGCCATTCTGTCGGTTCGTCCTCATACAAAATATCTTCCTCACTGCTGTCCCCCATAAATCCAGCCTTTTTAAAACATTTTTCAATAACTTCTGCCTTCAAACAAGTCCACAAAAGACAGAGCCTGTGCATGGCCTGAATTATGTTCCAAGAACACTTTTTCAAATCATTTTTCTCCTCAACTGTTCGCAACATGTATGACACCAGTTGCTGCCTGTAATGTCTCTTAGCAATGGAAATTATTCCTTGATCAAGTGGTTGCAATTTGCTGGTGGTGTTTGGAGGAAAATATACTACTTTGACGTGTCGTTACACAATCCCTTCAACTTATGTGCTGTGCACTGATCAATGAAGAGAACTATTTTCCAGTTTCTCACTCCCATCTTTGAGTCCAGCATGGTCAACCACTCACAGAATAAAGATGCTGTCATCCAAGAGTTTTTTGAGTTTTTGTATGAGCTAGGAAGTTTTTTAATATTTTTAAAGCATCTAGGCTTTTTATATTTTCCAATCACAAGAGGCTTCAATTTCTCTGAGCCATCAAAATTAGCACAGAAAATCACTGTGAATCTTTCTTTGCTTTTTTTCCTCCATGGCATGATTGGCCTCTAACTGCTAAAGTTCTGTCTGGAAGCAAGTTACAAAAAAAATTCAGCCTCATCTGCATTAAAAATGTCTCGTGGTTTATACCCGGCTAAAATCGTCTGCAAAGCTTTTTTCCACTCTTCTACCACTGTGTCACTTACAGAAGCTTCTTCCCCACTCATCTTCAAAGTTTTGATATTCCACCGCACTTTAAACTTTTGAAGCCACCCATCCGATGCATGAAAATTTTCAATGCCCATTTTCACTGCTACTTCTCTTGCCTTTTGCTGTAGAATAGGTCCAGAAACAGGAATATTTCTGGCTCTACCTTCCATCAACCAATCAAATATGTGTCTCTCTAATTGTTCACTTTTCACCGCCCGCAATTTTTTATTTATGCATCCTCGATGTGCTGCATCTTCAGTTTCTTTACGTTTTTTTTAATTTTTTTTAAATAGACGGTAAACTTACACAGAAGTTAGGCGTATTTCACTGACCGATGTCTTAAACTACAAAATTGTGGCTCAAATAACTAACAATGTTGTATGTGGGGGGACGGTAATGCACCATTGTTACGGATTGAAAGATGGTCGACTCACAATTCGCGGCGACAATATCCAAAAGTAAAAGACGACTGCCTCGAGGCGCTAGCATGAAAAAAATGCGATCATTCTGGTACGGCCGTAATAATATCGAGTGTTCATAGTGAATTAAACTTCAATTGAATACTTCAAAAATGAAACAGAATAGGCCAAATTCTCCTTAAAAGATCATTTGAACGCTAAAATATAACAAATCTTCCGATGCGGTACATTAGTCGCATCACATGTTAATCTCGTACGTGGGCATGGGTCTTTCATAGATCGGCGTTGCGTTGAACGCTAAAATATAACAAATCTTCCGAAACGGTACAATAATCGCATCAGATGTTAATCTCGTACGTGGGTATGGGCTCTTTCATAGCTCGGCGTTGCGTTATCACGAGCAGCAGGCTTTCATAGCTCCGCGTCGCGGAAACAAACGAAAAGCGATAAGCGTTTCGATAAATCAGCCGCTAACTCACTGCAATTCTGTACATATCGCATTAGTATTTGATTATAACTGTGTTAAATCATGTCTACATACAGATAAATAAATATGCAAGTATTGTGAGTCGCCACCAGAATTTTTAAAATTCCATCTGCACACTCGCTGACTTGGAACACCATTATTTTAATAAGTAACTTCAATGACTCAAAATATGAACTCAGTCGCCAAATCCTGTTATTTCTTAACATCAATTCAGTGTGGAAGAAGAATCGTATTAGCTAAACTATCTAGATTAAGATATTATTCAGTCACTTGCGCTTGAACAACTCAATTGCAAATGTGTATAGTATGCGATAGCATCGGAGTTAAGTTTTCTGTGGCGTTAAGGATTGGTGAGGGTAAATGCAAATAGAATATGCAGTGGTGTCATTCGTGATTGTTTAAACCTAAGAATTAAACCATTTTACCGTATAAATCAGTCTGGGAGTTGTAAAAACTATTAGGACCCCGGGTCTAAATCCAGCAGGACATTTGTCGTAAATATTGTCGTATGGATGTTTTAATGATGAATATACAAAACGCAAGCAATGCAAATCGATGAAAAATGATTATGACAAACACACTAACGACTGCCCAGCTAAGCTTCACTTTTCAAGCGCTGTGGGTTTTCGCGCTCCCAACGTAGAAAAGTCGTAACGGCCGGACGGAACTTTGCGGCTGGCACCGGCTGAATATTTCATTCCATGGAGGTAGTTGGCTCGCCATGGGGGTGTATTCTCAGTACGAAGAGCAGAGGTTTTTCGAAAACATAGAGGTGCGATATAGAGAGGTTTCTCTATATAATTACATACACATTTTGGCGGGACCAAGAAGTTATTACGATAAACGGAGGTTTACGATATGAAGAGGTTCACTAGATAGAGGTTTTACTGTATTTGTGTTGCCTTCCCTTTCAGGCTAAAATTTTCACAACAGTTACAAATAATGCCTCGCACTTAGCAGTCGACACTTGTCCACAATTGACTAATTTCTACACTCATTTTGTTTCAAGGATGATGATTAGGGCAAGGAATGGTGAGGCATGTGATTTTATGATCACAAATTATAATGTTGGACTCCATATCTTTCCCCATAATTTGATCATTAATCATACTTACACATCAGAAATTACTCCTCAGCATCATTATAACACGTGAAAGATTGAACAGAAGAGAAAAATAGCAAAGGATATTTTTTGTTACGATTCTAAAAAAAACATCGATACAAAATTTGATATTATACAATACCGATTTTTCGGACCCATGAACTTCATAATAACAAGTCTACTACATTACAAAATGTCATATCCATCTAGGGAAGTAAAGAATATATAGAAGTTTGAATAACAACAGAAATGCTATAAATTGCAAGGATGCAAACACACCTGTTGTATTCCGATGACTTCATTGACACAGTCAAGATTTGATATTATATTTAGCCTGACCTCTGGGCACTCATCCTTAAGTTGTGATAGGAAGAGGGGGAGTAGATGTTCTACAGTACTGCAAAGGAAACACTTGTATTACTAACATGAATCCATGAATACATAGAAAGTACATAATGATTTTTACCTTCACACAAATGGGCAACAAAATTAAGTGATACAACCAAAAAGATATCCTTACAAAAGAAGATATACAATGAATATATGCAGTACATAATTTTATTTTGATAAAAGGATATTTTAGGAATGTGAGGTATTAATTTACAATACAGTTGAGCACCCTTAATCCGGGAACCCCTAATCCGGGAGCACCCATAATCCGGCAATTTTGCCATGACCAACTACCTGGTACTTAGTGGAAAATGCCGAAACTTTTTTAAACGGAACATTGCTTCATAACCTGCCGAGATTATTCTTATAGTAATACTGAGATACCATTACATTAATGTTAATTTTCCCATTTTAAGAATCAGAATAATTTAAACATATTAATTTCTGGTTCTTCATGTACACTGGAATTATTCTGGAACTTGAAGTAAACATATAAATTTGAAGACATCGCCGAGACGAACTACGACTAATTTACAGATAGGCCACTTTCAATGGCGCGTGCATTTTTGATTGACCACTAGACGTAATTTGATAAAAATTATTTGTTATTTTCTTATGTTTCAGCCAAAACATGTCTCATCCATACAGTTGTGGCAACAGCACAAAACGAAACCATCGCAAAAAAGTGCAAGTTGTGAAAAAACTTGATGCCATTGCATCAGTAAAGCGTTTGACTGAAACATACTACGTGGGATCTTCAACAATATAACACATTAAGAAGCTGAAAGAGAAAATTCATCAAAATTTTACTGTTAAAGTGACACGAAGAAGTAGATAACAGAGAGAAAAATGACGAAAGAAGATTTAAGTGCTGATTTAGATTGCGTGGTTTCGATTGAGTCGAAGTGAAGGGCTAGTTAGTATTTCTGGCCAAATGCTAATGGAGCAGGAAACACTATTTCAAAAATAGACGTGATCAATCCAGAAGACGTGATGTGGGAAATTTCACGTACATGAAATAGTAATTCACAGTCAGTTCCAAAACACGCGTGGTTTAAGCCGTGGCTCGCTTTAAAGTTTGATGTAATTGAAATATGTGGAGATTTCAAAGCCTTTCATGTTTCCGAGGATAAACTTATGATGATGGTGTTGGTTTACTGTGCAAACAGCTTTCATTTTCACAAATTTTGCTGAAGTATTGCATGGATTCATAACATTAAACATAAACTAACCTTATGATTGCTAACAATGATGATACACAAAACATTCAAGGAACTTAGTCAAAACATAAAGTATACAGGTACTGAAGTTCGATTCTTATCACTGTTTAAAATTTTTCTTTCAGTCATTGAATCAAAAATTTTATCATCTTAATTTTCAAGCTTTGTAAGTGGATACTACCTTTTTGGACTTTTATTGCGAAATTAGATTTACAAACGCATCACTCAAAAATACATTATAAAGTTAATGTCATGTTTCCATGATTTTAATTCTGCAATAAAATATTTTTCCAATCACGTTCACTAAAGCCAAATTTTATTATTTTTATATTTAACCCATTTGCATCCTCTCTCTGAGATTTTAAGTGACCACAAACACCACTGACTTTTGAGGTATTTGATCACAAATGTAGTTTCAACATTGATGAATAGAAAAACTTGCCAATGAAGCTGTCAAATGGCAGATACAACAGGTACAAAGGACTGACTAAAGTGTTACAAAAAACATGTAAGATGGCAGCAGCATTAACCTACAAGGAACACAATGTGTTATGCATACCAGTACGCTTGCGGTGATTGAGGAATATCAATTCCAGAAGCCTTATTCATGCGTAGTTCCCTTACTGCTGCGTCAAACTCGGATCTTAATATTGATGCTTCCTTATCATCCAATTAGACTTCTCTTCCCTCTTCGATCACTTTGGTACTGAAATTGTTTCTGTTGTATAACTCTTCCAGATATTCTTTACATCTCTTCACTATGTCTTCATTTTTAATCAGAAGTTTTCCATTCTTGTCCCTTACGGCATTGCATCTTGCGCTCCGTTATTTGAAGTGGTTCCTCATTATCCTATAGGCAGCTTCCACCTTTCCAAGTGTAAGGTTGTTGTTTCATACACATACTCTAGCTTTCCTGGCTTTGCGATTTAATTCGTTCTTTAGTCTTTTGTACCAAAGCTGCCCTTTTTCAGTTTTCACATTCTTGTACTTTCTTCTATCAGGTCTAACACTTCTTCTGTGATCCATGGCTTCTTCTTGGGAACTTTTCTTCTTCCAAGAGCTTAATTTGCAGCTTCCTGTAGTCTACATTTGTTTTCCCAATGCTCTTCCACTGATTTCTCATTCGGGTCTTCTCCTATGTTGTTTTCCACTGCTTTTTGAAATGCCTGCTGATGTTGAGCCTCCTTCACTTTTTCTACTTGCCATGTGTTCTTCACAGTCTTCTTCAATTTCTTGAATTTTAGATGGCATTTCATCATCACTAAATTATGGTCACTGTCGACGTCTGCCCAAGGGTAGCTTTTGCAGTCCATCACTTGGTCCCTAAATCTCTGCTTCACTAAAATGTAGTCTATTTGAAATCTTCTTCTGTCTCCTGGCATTTTCTACGTGTATCTTCTTCGGTTGTGGTTTATAAACAATGTGTTTACACACCACTACATATATTCAGAGGAATAGGGTACTATCACCCTCAAGAAGAAGTTCCCAACTTGCTTCCATTGGAGTGTGGGAAGCAAGTCCACGGGTTACAGTTAATGACAGGTAACTAAGTATAGTATTTGCCAACATACACAATGCACTTTTTCCATAAATATTCATCTAAAAATGGAGTGCATATAATGCACCAGTATTCAACATTAAGAGTTGATATTTCAGGTCCAATTCTTCTAATCTAGCACAATACACAAACAAGAGTATTCTATTGCATTTTGTCCTTTTGCAAAAGAATAGTTGTGAATATGCACTGTTACCACCATCTTCTATCTCATAACTAATTAACCAGAGTTAGTCAATGTTATTTATTAATAGGCAACTAAATTGCATGAGTGTCTAGTATGAAAAGTAAGTTTTATTTTAATACATGCATACTTACTTGGCTTTTCCTAAAATTGGACTTAATCCCATAATGACTGAGGCCAAAGCAGACTTAACATGTTGATTAGCATCAGAAACAAGTTCCTTTACACATGGCAAAATGCTAGTCATAATAATACTTTCCTGTTGGTATGGATCTAGATTTTGGCAAAAGTCTTTGACCTAAAAAAAAAGATAAAAGTATGACAAAATTTGCACCAGTGACGTTAGAAAATATTGCTGAGACAACTTAAAGCCACTTTGTGTGCTCAGCACTGAAAACAACATACCTTGTGAGCGGCAGCCGCTCGCACTTCTGCTTCACAATCCTTCAACAAGGATTGAAAAGCAGGAACTAGGTCTGTTTTGGTAATCTCTGGTCCAACTGCTTTCTGGAGCTGGATCAGAGAAAAAGAATATGATAGAGAACCTTTTAAAACCTCAAAGGCAGCTCAAAAACTTCCATTTCACTTTTAATTGAATATTTTTTCACAAAGAAAGTCCTGATGCAATAATTTAGTCAATTAAAATTACCATTTCCAAAAAAGAAAAGCCCACCCTTCATAATTGAAAAATCATCCTGAGAAAAATTTTTAATTTGAGAATAAGACCTTAAAAATTTCATGAGATTAACAATCCTCCAATGGGTAATCATGCAATGTGGCTAAATTACATTTAAGTGATGACCCACCAAATTCTCTACAGTAAAAATCGCCATACAAAACTGGTTTGGTTTTAAATTGAGAGACACATCTTCTGAACTACTAAGGCATTAACATTTTCATGTAAAAAAAAATGCAACGCTGCATCCACATAACTCTAGCCCCTTTAGCGGAGGACGCACCCGTGCGTCCCCTATTCATGACAAAAATTTACTGCCGCTCACGGCAACCATACTTCATGCATGGGGCCTGCAGTGAAAGTGTTAATATGCAAGACATGAGACAGTCATCCCTGTAACACATTATAATATGTAACAAGAAAATTGGTTGAATTTGTTAACACTTGAAATATTTGAGATAGGTGAAAGAATAAAGTATCTGCTGTCCAAAACATTTCTGACAGGAATGATATCATCATACCGGTAAACTAAAATCCAGATCACTGCAAATATGAAGTTAATAAAGGAGAATTATTGGTGCTACAGAATATTTATTTACCTCCGTAAATTTATCAGCCACCATGTACCTAACCCTCCATGACTTGTCCTCCACACATTGCCTCAGGGTTGGCATAACCAACTGTTCAACATCCTCTTGCTGAAGAAGAGATGCAATGCTCACACATGCTTCAACATCCAGAAGTCTCACTGAGTCCTTGGACAAAAAACAGATGCATAATTAGATTTGTTACGAGGTGCTTTGAAAGCAATGGTGGTTGAGAAGTTTAAAAGACATTGACCGGCAGAGGAGTAAGGAGGAGATACCGCAGAGGAGTACTGTGATAAAATTTTATTCCAGTACAAGTCCACTATAATGAATAAAATTTTAATGAGAATATCACTATAGTGAGTGATTTCTCTTTCACTTTGGTTGGTCAATGGTGAAAGTATACTTCATCATTTTACACGAAGTTACTTTCGACATATGGCTACAATGAGTCAACCTTACCATGACTGTATCTCCGGTTGCATGGCTAGTGGAACTCAATGCACCGCAAGAGACAAGGTTATACAAACTTAAAACTTATGTGGTAAGTTATCACTACATAACAGAAATATTTGACCAGATGCATTGCCAGTCATCACTACTGTGTTCATCTGTTGCAATTTAATGAGAAATTATATTTCAACAATTTCGCCATAATTGTCATCCTGGTTGCATAACTCGTGGCCTAGCTATAGTCTATTTCAGATAAGTTGGGACATGGGAAGGTGGGGCCAGCCAAAAGGAGAAGTTTGACACTGGTCACGTGGTACACCAATAAGAGTGCAGGAGGGGAAATTCTTTCTCAGATGAGCTCAGTCTTATCCTAGCTTTCGTTGGGAACACATCTGCTCTCTACTCGCAGTGTTGCCACATGTTCCGAATATTCAACATCTGTATTTAAAATACAGCTGTGTGCGGGTAACTGTGTACTTAAGTCATTGGTGTTTTTCAAACAATTGGGATGCCTACTGCAAGAGGTGCTTAATGACCTATTATTACCTTACTGTTGTGGTGCACTATTGTTCCCAGTCTCAACATGAACCAGATTCACTGAGCAACGAGGATGACATTTTAAAGCCCAACATTGTGCAACCCAATGACAGCAACATAAAGCATGAGAACAGATAAGAGGAAGATGAGGTGGTAGAGTAAGGGGATGAAGATTACAAATTAGCTCAGCTGCTATAAAATATTTTATACTGGGCATTGGATTTTAAAGAACATGTACAACATTAAATTGCTAAGCATACTTGTTCTGAATTATGGACTAAAGTGTTCTTCTGTGCACATGCATAATGCTACTTCCTTCTATTTCCTGGCATCCAGTTATGCATCGAAGAACTTGTGTGAGCCCTTTGTTCTACCTCATGCAATGTGATGCTTATGGCAACACCTTCCTGGAGTTTGCACCTCACCCATTCCACATATTTTCCCCTCATGTGAGAGTTAGTGGGGGCTGACAAGATCAGCCAAATTCTCCCTGGCTGGCTCCACATTTGAAATAGGTCTAGTGATATTGCATTGATGACGAAATTTCATTACATATTTCTTTATGAAGCTTATGATTGTTAACCTTTACCAATGGATTGTTACAGATACTCAATATTTCCTATTCTACTAACAATGTATTGGCTATGATACATAACAACAGAATACATAAAAATTTGTGACTTATATCAGCAACCTTTATAGAAGACCTCTACTGTGTTTCTTTATGATTCTCAACACATTTAGAGATGGATCATTTTAGATACCCAATAGTTCATCTTCATTTGCTCTTGTCCCTACGATATGCGATGAAAGGGATGCACTAAAATATACACTGGTTATAACAAGAGCACCTTATAACAGATTTAATTGCAATTTTCATCACCACTCCTTACAGCATACTTCTACTGTACCATAAGCATTTACACAATGGAATGTTTTGTAAGACTTTCTGACACACTATCAATATTTTACATGGATTTCCATTGCAATGGTGAGCGCTACTTCCATACTGCTGAATGCTTCCCATCCTACACCATATACCTCCCCAACCCACCTTTCACACTTTCCACGAGCATACAATCCTTAAAGAAAAAAAGACTTGACTTTGTTTCTCTCTTCCTAACTTTTACAGTACTTTACCCCCTATTAAGTTTTTCAAAGAAATTTAAAAATAAATGTTGCAGGTAACACACAAGGAATACCATAAATTTCACCTATCTGATTTCAATATTGGAAATCAGTCCAAAATGTAGGAAGAGTTCATGCGATTTTATTTGAAACAATAAGGAATCCAACAATAACATCCTAAAGACATAAAAAAAAACACTCTTGCCCACAAAATTCATACTACAAACTTCAATTTTAGTCCAGGTACACTTCATTAAAAGTTAATAGTAACTACATGAAAAAAAACAACAGGATTTTAACAGAAATGATCATACCTGCTCATCCTGGGCTAAATTTACAAACATGGGAATCAACTCCGTCTTCAGGTACTCAACTTCAACCACTTTAGCAAACTCTCCCAGTTTACTGGCTGCAGCTCGCCGTGCCATTGGGGTATCATCTTGACAAAGTTGACGAAAATGTCCTCGGAGCTCCGCTAAAATATGATAAAAATGTGCAATAATGTACTTGGGGGAAAAACTTAACAATTACAGTTCTGATCACTGCATCATCAATCATTGCACAACCATCATCATCAAAGCATTTCAAAAAGCTGTGAGATGACCCTTAATGATGGAAGCATTAAACCAAAAGTAGGACTTCTAACCATGAATAATCTTAATTAATTTCCGTTGTTGGTTTTTCCACAAGCATACATCACTTGATAACTCATGATTTACACAATATCACTTACTATCATAAATTTTGGAGGCCTTAATTAAATTACCATGTAGCATTAGTTCATCCCTGAACAAATTCCCAAGCTTCAATGAAAGTACAACAAGGATTTAACTTATTCAGGTCACCCCCACTGACCAAGGCAATACACTGAGAGCAGTTCAAGTTCTTCATGTGCAAATTGCCCTCTTTACCCAATTTCCTCTTTTCTCTCAAGTTGACTATTCAACTCCAGTAGCTAGACTAACAACCCCCACAATAGGGTAGTTTCCTATTATTTTTTTGTCTTGATCAAAAGATCATTATCTCTGGAGTACAAACTGATTCTAAAATGAAGTTTAATTTTAAAATGACTTAAGGTATTTTCCCCATTAATTAAAAAGTGAAAAATGTCAACGTTTCAAAAATGCAACAGCAAACTATCGTATGCTGGTCAGTTATATGAGTGACGTCAAAGGTCCATACACACTATCCTGTCCCTGCCACTAGCTGATGCAGTGGATGCTTCTAAGCAGATGGTGAACTCCACAAGAGCTTCTTAACAAATATCTGAGCAACTATTATTCAGTTAATTTAATACTTTTATTTGTTTTACAAGCATTCATTCTGTTTAACCATTTCAAAACATTTACATACAGGGTTTATAGGAGTTTTTCCTTTTCATTTTCCCTGACTTTTCCAGGATTTCCAGACCATTATTAGTGATTTTCCCTGACTTTTGAGCGCCTGAATACTCAAAGATTTCGGTCATTTATAGCGATAAAAGTAGTAGTGAAGAAGCAAAGAAGTCTAAAATTATGAAAAATTATAGGTTTACTTTCATATTAATCATAACTTCCAGTAATAAGAGATCAAAACTTTAAGTCAACAAAATAAAAATTATCATTCCTTAGATTGATATGCCTTCAGAAAGGGTTTTAATTGCAGAAAAATATATGCAAAGACGGCTAACCTGGCTTTTCCTTCCAACCTGATGTCATGTTAAAGTAGCTCTTTGAATGAATCTTGATTTTTTCTTCCTCACATCCTTCTACAAATTTGGCTAAGTGACTTCAAATTTGACTGAGAATAACTTTTTCGTCACCAGAGGGACAAAGCGAAGCATTCCTGGTGAAATTGCTAACGAATGAAAATGAGAATATGAATGTGCACACCTTTCACCAATCCTTTCACCAAATCGTGCAGGCTATAGCCAGAAAGAACCAGAATAGGGCCCTTGGGCTGCCTCCACAGTGAAGCCGGCATGAGGCCAGCTGTTCCCTCCTTTACCCTCCTCCTACGTGCCTATGAGCAGTTTTTGATCTCTTTTGATCTCTCCGAAATTTGAACGTTTTGCGATTTTTCCCTGACCACACATTAAATTCCCTGACTTTTCCAGGATTTCCATGAGCGTTTTCATTTTCCCTGACATTTCCAGGTTTTCCAGGATTTCCAGGTTCCTATAAACCCTGACATAGTATTCTTACAGGATTAAGCATAGAATAAATCATCTACACACTGATATACTCCTTACAGATATCAATCACCCAATTTTAAGACATAAAGCCTCAACTTTGAGTCTATATACTATTTTCAAGGAACCTGGTCATGCAGAAGGAACATTATATGTGGAACTGCAGCATTGTCTTTGCCCATCCTTCCCCAAATGCACTGTTTTACTTAGCATTACACTGAAACATCTGCTGTAATACCAGCATTTGGAGCAACATACACATAATTCTATGTGTATGAATTGATAAGGACTGAACTCCTCATTTGAATTAACAGTGATCTCCAGAGTATTCATTTCAATTAAAAATATAATTTAACATTTAACTGGAAAGAATAGAGTTTACTGGGGAAACACTAACACTGAAAAGTCTCTAACATCTAACGCCTATATTTGTGAATGGAAAAGACAAAACCATGTTAGTCAAGAAATACTTGTAGTTTGTACGAGTTGGCCAAAGATGATAAAAAGAAGCTTAGTTTTTATTCCGTTTCCTTGAAAACAATTAAATAAGCTACACAAGTCAATAATCAACCAATTTGTTCATCTGAGTAAAGTTAGGCTTAACCAAGCAGCAGTAACAGGGAAAACTTATCTTGATTAATGAAAAAATTATATGATGATGACAATCACCACATTCCAACCTCTTTACTCATCCTTCTACAATGTTCCACTGCAAAAACTCATCTCCTTCTTGCTCTAATGCAAGTATTAACTGGTTTCAAGCATTCTAATTTCATTCTAATTAAAAAAATTATTCCGCTGCAGGTAGAGAGTTTAATACAGATGTAGGCTTTTGTGGTGTGAAGCAGTAGCTGCATTTTCTGAAAGAACCTCCACCTACGTAAGGAACTCCGCTCATTTAATGGAGTTGATTTAAGAATTAGGCATATGTCTCCAAAAGCGACCTACTTTCAGCTTCGATACAGTCATTTTTTACCAGCATACCCACAGAAAAGTCCATGGAGATCAGTAAGTAACTTGTCACTAAAAGGCTAGCATGAGACATCCCAAACATGGTGGAACTCTGCCAAAAGAATTCCTACTTTGCGTGCAAAGGAATCTTCTACAGAAAACAACAAAGAGCAGCCATGGGGTCACCACTGTTACCAGTAATTGTCAATCTTTTTTATGAAGAAGTTCAAGGAAAAGGCCCTGTGCACATACAGTAAGTAGCCCAAACTCTTCTTGCAATATATAAATGACCCTTTTGTCATATGGTTGTGTGGAGAGTCCAAAAATAATGACTTACTACAGCACTTAGACAATCAAAACAACTGTATCAGATTCACCCAGGAAGAAAATCTAATTTGCCATGGAAGTTGCCATCTTTAGATCTAATGATCTCCAAGGACAAAGGTCACCTTGGCCACTCTATCTACTGGAAGCCAATACACATAGATAGGTACCTCAATGCCAACTCCCACCACCACCCACAGCAGGAGTGGGCCATCTCAGTACCCTCTACCATTGAGCATTCTCGATCTGTGATGAAGACTCTATGGAGAATAAGAAATGCCACCTTGTCGGAACTCAGCCAACTCATCACAAGAACAACTTTGTCATCAGAGCCATTGGCAGGATTCCGCTGAAGGAAAACAAGCAGCAACAGCAACTGGCTCCGAAAAGGACCATCAAGTAAACGAAACAAGGGATAGAAAAGAAGAAAGACACCCCTTTTGCTCTTCTTCCTTATGTTGCAGGTATATCCAAAAATTCAGGAGGATTTTCCCAAAATGCAACATGATGACTCTTCAACTACATCAGAAATACAGCAAATCTCCTCTGCATGGCTAAAGACTGCGTTCCAATGGAGGTACAGAGTGGCATCTACCACGTCAAGCAAGGCTACGGAGAATCCTACATCGGAAAACATCTAGAGCCATGAAATGCAGGACAATAAAACACCAAAAGCCCATCAAAAATAGGCAATTTAGCCTCTCCACCATTGTAGAACACATATGATAAGAGCTCTTGCACAAGATTGACTTTGAAAATACCAAACTATTAGCAAAAGAGAAGAATTACCACCCTAGACTCATACAGGAGGTCATTTAGAGAGCCAAAACTAATACATACTTTCAATAGTGAGGATGGCTTTTCACTCCCCAACACCTGGAATTGACTGTTTACAAAACGAACCAATGGTCAAACTGTTATCACAGGGATGAATGGATGCTGAGGACTTCCCCGAAAATTGGCACATACTAGAATTTCATGCAATTTTTCATATTCAAGCTTAACCCATGCTTCAAGTGGGGAACTAATTTTTCCTTTAAACTTCCACATTGAGAAACAATGTAGACGCAATGTAGTATGTGCAGATATATTCACACTCCCCTCCATGTGAAAGACTAAGGAGGGTAGATATATATGCTCTTCCCATCTAAGGGGTTAATACCCAAAATTTCCACCGAAATCCTGCCTTTGAAGCTCGGTAGACACCCTGTGCATTACTTTAAGAATTTAATTTTAATGAAGGAACTTTATTGTCACAAGGAAGTGAATATTCAGTTAGAGGTAAAAAATAATTCCAGCTTTTACCAAATATACTAGTACATTCACTGCCACGAGCAAATTTGCTTACAATTTCCAAGCTCAACTTAGTAGACACTTAGTCACCTATCCACAATGTCAACTTCAGGAGCTACTGTTTTGGCTCAGATCAGAAAGATGAGTCATAGTTCATCAAAAGGTTTTGTACTAAGTTATTTTATTAGCATGACATCTGAAGTACAGGCACTTTCAAAAAAAAGTTAACACTTCAGAGCCGAAATTTTTCTAAGTCCCGAGTTGACGGTGATTTGACAACGCTGCGTCACGGCTTCCCTCTGGCGGAGCCTCACGAAGTTCTAACCGAAAACAAACCCCCTTCTCTCCTCCCCCGTCTTTTCTTTCCCCATTTAGCAGAAGGGATTACTGCACGGTCGGTCTTGTTATACCCTAAAAAAGGGGGATATTGTGGGCCCTCCATGGTCGTTTCTTCCGACTCGCACTGCAAGACATTGAAGTCCTGAACACATCTCTACGCTCGCTACCGTCGCGAAAAAAACTGGACAAATTTCCAAAATAGCTTTCTTTGAGATATAGACTTGAAACTTCACATAAATACTCAGAAAATATTGCTAATTAAGGAATACAGTAGAACCTCTATTTTATGAAGTTGAAGGGACCCAAAAATTTGAGCTTTGTAAATCAGAGGGTTTGTAAATTGGAGGTTATCTTCCATTAACTCCTCTATCTCCAGAACTGATGTGTCACCAAAACCAGCTGATCTCCAACAGTTGGAAATAGTTCTTGGGGTGACACTGTCCCATGCTCAAGCAACACCTCGCACAGCATGGAGCAATGTCCATGGAGGCACATCATGCACATAAGAGGCTTGATCTGCTAAAACTACTAAAACTCTGCTGACAAGAATGCGAGTATACTTTCAATTCAATTAAACACTATGCTGTACTTAACTAGTCAAATAGTTATGTTAGGGTTGAAATCAAACTAATTACTACAACAAATAATTGTCATCTGCTCATTCTGGGAAAAAACAACAGATACTACAAGAAATTCTCTGTGGTCAGTGTATCTACATCAAATTGTAAGGATTTAAAATTACATCTCAATTGTATTGATTCGCTGTATAGCATAGGCGTTATTCCTAAGGCTAGGAGACTCACTTTAGTAAAAGGGAATGAAACAGGCATGAATTAAAAAAAAAACAGGTGAATATTTTCCTACAAATTTATATGTAATGGTATGAACTTGGCTGCTGCACCTGAATTAAGTTCTTGTAGCTGTTCAGTTGGTAGATCTCAAAATAAGGGGAATAACTAATAATAAGAGAATCAACTCATCCCGCGGAGTATTTTAAGCATATTCAGTTATGCATTAATTAACGAAAGGGGTTTATTTTGATTTGTGTTTAAAGATGCCATTTTAACATGGGAAAGCCAGGGATGCATTTTAACTAGGAAATTTCAAAACAAATTCCAACTGACCTAGTATATTTCAGTGAAAAGACCAGAAAATGCCTTTTTTGAAGAAAGTGTATGGTTTGAAATACATTTAATAATATTTCGCAGCTGATTTAAGTCAATTTTAGAACTTCACTCGAGTAAATTTGAAATTCCCTCTTTTATAATATTTGTTCTACAGTGCTGACATCTAGCGGTGATTTGCTAGAACTATTTACTCATGGCTACAGAAAGCGATCGAGACTTCTTACCTAATGACATAAAACACTTCAAATGAAAAATTAAATAATCAAATTGCATCAAGATTTGAAAATAAGTAATTTATTACTGCAAAATTAGTATTTTGTAATGAAACTAAGCTCCACACAGCTGAAGCCAAGAACTTCCTACGGGAATGCTATTTTCAAGTGTAAGGCTGAACAAAGTTCTGAATTGGAGTTGCGGCGGCTACCTTAAAGCTAATTTTAAATTATTCCAGAGAAAATATGGATCCTTTGTGACGACAAGTTAGGTATTCGCGATACACAAAATGATAGAAAAGGAATAGAAATTACCAATCACTTATCCGATTATTTTATGAACTGGGACATTGTTTTTGAGAAGTAGGCGTGGTGCCATGCGTCTTTGAAGATTTTTTCCTTGGATCATATAATTAGGATTTAATTGCGATTCGGATGATCAGTCTCTGGGATTTTTGCTACAGTTTAAGCACTGCAAAAAGGGGCCCTCTTAACTTCAGAGTGAGTTCATAGGCATACTTAATTCTCACATCGATGTGGTCAAAAGCTTTGAAAATATGCGATCCCAAATTTTAAGACTAGGAGCAGGCTGAAAAGAAGAAAATTTTAACATTTCTGCTGTATTGGCGCAGTAAAATGCTAGATTTTCAGGATGAAGTAAATAACATTCCCAATTGTGTTGGCATTTCTACGAGTTAACCTTAGCATTTACAGTTTAGGAGTCCTAATTTGAATAATAATAATAATGCCCATGAGATTATTGTTTGTTTAATACCAATTCAAATCTGTTATTGACCACGCAGCCGTTTCCCTAAAATCTGGTCTAATGTCTAATCTAACGCTTTGAAAGAAGATGTTTAAAGAATTGGCTTTTTCTACACTGCTGATGACTCGAATTCCTTTATCGTTTTTAAGTGTGTGCACTGTGGACCTATTTGCCCGAAGCTCTCTCACATATGACCAAAACACTTTAGGATTGCTATCAAAATATTCACCTATCATCTTGCTCTTTAAATGTTATAATGTTTGCCGACATGATTTCCTTGCTAATGCTCTCGATTTTTTACAGTTTTGAACTAACTCATTTTTTTCCTCTACCGATAGACCCCATCCTGCATTTTTCATCCTAGCATGGCATACTCTTTGTCGCTTTAATGATTTCCTAAACTCCGCATTATACCACCTTGGCTCTGTATTATAACTAATGAATTTACTTGGTATATATTCATTAACTGCTTTACGGGTTACCTCAAGAAATTCTCTCCACGAATCCTCTGCATCTAATCCTTTGCTTTGTTTGCTAAATACATTAAACGATTCCCATAATTCCTCTTTCATACCATCGTAACTATCCTTGCCAAATAAGTGTACCCTCTTCCTTGGTTTATAATGTCTTTCAACTCTAACAGTAAATTACCCATTTACTATTTTATGATCACTAAAGGTTGCAGGTCCTAACAAAGCTAATTGCATGCCCATGCGTCCACAACTAAATAATTATTCATATGAGAATTAACTGATCGCGAGAGCTCCTTAAGGAGGTGAGGACATTTCCGTTGGTCAAAGTGTAACTAATGTTATGATGTAATTGGTTATTCAATGCTTTTTTCCGTTCTTTAAAGGATGAGGACTGTGACAACATACGAATATTCCCGAATACCCTTTGTTTATAGGACACCTGCAGGTGGTCGCAAAATACCCCCGACTCTGGCCTTACCTGTATTCCCGACCGCGGCGTTGAGCTGCGTGTCCTCTTACCCCTGCCGAAGGATCGCCACCCACTATTCTCCTCCTACCGAAGGGGAGGGGTGGCGAGGAAGCATGGCTAGCTGGGTCTCCCTCTCAGGGGACCGCGGGTGAAGAATAGAATCGTAAATAGGAGGTATTGCGAATAAAGATCTATATGCGGACAACTTGGGTGAAACTGGTCGTATGAAGAAGGTATGAGGAATAAGATTATGCGGAATCGAGTTATAGAGATGTAGCGAGCATAGAGATGTGTTCAGGACTTCAACGTCTTGCAGCGCGAGTCGGAAGAAACGACCATGGAGTGCCCACAATATCCCCCTTTTTTAGGGTATAACAAGACCGACCGTGCAGTAATCCCTTCTGCTAAACAGGGAAAGAAAAGGACGGGGGAGGAGGGAAGGGGGCTTGCTTTCGGTTAGAACTTCGCGAGGCTCCGCCAGAGGGAAGCCGTGACGCAGCGTTGTCAAATCACCGTCAACTCAGGACTTAGAAAAATTTCGGCTCTGAAGTGTTAACTTTTTTTTGGAAGTGCCTGTACCTTCAATTTTTAAAAATTAAGGAAAAGAATGATTTTTGCTAAAAAAAGACTTTCCACAAATTCTTTCAGCTGGAAATGTGAAATACTCTCCAAATTTCTCATATACTAATCTTCATACGCAACCACCAAATCTTTTTGCTATCAAAGTTGGTTATCTTCCCCACTGAGATCTATTTTGAAGATAATGAGAGCTTGCATGGCTTCAGGCACCACATATCTGCTCATCATATCTGTCACCAATGAAAGATAACGGGTAATACAATTGAAATACCATCAGGAGCAGCTTCACTAAAGCAGCCATGGATTTAACCATTCTAGCACCAGGTCTAGTCATCTGGTATGTGTTAGCATGTTTTTAGTCATGAATTTATAAAAAAAAACAATATTGATACTCTGTTGTCAAAACGAGTTCCCCAAATGGATAAAATACTCGGGGCCAGTTTCACCAATGAAGATAATCGTTTTAACTCGGTTAATTTTTGGATTAACCGAGTTAATGTATATTTCTGTTTCACCACTACTATTAACTTGGTTTTGGAGCATTATCTCAGTCAATATTTTTACCGGAGGTTTTCGGCAGGTGAAAGCTTATTACCCGAGATAATTCTGTAGGAGCAACATGGCACGAAGGCGATTTCTTGAGCTACTTTTAGATATCGTCAAGACAATTGAGCTCAATTATCGTTATTTAAGGCAATTACTAGGTGGATTAAGGAACGCGCTCATTGATTTGAACCCAAAAGCTGATATTTTATTTATCCTAGGTTAATAAATACTACGAAAAGCACTTAGCAACAATTCTGATGAAGTCTTCTCGGGATTTCCACCAGGTTAAATATTTATATAACACCAACATTTCCACGGACGACTCATCCATCGTCCTCAGGTTGAGTGCATCTTCATCCACCCTGAAGATGATGGACAAGTTGTCCATGGAAATGGTGTTATTTAAAGGATAAATAAAAACAAATAGCATATATCTAACTTCTAAAACACTATCTTATTTAAATGTATCATGTAACATATTTTATAGCCATCATGAATTCTTGCTGAGTAATCAGGGAACGTTATAGCCGCATACAGCCATGGATACGATTCGCCTGTCGCTAAAAAATCTTAGCGAGACAGCCAGTCGGAATCGAATCGTAAAATATCAATATAATTATAAACATGTATACCTAAGGTTGATCAAGTATCTCTTGTCAGAGAAATTGCTTCTTTTGCTGTCGTGTCCGATCTTTCATAATAAATTATGATAGGCCTCACATTCCTATAAAACAGTTTATTTTGCATCAGGCCTAGTGTACCTCGACCTCTATTTCTCCTCTCTCGTAGCATGCTACGGCAAAATTGTGGCTGCCACCGTTGTAATGGAAACTGTAGCAGCAGATGCAAAAATTAAACCATATCGATTTATTATTAATAGCTCTACTTCACTTCAAATAAACTTAAACCTCAATAACCTAAACCTCAACACCTCAATTGTGTTATAGTATAGGGTGATTTGTATTATCCAATAATGGAATAAAAAATAATGCATTATAATGTGATATAAGTAACTTCGAAATCTAACTCCCTAAGTGACGATTTTTCCAGGAGTCATATAACTTACATAGATGTGTATTTGTATACTAACATTGGAGTATCCACAATAGTATTTACAAATAAGGTTCATCACTATGTGGAATGAATTTTAACGTACAATAGATGGCATTAATGAACTGAATATGTTACAGTAGAACCCACCAACCGCACATTTTCAAATTTAATGCCACGTTAATTAACGTATCCGTTATATTATTTTATACTGATACATGTACCTGATTGAATTCTAAGGTAAGAAGAGTTAATGTAAAATTCTTCGTCAATGATTTCGTAAAATAAACCTTCGGCAAGTGACCATGCTAGGGTGTAAGTGTTGGTGTGGTGGTTCCCCTCTCTAATGTTTTCCTCTTATTTGAGAGTCGAAGGGAGAGTTTCAGCAAAATGAGCATGAAAAGATGATTAGCATTAGTTATGTTTTTGATTAAATTTTATCAACGTTTTAAAATCACTTCTACGGGCACTTATTTTCCCTGTCACAATGAAAAATATTTGTAATCTAATTATTAATTTAAAATGAGATAAACATTAAAGCCCGTTTCACACGATACTTGGTCCAGCACAAGACCTAGTGTGCTAGCCACTACTTGATATTGAGGACGGAAACTAGTATGATTGGAACCGTACTGGGAGGTTTCACACGATCATCGACCTTGTGCTTGCTATGAATTGGTTATTCCATATGATTCCATACAAATTTAAAAAAAGAGAAGATCGCACAGCGCCAGTAACGTGACTTGATTGGTCGATGGCTACTGGGCTACTAGGTCCTACTAGAAATCTAGTACCGCATCAAGTACGAAATCCAGTAGCTCAGCGAGTATACTAGCTAGCATGCTTGCCAGCCAGTATACTAGTTCTGTTCACACGACACTGGAAAGCTAGCATACTAGCGAGTATACTAGACCTTGTGCTGGATCAAGTATCGTGTGAAACAGGCTTAACCAAAATCTCTCATTGACGTTTATAAACAGTTGATAGGATCTCTGAGGAAATATTGGTGTAACAATTGCAACAGGTCTGTTTAGAATGTCTGTTGGTTAGTGCAGATAACCTATGAAGGTCAAAGACTCCCACATTGACCTGCCAGTAATGACATAACACTTTGCTGATAAATTATTTTTCAGGTAATAAGTGGTAAAAATTCCGAAGACGTTATTAGGTCTAGAGCAGTTTCGGCACTAATATGATGCTCGAAAAATGCACTTGTATCCGCTGCACGCTATTTATTTTCTTTGGTTCTGGTGTAATCTGCTTTTAAAAGAAATGTATTATTTATGTTCCAGTAACTTTACAAGTGTTATAAATTATAAGGAACATATAACTACATTAGATAATTAATCAATAATAATTAAAAATAACCGGTTACTTTACACAGGTTTTAATACTCAAGAATTCATTCTGTTTAAAGTAACCGGTTAACCTAACACTGGTTTTTTTCTCTCGATATGTACTATCAATAGGCCCACCAGCCTACCATTACAGATCCTTTCTGCTGCTTTCTGCACATAACATTCAAAGAATTAATTCGATACTGCGATAATGGGAAATTTTACTATCATTGGTGAAACTGGCCCTCAGCGTTTAGATAGAAGATCTGAATTAGCATCATATGCATGCAATGATTATTATTATTCTCCTAACAAAGGCATGCTCTTTACATGACGAAATAACAATGAATGAAAAAAATTCCAATCCATAATAATATAAAAATGCTGGTGAATTCCCACTGAATAATGCTGGTGAAGTCTTCACAGGTTCTCCACTGGAACAAAAATTTGGTGACTGCCAAAATTTCCCCAGTGAGCCCACCAAGACTTCACCAGCACTTTATACCAGTTTAGGTTAAGTTGCCTACTTTAAAGAAAGATAAGCTTCCATTAATAAGATGACTAGGATGGCTGTATCAGCTGATGAATTTTCTGTGAAAATACTCCTAGAAGAATTAAAGGTGCTAGATGACAAGGAATGGCTATTCAGCAGTTATTTCAATCTTGATGAAACAGCTATTAATTAAAATGAATATAAATTGTGATGATGAATTGCAAAAATGATTGAAAATGCTGCCAAAGAAGTGGAAACTGCATCTGGCTTCAAGGCTTGTGATGCAAATTAAGAGTTAGAAAATTAAAAAGTAGTTGTTTATCATTCGTCTAATCCCAGTGCTTTCAGGGATTATGTCACTGATATGTATAAGAGAAAAACAAGGCCAAAAACTTAAGGAAAAGATCCCAAATTCAAGAGACAACAGTGCTTAGCGCTAAAGTACTCTACAAGATTCCTCATTCATGCCTGACTAGTAATTGGTAAAACCTATGTTCATATTTAATTTACAATTTCATAGGATTCAGCACTGAGAGAGACTTTGTGGAATCAAAACAGAAATCTGTGGAATTAGTAAGACGGGGTTTAGAAATCATGGGAGGAAGAAGATACAGTAATGTTATTAGAATGCTAAGAAGATACAACAAATGAAGGTTTTTTTGACTGGAAAGGGTGTTGTTTATTGAACGAAGCACAGGGGGAAGGGGAGAGATGAGCTACGGATATGTTCTGCAGGTTTACTAGCAGAATAGCAGCTGGGAAATGCCAAGAGAGTACATAATTATTTGATTAAGTAAATGAAGTTAACAAAAAATACAGAAGCAATTTTTTTACAGGCAAAATATTTTTATAATACAAGGCTGTCTACCAAAATGGATAACATAAATCCCAGTTCTTTTCAAGGTTTTCAAGGCTAATATGCAAATTTTTCCGAGATATACTCTTTAGAGAAGGAAAATATTTGACAATAAGTTGCAAACCACAACAGTGAATTGCAAAATGGCACCTTTGTAAAGAAAAATGTACCATACCAGGGATTTATAAAAATAAAAGAAACTGTTTCAATTAAAATGTGATAACCCAGAGCAATCCTAATTTCATATGTACAAAAATGATATTGCAACTTTCCAACCCCTTTACTCTTATCCATACAACAACTTGACCCCCTCATTGATAGTGTCACTTCTTGCTCTTGAGCAAGAACAGGTGGGCTTCAAGAAATCAACCAAATTCTTATATTAAAAAATGTCGAAAAATTACCAATAATTATTCCTAAGCAGGAAAGAGAATTTTAACAATTTCTCCAAAATTCAAGGCAAGTATCAAAACTGCCTGTCTAATTCCCAGTTTTAAAAGCCAAAATGAAATTCTTATCTTTTGGTTATTAGGGTTGGCAGACCCTGATTATTTTGTCATAATGCCACCATAGCTCTGCCATAGCCCAAGGGAGTATATCCAGAAATGACTGGAACATTTCATACTACCTAAACATACCACTCTAAAAATAGTTTTTACTTAATCCACCAAAAACTAAGAGTTCTAGAAATTTTCAGGCCACTGGACAAAAGGTCATTTGACCACGACCATATAGCACTGAATCAGCAACAAAGTATGTAACAATTACATACTGCCCTTACTTTGGCTACCCTCTTATTGATAGCAGTTCTACTCTCTCACAGATTCCCACTCTATTACATCCCTGTGTATGCATCAACAGAAGGTACTTACAAAGAGAAGAATTACTAGCGAGTTTCACTGAAAGTAACATTCGTTATCTATTACTTAAATTTGCACAATTTTCATCACCTACGCCACTACATGCACTCACAAATAGTGCATATTGAGCAGATGATAAATGCTTTGGATAAAATAGCTAAGACACCACAACACAACAGTATAATAATCAATCCTCACATCATAAATCACAACTGATTCAAAACATTACTCTTACCTTTGACACTTGGGCTGACTCTAGGATAACAGACACTGAATAAACCACAGGCTGAAGTTCGGGATGTGAACCAGTCACCGCAGGCCAACCTCACGACCAATGGAACAAAATAATTTTCAAGGTCATTAGGGCTATGCTGTGCAGCAATGGCCCGCAATGACTCCACAGCCTTATCCCTTACAACAGTTTCTTCAACAGTCGCCAGAGATTCCAGGGGTGGCTGGCAAAAAAAAGTACGAGTACACTTTTTAATACCAAGCACTTCATTGATTAAATATTTATTTCTCCAATATTAGATATTACATATGTTAATAGTCCCCAATTACAAAATAATTAAGGCATGACATCACCAGGCACACCAGTATTTGCAAAGTCATCATTATGTGAACCATACAAAGCAAATTGAAGTCAGGTTTCAGCACCTTGCCCCTGGTGATGGCACAAGGAGACAAAGCTTTGAGTAAAACGTAGCAATTTCGGCTTATTAACTATTATGAGCTTCTTATACCGCCAATGTTAAACCTTAACAAACCAAAAAACAACCATCAAAATACATGACTTGAACATCATAATAGGTGGAAATTCAACGAGCCGAAATTAAGTCCCAATTACTAGTCATCGATTGAGGTGCCATTTCAAGAAAAAAATACGGAGTGCGAAATCTAGAGTAATACTTCAAGGAGTTGTTTGCAGAATGCGGACAGTTCCATCAACAGCATAAGGACTACCGTTAGAAACGTTCATTGATCCAGATTAGATTAGTGGATAGTAAAAAAATAATTCATAACACGAGCATTGTTTATACTACCTCAAAAACAAACCCCTACTAAGTACATCAACTATTTACTCAACACCGTGGTGTTGACGGCAGAGAAAATACGTCACCTATACCGTACCAAATTCATTCGAAGCACAAAATGCATTTCGAAAAAACGGAATAAATAAACCAGAAAATACAAAACATCTAAAACTGTGGCAGTGCACTTACCAACAGACAATAAACGTACTCCGGGCCGCCGACTAATGGCGTAAAATTTCCAAGTTGTTCCGCCAATCCCAGCAGTACCTCATCTTCATCATAAATCGTTTCTGTCAGGAAATGTATAAGCTCACTTCGTGTTCTTTCAACTCCAAGAGCTAGTGCTATCGTTGACAGTTTTTTTATGGAATTGAGCCGGAGCTAAAAGCAATAAAAATAATCAATACATGCTCGGGATACAAGAGAACATTCGTTATGCGGCTTATGACGTGGGGAACAAGTAACAAAGAACAACATAGAAAATATTTGGCAAACACAGATACAGAAGCATATACTTTTCCTGAATTATATCTAATTTTCAAAATGATCATTTCAAACGCCAGGGGTAGGGGGCGTACGTCTGAAAATTCAAGTTGTTCAATACTTTCAAAACCCGATTGACTTCACAAGCATTCATGATTCACTGAAGGCCTTATAAAAGATTATAACTTTACCTGAACATCATCATTTTTTAGCTCGTCAATCAAAACGGCGATCGGATACAAGGAGTCGTCGGTAGTGGTATCACTGGCAGCCATTTTGTCTAAATGAACATCGATGCGTCGATCATACATATATCTCTTATATGTGTCACAAAAAATATAGCTACTTTCCTAGGCACTACAACTGTCTATTAAGAAAATTGACGTGAATAACTAAATTTCTTCGAATAGTGCAAACAATTATTGATCAACAATATTTTTTTGTCATTTCAAATTAAATCAATCTGCGCATGCGTCCAGTTGAAAATGTTTTCACGCCGTTCACGCCATCCGGTCGTTCATGGAATTTTCCGGTTTTTTTTCTTCGAGTTCCGAGAACAGAGCAGTAGCGTAATTCGTCACGAGGGGAATGCGGGGGAATGTGAAGGTGGTGATGGGGCGGGGATACTTCGGTAATTTCGTCACCAGCGGATTCGTAACGATCACGAACCGATTAAATTAAGTACGTAACTGGTAATATTGGGCATGATACAGTTAATGTTGCATGTTTCACGTTTTTAATGAATTTTCTGATAGAAACGATGAATACATTCGGTATTCCACTGCAGAATATTTTGAATGAAAGATATTTTTCTTCCATGGTGTCCTCTCGAGTTGCTCCGGGGTGTAATCTTTGGTCCTTATTAAGGCCATCGAGTGAGTAATATGGCCAACTCAGAAGGTACCTCGAAAGGAATTTTAACTTTTTGAAACCTGTTAGTTCACCCATCATTGCTATTACGACATATAGCCGTGCTTGCTAATCTTCCTCGTATCCCTTGCTCCATAAATAAGGACGTGCGCCACTAATGTTCCAATATAATCTCACTCATTGAGATCTAATAATGCCCACTCATTGGAGTGAGTGAGTAGGAATTATCAGATCGCATGTAGTGTCATTAGTTGAAAATTATGCTTACAATATGTTACCTAAAGTTCTGCGACCATTAAGGACTGATAGTGTCAAAGGTAGCTAGTGTCATTCCATATTAAAACCACCTCAGGAAACGGATAGCTCTAAACTTGGACCACCCACTCCATGTTGCATTATTCTGAGGCTATATACGCATTACATGCTTTTTTACTTAAGAGCACAATCTGCTTCTATTGGATACATAATTATGATTGGTATTCCACCAGTTTCCACCATTGGTATTCCGGCAATGGGCTGTCTTTCACATGATGTTCTTCATTAATTCTGTATACTTCCTCTCTCTCATTGTTCCATTCAAACTAGCCAGTCTTCCACCAGGTGCATATGTAATTCAAACATATTTCTGAACCAGCATCAATTTATTTGTTAGTAAACACCGTTTAAGCAATAAACAAGCACGTATAAAGCAATTAAAGCTGTCTCAAATGAGTCCCATGCTTGTAGTGGATGAAAACATTGAGTATGAAGTCTGTACTCGATCTATTAAGTTGAAAAAGCTAGCAGCTGAAGTTAGGTCAGTTGAAAACCAAAAACTTTGCTTTTGCCATTCTGCTTTATTTTATTTTTTATTTTATTTTATTTATTTGCTTTAACGGGCAAAACGCCCATATTACCATACAAACACATTATAAAAATAATAAACAAATCAGTACCATAGAATCATAAGTTATGAAGTCATAGAATCAGAAGTTATAAGATACAATAATACAACCCTAAACACATTATAAAATACAATTATTTGAACATTCTCAGTACCATAGTATCAATATAAAATACAATATTTACGTCACAATAAAATACAATATGTACGTCACAATAAAATACATCACAATAAAATGCAGAAAAACATCATTGACAGATGTCACATTCCTTATAGCATACAATCTTTAAATTCTTAATTTGGATAACAGAAGAGTTAAAAATATCCAGTGAATTCCCAAGGAGGTTAAAATTCCTTAATATTCTTTCAATTGGGGCACCACGTCCATAAGAAGTCCTGTGGTAATTGTTCGAAAACACCATGTAATTCCTAGTATTGTGAGATGGGACTCTTAGATTTACAGACCCAAGAAGATCTGGAGAAACAATTCTATTATTTAAAAGTTTATACAAAAATAATAAGTCAGCCTTAACACTTCTATGGGATAAAGTATCCAATTGTAGCATACAAAGTATTTCCCCATAATTGACGTCCAGAGAGAATCCCTTGATTTTAAAATTAACATACCTAAGTAATTTGTGCTGGATTCTCTCAATACGTTTGAGTTGTGTACTCTTGTATGGCCACCACACAATGGAGGCATATTCAATTACCGGACGTATTAAGGTAGTGTACAAATGCCCAATAATGTCGATGTGAAAATTCCTTGAGTTCCTAATCACAAAGCCGAGACTTTTCATTGCTTTCTTTATAACATAGTCAAGATGAAAGTTAAAACTAAGTTTACTGTCAAATAAGACACCAAGGTCTTTAATTTTATCCACATTAGTTATTACCTTACCATCAAGAGTATAATAATTGATATTAGGTGAAACTGATTTGCTAAATGAAATACAATTGCACTTAGAAACATTGATGCACAAACCATTTTGTTGACACCAAAGGGAGAATCTATCCAAATTTTCTTGTAGATTATTGACATCATTCATATTGTCAGCAACAGAATAAATCTTTAAGTCATCGGCAAACATTAAAAATTTAACACCGGAAAAAATAAATGACACATCGTTTACAAAAAGCAAAAATAGCAATGGACCCAAGTGAGAGCCTTGAGGGACCCCGGATAAAGCAATCATTTCATTGGATATCTGGTGATTGATTTTCACAGAGAGCCTTCGATTTGAAAGATAATTTTCTAACCAGGATAACAAACAGCCTGAAAATCCAATACCCTTCAGTTTTAGTAATAGTAACGGAATGTTGACTGAGTCAAAGGCCTTACTTAGGTCTGTATATATTGCATCAACTTGATGCCCATTTTCAAGATTCACTTCAATGAACTTACGATATTCTAGTAAATTAGTAGTAGTTGATCGACCCCTCATAAATCCATGTTGTGAATCACTGATCAAGTTTTTAAAAAGAGGAGTCAGCTTGTTTACTACCAGTTTTTCAAACACCTTGGGTATAGATGACTGTATAACCACTGGCCTGTAGTTCTTAACATCTCCTATGTCACCAGACTTAAATATAGGGACAATGAAGCTTAGCTTCCACATGTGATGATAAATACCAGAGGCGAGTGACTTATTGAAAATCATAGTCAATGGGTAAGCCAAAAACATACGGCACTCTTTCAGTATAGATGCTGGGATTCCATCAGCGCCAACACTTTTGTTGCAATCGAGAGACTTAAGAGCAGAATTAACTTCCATAACAGAGATTGACAAATCTGGTAAATTCATTTGGTTGAAATACTTATCGTCATAAGAGTATACATTACCTGAAGAATACACACTTGAGAAATGTTTAGCAAACAAATTGGAAATATCAAAAGGATTATCTGCTTGCAGGCTATCAAGACTCATTGTTTTCGGCCAACCATTTGAAGATCTAAGAGTTTTAATGTAATTCCAGAAATACTTAGGATTTCGTGACAGGCTAAGTTCAATATTTTTAATATGACCCATATAGCAGTCTCTGAGTAGATTCTTGACACTTGCCCTAAGTTTAGAAAAATTGTTGTAGTGAGTTAATAAACCCGTCTCCTTATAACGCTTATGCGCAATCTTCTTTTCAGTTATGAGATCCCGAACCTCCTTAGAATACCAAACAGGAAATTTCCTTTTTTTAACATTTACAATGGGTACATATATTTTGATGGAATTTAATAAATACTCATAAAATTTGTCCACCAAGCAGTTGAAAGGTAATACCATAAGTGAAGGCCAGTCAATATTTGAAAGGTGAGCAGATAAACCCTCAAAATCACACTTCTTAAAATTAAGCACTTGATGAGTATATTCCACCTGTTCATTGGGGGATTGGATGAATGTAGTTAGTAACGGCGGGTGATGTGAATCCGGTTCAACCAAATGGTCCTCACATTCATCCACAGTGATTTTATCAAATGAGCTAAAACATAAATCTAGCAGTCTATTGTTCTTATTGCACACGTGGTTAATTTGTCTTAAATTTAAAGATAAAAAGGTATCATGGACTAGCTCAGATGCACTTGAGTTATGTACCTTAAAAAATTCAGCACCGTTTACCATAGATATGTAGTCGGGCAAATTAAAATCACCTATAAATAAAAAATCACAATTAGGATACATGTAAACTACATTCTCCACTGTTTCACAATATTGTCTATATGTATCCAACGTAGAGCCAGGGGGAATATAGGCATTACACAGAATCACTTGACTTAAGCCAAAAGTAACACTCAAAATAACAATCTCCAAATTATTCACAGGTAAAATTATTTGTTTGGCACAAAAGGTATTCTTTACCGCTAGGAGCACACCACCACCTCTTCCTTTACCCGTTGCACTCACAGACCTATCACAGCGAAATATCACATAATCTTGCAAACCCAGCTCCGTGTCAGATATACTATCCACTAACCATGTCTCAGTTAAAACAAGAATATCATAACTGTTAATCAAAGGAACACTACATCGAAAATCATCTAGTTTACTACGTAATCCCCGGCAATTTTGATAATACATCATACATGAATGCACTTTTGGTTTCAATAGTTTTTTGACAAGACCGGAACGATTTTTGGGTTCCCAGAGACATACCTAATAGTGACATCCTCACCATTTTCCTTACGAGTTTGCAGTTCCAATCTAAGTTTATCCAAAAATTTACGTTGCGCCGGAGTCTTATCAGAGCTAATGGACAACCTCGATCCTGCTGTTACCTTGCTCTTTGATTTAAAAATTTGAGCAACTTCCCTCACTGAGTTCAAAATCACTTTCACCGGCCTAGGTTTGTCACCATTTGAATTTTTACCCAGCCTCGAAACCTTGATGTCATTGACACAAACTTCACCCACCTTTGTCAGGAGTTGACCAACACTGTTTTTATCCTCCGCAATCCTACTGTCAATGTTGTCGCACTTTGACTCCGGCATATTATATATGATAATATTGCACTCACGGCGTCTTCTATCTTCTAGTTCCTGAGCAATAACATCCAAGACTTCTTCATTCGACGATACATTCGTTCCCGAGACCATCTGAACCTTTAAATTTTCAATGTCACGCTTCATCACATCCATCTCAGTTTTAAAAAGAGACAACAAGTCACGTCTTACTGTCTCCACCATCTCATCAAGGTTCGTGCTATAATTTAAAAATTGCTCACAGCGATCACAGAGAAATTTCAGGCGCCTATCTTTGACCGTCTTAGCCGAAATCTTGTCGGCGTCAGCACGCGAGAGGCCTGAACACAGAACGTGTACCGGCAAATTACACTTATCACAAGCGATCTCCTTCTCGTTTTTCACTAGCTGGTGACAGTGAACACAATTTAGATGAGAATTACTCCCCATTTTTCTATATAAATAAAATTTCAGAAAAATAAATGGGAGACTCACAGGAGCACGTTCTACTTCAAGGAAACCGGAACCGGAAGTTTCCTTTAAGTGGACTTTAACTAATTCATTAGTCACTCCTAAAACCTTATCATTCTATTGACTTATGGATAAGTTGACCTGAAAGGCACGGCAAGTACTTGCCGTGACGTCACATATTGATACAATTCTAAACACATTAACAGGCGATTTCTGTTAGAATTTTCTTTCCTCATGGATGGATGAAACAATATTGCCTTATATCCCACATTAACAGACAACCTACTCCTGGAGCAGTCTTATGAAGTCCATGCACTTTTGGTTTATATTGGGTTCACTCTTTTTGTGTCAAATTCCTCTATGAGGGGGTGAAGAAATGTTTTGTAAAAAAGTAAAATTCATAGACCATAGCACACTTGCCAGGTGTATACCTATTTATAAATATATCTGTTAGTATTCATTATCAATTCTAAAATTACTTGAATGCAGGATCTTCACTCTCTCTTTGTCTCAACTTTTTTTTCCAAATGCCAGTAATGAGGTCTGCCGGTAATGAGGGACTCTGAATTGAGTCTTCCTTCAGCTGATGCTCAGTCTGAACTGAAAATCAACTTTTTTGATTGCCATTTAACTACATTTAAATACAAGCTTTGCATTTGACTTGCCCCAGCTAAGATGGTTAACAAGTGTCAGGTTTCAGAAAATATAGCATACGTCTTTCATGTTGGGAACCATTCAATTGTTGAAATAATGTTACATTCTTTTGAATAGCTAAATTTAAAATGTTTATACTAGATACTCCAAATGATCAGAGAACTACCTTCTGCCCAAAGTTATTTGGATAACTTTACATCTCTATGCATGCCTCAAAATTCTAACAACTATATCTCCTATGTTCTAACGAATGTATTTGTCCACATCTGACTAATTCTTCCATCCCAGATATAATTGAGCTTTCTGCACACGCACTTAATTACTTCAATTATTTTATTGGACCTACCCTGAAAAAAATGCAAGAGAGGTATTCTTCTTTGTACTAAATGGTATCTATTGACAATATCAGGTGCTGAAAATAGAATTACCAGTTTTGTTGAATACTCACTATTCTAAGACCATAATAGACTATCTCACCAAACCAAGCATGTCAACATTGTGAGAGTGGAAACCAGTCACTTAGCTGATAAATCCCTACAGACAGCATAACTTCCATTAATCATCATGTAGTTTCACCAACAAGTAGGTCTAGGTAAGGAAGTTAATCCAAGAGCTTTTGACACCACTGGCCAAGGTTCTACATTACTGTATAATGAAAAATTTTGGGGGTAAGACACAAGGTGTGCTCAGAAAGTAATGCAATTTTTTGGTGCTGGTACTTGAAATGGTCACCGAGCATTCTAAGCAGTTGAGTTAGGTTGGGAGGACTCCCCTTCAAAGTGATGCCTTGTCAAGTCTGCTCCGAGCAGTTGGGGTGTCAGGATTGTTGTCTCCGCACACTCCTGTTTAGTGCCTGTGTCACGAAACGTGATGGAATCATCTCTCAAGCAACATTATGCGATAAAGTTGTGCTCGAAACTGAACAAATTTCTTGCGGAGACCCACAAAGTGATTGTGCAAGTTTATGGGGGCAGTGCTCTTATCATATTTGCAAGTTTCAAGGTGGTTGAAAGCGTTTAAGGAAGGCCGGGAAGAGGTGGTCGACAAACCCCGAGCTGGACAGCCAACAACCAGCACAACCGATGACAATTTGGCCCATCTGCTCGATCTGTTAAATTCTGACCATCGGTTGAGTGTCCAGATGACTGCTGAAACCCTCAACATTCCCAAAGCAATTTTAATACGAACTGGTGACCAATAAATTGAACATGAAGGTGTATGCCAAGCTGGTTCCCAAGCTGTTAACAGATGATCAGAAGAATCACCGGTTGACTGAACTTCTCATGCCCATGGAAATTGAACCTCATTTTTTGGACAATGTCCGGACATGGTTCCAGCCTACTCCTTTCTCTTCCTGAGGATCAAGACCATCCTGAAAGGAATCCATTTTGGGTTGATTGAAGCCATCGAAGAGGCCGTGACAAGGGCCCTTGCAGAGGTCCTCGTTGAAGCCTTCCAGGACACGTACCGTGTGTGGCAGAGTCACTGGCAAAAGTGTGCGGATGTCCAAGGGAACTACTTCAAAAAATATAAAACATTTGTAACAATATATTCAATAAATATATTGATTATAAATAATTGCATTACTTTCTGGACACACCTTATATATTCTAAATATTTCTGTTGGAAGATATAGCTGTCCCATGACATGGGTCATCGAAGGAATGGCCTTGTTGCTAGAAATTAATGGTTTGTGGCTCTCTTGCATTGACTGAGTTTCAAATTGCTTCAACTACAGATAAGGATTTCTCCTGCTTCGGTAACATTTAAGGAAATGACTTGCAAATTTTATTGGCCAAATTGCAACATATCTCCTTGCTAACATCCTCATAGTTTCCTTCACTGTCAGCCTCTTCATGTCTGCTGTAGACACACATTTCACTTGCATGCATTCTGCATGGAGTATATTGTTCAAGTTGATACCATGAGTCATAAGCTGTATGTTGTTATCACTGTTGGCAATGGCACTGCTTTTTCACTCACACTCGGTGTACCAGTTGCATCGCATCACTTTTGCTTCCTTGTACGTGCTACCACCTTAAATGCATAGGTTCATATTGCTCAGATGGCAGTTTTGCTGGAGTTGCTGTCAGCATCCTCAGGTCAAGACTTGACCTGAGGAGGAATTGAGAATGTTGACTGCAACTCCAGCAACTGTCATTGGAGAAATGTAGACCTATGTAGGATATACTCCATAAGAAATTCCAATCCAACGATTCACCACAAAAGTCTTCATTAAGATTTTACTGTACATGTTTATTTAATGCATTGCTTCTTCTCCTAAATTATTATGCAGGTGGTTACCACTCATTTTAAAATCAAAGTATGATAATACTTAATTGCAGGTAAATTCTGTCGTTCAAAAATTAAATAAAACTCTTTATTTTTCATTGTTACAGATCTCATGATAAAGCAAAACAAATTTTGGAATTTTCAAGCCATATACTATATACATGCCTTCTTTCGTCAATTGCTCCCAATTTTAATTTGGTGGTCCCTTAAAGAAGTTAATGCATTGCAGATCTTCTCTGAGCTGTGTGCAAAGTTGTACCAACAAAGATAACTGGTCTGCAGTAATAATAACACATGAGTTACCAACCAAACACTTACGTTGAACTACAAATTTTTACATGGGTAAATAATATCCTCCACAAATAGGGCATCTTTATACTGAAATTAAAGCAGGGTGTGGTTTGCTAGAGTGTGCGATCCTGAAAATAGATGATGGTAGATTTCAGTAGAATCAGAATTTTCAACCTTTTGCCATTTAGGCATATGACTTTTGAAACCTGAAGGACTCTCATTGACTGCAGTATATGTTACTTCTCAATCAATAGAGTTGGTTCTCGTACTTTAAAGTAGGTATCTAAAATGATCTTGATGTTACCCAGGAAATAAAAAAGAACTCTTATGGTAAGCATTCAGCTGTAAAATCTCATCTATAGCACCATAAAATTTGAAAAAGCAAAATATCTGATCCTCAGAAGCATGCACACAATAAGAAGCCTTCATTACTCTGTGCAAATTATAAACTGGTGCCACTCCTGAAACACTCCATTATACATATCTTTCTATTAGGGAAAAATCAGCTAAAATACATTGTACTGATTTACAACAGGTAAGTGGAATAGAAGCAGACAATTATAGACAGTAAATTTTCACAAAAATATAAAATCAATTGCATTTAGTGATTCAAATACATGATTCGATTTGAGCATGATATTTTTGAATGGTGGAGATTTTGTTTCTTTGTTCAATCTCAGCAGATATGTTCTTAATGTATGTTATTGCCTTTCAGATTTCTGTACATCTCCATGTCTATTTCATGAAAGGTGTAGATTTGATGAAAGAGAAGCTTTTGAGTCATACATCAAATGAAATGCATTTCGAAATAAATTTCCTCTATGTCACTAAACTGGTGAACACACTGTCTTACATACAGTGAAAATAGTTTGATTTTGCATTGTTTCACACCACTTCATTTGTTTGTATATAGTTGATAACTTCTATCTCAAGCTGTTCATCTTCTAAGATTGCCATAGATGAGCTTTCTTTTCTTAAACGCTTGGAATATAACTCCCATGCAGTTTCCCAACATCTTTTATTTATTTTTAATGCATGTACTAGGCATTCAGCTTCAGGAAACATTGCTGCTAGTAACCTAAAATAAATGTGAAATAGGTATTAGGCCAAACACAAGTGTACAACAAATCAGCCAGACACAAAGGCAGATTGATACTCTCATTGCAGAAATACGTATTAATTATCAAAGGCTAAGGGCTTCAGTCAATAAGGTGCATGCTATCATGATTGGTGACTTAGTTTTTAAATTGACACCTGGAGGCATAAACATAATCACATAAATCTCGAACCACCAGTTTAATTCGAATTGCATTAAGGTTTTCAAATGATTGATTCCACTAGCAAAGTTATTTTTGAACAATTCATAAAAAACGGCTCTATATTATTTCTAACATAATTGAACTAACCTGGAATAAACCTAAATTACTTGCTATAGTATACATGCCATATATAAATGCCAACACATGTAGAAGAAACCCAGGAAATACAGAAAAAAGTGAGCAAACTAAATTGTTCTTGTCACCAAGTTTTTGTTTATTAGGCATATACCCCACAGAGCAAGTGTCAAAAAAACTGTATTATCAAATTGTTTTTGTTCAGAATGTCCTCAGAGTGCATCAGAAGTTTTTTCCCAAAGCAAATAGTATAATATTCAAATCTTTATACAGTAAAATTGTATTTTTAGATTTCATGGAACATTTTTACAATAATGTATAGGAACAATAGGTATATATGTATAGGTCGAAGGTGTTGGCATCGAGAATCGATTTTTCAGGAATTGGAATCTGTATCGAGATACAATAAATTTTAAATTTTGGTATCAACTCATCTCTAAGTATAATACATTACTTATTGTTAATATTTCATTATTTTTATGTAATCACCTTTTTGTACATCACTTTACATATGTCTGCAGATAGAATGAGAAAGGTCAACAGCTATTGGGTCTTCAGCTTGATGAGACTCTTGACTGGTCAACTCATATTTTTGAAATGAATAAGAAACTCTCAGTTGGTATTTATATGATAAGGAAACTTTCTCCTCTTGTTTCTCTCAATGTTCTAAAAACTGTGTACTTTGCCAAAGTACACTCATTATTGTCCTATGGTACTATGTTTTGGGGTAACTCCCCTACTGCAGCTAAGGCCTTCTCCCTACAGAAACAGGCCATTAAGGCCATCTGTAGAGTTCCAATACGAATGAGTGGTCGGCCACTGTTTGTCTCCCTCAGGATCCTCACACTTCCATGTATTTATATTCTCACATGTGCCATGTTTGTGAAGTGTTATCCACATTACTTTCACATTAACTTTGAATTTCCAGTCATGACACTCGCTCGAAAAATGACATTCATAGTCATCTTTATTCATTTAGCCTCTGCCAGAAAGGCCCCTATTACTCAATTGCTGCAATTTGCAACAAGCTGCCCTCTGGTTTAAAATCCCTTACCTCACCAATGGTTTTTAAAAATAGATTGAAGATCTTGCTATATAGCAAATGTTACTATGGTGTTCAGGACTTTTTTAATGATATTTTGTAATCTGTGTTTTTACTGTACTTCCACGTCTCTGTCACTGCAATCTGTATTTTAATTGACGAAACCCATGGACAATTGTATCCCTACGGTGTTAATAAAATATTATTATTATTGGTTGCTGGTAAAGCTGAGTGACATTCAGTGGCGGATTTAGGGGGGGGGGGTCACAGGGGTCATGACCCCCCCCCAAATTTTATCAAAAAATTTTAATTTTTATTAGTTTCATAGTTTTTGTATCCTTGAAAAGGATTGCCGGCCCCGGTGGCGGCGGGGTAAATCCCTCGCCTGTCGATCCCATGGTCGCGGGTTCGAATCCCGCCCGGGGAGTATTTTCACTTTCCGGGGCATGGATGTTTGTACCGTCCAACATGTTCATTGGAAGAGAGGACTTTGAGTCCTGAAATTCGCATGTTACAATAAGACAAATAAATAAATAAAATAAAATAAATAAAGGGAGTGTATATGCAAATGCATGGCTACAAGTCCCAAACGTGAGAGAAGTTTGAGTTGTCTTTATCGTAGAGCGTAGCACTCCCTACTGTAAAAAACAAGCTCAAAAATAAAATAGGCTGTTAGGCATTAGGGAGAATGGATTTGGGTGCCTAAAATTTAGCTGGCGAACCTAAAAGGGAGCATGAATTGGGACATCCTTACGCAGGTATTGCTATCTGCTGGGATCGAAACCGATGAAAAACAAGAGAATGTGAAAGGGATGACCAATGATGTACAAAATCTTACACAATCCATATTGTTAACTTTCTCATGCCATTGTGTAAAGAGAATTTAATTTGATTTTAGGGTACCGTAGATAAGCATCTTGTCATATTTTCCGTAATTTAAATAATATATTTATTTTAATGTAGAACGATTCGGCCTTCTCCTACTTCTGAATGAATCTCTCCGTCATGTCACTACTCCCTATAACGGTATATAATGTGATAAACGAATCAACTCGACTAATTATAACAATATCAACAAACTTTCAGCCAAAATACTTTCCCTCGTTGGTAGCCGTCTTCATCGAGTCCACTGCTCTCACTTTGAATGCTTTAAATCATGGGAAAAGGATGCACGGGTCGATGCCCAAATCTGAAATAGGTACCTAAATCCGCTCCCTTATGATGCCTAACGAGTTGAGACACCCTTCCAAGATGGCGTCCTCCCTAAATTCTGGGATGGTACCTATCTGGTGCATTGGGACACAGCTATAGAGCCCGCATAGTCGGAAGTGCCTCAGTGCTTTCGGCAATGTTCGGCAGTTTCCGATGTCTCGTGATAAGCTCGTGGAGCTCGACTGACAGACAAGTGAGTCTTCACCTACCCTTGAATAGTAGGAATAGCCAATATATGATATAATATGGAATAGCAGGGTCGCACCAGGCGCGTAGCCAGGGGGCTTAGACCCCCCCCCTGAAATTTTTCATAGGTGAGGAAAAAGAGAAAATAGGCAGGATAAGAGGAAGCCTATAAGACCCAAGCAGCATCGTATGGCAGTTATACGTCGGCCCAATGTCATTTTGACGTCACCAATGTCGTTTTAACATCGGATGATAATTACGATATAAAAATGACACAAATTATTCCTTTCTCCGATGTAAAATTGATATCGTCGATCGTATCTTGAATTGATAATTAATATATATCGTTTTCCGATGCAAAGATGATGTCAGCTTAGCTGACTAATAAAGGGTATAAAAATGATCATATTTTTCTGGTCGCTGGATTTTATAATTTTGAGTAGTCATTTTTTCCCCGACGTCAGAGAGAAGAAAGTCAAAAGTTTGTGATTGGTCAGAACATCAGAAACCACTTGGAAGCCTACATATAAAATAAGAAATATGACTATTTAAGGATTCGATAACACAGAAAGAAAAAACACGATCCTGCGTTATCATGTTTCGCTTCCACTCCATATTGCTTGAATCTTCAGAATTAGTAAGGATTCGATGTTTGCTTACAAATTGCCGTTCATGCGGCAGGCTTGGAATATCCTACATTTACCGCCAAGTGCGGCTTTAGCGCTGGATGGGGTTCACCTTTGGTCGTGGCTTCTTTGAAGCCCTTTCTCCCTTACATTGCCATCCTTGATGGACCGCGAGGGCTCAATATCTAGTACCTTGAACCTCGGTGATTGTGCCTTGCGAATTAGGGATCCTGGGTAGCGTAATGGTCTGAGCAGCCAAAGGTCCGTGGTTCCATTCCCGGTCCAGGCGAATTTTTTTGCATGGCAATTAATGTGAACCCCCCACATTGGGTTATAACTCCAATAACTTCAACAGAAAACGAGTTTGAAATATTTTATTACAATGATAACGCTTAAAGTTGCGTATCTTTCAGTAACTTTCAGTAACTAAATCTTTCAGCCGTATAGTGGTGACATATGTCTTTTTATCATCAAATTAATATTTGCCCAATATCGTCAGCAAATGTCATTTTTATAATGGCAAATGTTATCACTTTAGACATTTGCCGATATCGGTAGCCAATATCGGATTGACCAATAAGTGATATGTGACGGTGTAAAAATGATATTGGGCCGATATCATGATGCTCCGTGGGAAAGGCTACGTTGTTGCAGAAACCGCGGACTCCTCCTTTAGACTACCAGTTCCCTCATAACTAAGTAATGAAGAAAGGAAAGCCTACAAAAAATATGCACAGAGATCACATCTTGACAAGTTCCACTGGCTTTTGCTGTCTCGTAAAGACAGGGGGCTGTACTTAATATTGTGTACTTTTTTCATCTGGCTTAGGAAGTGTCCACCACAACGTGACTCCACTTAGGAAATTCGTTAAGGAACCCCTTAAAAAATTTGATAATCTCTTATGAGAAAAAGGTGACCTCACCACTCACGAGGAAAACCGATTCCATGTATCTGCAGTTGACAATGGAAAAGACTTTTTACTAACATGCAATGAACCATCTTTAGAAATAAACAACCGACTAATGGGATCTGGTTGGTGTGGTGGCTAGAGTACTGGCCTCCAATCTCGAGGGCCCAGGTTCGATTCCTGGCAGTGGCAGATTTTTCAGTGGAAAATCGGTCCCCACTTGCGTGCCTAGTGGAGGGCATTTCAAGTCCAGTACTCCGTCCGTCGGATGGGACGTTAAACCATGGTCCCCTTGGCGCCTAGGGCATTTCAAGTCCAGTACTCCGTCCGTCGGATGGGACGTTAAACCATGGTCCCCTTGGCGCCTTTCGTTAAGAGTAGGCTAATGCCGACACCGGGTTTCTCTCCACCCTTCTTCCGTTTCCTGAAAACTTCTACTATTACCCAATTACCACCCTATCCTAAATGGCGCAAATGACCTCAGCTGACGGTTTTTTTTTAACATTTTTGTATGCAATTATTTTCTAGATTTTCCCACTTGCGTAATTTGAAAAATCTGATCATGAGTTAGCTTTCTATAAATTCTTTTGTTTCATGATACTGATGATACCGTACAGCAATATTAGCACCCAACTCAAACTTTTTAGTAAGCCCCTAATTAAACAGATTATTTAACTTTGATGTATGTGCTTATCATCACTGTAAACCTTTTCCAATGAAATTTTTTCACATTTTCTGTCGTATGAAAGATTAATATTTTATAATTATTTTAAACTTCAAGTTGGCTTTTTATTCCTTCTCCATTGTTAAACTTCTTAAATGTCTAAAATTGTTCAATTTCATCTGTTGTTAAGAATACAAATGAAATTTTAGGCTCCAAAATGGGTATTAAAAATGTACACGGGAGAACCCTCCTCTCTCCCGTGGGGGGGGGGGGGTATTCCAAACTCCCTGGACCCAGGTCATGACCCCCCCCCAAATCTGATGCTGAATCCGCCCCTGGTGACATTGTCGCATTCAACATATCCACCACTATATTCAAATATCCACTGACCAGTCTCATTCTGACCCTGACAAGTATGAACTGATAAGAGAGAGATGATTACTACATATATGTTCTTAACAATAATGTGTTCAAATACTTGGATATCTCAGGATTACAATGTGATTAAGATTGCATTTATTCAGCCTCATAGAGCCAAACTTCTGATAAAGATGACGTGTCTTTTCTAGGTCAAAAAATTCTGAAATTTACACAAAACACACAACTTTTTATTTATATCATGCTAAAATTTGAATTCAATCAGCTGGAGGACTTTTAATAGTTAATTTTTTAAAGTTGACATAAGTACTTCTTCAACATGTAAAAAATAGGCACTTTTTGTGTTTCAACTGTAATTAAAATATTATATATATTTTTAAAAAATTTAAGTGTGCATGGAAGAACAAAGAATCAAATGAGAAAAAATATGGTATAGTAGAATATTTGGGTCGGCAGTAGTAAGGAAACGGAATAACTGGGCCAACTGCCATTTTTAGATGTGACGGTCAGCAGCAAAGTAGAAAGTGTAGGGTTTCAAGTTTGACCCAGACATTCTGGGATTCCAGAAGCATGTCTGGAGTTAGAGCATGAATTCAAAATTGAGTTAGATTTATGTTCTGACCCTTGAAAGGGGAGCTGATGGCAAAATTGTAGGCTCCTTCTCTCCCAAACGTGAAACTCTTCTCGAAATTCTTCTATTAGAGTGGGTAAGACCCTCAAGAATTCTATGTCCTCTGGCTTGAGACAATGATAGTTATCTGGTTTGACAACTTCGTAGCAAGATACTTAGGCTTCCCTGCGTATTCGATCCTTTGGTTCGTTTGTATAAAATTGCAATAATCAAGGGAACATTTCCCTCTAGGTTATAACTGAAGGTGAAGTTCTGAAAAGTAATGAGGGTCTAAAGGGAGAAATTCCATGGCAAATTAGGAGCCAAATGAATGTAGCCTAACTAGAATTCAGAGTGTAAGTAGCATTGCCACAGGCAACAACCTCCCATGTTCTTCCACAGGAAAAAAAATTTATTTTCATCTCCTGCACCGTTTTTTTAAATACTTCCCATACATTTTCACAACAAAAATGGAAGAAAATATATTAGGGGTGTTCAAATGAAAAGGTACGAAACATCGTAGCAATCAAACTGGTCGAAATTTGAATATGTAGCTTTGGGATAAGGTAGTGAGACATATAGGGACATCTAAAATGTGTCCGGCATGGTTATGCGCAAACATGGACACCCAAACATTACGCAGGAGAGAAGCAGGCAGTTGTGTTCTGTCCAATTGACAGAGCAGCTCTGACGACGAACTGAAGGACACAGTGGAAGACTGGCTCCTGTCACAGCCACAGAAATTCTGGGAGCAGCGAATTCTTCAGCTCGTGAAACAGTGGGATATTTGTGCTCAGGCCTCAGTGTCATTTCATAACTTTTCATTTGAACACCCCTTATAGTAAAACTCAGTTAAAATTTCACGTCATAATCGTAAGATTTTGATGGATTTTGTATCACATTTACAACTAAGTTTTATGAAATACATTTATAATCTGCATCCATGCTTTATGAATTTTTGAAAATGAGAAATGGCTCTTCTTGTAGGAAGATTGTAAAAATAGAATGTATTATATGCTTACGTAAATAATGGATGGACAATATCATTCAGGAACTGGAGTTGTAGAAATGGTATGCAGGCTTTCTCTCTGTCCATCATTTCCGACGGCCTGTTACCCATTGCTTTTTCTAAGTCTCCTTGTGAGAAAAACTCCATATAAATCAATTCCTGCAGTCAAAATTGGATGAAATGTTAATGGAAGATAGTTTTAGAAATTGGCCTTATATTTACTCTCTATTGAAAAATATGTACTTAAAATGACTCTTGTACTTACGCAGTATGGTAATTATATACATTTATAGGTATATTCAAATTTCAAACATTATTTAACTTCTATCAATCAAAAACAGGGATGAAACGTTTCATTGCTCTGGAAGCCTAATGTTTTTCTGAGAAAATAAACTAAAACTACATGTACTATGTTAGAGAGAATTTAAGTCTTCTTACTGCATTAACTGAAGTCCACTACCAAGTTTTATTATATATAGGGGTTAGATATATAATGACTTTGAGGCATAAACAAAGCAGTATTTCTGGCTATGCAGTTACATGGACAAGAGAGATTTAATAATTCATATACAGAAATGATTCTAAACAGCCAGCAATATAATTACGACCATGCTTATTGCTCATCAGCAGAGATTGTCTCCATGAATGTTATTGACTCAATTACCTACCTCAGTGCTATCATGTTATGGCATGAAATAATGATTAAAAATTACTTAGTATCCCATAGAAAAAAAATAATATTTACAGTAACTGTCTTTTTGTTCTGAAGACACGCCCTAGATGAGGGGTGAAACTTGTCAAAAATATACTAAGAATATGACAAATTTCCGTAAATAAAATGAAGCCATTAATATAAGTCAGGGAAGCCTTATAAGTAGCATTAGAAAACATTTTAAAAACACATGCTAAGGACTGGCAGAAAATATGCAGTGGCTGGAAAATTTGAATGGGAATGTTTTGAATACGTAGTTGACTGCATCTGTTCAACAATATATTCCACTCTTTTATCACTTAAGTAAAATTTGCTGAAGTAGTGCAAGGAAGACATTGAGGAAATTGGAGGAAGGCACTGGAAATGCAAGGCATGAGAATAATCATAATATGTGCGCGTGGTCATGTGTGGTACATATAGTTTCACGAAACTTCATGAGGAGATAGACTGCAGTTCACAGGTTTAAGTGTTGTATATCTTATTGGTATTATTTTGGGACTTCAACCCTTCAGCTGTGGCAAACGTACATGTATGTATTCACGGGCAACTGCGGGAGAAACATCCTCATTCATTAGACCATGTCCTGCTTCCAGGGCCCAGAGCCCCTTACTATTTATACGACCCAAACTCTTTCTTAGCAGTGGGGATCCATTTGCCTTTCTCACTCCTCACCTGAACCGGTTCCTCCCCCCCACTCATTAAGTTTCAGATTCGAACTCCATGAGGTGAAATCATTCCCTCATTGCACTTGCTTGATGAGTTTTGGTGGTAATAGTTGTCTTACATGTGTGACCGGCAGCATTACAAAAACTTGTCTGCTGCGTTTTCCACTTTTTAAGTGTTTGAATACTTTGATCTATGCAGGCAAAAATCGATGGATTAAAATGGTGTTTGGAATCAAATTAAACAGAAAATGAATGTATTTTACAATGACAATGAAAATTAATGTAATATTTTCTTTCAAAAATTCTGAATAATTAAAAAAAATATTGCTGTAGTTTACAGAACCAATAATTAGTCCACATCCTGCGGTCACCAGTGGCCAATTCAAGGGGTGAGAGAAAAGGAAAGGTAGCAAAGGGATTCAATGGGTCTTCTACCTGTTCAGCCTCTCCTAACAGAGGTCTCTGGCCCCTTTTCTTCCACACAGAGAGGTAGACAAAAAATCTAGCTGCCACAGCTGAAGGGTTAAAAATCAAACTTCTTCTGCAGGAACTTCTTAACAGGGTTCTACCATATTTTTCCATTAACATAGCATGACTACAATTGGATCATTACTTTTTCATGCAGAACCTGTCAAGTTCCTTCTAAAGATATAAGAATACTGTTATCTACTTGATGTTTCATTTTGCCTGATTTAATGATATTGAGAACAAATAAGCCTAGTAGCATTTCACTAGGCATACTGATACGTATTTCAATAGGTCCAACAGTATATAGTTTTTTATTCACTAATGTTTTGGTTCCTGTATTTTGTGTGCAGTAATGAATTATTATTCTCTCACAGAATCAGCAACAGCTCTCCACATATATGCATACTTATAATGACTTCAATTTCATTCTGCTTCCCCATACCATTTGATCATATAGTATATGTATGTTGATGGAGATATGAAGTGAATCCAGAGCTTAATGTATACCTGTAAGACTTCAGGCACCCAATAAAATTATGTTATCTCTTGCCTTGGTAGCTATCTCACTGTTGAGCAGAGTATGAGTTCCAAGGTGAACTGAAGGTTGGGAGCCAGAAAATAATCAGCAACTAAACAGGCCTACAGTTGCAGGCTATGCCAGATGACATTGAAAAGGTAAGATCTAGGATAGAAATATGCACTGGAAAATACACAGGTAGTTCCATTGGATATCTAAGAATCATTGACACTCCAGATTATCTACTTCTATTTTAACACTACAGTGGAAGCCCCTTATAACGAGTATGGCTTAAAACGAGATGCTCGAAATAGCAAGGGTTGACCAGGGGACCATTTATTGCCCCGTGAATTTCATGTAAAATAGATCAACAATAATGAGGGCAACAAGTTGCTTTCATGGTTTCGTTCAATATTATGAGCAATATACAGCACATTGCACATACACAAGCTTGCACTCATGATGTCTACCATCTGTAATAAAATAAAAACAAATTTTTCTGTTGAACATTTCACCTGATTAAGTGCATATTTACAATATTCCAGGTATTGTTTCCCAATATGTGCCCTTAAGGGCAGGTATCTAAATTTTGGAATTCCTCAATAACTGTGCACTTTCCATTGGTTTTTTCTTATCCTCTTGCTTCTGTTAACAATACAGTTTATGGGCAAACTTCATTGCTGGGAACCATAAGTCATTTTGATTTATTAATACTATGAATATAGAGAAGCTCTATGTAACAAGATCTCCCGAGAGCCGAAAAATCACTCGCTGTATCGAACTATCATTATTACCGAAGTTGTTTAAATCATCCTCATCTATTCATAAATTAATGATTCCACAGCCAATTCCTACGACTTTAACACTATTTTAGCCAATACTTGGGTATTTTGGGTGAATGACGAAAAGATTCCATCAAGATAACAATTAAAAATGATATTTTCGCACTCTTCATGGACCCATGACTGCCAGTGACATTGACTTTCATGTTATATGTAATTATTTAGAATATAAAACCTTGACTTTTAACACTTAGTACCCTACACGTTATCGTACTTTATTGGATTCCAAATACGTTGAGGCAGCAAGTAATATAGCAATTGGATGGACTATTAAGATCAAAAACTAGGGAAACAAGAAAAATTGTAATGCCTGCAACACTACCTTTCTATAAGCTGTAAAAAATTATACCTGGATCAGAGAAAGTTCTATAGTAGCACATATAGTCAAAACCATGAAGTCCAACATCATCAGCATTTACAGATAAACGCAACATAGTAGACAATATCCATTGGCAGCAATACATGGAATATCTCTTGATTATTTGAAATCACAATTGCTGCAAGCAAGGAGACACAAAAACAGTTGTAAGTGACAAATTGAATTCTGTCGACTTCTAGTGCCAGCGGCACAATCTTTTTGATTTTAATTCCCTCCCACCTTGTCACTTTCACATTCATTGATTAAACAAAGTTTTGCTTTCAGATCTAATGACTTACTTTTCCCAGCCATGAAGTTGGCTTTAGGAGTGGACTGGTAACAGAAGCAGGAAAATTACAAAAAAGCAAGCAAAAGCACATGAACTATCAAGAAACCGCATGTACACATACAGGTACTCCCGGAATGTTGAAAATGTGTATTTGACCATTGGGTGGTACATTCAGTGGAAAAATTTGTTTTCATTTCAATACAAATGATGAACATCATGAGTTCAAGCTTGTGCACTCACAACGTGCTGTATACATATTGCTATGCATGTACTCACTCTTTTTACTTCTTTATATTGCTTTTGACTCCGCTCAGTTGAGTGAGTTTAACCCGACGTTGTGCCTGTGTGTGTGATCCATTGAGTGAAGTTTGATTGCTCTGAGATTGTCACTGGCATGGAATAATATTCCCATAAACAATGGCAGAAAGTGAGAAAATTTCCCATTCTTGGGTTGAGTGTTTCTGTCCTGTGGTGAGGAATTAACCTTCCCGTAAACCACAACAGTTAGGCCATCCAGTTATAATAGCATATTTTTCATTTGTTTCTGGCCTTTTCTCCGTTATGTGATGCAAACACTATCACGGCCATTGAAATATTCATTGCCTAACTGTATTTTACTCATAATATCGAAGGAACTTGTTGCTATTGTTATTGCCAATTTGTATTACATGCAAATTATAGGCTAATAAATGGTCACTAGGCCATCCCTCGCTATTTCATGCTCCCCATTATATGGGAGTTCCCTGGGGCTTCCATTCACAACATTCTTTACGTATGAATGCTGTAGTGTTTTCAACCAGAAAAATTATTAACCAAGGAGGTTGATACAACATAAGCTGTAAAAATGACAGTGAATGGCCAAAACTTTCATGCATATATTGAGCGATGAGCTTCATGTATGCATGAAATACATAAGCTTTTTGAACTAAAAATGAATTTTACTCACAGCTATCTTTTTTGAAATACTCCAGGTTTTTGTTTGATCACTCAAGTCACAGCAAGTCATCAATAGGGATAGCAACAATCCTCGATGATGCTCATTAGAACTGTTGTAGCCTTCACTGGTCAGCTTTTTCTGCTCATTGAAAATTCTCAGGTGTTGTGCTAAATCAGTAGCTGTAATTTTCAGAATGATATCACATAATATTAATGGCAACAATTTATGTACACCTTCTTCATAAAGACGCAACTTTTTAACTAACCAAGTATTAAGTGCCTTAAGAGATCCAAACATTTTTTATATTCTGCCTGTTGGAGGCTCTCAAAAATATTACATCCCTCTGTGTTGAGGATGCACATTGCTTGGGAGAAGTGATGCCTCTGGAAGTAGATAATGCAGAAAAATTAAAAAGAATAAAGCGATTGAAATAAAGTTTTTCTTAAAATTGTTCACAAGGACTTAAAAATTTAACCCCTAATGAAATAATTATAATATCTTAGTAATGTTCCATTAATTTCTTCTTTAATCTGAGTTCTTAAGTTTAAGAGGTTTTCTAGTAAAATACTGTGCTGATGAAGTGAAATTTGCTTTACGATTAACTAGCAAAGAGCAGCAACATAATCAACACATGACAACACACATTTGACATGGAATCACAAGGACCACTCACAGACATACATTGAAGGTACAAAGGCTACTCTCTCAACTGAAACTGATTTTGCAGGCTATTGAGGCTGTTTTCATGGTTTTTGCACTGGTGTAAATTTTAATAGACTCAGAAATTAGTTACATTAACAAGAAGTAACGAAGTAAACTAATCTAATTTCCACTACTATTTCAATTATTAACAATAAACTTTAATTCATTAACACCACATTCTGAGAGAAACACCTGAATACATATCACAGGGGTACATGAAGTTGATTATCCAAATCCGGATAAGATTCCTCCATGAGGCAATGAGAACTACTAGTGAAATACAGGCAAACCATGAATATTCATTCTTGATTTGTTGTACAGAACCCTTCATAAAGTAGCTCCCCAGATAAGAATTTCATGAAAGAAATATCCATATATTCTCAGCAACTATAAGGACCCCAAAAACAATTAGCTACATATAAGTACCACAAAAACCCAAAGTTATAGTTTTGTAGATTACACATACTTATGAAACTTTACACATTTCAATCAACCAAATAGTCCTGCCCTGATCAACATTTGATGCAAACTGTGTTTCTCCAAAACCCATTTCACTAAACCCTACTAAGGTAAGTTACCTGAATAAAAAAATCAACAGGCCACCGAGATTATGTAAAATACTTGAACTCAATACACTGATAGGATTTTCTTGTACTGCCTCTAGACAAGCCTGCAATTTATACTTCAGTTTCACAGACTGTCAAATTCATTGAAAAATAAAGGAAGGTCACAGAGTTCAGTGGTTTCAGACATGTACTAATGAATTGGATGAATCCAGCTTAGAAATCTAATATGTATTGATATTTCTTTGTAGAAAATGATAAGCAATGCACAAGAGGCGACTTTTCACTGCTGGACAGAACTGTAAGTGAAGGAAGAAGGTTATTACTTTTCAGCTACAGCAGACTCATTTTTCTGCTAACAAGGTGATGGTGTGTAACAGGGATCACAAAATGAACTGAAAATGTTTTCAGATCAACTAGAAACAAAATAAAGAGATACTTGTCACGGCTTTTATTCCCATAGCCCGGGTTCACAAGAAAAAAAAATAGAAACACAAAAATGTCACACAGGTGGCCTAAATTCGCCGGCCTTGAGGAATCCAACAATGGCTGAGTGGTTGACAACTAGAGCTATATATGTGTAGTGTAGTGGGTGTTCGATCCTTATTGTGGCATATTGTCTTTCAGTCATTGTATCTAAAATTTTATCATCACCAATTTTCCATCCTTATTTGTGAACACTTTCCGCTTTATACTTTTATCCTGTAAACTAGATTTACAAATCCATCATTCAAAAATACATTGTAAAGTAATGCAAATTTCTGTGATTTTAGTTATGAAGAAAAATATTTACCCAATCACTTTCACAAATGCTGACTTTTTATTATTTCAGGTTCAATTTATTGACTTGTAAATTGACATGGACATTCTAAAATCTATCTTTTTATGTGCCCACTTGTAGCATAGGCTATATTCCTGCAGTAAGGTAAGGGTACAGCTCTGATGTTTCACCACATCCTAGACTCCTTGGAATAGAAGCAATTGAAAGGTACCGGGAAATGCTTTGTGAACATCAGTTAGTGAAGACGAACGAGCTGTACATGACAGGCGACTCACGAGAGGGATGGATATAGGTAGTCTTTCTTTGGATAAGGAGCTGCAGGAGGCAGCTGGAGTTAGCACAAGTCCTGATCCATCGCTGTTGGAGGGACGCAAATATGAGCCCAGCGTGAACGTTGCGAAACATCAGCAAGTGCCCCTCAACGTGAAAATTAAAGTGGCAAATCTTGCAAGAGAACACCCAATCTGGAGTCTTTTTACCATGCAGCATTTAGGTTCAGTTTTATTGAAACATAAAGAGATCCTTCCCATAGAAGTTGTCGTTGTCAACCACTCAGCCATTGTTGGCTATCCCGAGGCCGGCGAATGTAGGTCACCCACGTGATATTTTTGTGTTTCTATCTTCATTTTTCTTGCAAACCTGGGTGAACTGAAAAAATTTTCAATTCATTTTGTGACCGCTATTACACAATTTCTCCTTGAAAGTGAGAAAAGTAGGAGGGAGTATTGTCCCCTTCTAGTGCAGGCAGGTCAGACAGACAGTGTCCATTGTTGATCACTAGGGGATGACTCTAGCAGAGATGATATTCACAAGAATCAATTTCTTTTGCACAGAAAATGAATTTAATATCTACTCCATATTTATATTCCTGGCTGCTGGATGATTAATTTACTATCAAACAGTACGTTAATACTTTAATATTTAATCATATTTTCTAATGTTAAAATACTGATAGCAAAAAAAGGAACCAAAATAGATTTTTCATGAAAGTAACTGAAAAGAGCAGCTGTGATTGCAAATAGAGATATGTAGTTTTATATATGTAATACAAATGATGCAAAATCTAAGGGCTAGGCTTAAGCCTTAAAATTATATACAGTTTTTTCACTGGGGTTAGAAAAGAATTTTCAAAACAGCTGAAGGATCACCATCATAAACCTTATCAGATGGACATGCACCCTTCCTATTGGCCCCGGAAATGACCTAATTCCAGAACAATAAGAAACCACTTGAACTCTCTTTAAAAAGACTGCTATCTAGAAGTTTGAGAGGGACTAAGGTGTTGAAGAAGATGATGGTTTAACATAGAAGAATGTTTTATCTGCAGTTGGATGAGCATACATAGAAATACAGAGTAGGAAGCAGCTACAGAAATCAGCTAAAAGTCGATTAAGAAATCAGGACAACCACGACATCAAAATAAGCATCTTGTAAAAGAAAGCAATTAATGAGAGGTGCTGACCAAGGGCTATGAAGAAACTCTGATGTATTGCAAGACTTCATTACACTCATGAAGTCTTTGGATGAAGAATCCATTTATGACAGAACATTAAAACCATGTAAATATTTGTTGACAGCTTGAAGGGACAAAATGAAGGGAAAGGGTTCAATACTAATGGGGGGCTCATTTGTCACTTAAATGGGGGGAAGAAAGAAGGGGAAATATAAAGCAGGTTTAGTGACAACGATGGGTAAGGATGCCCAAGGTTTTATGAGTTATTAAAGCAAGTATGATAGGACATTTTGCTAAATAAATCTTAGAAAGAAAGGAAAAATAGCGAATGTGAGGAATGAATAAAAATTATCAGAAACAGAAAAAGCTATTAATAGCAATAAAGCTGTCCCAAATGATTTAGAAGTCCTTACAACTAGGCATTAGTTTTCAGGAGCTGCCCATTACCTGACTCCTCATGGTCAACTAGGCACCAAAATGATTAGAACAATATGTATTTGTCATCATGTTAAAACACCACCCAACATTGCTCCGTGGAATGCCATACAAATTAGAAACAATAAAATTAATAAGAATATAAACGATACAAAGAAACCAATTTTAAATTCATGAACACATTTCAATAAGAATAATCATGGGTAATACTTAGTTAAACTTGTGCAAAAGTTAAGCCAGTATCGCAACTAAAAGTAAATATTCACCTCCATTACTGATCCTTCCGAACTATAAAGCCCAGCCAGGACTGAGTCAGATGCTAGTTGGAAAGAATTGGTGGTCCCTCGGTGGTCTAAATCATGGCACATGCAGGCTACTATGAAAACTAATCCTTCTAACTCACTGAAAGATTAAGAAATAACACTTTTAAGGATTCTTCAAAGTGTCAGCTTGAAAGCTCCAGGAGCATAAATGGGTAAAATATTCCACACACTAAAACCCATGAGCCAAAAGAGCTTGAATTATAGTCTCATAAGAAAGGAAATAAGAAGTATAAAATGAAAAATTATAATAAATGAACAAAGATTTAGTAGTCCCACCATAAAACAAACATACTGAAAGCAAAGGAAATGACAAATTCTCAGCATTTTTCTAGGCAACATTTTTCCATGTACTGGAACTACAAAAGATGCCCCACTGCCTCATCATAAGAACTGTGCACTTGACTCGGAACATTATCAAACCACAGATTATCTTTGGAAAAAGGGTTCCAATGGCCAAAGCCTAGTCAACTATTCAGTTAAAATGAAGTTTACACAAGTCATCTTGGCATGTACAACCAGCTCACATTATTACCCTTTTGCAGTGGTATGGAGGCTGTCTAACTTTCAAACAACCATGAAAAATGAAATTTAATCAACTGTGCCACTGCCACTCAGCACAATGAACAGTAAATAAAAGGAAAACCCTGCCACTAAACCACTACCAAGTCGTACAATTGGTAAACCATCATTATTTTCTTAATGATTTTCTAAGGTACAGTGCAACCTCTTTAAAACGAGACCTCACGGTGCCCAAATAAAACGCTCGCTATAGTGAAGTATCGTCTTACCAGGGTTGGTGTAAATAATTGCATTGAAACCTATTGTCAGCAATTTTCTAGGAATCGGATTGGTGTGGTGGCGGAAGTATTTCCATCCGGGCACAAATCCCGAAAGAAGGGGAAAGTTTTTGCAGTATATCCCTACTTAATTTACCAACTAACCATTAGATCAAAAAGCACCGTACCTACTCCAAAAAATGCAAAAGAACCTCAAATTTCCATCCATTTTCCCAAATGCACAACTGACCAAGCTACTCTTTTCTAATGCTCATTCCATTTTCTAATGTTAAAAATTCTAATTCATACTACAATTTTGATTAGTTTCGACAAAAATTTAAACCATAACTGATAAATCAAAATTGTATCGCATTTACTACTAGCCTTTAAACTTTCCCTTGGTTGGTCTCAATTTTTACGATCAGTATATTCACGTTCTATGCGTATCCCTGTTCGCGACATTTTGCGGAAGCCATTTGGAATAATGTATGGCATTTGTTTTAGCAGATGAAAAGAGACCGTGGAAGTGGTGCTTCCGCCACTGCCTGGAGGGCATTTTTTTCATCTGATGTAATGTCCACATTGAAAAACAATCTGCTTTACCATGCATAATAATTTTATTAAAATAGCGCTTGTATCACAATAAGTTCTTTTCAAAAATTTCGTTAGGCCCTTGACGTATGTACAGTAATTTTGTCGGGTGTATATGCACAACTGTAGTATGATTCCAAGGACTGAAAAAATGGGTCTCATGAAGAGCCCTCCTACACCAACAAATGTTTTAAGTATCAATTCATATAATTGCTCAATAATGGCAGCAACACATAGAAAGTAATATAAGTGTATTGAAAGTCAATAAACTAAGAGAACTACTCCTTTGGCTCCACGTTCATCACATTACATCAAGCAGTTACAAGTATAGGTACCAAATAATGATTTGCTAAATTCAATAATCTCGTAAATTATAAAATTAACTCTCGAAAATGTTCAACATTGATAAATATAGAGTGAAAGAAAATATGAAAACAAATTTAGGAGAGACAATTGAGTAGCTTGCTGTTTTTCCCTCCCCATAATTAAGTGTTTTGCATTTTTGGGCCATTCCAGCAGATGAATGTATCCAAGCTAAATTAACATTTATAGGACTTAACAGGAATATGAAACATCCACAAAATCTTTTTCCCACTTTGTTCTAAAATTGGCATCATGATAAAATCAGATAATGAGGACCATTCACACAATCAGGTAAAAAGCCACCAATCTGCAGTTCTAATCTGGCCCTTCCATACAGATGATCATTGAATTGCCAGCCTGGTGCAATGTTACTTTACACTAAACATTGTACAGAGGTGGTCTGATTACAATCAACAGGGGTTTTCCATGGTTTTTAAGTATCAGGACCGATTAATATGTTTGTGAAAATTATAAATAATTATTTCTGAATAATTATTCACTGATTATCCATTTCTAAATAGATATACAATTAATGAAAATTATTAGGTTTTTTGGGGTATTTAATCAAGAAATAAATTAATAGTAGAATGAATTCAATACAAACTGAATCACTGGTTTCTATGACTCATGATACATGTTTACAGGATTGATAAAAGATGGGTAAAGAAAAAGACAAATGATTGAAAAACTATCAAGGAACACCACAAACTTGTTAAGATATAAGAAAAATAAATGAGCTGTATTTGAGATTATGTACAATGATCGACATAAAATTTTTAGAGCCATTTATGACTAGACTCTGCAACAACTCACAATCAAATTTTCTATTAACATGAAAAGTCAAGCAGAAAAAATGGTATTACTTGCCTAATGTGACCCTTATCCATCAGCTGGAGATTTTTTAAGAGAAGGTAGGCAAAATGAGCGACTGAAAATGCATGCATCCAGTTGTGATATGGTGGGTCTCTGTAGCCCCGCTTAACATATAATATAAACCTGAAAGCAATTTAGTTACATTAGATGGCATTGAATAAACACATTAATTATATAAATTATATTTATATAATTAATGTATATAAATTATATTTATATAATTAATGTATATAAATTATATTTATATAATTAATGTATATAAATTATATTTATATAATTAATGTATATAAATTATATTTATATAATTAATGTATATAAATTATATTTATATAATTAATGTATATAAATTATATTTATATAATTAATGTATATAAATTATATGTTATATAATTATATTAATAATTAATATTAGCATGCTTTAGAAAAGAGGTTAACAAATATTATTATTCATAATGAGCACAAGATTTGAACTGGTCATTGTTTCGGTGCCATTTATCAACCTCTCACACATTTATTTCATCACCCCTTTAATGGGAGTAAGGTCTGGCTTTTGTAATGGGGCACAGTTAATAAAAATGCAGCAGTAACTGGGAAATATACACTTCCATGTCATTCTCCCATGCAGTGTGTCAATAATTAAAAAAATTATACACATGTGCTTGAGCTTTAGGAATTTTTCTGACACATTACACGTCATAATTTACATTCAACAAAAATTAGCTACTCAGCAATATATCTTATACCAAAACCATTATTTTCAGAGCTTAAATAAAATAAGTGGATAATCTGTACAAACATTGTCTTTCTTTGTAAGAGCAAAAAATTAAACAGTACCCAAGTTATAAGATGTTCATTATGATTATTCGGGGGGTCATGGTGACCTTGATGGTTGAGTGCTGAGCTACTGACTGGAGGATTCTGGGTTCAAATCCCGGGCAAGAGCCTTTCTGGCCAAAATCTCTCCCCATTTCCACCCAAACCCTGAATGTGGGAATTTCACATGCCATTGGCTCAATATTGGGGTGAGCTCTACTCTCACCTAACAAAGACCAACCTTCAGGTTGAACACACCTTTAGTTTTATGATTATTCACCTATAGAACATTGAATTCATGAACTAGCTACTTTGCAGTAAAAAGATGAAAAATGTTAATGGTCACCACATGTTATTGACTTACTCTATGGTCAATAATTTGGACAAACTTCACTGAAAATATTAAGTTCGAGAGGTACTAAAAAAATTTCCCTTACACTACAGCTTAGAGATTCCATTATCATCTCTTCCCATTTACTTTCACCAACAAATTCTTCTCTGAATATCTATAGCATTTGTTATTCCAAAATGCACCCAAACACAAACTTATTTCACCTTCAATAAGTTTTCCTTAACCTTCAACAGAACTTAATTTCCACACTGCTTTTCTACAGTAGCTCATTTTAAAATACATATTATTCAAATTCTCATTTTTCTCTCATCTGCCTAGAAAATTTCCTTCTTATTATCCAGGTGTTCAAAATAATCAAATATCAAAATAATTGATCTATACCACATAATGCTAACAGTTTTCCTGCATACATGCTACCAACTGAGATGGGCATATGTTCTGGTGCACTATTATGTTCTCTTTTTTTAAAGACAATGCCCTGTATGCACTTTTGCAGTGGTGAGCCATGGCCGAGTACAAGTCCTTGAAAAGCCAAACTGGAGACATTTGAAATGAGGTATCACAGAATAATGATGTAGATCAAATGAATGGATATATGTAGTACTAACACATAAAGAGTTGAAAAAAATTGAAAAAGACAAGGGAACATCATTGGACATACATTTTACATACCTCACCTGATGCGTACAATGAAATATAATAGTCTCATGGAGATAGTCAAAGAGGAAAGAGTGAATAGGAAGAACTGCTTAGGAAGGTCTTTAACAACATACAAGGAACAAGTAATGAGGGATTCAGAAATGATTATCCATATTAATATAAATATGTTGGATGATATAAAAATGAAGCGGAAATATGTTAAATCAGTCTTAGGATTGGTGAAAATGGTTGAACTAATTAGAGTTTGAGATTTTTGAAAAAATCATCTGCTTACACTCGGACACAAACCCAGAACCCTTGATATAATGCCAAAAGAGCCCTTTTTCCCAACAGATTCATTTCCTAGAGCTTAAAAAGAGCTAGAAGCCTGATCAACTGTCATACCTAAAATATCACAGGGCAGCATAATTGTGCATGTAGGCCACCATTAATAGGGGTTAAAGCCAAAATGGGACACTAATTGCAGTGTTCAACCTAACGGTTTGTCTGATTGGTGATGATAGAGCTCATTAACAACTAACCGCAAGGTCATGTGAAATTCTCACATTCGGGTAGGAGGGCCAATTCCTTTCTCTTTGCAGCCTGCGGTTTTCCAAAAAGATCAGGTTCCCAGAAAATAATCCCTTCTGAAAAATATCCTAAGGCCTACCCAGGGATTAGAACTCAGGACCTCCAGTTAGCACATCAATACTCTACGCACAGGGCTACCACACTCTCCAAAGCACTAATAAGTTTACCCTTTAGCAAATACTGGGTGATGAATACTATCAACAGATCCAGGCTTTATGTAGGGGAAGGTATCCATAAATGAAAAACTTAAAGCTTTTTCCACAGATTTAATAATCACACTATGCCTTTCAACTCACGATCATCATCAGGTGCAAGACAATTTAAAAAAGGAAGAAGACAATTTCACACCCAAACATTCTTGCAGGAAGGGAACCAAAGGAAGAGAGTAGAGGAAGGTGAACGCCATTGGCCACGAGTCACTGGGAAGAAGCAGACCAGGAAAAACCTTGATTGGAGAAAAGGAAAGGAGGCGGAGCATGGACTTCCGGAATTCTATCGAGGGATTACTTACTAAGGTTGTCCACTTTTGTTAAAGGGCATTAGGGAGTGTTTAAAGCAGGGCTTAAGTGGGGCTGGGCCAGAATGTTTGTACATACATTCGTATTCTTCATTTTTAAAATTTTCTCACACCTGATGATGACTCGGTGAGTTGAAACACTAATTATGACTATTAAATTGGTGGAAAAGTGCTCAAAGTTTTTCATTTACTGGGTAATGAATCTTAATGAATTTACCCATACCACATTGAAGTAAGAATCCAGTGGGAAAAAATGAATTCAGCATATGGTCCACTGTTAATGACCATTGATATCATACAAGGTAATGATAAAAAAGCTAATGAAAGTTATACAAATACACTACAGTATCCCAAAACTTCCAGCCGTCATCTTTCATACACAATACCATCCATTGCCAGGGTCTTATTTTACAATGTAGAGGAGAAAAGCTTTGGACCAAGGCTTCTCTGAACAATTATATCCAATGCACTGACCACTTCATCACCCACTTAATTCTCACAAATATTGGCTGGTTATCTATCCATTAGAAACATTCCATACACTGCCTTTTGTAAAAGGAATAACACATGAAAATAATAGGGATCCACATCAGAAATAATTAGCAGCAAAAGGAGTATAGGATGTCTCACTAAAAGGAGATGCACAGCACAATTTTATCCAACCTCACTTCATAAATAGTCACAGTATACACAGTGTAGCATTCTCAAGCTATTCCAGGTTTCAGATAGAAACACTCATGAGGGTACGCTAATACTTCCTCAATAAAAATACTGAGCACAGCAATCTATACCTTCTTTACACTACCACTTTCTCTGTAGTTTCAGTTTGAAAACTGAACTAGAAACTCAAATCCAATTCACTCTTTTCACAAAAAAACACATCAAATGATAAGAATATCTAAAGGTCAATTCAGAAAAACACTCCATCCTTAAAGTGTTTCACTCTATTTACTCCAGTCAATGTCAACTATGTACCCTGAACTACAGGCACAACTGTTTACCTGGCCAGCGTTTCCTTCTTTATCCTCCATTTTTGAACCAATCCCAAATCTTCCAGCATGAACAGCATGGCATGGGCAGTTTTCGACTCATCTATAGATCTTGGTGAAAACTTAAAGTCAGCAAACTCTGGGCCTGGCATAGGCAATACGTTGCTGATAAGTTTCTTGGCATCCTCATTACTGACCTTAAAACAAATAAACACATAATTATTAGAAACTCTCACTCAGAAAAGGAGAAAATTCAGTCTAAAACCTTATTACCTTCATATGATACATCATCAACTCGTTTGAAAGTTTACTCCGAGACTGAGCATCTTGGACTTTTTTGAGCATCAGGCTATGTGCTATGCTTATTGCACAATAAACACTGAAGGCCAGGGCGATTTCCTCATCAAATGATGTAAAATGCACCCCATTTATTTTGTTGCACAACTGAGCAACTCCAATGACTTGCTGTTCATTTTTGATTGGAATGCAGAGAATGTTCCTAAAGAGGATTGTGAGGAAGATATTATGTAAGGGGGTTTAAACCACTCCTATAAACAGACCTTAACAGCAAAAATATTTTCGTCAAAATGGCAAGAAAATAAAATCAACATTGATTTACATAGACTTCTAAAATGCTGACACTACTAAAAAAAGGCCAAACCGAAATACAAAAAAGAACAAACTACAATAAACCACAACTACAATCAAATATTCGAAGTGAAATATCCTACATAAATTTGCAAATGTTGGTAAAAAGGCCAAACACAATAATGTCGTTACTGTCACAAAGTGAACAATATAAACATGATAATACCTACTTTAAACAGGAATGAAATGCAGGATATTACTTAAGCATTTAACAATTAACTATGATTCTAATTGTAATAATATATAAAATAACTGGAAGCTAACCTGGTCTTAAAACCAGTGTTTTCATCGATGCCCTTGTAGAAGAGTGGATGGGCATAAGCATCGTGAATGTTGAGGAGCTCACCCGTCATTGCCACGTGTCCAGCTATGCCTTGGGTTTTCGCAATTCTTACCTCTGGTGCATTCTATAAATAAATGGTATTCCTTTAAGGAATGAAAGAAATAAGTAGGATTCATATGAAATATGCTGACTTAAAATTTACAAAAATAAAAGTAAATTAAAACCTAAAAAGATAATTAAAACAAATAACAAAAGGAATCTTCAATGGAATAAACAGTAACTTAATAGGTTCGGGGATGTTGAATGAAGTTTGGAAAGCAGGTGGCTAGGACACTTAATCAAAATAAAATGGGTTTAATTACTCAGGATGTGTACTTGGATTGGTGAAATGAAGTGATCCATCAAATGGTGGACTCAATAAATTATTATCCATGAGATAAACAATAGCAACACAGTTGACAAAACCAAAATTTACATTTCTAAGGTCATAGAAATGTAGCATGCAAATGTAATACTAATGAAACTATACTAACTTCATTGCCTGGTTCAGCAGGGATTCCATCAAAGACTTCTGCCACGAGTTCATCACGTTCTTCATCTAAGAGAAACAGAGAACATCTCTCTGCTTGGGTTAATTTTCTTGCTTCCATCATTATTTCCCTTAAAAGATCAGATATGTCACCTGGAAAAAGATAACTGGACATCAAAGTCACTTCTAGGAAAGTTGATGAAGATGATCAGATATGAAGAAAGAAAAGGTTCAGTGAAATGAAAAGAGAGTAACAATACGATCTTCAAAACCTAATGCCTGAAAACACAGAAATCATCAGTCATCTGTATAAAATCCAAGATATTGCCATCTCAAAGCTACAAGATGTGTCCCTTCCCGGGCTTGATTCACCACTAGGATTGGAGGTGACTAAATATCTTGTCAAATGAAAGAGGCAAACGATATGGGCCTGAGGAGGAATTTACTTAGGCTTCTCTCTTTGCGTAACTTTTTAGCCAGCAAATCTTTCAGATCAGTCAGGAATTGTTTATGAAGACATATTTATGTAGCACCTGACAATTCTACTTACAAAGATTCTCTAACCTCCCCCTAATAAAATGCACTTGCATTGCAAAGCTAAAGCAGCATTCATTAGTTAAGTGATATGCAATTTATATGACTAACTGAATAATAGCAGTATCTTTTAATGGTGTACAATTTTAAGAGCACTTGTGCAAAAATGCCATTTCCATTTTACCTGTTTCAAAGTTCTCATAACAAATACATCGTTAGAGCCCGTTTTGAGAACAGTTAAAGTGAGCATGTTGCTTCTAAAAAAAATACAATTAAGTATAGATAAATATATTGAAAACACAGAAAAACGAATTCATGCTAATGGATCCAATCTTGAGAGTACATGGAGTGGATGAGAGGAGCTCTGAAATAAGCAAATAAGAAATAACGGGCTAACATGAATGAGAATCATTTAACACTAGGATCACAGCAACAGAGACATTACTGCAGAGCCAATTGAAAGTTGTGAATCAGCATATTGCTGCAATGTTCACAATTCCCAGCATATTGTTCAGTATACACTTTGACAGAATTTGCAATAGGTACCTAGTGGTTCAATTTCTGGAAAAATATAGCTTTTGAGAAAGTGGAAAAAAATCACAAATGATTCTCCAAAGAAATTTTATTTCAATGTCTTAATCTTAAGGCCGCTTTACACAATACAATTTTTTGCACAATTTCTTGTACAAACTCTTGTATAGACTGAACGAAATTGTATGTTTGTCTGAATGGAATTAGAACACGTTCTATTTCCCGTTCAGTCATTCAGACAATCGCACAAGTTTTCGTACAATTTGCCGCTTTACACGGTACAATTTCCTCATGCAAGAGTTTGTACAAGAAATTGTACGAAAAATTGCATCGTGTAAAGCGGCCTTTACACCTGTCATTGAGTGGAGCCAGTTTCAAGATACATGGTATCAGTCACCTTCAGCAATTTCACTTGAACTTCACCATATAACACAGGAAATCACTTCCCATAAGAATTATTTTCACCAGATACATTTTAGTGAACACACTTCCCAACAGAAAATGGGGAGAGAGACATTGCTGGCTAACGAAAACATCAAGATAAATTAACAGGTTGATCAGAAATTGATTTTCAAGATTATTTACCGACTATCACACCTCAGCCACAACATAGTATACTTTTAAGTGCAAATTAAAATAATGGCAGTGTCATTTAGATGGTGCACCTGACACTTGCACTTTTGAAAAAGAAATCAGTCTAAATGTCATTCTTTATCTCCAAATGACACCATGAAAAAATAACAATAATAAGTATTTAAATGAGACCAAACACTATAATACTAGTTCCTTTACTCACTTAAATGGGTAAACAGGTTTCTGGCAACAGTAAGAAGTGACTGGCATTGAATGCGTAACCTCTTTTCTTCTTCATAAGCCAATGTATTTAAAATAATTCCTAGGGTGTGCCTGAGTACATAAGGTAAAATTAGAAAAATGTCCATTATTTCCCTCACTATTAATTCATACATATTAGTGAGTAAATGAAACTTACTGAAAACACTTCTGAATTGATGCTATGTACTTCAAATGAGAGAACTCCTCTTCTTCAGTGAAATCCACAATATAGGCAATAATGGCCACTTGTTCTACATTGACATGATTGATAGGAATTGCCATAAATGTCTGGGGCATAAATTCCAGCAAGGACTGAAGTTCCTCCCTCTCAGCGTCACCCAAATCAGGCAGTAAAACTTTTGTGTGTTTAATTAGTGGAACTCCCACAGCATGATCTTTTGCCTGCAATAGCAAACCAAACTACAATTTAATGGATTCAGTTTTAACACAGGAATGCAAGTAATTCTTGGATACTTTACATTCTCTTCAACTCAACATTTGAGAAATTACGAGGCTTGAAATTAAACATCAGAAAGCATATATGCTGTATATATCAGTATACTGACCGAAAATCTTTTCTCCTCCTCTAATATTTTATCTCCTAGAACTTGAATTAATAATTCTTCTGTTTCTGACAGCACTGTAGCCATAAAGGCTATTTGAGACCCTGTTTCCTGCATTAGCTGAAAAAATAAGCATCTATGTTGAGTATCAAGCCCAAAACAATAGAATTATCACAAATGTAAGCAAAACTGTCGCGGTTACATTAAACTACTTACGTAGCTGTTAACTTTAATTTGAAGTTCAACGCTACTTTTATCATGTAAAACAGAACATAGTTCAAGAAGATTACTTTCACGGTTGGCCATTATTAGGGTTTCGGTTATGTTCCGTATTGTCTTCAGATAAAATTCTCAAGGTAGAGAAATCCAGGTTTCACGCTGCATTCCGGCACTTCTTTACGTGATCCACACATCTGAACCGATACTGCCCCTGAAAAAATATTTTTCTCTCAATACGAAAGATTAGAAAAACCGCGCAGAAGACTTTCGAAGATTAGCTGGTCGTTTGACCTCCTAGATCCATCAATGAACTAATATTTTAATTTTGTCACCACTACATGCCAGTCGGCTTTTGTTTAGGTAACTTAGGAGCAACGTCGACTATTTGTTTTAAATCCAAAATACATAATGGGACGCAGAGCAGTGACTACACTAACCGACGTATCACTCAAAACACTTGAGGCCATAAATACCGAGAACAGAGGCACATCAAAACACATCTCGTAAAAACACCAGTTGTACTCACCGCGTCGCAGCTCAAGCTGTACGTCACTGCTCGAGTGTGTCCCAAAAACCCCTTCGATTAAGTGACGAATGAGACGCTTTGGGCTAACATTCACTCACCCAATCCTACCGCTAATTTACACTACACCATCACAAATATATCCATGAGGAATCCCATGCACCAAGAACGACTAAAAAAAAGATATACATCAACAGCGATCATCAGGTGCTACTCCTCTCCACTTCAAGCAGACGACTGAGCTGTAGCGTCGCGCGCGGAGTGGAGGCAAGATAGGAACCGGTGGGGGGCTGGCCAATGGCAATCGATCCACCGCGTCTCTCCATTACGCAACTGTAGGTAGCAGCTCCAAATTTGAGTCTATGCGCACTCTGCTGCGAACAACAATTCTATTGTAAATTGATAAATGTGAGCATACCAGAGGCTTATAGTTGTCTGTTATATGACAGGGTAATATTTACACTTAATCAGCGTTCAAAGTCTGAATTTAATAAACGTGCTATTATTTCTGCGTCGTTTCGCGAGTATCCAGCTTATACTGAATGCAGAGGATAGCGCCAGCATTCACTCATAATCACCGAATATCCTGAAAAAGATGTTAATTTGAAATACATGCAGTATCAAAAGCTACTGGATAATTACTAACCATTCAGCTGATAGTAGAATATGTTCAATGGGACCGTTCACTTTGAAAAATCGTTCCAATTCAGTCAAAAGATCGACTTTTCACGAAGAAGCGTCGAATCAATTGGCAATATTCATTCATATACATTCATTTAACCAAAGTTCACTGTGATTTTGCAACTGCCATCAGAGGCTGTATCTAAAAATAATGCTGTTTTATACCTTTTGCTATCTCTAAAAATCAGATTATGACTGAAAATAGTTTCCCCACTTGACTAATATATTTATTATACTTATTAGACGAGAAATTATTGGATTAAACATTTATTTATACTTCAAGATACAAACTTACTTTTGGTAGTCGTCGTAGCAGTTCAACTGGCGCAAATGAACTCAGTTGTCGGTCGCCTCCACCCATGGGCGTCGGAACTATTTTCACTGGGGAGGGTGGGACAACCTTGAAAAGGGCCAGGCTTCTAAGAAAAGGGCCCGCACATATTTCGGATAGGAGGGGTTAGGGATTAGAATTTCGATAAAAGAGCATATCAAGGCGTGAGAATGTATGTCAGAAAGTACGTGCTTTGACTGAAAGGGCCCGGGGCTAATTCTGGGGGGGGGGGTGCTTCGGCACTTCTGCCCCCCCACTTCCGACGCCGCTGCCTCCACCAAGTAACCTAACGCGGTAATTGAAGCTTTCCACTCCTTAAGTAATCATTTTTCAAATGGGTAAATTGAATTTCCTTGGTTTCGCAAGTAAACGAATGAATTTTCTGATCGCAAATCTATGTAAATGCAATCGATGCAGAGAATTGTTTTGTGAAGATCGGCGCTGAAAACTGACAAGACTTCATGCAAATATTATCTACTGCTATCTCATGTATACGGCTATACAAATGAATACATTAAAGTACCGGGATGTACAATAAAGCAAAGAATATAAACCCATCTCGAAGGTAAATCGAGGTCAGTTATGACCTCTCTTATTTCAGCCATCTTTTATGTACCCCGTAAAGCGTATTTAAACTCGATTACTTCCAAAATACAAATAGATTAGCTGACATTATTGAAGATGGCTGGGGTGTGATTTAGGTTTTATATTTTTGGCCATGGAATATTATTGTAACACTTACCTGAGTCCAACTAAAAAAATGGTCCATTTGATAAGGGCAGAGGATCCCGAGTACTGATATAAGACCTATAGCGAGAGTAATGCACACATCAGAGTAGGTAATGAGGCCAGAGCTGTGGCAATAGTATTTTTCACGAATTTCTAATACCAAAAAATAATCACCGTGCTTAAGTTTAGCTGGACATGACCAAAGAGCCATCTCCTCGATTCGAACTGAAAACCGGTCAATAGTCTTTTTAGTCTAAGAATTTACAGCACCTCAACCTTAGAGTTAAAGTACCATGTGCAATATATTTCCATACACCTCACAAATAAGCTTCCACCATAGTAAACATTCAGAGGCCTACACAATTAGGTGGGGAGTGTTGAAAATTGAAGTAAACAATTAAAAAAGTTTCGGAATTCAGAGAAAAAAGATATAAAAAACTGATAGAATAGCTGATGCGGGGAAAAATTTAATTCCAATAGTCATTCATTTTAAAAACTATGACATCAAAATAATGAATTCTGTGTTTAAAAATCTTTGCATGCATAAATAGCTATTTCTATTTGTTTCGTTACGTCCTTCGAATGACTAGATTCAAGTGTCCCTAAGGTATGGTAGCTAATTTAAACTTTTGTAATGGAATGTCCGAATTTTTGCTTAAACTAGGATGGATATAATAATTTTTTTAATATTTCACATGGTCAGTACTCAGATTAATCCGATTTATCTGGCCAGTACACAATACTGTTAATTTGTGAACATATATATGTACCTCTAATGTTTGAGAAATTAATCAAGTCACAGTAAATTAAGTTCTTATTGTTTATTAAGTTTGCATCAGCTGAAATTGGAGAACTGAAATTAAATCGAAGTCATACATGCGGGAAAATGGCTCCAGATTACACACTGAGCCCATAATCTATGAGTGATATTCATTTCCTCTGTTCGCGAACCTTATCTCGGTATGTTGCGTATGGCGCTACAGTAAAAAAATTCAGTTTTTTTTACTTTTTCCAACTGTTTCCTGATAAGGCAAAGGGCTTGAGCAACGACACCCAACCAGCAAATGTTTTCTCACATCTCTGAGGAGAGATTGCATGAAAGCATGTTTCCATGATTACAAGTAATAAAAAAATTCATCTCCACGCCAATCGAAGCAATCATTTACATATTTAGGCTATACTCGCGAAAACTAAGCATGTTTGAATGATTTAGATCCATGTAAACGTATATCGATGTTCGATATATAAATGAAAAATTAATATTCAATGCAAATTTTCCGTAAATACGATTGTAATTTTTTATTACTCTGTTTAATCCTAAGATCCGTGTATTTGTTGAGGGTGATGGTTGCAAGTTACTCTCACCAAGGCAGACAAAGCGTATTCAGAATTTGCTCCTCTGGTCAGTAGAACAGAAATCTAACTATTGGCTACTATATCATTGAGAGCTTATAGCGGCCAAACTTTGTCGATATATAATATTATTAATGTTAGATTAAAAAAGCCAGTTGCATCCATAAGAATTTACAACTTCCATTTTATTTTATGTTAACCACTACCATTAATCTTAATCTATTAGCCTTCTAAGAAGCGCTGCTTCCGCATTATTTTCAAATGTTAAAACTTTATATAGGTACATTATTAGGGGTGCTGGATTACTCTATTTTAAACATTGAGTTAGCCCTGCAACGTTTAATCGGCAAGCCTTTTACAATTCATCTCACGTTTTTCTCCTGCTGCAATCCATTCAAACCCAGCATCGTCTACAAGACAGGAGACTGATTCCTATGAGCCTTTATTTGGTGGCTGCAAAAAATAAGGCATGCACTTAGGGTTGTAAAACGCACTGATTGAAAAACTCATGGTGTAAACATGTCCTAGGCTTTGATCTTGATGCCCATTACGTGAGGCGACCGACAGCTAAGGTAACTGGTGCCAGTAAGGATGGTTGAGTAGCGGTAGGATTTTTACAAGGATTGGGGGAATGGTTTAGAGAAACCCGGTGCCCGTATCAACCTGGTCTTTACGAAAGGTGCCAGGTTTAACTTCCCAGCCGACGGATGCAGTACTTAACTCTTACCGTCCTCCACGCATCACTCAAGTTGTGAGTGATATACCGACGAAAAATCACTCCCTCTGACGAGGTTCGAACCCGGGCTGTCGGAGCAAAATTTCGGCCACTGCACAAATACGATTCCCAGGCTTTAATCTTTTGCGATGTTGAATTGTACCGACAGACACTAACATAAGCAACCAGCCCAAATCCTGGGAATGTGACCTACTATATTAGAGTCATGGTGAAGGGCCCTGAATTGAGACGTGACCGAGGATGCTGGCAACGGGCCCGATTTCGAGTCGCGACTCCCCGACCCCGTATTAGGGCCCTTCCTCCCGGCGCTGTCCCTTTTCAAGTGCGGCCCACACTCGGGCCAAATGGCCGACCCTCGCGTCCGGTCATTGCTGACATATCCGGCACTTCAAATTCATTGCTGCGGGAAAATTTACCTATTCCTCTCCAGGGGCGGACTCAGACGTCAGGTTTGAGGGTGGGGGGAGGGCGGGAGGGGGCGGTCACCACTCTTGTCCTACTTAACCCCACACCTCCGATGAAAAGATGTTTGAGAGGGGGGCGACCGCCCCCATGGATCCGCCCTGTGCCTCTCACTCGTGAATGAATCTTCGTCATACTGAAGCAGCGGAGTCCTTGTCGATTGCCAATTTTCATTTCAGAGTACTCATGGTAACGAATAAAAATAAAAAATTTTAGTCTATTCCACACAACTTTTGAATAACCGTCCTAAGTTTCGACAAATTTTTGTCATTCATAAGGTACCTTGTATCTGAGCAGCAGCCACCAGGTCGTGGGGGGGGGAGGAAAAGGAAATGGGGAGGGGGTGAGTGGGTATTGGTGAAATGACGGTTAATAAGGGAAGGGGGGAGGAGGTTAGGCGAATGAGAAGGGGGGGAGGAGGTGGGGAGGGAAGAAAGTGACCTTAGCTGAAAGTGAGTTGCATGGGTATGAATCAGCTAGGAAGGGAGATTTTAAGGAGGGGTGAGTGGGTAGGGAACATATAGTCATTACATAATCGTTCTTTATCCGGGCTATTCGCAATCTCAAATTGTTCCAAAATGTTCAATTTCAGCTCTTTGTTACACATCTGTAAAATACTGGATTTAAAATCACTAAAATGGCCCATTTCACATAAATGTTTTGACAAACCAGATTTGTCGTCATGATTAATAAAACACTGTTTACATTCATTGATGCGAATAGAAACCTTTCTATCAGTTATCAGGTTGTCAAAACATTTATGTGTTATCAGGGAACATTATCTATAAAGGAGTTGTTGCCTCCCAGTAAGACAACAACACTAACCGTTCTCAAACACGGAAGCTAATCAAAAATCACAAAATTACACTAGAAACTAGCTCACACAATCACACACTCAAGCATACAACCCTTCTATTGACTCCCTTCATAAGAGTTTTTACCTCCTATTAAGAAAAAAACACTATCAGGCCCAATCATTCTATATCCTAGTCGCCATCTTTCTGAGAGTCTTTGCCTCCCAGTAAGAGGGCAGCACTATTTGGTCTCTTTCACACAATCTCCTAGCGGCTATCTATTTGGTAGTTTCACCACCCTGTAATAGAGAAACACTATCCGGATTCGTAAGCAATTTAGGAGGAATTTAATCCTGTGCCAGGGACTAACTAACGGCATTAAAACAAAGTGCTTGTTCTCACACACACACACACACTACCTTCCTGCGTTTCTCTTCCTAAGGACGTTCGTTCTTCCTAGTAAGAGAAAAAACACTGTCAGGTCCAATCACTCTACCTCCTAGTGGCTACATTTTTTAATTATTTTGACCTCCCTTTACTTCCTTTCCCTTTCTTCCCATCCACTTGTCCTTCAACGATTCTCTTCATCAGGCCATCACGCCTCATGATACGGCCGAGTAACTTGTCCCGTCTTCTTCTTAGGGTTTTTGTAAGACTTCTCTTTCCTCCCACTCTTCTTAGGACTTCTTCGTTACTCACTCCGTCGATCCATTTAATCTTCATCTTTCTTCTGTAGCACCCAATTTCGAATGCTTCCACCCTTGGCTTCTGACCCATTTTCAAATGGGTACCAACAGCCGAACCTTCATTTGACCGGCAATGTTTCAATAGGTATTGTGACTCGTGATAAATAATATTTCCTAGGATTCGTCGCTGGGCAAGCGCGTTGGAATAAAACGAGCAAGAGAGCGGGGACGTGGGACGCTGAGGAAAACTTGAAGAAAGGAAAAATAATTTTTTTTTTAGACTGACCGGGGTCAGAGGTTACGACGATTTATCCGACGAAACCTTTAGACTTTATAAGTAGTGCAAAATGATACCTGTTTTGCTTAGTAAACTGATCTTGATAGAGATAGTAGTAGTCTCGGATTTTCGGTACTCTAATGGCCTAAGTTATATCGCACCATCTAATCTAAGAATTTAATCTTAAAACAAGCACAACATCCATGCCCTGGGACTGGATCCGAACCCGCGTTTCCAGGCCAACGCGTTGCCGATCTTGGTACCCCGGCGTAGTTTTCACTAATATCGACGAAATATCATAAGTAGTTAATTAAATTGATACTGTAATTAAGGACACAAGATAAATTACCAAAAACATTGAAATCGGTGGATTTACTGCAAAAATTTCTTGTCAGCGCCATAAGAAAGGAAATAAAAGGTATTAGTGAATAAAACGTCAAGTTATATAAGATATGTTTTAATGTACATTTAAATATGTACACAAGGAAGAGTTTGGAGAGGAATCAACCCCATAAACAAAACGATCCTCATTGTGAGAATCTAACACTTCAAAGGAAGCGGCCATAAGGTATCAGGAACACTATCGATCTCGCAGGAAGAAAACTATTTATGCAAGGTAAACAATTCAACCCGTCTTTAAGGTCCTTCAAATGCCTCATAATTTAATACTGCAGGGACGATCGTTTGAAATTAAAACTTCCGAATTCCCTTAAGGGGCGAAACACAAAACGGGCCCTTGTACACAGAGTCACTTCAGCACAAAAGAGAACGAGAGGATTCCCAAAACTAAACGAAGTCCAAAAAATGCCCACAATCCCGTACAACGTCTTCTTCCAGTGACCGGAACCAGATATGTACGACACCTTGGCATTCATTATACAAGTTGGTAGGTACTTCATATTTTTTTTACGAATTTGTTTAATTGAAAATCGTTCTGAAGGCACACACTCCCTCCTCACAACATCATTTTTTTGTTTACGCGATTCCATCACGCAGTTCTTGAAACACTTCGCCACCGAGCTTTCCCAGTTACGCCAGAACGCACCCAGTCCGAAGCAAAAGCGGACTACAAAATGGCACCGTGTTCGGTACGAGATGATCGAAGCTCCCCTCTGGATTGAACCCGGTGTCCACCACGGAGACCACTAGTGCTACGTGGTGGTGGTGGTGTTGGTCGGGTTGGCCACGGAGTTGGCGTTGGCGTCCGCCCTCGCCGGACGGCCGTGTCTGCTGTTGGCCGAGCCGGGCTGGTTGCCGCCGGCGGGGCTCCCACCGGGGCCGCCCATCGACCCCGGCAACTTCTCGTGCTCGATGTCCTCGCCCATCAGCTGCCGGTACTTCCTCGCGATCGTCTCCCAGTCGGCCACGTTCTCGATCCTCTGCGTGTTGCTGAAGCTCAGCTGCGAGCCCAAAGGACTCAGGTGCACCACGCTCAGGCCGACCGAGTCTGGAAAGTGAAAGAAACCAACGTTGGATTCGTGGCCACAACCATCAGGGCTTCGTGTAGATCAGTGGGTGTCACTGTCGGTCACTTCATGGTGCCGGGAAAACAAGGCCATAGATAGAATCCATCCATTACATCCATGGCCTTGCCGGGAAAACAGCTATTAGTAGGGGTGCCACGAGATTATTGCCGGAAAACGAAAAATGCTTAGCAGGACCAATCTCTGAATTGGTTACTCTCATCCCAGACAGATGGTTCAAGCAATGGAAACACTTCCTTTAACCTGAGGAATAATTGCTATAAAGCGCCGATTATCTTCCGCAATAAGGAGGGAAGCTGAATCGGATAAATAAAAAAACAAACTCAATTACTCTATTTAACCTGCTCTGCTTAATCATCAAATTCGGCGCTTTGCTCGAACATCGTCAAAAACCTTCACTTTTTACGTTGCACCCGTTCTAAAAATATTAAAATGCGCCTTAAAATTTAAATTTAATATCAAATAAGGCAGAATTTAACAAGAAAAATGACGGTGTGATTATTTTTTCTATAGATCTGCCCGTAATTTTGCTAATTGTATCAAAACTCGAGTTCACGTAATTTCTGCGCGGGCAGTAACAAGGGTGCCCCAAGATTTAAACCTTGCTCTGAACGGTCCCGCCAACTTAAAAGGTTGGGAATCACTGGTCTAGATCTATCGATTACTCAAGACAGGAGTACGAGGGGATCAAGAACGATATCATTACCTTTTCTTACACTTTGTCGCTATCGTTATCAATATTGCAAGCTCTCATAGAAGCATAGTATCCTGGATAAACATACCAACGACTTGGTCCACCAACACGGACAACTGCAAGATGGTGATATTACACTCCAATATTCATTTTTCTTCACCGTTATATTTCCAGAGTTTAGCTACACGTGAAAATCACCAGTTTTTATGGCAACTAATTACACATCTCACAGTAGTATGGACGAAGTACGTGCATTCATCACCAAGCATGTACACGCCATACGACCTTGAAGTGATTCACATCGTACTCTGGAGACGTAGACGTTAAGAGTAAGTACCTAAGGAGGTAAGAAATTAACAAAAACTGAAGATGGAATAGAATGAATGCTCCTCTCTGACACTTCCCCCGTGAGTAAAAGATTCCGACAGTCACGATCTAAAACACATGACGAAGCAGCGATGTATCAGAAGGATTCAGGAGGAGGATTATATAAGAAGGAGCAATATAGCCACACATATAGTTTTTGAGTGATCTAAAAATATTTAATGCATCCAAATACGCAATGAATTGCAAGCATTCTTGCAGCTTGACGTGTCCAAATATTTGTAGTTGATAGAGTTAGCTCAAATAATCTTTTCTTAACGTAACAACCTTTGGAGGACAATTGCTGAGCACGCAACTGAGTCGGTAACATCACTTTACACCGATTTAATCACGTCGTTGATAACACAACATATTTACTTATCATTATAAGTTTTCTTCTTGTTACCATAGGATATGAGGGATCATCTGTGCTCAACTTAGCGTTGCTTTTTCCGAATGGCTCATTCCCTACACTACCATTTCTTTCGTCAAGTCAGCGTATTTCCTGCAATTGTTTGTGCTACTCAAAATGTCTTTGTCTATCCTCTCTTCCTCACCAAGAATTCTATTACTTAAAATTACGGACTTCAGTTACCCATCGTTCCTATCCACTTGTTCCATCCAATTACTACGCCTACTCCTTATTTCAGCGAACAACAAATTTTTCTTCACCATCCGCGCTCGACACTTCATCATTAATCTCTCTTTCCGGGTATTGTATTATTACCAATCTCCTGCGCACCCGCATTTCTAAAAGTCTCCTTTATATTTCTACCGTCTCTCCCAGAGTATAGTTGACAAAGCTATCCAACGCCGCTGTCCATATTTTTCCTTATTTTTCCACCAACTTTTCTCTAAAAAATATGAAAACTCAAATTACCGCTGGGATGGCTTCTTTTGACGAAGAAGTAAGGATTTGGACTAACTTGTTAACCTGCGGTGAATAAAAACATTTTCCACTCCCGCGCGATACCAATGATAGAGAACATTGGGAGAAATCTCGGAAGAACTCGAGTATTTGACGAGAACATTTTTTCAGTACCAATTCAAGCGAACATTGGGGACATCCTCGTTCAGTAATCAAACCTTTTTCGTAATTGATTTTTCCACTAGGGTAATATTGGAATTGAGGGCATACACATATATTTAAATTATTCAATCAAGTCTTTTATTTTATTTCCACACACTCCATTACCTAATTCTTGCTAGTATCACAAATCCAAACAATGTTTTTAGTCTTAACAAAACACAAATCAACTTTCAGTTCGAGCCAAATGAATCGGTTATTTTCAAGCTAGAGCAATTTCTCACTGCCAAAGAGTACGAGAAGCGGAAAGAAAAGTGAGTCTTTCATTTGAAGCGAAATAGTAATTTATGGAAAATGGAGTAAACGAAAAATTTGGGAAGAGACGCACCAGTAAATATTTTCAAATCTCGCTCACCTTTGGGGGCAACTTGACCCTTCTTGACCTTGGACAGCCATTTGGCACCCATTTTCGTCCTCGCGCTGGACCTTGATCGCGACTGCAGTCCCATCATCTGCACCAGGCTGGGTCGCTTTCGGTGGACCACTGGATAGAGAGAAGGAGAAACAAGAGCGATTGGTTAGCACAGTGCAGGTACGATCCGTCAACCTTCAATGGTACGTGCCGGCTTCAGGCCGTGACCTAGGTCGTACTGTCGATCTATCCCGAAGGTGATATGGCACGACATTTTGACCTTGAACTATTTTGGTACCATAATTATTTACTGCTTTAAGTCCTGAACAAAAAAAATATCGGACCGATATTCCATTCTAAAAATCCCTACCTAAACGTCTTAGAAAAAAATATACTGAGAACACATTATCCTTATGATCAGTACAATTTTTTAAGTGTAAAATTATTCACATTTAAAAAAATCTATATGAGATGTACTTCCCATTGTTAAGGGTTGGTAATAGATGAAAAAGATGCTTGAAAAAAAGAAAAATAATCTTCAAGATTCAGGAGTTTCTAAAAATGGGACGGATCCTTAACGTTTAAATCAACCAACTAAAAATAATACACTCAGAAAGGAACGAAAACTGAGATGCAGCAGGAAAAGGACACAGACAATGGCACATTCATTTTTCATGGAATACCTTGTATATCAACAGAAACAATACGTAAGCTAAAGTACCCGAGTATCCATCCAGTATCCAGATCAAGTATCAGAGTATCCAGCGAGCCAGAGCAGAATGAGAAGGCAGGGTAAAAAATAATACACGTTGTATTTTCGGAAATCTTGATTAACAAATGAAGCGTGAAGGTGGTAAGGGTCGTGATACGGAGAGCTACCGCAGCAGCGGAGTTTACGTAGGATATGGGGCATTATTCCCTGGAACCTGCAAGTATTTAAGTCTGAGAGTCTGAGAAAAGCTTTTTATGTTTCCAAGGCCGGTTTAAATTAGGTTTGTCATAGTGCAGTTTGACTAAGGCTGAGATGTGCAGTGAAAATTGTATTGCACATAGTGACAATTTTCAATGAAAAACCTCGTAAGAGCATGGGCGAGTGTGTGGAAAACAGCCCCCGTTCCATTTCCACACTTTTATCCATTCAAATAATACGATCTGACTCAGCTTCAAATTGTGCAATTTCTTTCATTGCATAAAATATTTCGTACCATAACTTTGGTCGCGCTAATTTGGGTCCGCAGGGTGGCACTCGATTGATTCCCATCGGAGCCGATTCCCAATAGCCGAGGAAAAGCGGGAAAACAGCTCGGCGCAAACAAAGGACGGCGAGTATGCGCTGAGTATGCTCGGTACCGGGGAGGGTGGTGGATTCGCTTGACGCATTCCCTGACCAGGAGGCATTTCCATCCATCATTGATGAGGCCCGAGGCGAAAGAGGGACCTCACTCGTTGGGGCGTAAGCAAGGGACAATGTCCGCCGGAGAAAAGTTCCATTTCCCCTGACATAAAAGGAACGGGGGTAATAAATGGGTGAAATGGCCAGCTCTAACATCGATTCCTTCGGCCGCGACTTTTTTGAAAAAGGAAGAACTCATGTTGGCAGTCTATAGATCACGAATCACAATAAGAGAGGGGAGGGTTGGGCCAGCAATTACGATGCATTGTCGACAGAGAGGGAGAGAGAGCCAGCCTTCCATTAGATTGGAGGAAAGATACGTTATTAATTTATTCTTTCCCCAAATGTCGAAGACGAAGCAAATGAAATTGTGAATAAAGGATATTATTGATAAATAAATTAGGAATTTACAAAGCATAGAGCGCTCATTGGTTATGTACATTGAAGGCATGATCTTAAAGAATATTAAAGAGGGGTAAAGAGAGGAGGTTTAGTAAATAATTTATGACCCCATTAGCTCTCAATCTTGAATTAGAAGTCACAGTGCCATTTACAAGATCCATTAGTGACACGGTAACATGACACTTGACAGATTTACATTGGAATTATACATTCTGCTGAAAATATGCATGAAGATGACGGAAGACATCCGCTCGTAGCAATAATCTTTTTTGGAGCTATACCTGGTCTCTATTTTTTTAATGTTATAATTATTTTTGTACAATTTACAATTGCGTCCAGCGTTCAGCAACTAGATTTCTCATGTTTTTCAGCAATGACTTCCACTATAATATTAAATTTTCTGTTTTAATGAGTAGGACCATATTTTTTGCGCCAAGAAATGTCGTTTCCTCAAGGAAATACTGAGAAAGCTTCCTCGTCAACGCCGTAAAAGTTTTGATACCGTCCGGTGTGAGTAAAACACGTCACGTATTTCCAAAAACTCATGGCTTATCAAATGGACAAGGAATTTAGAAATATTCGACCACAGGCCCAATTTTTTAAAGCCGGAGTCAGGACGGGTGACCGGATATGACCTTCCGGAAACTGAGCGACTAAATCACTTAATCGAGGAAGAGGGAATATATTACCGCCATCATTTCTCTCTATAAATGAGAAATGATTAAGGAAGAAACCAGCTCAGTTAGTTAAATCATGGTGTCACCTAAATTACGAGGGTATTATCATGATAATGATGGTTAATACAAACGTGACACTTATTTTAACTTTTTGACCATTAGGACGTCAATTAACGGTGTAAATTATACACCTTAGGAAAAATTGGGACGAATAATGGGAGTGTTCTCACACCAGAAAATTGTTAGTTAGTTATTCAGGGGAGGCGACCAACGGCTGAGGTCATTTGCGCTGTATAAGACAGGTGGGTCATTGGGTAATGGTAGGAGAATTTCAGGTAATAGGGGAAGGGTGAAGAGAAACTCGGCGTCGGCATTACCCTACTACAAGGATCACTTGTCGTTAATCTGATGACAGAGAAGTTGGGTCCGGTTTGTCACTGAAAAATCCGCCACTGCGGGAATCATGCATTTTGATTGAAATCGAGAATAAAATAATTTTGTAATGGTCCACTATAAATGTTTATTAACACGACCCGGGTTTCGTTCACTTAGTGACACCTTCAGGTCACCTGAAGATGTCACGTCTTGTCATGTCTTAAGTGTACGAAACCCGGGTACTAATAATAAACATGAGTATAAACACGGAGAGGTTCCACATAGTAAAGTCCAAAGTCATTACCAACATTTTGATAGAGTTTTAGTCTTAACGCGCAACACGAAAAGGTTTCGTGGACGTATGCAGAGCAGAAAACAATGCAACGGATCATGCAACAAGCTATCATAGGATGTTGAAAGTAGCCATAGTGACAAATTTTTGATGAATATACACACACTTAGCTCTTTAGTTCGTATGAACGGTTATTTAAAAATCATTATTTCATCCGAATAATATGCACATTTTGATTAAATAAAATAAAAATAAATGTATGGTAGGAGAAACTGAAGAAATGAAACATTAAGCTAACAAATATTAAGCACGTAATAGCAAATTTGGCGTAAAATGATGATGATTACATAATGATCCCTCAGTTTATGGCTCCAAGTCCCTTAATTTTCACCGACGACGCGAATTGACAGTACACACCCCCGCCAGTACTCTCTCATTTACCGCGACGCAAATTCCGGGTGGTCGATATTGCACCGTACCGTATACCGCGTCCGGGTGTGGGAAAGACTTATCTCTGTTTGACGGGGACAAGGAGTCATGAAGACTCCGACGTATAAACTTATAACGACTTCTTCCGTCGGTTAAGACGTTATAAAGCACTAAAAAGAGGATCTTCAAGGGGTGAGGAGGGGGAGGGGGCATGAAAGTAGAGAGGGAGGGGAGCGGAAGTCGCTCTCGGGTGCGGAAGCGGAACGATAAAAGTTAACGGCGCAAACTTAAAAAACTTGACAAACAGGAAAATACATAGGAGCTTATCAAACCATTTCCCTCCAGATGGAGAAGCATCTCCTTCATTATTTTCCTAGGGCATATGAGCGAAAGGGTTTGTATCGCCGAAAGGAACCTCTATGCATGTACATAGAATAGGGCGGCGATCACTAGGTGATGGCAGGGCCCAATATAATCGTGTTCTTAGAGCTCGTAGAATTTGCTAGGCGAAAAGGTCATTTTTACCAAAAGAAAATTCTGCTTACAGCTGCAAATACAAGCGTGGAAGCGAGGAAATATTTCATTAGAACACACATCTGGAGCATTTCACTATACGACAGCGAAACATGGACGATAATACCAGCACAGAAGTCAAGGCTGGAAGCGTTTGAAATGTGGTGCTACCGAAGAATGATGAAGTTAAAATGGGTCGACCGAATGACAAACGAAGAAGTCTTAAGAAGTGTGGGAGAAAAGAGATGTGTACTGAAAATCCTATAAAGAAGACGGAACAACCGGCCATATTTTAAGACACGATGGCCTAATGAAGACAATTGTCGAGGAAAAAGTGAACGGGAAGAATGGAAAAGGCAGGCCTCGTATGAGATTTTTGGATCAAGTCGTGAAGGATGTGAAAGAGAAAAATTACGTGGATATGTTGAGGTTGGCCGATAGAAGAATCGAGTGGAGAGCTGCGTCAAACCGATCTTAGGATTGTTGACCGTTGATGATGAGAGCTCTTCACGAAAAAGAAAATAATTCTAGGATTGGCATAATGGCAAAACCACTAACTTCCCATCGAAAATGTCCGGGATCGAATCCCGAATGATGTTTTGTTGAAATACCCATTTAACGCCGATTGGATAGCATTGCAAGTCATTACTCAATACATCGGATCGAGCATAAAACTATGGCTCCCATGGTGCCTTAAAGGGTCGCTACACACTCCGGTGTCTTTCATCGCTAAACTTTCGCGTTTTACATAGGGTGGATGCACATTTACCAAGTATCATGTGCAATAGAAGGTGCGCCCAATGACAGCATTGAATATGAGAAAAATTATCTATTCTGCGGTGCTTTCAAAACAACTGTATTACTTGATTCACAGGTTCGATATCATGAGAATGGAATATTTTTAAATTTACAAATAGTCCTTTTCAATATTTTATTAATTTTTTAATATGCATGGTAATCGCATCAATTTTGATTCACTGTGACAATGAGAAAATTAGGAGCATGACGAATTCGCTGATTTAATAATATGATTACTGCCATGGCTGCTTCAGGTAACTCAAACATTTAGGTACTGTTTTATTTAGGTATTTCCTTTTTGCCGCATTAGAATCATTCGTAGGAAGCAAACTCCGCATTTATGCATTTGTTAGCGAACTTAATATAATGTATCGATAGTAATGGTTCAATGAAAAAATTAACAGGTGTACTTGATTGCTAAAAAGTGTCATTGCATGTAATTGCAAAAATAGCATGTGAAGTTTAAAAAAAATATTCGTAATGGAGGAACAAACTAGGTTTTGGTCCAAATTACATGGAATTTAAGATTTTCTCAAAATAATTTTAATGATACGTTTGCAAACAATGGAAATTAAGCAAACCTGTATTTTTTCTACCAAGAATAATTTTTCAGGCAAAGATATTTCCTACACAGTGGTGCAATAAGGTTAGCTATATCATATTAAATTTAAATGGAACCATATTATCATGTCCCTGAAAGGATTACAGGAGTCATAACTCATTTAAGGATCACTTATCATCGTGCAATTTGGAATTGGTAAACTCTCTCCTAAGATGATTCATCTATTCATAACATTCATTAAATAAATGCTAAGGTTACGTTTGGAGGATTAAGCTCGGCGGAATGTGTTATCTCAGAAGCATACATTAGACAGCGAGACGGTCTTCAATAGATTTTTAGAAACAAAGTGCGATATAGAGGTCTTCGCCTAGCACTAGCGTGGTCAGGGACCGAGCCCCAAAGTTTCTTGCTAGTTTTAGAAACCTCCTTGGTGCATAACTGGAAGCCAAGTTTCCACTACGACGTCGTTACATGACTCGTAATACCCTAATTATGAATTCAAACCTGCTCCGTGGTTTACTATCATCCGTCAGTGAGAAAGTGGAAACGCATTCATTGCCCAGTAAAACAAAGTGATTGTGTATAGCAATTTAAACAGCATTCGTACTTTGAGCCTGATGCATATTAGTAAACTTAAATTAGAATTTTAGGTGAGCCAACGGCTAAGGTAATATCGCACCGTCTAACCTAATATATTTATCCAAAGACAAACACAACATACATGGCCTGGGTGGGCTTCGAACCCACGATCTTTGGATTAATAGGACGACATGTTAGAAAATTAGAAAGTTATTGCTCCGAACATTATTTATTTACCGAACTGGCTGGCACCTGATCTATTCGATGGTTATTAGAAAAAAGGGCACTGATGAGAAAGGGCCACACTGCATGGGTAAAGGTTTAATCAGCCCCTTAGGGTTCGGGTGCCATGGGTAAGGGTGGGCTCCGCTCCAAAAGTTGGAAGATATTGGGGCAGCAGGTATGGCATTTCCAAACCGAGGCGGGCGTTGCATCCTTAGGCCGAATTTAATAGATTATGGGAAAAATATGGGCTCCGCTGTATGAGGCGATGAGGTCCTCGGGGTTGTTGTACAGTGGAAGTACGCGGCATTACGTGGACCTCCTCTGATGCCAAATGCCTCAGAAAGTTTTCACTCCAAATATCAGTACTTGTCCCACCGTATTGATCTTGATGTCTCCACCTATATCGCACCGCGACATGTGTCAGTTGATCTCCTCAGTGCTGATAAGCTTATCAAAAGGCCAAGAGTCAAAGGACTGAAAAGGAAAGCCTTAATGGTTCAGGAAGGCGTAAGATATTCGGCAAACAGACGAGCGGAGGAAGGCGTCCTCCCGAGAGTTGCTGTCACTCTCGGCAATTCCCTCGCTCCATGTAAAAAAAAATGCGAACCGAAAACGTGGAGATAATGCCAAGCCAAACAAGCATTAGGGGACGTAAAGGTTATGACAGCGTGAAAAGTTTGGGGGCACATTTCAGCGTAACAGGAAAATCTTCCTTCGGAGAGCGAAAAGCAAGAAGCGCGTTCTGAGTATTTTACGGGAGCGCAAGTAGAGTAATGCGAGGGAATAGATTTCTGACGGCTTGAGATTGTTAACTTGACCCAAAGGGAATTGCATCCAGAGCAGAATTCGCAAAACAGGATCCCTTTTAATTACCAGGATCAAATACGGCCTAATAATGGGTGGTTTAATTAAATCATTGGAATTTTATGAAGAAACGAACGACAAAAGTTCTACAGTTTACATGGGAAAACTTAAAATTAATCAGTTAAATACACTTTTAAGATATTTTCCCGCGGACAGCATGAATGTAATAAAATATACTAGGTTTAAAATGAGGGGTAATTGTGAAAATATTTCCCATTTCAATGTCATATATTTAGTAAGTAGTTTTTTGCAAGTGCTAAAAAGATTAAAATTTTATAACTAAAATGGTATATGAGATGGAAAGATCTTAGCACAATGAAATGTTAAATGAACACAAAGTTATAAATAGAAAATGAGAGCATTTAGAATTTTTGAAAAAAATTAAGTGCGCATTGTAGGAGATCACCAAAGTGTTATGTTTATTTGGTGAACTTTTCAGTGGATTTCAAGTTACCGCACACTTAAAAGAGTCCTTACACTGGAAAGAGGTGTGCGGAATGAATCGAAAGGAAAAGAGAGAAGACATGAGAGAAACCCGGCGTCGGCCCTTGCATACTCTTAACGAACGTTAACAAGGAGCCCACAGTTTGATGTCTCATCTGAAGGAGAAGTAATGAATACATCCCAACGAAATCGTGTATATAATCCAATGATATTCCCTACTTGGATGCCGATGCCTGGTTACCGGATTCCAATCGTCCGGGATGCAAATCCTTTGAGTGGGAAGCCATTACTATGGCCAGGACCCTCACTAACATAGTTGTGTCACTTTGCTCTCAGGTGAAAAATAACGATTGGAAGGATTGGGTGAAATTTGAAGTGTGCTAATCATACTCTCGGTATCCGTAGCCATTCGAAGAGCGAGTGCGCTCCGTGAAGTTCTGTAGTGGTGTTTGAATTCATTAAACATGACGGGTTAACCAAATTCCAATAGCCATCGAAGATACCTTAAATCAAAGAGGGAATACAGCTTGATGGTGACGGATATTGTGATGAAAAATATTTTCTTATGAAAACGAATGACGGCACATCTTAAAAAATATGAAAATCATAGACGACGAAATATTTAAATATCTTTTCTTATATTTAAATATTTGGGAAACCAAATATATTCTGATATTTAAATACTGAGGCAAACCAACGCAGTCCATAAATTAGGCGTTTCGCAAACAATCAGTGATATTCGGTGGAAAGGTCATCGCCTTAATTTAAGGAAATCGATTAGAATCCGGGTCCTACCATGAAAAGACAATACTCCCGCCGCCCACTGTATGTGGGACCTGATTGGTGAATCAGCCGAAAAATATTCATATTTCAGATAAGAATTTCGATGCCTGGGAGAACGGGTTGATGTGGTGGCTACAATCATGGCCTCCGATTCTGAGGTCTCGAGGTTCGAGTCTCGACGGTGGCATTGTTTATTTTATTCAAATATCGATGTCCAGTTAGGTACTGTGCCGAGAGTACTTGAAGTTCAATAAGTCACTTGAAGTCTGTTGGATGTGACGTTAAACCGTGGTCCTCTTGGAGCATTTCGTTAAGAGCAGTCTAATTCTGGCACCGGGTTTTACTTACCCTTCCTAATTTCCTTTGAAAGTTTCTATGCCTGTTCTACACCTATCCTAAACGGAGCGAATAACCTTGGCTATCAGTCACCTGCTCCGATTTAAAATCACTACATGTGAAACCTCAATCGGTAAATATTTGACCGACGAGCTTCGATGATGACGACACTTTGACGTCACGACCTCGATTAAGGCCGGATTTTTGCAAGCAAACAATTGGAACTATCGAGGTTGAGACGTCATAGCCGAGGCATTGTCGGGATTTGAGAATATTGCGTCCCCCCGTGAACGAGGCCCCAGAAAACCTTATCGCGAAGACGCGGAGTGGAGAACGTGCGCGAAGCTTACGAAGAGGAGGATTAGGGTAGGTTTAAAATTCCAGGCGAGTGAGTGAAAGTCCTCGTTCAACACGTGACGAAAGCCCTTTCGAAGGCTCCGAAATGAAACACCTTGATTGCCGCCACCCTACCTTCACGTCTCCCTCCAACACCCCACCTCGACCGCCAAGGCAAATATTCTGCCCCGAGCCCCTCTTCTACCAGATTCCAAGACACTCAGGGAGGTTCCTTCGTGAGAGGGTAGTTGGGAAACATTTTTCATACTTAAAAAATCTTGCGGGAGAGAAACATCGGAGAAGGCAAAGATGAGGGAGTGCAAAACTATTTTCCAGCCAGTATTGCTGTATGCAACGAAGAGCCTAACCCTACTAGATAAACACAGGAGTAGATTCCAAAGCTGCGAGATGCGATACCTCAGACGTGCAGAAGGACGCACTAGAAGAGATCGAGTAAGAAATACAACAATCAGAGCTCAATTCCAGCAAGAGTCAATCACTGAACGAATTCAACAGTGTCAGGCGAGATTTGGTGGAACAGCATCTTAAATAAATGAAGTAAAAAACATTCTTAAGATGTGATATTGTCCACAATTTAATGCAAAATTAGACTACACGTGTTTTGAAAAGGAAGAGAAGAGTCAGGGATCAAGCGCATCATCTCCAATTACGAAATATTAAATAAACAAAAATGGGTTAGATTACCTTTCCTGGGTCGAGGATCTTACCTAGTCACTAAAACCTTCCCCAAAGATACTTATAAACCCTCTTTCTATACGCCAGTAACATTAAGGGACTTATTTAGCAGATCCAAAGATCCCTATGATAGAATGAAGAAATCGGGAGTGTATGAAGTGACGTGTAACACATGTGGTGCGAGCTACATTGGCCAAACGGGCCGAAATTTTGATACCTGATTACACGAACACAGAAAGTGCCTGTTGAACGGTGACCCCAAATCCCACCTGGCTAAGCATCTGATAGAGGAATCCCATTATAGTGACTTCAAGTTAAATATCCTCCATGTCGAGCGTAAGGGACTTCGCCTGGACACCTTGGAGAAATGGGAGATCCTCAAGAGGAAAAAGAAGAATTTGACGCTACTGAACTACATTGGATATGACTGTCACTCCCCAATCCTGTCCCTATCCCACTAATAATCCTGTCCCCCCTCCCCCTCCATTGCATTGTTTTACTCCCCCTCCCCCTCCGTTTTCTCTATGTATATAATCGCCTCAAATTTCGTGTTTTTTCAGACCTGATGATGACGCGTTAGCGTTGAAACACGTGCAGTCTAATTTTGCATTAAATTGTGGATAATACCACATCTTAAGAAAGTTTTTTACTTCATTTATTCAATCACTGAAGTCATGGAAAGAAAAACCCTAGGATGGTATGGGCGTGTGGTTAGGATGAAGGAGGCAAGGAAGCCAAGAGAGGTAAAGGAGACAAGACCAGAAGGAAGATGAGGAAGAGGACGACCAAGGCTGGAGTGGGAAGATTATGTGGAGAGACTGGCTGCCCGGCGTGGGAAGAGTATAAATAAAGTGAAGCGACTCGCTCAGAACAGGAGGGAATTTAGAGAGTGGCTGAAGGACCCCGACACCTAACAGCATAAGGGGATTTGAGAAAGAAGAAGAAGAAAAAATCTTGCGGGGATATACATGTGATATATAATACACGTAATCCATTACCATCGGCACCGTACTACCTTTTCCCATTACCTCTACGGAATATTGCACCTAATGTCATACCAGTGATGTATTTTCCCAGATAAATGAGAGGAATACACGGAGAATGAGACTCGTTCCCGGACCCCTTGATATCGTACAGTCCTTAAACCGTGAAAACTATATTCTAATACAAACTTCATTGCCTAATTCATCTACAATATAATAGAATATGCAGCCAGAGTATGTGATCCGAATGAATTAAGTTTGTCACAGAAGTAGTCAGTGTGTAGCTAATAGCAGTTAGGTATGTTAAAAGCGTTACAATAGGTTTAGCAGTGTATCAATATTAAGAGAAGAATTAGGTTGGGAATGATCATCAGATTGTTGATTAAAATACAGATTAAATCTCCTGCGGATATTTACAACGGATAAGCTCACCAATGATCGAAGAAATACCCTCAGGCGTTACTTTGTGGAAATTTTTCATGTAGAAAATAAAAATGACTTAGTATATTCCACACCTTTTAATGGAACAACCGACCGCGGTTTCGACGGACTATTTGGTATGCCTTGAGAATGACGCTTTAGTCATCGAAACCGAGGTCGGTTGTTCCAATAAAAGGTGTGGAATATACTAAGCCTTTTTTATTTTCATCTCACCAAAGATGTTTGATATATATTAAGAACCCCTACATATTGTGCTAGATTTGATAAGACAAATAAAATTACCGAGAGATTGATTGTTGTACCGATAGATTTTAAATGTCATTTTTCTCGCGTACCGCAAGAGTACGTAATAGGCAGCATACGTAATAAAGAGAAAGGTTAGCGAAATATTTTTCGAGTTGTCTGTAGTACCTACTCTTGGTTGCATTTTTAGCATTGCATGGTATCTCTTAGTTTCATGACCGCACGGCTTGGTAGGTCTTATTTGAATGTAAATGGTGCATATTTGGTGATATTCAGCCCCTGCCACACACCCTCTCAGAGTCTCACAGGATATTACGTATATGCAGATGTCGGCATTAGCTTGTCTTTAACGAAATGAGCCAAGATCGAACGGACCTAGTGCATGATGCATACTTTAACATTAATTAGCCATGTATTCTGGGGAAATTCAGATAAATATATTTAGGGAATTGCCTTTACAACCAGTAATTACTTCATTACTACGTATATAGGTAATAACCATCTAGTTGCACGTAACTCATACGTATAACATTTTTCCATGGAGTAGTGGTATTGTAGCTCTTATTTGCATGTAAGTAGTGCATGCTTGGGTATCTTCACCTCTTGCCACACTCCCTTACGAATGGACGCTGGATATTACGTAAACGTAAGAGTAGATGAATACCATTTTTCAAAAGAAAATATTTTGCAGCAAAAAAATTGTGATTTACACATACGAGAGAAATTAATAAAAGGGAGGCATCCCCAAACACATGCGAATTGTTTAGTTTCGCTGAGCTTTAAGGTGCTACGACGCCCAAGGTTGAATGCATTGCTGATCTTAGATCTCGATTCTAAGGCAAAGGTGGGATCAATGCCCAGGGTGGAATTCGAACCCGGGACCTTCTGGATGCCAGGCCAGCGTGTTACCAACCTTGCCACCACGGCCGATCCCTAGGGATGCTTCCCCCACTCGTATCCACGATTCTTTTCACCGCAATTTTTATTAACTGCAAGTGCATTTACCGAGTGTCAATCCCTATTTTCCCCCATAATTTTAAAGATAATACTACTATCATTCCTAAATGCCTGAGAGATGAGAATCTCCTGTTGAATCCCAAGGCCTCTAAAACATTTGACGAATTCTAATCGTGCAGTACCAAAAAGAAGTCCTGCTCGTGCACCCAAGCGCCAACCTCCACGACGTCTAACAGCTAAAGATTGAAACAGGAATGTCAATTCTTTATGGGGAATTATAAGACCGAAAAAAAGACTCAATGACCCTCCGTTGGATTCCCCAAAGTTTTCGTCACCGGCTTGTCACTCCAGTATTAAATAAATCCGCCTCGAAATCCATCATATTTAAAATTGAACATTTTTAAGATGTAAACAAATAGAGTTTTTCAAAATTTCATTTTCTTATGACTCTCATTTAGGTCTACAGAATATAAAAATGGCTGTAATATACTGATAGCAATGCAAGTAAGTTTTTGGGCAATTTAACAGAAGTTGCTAAAAAAATCCGATGGCTAAATAAGATTGGCGTACAATTTGGCTCCCCGAGCCGGGAGGTGTAAGCATTAAAAATATAACATCAATGGAGGCAGGCGATACTTGGTGGAATTTAGTTGCACTGAACATGTTAGGAAAATTAACTTTTTACAATTCCACGAAATGATTTATTATTCCGACCGATTTCGACGTCTGAGCGTCATTGTCAAGGTACGTAATTGTGCCTTGGATCGACATCCTCATTATCTTATTACCTCATGTACCTCATGTATCAAGGATTACCCAATGTATCAAGGATGTACCTTGGCAATGACGCTCAGACGCCGAAATCGATCTAAATAATAAATCATTTTGTGGAATTGTACAAAGTTAATTTTCTTGACATGTTCATTAAAAATATCTTCACTTTGTGTCAAATTTTCACTTTTCGGAGGCTTAAACCCTAGACTTGGTGTTGTAAACATTCGAACACACTAGCCGGTATGAGCTAAGAAGTATCGCCTGTTATAGAACCAGGAAGCTGAATATAAAATATAGTGGCGCCAAGATATCTTAGATTTAGATGCATATAAAATGACGGGATTTATCATTTGTATCGAAAAATAGCTGTAGATTGATTTTAGACAAATCAACTCGCTAAGGAACCTCCTTGTGAACCAGGAGATTGATGCCGGTCGCAGCGCGGTGACGCTGGTAGCGGCGGAAGAGGAACTTACCTTTCTGGTGGCACGCTCTGAGGAAGTACATGAGCCAAGTGGTGACCAAATTGAGCGGCGATGGTGTCGTCGTCGTCCTGTGCATGTTGCGAATCAACTTGGCCAGACCGTATTTCCACTCCACGTCGGATTGTGCCTGTCAAGGGAGAGGGAAGCCATCAGAGCTACTGCCACGCGCTACTGGTTGCTTGTGCATATAACCACACATACAACCAGATTATGCATTAGTTTACACAAAATCTTTGCAAGAAGTATTAATATGCTTGTGAGGCCGTTGAAAATGTAGCGGTAATAGCTCTTACGTTAATATGGTAATAGGTATAATATGTCTTCGTATGATCATATATTTATATAATCAATATTGAATATAAATGCACTTAAATTCTCTTTTTTATTATTTTTTTTTCATATCACGTACTGTATACATAATTAGCACCTAGCCTGCCTGTCTAAAATTAATTAAAATGGTAACCCCAATACAGGTATTGTTCCTCTGGGGTACCTATATTCCATTGATTCATATACATTGTCAAACACAATATTGTAAGTGGTAATGGAATAAACACATTATTATTATTATTATAACTTAGGATTAAGCTTTAGGTTTAGGATTTAGGCCTGGTTTTCCAACGGCTACGGCTTTATTGTACCGTCTAATCTAAGGTTTTAGTCCAAGGACAAGCACATTATCCATATCATGGGCGGGCCTTTGCGACCTTTGGGTTACTAGGCCGACACCGGGCTAACACGGAAACAAATACGTAATAATTGAAAACATAATGGCATTGAGAAATAAATATGGTTTTCAAAAATCATGTCTGTTTTGTCAATAACGTAAATGAATTCACTGAGTAAAATTCCACAGACTTTTATTAAAACCGACCTAGGTTTCGACTTACACAGTCATCACCAAGGTGAAAATGGCATAATGACTGTATAAGTCGAAACCTTGGTCAGTTTTAATAAAAGTCTGTGGAATTTTACTAGGTGAATTCATTTACGTTATCAATACGTGGTTCCACGAAGCTAAGCCTAGCAATTTGTTATATCTGTTTTATCACTCTAAAAAATAGGGTTCGCAATGGAAACATTACTTAATTTAGGGATGTCTTACAGATCATGTCTATATAGGTTTGTTTCGCATTATAATTTATCAACGGAAATATTCATAAAGATGAGGAATGGAATTATCTTCACGTAGAACACCCTTCTGTCTTGTATAATAAGATACTGAAGTATATCTCCAAATTTCACCAGAGTAAAATAAGCCTGTCATGTATCAATCGAATATATTTAAAATATAGTCAAAGCATGCACTTGACTTGAAAAAAACTAACCCTCTAAATATCAGCTCGTGATTCTGGCGTTGGAGTCATTTTTAGCATTCATTTGTATAGTACGAGAAAACGTAGTATTTAATGATATATTTAAGTAAATAACACATTTAAATTCGACGGGAGTGTGATGATGGTACAAGAAAGGGTAAATTTAAGCCGTATAACTACATTTTAAAATGATATTTTGCACCGAGAGAAATGTTTTTAAATTGAGAATATTCATAATGACCACAAATTCTACTAGTTTTAAGGTAATCAAAATCAAATAGGAAAGATATGAATTGTAAAACAATATTTTATTTTTTCAACGCGCTGTACCGCGAACATTCTGACCGTAACAGAGTAACCTAGTGATTGGAGTTCCTATGCCATGGGGATTCTTATCAGCTCAACACGTAGAAACACTCGCTCCCATACTAATTACGAGGGAGGCGATAACTGTAAAGGGTGAGTCATCGCCTCAAAAGCAGACGGCGGCGGTGCTGCGTTGCGGATCTCCAAAGGATACGAGTGGAAACCAAAAGAGGGAGCCTTGCCTCCGCCCTTGCCTTTATGGGACGTCCTTAGATCTCTCATTTCACTGTCCTCCGGATCAAGTATATTGCCAGCGCTTTCTTATCTCTTCACTCTCAACTGTTTCAGATCGAAGGATCATCCATATATCACATAACACTAAACAGGGGAAGTGACTGGGTCAACTGTTACCATTACAGGATTAGTAATTTCAATTCTTCACGAGAATTTCAACTTTTTTAATGACAACCTCTTCCTTTCCCACTCCTCCCTCCTGGATATAGCATTCCGCTTTACTCTAAATTAAAAGGATTCTGCATAAAACACTTCTCAAAGTTCAGCACATAGACACATGAGCATTATACGTTACGGACACTCACTCAATGTACTTAATAATTATAAACACGAATGGAAAGATAAATGACGCACATTTAACACCATGTTGTCGCATCATATCATGTTTTTTGTAATTTTTCTTTTTTTAATTTCATATTTTATCTACTAATTTTTCTATATGCTGTTATATTTAATTTGTTTTAAAAAAAAACTAGCTAGCAATCAGTAGGATTTTGCGGTGTTTTCCGGCAGTGGGTTTTTTCGTAAAAGGGCGTAAGTACAATAATCCTAACGTTTTCCCACAGTTGTACTACCTTCACATAGCATTATATTTGTTGTTTAATATTGATATATCGTGTATATATTTATTTTTGTTCATTTATCGTTATTTAATTTCTCGAATATATCCGTTAAATTTTTCTTTTTTATATAGTTGTGAAAGTCATGACCATCATGTTTTATGTATTTATTCTGACGACGGGTCGGATGGCAGAAGGGACAGTTTTGCCTAATCTCGCCCCAATAAAGACCTTTTATTATTATTATTACTTCTACCCTCATTCCACCCACCAAATCGTCATCATCCCTAGGCCGACTGTACTCGCAATGAACTACCTCCACAATAGTCCGACTTCTGCTCCACCCCATGCCCCTACTCCCCTATCTCCCATTTACTCACTACACACATATGCTAGGTAATTATTAGGCTCAATTTCACTTTACGTTTATATGTTTCAGACGATGCCGTGAGTGGCGAAACTGACCGTACACATTTATTAAATTGGGGAACTTTACCAAGAAATGGAGTTTATTTAACCCGATATTCAGTGGTTTTACCAAGAGACGCCGAAGAAAGTTCAATTTGTTACGATTACACTATTATAGGGAGTGGGGTTAGGGGTCCAGCCTTCTATTGCTCTGGGAGACAGATACATTATAACGCCATTCTTTCTGAGAATAATAATGATGTCAATTCACATATTTAGTGAATTAAGAATAAAATTGAGAAATAAGTAAGACATTTATGAAGTAAGTCCGTTTTATCACCCACAAAAAACGGGGTTCATTGGTAGCTTTACGTAATTTATGGGGGAGGAACAAGTTATAAAGCACTATGGAAGGGAAAAGGAGAGGTAGTTAGAAGCGGAAAGATCGGAGTTAAGTATTGCATGGATGACCCCTGATACTATCGGGTGTTACTTGCCGGAACTATATTTAGAATATGGTAATGAAGTACATTAGTCAAGTCCACACATAAAACTATAAATTTTACCAATCCGTGCATCGAATGCTCTACCGATATTGACTATGCGTGGGAGGTGATATCGCAAGAAGATGATCAGACAGGTCCTGGAGTGAGGAGGAGCTATAACTGGGGACACCAAAGGTGTTAGAGGAAGTGGGGGAGAGGAAAAGGATTAAGGAACGTCAGAACCAGAAGCTCGGAGAGTGTCATAAAGGTGAGGGGTTTGCGACAAGGCATCGCGAGGAAGAGCTTTATAGGGTCAAGTCCGTGGTTCATTGAAATATTCACAGAAATAAAAGACCAATTTCGATAGTAAAAAAGAATAATGATAGAGTTAATGCTATTTCTCGTTAAAAAATGACTTTTAAATTTTACTTATAGATATTCCTTATTTTTATAAATATATTGTGTGCCTGGAATGATTTTAAAGTCATAGTGAGGGATTGGTTTGGCTCTTTATTCTCGAAAGTTGGTCGACCTCTGGTCCAGAACGAAATAAATGGCTCGGCAACCTTCAAACAGGGGAGTGAGTTCAGAACGCATCATTCAGAGCCGGGATTCTCACTCACCTGAATCCTCTGATAGGTGTCGCTCATCATAGCAATGAGCAGGTTGATGAGTACGACCACTGACACCACCATGTATATTCCGAAGACGAACTTGAAGAGGTTCAGCGTCCAATCCGGTTGCTCCTTTTCGACTTTGAGCGAATTGGCGTCCGTCATACCGAAGACGGCGAAGAACAGCCGCTCGAAGGCGTTCAGCGGTGATAACCTCACTGGAGGAAAAAGGAAAAGTCAAGAATTAAATTACTCCTACTTCTCAAGGCACGCTGTCTTTCCTGATATTTTGGTTTTCATTTTAATGCTTTGGGGTTAGGTTTAAAATAAGAAAAAGAATAACATAAATATGCTGGACTATTGATGTGTAGTGATGAAGTTTTCACTCTAAGCTTCGTACACCATTTTGTTATGGCAGCACATGTCAGACAATTTAATAGGGTAGTTTCCTTCATCAAAGAAAACGGACTTCATTAATTGCGATTTGTGCCCTGCCATAAATGTATTTAATTTACGCAAAAAGTTTGTATTGAGAAATCCCAGTTTACTAGAGAATTAAATGTTAATTTTAAGGCCATTTGAAAAGGCTCTGAAATGGCGGGGTGCGCTGCCTTCATGCTGACGTAACAGGAAGGTAGTTTACGTTGCGAAGCATAGGAAAATTCGTCTCCTGAACTTACCGTTGTATTTCAGGGCCCCTCAGCTCTAGTGAATATTTATTAGTATTAACCTGTAAAAACTATCAATGTTGGAAAAGAATTCTTAGTTAAACATGGTATTATTAGTCATTTTATAGGCTCAAGGACGTCCTGCTCGCTGTGTCTTCTGCTACGACGAAGCATGGCGTGAAGGTCGTGCGGCGATAGGCGAACTACATGATATGCTTGTGAAAGGAATACTGACTGATTTTAAATGAATCAACTGCATAAGTCATGTTAATTAAATAAATAAAAGTTAATTATAATTAATTAACGGAATAAATATGCCTCCAATACTTGTTCATAAGCTTTAACGGAGTGCGGCGTCTATTTGGAAGCGTCCGCAGCACCACCTGGTGGCAGGTAGAGGAAATAGTTTAACGTCACACGTAGGATTAACCGGCATGCAATAGTTTGCCGTCGCGTTTTCGCGCCATTGATTTTTTTCACTTTTTAATTAATGAGGAAAAATACTTAACGTCATTTAAAAATCGAACGGCTTAAAACACGTACTCCAGAGGTTATAAACTTTCGATCAAGACAATAAAAAAATAATAGGAAACTACCCTATTATGAAAAGAATAAGGGTTTATTTTAAATTCGATGCACCACTTGTAACGGATAAGTAAAATTCATAAATTGGAGAGCTATAGTATACTTTTGGTACAACTCTGTTTCGCCACTTATTTCTTTATAATCAGCACTATTGAGGCCTAGTTTTGTAATTTCCATTTAAATTCAACCAGAAGTTCACGTGGACGTTAAACCTAATTTATTTGCTTCTTCTGCGAAAAGAGTTAGTTAATAATACCTTGTGAAATAACAACATTTTGTCCAAATCGGAGAGAATATTTCAATTTAGAAACTTTTAATTGAATAAAAATCTTCATGAGTTTTAAGTCACCATGGGCAATAATGGGATTAATAAATAAATTAATGTGGTACATTAAACTAAAGTCACATGGGATATAGAGGGTTAAGATCACTTTTCCGGCATTTCCAATTTTGTGAAGCACATCTGACGCTATACACAGACAGTATGTGTAAATTAGCATATACTTGACAGCTTTCATGCCATAAAATAATTGTACAGGTATTTAAAACTTGCCTGAAGGATTTATAGATCTTCAATAGAATTAATCTCTTGAAACGTAATGGTTGATTTATTCTGCACTGGAGTGGAGGGTGGAAAGCAATGTAAAGTGGGTCATGAAGATATCGTTACAATGACAATGCAATAACAGCGAAAAATTAAGAATAAATTTTCATTATGCTAATCATATTAATCAATGCGACTGGATTGCTTATTTCGACACTTTAATAAAAAATATTCGAATAAGGAACCACTTCTTGATTTTTTTAAAGCGAGAAGGAAGCTGACGACCCTTCCTACGTTTTCATAAAGGTGCCCTCCCGCCAATCTTAAAGAGTAACGATATTGTTGGCCCCTCACGGGCACTCACCTTCGGCAAATAGGCCCGTGTACGAGATGGCCTTTTTGTTCGCCTTGATCTCCTCGGGCGTTTGGTTCTTGAACGGCTGGTTGAGCGCCACCACGTGCATGGAGAAGCCGAATATGAAGATGGACAAGACGGCCGCGAACCGGGCGAGGTCCTTCATCAAGTCGCCGATGATGATGGCCCAGGGCCCAAAGAGGTGGTGGAAGGAGAGGAAGTCGAGGATCTGCACGCAGGAGAGCAGGAAGGCGATGGCGATCAGCTGGTTCCGCAGGTACATGAGCGTGGGCCAGTAGGGGCGGGAGATGAGGGAGAAGAGGCCCAAAAGGTGGAGGGCCACGCCGAAGACCCCGAAGCCCAGCACGGCGACCTGCGGGAGGAAAACACGGTGCCGTCAGCGGAGATGTAGCGACGCCCACCCACTCCCACAAGTGTGCCTCTGGGGATTCAACAGATCCTCTTCTCACCCCCATTAAAACTTTGACCTTGAGCACGGCCGCCGAGGCAAGGTCGTGTCCAGCAAATGGAAACCTCATCTAAGGGGCGCTCAGCCACCACGTGGAATGGGGGCGTTTACTCGGAAACGAAATCGCAATTTTGCACTCGACATCGTTAGATGGAAACGAAAAAAGAATTTTAGTGAAAAAATTAATCTTCTAACCACAACCATTCACTCACAAATCAAAAATTAAAATAAGAAAAGGGTGACGCCCACCGAAAAAAGCTGCTGTGGTAACATTAATGTCATTTTCCTCCCGTCCTTGACTGCTTTTCGGGCAAGGGGAGGTAGTGGAGGGGGGTTCTCGGAAGGTCTGCTCGCACAGATCCTGTCGCAACAGTTTCCATTGGCAGAGTTAGCTGTGACCCCCCCCCCCCCCCCCCCAATGCGAAATAGCTTCGCGGACTCAGTTGTGATTGGACGAAGTCGAATACGTCAGGGGTTGCACCACGCCCACTTTGCCGAAAGGGTTAAAAGCATCAGTTTTTTGCCGCTTATAACTCGAGAAATAATTGACGGATCAAAAAACGGGAAAATACGGGTCTTTTTATTTTACAAACTCTATGAGCTCCGGCAATAAAAAAATATAGTACACGACCCCATTTAATCATACCAAACCGATTTAAAGAATGTAATTAACGAGTGCATAACCTCATAATAATATACAGTTTCTGTAACTTGGGTTCAAAAATTTTATTACAATTAATTTTCTTTTAGTCTGAAAATTTTACTGAATGAGATTAGTGGCGCTGGAGTTTAATTTGCACCAAAGGTGTCACTTATCCACGCGGACCCTAATTGAAAGAAGAATTTAATTATCCAGGGTTATACCTTTCAGTGCACTTAGAAGGCGCTGGGCAAGAGTCTCTTCCACTGCTGCAGCTGACATATTCTACGGAAATTAAATGGACTGTGGTAGCGGCGAAGTTTGCTGAGTAAAGTCCCGGATTTCTAATTCAACGAGTTGGATGTATCCCGGTCAAGAAAGGTTGCCTGCTTGGCTGTGACAACATTTCCAAAACAATTCATGCAAACGCTTTCATGACACGCATGAATGCAGTACTGTTAGTAGGTATTTCATATAAAGGTCTCCATAAATAAAAGAACACAGGTCCCTCTCTAATAGCAGATCAACGTCTTTAACCGGATTAAAAAAAAGACAGAACGCGAGAAAGACAGTTTTCCTGGAAATTCGGGTGTAACTACTAGAAACGTCAATATTCCCACCAATTATAAAACGATGGGGGAATCACATCAGTGTGAGACATAAATATGTCATATTTAGAGTTCTTTACACTAAAGAACAACCAATAAATTCACAAATACACTAGTTATCTCAAAAATGACAGTTTTAAGTACATCTTTTTTTACAAAACCGTCCACTTGCTCTGTAATAATGAAAATGGAATGAATTAAAGATGATTTCCTCAAGAAAGGATCGGATCAGACCTCGTAATCAACATAATCTTGGCGTTTGCGTCAAGCGAATGATGACATAGTAACGAAAACTACGACCCATTCACGTTCCAGCACACCGATGCTCATTCACAAGAACTAAGGAAACTTGGTGAAATAATGACGAGCAGAAACATCAGGTCTTTTCTTGCCAAACTTGCAGTCTTGGGAGTAAGAATTGTAGTTAATAACGAATATGTGACCTAATAAAATCCTTCTACGAGTCCAAATGCTCTAAAGATAACTTAAAGTCAGTAAATTATATTTAGTTTTATACTGGCTGGAGTAGTTTTTGAAGGATCATCCCTACTCTGGTTCATATTTTCTGATCGCTTTCCTTTCGATCCTTCGGTCTGCACCACAGTATTTTTCTTGCCTCTATTCACCTGAATCGAAGAACTCTTTTTTCCTCTTCCTTAGGCACCCAGAATGCTTCTTAAACTGAAGGTTTTCAAAATCTCATCCTTCATAATTACATGCTCAATCCACGTAGTCTGGTCACTGTTTCAGGCGTAACGCTGTGGAATTTATCCATCACGAAGATAGGAAAAAGAAAATATGTTCTGAAATTACACATGAAAACTTTTTATTGCTCGACCCTGGTTTCGCCACAATGCAGCATCATCAGTTTAAGTTTCAACAAAAACGGTCACTATATATACACAATACATCCATCCCAACTTTTGTGTACACGTAGTGACCGTTTTTAAGGAAACTTCACCTGATGACGCTGCACTGTGGCGAAACCCGGGTCGTGCAATAAAGAGTTTTCATGCGGAATTGCAGTATTTTCTTTTCCTATCTCCACGCCATCTGCCTCCAGCTAATTTCCACCCAAAACATTTTGCTTACACCGCCACGCTCAACGCTTCCCCGTCTGCCCTCTGGCCATTCCACTTTTCCCATCATCCTCCGCACCCCATCCACCTGCTCCTTTGCATCATCTCCACTCATACATGGTCCATTTCACGATTCTGCGGAAAACAAGTGCAGAAACCGTTTTGATACATTTTATTACATCAGAAAATGACACCCTTACAGGCAGATAGTAATTGAGGAAATGACAAAAAAATTATACCAAGATTTCGCTGATTATCTTCGTACTTTTCCGCTCTTCATCAGGAGATCAGAATCGCACAACATAAAATACGCTTAATTATCTCATCATCATCGGTCAACAATCCTAGGATTGGTTTGACGGAGCCCTCCACTCGATTCTTCTATCGGCCATCCTTCTTTCGTCAAGATTTTTCTTTTGATAGAATGCCCTCTTTGCCTAGGCTATTCTACTTACTATTTCTTTCTTGCTTCGTCCGTCGTTGGTTACTTGACTTCCCAGGTAACAGAACTCTTTCACCTCATCAAGTTTTTATTTCCCTAGTTTAACGTTGGTTATGGCTTGTTCTCTCCTGCTTCATACTAATATCTTAGTCTTAATTATGTTGATCTTCAGCTGATATCTGGCCATTGTCCTTTCCATGATTATAAGACTCTTATTCAGATCCCTCTCTGTATCTGCTATGAGTGATATGTCATCAGCGAATCGTAGAATGCTAGTTTTTTTCTCCGTGGATATTCACTCCAGAAGACTTTTATCTCAGACAGCTTTCTTTAAAAGTTATTTCAATGGTGCTGGGCTCCACTGCAAATATGCTATCCAATTCTCACGAGAAATGGTGAAATGCAGAAATTGTTACAATAACCCACAGTTACTATAAAATAGAGCCCAAAAAAAAGATGAAGAACCTCGTATTAAACGGTATTTACATACGGTTATGTAAAACAAACCCTTTCAAATACATATCTATTAGCGCTTATAGCAAAAGAAGGTGTGTTCACACAAATGCGATACACATGGTGATATTGCTTTCGTACTTTTGATTTCTTTAAGGAACCAAGTACTTCATAAGGACCTAGGGGATGAAAGATTAAAACAAAACTTGAATTAGGGTGGCAGTATCTGTAACGTTAAGTGTGCCTCTAAAACTCTCACGGTCGATTCGCAACAGAACCAACGTGGACGGTTGCGGTCATTAAGGGAGGGAAGCTGCCGGAGACCTCGCTCAGAAAATGTCGTCGATCCTCACAGAAACTCACGAAATAACCTCCAAACGCGTCGAGGACACCGGATTGCGTTTCCATTTTCAAAGCAGAGGGACCTAATGACGATCGACGGTGCTGCATAGGGGGGTGGGCGAAAGGGGAGGAGGCGAACGGATGAGGCAAGGACGGAGTTAAGTGGAAAAAAAGAAAGGTTGCTTTTTTTCCGAGAACACAATCGAAAACGAAACGCACTCTAATCTTCTTCTGCGGATCCAGAGATGCCTGGGTGAAGTGGGATCTAATTTGTCATCGGATGGAACGTGGCAGCCTGTGATTTGACTGGCGCCTTCCAAAGGCTGCCTTGTTCGTCATTCGAACAACACCCTGGGGGAACTCCACCACTGGGTCATAAACAGATTGCCGTGAACAATTCCAAGGGCCTGGAGACCGTGATGGGGCGCCCAGAAACTAGTTCCATCCGGTCACGAAAGACTGTTGCAGGAACATGGTGGAAAGGAAATCTCAAATGTAAACTGATAAATAGTAGTAATTCGAAAAGGCAAATGACAGTTATAAGGTCATCGGTATCATTAAGGAAAGAGTGAAACTCGGTAGGAGAATAAATTTTTCAAAGGATACTACATCTACGTCTACATAATACCCTGCAAGCCACCATAAAGGTGTGTGGCAGGGGGTGAATTCTTACTACTTATCATGCATTTAAAAAGATTAGTATTTATATACTGTTCTAAACTTCACTATTTAAAAAAATAAAAATATCCAAGCAAACATGCCATAAAAACATGACGCCATCGCATGACGTCATGGCACGGTATCCATGGGCGTTGTTTATCTGTGGTACGTGGGGGGGTAAGTAGTATAATGAATACTTGGCGAAATCGTATTTACTTTCCTCGTTCGTTGAATGTTATAAAATAAAGTATTTAGATTTTTATTTCAGTAGTACGGTACTTTTCTGAATAGATTCCGTGAATTTAATTCTCTGCAGTTTCTTGATCGTAAATAATAGATATTATATAATATGCACACCAACCTATTTCAGCGAATGTTGTGCTATAATTAGGCCATAAGGTTATTTAACTAACGAGGTTTTATAATACCGTTTGATAAGATCTCACTCCTGAGACTGACGCGATATCAATTATCGAAGTGGAACATGAACCCTTGGCCTTTGGACTATACTAGGACAGTACGTTACCAAAATGGCTACCGTGGCCAACTTCAAAGTACATACATACTTAATGATGGGATGAAACAAAGGAACATCAGGGATATCCACAACTTTTGTTTTCAAAGTTTCACTGAATGCAGGAAACAAAGCACGTGTGCTCACGTTTCAAAACAAAGAGAACAATTGCCTTTCCAACTCTCTAAAACTTCGCTGAGCAAAGGAAACTTTTTATTAATAAAGTTTCCGAGGGTTAAAATTATTTTTAACGTGAATTTTCTACGTTAATACTGATACAATTTTGAGTTGTTTGAAATATCACCGAGGAAAAGGGCATGAGGAAACTAATTCTCAGCCCCAATGCACGGAGCTGAGCAATTGGCTTCCTGGACGAGAGAGACATCATTCCTAGAATATATTGACATACGATTCGTACGACGTTGTATTTCTGAGTTAAAGGAGAACAAATCGAATAACCAATTAATTGAAAGAAGTATTTCATCCAATGGGGTCCTTTACCATATTTTTATTGCCGAATCTGGTAGGGCTAGTACAATTGAAAGACCGGTATTTTTCCGTTCTTCGTTCCGTCAATTAGTTCTCGAGTTATGAGAGACACACGGCAGACTCAGCCAATGGATGTGATTGCGACAGGATCTGTGCGAACAGACCTTCCGCTCCCCCCCTCCACTCCCTTCCCGTTCTTCCTCAGCACAGTCAAGGAGGGGAGGTAGATGACGTTTGCAATACATGACCAGTTAGGTGCAAGAAATTCTCTAAAAACAATTAAATGAGGTAACTGACGGTACATAGCAAAGTACGCATGCGAATTGTACCTACAATTTAAATAAAAGATACTGACTGCGTAACACATACTTTATTGGTTTTCACACGAAACTCACGAAAAATTGATTGCAAGAGGTACGTAACAGGTATAGGGTAAAGTGCATATGTACATCGGTAGTTTTGCAAGGTAGGAATCTACGTAGAAATTCACGATACTTTCAATCAGCGGTGTGTCAACATTTTCAGCGCCATGAACGCATAAATACTTTCTATAAATTCATAATTTACTCAGATAGGGGGATATGTGTTGTGTTTATCTTGATGCTTAGCACAAACGTTTAAGCGTAGACTAATGATTAGATTATGAGGAAAGCGAGGAATGATGGAGAGAAACACGCCGTTTGTATTATTCTGGTATTAAGGAGGTTCCACCGTGACTCCACGATTCAATATCCCGTAGAAAAGCTAAGTTATTTAATGAATAAATACGAACCAGAAAAAAGCCTATATGGAAATTCATGTATAGTATGATGACGCATACACAATAATTGTATGAGTATGCTATTATATAGCGCCTTGTAGTTGCATTCTATTTTTTACAAGCTCTTTTAAATCATTTTGACTTTGAAACAAGACTGACGTGTTGTTGCCACGTTTAATTTACAAAGTGAGAATACATGCTCAATCCCACTAATACGTATTCTAAAATAGGTTAAATATTTTCTTACTTAGTTTTAAACTATTACCTTGCAAATACAACTCTTTGTTTTGAATTTTATTAATATTCGTATTTTTTATTACTGTTTGGCAACAATGACGCTGCTACCATTTGGAAGCATTGGTAGTTATTAATTACACCATGTCAATAACCAATGAAATATTTAAATTACATAAAAAATATAAAAAGGACCTAGGTAAGGTATATTCCTTAATTTAGTTAGTAAATAGGCTTGTGAGTACTTTCCGTCACAAATACCCTTGCCAATGATAACAACATACTGTATCGCCACTTTCATGTACTAAGGCTTTTCTGCTTTTTTTCGAGCAAACATTTATTAATGTCAATTAAACAAGTATGGTAAGGCGAGAACTTTTTTACAATGCTAAATTGTACATAAAATTGCGCATCTTGTATTAGTTTTTCGTCAAAACGACATTTCTCTTTACATTATTCATCTGCAAATTTTACTGCAAGAGCCATGCTCTGCCGTATAGCCACGTAAAAAATATCTGTTGTTCAATATCTTTTTTCTTCAAATATATTACGGAAAGGCCAAATTATTTTATTGCCAATCGATAGAAGGGCCAAACAATGATGTGTCCTGCCATTTACACAAAAATGACATCAACTTCATAATTCGGTGGTGCCACCTTAACGAAAGGCGCTAAGAAGTCCTTTCACTTCCCAAGCGATCGGATGAGAACTGAGCGTTTTCTTATTTTCTCTACAAAAGAGATGAACGCATTCAGTGCTAAGTCCATCAGCTAATTTAAAAAGAGAAGATAAAAAGTTTCATGAAAAAATTCCCCACATGGCGTCGCAGAGGGATACGCTTGTTGCACCCTCTGACCGCAACAATAGAAGACTACCCTCGGCGGCCATTACCTTGTGCCTAGCGGCGAATCTTCACACACGCTTATGCTAGCTCTACACGCTAGGATGAGCGGCCCGGATCAGCCGACACAACGGCTGATCAGACCGTGCAGAGGCGCCACCATTGTTCAGCTGAGGGGTAGGCTCAGCAAGCCTCGGGACCCCAGCTTAAGTAATACGCTTTGTTTTTGTTCGGATTAAACAACTCATGTGGCGCGAAAACGCGGTTGCTATTTAAAACTGGGATAAATAAGATTCTCAATCCAATGGAAGGAAACGGGGAAAAAGTTCCGGAAAGTACCGAAGGTAATAGAAAGTGATAATATACCAGTAGAATTATATCATTCTCTCAATAGCTTTCTATGCCAGTTATGTAGAGTGTTTACAATGTCATTTGTAAACTTCGGCACCAGATGGCGAAGCGTCGATTCAAGTGCTTCGTGTAGAAAGGAAGGCGGCTCAGCGTTCAGGCTGAGCCAAATACGCTGAGCGCAGGAGGACGTGTAGAAGAGGCATTAGATCGCTTCCTCAGTCCAATTTAAGAGGATTTAGTTTAGTTTCCCATTTGGTGGATTCGGGGACGGCCTAACGACCATCTTTTGCGTGCTCGGAAGGGGCGTCGTATTTGATCCGGGACGGGTCACGTGAAACGCGTGACCCATCGGTCCACTCGCTCACCTTGATCCAGCCGAGTCCGCTCTTGTCGCTCGGGTTGGTCAGCTCGAAGAGCAGCAGGCCGGAGAGCCAGACGAGCAGCGCCCACTCGTACCAGTAAGGGAAGAGGTTCGGCCGGACGACGGGGTGCACGGGCGTGATCCCAGCCAGCATGAGCAACAGCATGAGGTATATGTGGGACGTGAGGTAGGACATGAACTTGATGATGGGGACCTTGTTGTAGCGGTGGCCGAGCGGCAGGGTGAAGCAGACCCAGACGGGAGGGCAGATGAGGAAGAAGACGAACAGGAGGAGGACCCGCCACGCGGCCCATGTCAGACTGCCACGCCACAGCTCCTGCGGGGACGCGGTGGCAAAGGTGAAAATATTAGAGCCGGAGTCCTATGGTACAGCAGCAAAACCTCTCTAACTCCGACAATTTTCAATGAAATTGGCGAAGTTATGAAAGTACGAACCACCACGCATATATTCTTTTCCAAGTACCTAGTAATATTCGTGACGGAGGGATGACGCGGGCATTTAAACCATAATATCTACCCTTTAAGTCAGGCAGGCTCAAAATTTAAACTTCTGGTGGAAAGGTTTATTCATGCAAATACCCTTTCATCAAACATCTTTTGACATTCTTGATCGGTTAATATTCATCACTCACTCTAAATTATGAGTCTCCCGCGTTCAGTAAAGCAAATATTTAAATTCGGTTTTGGTTGAATTAACCAATGACAGGTAGAATTTGCATGAGTTAATATTTACCAAATGAATTAAGTCTCTATCGATAGCTAACAACCATACACTTTCACATCAATGGTAGTACACATTATGTATTGTTTTGGACCCTATATATGGACAGCTTTCTTCCGATGCTCAATATTCTGTGCAACGAAATTGACAACGAAAGTATCCCCGATAACCCGGAAGGCACGAAAAACTGAACACTATAGCAGCAGTGCTAAGGTCTTAAAAACGATTGCAAACTATATTGCTGGTAACAACTAACGTTCAAATATATGTCAAATAATTCATACTGAGACAGAGAAAGGATTACACAGCTGAACCATGTCAATAACTAGGTACTCCCGGCAGTCTCCGAGATTTAGACACCCTCGAAGTTTTCTGCCACAATAAAGCAACATTACAGGGTATAATCTAAAGTGTTTTGGTTGGCAGCGAGCCAAACTTCGGGATCCACGACAAGAAAGCTTCGCTTCTACGAATCTTTCATTTAACACAAGGAAGAGAAGGTTATATAAATATGTTAACTTTTCATGTCAACTTATTTATTCAATTAATATATACAGAGGAAGGAGTAGAATGATTTCTGAACTACATACATTCCGGAGGTTGCATGTGGCGTTCATTACACGACGTTTGCTGAAAAGTTTGATAGATTCAGACTACAAGATAATATTGACTAGTCCGAGCATTGGTAACATATAGGCTAAAATGAAATAATTACGGAATTACTACTGCACTTGTCTTCAGTTACTTCAATGCTTATTCTCAATGAGAGTATTTAGCAGCTTATTAAAAAAAACTATCAGAATTAATGGCGACTCTAAATACGTTTTTAGAAAAGGGAAAATAATGTAGGTATACCTATGGATAAGTAATACATTAATTCATTCTGGGGACATGATTTAATGTTCCGCATAGCATTAACATGACTACAAAGAATTTACGGCACCACACATCTACCTCGAGGCGCTATATATCCGCGAGCCCTTCTCCATTAATTTACGCACCCATTACGCGGATGGAACCTTTATCTTAACTTGAGAGGCTTCTGAGAGAACTTACAAAACTTTGCCTCCCTCGATTTACGAGGAAAACACTTTACGCTATATTTTTGTGTGTTCTGTAGAGAACCACGAAGCTTATCGCTGAGAGAGCTGTGTCACTCCAACATGGAATGTAAAAGACAACACGCTCGAATATGTCAAGAGAAATAAATTTGGGGATCCACATAAAAAATCGATGTCCCTCGGAATTTATTCGACAGAATTTTGAAGGAATAATTAGGCCATTATTGACTTCGATACTCCAGAAACGCGGCTGTGAAACCAAAAAGTGGCATAAAAAACAAATGAAAAACTACCAACCATTTGAAGTGGGTTATCACTCTTTGCGATGTCCAAATATCTGCCTCAAAAACAAAATTGATTCCTTATCATCTGATGATAGGGAGTTATCTGAGACCATATTACAGGCATGGCCTTTACAGAGGCTGAGATATGCGAAAAGTACAGCTTTAAGACCTCGAGTAAGAGCGGGTGATTTAATTGTGGTCCAGTTCCTATACAGAATACTACTTATTATATTTACCATTCCACTGATAGAGGATAGTGAAGGTAAGGCCATCATTATATTAATAAATGAAAATGAGACAATCTGAAAAATACATAAATATAAGAAGAATAATAAAATAATAACAAGAAGAAAAGAAGCAAAGATTTGGTATCGGAACACAATTACTGTATTCAAAACAAAGTCCTAACAATTAGAGCTCATGGCACACCAAAACGGTAAGTTCTAAGATAGACATATATCAAAACCGTATCCTGATTATTATTCTACAGAATTTCTATTTCTTTACAGCAAATATAATTCTGTGGAACTTCTAGGAAAGTATATATTAAATAATTAATTTATCGCCTATTTAACAGCGATATTTAACGTCATCTCCACGTCATTTACTAATCAACCTTCTCTCACAATTTAGTGCTAAGCAAATATTCCGTGAGTTAAAAACCCGTATAATAAGCATTCGAGAGACTTATATACCTAACTATATTTTCACAAGACTTCCAGTTCCAAATGCTAAAGAGCTTCCATGGCATACAACGAAAAAATTGAAGTTTTGTTTCACAGCACTGCCATAGGCTACTTAAAACTCTGCTGATTTTCTCTTTTACATTTCGCCAACGGTACCGAAATTACGGTTGTCAATGGTGGTCCGTAAACTGTTGAAAAGATTTATGAGAATACGTAAACCTCGTTCGCTCGTAAGAACAAATGCTTTTTCAGTGGATTTAATGAAATGTTGGCTGGTGAGTACTTTCTGAGAGTTGTGTGGCCCTGAGATGCCTCAGACGAAGGAAGAATTTATCACGGAGCTTGAAAATTACGTTATCTGCATCACATATGCTCAAACTAAGGTTAATGAAAAATTATTTGGGGATAAAAATGACCGGCTATGTGTGAGGATATAATACGAAGAAAACTTTGGTCATAATTTTTCAAGAAAGCCCTTCGCATTTTATAGCGCTTACGCGTTATGGTAATAAAGAGGATTATTTCAATCACTAGTCTCTTCCATAGAATATAATGTTACAATACCACCATGATATGTGTGGATTGCTATTGCAGTTATTCACAAAAGCGCGCATATTTAAAACACAACATACAACGCGATGAGGTTAACGAAACATATTGGATGTAAGGGAAATTCAGATAATATCTAAGCAAATGTGTTCCACGTTTGGCCGTCAATTACGTGAAGAAAAAAGTAGGTGTAAATCGGCGGTGGAATACTAATACACTACAGCTGATAGTCGCCTCAAAGAAGAAGTAAAGATTTTAAGATAAGCCAAGTATAAACGAAAAAAATCCGATTACGGCATGAATTATTTATTACTTATGTAAAAGATAAACCTTTAAGTTCTGTAAACCATTGTAGTAGGTACTTGTTCAAACCTTTATTTATACAGCATGGCCACCAAGCAATACAAGGATTTGCAAGCATTCAAATCTATCTAAGAGCACCAAATTAATGGAACAAATAAAAAGAGTAAAATAAAGATGAATTGACGTTGAATTTAATCCCAGACCTAATTTTCGTGCATGATGTATAACATGTGATTACACGGACGAGGGCGTGTGGAAGCGAATTTTCCCCTTTCCGCCGCCTCATTCTCCGTCGCTGTGCCATTATATTTACGTCTCAGCGCCCGATAGCCCAGCTGGGGACTTGGCTTTAAGTCCTCTTGCACTCACCCTCCCGCTGCGAAGTAAAACACCGACAACACGCTGCCTCTCCATGATATCGCATGGAGGACAAGGAAAAATAAAGCTCACAACATCATTCTTTTTTTTTGCTGGATCGATTGATGCTTTGTACCTCAGAAAACATAAACACTGAGAAGACACAATCTCCTCCTGTGGAACAAAACGCGTGATATGCGGGGAATGCAGGAGAGCTTTTTATTTTCTACCCCTTGTTTTTATTTCACCCCATTCCTCCCCACCTCAATCCTCTCTGAACCAAGGATCTTTTGAACGAGTTTCGGAAGAGCTTAAGCGATATTTCCGAAACTTCGACTTCAATCTCGTCCGGTAGATGGAGTTCTTTTCGCCCCCCCCCCTCCAACACCCACCCTATCCTTTTACGCAACGGTGGCGCTATAGGATTTTCGAAGTTGCTGCAGGGGGGAGAGAGAAGGGGGGTTGAGACCGCGGAGGCAATTTTTATTCGCGCGGCAAAATTCTCACATGAGGAACGAAGACTCCGCCGGAAAGTTTGCCAGAGTATCGGGGTGGTATCCGCGGGGATAACGTTGAATGCGGACGTCGGCCGTGTTGCGGAAGTATTGGCCCAATCCGCGAAATCTTATGAGCGCTGTCTACGTACGGCGATCAAGGAGCGCTTGGGTCTTCTAAAGTGTACGTTGGAACACACAAATCACGGTATTCCATATGGTGCCGACTCCATTATTAGTCTCTGTATATTGAACTGCAATACACGCTTCAAGAGCTCTAGATAACTTTGTTTCAAAACACTGCCCCTTTACCGTTTCTCTTGCACCATTCAACTTTTCATCATAGCCTAGATGATAAGATGCACTTCAATTTACTTAAAAGTGGTTCCAATACCCCACCTAAGAATCTCTCAGGGGTGGTGGGACGTGGATTGCCTCCTCTTCAAGAAAACTCGGTAGATAGGAAATCTATTCTTGGACAACAATACCTACCACAGTTCCTAATGCTAAGAAAAAAGATATCACGCCCACAGTCCTCCCTTTTACGTATGCGTAGCAACTCAGGACTTCGAAAAAATATAATGTGTGCGCCCTAAGATATGAATTAATCTCGCTTTTTACTTAAAAAACAAGCACGCACAGTTGCATACAGTAATTTAATATTTTGGAAAAAGATAATTCGTTATTATTTAGGTTTTGATGGACATGAAATACTACACAGTACAATATGCCTCTCTTTCACAAGATTTCATTCTTTAGCTCTGCATACTTCCAATACCTTATAATTCAAGAAAAAACATTCCTACTTTATTTACGCGCTCGCCCAACATTCTTCCCTCAATCAATTCCCTTCAAAACACCCTCACCCCTCATTGCTCTTTCCATTCTATCGCTCTATCTTCTTATCATTCCTTCAATCAACTTCGCTCAATTCCCGGTAGTATCTACCTTACCTTCTCGATTTACACCTATGACTCAAAAGCCGCACGGTTATTTTCAACCTTTGTCCCCAATGGCCAAGTTTAGTCGCATTTAAATACCAAGCTCCACTTCGCACTTTTCGGCAGTTTTTAATGTTCCTATTCGACGCCCCCATCATTGGCTCTCTTCCAATATTACCCAGGCCTCTTTTGCCAAAGTAATTCTCATTCTAGGGTCGCAGGCGTGTCACTCTTTAGTCCTCCAGTAGGTATACTATGTGACCCAGTGACCACGTTTGTCTGCCAAATTCCGCTCACAGACTTTAACTCGTAAACAGTTCTCTGTGCCCTCTATAAAACAGGTTTCGAAATTCTATATTTTTAAGCCTTCGACTAAAAAAATTAAGCTCATTATTTTTCAAAACAAAGGATAACTATTCATAAATAAATATGCGTAGTCTCGCCAAATACAGAAAACCTTTTGTTTAAAGGAGATTGGAAATGAAAAACTCGAATTGCGAGATATAATTTATTTTTTCGCTAAGAAACAGTACATGACATTTTCATCCCATTAATGCTCATGTATTTGCAATATGTATTAAACTCACATACCTAATTTAATAATTTACATGGATTTTAACAAAATTTTCAAGTCGATAATTTTTTATTAAAATTGTGAAATGCAAACCCGAAGAAAATTTATCAACTCATTGACCCAAAGGCTGATGAAAATACTAATTTGAAATTCTGTCCGTAGACAAATCGAAAAATTTTTGCTCTCAATAAAAGAAGTTCTGCACGAAAAATTTGAAGTTTTCATTTATTTGTTTTAATGTGTTCAGTATATATATTTAAGAGGTTTTTCTCTTGTGAAATTCTGATGCTCTGATTGATATTATTATTCATAATTTACATTTACGAGGATAGAATACTCTTCTCTAATCGATTTCTCGGTAATGCCTACGTTAAAAATTTCATCTGGTCCAAATTTACCGTGGCTTACTGAAATGCGATTGAACACTACATTGTGAATCAATCGTGGGGAAATCCTCAAAACTACCGAGGAAGAAGCCATTTTCCATTGAATTATTATAATATCTCAATGAATATGGTTTTTTTTGATAGCAATGTCAATCAATACTTTGAAATTATAAGTCGTTTATATAAGTCCCCTTTTTAATGATGCTCCGATTAAGTAATCTAAAATAACTCTACATGTACAGCACACCATACTTTTAGGAGCAATTAAGGCTCAACCACTAATCTTTATAATGCTCACACGTAATTGATATTTGTTGCACTTCGGAGATCGAAAACGTGATCACCGCTCTTATAAATGTTTATTTCTGCTTCAAATTACTAAACTCAACTTCTACAGCCAGCTGCTGCGACGGCTACTGCTCGCATTGTGGACGTCGATGGGAATATGTCATTGATAACGATAACGTAAAGATTAATAAAAAAAAAGATCCATGCTCCCTTCACAAGCCCTCCTTATGATAGGCTAGTTTCCTATTATTTTTTGTCTTCAACTAAAATGTATAACCTCTGGAGTGCATATTTTAAGCCGCTCAATATGAAGATGACGTTACGTATTTCCCTTATTATTAATTAAAAAGTGAAAAAAAAATCAGTGGCACGTAAACGCGCCGGCAAACTTTTGCTTTCCGGAATTTTTTACGTATGATGTGACACTCTTTCCTCTACCTACAGCTAGGTGGTGCTGCGAACACTTCCAAGCAGACGGTGAACTTGGTTGGTTGGTTGGTTATTTAGGGGAGGCGACCGACAGCTGAGGTCATTTGCGCCATATAGGATAGGTGGGTAATTGGGTAATGGTAGGAATTTTTAGGGAACGGAGGTAGGGTGGAGAGAAACCCGGCGTCGGCATTAGCCTACTCTTAACGAAAGGCACCAAGGGGACCACGGCTTAACGTCCCATCCGACGGACGGAGTACTGTACTTGAAAATGCCCTCCACTAGGCACTCAAGTGGGGACCGGTTTTCCATTGAAAAATCCGGGAATCGAACCCGGGCCCTCGGGATGGGAGGCCAGTACTCTAGCCACCACACCAACCCGATCCCGTGAACTTGGTGAAAGCTTATTAACGAGTTATCTTAGGTACATTTATTCAGTAAATTTATTATAATTTACTTTCATTTATCTATTTGAAAATCATTTACTCAGTTCATCCTTTTAAAAACCGTTAGTATTCATTTTAATAAGGGTGCAGTTAACTTGGCCCATAATCAGGCGAAGTTCACGCCATGCTCCGCAGTATCAGAGAACTACTAGCAGGATGTAGGATATTTCAAGCCTGCCGCGTGAACGGCGGTGAAATTCACATTAATTGCCATGCGAAAAAATTCACCTGGACCGGGAATGGAACCATGGACCTTTGGCTCCCTTGCGTTGCCATCCTTGATGCACCGCGAGGGCTCAACATCTAGTACCTTGAACCTCGGTAGAATTTCCATGAGAATTAGGGATCCTGGGTAATGCAGTGGTCTGCGCCAAGTCTGGCCCGGAAAGCCGTCCGTGGTTCGATTCCCGGTCATGATGAATTTTTTCGCATGGCAATTAATGAAATACTAGCAGGATGTCCTGGAGCCTATAAAACGACCATTACTATCATGTTTAACGGAGGAAACTTTTCAAAATTCGATAGTTTTCATAGGCTATTATTAATACACATTCACGAGAGCTGAGGGTCTGAAAAATACAATGGTAAGTTTAGGAACACATCCCGCCTATTCTAAGCTTTTTTGAATGGAACTTAAAATTAATATTTAATCCTCTATTAAACTGGGATTTCTCAATCTAACGTTTTTGCATAAAATGAATACATGTTATGGTGGGTCACGAAACGAAATCAATGTATTCTGTTTTCTTTGATGAAGGAACCTATCCTGTTGGCTTCAAATTAAGACTGGAACGATCTTTTAAGGTAGGTATTACATGACCGGTTCCTGCACGTCCTCGTCTAAGGTTCCTTTCTTCTCACACCCTTCCCACACAGTTTCCTTCCCACCGCACCCCCCTGAGGACTTGGACCAAGGAGCGGCCTGCTGCACTCGCTAGACTCCCGGCCGGCGCCTCCGTCATCCCCTGGCGCCGCCCCTCCCCCGAAAGAGGCGGGAAGACCCCCAACCCCCTCGGCGTCCCCCCCTTCTCGTCGTACCTGGAGGTACCGCTGCACCACGGTGTGGGCGATCACTTCCTTCTGCTCGTTCTCGATGAGCACGTCCAGGAACTCGATGTTCCGGCGGTCGGTGGCGTTCAGGATGCGGCCGGCGGAGTCCGCGCCCGCCGCCAGGGCCAGCAGTTCCGTTGCCATCGTCTCACACATCTTGCCCGCCGAGATCAAGTCTTTAGCTCGCTCTTTTTCCTGAGGGCAGAGGAGAATAGAGCGCGTGAAACATTTGAGATCATCGTCAACAGGGCCGGTATTGAGACAAAATGGTTACCCGGGTGAGAGAGTATTCCGGCGACACAACCCACTTGTCAAACCCCTTTTACATCTCATATTCCACAGTTAAACGCACATATTCCCCAGTTAAACGTAGTAGTAAAAATTAAGTAGTACAAAAAGTAGTAAATTAGCTTGTTGGATATGAATTAATCTGTCAATCACTGAATAAAAAAGCTTTTTCCATTCCCACCCCTTCCTTCGAGACCTAAGCCTTCGGGCCTGATTGCCAACACCCTTCCACATACATAAGTTTTTCCACATAAAGTTTAGTTCTTAGGATTTCACGGCGTTGGTCATCGAAGGAAATGGAAAGCACAATTTTTGAATCAATTAGTAAATACTTACTGAACACAAGTAAGCTTTATTGGTAAAAAAATGACATGAAACCATTGAAAAATAATTGAAGAGATGCCTTCAGGCGTAACTTTGTGGAATTTATTCATGATGAGAATAAATGAAATACTTAGTATATTCCACACTATTTTATTTACTATAAAATAAAATAGCGTGGAATATACCATGCAATTCTTTCTATACTCATCATTGAAAAGTAAGATTATTCTACTTACTAAACGCATTTCGAAGTAAAATGCTACAAAGAATTTATAATATTTTGTTAAAGAATAATTTCATAACATTACAGAGGTCATCCAATTTCAAGAGAAAGATTTCGCTCGGCTTTTACATGTTTGCAATCAAATTCAGGGAGACATATGCGGAGTGTTCAAGGCAATGAAGCATGAGAAAAAGTCCTTCCTATCTGTTTCCAAATTTGGCAGGGGCTCAAAGCAATGTAAATGGCCACTGGGAGCCTCATTATCCATCGAAAAATATTTGACGGTGTAGTGCGAAACAGAATCACACCAAATCAGTTTGGTGGCATATTTTGATAATGGGCAGATAACCTTTTGCCTTGCCTCAACTAGATACTGAGCGGTAGCATCACAGCGGGGGAGATGAAAGCATTGTCACACCGTATCTCTGAAATAGTGCCAACTACAATAATGAAGTTTTCATATCAAAGATTTCAATTGAGAATTAAAACGACTTCAGTCTCCCTAAAATTCAATTTTTTGATAAAAAATGGCACCTGATGGGACCATTATTAAGCGAAATGATAAAAGTAATGCCAAAAGATCTTATTTTCACCATGAAAAAGTAATATGGTGCCTATCAATTCATCCCCTCCTGCTCACGGTTTAGTCCTTCAGAGTCTTAAAGTTGTTGGAAGCGTTTCGAAACATATAGGCCAGAGATTTCCTGAAATGTTCAATAAACTTATCTTAAAATAGCTACGAATTACCACAACGGAGATTAGCACTGATATGGACAATAGTAACATTTCCGCAAAGAAAAATAAAGTATCAAACAATCATAGCCGGATCAAGGCAAACGATTTTTCTCCGTGAATATCTTGAAACTTACGGTCATAAGAATAAAGACATGTTCAGCCAAGATTCTGTTATTGGCAATAAATTCATTTATCGAAAGGATTTAGCATGACACTTCCAAGGTAAACAGAATTTGCCCCTTCATAGAAAAAAGGAAGAAAGGACGGATAAAAATTGTCGTTTATCTTATCCGACGACCTTTATATTGATAAGATATGTTATCTTCACCTGGGTTTAAGAGTCTTCGCCCAGATTATGAAATGATTTATCTAATCTTCATTTGTACGCAATTTAGAGTTATCAGTTGGGCAAGTGCGTTGAGACAGGGCACGTACTTACTTTGGTTGAGAGTGTCATGAATGTGTTCGATAGCTTGGCTGCCGTGTCCACAGGAGCTGGTGAGACGAGGACGAAGTACTCGATGGGCTTGTTGTTGTAGTTCTTGCTGCACACCATCAAGTTGTACACAAACTGTGAATAGAAAAACGGAGAAAGGTTTTTATAGCGTTTTAGACGATATGCCGGATCTAACACTTTCATCCGGAGCTGATTCGCTGCCACTATTATTTAGCTTCATTGCTTCTCTATTTTAATAATACCTTTATCAAATATCATGCAATGTAGATATTACTGGCAATATTGGTTGAAAAAATTAGTTAGCTTGACATTACTACCTCCAGTGAAGAATTACCTATTTTGCAACAAAACTGCATTTGATGAATCACATTGACATATACGTCTAAATTAAACATATCTCAGAATTTCAAAGTTTAATGAAAGTAAAATAAAACTATTTCCATTAATCAAATGCAGAAACTTGCGCAAATTTCAAAGAAGGGATGAGTTAATGATTTATAAAATAACCTAGTTGGAAGTATTTGCTTTTGTCATGCACTATGCTTCTTCATTCAATTATTGTCTTAAAGATTAAGTATTGTAATCAATTGCGTATTTTTAATTGCATTTAATGATCTCCATTATTAAAAATTCACGTTGCAAGTTTTACTCAGGAAAATGCATTGATGGACGAGGTGAATATGACCTGGTACACGTTAGCTTCCGATTTAAGAAGCATTCGATAATTTTTCTATAGCTTAGAAAGGATGGCTTGCGATGTCAAATGAGTTTGCTGTAGATATTTTCCCATCGAAGTGTTAGTTGAAATCACAACATCCGAATATCCATAAAAGGAGCCTTACTGATCAGACTAACCACGCTAATGCTCTCGTCCCCAGTATCTCGCCAACGTAATTGACGTAATACGTTGCACATCATCAGTGTGTGCCCTCATTCTTTCGTATTACTCGCTTTCCCAGCTCTAAGCAAACATAGTTGGCACTGCTCTCACCTATAGTAGAGATACGATCTCATAGTCACACAACAGATGAAAAAAAATTGAAGGCCACAAAAGCTACCAATAAAAAAAATGGACGAATGGCAATGAACATAAATATAGGCGAAGCGGAAGAAATGGTGACATTTAACCTGCCATCGGCTCATATTGCACCCGTAAAGAATGGAAGCTACGAGAACCAACGTTAATTTTGCTTTTTCAATAACGCCGCTGAACGGGACTAAATGGAGTTCTGCGATCGTAAAACGTACAAATTTAACGCCTGGAAATTCTGACGCCCAGAAACGCGAGGACTGAAATAAGGAGGCATCACAAAAATTTGGAGCGGAGCCAAAAGGGAAAGATCTTAAATGACGGACGTAACAGGGGAGCTGCATCTGTTACAAATGTGTCACTTTAAAGGCAGCACAGCACCTTATTCTGACTCCACATGTTCCGGTATAGTCAGATTTTTGTAACTCTTACGGACCAGTAAGAAAGATCTTAGAGATGAATATTGGAAAATGAAGAATACGGCCAGTTAAAGATACATTAACCTTTGAACTACTGTTAAAGCAAGCTGTGGCTGAGAAAATTTGGAATAACAATGTTCCATTTGTCATGCGCATCAATGGTTTTCAGAGGTTTCAAATTTGTGCTCCTTGCTGCACACCTCAGATCGGAGCCATCATTGGTTTTCACTCTCTTAAAGGTGCCTCAGAACGGAAAAGGAAGTGTGTGTGAGAATGTAAAGGTTAGGGAAGGGAGAATCCTAGCGTCGGCATTAGTCTGCTTTCAACGAAAGACGCGAGGGGATCTAAAGTTTCACATCCTATCCGACGAACGGAGTCCTGAACTTGGAATGGATGCCTTCCATATGTCATCCAAGTAGAGACATCACCTACGCATCCGCCGATCAATCAGGAAAATGAAAAATAGCTAAGAGAAAACTTTACTGAAACCCGCGTTTTCACAAACTGACAGCCCGCAGCATCTAACATCACCTGGGTTGCTATAACTTTCCGCAAGACTCCCTACAATATTTGAACGGGTATCAAACTTATAATACTGAAAATTACTGATGTAATATTACTTTGTCACATCACGTCTTGAGGCACCTGCACCTATTTTATAATATGGTGTCTAAAAGTTACATAACAAAGAAGGACATTGAAATTGAAACATATGGCGAGTGGGAATGTTATAATTATGGCCTTCACCTGCTCTTTTCGTTGCAATACAATTAGAGTGAACTATTTACAGTAGGTACGTAGTGACTTGTTGAATTTACTAATTATGATATTGATGCTTGAATTAGTTTTTTCTCGATCAAATTTATTAGATTATAATCCAAATAAAGATCAATTAGTGTGACAATACATATAACTGAATTTTTAACTTTTTTTTACTCGTTTCTTAAAATTTTTATTGCTTTACTGAGTTTACGATACACGTATTTTCATTACGCATGCACGAATTATTTTCATAATGTAATAAAAGCAGAGTGAAACTTACCTTAGTGACCTATCATTTTCTATTCACACCTATATCCTATTTTGTGACCTTTCATTTGTGTCTTATCATAATTAAAAGACACGTTTTCCTAAAATATACCAATTTTTCACATAATACACCTTGAGTAAGTTAACTTTTAAAGTTAACATTAAAAAGCAATGCATTGTTTTCCCAAAAGCACTTCGACCACTAAGGCTCTCCAGCGTTATTGAGATAGGAGAATGGGGATTTAAAAAACAAGGAATGAGTTCCCGGAGTAACCCAGCGACAGCAACATCCTTTGATCAAAGGGAATGATGGGTGTTGTCCCCTAAGACACCCTAAGGGGACGACATATGGCCTTTCTCAGTCCAATGTGGCCGACAGGAAGTTCCTTCTCAACACGAAGTCATGCCATGACAATCGCGATCTTACATTCATCATCATGCGCATGAAGATGGTAAAACAGGGAATTTGCGTAAGACCTATCCACGTCCTATCTAATAGATCAAAGAGGCTTTGATTATTTTATAATGCGTATAAATCATAATAAGTACACAATTAAAGGACTTCATAATAACAGCCTTCAGGTAGTGAAAGTAAAACATACTGTGTACACATGATAATGGCTCTGTTCGCTGAGACTGATTGTGAGTCGTGACGTTTTAAATTTATTTTGCGGAAAATGTCATTGTTTTATTTGACTAGTGCGTTCATATAAACCAATTTTACGTACATTTTTTAGTTTCTCCCTTGAAACCTAGATTTTTTGAATTAGTTACGAATACATTCTTAGGCATAAATAAACACTTGAGAACGGAGCGATTGGATACCAAATCATCGTTAATAATTTTTTCATTTACACAACCCTGCTATCACGCAGATGATGAAACATGCATTTTCTTAGGTATTTTGGGCTTTTGACAACTTACGGACTGAACATTTCATAACTTAGGTTGATGTAGACATTTTGGAATACGCGTGTGTTGAACAAAATTTGCAGCAATATACGTATTATACTAGCAAAACACACAGATCAAACTGAAGGGATGTCGTCGCTAAGCCTATAATTGTTCACGGATACAATTTTAATGCGTATCTATCAATTACTCTGCATGACACAGACCACTTTTCTGCGATAATTTCTTTTTTATTAAGTAAACGAGTTCGAAAGGCGAGGAATAGTAGCGGATTAATTGACTCACATGCGCCAAGGCACACAGTTCATGGCCTCCTTTACAGAACTCGTACAGAGTGTGAATTCACACCAAGTATTTCTGCAACGTTTGCTACACAGATCCTTTATCAAGCTACACTCCATGGTACTCTGCGATCCTCCTTCAAGGGCAAGACTTGCGAATATGAATACCTCACCTCACTATTAATTTCACTTCGCAAAAGCGTCGATATATCGATTTACGTGTTAATTTGGCCAAATTACCTGATATCGATTGATAGTGCGTAAAGCACGATATCGCATAAATCACGGTATCTCATAATTTTTCACCCTGATTGGCTGCCACCTACTCGTCCAGATACACCTTCAATTAATCCTGAAAGGCACCACAAGGATGTGTAACAGAGAGTGGTTCCGTATCATCGACGCATTGTTGACGAGGAACAATCATATTATCGGTACCATCGGTACTTATCATATTATCTTACAATAAACAACTAATTCACGAAGTGGAAAATGACGACTCGACATGAAATGCAGCCTCCTACTAAAAAAAAAACACCTTACCGGATAGATCCTATGCAATCCTCGCACAAATATTCCTGGCTACGTGCGATATCACGTTCACGTCGCGTATCGCACTATCTCGCACGGCCCTGCCTCAGAGGAGAAAGTCGACAGGAGGGATTTGAAGCTCCCCCTTCCCAAGTTGTAGTCTCACTCTCGGTCCACTCTAGTGCCCGCAGACCTCCGCCGCTAACGAACCAACGCGGCCGAGAACTCCTCGAATAAATCTTTGAGCGGGGCTCTTTGGGCACGACTCAGTAAGGAGACAAATCCAGATGCCCAGGGTCGGATGATATACTCATGGCTGCTCGCTCTTTTCGCTAAGTCCTCTTATTGTGCCACGGGGGAGGGGATGGCATTTTTCTTGCTTCTTGTCACTGTCCCTGTTAAGAGAACCACAATACCATCCAGGGGCTTGCCAAAAATATGATTTGTAAGTTGGCGAAAGGATTGAGGCGACTGTTGTTCCTCCGCTCTGGAAGGGGAATGGGGTTGGAAACTTCAAATAACACGAAAAGGAATCACATTAATTTGAAGATGCTAGTCTTCCGGGATTTCTGCCGCGTAGATCCATGTTTCTTGGACAACGGTTTCGCCGGCGTTAAGGCCGCTTCACACGATACAATTTTGTGTACAATTTCTTGCACAAACGCTTGTATAAACTGAACGAAATTGTATGTTTGTCTGAATGGAATTAGAACAGGTTCTATTTCCCGTTCAGTCATTCAGACAATCTCACAAGCGTTCGTACAATTTGCCGCTTTACACGGTTCAATTTCCTCATACAAGAGTTTGTACAAGAAATTGTAGAAAACATTGTATCGTGTAAAGCGGCCTTTAGAGTCGGCGTCTTCAGGTCGGGATCATTTTTCGTCCGACTTTTATACCTCCCTTGTTTGATCCCGGTGTATTCTCATTGGTCGATAGATTTTTCGGTCTAGCGGGTTGCGGTCTGACTAATCGGAGGAGTATTTTTCTTGATTACACGTTTCCAAGTGCTGGAAAGCGTATAAATTTGTTCTCTGCTGAAATTCATTGGTTTCTTATGGATTAAAATCGCTCTCGGATGAGTCGTGGAAAATACCGGTCTACTTTCGCGATTATTTTCGCTTCTTCAAAGTTTATGTAGTGAGTTGGATTAGACCATGTATATTCTGCGAAAGCAGAAGCGCGTCTCCAAGAAACACGGATTTACGCGGCAGAAATCCCGGAAGACTAGCATCTTTAACAATGACGTACCGCGGAAACCTACTAAAGAAATCACATTGATTTACATATTCATTGAACATTTGATGTCCAATAAAAAATTAATGAAAATAAATTCAAGCGTACAAGCAAGCTACTTGCAAGTCAGCTTACGTTAACATAGCATTTACTAAAGTAAAGGTGTTATATTTTTCATTGGGCCTATACAACACAAAGAAGTAGTGAATCAAGTTAAAAAGAAAGTCATCTTGGTATAAATCTTCACCAGCCTGCCTCTCTGCAGATTACTTTTTGCCGATCAAAAGCTGAAGAAAGCAGGGATGAGGGAGAGCCAACGAAGATTGGGGCTTAAAGGAAAATGTAGAAGAGCTCAGGAAAAGAGGACATTTTATGCCAAGAAAAATCTTCCAAAAAGCTTTCGAAATACAAAGGTTGAAAGTAAGGAATTTTCTTTTGAACTGAAACATGAAGCTTGCTCATTTGCGGCACCAAGTCTTGGATGGTAACATCCGCAGAAAAAGAAGCATTTACAATGTAGCATGACAAAAATGAGCTGTAAAAAAATTACTAATGCAAATATGAGGAGGTTAGCCGGGGATTGGGGATGGGTAACAATGAGGTGAAATGTTGCCTATCTTTTACTAAAACTGGCTTAATACTTAAATCCAAAGACAATATCCACATGTCTTTGTGCTCCATTTCTTAATTTCTTTAAGTGATTATTATACAAGGCTGAGAGGGCTAGGATTTAGGAGGCTTCAAAAGGTAAAGTTCCCTATATTGCTTCGCATAGCAAAGCATAATTGTAAGCCTAATCCTAAGACAAACAACCCTTGGCGATCATTGGGTTACCACACCGACATCGGTGCATACCACGGCCGACCAGAATTGCAAGAACGAGTAAGGTATACTTGCGTCAGTGTCATCTCAGGGACTAAGCCTTTATCCGTTAATAAATTATTCTATTTTGTATGTGGCAAATAACCCGAGATATCTGTGGAAGCAGGGGAGTCAGATGCGGCAAATCAATCCATCGAAAGTAATTTCCCCGTGGGCCTCCCTCATCTGGACTCTGTTGCAGTCGATTTCGGGAACAGATCGAGACGGAGGGAACTGTTTCCCCTCGTTTGAGACCTGCAATACATCATATTTCAAGCGCTCATTGATGCAAACGGGTCCTTCAAATCAATTTATATCCCGGATCGTGTCGGGCGGACGCGACGGCTTGGATAGCGCTCGTCCCGGCCCCAAAATCGACTCAACTCCCGCGCTGTGTGTCCTATTCAATACATGTCGCGACGCCTCGCTTTACCCTCCGAGAGGAAGAGTTTTGAGGGTGATATTCCTCGGAAGGACAACACCCGAGTCACGGACTTAGATCAAAACTGAGAATGCGAGCGGAAGAATATGACCACATGACAGCTAATGGAGGTTTCAATATGAAATTAAAGTTATACAATTGTTTATAAACTATTGGTACTTGCAAAACCTTTCTTTGTATATTTGCATCACGACAAACATATCTGTCCACTTTATTTTTAACACAAACATTTTAGAAATTACATAGGCTCAATGGCCAAAGTCAATGCTGCTAAACAAATTGGCAGTATTTTGATAACAGGAAAAAATTCGTTTTGACGGGAAACTGGCTACAGATACGCATTTTCGCAGGGAATAAGTAGTTAACATAAAATGAAGGCATCTATGAATCTTTGAAGTTTTAAGGAGAAAACTGTAGCTATGGTTGACAAAACATTGTATTTTGCTAGAGAGGTTACTGCATTTGACTGGAATAGGTATTTACTGCAAATATAGGTATTTTCGACTAGCTAACCGCATATTTAGCGTGTAAATTTTACTTATCTCACTCACACACTGAGAGACTCTCAGTATTTTCCAAGTATTTGAAATAAAATTGTGAAATGTTTTCTTATTAGCCTCGACTCACGCAGTTAAGATGGAATCTGATTAACAGAAATATTTTTGGAATTTCGACGATAATCGGTGCATTTCGCGAAATATTTGAGTTTGAGAATTGGACTTATACAAAGGCCTAAGCATTGCTATCCCTCCTCAAGGATCCAGACTCGGATACCGACAGAGGTGGAGGCGTTTTAGTGGAATGCTAGTCCTTACTGTGTAAAAAGTCCGCACTGTGTAAAAAGCTTTAACGTTCAGCCGTCGGCAGATGCATTAGACCGTGAACGTCTTGGCTTCTTCCATAAAGAGAGGACTTTACTGACGTCGGGTTCCTTTTACCAATTACGGTGAGTAACTACAAGTTTCTACACGACGGTATTAGGGCACTGAAACATTCCATATCATTATAATAGCTCGATTTCCTACTGATTTATTAGTAGTGGCATGAATTTCATTATGATAAAGCAGTTTGTTCATGTCCTCGGAATTGATTGAAATTGCATTAATTAGATGATGATTCAGAACAATTGTAAGACATCTTCTGGGAATTTTGTTTGCAAAATTCGTATTGCCAGACCTCTTCCATAACTAATAGTGGCTGGATATTAAAGTTTCGACTTGATCCCTTCACAAAATTCCAAGACAATATTTTCATTGATGAAGTTAGAAATATTTTACGAACTCCAACTTGCTATGGTATGACCATGATAATAAAATTGGAGACATTGATTCAAAATATCCTTCTCCCCTCGTACAATTATGGATGCCAATAGCTGTAAATACGTAAGAACCTCAAGTTAACCCAACTAAATGCATGTTTTTGCAAGTTTGCTTTCCTAATCTTTATCTTTTTTTCAATTGCTATGGTTAGACAAGAATACAATAACTTATCCTTTTTAAGCATGATATATAATGAATGTTTGCTGTGAATTCACCCCTTGCCACACAAATTTATGGTGGCTTGCAGGGTAATATGAATATGTAGATGAAATGATTGCTTAGTCATGGAAGGGTCTTCTGAATACTTAATCACCAAGTCATGCATTTGTACGCAATAACACAAAGTGAATTTTATTTTTTGCTAATTGTAAACATTTGCGGGGATGGAAGTTGTGTGTATCCCATTACAATTTTCCCGCGTAAGAAGATAAATCGAATCCATTCTGGAAAGAATTTCGACGCAAATTTCCAGACAAATGGACCTCTCTCAGAATAATTAATCTCCGCTCCGCGACCAGGCGAAAACGTCTGCTTTTAAGCGCTGCCGTTCCCATCACGGGAATAAACGGTCCGGAGATCACGCGACACGCCTCGATGCGTCTTTGTGCGGGTATCATTTGTCTTCAAATGCAACAACTTCGCTACAAAATCCTTTTGTTTCCTGCGGGGGCATGTTCCGGAAAAGAAGGACGACCCCGCCACTGACTAATCCCCTACCAAACAGATGCTGACACAATAATCGCAGGGAGATACATCACCTTTCTCATCCATCCGAAAAAAATACCGTATTTCCTATGGGATCAATGGATGGAAAAATTTGGTAGCATCTGAAATCCTCCGCTAGCATCATCAGAAATATCTACCACAGAAATACGCTCTTTCTTCAATGAAATTTTGAAGAATTTCCAAAAAATAGGACCCCCCCACTAGAGCAAAAAATTGATTGAAATGATACATCTTATTTAAAAACCAGAAATTGACCTCCAAAAAATTTCACGCGTGGCTATTTATTCAAATGGATTGCTTTGACAGAGTTTGCATTACACACTTTGATCATGATATGAATTGATGCTCTCACTATTGCTTGGCATAATGTTTCTCCAGCATATCAAGTTATTCAATTGAGTAGTCATGGTCAGAAAGGCCAATTGATGCTAAAATAATAGCCAATGGCTACATGGATACTTATCAAAATCGGACGTCAATTCAACGTGTCTTTTAAAGAGTGAAGCTTTGTATTGGGAACGAAGTTTTTCTGTCGCGGTAAAAAAATGTATTTACCACGAAAATTTGCGAGGTATGCCACGAAAATTTCTTGACATCCTTAGTCACATTAAAAAATGTGCGACTTTGAAAAGTGAATGATCCAAGAAGGATCTCCAACCAAGAGAAAATAGTTGATACATCGATTCGTAAGTCAAGATACCAATTAAGTTGGTATTATATACCTACTACGTTCTACATAATCTTCTCGTCGTGTACCGCACAACAATGGCCTGTTGTTCTTTGCAATAGAAACATGACGAACGTAAAGAGCAATAATGCAAAAATCTTACGAAGTGGATAGCATTTTGTCAAAAAGGCCGATTCGTATTGAAAACAAAACATGAAATCATACCTACCTACCTTGGATCCCGGTGCTTTACTTGATACCTCACAATATCGACGAAAGAAACAAAAACAAAAGAACTGTGAATTCCACTTTGCATAATTTATTAAATATCATATATTATTGATTGTTTATATTTATATTGCATGCTTGTAAATTGGCAGAAATAATGTATGTGAGCAATTACTTAAATAAATAAACATATGTTACTTTTGCTTCTGCTTTACTCTTTCTTTAATGGAGAAATGCCAACACATTAATCCCGACACAGAGATAGATATTTAGAATATCGAGTTACATTTTCACATCGCTCTGTTCACACGCTCTTTAGTGTATGCAGCACATCACACCATGCACAGTGGAAAAAAGCAGTCTCGCGTATTGACTCACTGGATTTGACACTTCAAATGCGCAACAAAGCTATGCTTTCTTGCGCCGATCTGGCGTCGCGACGCCTCTGTAGAGACGACGGAATTGATTAAGAGAGCCAGAGGGATGGACGGGCGATTACGCACGCGAGCCTGCGACGATTAAGTCGGAGGAGATAATTGTCGCCTCAATTAACAACTGCGACACGGGTTAAGCGGCGATGGAGTGACTGAAAAGACAACAACGCGTAACTGATGCTAAAAACGTGAACGAGACTATTTTTGCCTGCAATTAGAGAGGAGATATGGAGACGTGATATTTCAGATTTCTTGTAGTACAACTACTGGATTGAATAGAAATACATTCGTCGAATTTCCGTAGTCTGACAAGTGCCTAAATGACGCTGTTGCTGTCACCAGTCTGTTAGTACATGCCATTAGTTATTTTGGCCAATTTTATGGCTGGCCGGTACACCTTAGCCATGAAATTCACTCCCTTTCCTCATAACGTTTCAAAAATCGTTAATGACAACAATGACGTGACAACGATAACGACAAACTTAACATTACTGTTAAGTTTATCGTTATTTTCCGTCTAAAGACTCACTTTTGGCCTCTCAAGTAGATTTTTTTTGCCATGCGTTTTCTATACGTAACTAAGACCTCCCTACCCCCTTTTGATAAATAATTCTTACTATCAAAAATTAATACTTATTCAGGTGAAGAAAGACGATGACGCTCTAACTTGTTCTAAATACGCAAGTGTCCAAAAATCCAGGCACCAATGGAAGAGAAATCCATTGCGATAAATACCAGGTACAATACTGTTGTTATTCATATTTCAATACACATGCAATATCCATAATAAGCCACATAAAACGAAGTTTCTTGCTTCAAGAAGGCGGGGCCAAATAATTCTCAAGCACCCCATTCCCATGGTTTCATTGTTACCCGCTGGCTATGACCTTTGATATGCCCTAACCTGCACCACCATTGTGTTTACCTCTGTAATGCATTCGGTACCGCAATGCACGTAGCGAAAGGTATATTGCCGGTAAAGTTATGAAAAGTTGGTGTTGATTGCAATAGTGGGCACGTGAATGTACCGAAAGAGGTATGCTTTATTCCTAAAAAATAAAATAGGAAGCTATTTTTTTATCGTGTAAGAAACTTAATCATTCAAAGATATCACCGATGCTTAGGCTATCGTTAGCAAAATTTCATCTTCATTAGAAGAGGTGCGAAATACTGTATTTCGGGTAAAAATTCCTCGCCTCTGACCACCTCCGCAGCGTGGTCGCATAACTAGAGATGAAAATATACATAATTATTTTTAACTTTTATTTCTCGTAGACCCATAAGCATGCCTCCTTACTTTTTCTTTAGTTTTAGGGGAATACAATTACGACCGCGATCTTAACACCAGATACGGTATATAACCTCGTGAGCGATGATTACGGAGATCATGACAGAGACACGTCTCTCTGAAGCACCAGGTAAGATAAACGAGAGTATTAGATCCAGGAGAACGTACGACGAATGTAAATCCCGTATCAATTGTCGCTCTATCAAGCACCTTATGTCGCCCGTTTTGACATTCTTAAAGTCTCTAAGAAAGGTAGGTACTTACTGATGATTTCAGAGGATTCAATGCCCGCATCTTCAGACCCTCTTCGGATGTAGGCTATTTTTTGATATCTCAAAGATAAAATTTTATCAAAAGATAGAAGATTAGATAGCAAGGGAGAGACTATTCAAAAGACTTGCTACGATTCATTTACCTCGCAGAGAATTGGAGCAGGTTGAGGGAGACCAATGAGGACCTAAGTATTCAAGGAGTAGGTTATAAAATGATGCACCTGGGATATTTTCTAGCTATAGACAAAATTGACTATCAATTTATTAAAAACCAAAGTATCCTCTTCAACGCCGGAAGCTTCTTCAAGGGTATAATCCCAATATACTCAAGAAGTAAAAGTTTAGCGTCAGAAAATTGGAAGAGAAGCATTTAGCAAATTGTTTGAATCGGAAGATATCTCAAAAGGTGCATAATGTTTTAATCTGTGACATGGTCCGCGGAAATTGAAATCAGTTACCAAAACTAGTCGTCATAAAGTCCCCTTGAAGAACTTCCACCCAACCCTAGGACAAGAAAATATCTATTAATCACCAAGATTATATTATACTGAAGGTTCCCAGCACAAAAGTGCCTCAAGCAATAGTAGAAATGCATCATGCTATACAGGAAATCCTTGAATAGGTATTTGAATCCCTCGATTACGAATTTGGATTGTTTAAATTAATTTTTCGATTTTCCTGAGGACGAAACGAGCATCTGCCTTCATCGTCTCAGAGTCAAGGATTACATGTAAATAAATTACTCATCGCGGAAAAAACTTATGCAAAACCATTTCCCCAGTGTGAGCCTGAAGAGAAATTTCCTTTCAAGCCAGCGTTGGTGGATAGAATTTTTTTGGCACTTGAATAGCACCCAACGCCAGAAATGCCCTGGTTAACGATGCGACTCGTTTGTTTCAGCAGGAACGCCCGCGTAGGATTCTTGACCTTCATCCTATTAGACGGAGGAGTGCTTCCTTATCCTTTCCTCCCTCGACCTCCTCCTTTCCTGCTCCCTCCCCTCTTAAACTCACTTCCTGCATTCCCCCGCCCCATCCGTTGCTGTCGCCATCTATTAGCGCCCCTCGCACTCACCCTCTTGTCCTCCATCAGCTGGTACGTGTCGTGCTCCTTGCCCATGAGGTACTCCAGCACGTCGTTGTGTCCCTCGGAGGCGGCGAACCAGATGGGAGGCATCCCGTAATTCGTCTCGCTCTTGGGAGACGCTCCGCTCTCCACCAGGAGCTTGACCACGTCGTAGAAGCCGGCCCTGGCCGCGCAATGCAGGGGCGTCCACCCGTTCTGGAGGAAACGAGGACAGGGGCATTATTGAAGGCAACAGGAAAAAAAAACGGATTACGGAATTCCTTTGGGAGATTCCATCAAGACATCTCGTTACTCCGTACACATCACGAATTCAAGCATTTCTTCTATGCATCTTGACAAATACTGCATGCACCGATAATGCACCTTTGCTTCCGATAAGTAAACTTAAGCCCTAAGTATACAACTTAAATTGAATTCATCTTTTGGACTCGCATTTATCAGACATTGGAGACGAGAACAGTGCCATTTACTTCAAAATAAGGAATTTTTCTGATATACAAACTAGATTTTTCTGGTAATAACTCCTAAACACAAATGGATTGGTACTTCCATTTACAAAAACTCTATTTATTGGAAAACTTCAAATATCAGTTATTCACAAACATGATATTTTCTCCAGTACTCAGAAAGTCACATTTTTCTCAGTCACATTCAACCCATTAAGCCTACGAAATTTCAATTTTAATTTTCCATAAAATTAGTTCTGGAATGGCTGATTCTATTCTTGCTTCATCTACGAGTGCAAGACATGTTTCTGTAATTAATAATGGCAAAATATTCATATCACAGTTGAACACACCCGAAACGTCGATAACAGCATACGAATTGTATGAATTCGCTCAGTTTTCTCACAATTTTCCCTCGTTATAATAGCACATGTCATTTTAACTCTCAAAATGTTTCACGTGGCTTTCGTGCTTGAACTGATGAACTCATTGCAACACTTTGTGGTGATTAAGCGCAAGTCACAGGCGAGAGAGTTATGAGCTAGGCAGATTGTGATAACATTATTCCCTTTTTTCTTATGCATTATTTCTTGATTATTCCAGCGAGAAGTATCAAAGAGTATTGCATTTTTGGAAGTAAGGAATATAACCTTTTGTCTACTCATAAAATTTAGCAGGACATTAAATGTCGAACATTCAAAATTACGCTGCAAGTACATAATAAACACTACTATCCACAAAAAGTGCTCGCACTGACAGTGAATGATATCATTAAAGCTTTAAATTATGTTGACAATTTGTTTTATCTCTCGTACTTCATTGAGTTCCTAAACAAAACTCGTTTAATAATTAATGCGAGAAAAATAAACTCTGGGCACTGACAGGATCGGCAATGATCGAAATAAGAAAAAACCCGAAAACCCGGTTCGCTGATGCAGGCGAAAACAATTAATTCACTCTGCGCTAAAAACGACAACCCTACAGTAATTGGAAGGTGGTATAAGAAGTTTTAGGTATTCCTTAGTTTTGCTTCACTCGACAGTATTTTATTTTAACCACCGGGCTTCAGATGAAATTTTCCCCCAAGGGTTGAGGACTATTTCTTCCAAAATATGTTAATTTCTCAAATTTCATGACATTTTCCTGTAAAGTGAAATAAATATTTTTGTCAAAAATAAATTTAATTTAAAAGCACTTTGAAACCAATTCAAAATCAAGTCAGTATGAATCTGCGTAGAATACTGATGGTAAAAAGGATAGAAATAATTTGTAATGCATCACAATGTACACTGTTCTTCAGCATAGTGTGTTTAAATATTTTCTTTAAATTATAAATAATTACTGAGTGGTAGCTTCAAGACAGAAGGATGCTAATGTTTTCAAACATTACATCAAAAAAGCGCCGGGTACCGTTACGTTTTAGCTTTTGAATTGACCGCCACTGGTTAACTTTCCATTATTTCGCCAAAAGAAGGCCAAATAATTAAATTTTAAATTTTATGTTACTTTTTGAGACAATATTCTCAACTCCCTTCATGTAAGCATGGAATTATTTTGTATTATGCTGGTATTGGATAATCTCACATGACTCTCATGATGCTGAAGGCTTATTATGATATGAGTATTGAGACCTGGGTGTTATTGGTAGAATCTTTGGTGATATATTATTACTCGGAGAGTAGAGTCCTCGTGAGGTGTTCTAGCGATCAGAAGCAGAGGGCTCACCTTGTCAGTGGCGTTGATTTCTCCTCCTTGCCCGAGGAGCACCTCCACCATCTGGTAGTGGCCGTGGGTGGCTGCTATGTGCAGCCCAGTCTTTCCGTGGCGGTCGGCGCTCATCAGGAGATCCGCTGACCTAGCCAGCAGCAGCCCGAGGACCGTTATGTGACCACCGAAGCACGCCAGGTGGACCGGGTTGTAGCCCTGCGCCATCCGCAGACACCAGTCGAAGACCCCGAAGGGAGAGAAAAGTGCATTTGAGAGGTGCGGAAAAAGAAAACCTTGATCTAAAGGCCGTTTTACACGGTCATTGATACTGCGCAGGCTATTGCGAGAACACTTGCGCAAGAAATATTGCGCCGTGTAAAGCGAAGACTTGCGAGGACACGCAGCGCCACTGCGCCAACGCTTGCGAGCAAATTAGAACATGTTCTAATCTGATATGTACATGCGTTCGCGCAAGTTTGAAGTTTATGTATCTCATAGATGGTGCAGATGTAGCGGCAACGAACTGCCTGGGGAATTCTAGCAATTAAATGGGTTTTTGATGATTGAGTTGGGTGTTTTTATTTGCACTCAACTCCTTAGGTAGGGAATAAAGTGCAGTAATGATGAGCTGGGCGATTAATCACGTGGAAGCTTAAATTTCGTGCGTAAAGGAAGAACCTGTTACCTTGGCCCACATCCGTTCGTTCGTGGTGCAAATTTTGGTCTAAGTATACGGGACTAGGGTCTCCACTATAATGTTTAGACAATGGCTTACAACATATTTTAAAGTGGTGGTAATTTATCACATCTTTCACATCCAACAAATTGCTACTTAACAGATCTTGACGTTATGCGATATATTCACGGTATTACCGGCACTGAATGGTATATTGTCACTGACATAATGCACCGTGTAAAGCTGTCAAGCAAACGTCCTCGCAATTTTCTACGTCACGGACTTTCGCAGAGGACTGCTCAAACGGAACCAAAATCAACTTGCGCAGTTTCAATGACCGTGTAATACGGCCTTAAGAGAAGCTAGAGATCAAAAGGAAAGAAAAAGAGCCACAAGAAAATCTTGGTTGGCACAATGGGGTCGTTTACCATATTTTTTAAATTGCCGAATATGATAGAGTTTTTAAAATAAAAATACCCGTATTTTTCCGTTTTTTGATCCGTCAATTATTTCTTGAGTCATAAGCGGCTTAAAACTGATGTTTTTAACCCTTTCGGAAAAGTGGGCGTGGTGTAACCTCTGACGTATTCGACTTCGTCCAATCACAACTGAGCCCGCGAAGCTAATTCGTCTTATCGTTATGGGGGAGACACAGGTGACTCTGCCAATGGAAGCTGTTGCGACAGCATCTGTGCCTACAGACCTTCCGAGAACCCCTCTCCACTCCCTCCCCTTCACCCAAAAGCAGTCAAGGTCGGGAGGAAAATGACATCAATGTTATCACAGCAGCTTTTTCGGCGGGCGTCACCTTTTGCTTATTTTAGTTTTTGATTTATGAGTGAATGGTTGTGGTTAGAATATTAATTTTTTCACTAAAATTCCTTTTTTCGTTTCCATCTAACGATATCTTGTACAAAATTGCAATTTCGGTTCCTAGTAAAGGCCCCCATTGAGGTGCTAGCGATGTCGATAGACATCGAATCTGAGAGATTGACGCAACAATTGAAGCGAATAGTGTGTTTTGGTACGAGCCACTTCTTCTAAATATAAGATTGATCACCTACGATAAGTCAAGGAGATAAACGATTAGGTCTGAATGGTGAGTGAGGCCATTGTCTAGGCTCGATGGACAATGAAGCTATTTTGACGTCACAGCCGAGACAAGACCCCTTTCAGGGACCTAACAGACGGATTTGTCGAGGTCTGCATGTCACGACCTCGACTTCGTCCAGTTTCAAGGGCCTTTGCTGAATGGGGCCCCAGAGGTCAAAGGAAGCTTCCCTGGGTGTCGCGGGTGTGTGCGGGTCGAAGGTCGTCCGGCAGCAGCGAAGTTTGCGTGCGACCGAGGCCCAGGCGGCGGCTGGTCAACCCTTCCCATCAATTTAACCCCGCCCTATCACACATCTACGTCCCACCCCTCCTTTACGCCATCCGTCTCACCCTTTATCTCGATTTACAACCCTGGCTTATGTATCACTCGGAGAGATGTACGAAGGTATCACGAAAAGAAGCTTTAAATCCTTCAGTCTTTTCAACAGCATATACAGGTACCATTCCTGTTCTGCAGCGGTAATCGCATGTTCCTCAGATTTTGATAATCTCTTCATTCAACGGAAAAAACGTGAGAGGGGGTATAACAATTGCACTATTGTTATGAAGGATCTAAGAGCTTCTGCCTGCAGATACACTATTAAAAAAGTTTGGAGAGTCTCGCTGGATCGAGGAAATTACGATTCGTAGCGTTTAGAAATCTAGAAAAAGTCAGACATCGTCTTCGAAGTTTTAGCCAGAGGACTTCACTTACGAAACTCAGTAATTGATACGACCAGGTGGACAACTCGAGGAAATATTAACCATGGGATCAGTATGGCAAAATTTAGGACGACCCTTTTTTAATTAGTCCATAAACAATTTATTTTATTTCTTCCGAGGATACAAGCATAAGACGCTATCTTTATCACAGCGGTTATGATGTTTGTCCTAATATATAGGAAAGATTTTGAACTTTTAGAGGCACGACATTCGAATTGTGAAATTTGAATCAGAGAAGAAATCCATTTTAAACATTCCATTGGTATTCCGGTAAAAATATGAGAATTCTTCTCGTAATGAAATGTGAGAGATCGGAGAGTGAATTAGAGAGCTTCATAGTCATCACTTAATATATGCATGATCTCTATTACCAATTCTTCAACTATGTCTGATATCCACTTTGAAACTTATAACGTCTACAATCAGGGAATCGTCATTTCTAGAAATCAGGGGGGGAGAAGGGAGAGCACAGGATCAAAGCAGTCTTCCCTATTTTACCTTCAATGAAAAGGTAAGCTGCATGTTCAGCTGTTCCCGTGCTGCTCGTGATGAAATCTAGTGATACACCAAAGAGAATTTATTACTGAGATAAGCAATATGAGCACGCTGTACTCAGCGTGGGTGCAAATTGAAATGAATCCCCTGCGATCCTTCCTAATTATGCGTAAATCTAGAGGCATCAAGATAACTTCCTTTCCCCAGGAATCTCTTCGCTTCCCAGAGGAAAGCCTAATAAACCAATTAGTCAACTAGGAGAGGCAAAGTTTCGTACTCCTCAGGCCAATTCGCAATGAAACGTCACAGTTCAGAATCTCAGTGGTTTTTAGTGGTTATCATTTATTTTTCACTCCACATTTTCTGATCTTTCTGATATAAACATTCCTGCAATTAATTTCTAACATATTTTTCGGAGTGTCTTCTAGGATTTTGAAACTTATAACATCCGTTTTTGATTGGAATACAGGGAAGAGGAATACTATTTCAAAGTGCTCCTTAATCTGATATAGCCTGGTAACGAACCACTTAAATATCTCATTAAAATGACTTCTCTTACCCAGCAGTATCTAATTAGTTTATTCTACCCCTACTAATTGTCTTTGCTAATGTAAATCGCCGTTATCGACTATTCACAGTGAAAACTTCCCATTTTACACTCAAGAGCAGAACCCATTGCACTCAATAAGGAAAGGCTCTATATGGCCGAAACTCTCCATTGCAGTGTTTGTGACGTCACTTCCGCGACGATTCTCATTTGAGGCATGCCGTAATCCGCATTCGTCGATGCTGTGACGTGAGTATTTCGTCACAAGCGACGCTCGAAAGCACCGACGGATACCTGAATGAGGCAGACACATATGTAGAGAAGAGGTTTACCCGTCTCTTCTTCACCAATGCTTCGCCGGTAAATCTCGCGTCGCACGTGACGGACTACGTCACGTTTCCCGTCCCCCGAACGCCCTTCGAGGCGTGAGGTGACGTATGGCCGGTCCCTCGGCAGTCGGGAAGGGACCTCCCATCCGTTTTGGCAGCCTCCCACAAGGCGCGCAGTGGCGGATGTGGTCCTTTTAAGAGGAGGCAGCTCATCCCCCGCCGCGCCGTGGCGCTGGACGGCGTCCTTGGGATAGTCTCTTAACCCCGCTACTCTTTTATTTTTCCCCTCCTCCTTTTTGCGCTCTCCCTCTCTCTCCCCCCCCCCTTTATAGCGTCCACTCCTCTCTTCCTGCTGCCAGATTCAAGACATTGAGACGTGCGCCGTTTCCACCACGAACGCACAGACCGTAGTGCATATGCACCAACGTAAGCGACAAGCTCCATGAGAACGCGTGGACCATCGTAACACTGCCAAGTTACGTCATGGTAAGCGCTGGCAGAGGGACGGAAAAGTGTATCGCGATAATCGAAGGATAGAAACGAATAGGACAATAGTAGGGTGCTTATTGATGAAGACTGTTTAGGAGCCTGATTTTGCAAAAATGAAGGCTTATATATTTACGTGAAAGACCAGGGTGACTTCCAGTTATGCCAGTGAGCTTATTAATTATCCAGCCCAACTACCAAGTGAGGCAGCACAAACTATAGTAAACAATGAGCAGTAGGGAAGTGTAATAATCGATTACCTTGGTACGGATGGTGGTGATGGAAAATACATAGGAATTTTAAAAATTTTCTGACAACAGGAAGACGTCAGAAAACGCCACGAACAAATTTTAGAATTCAGCCTTTCACAAGGTGATAGATATCTCGTTAAAAATTCGAAATTGCATGTTTCTCGCATTTTAAATTCTCTTATTTCGGAGGGAACTTTTTGATTTTTGACCAGATTATTGTGATGGAAGGCTTTAATTCGTATCTAATGGCATCTTAAGTACCGAATCCCGTTAACCAGGTTTTAATAAATTACTTCGCTTCTTAACACATTTGTTCCGTTCGTGAAACAACCTAAGTTCCAGTCTCCGAAGATTCAGTATCTTTTTTACAGCCATTATTCCTGAATATTGTAATTACTATGCATCCGACAGAACAGCGTCCGGACTCACGTTCTCCGTAGTGGCCGAGTCCACTTGCACTCCGGCGGAGTTGAGCAGCAGACGAACCACATTCTCGTTTCCGGAATACGCCGCCAGGTGGAGTGGCGTCATGCCCGACTCGCTGCCCAGTTCGCCGATGAGGGAGGCTCCCGAGGGCGGGTCGGACTTGACCGTTCCCGGGATGTGCTGCAGCAGCTCGCGGACAGTGTCTGCAGGGAGGGCGGGCAAGAAACAGAGAGAGTTAGTGTGTGTGAGAGGGGGAAGATGAACCAGTTATCCCCCCCCCCCCCCTCATGGGAGGGTACCTATTTGCATTTGAATTCCGGCCCGAGAGTACGCTGGAGCGCAAATGAAAACAGAGTAGGGTGATCGGATTTTGGACCCTTCCATCTTGCTTAGCCGTGCAGCTGAGCAAATCTCTGAGCTCCAGTCTCCCACGCAGTGCTTTCGCGAACAAAAAGAATCAGTTGCGATGGGAATGTTTCCTTCCACAAATAAGAAATCAGTTCAGGAGCAGCTGTGCAGCCTCAACTTAAATCTCAAGACGGACATGACATTCATAATTAATTTGGGACTCAAACACACGACTTTGGGTCACCAGGAAAAAATATGCTTATCGAAGAACGAGCAAAGGAGGAGGATCACTTGTAGCGAACGTAGTCGGAATTCCCGTGCGTTAGGTGGCGTTTGACTAATTGGCTCAGTATCCTCATTTGCATTGGCATTTATTTATTCCTCATTGATCTAATTTACGAAATAAATGCGGAATGTTTCCTCCTCCGTCGCATGATATTATTATTATTGCCAAAGTTGATAAATATTTAGCATTCATAGCGTGAATAGATGAATTTATGCGGCTAAAACGCGAATTAACAACAAAGATTAAAGACCTTTCACTCATTGTAAGTAACAGTATTATTTGGTTACCGAGTAGTTTTCTGTCAACATTTTGTCAAAGAAATGAACTAATAATAATTAATATATTTGTGAAAATCAAATTCATGTAAAAGAGCGCACATCAAACACAATATTGGATTTTATCATCAAATTTCAATGCTTGGTGTGATAACATTGATATCTATATTCTACTATATTAAAATAAAATAAGGCAACACAGAAAATATTTTAAACATGAACATTTTACATTGAAATAATTATTAAAAAAGATACGGTCAAAAGTAAAGAAACTTTGGAACATTAATGGCAAAATGCCTACTAATTAGACCAAATAAAATTTAGCTATGATTTACATTATTTAGTTAAATATGTAGCATGCTAGAAGCACGTTTGAAATCCCAAATCCACACTCAAAAACTTATCTCATTAGCCTTTAGATTGATCACAAATTCCAGAGTTCAAAAATTCCCTTCTTTTTAGAAATCGGTTGATTATAATTGCCTAATTAATGATTTATTACAATGAATGATTTTTAATGTCTTTTTTTAGTACTCGAACTTCAGTGCACTGTGCAACTCGTTTATCATCCTCGCGGAATTTATTAATAATGAATAAAATATACCGACAGTTATAACTAGTAACTGAGGAGAGAAATAAATGTGCCTACACAAATTAAAATTAATTTTGCCACGCGATTAACAATTTATTGAAAACGTAATAAATATATTGTTTGGTATTAAAATATTTGCGCAAATATTCTATGATTTTAATGCACAGCAAATGAGCTAAATATGATAAGTCGAATGATATTTCACAGTGGCATTTTTGGAGATGGTGAAGGCAATAGTAAGCACAATGAAAGGACTTCAGGCTCAAGGATCGTGTCCGGTGCCATTAATTTATTATTTTCAGTTCTTAGGAGATTTGGAATTCGATACATATAAGCCAATGGTACCCCATTGGAATCCCTGGAGAATTTGGTAGTTGGAGAGGGAAATAAAAGTCAACAAATGAATCGAGACTACGCGATGAAAAGTGTGCCCTAGGATTATCTGAAAGACTCATTCGTTGAGCAAGGATTGAGCAAGCGCTGAATTTGTTGACTGTACAGCGAGCCTATTTGCCTAAGTGCGGCCTAGCTACGGACCATTGTTTTTGCCGTCTTTCCTGCAGTTCCCTTGGAAGGATGGGAAAGGGGTTGATCAGCATGAGTGCTCGGGGGGCGCAACTTGAATGCAAACTCCCACTTCGAGAGAGGTCCTCCCCTTGTTCGCGCGTGGACACGGAGAAAGAGAGAGAATTGAAGCCGCAGTTTCACGGGGAAGCGTGAACGCAGAGCTTAGCAGGGCAGCGGAAGTAAAACCAATTAGTTGCAGCGGGCGACCCCAAGGGAGTCTCTGAGCGTTCGTTGAGGGACGGGACAGAAAAAACTCACTTTCCCCCGCCATAGAAAATTGCTAGGAAAATGTCAATTGAGCATTTCAGGATCTCTCTTATGGTCCACACAACTATTTGGAGTTGTGTGGACCATAAGAGAACTCCTGAAATGCAAATGCAATTGCAAATGAAAATGCAGAAATGACTACCATTGCTGCATTTTCACCAGGGCGTTGCTGCCTTTCATTGCTGGGAGTAACCCAGGCAAAAATTGATTTTTTTGCTGTCTAGAGCTGAGCACGATATAAAAAAGTGGCGAGGATGACTCTCGTGACAGGGAATTGCTAACGAGGACTTGCTGCGAGAGTTAAAAAAGAAATCGCGACAGAATGAATTCTCGAAGTACACGAAGATAGAGAGAGTTCGTTTTCCGCCCAAAGCATTCACATCGCTTTGCCAACTGGAGCTCTCCACTTCGATTGGAATCCGATTATACCGCAAATGGACGGAACGTGTTAAAGAGAATCGTTTGTGAGACAATATGCCCCAACGCTGAAGCACCATTGTGAAAAGAGTCTTGTGCACCAGCAAAACAAAGAAGAAGACTGAAAGAGATAAAAATAAGTAAACATCAAAAGATACCGGGGAATTAAATTTAAAAGGATTCAATTACTGAACGAAGAGTTTTCAACTATATATACCAAATAGATACAAGCATTCAAAAGGAAAAGACTTGGTTACAGGTAAATTAATAACGGTTACACATAAATAAGTTATTGACATAATATAACGACTCGGTGAGGAGAATAGTGATGATTTTACAAGGCAAAACAAATACAAAATAAAATTGCTTACATGTCGGGAAATAAATGAAAATTGTGCTATTCGAGGTGGAGATGCCATCCATGGTGGAAGGAAATGAACTCAGCAGGAACCCTATCTGTTTAAATGCAAAAACAAAATCACAGTACCTGATCTTCAGAAGAAGTAATTAACATATATAACTTATAAAATTACTGTATAAATAATTATTTAAAATAATTTGACGAAGTCAATGGCAGAGTAATGAAATGAATAACTGAAATAGAATAAGCCTTAATGATTACCATGGAAATTAAAAACTTAGAACAATAGGATCAAGGGAAATAACCCATTATGGCCAAAGAAAGATTAAGCACAAATAATATTTCGAGTAATTTAATGGAATCAATAAAATAATCATTATTAAACTTATAAAATGTAATAAAAACAAAGTTTTAACTCCTTTGAGAAAATTTAATTTAAAGTAATAGTTTTTTTAATGAAAAATACATTTTAAAAATCAATCGGCACCAATCCATCAGGAACCGTAGTCCAGGAAAGGAATAGAACAAGGAGGGAATGTTGGGCAGAGTGGAGATGACGTACCTGCTTGGCCGAAGTACGCGGCGACGTGGAGGGCCGTGACTCCCAGCTTCTTGCTCGAGATCCTGAGCGACTGCGTCGACCGAAGGACTTCCAGCACTGGACCGTGACCGTTACGAGCGGCCATGTGCACGGCGGTGAAACCGGCCTTTTTTGCGGAGGAAGGAAAGGAGTAATGAGAAGGCGAAGTCACGAACAGAGCGAGAGGCAATCGAAGAAAAGAGGGGAGAATCGCGAGCAAACATTGCATGCTAATAACTTTACAGTTTCATGCTCAACTTAGTGTAAATTCACACTCACTAAATTAAAGAAAACCAAATTTATTTCTAATGTATATTATGCTGGTATAACGTTACCTGATGCGCAGTCATCACCTTCAGGTACAATTCTTATCCGGTATGGGAGTTATGTTTACAACTACCTGGGTAAGATGGGGAAAATAGTGAGAGTAGGGTTTGGAAGTGGAAAAGGGTGGGAGGTTGAAGTGGTGTAGATGAGACAAACAACCAAACCTTTCTCCCAGCCGACTACACCCAACGTCAAATCTTATAACTTTGAACCAAATACACCACATTCACAAATAATACGCAGACCTTCTCCCTAATCATTTCATCCCCCAGCTTACCAAGATGGATTATTTATTTACTTATTCTGTTTCAGGAAAAGTTTGAACCTGAAGATGACATCTACACTAGTTTCTCAGGAATGTTTTTGCTATTCCAACTCATAGAGCTATGCTGTTTTCATCAATTTTTGGTTGTTAGCTAAGAATACTAGTACTTGTAGTACTTATTAAGCACCAAAGGAAATTTTTGAGATCTCCTCATCGATTGGCAAAAAGGAGTATAATAATAGACACCTTCGCGGAATACTTACAATAGAGCAAAGAGAAAATATTCACTAGCTATCATGTATACTAGATAAGAGTGTAGAATACACTTGGTTTTGAACTAAAGAAATCCACCTATTTAAATACTATGCTTCTTTTTGCCGTGAAGTACTAAAGGCAACTTAAAAAAATCACTAATTAGGAATATAGCTATTGCTATGACATATAGTAATATAGCTATATTGACATTCCTGGAGGCACTACTGGATACGCTACTGTACAACATTGAGGGACTGACCTGCAAACGAACTTTGATGCATTCAATAGAATTTGTAATAGATGAAGCTTTTTGTGTACGTTGCAACATAAGGAAACACAAAATTACACAGCTTCATTTTTGAATGTATTCGCATATAAATCGGAAAGTGAGCTGACTCAAATGCGAGAAATGCTCTTATATTCCGTTTTTATTGCCTCAGAATTAGAATAAAATAAAAATTAAGCTTTCAGAAATTTAAAATTTGAACTAAAATTCATGCAATGTAAAAAGGTTAATTCTTAAATACGTGTTGTAATATGGGTAAGGTAAACACCTGAAAGAAAATGTTCTTAAATAAGTAAATTACGCAATACGAGAAGAATAAAATGAAATATTCAAAGTAACTAAGAAGACAATATGAAAAATAAGGAATTGAAAGTAACTAACAAACTTCTAAACTTTACTTGTCATTTTGTCCATCATATAACCGTGCATGAAAAGCGTGATCACAAAGAGCATTTAAAACGCGCTGTACCTAAGCCAAAAAACGAAAGTCAACTGAAATAAATAATACTATGTCGCACTGAAAAAATTACGCTAAAATCGTTCGTTCAAGGTTGAAAACATAACCATGATAGTAAAACGGCTGTGTACTATTTTATAGCAATATTTCAACAGAACCAACCACGGTTTCAACGAGGTATCTTGATTATGATTTTTATACTCATGAATAATTAACGGTTTTATTTATACGAATTTACAGTGGGGAAAGAGAACTCAGTTTTTATTTATAAAACCATGGGCATAAGTAGGAGTGGAGAGGTGATGGAATACAACACAAGGATAACCTATTCAGTTTGAGGCGGCGAATCGCAAGGAGATGCTTTAAAACGGAAAACGTGTTCCACGATCATAACTGCAGGGTCACGTTCGATCTTTCCACTGAAGGCAAGACCAATTTCTTCCGCTGCGGAGTCGTAGGAGAAAATGGAGCCGCCATCAATTGAGATTCGCCGAAGATGACTAGCTGACTGACATCTCCTTATGGTTCGCGTTGAAGGCTTTTTGAAATATCTTTACTAGTCCCATTGAATTTCATCAGTCATATAATGGCATAAACCCCATCATGGGTGAATTTTAGATACAAGAACGTGATTTTAACAGGACAAAATTAAGTATCCAAACACTAAAACGTGAATTTATCTTTTAAAAATAATAATAAAATCAACAATTTTTTACTTAAAATTGACGTTAAGTTATTATAAAGATGATCAACTGAAAAAATCGAAGATTTTTTTCAAGTAGACCGGCATCGTAATGTTATTCTATTTACATTTGGAATGTTTGCTTATTGTTGACGAAAGCCTATGAGAATTGACAAGAATAAAACAGGAATTTAATTACATTGAGTCAACAACTTGATGGGAAGTCGTAAATTTGGCGCATTTGTTCTCATATTTACAAATAACGCTAAAAGGTAGGTACAGTTCTAGTTCCGTTCTACTATGTGATGTGCTTTCATCGTAGATTTAACAAACTAACTGCCAAATTATAATCGTCAAACAAGGCTGAGCGGTCATAAAATTGCTTACAAATAAACTATATAATGATTAGCAAAGAATGGCGATAAAATATTTATCTATCATGTTAAAAAAAATAAATTTATCTGATAATACTGATACATGGTAAATTCCATGATAAAACCGACATGAATAATAATTAGAACAAGTGTAATGATATTATTAATTTCTCAATCCTCATTGCGAACGCGCTTTTGATGCTACCACAACTGAAACGAAACGAATGATTCAATTTGAGGTGACTTGATTTACAGCAAACGAAACCAAAATAATGAAAATATAGCTGCAACATGTATTTGGTCATCGAGATTGATGGCTTAATTTTAATCCATTTGAATTTAGAAGCCACCTGGTTTTTTGAAAGTTGAGAGTCACAAAAATTGATTCAACCAAACTACAGGGATTTTTCATTAAATGCACATGGAATCAGGGCATAAAGTCGCAGCCATTGCTCATTGGTACTCTTAATTCGTTTAACAACGTAGGAGAGATATTCAATTATTCAAATGTAACGGAGACAAAAGAATATATACTTTCGTGGCAATTTCATGAATAAAGTAACGCTGTAGTAATAGAAGTAAACTTCGCAAACAATTGACATTTAATAAAGCTGTCAACAACAGGCCTCCAGAAATACTTTAGTGAAACTCGAGGAAATTGCTGAAACCAGGGAGTGAGAAGAGAGGGCATTTATCATTTGAAATTCAGTGGCAGTAAATTTTTGTGACGTAGTTTTCATTTAATGAATTAGTCCGAATTTCCTTCCAATCAGAGCAAAATTATTCGCTATGCAACGTCGATAATATAATTAATGGGATTTAATTATCACTGGAACAATTCATCGAAAATTACTAAGGCGGACTTTTAATCAGTGCCTAGTAAAGATGTTTTATCAGCGAGTTTTAGGAGCGACAAAAGGGCTGTTCCCACTATGGAAATAAATACGCTCTTGCAGCGAAAATTATGGCTGGAGAGCAACCATAAAGAATATCTATTCTCCCGAGGGAAATATAATCCCGAAAAGCAGGTAATATAGTTTTCTATAGCGGACTATACCACAAAAATTTGTGAGTTTTTTGAATAATCACAAAAGCCTACCAAAAATGTGATTCTCTTAGTCACATAGCTGCCAAACACTAAATCAAATGGAATTATCGATTTTTTTATGCCTGATGAATTAATAAATAGCTCAACGTATATTAAATTGCAATACTGCATGCAAGAAAGCATTTGAACATACATAAAAAGGGCAGAACATATGAGAATTAAAATAAATGCACGCAATACACGGGGCGCGTTGATTTAATATAAATATGAGATTTTTTTTTGTATTTTTATTTGAATTTCCCAACTATTGTCGACCAAAATATAATGTGCACTCCAGTTATAAGAGCGTTTATGAAGCAACAAAAAGACCTACAGAAAATTTAATTAGGTCGTATCTTCTCGTTGAATTTTATGTTAATTTTTGGGCAAATAACATTTTTTAATCTATTTCGTTGTATTTTTTATTACAGTTTGAATGGAAAAAGTTACGGTTTTTTAACGTATTCAACAATTACACTGACTTTAAAAATTTATTTCTCAGAAACCCTCCAGCTGCTCTATTCCAAATTATACCACAATATAAACAAGAATGTTTTTTGTGTTTTTTATTAATTTTAGACATTCATCCATCAAGAAACAATACACATCATTTAATCAGAATATTTATTCTCGGCTCTGAATACTAAAATAGATGCTTGGAAAGCCGTGCAACGTTGACGCAACAAATAGCCGCCGACCCGTCTCATTCCTATCCATACAAATATATATGTATATAAAAAAAAGTTGATTACATTAACATCTTAATGATGCATTGTAACACGTGGATATATATGGATTACAACGCGATTGAGTAAGCATTTGTTTGAATACCCAGATCCAAGAAAATTGCTTCTGATAAAAGTGATTACAGTATCAATTCTTGCACGCATGAATCTCTGAAATTTATAGAAAACGCAAAAAAAGTTCTTGTGTATATTGTGCAATAGTTTGAAATAGATCAGCTGACGGGTTTTAGAGTAATAAGTTTTAAAATGGGGCGTAGTTGTTGAACATGTTGAAAAACCGTCACTTCTCGCAAAAAAACGCAAATTCTCTTTCGATTTTTTCGGACATTGGAGGTACCTACCAGCGTGACTGTTCGCGTACGAACGAATAAGCATGCATATTGAATTCATATTGAGTGCATATATTAATCAGCGTTGACGCAATGTCTCGCGATTGTTTTGCAGAATGCAGATCTTAGCAGCGTTGCGCAGTTCCCTCTTCATCTACATCTACATAATACCCTGCAAGACACCACGAGTGTGTGGCAGGGGGTGAATTCTCACCAAACATGCACTACATATCATGCATAAAAAAGGATTAGTATTTATATACTGTTCTAAACGTCACTACTCAAAATAAATATAAAAATAGCAAATCAAACATGCAAAAACATGCTGTTAGTTGGGTTAGCTTCAAGTCCTTATATCAACATGCAGCTACCAATGTTATCCATTGCCACACTCGTATTTGAATATATTTACCGTTATTCATATCCCTAATTGTAAGAGGAAAAAAGGACATTTTGAATCTGTAAGTTAGGCAATCAATTTCTTTAATTTTGTGATTATGGTCCAGTCTACCATAGTAAGTTGGGGTTCGCAAAATATTTTAAACATCATCACTGAAAATATGATCTTGGAATTTGTTTAAGAGATTAAGTCTGAATTTCAACCTGCGATCTGACAATGATTCCCAACTTAATTCATTCAATAGACTGGTTAAAACTGGTCTCCTCGGCGCGCAGGGCTCCTCACCTTGTTCTCGTCGGCGCACGATGCCCCGGCCCGCACCAGCACCTTCACCACCTCGGAGTGTCCGCCCTCTGCTGCCAGCTGCAGCGGAGTCGCCTCGTTGATGCGGTTCCGAGCCGCGATCACTCCCTGCCGGTCGAACTTCATCAGCTCTTCGATGACCCGGATCGAGCCCTGCATCGCGGCTATGTGGGCGCAAGTGCTTCCGTCCTGTCGCAAGAAGAGAAAGAGAGCGCTGTAGGAATTGAAAAAAATGAATGCATGCAAGATCCGGCTTCTTGGAGCTCCGAGGTCCTCCTCGCGAACCCCTTGCCGTTCACCGAAGGAGGAATCGCCACCACAACCCGTGCAATGCACAACAGCGTATGGTGAGCGTAATTAAAAAGTCCATACAATTGCGAAGCAACTATTGGAGTCACCTGAGTACAGGTCGCTGACATGCGCATTTTAATTCAATTAATAAATGAAAAGACAAACTTTAGCTATCCACAGTTTAGAAAAATTTATTCCGACATGTTTCGCTGCACTGTAGCATCTTCAGGAACATGTGGATGCCACAGTGTAGCGAAACATGTCGGAATAAATTTTTCTAACCTGTGGATAGCTAAAGATTCTCTTTTCATGTATTAGTACGGAATTCCACAAAGTCTAGGCCTCTACAATCAACTACATTACATCAATTACGTTAGTTAGCAATAATTAACCCTTCGGTACTCACGCGGACTACAGACGTAGCCCAGCTACTTTGTTTTGCCACCTACTCAGCGCGCCATAATAGGAAGCTTGTCTGAGTCTCAGTACCTTGAAAGCAATAGCTGGCCATCCGGGTCAGTGTGCTTTCGCACTTCAGAGTGTAAGTTACGAGTGTAAGAGGTAGAGATATTTTATAACGATATTTGTATTTTCCGTAACAAATGTTTGTGCCAAAATGTTCACAATTATTGTACTTATAGCTCAAATATTTCAGTACCATTATTTGGTGACTTGACAAAAATTTGAGTTTAGAGTGGTCAAATTTGCCAATATTAAAAACTTGAAAGAAAAAAAAATTATAAAATCTTTTTTTATAATTTATCAAATATTTTTGAGCCAAAACCATTTTTGCAATCACAAATATAAACATAGAAGAAACGGATAAGTAAAAAATAACCTTAAAAACTGTAAATCATTCCTTAAAAAGTATAAAAATTGTTGTGGGCTACAACTGTAGCCCGCGCGAGTGTCGATGTCTCAATTACTCGCGCGAGTACCGCAGGGTTAATTCCCAGCCAAAGCCATTTGGACATTCGAAATTTAAGGGTCGCGAACTTGCCAAGAAAACCTTAATGGCGTTACCCGGGACTCTAACCTAGATCCCCTTATTTCCGGGAATCAGATGATCCGGGTTCGAGTCCCGATCAAGGCAATGATTTTTTTCTCTCTGGTATTTCTACTATTATATTGTCATTTTCCATGGGAAAAATGTTTATTCCTTACCAAAATGTTCAACCCAAAGGTTAGTCTTTTAAGTGGAGCTCACCAAGTAGGTACTAAGCCCGAGGCCGAGTGAAATTCACATATCGTAGTGGGAGGGTGGTGGCTACTCTGTCACCAGTGGTTTCCAGAAAAAGAGCCCAAAAAATCCCCCAGCTTGGTTTTATAAGATAGTGCTGGATTCTAACTTAAAATATCTGGACAGTAGACTACCACTAGGCGCTACGTCGTAAACCCAGAGCTACTACGCCATACCTTGTAGCTTCAGTAAATTCAATACAAAATTTATGAATGCCAGTGTCAAGTTCAATTGTCATTCTAATTATTAAACCAAATAGCTGTTCGCAATTTCAGTCAGTGTAATGAGGCAACTTGACTGCATATAACCATTTAATTCGCAAAAGCATATGGTTATAATTAGACAGCACCACTTAATTTGTTATTTTCATATGAAAATTCTATTGCTAAAATGTAGGCACAGATATAATGCAAATAAACTTTTTAGCAAACAGTTAATGAGAAAGCGTCAGGATGTAAATTAATAGAACACTTAAAAGAGTCAAGTAGGTGACTAGTTTGGGGTGTCCCGCCAATTCATACAGAAAGGCAGGATATCTTGGCGAAATACGAGATGGATGGTGGATCCAAAGAATAACGATGATACTGGAATCATTGGTGGGAACTCTCAGTTTGAGAAAGATGTCAATTCCCGTTCACCGACAACAAATTTGATTTGTCAAATTAATTGCGCCTTTAATTGGAATTAATTGGAAACTGTGAAACATATACTCAGCTTAACACAAAAATATGAGTGAAATGTTTCCCATTTAGCAATAAAATATGAACTTGAGTATGGAAATGTAAATAAAAATCTACCTCAAGAGCTGCTTAAACTGACATTGGGGAGAGATTGAGCAAAGCAATTCTTCGGTGTGTTTTAGCGAAATTAATCGGACAAATTTAATTAATTAATCATTGATTCATTAATTATTATGTGTCCAAACATGAGGTGAAACTTTCTACGAATGAGACTCAATCCAATCGTTTACTTTGGTATCAGAAATATTAATTATTGAATGAAGAAATAAAATATTTGTCAGGAAATACGGGACTTGCTTCCTGATTCCGCTTAATATCGTTTCCGCTTAATCCTACTTCAACACTATCATCAGCATCCACCAGAGGGGTTTATCCAGTCTAGAGAGTCTTAATAATTTCCTAAAATTCCTTTCAACACCACCAGGGATTGGGTGGAACATTTTCCTGCAGGAACAATTGCATCTTATGGCCAACCACTTAAATGGCAAAGCTGGGTCATCGACTTTAAGCCACACTTTTAGAAGAAGAGGGACAGAAGCCAGGAAAAAGAGCTACAGGGTATTCAGAGATAAAAGAAAAAAAATAGGCCTACTTACAGTATCAGAGAGATGAGAAAATATGACATTTTTATCACGAGATAGTTGAGTGAAAAGTATGATTATTATTTGGCAACCTTTAAACTATGGTAAAAGTTAATGGTGTAATTTTATTTTATAATGTGCTTTGTAATTTTGAAATTATGATAATTTTTATATGTATTCAAAGGACATCAACATCGAATTGAAATTTCGAGCAGATAACCCTAATTTTAACGTAATAATAATATAAACACATATCAAGAGTATCAATGATTGAGAATAGAAGAGAATAGAATTGATACATTCATCGCTCATGTTCAACTATTTATTTGCTTGAAAATGTGAGAAAAGAAATGATTTTATATTGGAATAGAGAACAGATGCAATTCATCTCTGCCATTACTTAGCATTATTTTCCCATGTCTTTACAAGTAGGGATGAAATCGAAAGAAACGAGGAAAAGCTGTAACTGCGTGATAAAATCTGACCGACCATACTGTGATAAATGCGATGAATAACGAAGATGCGTGAGAGCAGTAGCCGGGATAAGAGTTTTAGTTTGAAGTTGTGGGGTATAGATAATGATCGGCAGAGTAAAGTTGAACGTAAGTACGATTATTTGGGCTGAACTAAAATGCGCTATTATTGTAACATGTCCATCGGCACCTAACCTGAGTCACTGGTCAGTTTGAGAGTTAATCAGGAGGAGAATGGGTGGAGGTAAGACTAAGTACAGGATGGGAAGGGAGGAGGAAGTCCTGACGGGGAGTTCCTCCAAAGTCAGCTGAGCGATCACTTCAATAGGAGCGGGGCGGAGTTTGTGTTGACGAGGGATTAGCGGCAGAAGCCGAGCGTGCTGTCACGCGTTTGTGCGCAGTGGAAAGAAGTGCTGTTCCTGCGCGGCCGAAGCTTAATTGAGCGCAAACATCAGCGCTCCCGGTTGCGCAGCGATCTCTGAGCACACCGTCCGGAAGTGCAGCGCGCGACAAACTCCCTCGAGATATTCCCGCATCGGAAGCTCCTCTAGGAAGAGTAGGCAATCAGGGGCAGCCCTCGAAGAGGTTATCGCATTACTGGAAATGAGGGGCGTTCCTTCGAGGATATGAAACGGAAATGGGTTCCATATGGAGTGCCACGTGATTGAAACAAAGGCACAGCTTCCCTACCGATGGAAGTGGCCGGTACTTCGAGGAGTCTCAACTGGAGTGGTTGAGTAATTAAGACTTTAACGTTCCATTACTATAAATATATTACATAGTTTTGATAGACAACACTGCCTCATGCCAAACTATGTGGAAGCCCATGATACTGGGTAAAAGAACTGACTCCGCAGTTTCCTCAATAATTTTTATTTAACAAGATCATTGTTTTGTAGCAGGGATTATATGATGATTTACCGAGGCACGAAACTATGGTCGTGTTACGTAAATATTCAAGTAGAAACTTAAATTTTACTTCCAATATTTTACTACTACCTCCATAGTGCAGGATATCCTTGTACTTAGTCGAAGCTGGTGAAAAAATATATTGAGAGAAGTGGAACGATTAAAACGGTTATATTATTTTATATTTTTCTAAATTTGCATTCTCATCCTCAACCGATTTCGGGGTTAAATACACGCCAATTAAAAAAGAGGCTATATACTTAGATTGACATGTATGCTAAACCTCTTGAGCGTGGTAACAATGTAACGATGTCGAAACAGGTGGAGGTTTATGGCTTAAGTTTGGATTACTTTGAAGTTATGTCTCTATTGTATTTATACCCAAATCTCGGAAGATGACTCCACCAACTAGCACCTTACGCACTTCGTAAATGTTACACGAATACAAGGACTGATCTCAAATACCATCATAAATGAAAGTGGTTATGTTTAATTCAAACTTGGACATACCTGAAAGTAGTTTGGAATAGAAGAATGAATAAACACTCGTCGTTTTCAGTTGACGTGAATTTTCATATTGATTCAAATACATATATTCAAGATGTCCCAGTTTCCTTTAACTCATTTGACTAATTTAAGATAATATCCTCGTTGAACTGAAAGGTATTGTGTAGGTGCTGAGGAGCCTTTCACAAATGACAGAGGCTATTCAACGACATGGGGGCTAATTTGAGTTCTGATAGATGCACAAACATCAATTTATTAATACCAAAAGAGATGAAGATTGAGAGACTAAAACCCACCAATAACCAATAATCATTTCTTGCTCCAATCGTTTAGAATATGGTGGTCTTTGTAACAATAAAATGCTTTGAATCCACATTAGCTGCACTAATGGTGAGGAGGATGGATATTTCCGCATCTGAAAATGGACTCTGAAGCCATCGCATATTACTATAACGGTTGTAATTTAATTAATTTGTAATTTAGTTGTCATTTTCTATTCAAGGGGACTCATAAAGGAGTTTTAAACCCCAAAATTGACCAGTTCCTTAGCTCCAATCCATTTATTTCGAGGTATCATGAAAAACTATTTAATTAAAAAATTAATCCATGGATAGTAAGGGGGAATAGGAATAAATCTGCGAAAAATCTCGTAGGCGATTTACAAAAAAATTGGGCGGAGTCAATTGAATGCTAAGCTGCGTTAGGTACACAACTAAAATTCATAATTTAGTATTGAGAAATTAGCCTGGATTAATATAACGTCCAGGATGTTAATAAGGAGTATACCAGCATTTTCATATACACGGGGAACAAATCTGAATTTTTTTCAGTAGAAAAGTCCGGAACAAAAACAATCAAGTGGAAATAAAATACGGCAGCATGAAAAATGCGAGGAAAAAGATCTGCGTCCTTATTCTCTTTCTGAAACTCTCGTGGTATCCAAGGGATACCATAGGTTTTCGGGACTCGCGTTAACTTTTTGTAAACATTCTAATGAGGAAATCAATGAAACGCAACCTCGGTTTCGTTGCTGGGGAGATAACCGAGGTTGCGTTTCAAACGAGAATACGGGCCCTGCGCTCCTATAGAGCCGAAGGGAAGACTTTAACGTGGTGCAACACTCCCCTTTCGTGAAACTTTGAATTGGTAATTTATCGCACTAAAATCTATTTTTATTATCTGAACGCATTGCCAACACAGGCAGTGGAGATGATTTCTTTTCCGAGCCTTGCGCTAGAGTAATGATTCAAACCTAATGTGACATTCCCTTTCTCCAGTTGCTTTTTGGTCGATATCCCTTCCCACCTGAATTTAGTGGCCCTCCTACTGCCTATCGGGACAATAGCACGAGTCGGTAGTTGGCGAACATGATGACTTTACCGCCGATCACGTCAGCCTCCCTCTCTCTCAAAATGCCCATCCCCACTTCGTGATTTCCGGAACGTAATAGGTGGCGATTCCTCCCTTTCTTTAGCTGCTGCTCACCAAGGCGCTAGCCTGACGCCTTGGCGTGGTTGGGAAAAGGGTTTTTTACCTTGGAGGCCGCCAACACGAGGGAGGGTTGTTGCTGCAGGAAGAGTTGTGCTACTTCGGGGTAGTTGTTCTTGGCCGCGGCGTGGATGGGCTTCTGGCCCTGGTCGTCCGTGGCGTCGATGCTGGCTCCCAGCTCCAGCAGGAGTCTGCAAACTTCGAGTTGGCCGGCCGCGGAGGCTAGGTGCAGAGGTGTTTGCTTTCCCTGTGGAGAAGAAAGTTTTCATCATTTATCAGTTAAAGACCCAATGGTGGCATGCTCCGAATGCTGTGGACTAAAAGTAAACGAGGAGGAAACGATGATTTTACGCAAAAACACCTGATTCACAACCGAAGTTCCATCACTTTATATCCCAACATATTTTTGTTTTGTTTACAAATTTTTGGGCTTAGCTTAATGGAAACAAGTTAAAGGTACAGAAAATGGTCCTAACTTTACAAAAGAGGCACAAAAAATATTAAATGCAGAAAATTCCATTGTTTGCACCATAATCCATACAAGCATTGCAGTTAAAAGTTAATTCTCGCTATGAAACGTAGCGTAGCACTTTACCGATACATTCATTGGTTCGAGAATCCAACAGAAACATTTCGGGTCACATTAGAATTGGATGAAAATGGATAAATAAAGTGCCAATTGTTGAAAAAGTCCATCTTTCCATGCATACCGGATAAAAAAAGCATCTCCACGAGCATATTAGCACAGCACTTTGACTTACCTTTGCAGTAAAAATTGTTCCCAGTAATCTTTACCAATTTTTAGTGCTAACATTTAAGAAAAATAAATCATATACCTAGTTAATTTATACGGTAATAAACAGAATAAAATGGAACACGGATGTGTGGAAATGACACTTTGTGCTCACAATGTCTTATACAAATCCAAGAAAAGACTTCTTATCGCACATAGTATGAATAAAAAAAAGTCACTTAGTCGAGCGCTGAAGTAGGTGTGATGTTCACTTGCTACAATATGTCTGCATTTATTTACATGAGGGTAATCCTCTCCCCAGAATCATCTAAGAGAGTGCCTTTATACTCGCTTCGCACTTGGCGATTCTTTCGTCTAACTTGACCTCGAACACGAATTGACAGGAGAGTACTTGCAGAGCTCTCTCTCCGTGACATTTGTCTAAGATGGGCTCTTGGCAGCGAATCCTCTCGCATTTTGGCTAGAGGAGGACGGGGGTGTATATGTGAATGGGATTCCTTTTAGAAATAAAAAGGGAAGGGGGAGAGAAAATATTATTTTCCTCACGTTCAAACCTAAGAAGCCGGTATTCTAAATTGCCGTCGGAATAAGACCTTGAAAGAAGGCAGTCAACTATCGTTACCTCTATGTGAAGTCCAAATCAATATTCGTGAATTGGATGACGTGAATGAGGCTTGAGGGAATTAGTAAACCTTGGTATGAAATACCTTATATGCAGAGGAACTTTCTTTCAAAGATCAAGTCATTGGCCGCATTTTCTACCGTAAGAAGGTAAAATGACTAAAGATTTTCGAAATACTCTTGTCCACAGGCGTATATAATTCAGAATCAGTACTGGAAAGGAGTTTCCTTTTTCTGCAACACCTTCCGTTTCCCACAATAAGTACTACCGAAGGATTTACCGTAGAAAATTCTAAGACATTTCTCACATATCACTCATACTCCAAAACAGAACGCTGCACAAACGCTACGCAGCATAACGCCACTCAATACTAATATGGCAATACAGGAAGATGCAAAATACGTAACGAAAAAATTCTCAAGCAGGTACGTTACAGTGATTTTACAACATTGTTCCTCGAACCAATGTCTCACGATACCGATCCAAATCCTTTTCTCCTCCAATGCACGTGACATTACTATTTCCGAAATTCATAGGCATGCATCTCGTATATTCTTCGACTTCTCTTTACAACTTGCCTCGCTGAATACTTCATGAAAATCGCAACTGATATTCATTTTATTATTCTAGACTTCTCATTTTCTACGAGTTTTTAATCAAAGATTGCCCACTTAAGGTGGAATTGAGCTTCAAGAAAGGCACTGTCTACGAGGATAGGTCCTACAAAGTAACGCAAAGGGTGATTAGCCACAACTATAAGATTTCACTTTTGCGTTAGGTAAGTCGAGCAACAGTATAACAAAATGCCAGAAAAAAATGTTTCCTGGGTAGGAAACTGAACTAATTGGGAATGGAATATATGTTATAATCAACCCGAAGGTAGGCCCGGCCGCGGCCGGTGCTGGTTAGGTAGAGCTCATATAAACTGTCACTAAGCCCACCGGCGAGTACATTTCCCACAACAGGTTACGAGGTTCCTATCCCTATACCGTCTATTGTTTTATCAGAAAGATATATCTGTTAGCATAGATAGATCTGGCACGCATAAAATAACGCAGCTTGGGTTTGAATGGATATGCCCAAGTGCCTCTTCCGGGATGCGAGCCCCGGACTTTCGGTCAGCTCAGCACTCTACCCATTGAGGAAGAAGATATGATGCCCAAAAAACTGCTTGTGTTACAGTGCATTGCCACAAGAGACTTCCTGTAGATCCTAGGCCATCCATTGCCTACGAGAACACACCGAGTTACCAGGCCTTCAGAGCCATACTGCGGAAGAAAAACAAAGCTGTGGCAAGGAGTGTAATGAGAAGGCACATTCCCAATGCCCGTCACCTGTGCGTTCATGGAAGGCGATGAAAAAAGCAATGAAAAAATGAACCAATGAAACGGAGGCGAAAATGTTTCTCCAAGCTCGTCCTTTGTTCGAGACCTCACCCTCTTCCTCGTGGAAACAATGGACTCGCGAAACCCCGGGGGGGCAATTTTGACACAATGGCCCGGCAAGAGGAGGAAGGAGCTGTAGCGGCGAGGGAGGGCCGAAAGGGTAGAGGGGGATGGAGGAAAGGGGACTTGGGAAATTGGAGAAGACATTCGACTCGTCGGATAAGCAAAACGTCCAAGTTTCCCGGAACTTGGAAATGAGACATGGAACAAAAGGAGGGTGGGAGGTCTTCCTGCAGCTGTTGGGGGCAGGTTGAAGAATTGAGGGGCGGGCGGGGGGGGGGGGTGGAGATTACTCTCGCCTTGTTCCCCCTGAAACAATGACATTAGGGTTATGGGGGAGGGTGGGTGGGGTGCAAAGTGAGTGGGGAGCCGCTGTCTGCCAGCAGTGATTAAGGAGGGAGAGGAGTCGGGTCACGGTGTCATTTTACCTTGCCGCTAACGTGGCAAGAAAGGAAAGAAATAATGGGAAACTATAGCCTAAAATAAAATAAATTTTAGTTCTACTGAAACAGGTAAACTCGGGCGTATGACTTTATATCTTCATCCAGGAATGCTACGTATATCTGAATGGGGGTGGAATCCAAATGCTGCGGCGTAAAGAATAATAAATTTCCATTCTAAGGTTCCAGTAGATCACATCCGTCCCATGAGGACAGCACTCGCTTCAAATTCAATACTCCGTCCGTGGGGTGAAATGCTAAACCGTAGGCCCCTCGGGGCCTTTCGTTAAGAGCGGGATAACGATAACTCTGGGCTTTTTGCGGTATTCGGGGAGGAAGCAACTGAGAACTGATGTCATATCCACCATAAGTGGTGAGTGAGCAACTAAGGAGAAAGAGAAATTTAAAACCCCAGGTATCTGCCAGGTATCTAACCTTCACTCCCAATAATCTAGCTATACTAACACATCACTCATCTTTATTTAATGGGGGAAATAAACTCAGCTGTCCTTCACCTCACAACACCATGAAACGAAACCTTCACATCACTTCAAGTAATGACTTTCTAGAATAGCAGCAATGCACTTTAGAATTTTAAGTTGATAAAAAAACATACTGTATAAAACACAAAGTTTCCCAGTATATTAAACGATGGGTTGATAAAAGACTACGGGTCATAAAATTGGTGCTTATTCTCGTGCCAGCAATGCCAATGGGCCCAAAAAGTTATTAACATAGATGTAAATAAATTTCTAAAGCATTTAAAGAGCACAGTTGGAATGAAAAGGTTAAAGGAAAGGATGATGCAAAACTAAGGACATACAGGTTACAAAAAATACAAAAGGTTAAGTAGGTAATAATGCTATGACTGAATAAGAAGAAAATATTCGTCGTGTAGTCATAACAAAACTATGCAGTTCACTTCGGCTCATTATCCTTCAACTTTAAAATAGTAATACCCCCATGGGGAACTTGAGAAAAAACTGGACGAAAATAAAAGGGCTCGTCCTTAATAGGACTGAAGGATAGCTAATGTAAGGAATGAGAAGAATGTGTTGCAACTGAGTGAGGAGATAATAATTTAACTGATGAACAGATTTTTATCTTTTCATGCGGTTAAAATACCATTGTACTTTGCTGTGTTGAATTTTTGCTTCTTAAAAATAAATTAAATACACATGTATTGGGGGTCGTGGTGGCCTAGTGGGTACATCTGAGCTACGGTTCGGAGGGTTCCTGGTTCAAATCCCAGGCAAGAGCTTTTCTGGACACCCCCATCTAAAATCCTCGTGATTCGATTTTCTGAGAGTCAGAACTTTGTAGGAAATCTCGGGTGGCCCAGGGAAAGGAACTGGCCCTCCTACCCTGAATGTGTGAATTTCACACGCCATTAGCTAGGTACGGGGTGAGCTCTACTCTCACCTATCAAAGACTTCGGGTTGAATCACTGAGTGATACATGTATTATTAATGGAATATGGATGCAGGAGATGAGGTTTATTTATTGACATTTTGACCCACATTTTTTGTTGAGCCAGTCATGATTTTAATTCACATGATATTACCTCAACTTGATATTCAAAATGGACGTGCAAAATTATATGATGTTTTTTTATTCAGATAGTAGGGCAAAAATCATTAAACAAGCTATGAAATAACTTAATTAATACAAGTTCACGCAATTAATGAAATATGTATGTAAACACACTTAATAATGTGCAACCGTAATAAATAATCGTCACAAGCTCATTCATTGCCAAAGGACGTCAATGATTACGAAAAAGAGGCAAATCCTGAATGGCATCAGAAAGCGATAAGAGAAGCAAAAAATACTCCGAAACGGGAGTGATTAATGAATGAATGCCTGCCATGCTAGTTGATCAATCAAAGCACTTCAAACAGTGTGACCAATTGAGCTCACATCCAACTCAAATTGGCTCAACAATGGGCTCCACTCAACAGGAGTATTGACTTAAGATAGAAATCACATTTTTAATTACAGTGCAGTGATTGACTCGCGCAAAAGGGCAAAAGCCTTATTACATGTTGTTCAAAAATCTAAAGGAAACCCCAGGTAGTGAAAACTAATTGATCATGGTGTTTTATTTGATCGTGTTCAAATCTTAAAAATAAGTGGGAAGACAGGATCAAAATCAAGATTTTTGGAGTAATCATTTTTTCACAGCGTGTATAATATGTCACTCGAAGAATCAGCTAATATTCCTCATTCCCTCGAATTGTGCAATTGAACAATTACATAGCATAGAGCAATATGTAAAATGACTAAAACATAAGTTTAAACTAGAACAGAAAAGTTTAGGAAACAAAAATGGAAATAAGAAGAAAATAATGCTGATAAATAGCGTAGGTAGTATATTAAAAAATTAAGGAAATGGAAATGCGAGAACATTTGAATTCAAAATAATTTATTTGTCAAGATATATTTGGTAGATTTATAATTTTACTTATCTTTGCTGTTTGCATTATATTGTTATCCTTTCCGAAACTTTCCTAAACTAATTAGCCGCTACAAAACAAATAGCAGAAGGAAATACTTAACATTGAGGACGCCAATTCCAGGAACAGCTTTCGCATAAGTCACCACAAATGCGATATTCCAACATTTTACCGCGGTTCCATTTTCTTAATGATTACAGTCTAATCCAATAAAAAAAGTAAAGCCATAAGTCAGTGGATGAGTTGAGGCATATATTTTTTGCGATTGATAATTTCATCCCGAAGAGCCGATTGCAGCAACATTTATAACGAAAAAAGTTTTGCACGCGATTTTGAGTGCAGCAATTCAGTTCTACGCTCATAAATTCTAGACAAAGAGAGTCGGATATTTTCATTTCCACAGCCATTTCATTCTCTGGAAACATCTGCGCCTTATATTAGTTTTTTTGCAAGAACGATATTTTTTCCTTACGTCAAAAAGTTGTATTTTTCTCAAATACGGCCATTGTCACCATGGCACCTATTTGTTTTGAAGTATAATTTTCCAAAAGGCAAGCGATGAAATGTTACATCACCATTAAATGGTGGAGTAAATTTTTCCATGTTAGCACCAAAAGCATGAAAATATAACAAAATGATGCTGCCTCAAAAGACCACCCCTCTGAAATGAAAGGCTTCGCGATTGCCAGCGCAGCCAAGCGATTGGAAGGGGAACCAATTTAACGTTTAGGAAAACTGACACGCGTCCTTTCAAGGACGTGAGTACAGGGGGCTTCAAAATGGCCCAAAGTAAGCTTTGGGCCATTTTGGAGCACAGTTCAGACGTGGAGTTACATTTTGGACCTTGTTAAAGGGGCGGGGGTGCCGTTAAGTGGGTCGTGGCGCGGAAGGACCACCTTTGTGCCCTGGGGGGCCGAAAAGGCCCGCTTAACCCTCCGTGCCAGAGTCGCGGTGACGAATAGGGGGTGGTACCAGCGGGTGGGTCATCAAAGGCTGAACCGAAGGATCCGATAATTGAGGCAGCAGAATGAACGCCGCGGCGGTGCACAAAGGCCCGCGAGAGGGCGGTTGGGGCCCAAGTGGATACCTACTGCAACTATGGTAGGCTGAATCGTGAGTAGGTAAAATTTGATTGATACACGAATAAAGAGGGACAAAATATCATTTTCTCCTACAAAAAGATAGGATTATAATAATATACGTGATCGAGTTTACCAGGAAGATAATTATTTAAGATGGGTAAATTTTAACCCTTCCTTTGCTTTCAGTATCACTGATTTATATATTTGATAGATCACGAAATTTCACCGACCCTTCTGCAAACTTTATCAGGCAATAATGGTTGTCTTACTCGTACCGCTACCTACTCAATAACTGACGTTCGACGATAGTTTTAGTTCAGGCTGCAAAAGCAAATATTGACTCTAAAATCTTCTTAAAAAAGGAAACTACTAAGTCGTGAAAGCCGTAATAAAAATTCCTCCATTCCAAGAAAAAAATAATTTATGGAGAAAAATCATGGGCCACTCTTAAAAAAAAACTACATATTAAGATGATAAATGTATCCTCCCAGGCTTCACAAGCTACATTCACCAATTACAGGTAAGAGAGGATTGAGAGTTAAATTGCATATCTTGTCGAATGAATTAAAAATATAGTCTGTGCTAATTACTAGAATATCACTTATGGCCCCTGTAATACAAATATGAGTTTCTATTGAGCAAAGTTTGCATTGCCATATATGATAGAGCAATTAATTATCATAGCAATAGGATTTTATGAAAAAAAATATTGTAATTGGAGTCTATAACTAAGTTAATAGTTTCAGGCTGAACACTGTGGAATTCTTTCATCGTAGGAATGAAGATTTAAATTGCAGTGTTTCAATTTCAACCTTCATTCCTACGTCTATATCTAAATCGAAATCAACATAAGAAGAGAAATATAAGAGAAAAACTTAAATGTGAGCCAAAATATTAAAGGTGGATCACGTATTGCCGTCGGATTCAAGACATTACCAGCAGAAAAGGACGCAAGAGATAATTTAAAATTAATTGTTCAAAATTTGAGCTTGATGATTCACCAAGCGACTAGTATTTACTCCGATCACGATGAATTCAGAATGAGACGCGAATATTAAAGTCGAGAGACATAAAATTTTATTAGTAAAAAATAAATTTTCATCGAAGGACCGAAAGAAATGAAGAAAAACTACAAGGAAACCTACTTGCTGCACGGCTTTGTGTACCAGCAAGATTGCATTTCCTTTCAGTGACTTCGTCACTAACGGTCGTCACAGCGTCATGACAGGGCCAAGGTTGAATAGCGGACGAAGCCTAACGCCTAATGACGCATGAAGAATGGGCCTGTCCTCGGTCTTGTCGGCCACTTTGAAAGCGCAATAAAGGCCCGAAATTGATTGAGGACCTAACCCCAAGGGACGTCGTGTTCAAATTACACCGCCTCCATCACAGCGGAGGAGGTTCCTGTTATGAAGAGATTTCCGTCTCCCCAGAGGGTCGAAGTCCAATCCTTTCGAGAGTAAGACCATCACGCAACCCATCGCGGTCGATCGATGCTTCTCCTCTTCCGCATTGAATCGATATGGATCTGCAATCGAGCCCTATCTACAGAGAGGACGCTTCAGGAAGATTCTTCTCCTCAAATATCTCAGTAAATCTCCGGCTTTCTCTTTTCACATTTGCTTTGGTATGAACGATTTTAAGCAGTTTGAAGGATGATTTACCGGCCATTCGTTTTGAATTACACAACTAGAAAATAGCTTCTTCCAGGGCTCTTCTTTCCGTTGCCGATCCATCGCATACTAAGTTAAAAATTTTTATCTCTACGCAAAGCTTGTAAATAACGTCAGTTTCTCCTCTGATAAGGTATGTAATAGGTCTTTGCTCAAATTGGTATCTAAAATTGTTTAATTTAAACTCGATATATTCAAATGACTGAACATTACAGCCTTTTGAGCCATATATTTAAAGCTTCTACTAGCTTATATGCGTTGCTGTTATGCATTCATGCCTGGACTCCATGTCACAATATGGTAAGAGTATAATATTAAAGCATCAAATAGTGAAAATGCCGGAGTAAGAAACATTGCTCCTCCTTATTTTGGAAAGCAAATCATGATTTTTTTTACGCATAATGGTTTTTCTGTAATAATTCCAAAATAATTTCAATTTTGAGTCTGAGCAACAAAAACTGTCGAAAAGCCGAAGGAAATGTGAAGTTGAAGGTAAAATGGTGCATAAATATGTTCTCTAACATTAACATTATCCTTGTTCTTTGGATATTGAGGCTTGTGTCATATCATACACTCTTTTGATACCAGAAAAATATTTGCTAATATTGCCTGGAAAACGACATCGGTGTATCGAAAGGCGTTATAGTTTACGTTAAATATATTTTGAAATATTTCGAATATGCATAAGCTAGGATTCTCTAAGTTTTTAAATTTGCCACTGAAGACATTAAGAAGGCATCACATGTATTGGGCTATAAGAGTCCTTAATAGAATACGCAGTGAAAATAGCGTGTAGTCTTAGGTAGTAGTAGTACTCTAACGACTGAGGTTATATCGTCTTATCTGACGTAAAATCTTAATCTTAAGATTAACAAAATATTCGGGGATTCAAACCCGAGAACTCCCTGTAGGCAGGCCAGCGCCATACCGACCTGGCTACTACAGATACTGACTGCAGTGATATGGGGAAACGGTATAGTGGGCAAATCTACCGCTAACCATTCAAATGATTCAATTATGGATGCATACAAAGACAATTATTTCATTAGCGTTTTTGCATTCCATATCTTACTAACTGGAAGGCATAAAGTAATGTACATGTCTTAACCACTGATCTTGGAGTAAAAAATATAATAGGGCTCCAAAAAAAATGAAAACTTAATATCATTAGCAATGAAAAGTCATTATTGCAGACAAGAAAGATTATATAAATATAAAATTCTCTATTGTCAAAAAAAATATTAGAAAATTTCACGAAAACGAAGTTTATTATTCAATATTAGGTATAACTGGTGAATGGTGGATGAGATTAGGGTGCATACTTGTCTCAAATCAAAGGAATTGGAGATTTCAAATTTCCAAGCAACTAACTTTTGCAGAGTAAAAGACCGACAACAGGAACTACATAGTATAAATATTATTTTAATTTCCGTAGACAGCATACAACAAAGTACAAAAAAAATTTGGCTTAGAAAAAATCCCAAAATTACTCCCTACCTAGGAATAAAAAATACTAGAAAAACGGCCGTGAACAAAATACTAAAACGTACAAGTTAGTAAAGGTGAATAAAATTAGGCTCCCCTACCGAACTAATTAAATTCTCAAATAATTTACATTTCAGGGATCAAAAGGTGAATGATGACAAATAAAAAAAAGTAGTGGGTTTCCACACAACCAAAACATTCGGTCTACTCCAAGTCACATTGACTTACAATGCTAAATATAGGCCGTTGTTACAGATTTAGCGACCCCCTTTGGGCTAAGGGAAGTGCTTTTTGTGCTTCTCACACTGAGGGTGTTGCAAAAGACAGATAAAATAACTTATGTTTCAAGTTCATTTAGAGGAGATGCGGCAAGCTAGATAAAAGGGCTAGCAGAAATTTCACGTGGAGAAATCAGATTAGGAAAGACATCAGCCAATATATTTTAGGCCAAATTGGATACGTGTGAATAAAGTATACCTAACAATGACACGTTTATAAAATACGAAAGTTGACTACCACAAAAAATATTAAATGGAATAAAAAATTGAGCAAATGAAACTAAATAAAAGTGGAGTTATCACCACATGCGCATATGAGAACTCAGTTAGGTAATATAAGATAGCTAGAGGTGGAAGTGGAAAGAAAAGAGTAAAGTCTCTCTTCCTATCTCCTTATCTCAGGAAAAGATATCTTCTTATAGAGGGAACCAGAGATAAGAGGTCGTCGATTCTCAGTTGAGAAGGCGACACACACACACACATGACCCACCTTTTATCTACCGTAGCTACCTTATATCACTTGAAAAGAAGACCCATACGCGAGATTTGCCATTCCTCTTTCAGCGTAATATATAGTTTTATGAAATGCAACAAATTTAGTCTTATGTACCAAATATAGTTAAAGTAACTGAAGAAATTATGGAAATACTCTGGGAAGGTATCCCTGGGAATCGAACGAGTTCCCAACTTTTGTGAGGAGGTTTGCCTTTTTAGAGGAAATATTACATAATCAGCTTGGGCAAATACAACCGATAAAATAAATCGTTATCTATAAAATCATATAATACTAGTGCTCAAAAACCGCTAATTACACTGACTCCAATTAATTGGGAGGGATTATAATACGAATAAATCACTGTCTCATAAATATAGTCTCTGTTTAAATCTTAGAGGCCATCAATAGCCTTTCTGTACTTCCTTGGTAATAACAAGAATTCTATATGAAGGAGTTGGTAGCATTTTTGTAGGGGAAATAGAATTTTGGCTTAACGAGGATATCACTGAACTTTGAACGTAGTCAAGCTCTATGTATGCAATATAATAGAACTACAAGGCTCAATCCATAAGACATACATTTTTGAAGCCCAAAAATAGCTAGACATTAACTAGGCCATGATTTGCCTAGAAGACAAGCAATATATTTCCCTGGTGCTGTTATGGTGCAACGAAAAAAAATGTTTCTGCAACAGTTGTAAATGAAGGTGCTCAAAATGAAGTTTTGGTCTGTCTGTATAATTAGGGAAATGATTATCGAGATACATCAAAAGAAAAAAAAGCATAAAGAGCTTGATCTTTTCTCTCGTGATAGCTCATGTCGTCTGTGTCACAACGGAAGGTTGTGTGAAGTGGAGACGCAACCTCGCAATGCATTACTGATTTACCGGTTGCGTGCTTACAGTCAACTTCAAAATCGTTTAATCTTCAACACCGCGGCTAATTAGTGTAAAAATATCCCCACTGAAATATTGTAACTCATCAGAAATACCGAATGAGATAAAAACATTATATTACATGTATGTATAATACACTCCTATAAAATGTGGGTTGTTAAATTTATGAAACATTCAGACATCCCCCAAAATATTACCTATTTATATTTGATGGAATATTGGGTGCATTTTTTGCTAATGCTAACTAAGTACAGAGCCTCGATCAAATTCTTAAAGGCCAGCATTACCGCTGACAATAAAAAGCAGCCTGTATTTGGTTCTAGCGGGGGTTGACAAAATTACGCAATCGTGTTCATTTGTAAGCACATGTTCATTCGGAAAATGCTACTCGGCTTCGGACGAATTCTCGTTTTACTTGAAACATCTGGGATCAATACCACCTACTGTTTCATATTTTTATGTATTTAGTTCTTGAAACGAAAGTCATTTCCGTATTTTAGCTCATGGACGAAATGTTTCGAATCGAAAGGCAAGAGAAATGAATGGGATATTTCTTGAGCAAACAAACGCATTGAAATGGGCCATTTGAGGTGGAAAAAAGAAAAAAAGTTCCAATGAAATATCTGAATACTTAAGGATGGAACAGAGTTGGAGGAGTGATCCTACTCCATACCTCTATCGCGGTGCTCTTGTCTGCATTTGGCGGGCAGATAAAATGTGAGTCCGAACAGAGGATCCAAAGAGCAGAAGTGCCAGGGAGCTCCTGATGGCCCCTGCCCAATTTAAAAAGTCTTATCGTAGAATCGACAGGATTCCCGTAGACCTCTTGTTATTGATGAATAATACAGGTTACTATTATGAGAAATAATATAACGGTATCGCAACATTGATGACTTCTCAAATTATTTAATATAATGAAGAAATACTGCAAATGAAAATGGCATAAATTTTTTGAAAATTAAAAACAATATTTTGACAGTAGTTATTAATATAAAGGACGCAATTAGCTAGAATAAACACCATAATATTATAATTTAACTCCAGGCACCCTTACAAATTTATTATGCTAGCTTCCTTCGCGTGAAGTTATCTAATCTTTTCGTTTCAAACGGTAGAATCGTGAATCATTGGTTTCCGATTTGGTCAAAAGTGATTATGAACTTCAAGAACTGAAGGCTTAACGTTATATACGTTAAGGCTTAACTTTATAACGTAATATACGTTAACACGAATTTTTTATGTGAAATATTACCTTAGTGTACAGGCAAAACCTTGGGCAGGTTATCACTGATATGGAAGGCAATTGTCGAAGTTCCGGTTACAGCTGTGAATTGGGTCAAAGACGCTCGTAAGTCCTCAACAAGAAAGAAAAGAAAGGTTCGAGAAAAGGCAAAGAGGGCACATGCTTCCACAGCTCGGTTTTTGGGAAGTGAATATTACTTCCGACACATGCAAAAGTTGAAGCGACGCATTGAAATGAGCAAAAATGATTCTGTTGAACGAATTTTAATAAAGAGTGTCAATACAGAGTTTAAATCACACCTATTGAATCTGCATAGAACGCATTTAAACCAATGCAAAAAATTTCTAGCATTAATAACTCTGAAACCAATTCCAATGAATGGAAAGAATGTTATCTACGATCTCTCTTAGAGATACCCTTTTCCAACCCATAACCAAGCAAAGTTTTTCCCTAACACTTATAAACAAGCCAAATACACAGTTGAAGAAAGAATTCCATTTCCTGTAATCACTGGAGCACAAAGAGGTAGAAAATGGAAACATATAGGAAATATTTGCATATCAGTCTTAAAAAATAACGAAGAGCTACAATATACGTAGTGCGATAACTAAAAAAATGTGTGTTCACAATTGAGACTAGTTTGGTATCAACTTTCAATATTCTGATTTTGTGACGTTTATTCTTGTACTTAACACTCGGTCAATACTTTTCCTTCACCTTGCAAACATACCTCTTATTTTTAAAAGTTTTTTGTTAACTATTCCCATTTTCCACCTATTTGCACTTCCAAAAATACAATTCGTGGAGGACATTTCTCTATTTCTTTATTGTTATAGGCAACTGGCTGAACTTAGGACTGGTGTCCCTCAAAAAATAAGATAAACATGAAGCACTCACAGCGATATTACATGGACAATTTTTGAGTCAGATGGCCTATAAACGAGTTATGGATATCCAGAAATCTCTACAAGCGATTGTTAAGTGAGTATGGAATGATTTGCATGGTGGTTAAAGGCTTATTTCTACAATATCCGTGTCTATTATTAAAGAGGCAAGTAGTCATTGGAAAGGGACAAGGGACTGCAGCACACGGGAAGGCACGCTCGTATACATCGATCATCAAGAACATGGATCCGGTTGGCAATATCATCGAAATAAATCAAATGTATTCCGGTTCCATTTTCTGTCACATATAGTCATCGAGATGAAAATTCACCATTCGGCTGCGACGCCTCATTTTTTTTATTCGCTACTAACGTCTAAAACTCCACAACACAAATCAATGCCCTTCTTTTATATTTTTATTACCTTACTTTTATCCTCGTACAAACAGCAAAACAGGACAAATGAATACATTTTTAAGATGCTAATTTTGAAAAAAAAAATCATTTTTTACATAACATATTCAGTGATTATTGTTACTTCAAGTGAAGTTGGAAGGACACCAAAAAGCGATGCGCTACTCCATTTTGGGTCCAGAAGGAGGTCGAAACCCTTACCTTTAAATACACGGTTCCCTTTTCCCTTAGTGACTCCTAATGGATGAAATGACCCATGAAGCAGCCCCTTCCCCTACCCTTCCCCGCAAATACAATCCAAGACTACAGGAGGAGGGGCAGTGGAGAGAGAAGGAAGAAAGATAGGGTGGAGGAGGAAAATGTGGAAGAAAGGAACGGAGATAGAGAGAGCGAGGGAGCGAGTCGCGTCTGGCGATTCGAATCCTTTGAGAGGCACTCAACCTTCCTTTCCACGTTCCCGGGTCGGAATTCCCAAGTGGCGGACCCGCGGAAGCGAAAACACTTTTACCCACCCAGCCCGGCCCCTTCCCACCACTTTTTTTTTTGCTGGAAACAATGGCGAGATTTGAGGCGAGTCGGTACGAGCGGTAGTGGGAGGAAAAAATGAACGACGCCGCTAGAGGCGAGAGAAATTGCCGGGACGAGAGCGTCTGTCGGGTGCCAACGGGAAAAGAGGAGAGAAGAGGGAGGGAGAGGTCGGATCTAATTGCAGTGTTTACGATGACAGAATCATCCGACGCGCACGGAGAAAGCGGTGCTAGTCGAGCGCAAAATGACAATTACCTAGCCCAAGAATTTTACTTCTTTCCATCAATTAAGTGCTCAAGGATGATGAGTACGTGACGATAATTGAATAAAAGAATATTTTTCACAGAAACTCCGTCTCAATTACAAAGTGAGAAATCAAAGATGTCACTGCATCCAATTGAGGGCAAAAAATATCTAGTTACTTTGAAAATATTATAATAGGTTAGTCATTTTAGGCCAATACAGTTACCATTGATGATGATTGGTAAACCAATCGAAACCTAGGTCGGTGGTAAAATAAAAATTTGTGGAATCTTAGCAAGTGATTTTTCTATTTACTATCATGCGGTTCCACCAAATGAAGCCTGAGGATTTCCTTATTATACATTTACCATATTTTAGTTATGTTTGTAGCAGTATGCAAATAAAAAACAGCAATAATTTTCATCGAATCATATGGGACACAGATATTTGTGAAAATTTTATTCTTCACGATAAATTATCCCATCTATTTATTTCTACCAGCGAATCGTTAATTTTACACATGATATTTATTGCACTCTTTAGAGAAAGAAAATTAATAAAAGTCTTTTCGGAAATCCTTAAATCGGGCATGAATTACGCTTATTGAACATCATTTCTGGAATTGATATGCAGAATATCTCAAGCATTGGACAAGAAGGATATAACACATTTCCGTCACGTTTGTAATTTATGGCAAGCACCTCGTGTTCCAGAAACAGAAATATGCATTGCCTTATTGATATTCAAAATGCACGCGAGCTAAGGCGTATTTTTTCCCCAAATAAAAAGCTTTCCCGGGAAATAACTTGAGGAAGAAATGGAGAAGAGGTCACTGTGGTTCGATTGTTATTTCTCTAAATTAAAATATGGAGTGGAGTAATTGTTTCCGAAAGTAATTTTCTATTCCCTTTTTTACCGAGCTCGCATTTGACCGCCCAGAGGACTGCCATTACAGTAGGCAGCAGGAGAGGTGGAGTTGGAGGAGTAGGTGGACTGGGGGGAGGGGAGGGAGTGACCAGGCGAGGAACGCTCTGCTCTAGGCGAATTTCTCGCCGAAGGTCTCCACTGGAATGTGAATACATGAATGAAAACGATCGACCGAGACCGACAAAATTGGAACCAAAATCAGTCTTTCACTTTTCTGCAAAATAGGACAGTATAACCGTACTGAAGCGGTAACGTAGTAGCTTATGGGTCATTTTGGAAATGAATGAATCTATATCTTTGTTAAAATAAAATCTAAGAAGAAAAAGTTTCAAAGTGCATCGAAGAATTTCACAATCTACTCCTTGGGGCTTCACATACCTATGCAAATGGGCGGTTGACGAGCTTTTTTCTCCCAGTGAGCATGAAAGCGCAACATATGGAACATTTATTCAATATTTCAATAATAAAGTGGATATAAACTTCTCCCCCAAATGCTGAAATAGAACGTCTTTCGGTGTAGAGAAAACACTATGACTTAATGATAAGAGTAAACCACCTGGTCGGGTAAAATAATAAAATTGGTGTATTTTTTAATTACTTACTATAACGTAACTTCCTCCTCCGAGTCTCCGGCTAGCATCAGGTTTCGTTGCCGTCATAATTGCCGGAGACTCGAGAGGGTTCGTGACTAAGGGTAGCCACGTCCGCCACCGTCTGATAGGTGGCTACCCAGCATTAGGGTCATGCGCACGAAGCAGGCGGAGGGACCCGAGAAGGATAGCCTTCTGCATTACTCTTGCAAGTGCATATGCTTGCGCCCTACACGCTGGGATGCACTTGAGATTCTCAACCAGTGAGCTTCTGCATTACCAGAGCCTGCCTTAATTTGGCTGTAAGCCTTTCCTTCACTGCTCTTACCTCCTACACCCGGCGCTGGGGGACGCCGAGATACGCTTTGTCATCATCAAGACGACGAATAGCGTTTCTGTAAACGAGCTGCACATCTTCCTGGTCTTCCGAAATCTTTCCTTTCGCCAAATGGATGGTCGCGCACTTCTCCAATCCGAATTCCATCCCAATATCATCAATGTATCTGCGTAAGGTGTCCAACGCCAAGCGCAGGTCTTTCGCGCTTGAAGCATAAAGCTTCAGGTCATCCATATAGAAAAGATGGGTGACCTTATGCTCCCTTTTTGACGGGACACCACACATATATCCCCTACCTCGTCTCGACTGAACGACGGACAGTGGGAAGAGAGATAAACAGAACAGGAGGGGACTAAGGCTATCGCCTTGAAAACGCCACAGTGGTATGTTACCAAATCCGTGTAGACGGTCTTCTTGCCAGATGGTATGGCGAAGCGCGTATTCCGCAGTAGTAACTGGCGTTCGATGCAGAACACAACCTCTGGGTGGACTTTCATGTACCTCAGCATGGCTATAATCAGCTCAACAGGGGTGGTATCAAAAACCTTGTAGTCCACCCAGCCCATTGACAGGTTACGCTTGTATTGACAAGCGTCCTGGCTCACTTACCTATCAATGAGCAGGTAGTCCTTGCATCCCGCGATGCCTCTCTTCGAGCCCCTCTGCTCGTACACTTTCTCCCATACCGGTGGAACGTGGTGGAGGATAAGGTCGTTCTAGATGGAAGTGAACGCCTTATATACAGTGTTGAGTGTGTTTGAGAGTGTTATAGGGCTGTAATTTTTCGGATCAGACAAGTCTCCCTATTTCGGTGTCATATATTCGCTCGCCCCGCAGTAAGTCAGGACGGAATTGGCTGCGTCCCTAAAGGGAACGATGTGGAGATTCTGGCAAGGCGTTTGTGCGTAGAAGGGAACTTTTCTTACCAGAAGTTATTCACTGCGTCCGTTTCGGGAGCAGTGAAGTTCTTCTTGCCAGAGAAGGCCTTCTTCACATCACTTTCTGTGACTGAGATGGGACGATCCATATCCGCTAGGTGGAGGTCACAAGAGTGTGCAATGGCTGGAGTGCCTTCGTTGAATGGCTTAGTGGTCTCGTAGATGTCCTTTCAGACACGTTCCACCTCCGGGACAGTTGGTGGTGTTTGGACAACAGGTGGAGGGGGTCGGAAGAGACGGGACGGCTGAATGTAGAAGGTGGAGTTCTCCTTCCTGGTGTTTATCCTCTTGACCAACTTCTTCGTAAGTGCCCATACTCTATCCACCTCGTGCTGCTTAAGGATATGCAGCACTCTTTTGTTCAGTGTGTGATGTGCGCTCCGGATCGTACGAGCAATACGCTTGACCTTCGACGTAAATGCCCGACCGGAGGAAAAATCCATCAAACACTGAAATACCGACACCTGTTGTCTTGCGAGCGTGATTTTGGCATTAAGCTGTTTAAGCCTATTTGCTGCTTTTGTCTCCCAAGTGGCAGACACTTGAGGAGAGGCCAACGGTGTGGCTGCAACATATACCACGCAGTCTATTTCCCAGAGGGTGGTCGTTTCCATCAGGAACATATCTACGATGTCATTCAACTGGGACAGCTGTTGGTGCCGCAGAGAAATTTTATGATGATTATTTCTCTGCCAGGTAGTCGTCTCATCGTAGTATTTCGTGCATTCCAACCACTTGAGTAGATCAGAATCAGCCTTCGGCTCGTCTCCCTTCACCGAAAGATCGGCGGAAGCCCCGGCAGTAGGAGGTTCATCTGTCTTTGTAGCAGATAGTCTTGGCCGGTGGTGTACTACTCTGACCTTGCGGTTGGGGTGTCATTTTCTTGCGCAGGTGATTGGCGTATTCGCGCAGAGTCTGCTGCAACAGATGGTTATATTCAGGATACATCTCACAACCACACAGTGTGCATCCTCGCCGTATATCCCCTGCGACTTGGCTCACCGGCAGCATGGCAAGGTAGAAGGTCTCCCCTCAGGGTCTCCGTCCACTCCGTGCGAGCTCCTTTTTTGATGGCATAGATTTGCCGCACCCAACTCTACTAGGGCCCTCATCCGAGAAGGACCGGTTGTAGGTGGCGTTACTGGAATTCTTGGGAACCCAGGTTTTCCGCGAGTGGGGAGGTTAACCCCACAAGCAGATGGCCACCATTAGCCGGCCGAAGCCGTTTCCAGGGACTCCACGAGGAGGCCGGCGGTCCGTTTTTGGCCCCGGTGTTATTATTATTATTAGTATTCTACCGGTGACGGTAGGTTTAAATGGACATTTAAATTCTTCCCACCCCCTAAATTTCACACAATGTCCCTCTTCAGCCCCTCATACCTCCTCCCACCCATCATTCCATCCGAGCTACCCGTTCTTCTCCTCCCTCTTCCCCGCTTACCCAACGCTCTTCTCTCAATCACCTCCTTCAGAACCCCATCCCCTTTTATTACCTTTTCCATCCACACCTTCTGCCTTCTCCTAATTACATCTATCAAATTTCTTTCATCTCCTACCATTTCTAGCATTTCATCGTTCGTCTTCCTTTCGACCCACTTTACTTTCTCCATCCTTCTCCAAACCCACATCTCAAAAGCCCTGAGTCTATTTTCATCTTCTTTTCGCGAAGCCCACGTTTCCGCCCCATATAGGTGTTAAGTCCCATGCGAGGTGTTATTATCCGGCAATTAAAAAAATAAATTCTACAGCTGATTTCGTGAATGAAGAATCCATTTCATTCCAACTGAATGTCATCTGAAATAATTCTTAAAATTAACTAAAGACTCATTTCTATCCAATTAAGAAAATACAGATATAAGCGTAATATAAACGGGTACCAATAAATTAATTCCTGCGTAAAATAATAGTTGTGATAATTTAGCCTCAGGTACAATCTATGGTAGCCAGCTCGACTACGCATCGGCTTGGTGACCCATAGGCTACGGATTCGATCTTTCAATTGTTTTACTGATTAAATTTTATGGCATAACAGACCTAGAACCTCAGGAAAATTTACTAAAAAGAACTTTAAGTTTACTTAAAGTGAATTGCAACATCATCCTAAAGTAAACTTTAAAAAAAACCATAGGAAAATTTAGGACTGGCTCAAAACTTTAGAAAAAAATGTAAGAAAACTTAAGTAGACTGGAAAGTTAATTTTAAATGTTTCAATTCACTTTTTTTCACAAGTTTTATGGTTCTCAAGTAACATACAAGCTTTCTTTGGTAAATTTTCCTAAAGGGAGGTCGACAATCTAATAATAATAACAAAACACCATCTGCTTAGTTTAGCCCATTTCATAACATCCTACATGTATTATTTTAACATTGGCCTATCAATATAATATTTTTTTTCGGAAAGGAGAAAATTAAGAACTCTCATCTAACCATTTTATTCCGAAATAATCCTTAATTAGTTAGTCTGCATCTCCAGTGAAGACTACGTTTATTCTGATTATGTCATAATTCATTCATAATTCATCACATACACACCACACACCGTCTCATTGTAGTACAATCCAACATGGGACTCGGATTGAAACATGATCTTATTCCCTTAAGTTTTATCCTGCGGAAGTCCAAGATTCCCTACGCCTTCACAATTCGAAAATTTGATCGAGTCAAATGAAACCTCATCTTAATTCTCAATTACGTGCCATGTAAATTTCACATCACTCATTCAGGCGTAGGAAGTTTGAATTTTCAGAGCACGCTTGTCCCGGACCTGTGACAGAGGGAGGAACGGACGACAGGAGAAGTTTTCTTTCGCGCGGGTGGTAGTGAGGTCTTTTTATAGAGTGCCGGTGGGGGCGGGAATTAACGCCTTGCCTAATGCACGCTTCCCCGGCATCGCCGGCATTAACGCCCTCCTCGGCTTCGATCTGGTTGTTCCGGGACTCCCACTCAGAGAAGAAGAGGATTAGTGAAGGCAAGAGGCTGAAGACAAAGGAGAGAGGGAAGAGGAGGAGTTCGTGAAAAGGAAAACTTTTCTCTCCAAAATGTCATTACTTTCCCTGCATTATTTTTTCAACCCGGATGATTAGATTGCTTTTATTTCCTCAAAGTTTCTTTGGCGCCCTAAATGTCTACTATACACGGAACCTTTCATAAGGAAGCCTTCCAAAAAACACTTCAAGAAAATAGAATTATATTTGAATCGCAAATTCATGAAGTCGTATGTAAATTTTAAACACAATTTACAAGCAGCTAAATTACGGGCGGACTGAATAAAAACTATCTTTAAGATACGAAAGAAAATGCCAGTTTTCATTGATTGAGTAGGAACTTAGGCGATTCCCTCAGAAACTGGGGAATTAGTTATGTAGATGCAGATGAGCTATCCAATTTCCCAACATAGTCGAATCCAACTGGAAAACATAACTTCTGATCTTGGCTGGTTTTGCATACATATAAAGCAATATCAATCCACTGATTCATGTAGACCTTTCTCAGTTACTGAAAAAATAACTTCATCCTTTCATTGCACACTCTTCTTCTGTTGCAATAGTTTTTTTTTCTCACTCACTCAGTGTCCAACCCGTGGGTTGCTTTGATTGGTGAGTGTAGTGTGCTCTCCTCGTACTAAGCCATAGGCTTGAGAATTTCACACATTCAGGGTAGGGGGGGCAGTTCCTTTCCCTGGGTCACTTGCGATTTCCTACGAAGTGCATATACACATAAAATCGAATCGTGAGGATTTTTTAAAGAGTGGGGTGGGAGGGGAGTCCAGAAAGGCTTCTTCCCGGGATTTGAACCTGGGACCCTTCGGTCCGTAGCGGTCTGTAGCCCAGAACTCTACCAACTATGCCCCTACAATCCCTATTAGATATTAAATTGTAGGGGAGGGAACATTTTAGAGGTACTTTTTGTGCAAGTTTATATTCGAATAAAATATGTAGAGTAGGTACCATTTTGCTAACGCGAGTTTTAAATTTAAAAATTTTATTCTTATTAATTGATCGGAAGAAGAATTTGAAAACAATATTATCATACAGGTAGCGCATGAATCCTTAGAAATTTAAGAAAAAGTAATTTAATATTCTGAATAATATCGCACATAAAGAATACACTTCGTAAGGTCCACAAAACAGTCTAAAAGCATAGGTATAACCAGGGTTTCAATACATAGTATCATCTTCAGGTTACCTTACGAAGTGTATTATTTTTATTTCCGATACGGAGAGGTTCCACATAATAAAGTATTTACTCATCAGTTATATTCTGAATGATGATTTAACCTACTGTTGAAGTTATAAACAAATTGGATTTAGTTTGAATTCAATCTTTAATTGTATACACTTATAAAATCAAACACCATGCCATGGTCTTTAAACAGGCAAAAAAGTCCACTACATTTTTTTTGCTTTCCATCGTTCAAAAACAGGGAATGAAGAGGGTACCAAAGCACATTATAGAGTGACTCTCACGTTACATGCAACGTTGTTATCACTATGATGTCTATAATTAGTTCGCAAACGCAAAGGGTGGGGGGATTGTATACTCGACGCCAGTGGAAATCCTTCCTTTGTTTTAGCAAAGAGAGAAGGAGGAGACCTCGCTTGAAAGTTGTCCGCTGTTATGAAAGCCTAACTTTAGCGCCGAAGGAATAATGCAGCCTCCCCGACTGAATTTACCCGGAAAACAGGACCACGACTGAACAAGGGCCGTAAGAGAAGAGTTTATCTGGAGGAGGGTACATGGGTATTCTCGTGATTAAATCATCGCCACCTCAGAATTCACGACGCAAGGCTAATACAACGCTGCTGAGAACAAATGGAGTCAAATTGAATCGAGGGGGTGAAGACGAGAAGCAAAGGAGCGCCTGGAGAATGAACTGATTTCAATCATCAAATATCACCAGAACTGTGCCGCAAAATTAGCTTTATGAAATCAAATCTCAAATAGAAATCAGAAGCTTGAGATGAATAACAAGAGAAAGGCATATAAGGCCGTTCCTATTGGAAGTAAAAGAATTTTTAAAAAATTTAAGTTGGCATAAATTATGAACAAGTGAGAAAAAAGTCAATTCAACATCAATCTGACTCTTTCACTTTTATATCGAGAGAAGAACGGGTTGCATTTGCTGTGGCGGAAGCTCACAAGGACCTCACGATAGATAACCGATTATCATTAAGGCAAGGGTTTCTTCAACCTCATGGCTTACACGACTTAAAGCATTTAACAACAATTATACTCGGTCAGTTTATTTTTAGAAAAGCTCGAAAATGTGAAAATAAATATCTGATATAGATATTTATTTTCTAACAGCTATTTAATAGTTTTGCCTACAATATCAAAGTGTATGTTATTTATAATAAGATCTTTGAGAATAGCTGAGCTGAATTATTCTATATTACTCTCTGTGAATTTAAATAGGGCGTGGGAAAGGATGACATAAAAAAGTGTTAATTTTTTTTCATTTCTAGTTAAAATTTGAGTTTTAAAGGCTAACGAAATACTACGATGGTCTTATATTCCATTTTTTACTTTACTCTATACATTTGGATAGTGACTACGAGCAGGTACTCTATAGAGAAGACGGGAAAAATAAATCGGTCATATCTTGAGACATGATGGTCTGATGAAGAGAGTCGTCGAGGGAAAAGTGACCGTAATAAGATATGAAGTATATCAATCAAATGTTGAAGGATGTAAACTAAAGCCTTAGGTAAAAATCAAAAGATTGGCTGATAAGAGAATAGAGTGGTAACTTGCGTCAAACCAATCTTAGGATTGATGACTAATGATGAGGAAGGTGATGAAGCATATAGAATTTAGACAGTCGCCTTTTTCCACGTGATCTCAGTAGTGTTCTACACTCCTTTTTTTACCGCAACGAATTTTAAGGTTGATTTTAACCTCATATTCATTCAGTTAGGTCTTACTAACACATAAAAAAATTGCATTGAACAAAATAAATAGGCATGAAAGAGCAAATAATGAATAATTATCGCACTTTATCGTACTTTGGATCTTCCATTTTAGTAGCGTTTCATGAAATGTGATATGAAGAAGCGCATGTTATCAATTCAGAGATACGCATTATTTGAGCCCACATGCTCTCAAACTGCAAATTTCAGTTGTACTCTACACGCCGACGTATACAACCCTTAAAAAACCAGCTGCGCATGGAGGAGGGGATAGGCTGAGGATACGAGCGGAGAAAGGGAAAAGGATCCTGAGGGAAGGAGAAAGGAGCGAAAAAATGCGGGAATGGGAGACGGAAGCAGCCGACGGATCCGAATGCCGTCCTCGGAGGACTGTGGAGGAGGACGCTGAGTTCAGCGTTCCCCTCACGAGAAGGGGGTGTCGGGGGGGGGGAGGGGGGTTGGTGTTAAGGGGGCATGAGGGACACAGGGTGGGAGGGAGCCAGCCGAGTGTCCTTTCCCTCACGAGCGATAGACAGCGCATCGCGGCGCAAGGCTCAAGGGCGATGAATTCCGCTCGCTGGCGGAATCCCTCGCCGTCGGAGCGAAAAGAGCATCTCAGGGTTTCCCTCCCTTCCCTCTCTTTAATCCTAGCTTAAAATACGGAGGTCATATCGCACCAAGAGAGTGTGAAATGGGAATCCCGCTCGGCGTGTGGAAACGTGAGCGACTGCATTGCTCGTTCCAAGAATATGACCTGGCTTTAAATACCTACTCTTAAGCTTTGAACTTTCAGTAGAGCTGACAAGGGTGCAACAAGAAGAAGGGCTTTAGGATTTTAAAGGAGAAGATAAGAAAGCATTCAAGTTTTTTTTTGGTAATAAGATACAAAATCCTTCCCCGCGAATTAACTCTTAAAGTACCACTTCGTTATCCGTTCAAATTACCCATGTTGAAAATGCTGATCTGGAATAGTTTAACTTAATTATCACGCTTGGCATTTGTAAAACATATCAGGAAAATCTTGAAGAAAGCTATTCATCAGAGTATATGGCAGGCAATATAAGACTAAGAGGCAGTGAAAATAATATAAATTTTAGCGCATTGCAAAAAAAATATCCACAATTCAGATAGTTGAGCACAAAATAGTTGCAGATACGTTAAAATCAGCGGTAAGCTAAGACCATTATGGATTCCCAACACCCATCTTGGGACCCAAAGAAAACACGTCTCCCATCTTGGGCATTCGTGTCTTGCTTCCAAGAATGCGTGAAAGGTGTACGCAACCTTCATTTTGAATTTACTCCGAAAACATTCACAACTAACTGCCGTTCCCTCGAGTTCCAAAGGCAACGGAAATACTAAACTAAGAATAACTCCACCCAAGAGAGAGACGTCTGATGAAATACTCGTATGCAAAGGGAAAGCTCTCCTCGTGGATATAAAGCGAAAAAGAATGCGTTATTTTGGAGATTACTTTTGGAATTCTTTTACTCCAAAAATGGTTCCATCATCAACACATTGCTATAGATTAATTTTAAGTCACATTAAAGAGTATCATTGCAAAGAGCCCACAGTTAAGCATTAAATGAGAGTAATGATTGGCAAATAAAACTTGTGTCGTAGTATTCTCTTTGTTCCAGCGTTCCGGGTGAACTAAATTCAACCACATAGCAGTAGATGGGTTACTCATGCATATTTAACATAATGAGTTCCCTATGAGCTCCTTGAATAAATCAAATGGTGAAAATAAAATGTTTTAGGCATCTCTAGGAATATTTTATCACATGATGAGTTTACGAAATTATATTTATCTATAGAAGCTTTAGACAGTTTCGTTTGCTCAAAGATCACTTCATGGAGTTTCGCTCACTTCTCATTTTCTGCGAATGTAGTCGTCTCTGATTTAATTTCGTGCAACTCACCGAAAGCGGAAAGACTTGTCAAAGCACGAGTCTGCGAGTCGGTGAGCGAGCGAGTCCTGGGTCAACCCGCGGGAGGCCGCACGCGAGCGAAGCGGAAGGATGCAGAGAGAGAGAGATGCTGCCAAGAGAGGGTGCTTGGGGGAGTGGTGATGGATGGGCAGATGTGGGGGAGGGTTCAAGAAGGGGTGAAAAGGGAGAAATATTTTCATTCGCTCCCCTGTGATGGAGTGGACAAGGGGCATCCATCCGATATCCCACGCCATATTTCACTCCTTACGTCTTGCTGCCGCACATAATATCCCGCTCATGGACTAACATGAAAATGTTTTCCGCACCACGTATTATACTCTTATCGAAATGCACGAGGGAAATTTCTGGATTCCTCGTGGAAGATAAAGAGTTCTGCGTAGCGATAAGTTTCAACAATCCTCTTCTGTACAAAATATTCGGGTAAAAATCGGGAAGACGATCCTAAATCAATTTTATTATAAACTCAAAGGCCAAATTGGAAAAGCAGGAGCCAAGAATCAAATATTTATATGGCTAAATATCTGTAAATGAAGTAAATTTGTGAAGTAATATTTAAGGATCAACATTTGGAAACAAAGCCTTACTTCATAAACACCTTCGCAGTCAAATAGAATATTGAGAGATTTTCTGTTGCCATTATGAACAGCAAATAAGTGTGGATCTGAGGTTTCCGCGGCGTTTCTCAACACTGGTAACGGCTTTCGGGCAACACTTGACACAACACTACGTGGAGGAACGCCCGAAAGCCGTTACCAGCAAATAAGTGTGCTGAAAATTGCAGTGCGTTGACTCCTAAGTAGCGAGGTAGTCTGCGCATTGGTCTGTGGTTCAATTCTTGGTGTAGGAAGCCTTTTTCCTATGACAATTTTCAACACCCTTGTTTTCTGTGCATAATGGTAACATAAAATCTTACAGTGGTGTCTCATCACCCTATGCGACTATTTGCAGGAAATATCCTCGTGAAGAGAGGTTATTTGAAGCAAAATTACGCATTTACGTGTGTCCTCCTTGATGGACTGTAATTAAAGATGGACCTAGTTCCCAAAGATCTAACGAAAAATTGCCCTTGAGTTGAGGAATTCTGGTTACGTGGTACTTTTCGCATTATCCCGAGAAACCAAAGGCCCGTGGGTTAGATTTCCGGCCCAGGAAATCTTTGCAATTTTCAACACAAATAGAATATAGTAGGGGTAAACTATGGTACAGGAAAAGTACGGGGACATTGACGCCTGCTTCACCCACTTGACTCGTAAGTTACTTAGGAAACCCTCCGTAAGAAACTGCCTAAGAAAGAGAGGGCAACATTTGGCGCATTTCAATTTTCAGCTGTCTTTAAGCACAGTTTTCATTTCTCTTATCAATTTTGCAGCCATTCAATAACACACATTACACTATGGGACGGTTAATTCCGAATTGGCCCCAGCCCGCAAGAAAATCCAGTCACAGAGTAAAATTTGGATCCTACTATGTAACTGGGTCATTCGAGGCTCCATGAACTTGAATATTTGACTCGTTACAAGATTAGAAGGTGGCACAGGAAGAATATTGATCATGGTCATAATTACGTATCTTTCTTTCGCATTTTCACATTCTTTTAAATATTATGAATCCTACCGAGCCCTTTGCTCCCGAATATAACAATATTAACCTTAGGGATCCAGAGTTTAGCGTGCAACCAGGCAATAGGTAATTTTGCGGTGAAAAAAATGGAAGATTAGTTTTTTGAAAGAGTGACACATATTCCAAAAATGACTCGCTTTGACATGCAAATTGAGAGAGACTAAATAGGTGTGTTATTGGACGTCTAAATGATTATGTGTTAAGAGGTAATTATTCATGTTAAATACATCAATCTTCCGGCTGCATAAAATCCAACCTAGCAGTGAATAGAATGAATGATCACAAAATAGAAGAAAAGGGAGAAATCAGATCGAGTTGGCATGCAGGTTCAAAATTTTAAAAGTATTAATGGATTCTTGTAAACCGAAAGTGAAATGATAAAGCTCAGTGATACCTCAGTTATCAAAGACCCTTAAAATAAGGATACGATCATTTATATCCCTTGGGATGTAAAATTTTTCCGTGGAACTGTAAGAATTTAACGCAGGAGAAAATGAAATTCCAACATTTGGTTATCGTCCGAAATTATCATCCAACCGAAAAATTCCCCAGTTTCCGAAAACAACTAAGCTAGCTTGGTCATAATTTCAAGTTTTTTTTGTGATTTTCCGCTCCTCTGAATTGAAACGGCATCACTGCGGTGTTTCGAGCGTTAAGGGTGAGAGGGGTAAAGTTTGACCACTCGACGGAAATGGAATGCTTGCGCGGTTTCACGTAAAAATATGTTACTGAAGCGAATGCAGGCTCCGATTAAATCTCATAAAAGGAGTGTCAGTTACTCTGCTCTACGGTTTACAAGTAACTGATGAATGTGTGAGGGATGCAGATATCTTATCTCTCTCTCTTTGGGAAGTTGAGACTGGTAGGCCAATGCAGCGGAGACTCGAATGCCACTTGGGCACAGCATGGAGGAACACAGCAGGGAGAAGGGGAATGGGGACACAAAGAGAGGGGTCAGAAGCGTTGGAGGAAAAGTTTTGTGGGAGAAAGCAAGAGCCTCTCGGAATTAGCGTGGGAGAAATGTGAAAATAGCCGGCTGGACCAAGAAAAGCGATGTCGGAATGGGGAAAGGGAGGCTGTGGATGGGTAGTGATTCACTGGAGCTCTAATTTATGCAGCAGTGATTCTATAGTATAGAGTAGAAAGAGAAAATCCCTACATTTCAAACGCACAATAACTTTTTGCAAGAGAGCTGCCAAACACGAGGACACGGGTAATGATAGGCTCGCCCGACGCCACGAGAAATGAAAAGAACTCTCAACACAAGCATGTGACCATGACAAGCATAGCATTAGTTGATTGACAAGATATGTAATGCGTATTTTAATATATTACCCCGGTTGAATAACTATAACTATGCTATTTGTCATGGAAAAATTATTAATTTTTTTTAAATTAATCCATGAAAATACCAAAGAGAACAAAAAGAGTGATCATTAAAGGTCATCACTTAATATAGATTTTAAAGAGTTTTTTCCTTGATTAGGATATACTCTATAATTTTCGCTAAACATATTACGCCATAAGTTCCATAGGACAGGAGCTGATGTGAAAATTCAAATTAATTAGCACTCAATTTAAGAGATTTGACCGCGAGATAGAGCAAATGCACAAACAGGAGTGAAAAAATATCCAAAGGAACGGTAGGATGAGTCCATCTCAGGCCACACCGTGTGAGTCTGAAGGACGAGGACCAAACGGCAGAGGATGGATTAATGTCTGGAAAAATCAGCCAGTTCGTTCACTCGTTCACTGCACACGGGAGAGGTGAATCGAGAATATCAGGTTGAGAGACTCCGCTCAAATCTTGGAAAAGTGGATAGGGGCCCGTAAGAGATAACAAACGAGCACAGTTGGGACGGAGGAGATGGAAGAGGGAGGGGGAGAGGCAGGGAAAAGGCGATCTTGACCACTGGGGAAGGATCCGCCGAAGCCATTGGAACCAATTACAATTTACGGCATTCAAATGTGCCGGTCTGAAAGAGAGGTGCAAGCGGCAAACTTTCTGCAGGCAAGTTTTAGCGTTCTCTCATGTCTTAACTTACTTTGGATGTTCGGACCGTCATACCGTCGTCAGGTCATCTGATGGACACGATTTTCAATGGCATCACATGAGGAAATGGGCGCAATATTCGATAATTGTGGATAAATTCCTTGAGGTGCTTTGAATAGTCTTTTATTTACATCTTTCCTCGTATTAAAACACTCAACATATGAGCAGAGCATTTCAAATGTACAAAAACATTTAAAAATATTATTTTGAGTTATATGCTATATGACTAATATCTAAATGCGCTTATAATACATGTTAAATCATGTGATGAAATTTATTCAAAGTAAAGTACTAATATGCAATGGACATCTCAAAACATAAGCCTGAAAGGGAGAAGATAAGGATTTTTGAGCAGCTTGAGGGGAGATAAAGGATTTAATGAGATTTTTAGTATCTTATAGGAAACTAGAAGCGTTAAGTCACTGGAATGACTGCCAAAAGGAATGGAGTAGGTTCGAAGAAAATTACCCAAATTCTTATCATTATTGGTAGAATACTAATGGCTGACATTATTTTTCAAGGTAGAGATAAGCAAAGAAATTATAAAAAATTAATTCTAAAATAATTCCCACTAATTGATTGAAAATAGGTTACCCGGAACGAGTGGCCATCTACAGCGCACCCATTAAAACTTTCTTTCACAACGCCTAAATATAACAGAGAGCATTTAGAGTGCACTTCATAAAACAAATTGCATCGACAATCACATATGCGCAAAGGCATTTGGCTTTTGCGCGATGCAGCATGAAGAAAAAGCCTGCTCATTCAAACTCGTGGTTAGCACTCTGGTTAGTGAGTGTTAACCAGGACTCAATTTGAAGAAATTTGACCAAGGGATAGAGCAAATGCACAAACAGGAGCGAAAAAATTTCCAAAGGAACGGTAGATGAGTCAATCTCAGGCCACAGCGTGGGATTCTGAAGGCTGAGGACCAAACGGCAGTGGAGGGATTAATGTCTGGAAAAATCAGCCAGTTCGTTCACTGTACACGAGAGAGGTAGTTGAAATTTACGAACGAGAAGAAAAGTCTTAAGTCCCGGCATACACGTCACTCCTATCAGAGCTCAAACGTGCTTATGCTATGAGTGCAAACACAATCAGGCAGATGAATACGAGACACTCCCATTCTCTTACGTTATGAGGCCTTCGAAGGTCCAGTCTACAGAGTACCGAAATCACTTCCGGATAAGTCATTTCTGGAATGAATTCAGAGAACAATACCAAGAGAGTGAAGCACACAAAACAGCAATCGCAGCTATAAAAATTACATTTTTTGGACCCAGAGTGACTCACTGAATTTGATAAATATTTCACGTACTTTTAAGATACATTTTAGAAAATAATAATTGGTAGTGTTTTTTGAGTTGATTTTAAAAAATCGCTACAAAGGTGGTTGCTAATGGGGCACTGAGGAACGCGTTATTGCACCGCACGGAAAGCCTCCCTTTTCTTCACTCCTTCCAAGTCTCCTTGAAAGGAGCATGTGGAATGAAACAGAGGAATGCTCGGTGGGAAATAAGAGCAGGGCGTGTCGGCCGAGACGCGCCCCGCGAGGAATGACTCCCTCGTCCGCTACATAGCCGCCGCCGCCACCACCACCACCGAAACCATCGATTTTTGCGGTGCAAGTCCCGCCACCCCTGGCACCCTCCGGCAGGGGTGGTTTCGCGCCGGGGGTTGAAGGGGAGCGGATGGAGAAAATGCTCGCGGGGGGTGAATGGGAGTTGGGGTTGGAGGAGGAGTGAGAAAGGAAGAATGGAGTCGTTAACGTATTCTCGGCAGGGAATGGGGGAGGGGGCGTGTTTGGAGGGGAAGGATTGAGGAGAGGGTTGGGCGAGGAGGGGGTGGTCTTTGGTGGTTGGTCGCAGATGATGGCTGGGCAGCCGGTGCTACGGAGAAACGACAACGAGAGCGATGCGTCGGGTGTGCTCACGGATGCGCGCTTCCTTTGGCTGGGAACTCTTTCTGAAGATCTCAACTTTCTTTCATTCCAGACTTCTGCTTGGACCAAGCAAATCATCATCAATAACCATCAATCCTTAGATTAGTTTGACGCGGCTTTCCGCTCGATTCTTCCATCGGCTAACCTCTTTATATAAATGTGTTTTCTATTACATCCTTCAATTCCAGCATATCCCAATCTATAACTTTATTTTGCCATTCCTCCCTTTCACTTATCCATCGACCATTGTCTTCATCAAACCGTATGTTTCAAGTTATGCCATTAAGGTTATAACGTCTTATTTCGAAAGATTCAATCAGGCTTGTCTTTGCTCCCTCCCTTCATGGGACGTCTCTTCTTGTTACTCACTATCTCAATTTTACTCCCATCATTCTTCTTTAACACGACTGTTAGAATATTTCTAGCCTTGAATGCTTTGCGGCTATTTTTGCGCATGTCCTACTGTGATAAAATAGCATTATCAATATGTTAGCCCTAAAGGTAAAGTTTCTTACTCACACGGTTGTGTATTTAGCTATTGGAAGGCACTTGTTCTAGTAGAAGGCAGTAGTCCTCTGGGGTAGTAGTCCTTCTCCACTTTCTTTGTCCAAGCTTGTTAACTCTTCAAAAATAGCAATACCCGTCTACGTCGACTAATATTTCTTTCCCGAGATAAGCACTGACTTTTAACCTTCAAGCTCATGCTCTATACTATTATAATTTTATTCTGTTTTTAGAAACCATCAGACCAAACCTATCCCAAAGAATTCTTTCCGTGCTTATTTACAACACAACTTCACCTTTACATTTTTATTCATAAGTTTACCATTATAATTGATATTCCTTTAGCATTCCTGATGTGAAACACGAACGTGAAAAAGAAGAGTCACTCTAGATAAGTAGGTAATAAACTCCCAAAATGGGAAAATAATTTCTCTGAGGCTTGAAGGAAAAATTCTGGAACAACGATATCATTCTTATACACTTCATTCTTATACAATAGTAGACACATTTGACAGAAAAATTGATTTCAACCTGGAGAAAAATAGTCATGGCACATAGAACTATATTTCCACATTCCCGCTAACTAACAAAACTAAGGCGCCTAAGTAAACAGAGTCTGAAGGTGCACAAGGAAAGAGCGCACTGCATCATGTTTCCTCTGTTCGAATTGAATTACACCCAGGGGATTGCGTGAGTGCCGTCCTAATTGCGTACCATGAGACCGGGCTCAAGGATCTCTCATATCATGGCACAATGAAGCAAGCCCTGCGGTGTTCTAAATGTGAACGATGGGCACCGAGAAGTCAAGGCAATCTAAGTTACCACCGAGTCCCATTTATAGATCCAGTGGTAAGCTATATTGAGTCAGAATTGCATTACATTCATTTTTGATCGCAATAAAACTCAATAAAACGTTGTGATTTAATATTTTTCGATCACAAGAAATGTATAAGGTCCAGAAGACAATTTTGTAAGTCGAACAGTAATATAATAATAATAACAACATAATATGAGGTTTATTTGCTCCAGGAAGCAACCTTGGAGTATGAAAGAAAAGATGCAAGCTACTGCTCTGTTAAGGGCAAGGTCAATGAGCTGTTTGTTCATATGAATAAGAAAAGAGAAAAATAGCAAACAAGACGTAAATTACAAAATATATGACAGGGATGAGAAATACAATAGATATACGACATAAACTTACAACAACTGAAGCTAAATTACATTTAAAAATAAGTGTCAAACAGAAATGTATCACAGGTGAACAATGAATAATGATGTGTCACCAATAAATATAAACAACTTCTGACGAAATACGTAACCTACAAAATGTATTTAACCGAAATAAATTAAAGAGAAACGCATTTAAAATCTGGAATTACGTAATCAAATAGCAATTAAATATACGTATTTTAATCAATCTAGGTAAAGAGGGTTCAAATAACCACCTTAATTTTACAACGGGTGTCCAGAGTTTAAAAGTCATCTGCGACATTAGCCAAAATTACTTTAAAAACTTTACAGAGTAATACAATAATGAATTGGAAAATCTCAATGTTTCCCACAGTGGACTGCGGGTAAAGAAAGGAACGAACCTGCAATGAAGTAGTTCTGGAGGTCATAAACAAATTTACATAAGGAGTGAAAAATGGCTGATTCCGAGGAGCTTTCCGAGAATAAGGAAGAGAAGACAGAGTCGGCCATTTCAGAAAGATAAAGAAGACTGAATTTAGGAGAGATGGAGGTTGTTTATGCACTGGAGGAGTTACCGAGAGAACGGATGAAGTATTTTAATGCAGCTGCACTTACGCGGGGTCGCCAAAGGTCGCTATTCTTGGGCTGTAGATAATTCACTCCCAGCTGGCGTCGGCGGGGTTAATTTCAAAGAGATAAGGTGTTGATGTGGGGAATACGTTCCTAGGAAAGACTAATTGGAGGTGGGAAGTAATTTGCGGCAGTGGACTACTGCCGCAAGAATACTTAGGGCTAGGAAAAGTAGCTTTCGAGTCCCCTTTGCGGTAAAAATAGGATATTATTAGGTTTTAAAATTGAATTATTAATAGAAAATAACGATACACGCTTATAAAGAAATGATTGTGAGGGTAAAAATATTTCATCAATATCCAGCTACATAATTTTAGAATTTGTTTTGTAACTAATATGGATAAACACTGAAATAAAGAACTTGAGGCCTACGATGCCTTAGTAATTCTATGGTAATTCTTTAAATACAGCCAAATCATAAGTATAATATTTCAGCAGTTACGCATAAATAATCCACCAAAACCCAAAATATTGTATCATTGTGAGAAGATAGACGGTTTCTTTAGATTAAGGGCATTTAATGCTTGCGACTAAAATCCTACTTTAAAAAAACATGAATTTCTTTATAGCCATATGGCCTCTGTTGCAACATTGCGGTACTCAAAAGGTATACCGCTGAAAAAATAAATAATTAAGTTTCTTAAAAAAATGCAGCACGCGTTTTCTTATTTGGTTGTTCACTGTTTGTTCTACGTTTCGGGTACACAACTATATGTCATTCCCAACATGCTTGGAGATGGATGAATAATTAAAAAAATCCCGAAAGTTACACAGCATAAGGAAAAACTTTAAACAGTTTCATGGAAATCAAATGGGGAAGAACTAGAAATATGATGTTGATGAATAGAAGATAACCGTCTAATGTGATTAGAGTCATGGAAGACGTATGAACAATTATACGTGAAGTTTAGCGTAGATTTTAGAGCAGAGTTAAAGTTTAGAATGGGAATTAGAGAAAAGAACTTTCAGAAATACAGAAGGCAAAAGGGTAAAGAAGATGGGGAAGGTTTCAGTTCTTTGGCAAGAACAGAATGGCGAAGGAGGGGGGAATATAAGGGAATGGCTGGAAAACGAACGAGGAGGAGAACCGACTGAACTGGGATTGGATGGGAGCGAATCCGTGTGACACCATAGGCGTAGAGAAAGAAGGTGAAAGTTGAAAGGAAAGCGAAGAATGCAGTGGGAAAAAGAATTAGTGAGAGTGGGTGAGCCGGGAAGGAAAAGAAGAGAGAGAGACGGAGAGCGAAAAGGAAATTAAGAGTCAGGAGGACATGGGGAAAGACTAACGTCTTTCGGGAGGTGTTCATTGTTTTTTTTCCCCAAGCGACAGATGCTAGACAAAACTAAAGGTTGTTCGGGAAGGCTGTGGCGTGATTAAGCGGAATGGCTTCGAGGGAGGCGAGGCAGTTGCTACAGGAGGGTGGTCCAAATCTTGGCATGGACTCCTTCCTCGGTCCACCCTGGTGCCGAAGGGGAAGGGAGAAGAAAGAAGAGATGAAGAAAGGTTGGAAGCGAGGGAGTTCGGCCGAGTTCCACGCCCGGAATAGCGAACAAATGGTTTAATAAAAGATCACAATGGTGAAGAGTGACGCACAAAGGATTCGGACGGCCATGTGGCCTTCTATAAGTGTTAACGCCCTCTTGCGGCCCCGTCCTTGATAACTGGAACTGATGCGAGGGACACAGCATTTTCAAAATTAAGGGTTAAGAGTGAGTTATAACTTTGGCAGGCAACTGCCCTCCAAGCTACCCGAAGTGAGTGAAAGTTATACCTTCCACACGCTAGATCTAATCTACATTAGATCCAATGAGATGGAAGTACTACTAAGTACTACTCATATTCTTTCTTTGAACGGATCCCACATTTGTTTTAACTCTCACGCGTCTATATTTCAGTATAGTATACCTAGTTAAATACTTGTGAATTGAAAACAGGTGTGGATTTACAAAATATTGTAGCCCAAAAATATAAGTCGGTGATATCTGTGATCATGATTTGCATAATGCATTTTCTCAAAGTGACGCTCGGTAATGCTTAAAAGTTTATATTCACGATAAAAATAGGTTAATAGAAATATTCTTGTTAATTTTTGGACACAAATTATGCGCTTTTGACCTCATGAATAAAACAGTCTTTGCGATTATACTAGTCCAATGGCCAGAGCGAAAAATGAACTAGCCACCGAGAATAGTAGGTTCAGAGACAACAATTATTCTCTCACCGATGGAAATGTAGCATTGTGGAGACTTTGCTGCCGGAGTTTTTTTTTTGTTGGATAACGGTAGAAAATAAAGATAACAAGAATACCGAAACCAAAAGAAGGCAAAAAAAAGCTCAAATTTTCTATAATAATGAGTTCACTTTCACGTATAATTCAGATAATATCATGAAAATTTCTTTTAAATAGCTATGTTATTATAAAGATTTTTAACTCGAATTGAACTAAAAATGACCCCCAAAAGAATAGTTGAGAGCCAGGGATAAAAGCATGTTAAGAAAATCAGAGAGCAAACGACTGCGAAAGCTCCTATGGTACCGAAAAAATCCAACTTACAAACAGGTGTGAAGCACGCTAAAATTTCCACAGACAAAAGCAAAGGAACCACTTATAAAAGGTTCATTTTCTGAGGCCAGACGGGTCCACTGAAGCAAGATTTGACGCTCTAGTTTCTACACGAGAATTGAAGGATATGTGTAAAAAAAATTGCAATTTGAAATAAAAGTTTGAAAAGTTATGAATGGTACGGCCAAGATTAGCCCTTGTAAGGTATATGGTTTTTCCATGGCAATCTGGCGGTCTTTCAATCTGACGTAGAAAATGATCAAGAAAATGGGAAATAAAGAAAATAGCTTTGCGGAGAAAGTCACCATGAACAAGTAGATATTAGACAAGTAGATAAGTCAATGCTGAGTCTTTGTATGGTCGTAAAAATGAATTATAATTTACTTGACGGAAAAAGTAGGTAAAAACTACAAGAAAAAAAAGATGGCAGATATTAAACGTATTGTGGAACATTTTAAAGTTCAACCATTATTTTAAAACAGAAGTCAAGTGGTGAAAAAATTAGATATAATTAGCAAAAATGTTCTATCTGAGCGCATAGTTCACGGTTTATTATTTTAATTTAAACTAATTGACGCACAATAATAAAAACATCTGAAGTAGTGTTAAATCTCAGAATAAAGCCGTGTAAATGATACTCCAACATTAGGCATGAAATAAATAGTGAGTACCACTCCGCACTAACATTCCCGAAGTCATTTGTTGTATTCTGGGGTTAGATTATCTCTCTCCTGTATTGCCGCTTTGCATAAATGCCAGCGTTGGAAATGTCGTGGTACACATATTATCCAATTAGAATTCCTTATCTAGATAATCTGACCATGCGACGCTTGAAACCTGGTCTTCCGCGATATCAGATTGGTTAGATTTAACTGCTTCCGCACGAAACACCTTTTCAAAGACAAGCCACTGCCCTATTGACTGCTAGAATAACAACAGCTGGAAACATTTGACTTTCGTGATGATTTTGAAGCGTCTAAATGAGCAAAAATGCCTGTTTTTCTAAGTACAATGGGATCTTTTACCATTTTTTATTGCCGAATCCGATAAGAGTGTGTAAAATAATTAGTCCAAACATTTTTCCGTTCTTCGATATGCAACGTATTCTCGAGTTTTAAGCGGCGAAAAACTGATTTCTTTAATGCTTTCGATTGAGTGAGCGTGCGAAATATTCGTGCATCGATTTCGTCGTCCAATCACAGCTGAGACTTTGCAGCTCCTTCGCTCAATCATGATGGGGAACACACAGCTGATTCTGGCAATGCAAGTGGTTATTAGAACACATGCGAGGTATTTCGAAAGACATTTACGTACTCGTCTAAGTCGTAACTTGCGAAAAAGTAAATTAACGTCAGCACACTTTTATTTACGACATAATGCATGCAAAAATTACCCTGTGAATTTCGTTGTTCAGTTATTTTGCGTTACTTACAGGATACGCAGAAGATGTGTGCGCAGACCTCCTTTCCCCACCTACACTTCCCCTCCGTCTCTACGGTGAAACAGTCAAGGACGGGAGGTGGACGACTTAGATATCCTTAAAGCAGCTCGTTCGGTGGACGTCACCTTTTGCGGATTTAATTTTTTTATGCCTGAGTGAATGACGCTGGTTAGAAGATTAATTGTTTCACTAGAGGCCGTTTTTCGTTTCCATTTTACGATTTCCTGTACAAACTAGCGATTACGGTTCTAGTATACTCCCCCATTTTGTAAAAAATATTATTGATGAGGACAATGAGAAAGTATTTATGACAGATATCAGTCTATGAAATTTGCACGGACTGTTGAGCATACAGACTGTTGTCGGCCCCGGTGGCGACGTGGTTAAATCCTCGCCTGCTAACCTTAGGGTCGCGGGTTCGAGTCCCGCCTGAGTTTTCGCCACTTAGGATGTGTGCATCGTCTGATGTTAAATTGTCAATACCCCGATGTAAAGGCCACTTCTGCTGTTTTCGGTGGTAGTGGAAAATACATAAAAAAATAAAAATGTACAATCAAAATGGAAAAAAAAATCCCACTAATTGATACCATAACCGCAATGGTAAAAAAATTCTCTTTGGTGAGGACATACATTATGAACGGCTATGCACGCATGCTTCACTGCTTTCGTGCACACACAATTCCAATACCTTATCATGTCACCCTAGCTCCTCATTGCCAATTTCAATGCGGATTGCCTCCTGGATTTCGGGCCGACACGGGCCGGCACTTTTTCTGAGAACATGCGGCGAAACTGTGACTAGCCGAATGCGCTACAGAGGAGAACTAGGATATGAGGAAAGGGTAGTCAGGAGGGAAATGGTCGAAGCCTTTGTTTACGCCTCCAATACGGTCTGCTCGGGGCCCAACGAAGGCCTCTCTCCCTCGAGAAGCTTTCGAGGAGTGCCAGGCGGAGGCGACTTGAGAGAAGGCAAAGCGATAGGGCAAGGACGGAAGGAGAAAGGAAACGGAGAGGCGGAAACACTGTTGGCTCCGGGGCACGACCCCTATACGTGCGGCGAGTACCAGGGTCTCGTCTTACGTACGTGCAAGCGGGTCTGCTTGTGGAACGTGGATGTTTCTGTGTATGCATACATACTACCTCTGCTTCGATCAAGAGAGCCAGGCTCACCCCAGGGTACTTCCGCTCCTTTCCAACCCCCTCCTTTCTCTTCACAACACCCATTTTGTTTCACCTTCACGTGACAAGAGATCTCACATCTTTTCTTGGCACGAGCACTAGACACCTCTCCCTCGCACCTCGTCGAATTTTCCCTCGCGCCGTCCTTCATTCTGCTACGCCTATCCAACTATCGAGAAAAATCTCAAAGAAAATGAAAAATTCGAAGAATATTGTCGGTCCCAATACCATGTCACCTGATTAAGCATAAGGTTTTGTTGAATATACAGTACCAGCGTGTATAATTCTCTTCCAAATCAATTACTTTTAAGAAATTGATCAGGTTTACGCAAGCTCTATTCCGTTTTAAATACATTAATCCCCAGCATATTGGTTAAAGAAACAAATTATTATTTCATTCATGCAGATAACGAAGCACTGAACTACAGCAGAAGCCACAGTTCTCCCCTGCAATGAAAGTTGCGGATAAGGTTGAAGAGCTATTTTAGATTACAACAGTGGGCACCATGAGAACATTTCACTTTTAAGTATACAACTAATGGTTTCAGGCTTGACTTTTAAATTTATTCATTACGGGAAAAACAAATAAACTTATTAAATTTCAATCGTACGAATCGCATTCATTCTCCCCGCTCTATTAAGTGTTCTTACAAGCTAAGCCAGAAAAGCATACGTAGCAAGTGTAACTCAAGGCGACGTTCTAGCAAGGTATAGGGGCCACCTCCTGTTTTCCGCGGTCGTTCGCATGCTTGCGCTTTATCGTGTATACACAACAAAGCGCACGGGAGGGGGGAGGGGATATTATTATCATCATGGCATGTTGACATCAATACGAAAAAAATGACCCAGTAATGAAGCAATATTAAAGAGTCATAGGTTTGTAAACTTAATTCGCCATATTCTATCACAAAAGAGCGTCGTGCGTTGAAAGACCATGTTCATATACAGCGAGCGTTAATTAAGAGTAGATGCGAAAGGCTGACCCTTTGAAACAATACAAAAATTGGTAATGGCTTGATCGAGAATATATGTTTCTATATCTACTGACTACCCTGCGAGCCACCTCTAGGGTGTGTGGCAGGCGGTGAGTTAGCACCAAACTACGTATATTCACTAAAGTTTACTTATGCTACGAACCTAATAAGAAATGTCTATGATTAACGTGTGGGACATATATTACGAGGTCTCCTTTTCATCAAACTTGCAAATAAACATTTAAGAAGTTCTATAGACAAGTATTACACGTATTTCATCTAAAAGTAAAACAAAATTAATAAATGAAAATTGCAAAATTTCATATAATCTCTGATTGTTTCATTAATTCGTATTACTCTAATGTGTGCAAATTCATTTTCATGCAAAGGTAACTTAATTTTATGAAGGCATCGTGGCGTTATATCTGGCACAATTAAGTGATCCAGATGGTGGTGAAGTCATTTCGCTAGCCTCGTTAACTAACCCATTAGGCGGACTCTGGAGCGGTCCCCGCGGGGGAACACCCAACCGACTAGCCTATTGATGCCACTGATCCGTCCCAGCGAGTTCCATTTGCGCCCTCTCAAGCTGAACGCTTCGGAGCGGTGGCTAGGCCGAGCGGTTGACCGTGGTCATCAAAGCGTCCGAAGATGCTTTGTTTGACCACAGGGTCGGTACGTGCGCAGCGTTTCAGGTTAGATGGTACGCGTTTGACGAAGGCCCCGTCATCAACGGAGTGTAAAGGGTCCAAAGGGTCCTCAACTGATTTTACACACTCGGGACCATGTTCAGAATCTCATCCACAGCCTCACTTATGTCCTTAAATCCCTAAAACAAGTCAAATTGGCGTACAGAGTCTACCTGCAAAGGTGGCTACTTCCTAACGTGACGCTGAGAACTGATTTCAGATTTTGAATATCGCTGGTTTATATTCAGAATCACAACAGCAGCCTCACTTCTACTGCTGATTTCATAAAATATCTATTACTAGTTTTAAAAAGTCTACAGATTCTCCTCGATATGATTCGAATCGGTACATAGTGTGCAGCTAAGAAATAATAGCAGCGTCGCAAGGGGAATCTACACACCAATTTGACTCGAAGTAGAGGATTTATGATGCAAGCTGTTGAAGTGAGACTGTAGTTGAGATTCCCTTCGGAATCCAGGATATCCAGGAATCTGGCCTCTCATACTATATCGGCGTCAGGAGCCGATATAGTATGAGAGGCTGGTGAATATATAGATGTGCCATATAAGACGTATCCCTTATATGGAACATCTATATCTATGCAATACCTGGCATATATTAAATGTCTGGTTTGATATTTTCAAGTAATAGGAACCGTCATTAATAAGCTATTTTACAGGTATGGCTCATTTTAACCGACAGAATTCTCAGTATCATAAATTGGGAACTGTGGGTAATCACCGTGCAAAATTATCGTTGACTTAAACTGTTGATGAACATTAACAGGATGTTATAAAGCATTGATGAAAAGTACTCTTTCTTCTCATTCGAACCACAGTTTGTGACAGCACCGTGTGAAAAAAAGGATATTCAACGACTCTTATTTAGTATAGGACACTCATTTTTAAGGAAAATCATATCCATAATTGGTTATAAACAGCATTATTCGCAATACACACCAGTGTTTTTGGAATAATTTAACATACCCATTGAAAATGCCACTGAATATGTTCTGCAAAATTAGAAGTGGTCATGAAAACGATTGGTCACATATTTTTCTTGCAAATTCCATTTCTCTCTGCTTTTCAACGCTTTTATTCCGCACGTCCAAGCAGAGGTGATTTGAAGCTAATTAATTCTACTAAGTCCGAGGAAATCAAAGATAAGATGCGTCAGGAGCCGATATAGTATGAGAGGCCGGTGAATATAAGGAAACCCGAACGCCCCTAATAAGACAATTTCTATCATGAGATGTGGTAAGAAAGTATTTTTTGTCAACAGATGGCATGTTACATCTATATCTATACAATGCCTGGCAAGCCACCGCGAGGGCGTGTGGCAAAGAATGAAAATCACCAAACATGCACTATTGATAACTGGCAATTGACAACTAGGCTACTACATGGAAACATGTTAGATAATAGGTTCACATGCTGCTAGATGGGTAGTACCTACTTGGTGATAAGGGGATTGATTTTAATGCATGCATCACACTACAGACTAGTATACTGTAGGATAAGATTCTTACGAAGATATCGCCAGTACTATAAAACAGTCATTTAGCTCTGATGAACGGAACTTCGAAATAAATTGCGTCAAGGGGATCAGGAAGGCAGTGGCAAGCAGGAATAAATAGGAGGTGAGCAGTGCTGGCATCTATAATCATTTCCACATATTGATTAACTGCAAATATGAATACTGAAGAGGTTACGATCATTTTGAAAGACGTATTCCTTATATGGCAAGAGATGGTGTATAATGTACATAACAATGATGCGAAATTTCCTTCTTATTCCAGTTCTGTTGACGTTGTTAAAAAATAATGATGACAAACAGGTTCGTAAAGGAAGTTACAGGCAGATCTAAAATAAATATTGACGGCATAAGCTCATGCTGAATGAAGAATGCAATGAATAATGAAAACTGGATGTGGAGGTCACTTGAAGGAGCCAGAATTTTTGATGATATGCATGACAATGTGATCCATGGGTGCCATCAGCTCAGCTATGGCGCGCAATAAGCGTGGCAATTGGCAGGCGCGCAACACGATGATTGTAAAACTTATAGCCATTGACCAGCCTTGACCATGAAGTGCGAACAAAGGCAAGAGGAGGGAGCGCTTCCGAGTCTAAAGCGAAGCCCTGTGGGTTATTGAGGAATCAAATAAATCAACCCCTTTTAAAGAGACGGCCTTGGCTGCGATCATCGCTCCCAAATGAAAGTCCATTTGAAAGCGACAGGGAAATGATGAATGCCAAGCGCGCCATTACAGGAATGTCAGGGTGAGAATCAATTCGACCCTGCTCGAGGATCTATTATAGGCTGCGCGCATGTGCCTCCAAATCTATCGCACGCAATGGCATACAACGAGAAGAGGAAATGATGCCGTGCCACCTGCCTGTTTCTTTGTCGTTTAGATGTTCCAGCTTATGAGGTTGTATAGTAACGCCTAACCCGACTCAATCCTAAGTCGAACGCAACAATTATGCCCAGGGTGGGATTCGAACCTTCTATATTTGAGTTTTCAGATCGGGACATTACTTACCTGATTACCTGCGCTGACTGCGCTTTTGTACCGTATTCACTTATTTCCAAAACTTCTGAGTGAATCGGTAATACCTCTAGGTTTACACTTAAAATATACTGTACTACAGCTAAGATGTGTGCAATTAACATCACTGAAAAAGGGTTTATCAAAGACAGGAGAAGAGTATGAAGTATGAAAATTTATTTGACCGCAGATTCTGCGTGGACAAAAATTCGCTAAAATTATGAAAATGGGGATGGATTATACAACAATTTACCACTGAGTACTATAAAATTATGAACGGAAAGTATTATCTTCATGAACACCTGGAAGAATTAGCTTGCAAATTACAGCTAGTGCATTTTTAAGGACATCATGCAATAAGAAAAATAACTAGATATAATGAAAATCGCCAGCATGTGTTTTTTAATGAATTTTAAGAAGTAAAATGTGCAAAGTCAATTTTGCTAATTAATAAGTGGTTTGTTTTGTTATGGTTTCATTAGCTTCATGGTAAATAGCTTAGTACTATTTTCTGCTTGGAGAAACTCTTAAGTAATCAAAGAACAGGGCATTCTAAAAATAAATTTGCTGGAGTCAGGCGTGGTGGCCTACTGGTTAGATCACTGAGCTACTGACCGGAGGGTCCCGGGTTCAAATCCCGGGAAAGAGCCTTTCTGGCCATCTAAAATCCTCGCGATTCGATTTTCTGCGTGTGAGAACTTCGTAGGAAATCGCAGGTGGCCCAGGGAAAAGAACTGGCCCCACTACCCTGAATGTGTGAATTTCACACGCCATTGGCTTAGTACGGGATGAACTCTACTCTCACCTATCAAAAGAACCAACCTTCAGGTTGAATCACTGAGTGAGGTATAGTTAAGAAAGGAAACCATTACTGCCAACATTAAAGTTTTCAGTCTGGCCCTTTGTCAGCTGTCTTCCCTTTAATTTTCCACTCATACTACTGGAATACCTCTGGAATACCAAGTCTTACGCCTCAAGAGTTTACAAAATCTTCTGCCCAAGTAAACTCAAAAATGGACTTGAAGTAATGATACTTTGCACTTTTCCACATAAAATGTTTTATTTCGAAGGAGTCAGAATGTTTCACTGCACTGCAGCATCATCAGGACTAACATAGAAGTTAAACATGCCAGAACATAAAGTCACGTAACGAGGGGGGGGGGGGGGTGGAGGGAGAATATTGTCCTACTCCTGGGTTAGAAGGGTGTGGGAGAGAGTTGGAGGCAGGGGTGAGGGGAGGGTTGGGAGTTTTTTTGAGCTGAGCGTTGGTCTGTGGTGAGGAAGGGGAGGGGGGACGGGTGACGGACTTCAGGTGCCTCAACCCTGCCTTCAACTCTCTCCCCCACCCTTCTAACCCAGCAATAGGACAATATTCTCCCTCCACCCTTACCTCCCACCTCCTTACGTGGCTTTATATTCTGGCATGTTTAACTTCTGGCCTGATGATGCTGCAGTGCAGTGAAACATGCTGACTCCTTTTAAATAAAAAAATTTACGCGGATAAGTTCAGAGTATCATTACTTTCTGTCCTACAATGAATTTCCACAAAGTATCAGCCTCCGCCATTCATTTCATCGAACTCAAAAATATTTAACTATAGCGGCCACTCAAACCAATTTTGGTCATCAAGACTAGAAACGAACCATAAATGCAGTCATAAGATGACTGATAAAAGTTTTTACGTATTACCAGCATGCATATGGATAAATAGATGGTATTGATTACATTAATAAGAGATGTACCAGCTCTTAAGCAACGTCTCTACTTTTCACAGTGCACCTAATATGATGCAATCCGCCAACATAAAACCCCCTTATATGAATGAATATTGGAGGGCGAAGCTCATATTATGAGCAGTCCTTTTAGAGCTTGGAAAATGAATTCACAAAGAACTGCACAAAGGCACGCAGTCAGGGAGCTTGAATTACATTTTATTGAAATAAGAGGTCTATGCCAACTCTCGAAATTGGCGAAGCTCTTCCGCAAAGTGACTCTTTGAGCTACTTATTCAAGCCGGGAAATGCTTTTCGCCACCGCACCACACGGTGATGAGCACACAGTGGACGAAACTCGGGCGAAGAGGAAGGAAAATGTTGACACTAGGGCTGGCGAGGGAAGGGGATGCGACAAATGGATGAAAGAAAGGGAAGGAGGGAAGGGAATGGAAGGAAGCGGTGGAAAAGAAAACAAGAATGAGAAGAATACTCAGGAGAAAGGACGAGAGTGGGAGCTGAAGACGTCACAAGAAATGAAAGAAAGGTACAGGGATACAACTAAATAATGGCGATGTCGAATTGTAAATTCAATAGGAACATTTGGTTGGCATCGAGTTCCAGAGTATACATGGATCCTCTAGACCCTTAGCCCTATGCCCTTAGCTCTAGACACTTCAAAACTATTAGTAACTGTTAAAAACTGAAAAATAATATATTTAGATTGGTTTTAATTGTCCAATTTACGAGGCATAGAACCAGCAAAAGTCACGCCATGTCGGTGGAATGAATGCTAATACGATACCCTGATTTATACCTTAATGCGCGTGTGTTCAAATCCTGAAATCTAATATATACTCATCAAAAGTATAAGAATGTTTCAGTTTGGCCAGAGAATAAGGCGTAGGTCATAAGAGGATGTGAATGGGATGACGGATTCGTAGATGGACCACATGAGATATTTTAAAGTATTTCAGCTCCTCTTAAATGGTAGGTAAGCAGGATCTCGAGTACAGGATGCATTCATGACTACAGATTTCATTCTTAAGTTAATGAATTTCCCTCCAAAGTGTCTTAATTTTCAGTGTTCGTGAACTTGATTTTACCGATATTATAAGAACAAAACGGTAAATATCATGTATAAAATGATAAAAAATTATGATTACGTCAGCAACTACGAGTTAAAAATTGATTATTTCGTCAGTAACGATAAATTCTTGTTTTGTTCACTGTGCTCCACTAATACGTACGTACTTTACGGAGCATTAGAAGCACCTTCATCATAATCCTGGGTCAAGAATCCTAAGATTGGTTGAGCGTAGTTCTACTCGCGATTCTCCTATCAGCCAATCGCTACATACTTACATAATTCTTCTTTTTTACGTCTTAAGACCTTTTCCTGTACGTCTCATCTGAGACCCTCCTTTTCCATTATTTCCATTGACTTTTACCTTTAGGATTGTCTATATCAGGCCATCATGTCTCAAGATAAGGATCTAAAGATCAATTTAAATATATCGACACCTTCCGTCAAGAATTAATATAAAAGAGCATCCTCAGCCCATCGAGGTTCGTAAAAATTACACCCTGTCCAAATGACACGAGTCTATTTGGGAGTGAATGACTCAAATTGAAATCCTCATTCTTACATAGCTTCCGCTTCAACTGACATTGATGCATTAGAGTCCTTCTGGAATAATATGATTTATCTGTTCCTTTACACCTACCAGTCGGATGAAAAATTGTCCACCTGACTTCTCCACCCCAAAAGGCTAATTAAATAATCGACTTTTGGCGTTTCTTGGTACGTTTACGTAGTTAACGGGCTAATAAAATAAAGACTAAACACCGACGGACGTAAGGAATATAGATGTATTCAGACCAAGAATACACGCCCATCGAAAGGTTACAACTGTAGAAACTAGAGTAGAGAGAAGGATATCGCATAGCAAATGAAATATTTGAAACCCTGGTAAGTTCGTATTGAATCATGGTTAACCTAAGAGAAAACAAAATGAATAAGGCAACCACGGAAGGAAGAAGAGAGACTGCCGCCACGAAATGATGTTCAAAAGAGAAAGAAGACGTTTTCTGAGATTTCCTGAGATGTTTTGGGATTAATTTATAGAATACCGTGGCTGAACGACATGTACTGTTAAAGAGTTGAATAAACTGTATGCTTAAGATTCGAGGCGGGGGGAAGACTGACAGAGTGTAAGATAAAGGAGGATAAAGATAAAGGATTATTTGGCAGCTGGGAAGTCATTTGCTGGGTTTGTCCTGGGACGACAGGAGTGGTTTGGGGAGAGTTGTATTTCGGAGAATATATTTCCACGGACTGGAGGGGAAAGTCGGTGTCTAAGACTTTGAAATACATACTCCAAGTAATTAGAAAACCCAAAATCACGAAGCACTCATATAGAATGAGAACGAATGCCAATAGATTGATGAAGAAAATACTTTATATTCCTGGAAATGCCAACGTATAACCTATTCTGAAGAACAACTCTCTTCCTTAATCCCCCCATGCATATCAGATTTGAGTTATCCCTGAATTAAAATGAGTTCACACGGTTATAGTTAACCCAATTTTATCAGCTTAAATAGCAAAGACATAAAAGCATTTCGGAAACACGATCAGATCTGGAATTTTATGGAACAAAAGTAAGGCATTTAATATTTTTGGAGTATCGAGTGTTGTAATATTCCGACGAATGTCACTTAGTTGACGGAGAAAAGATTATTCCTGCAAATAGGAACGTATCACCTATTCTAAAGAACAATCACTCCCTTACTCTCCACATACATATAAGGTTTGAGATACCCCTGAATTAAAATAAGTTCACACGGATCTAGTCAACCCAATTTTATCAGCTTAAATAACGAAGACATAAAAGCATTTCGGAAACTATGATCAGATCTGGAATTTTACGAAAACAAAAGTATTTAAGAAAACAAAAGAGGTATTTAAATTTTTTTGGAGTATTGAGTGTTGTCATATTCCGATTACGTGATTTGTGTGGTTCCACGATATCAATATCGCGTTGAACACCAAAATCCCAGCCCCCCCTTGTCGGTCAGGCCGTAACTTTATCCTCACCCGAAATGGAAGAAGATGATATAAACAATCGGAAGAGCTCTCGCCCCGTCTCAGTAACAAATGGGTACTTTAATTGGAGCACGTAAACGCTCCACTCTTCCCTCTGAAGAGGCACTGAGGGAGGACAACAGAAGCAAGGCTGGAGCAAGGCGGAGTGAAGGACGTTCCGGACGGGGAACGGCAAGGCGGCGGCGGTGTCGAGATAGGGAAGTGGTTTGAGATGATGGTGCGCAGAGGGTGGTGCGGACGAGATGGGGGAGGGAAATGAAGACGGATGCTGGGGGATGAAGCGGGGTTGGGGGTGGGAGCGAAAGGTCGAGGGGAAACAGAGGGAGAAGCACAAGCCGCGTGGAAGCAGGAGAAGTCGAAAGCTGTCGAACGGGAAGGAGATAAGGGCGACGGAAAGAGTTGAGAAGGGAGAGAGGGGAGAGAAGGGTCCATGTGCTGCTGCTGGGAGTGGGGGAGGGGCGGAAGATGAGATGACGTCAGTGAGGGACGACTGGAGGGGGGAGGAGGATGAGGGGCGCACGTTTTTCGGGCATTTGGTGGACAGAAACAGTTGACAGTCCTTGAGCACACCAGCGGCCTTCCTGCAGTGTGAATGGAAGCGATAGGATAGAACATTTCTACTCTTCACGGCGCACCACCAAAGGCACCAAAGTATTGTATCACTTAGCCCAAATCATATGGCAGAGCTGATGAAAATAAAAAGTTGCGAATGGAGCACGATAATAAGCACTTGAGTAGATTTTGTGTACCTCCTATAAGATGATGACGAGGGAGAGAAGAACGTTACACATTGCAAAAAGAGTAAAGTAGTTATTAGGGGGGACTACAGAGAAATAAGAGTAATTTCGCCATTTAGAAAAGTAGGATATGGGTAAGGATTTTTCTGGGAGAAGTAAAGCTAAATGTGGCGTTAACTCACTCCTAGCGAATGGCGACAGGGGGTCATCGCTTTAATGTATCATCTGACGGCTGGAGAATTGAACGTGATATACTCTACAACACAGCACCTAAGTGGAGACCAGTACCTATATAAATTTGAGGACATGAATTAATGACACTTTGCACTATTCCACATAAAAATTTATTTCAAAGGAGTCAACATGTTTTACTGCACTGCAAAATCATCAGGACTCTTTAGTACTTTAGTACTAGTACATTAGCATCATCAGGACTCTCGTAGAGTCCTGATGATGCTGCAGTGCAGTGAAAAATGTTGACTCCTTTGTAATAAATTTTTATGTGGAATAGTGCAAAGTATCATTAATTCATGTCCTACAATGGATTTCCACAAAGTATCAGCTTCCACCATTCATTTCATATAAATTTGAAATCTTCACCAAAGTCTGGGTTCAAACCCGAGATCTTGGAATGGGATGCCAATACTCTACCCACTAAACCAACTTGATCTCAGATTGTAGATTATCTGGATGAGAATTTACTTAGGAGAGGAATCGATGTAGCATTATCGCCATGATTGGTCTGTATGCTGTTATAATTACCACTGCATTGATATTTACAGTATAAAACGTTAATAGTTCTATTCCGTTTATCTATTTCTAAATAGATAAACGTATTGGTGTCTGTTAGGTGAGGAAGAGGAAAAGGCGGCCTGAAGTGTCACTATGCAGTTTCGGTCAATTATGAAGTAAGCAAACACAAAAACTAAAAAATCAGATATTATTAAGTCACATTAATGAACGGAAGATCTCAAATATTCATGATACCAAAACTTTGGTAGGGGCATAGATCGAGTGTCATTTTTGTGGAGAGTACCCACTAGTAGTCGTGGTAATCATAGCATCAATTGAGTTACGAACGGACACAAGCGAAATTATATAAGGATGAATTATTGGGCAGAATGAAACATAACGTATGATTTATCCCCACCGTCATCGGCAAACAAAAGTGGGGATGTAATAAGGGAAGGAATTATAGCGAGTAAATTAAGTTGGAGAGAAGGGGAAGAAGCTGAGACTTAAAAGGCAATTAGGGGGCGTCCAAAGAGCGCAACAAAGGAATACGCTACGTGTGCCGAGAGCGGAAGGGTCGGGTATCACGAAATCCTTATTGTGCGACTGGATGAAAGTTTAGTTAAAACGAAACGAAACAACCCGGTTCTCGGTGGAAACCTCAGCATACAAATACACGGCCATCACTTAATGATAGTTCACCACATGTTCTAACAACGTATGAATTCACATGAAGAGATAAAAGATCGATAGTTTTCAGCACCAGGAAAAACATTTACTTTTAACCACAGCCATCCATGCCTTCGTAGCTAGTAGTAATTATTACTCATAGATGTCCACGTAGGACCAAAATATGTACCTATTGGACGGCTTCCGTGAGGGTTCCCACCGGGAAAACATCGATGGCCAAAAATGGGTTGCGTACTTGTTACAACTCCCAATCCGAAACCTACATAAGAAACCTGTAGCTTATTTTGTCATGAATGCACCAAAGAGCCCTGGGTGTTTGTTTGAAACCGTCGGGATTATCTCAAATAGTTAACCAAGTAGTCACGTGGTATAAACACGAATGGTTCGCAAATTCGGTGCATTAAAACCGCTAATTACAGCATCATTGTTTATACTTGGGTTTTATCTCATCTGAGGGCTCTATAGCCAAGACAGATGAGAAAAACTGAAGAAAAAACAATTAATGACATTGTAACGAGCAATTCAGACACACTAAATTTGCAAACCATTCGTGTCTGTACCACCTGACTCCTTGTTTACCTATTCGAGATAATCCCGATGGTTTCAAGCACAAAAACCCCTGGTCAAACTTTCGCCTCTCTACAATGAATTCAAAAGGGACAGTAGAGGATTGTCGTCTTGACCAAGAATGAAGATGTAACTGGCGGACGGTTATCACTGCTGAATTAGTAAAACAATAACTACCAGCGTTTAGGACGGGATGATGTCAGAAGTACCGGTAATCCATATCAAAAGCGCGGGTTGGAATCATTGAGGCAGCACATTTTTCAGTGACATATCGCCCCGTATTTGAGTTCTGTATGAGAGCACTTGTATTACCGTAGTCCATCCACCAGATGGGACGTTAAAAAGTGAACTCCACCATACCATTCGATAACAGCATAGTCAACAGGCCGATTCCAGGTTTTTCTCCAACCTTCCTCCTCTCAATATGCTCTTCGATCCCTTTGACCACATATCGTGCCCAGTATTCTATGGTTGACTGGACCATAATCACAAAATTAGATAAATTGATTGCCGAACTGACAGTTTCAAAACGTCCTTCTTTCCTCGTACAATTAAGGACATGAAAAACTGTAAATATATCCAATAGCCAATACGAGTGTACCAATGGATAGCATAGATAGTTGCATGATAGCATAAGGACTTTTTAGCTAACCCAACTAACAGCCTGTTTTTGCATGCTTCATTTGCTATTTTATTCTTTTTAAATTTTGGTTTAGACTAGAATATTATTTTTAATCCTTTTTGTTCATGATATGTTATGAATGTTTGGTGTGAATTCACCCCCTGCCACACACGTTTTATGGTGGCTTGCACGGAATTATATGGCATAGATGTGGACAACCGATTATACGTCCCTCAGAGGGCAGCTTTTTCCACTATAATATAATACTGATAAACACATCTGTGGACGTACCTGATTTTGAATTTTCCGACTTGAAAGCGACAATTTCATGCACTAGAATCTCTCACCAAGCTTTCGTTTTTCATAAATCAATGTGGCGACTACAAACATTGGGAACCGCATTTCATCTATTTATTTATTGCCCATGTTGCATTTTTTTCTGCTTTAGTACAGAATACTAATACTACAGTGGTGCTTCATTATTCATGCGATCATCAATTTTTTTCTCTCTGAAATAACAACTGTAGTCATGAGAAGAATATTTCAACAAAAATAGCAAAAATAAAATTATTTTTCAACATATAATTTCAGTAAGTAAGACGTGAGAAAATGATTTCCATAGGCCACATATATTTCAGGACCGAAGAGGTTAAACCTAACTATTCCGAAACATCCATTCATCTTTAGTAGCGCAAATGACCTTAGTAGTTGGTCACCTCCCCTAATAGTTCCAACAACCTAATAATCTCGTACCTCACACCATTGAGGTCTCATGCAAGGTAATTCTGCAAATAAAGAGAAGTTCCTCTTTGTTTCAAGGTGTCGATGCATTCGGGAATTCGACTAGGGGGTGAAGCCAGGAGCAACACGTTTTACTCCTTTGCGCTGGGTGCAACTGTGGTCGTGTCTTTTCCATTTAAACCCTTTCTTCTGCACAAACCATCCTTTTACTCGGACAGTGGCACATTCTCCCCTCCAGAGAGAGAGACTCCTCTAATGGGCGCTGGACATGCACTTGCCGCGAGCCACGAGGGATATGGGCTCCGGACACTGTGAGGTCGCGGCACATTGGCGGGTTTATTTGTGGCACCCGCGACAAAAACGACCGGTAAATCAGAGAAACCGTGTCCTAGGTCCGTGCTTACGGTGAATTCGTGACGCTTTCCCTACGTGCCTCGACCTGACGCTCCGTGGTGTGCCCTCAAAATGGAGTGCTTTGAGGTGGCGACGGTAAACCGGGAGCACTTTCAGTGACCGGCGGATTCCACGAAATAAAAGGAACGGGGGACGTAGAGAAGACTAAACGCCTTAATTACTAAAATCTAAAGGGACGAAAGAAATCTGGAAGGCAAATACAGGCACCTGAATATCACCTCGATGGGCAAGGAGATACAGATATTCATCAAAATCTAAATGTAACCTGGAAAAGTCGTCGCAAGGGGGCGTGAAAGGGGGTGGTAGGTCACCAAACGTGCAAATAAATCACTTCTGCTGAAAAATATAAAATTTTTACAAGAGAATGTAAGAAAGATACATTATTAGAAATAATATTAATTATAACTTGCACTCCGTAGTTAATTGTAAGAGTTATTTGCATAACGGCACATGCTTAGAGGTATTTGACCTGGACAATCCAGTCAAGATTTAAAGACAAAATGAAGAGAGTGGTCAGAATATATATATGTATAGGAAAAGCAAAGGAAGAACTTACAGATAAAACTCAAGCCACTTTACAGAGAGGAAGATAAAAGTGTTGGAACCAAAGGATGCAGAGAGTACAGAGATGAGAGAGAGAGTACTGGATGGAGAGTCAAGTAGCTGGGAGTTGATCATGGAAAATATCCTGATGCTCCAGGGATGGCGAGCAAGGAAAAAATACGAAAAAGAGGGGGATGTAGTTGTTTATAGTGCGCTGCAAGAATATATGAGAGGAAAACGTGTGACTATTTTACAAAATAACTCGATCCCCTAATATCGCTAAAAGAAGGGATTGATGCATCGGCGATCGATATTTTCTACATCAACATCGAGGGTTTGCTGCTTCCCTCAGGTCCATCGAATGGTCATAACGCTGATATATATTGCATTTTTGATACAGTGGTTGATGTAGCTATTATTTTATATCCTTGACATTATTGACACTGCCCAGTAAGCGCTGTGTTGATTCATTCTGTCCAAGGTGATATTAATTAAAATGCTGTTTGATAAAAGGAACCGAATATTAAACAACCTTGACAGCTGCAAGCTGGTGGAGGAATATCATCACCTCGAACAACTATGTTACATGTGCCGCGTCATATTTATTGTAAAATTCCATACATGGGCTAAAAACAACAGGTATTTGGATATGCTTTTGTGGTAAAACACGCAGGAAATAGCCAATGTTTATAGTAAGTACCAAATACCTAGAGTACATATATATTTATTGATCTTCGACAAATAACTATGTTTTTAGAATTGAAAAAAAAACATTGCAGCTGAATGCTAATAGGGGTAAATGATGAAGTTTCGGCGTGTCTACTAGAGTATTGTTTTACAAATGTTTAACTAATTGATTCAGGCTTTGCTAAGTGGAATTTCTCAATCACGGACGGAAAAGAAAACAAACTAAATAAATTCCACAAATTTAATACTTAAAATGACCTAGATTTCGATCATCACTCTTCAAACTTGATGATGATACCTTTTATCAAAACCTAGGTCGTTTTGAGTACTAAATTTGTGTAAATCAAACTGTTTAACTTTTTCTTTAATTTACAAATTTTTTATATCGGGTGTGCCCATGTTGATATAATTCTGGATGTAGCGGTGACTGTTCGCTTCCGATGAAAGAGAGCGCTCAATCTTGAAACGAGGAAGAATCCGAGGAACTTACACCTCCAAATAAGTACAGATTTCAACAAATTTTTCACAGTAGCAAATATTCCAAGGAGAAAAAATTCATTCGCCTTGACCGGGACTCGAAACCGAACCCCCTAATTTCTAGCCAGTTACTCTACCAGTTCAACTACCCAGACGTCCTCTTTCGCTGTGGAAATAGCATAGAGACTTAAAGGAACAAGATTTTGCCGAACTGCTGGACATATCATGCCAAAAAGCAGCCGAAGTCGTGCGCATGGCGCCTCCGTCCACGAGGTTAAAGCCAACATTTAATTTTTCATAGATCCAACCTTTAGGATAGGAGCCATTCACTATTTCTGGGTTATTTTCTCTACAAGCAAACTGAAAATGGAGATTGGGATGATCGGGCATTGGCCTCCAACCAATGCTAAGTGTTGATGAAAATATTTTTTCGCGGCACAAGACTGCTAAAGAGAAACGTTGGATTCTTTGAGGTTCCTTTTCCTCTTTCCGAACGAAACGTCCATAACCTATTAAATATATTCCAATGAGTCACTAAGTCTTACAAGTGGAATCAGAGAAGTCGTTAGAAAGTACGTTGTTCTCAAAACTCGATCAAAAATGAGGCTATATGCACACATTTAAATGTGCTACCACTATGGGTAGATGATATTTTAGTGATTCGTGCATAGAACAAGATTTCATAGGATTTACAGAAACGTTTGTTTGTTTACGAGAGGCCGGTAGCGTTGATTGTTTGGGGGCTAATTTCCTGATAAGACTTCGCTGCTCATCGGGTTTCCCGGGAGGTGAAGCGCACGCCTTCGCTCCACTAACACCAAACGCGTGACTCAAGGCCGTAACCTTCGCGTTCGCAGGGAATCGCACTGCCCAACGACTTGCACGAGAGCAGCGAATGCAAGCCTTCACCTAACACAGATGATGACAGCAAAATTATCTTCCGTCCTTTTGGAACAGCGCCTTTCCCTTTGCTGCATTCCACACTTATGTTAGTAACCGCCACAAATACTGATCGGAACCAACGGATACGGTCTTTTACGGTACTGCCGACGATACGGGAGAATGGGGAGCGGAGCTTCCAATTTAAGCCCGAAGCAAAGACTAACAGGTCGATACACGGTGAGTGTAATGCTCCTCATATTGTGCGCTCATCGCTTAGCGGAGAGGGTTTTTGCGAAGGATCGGTGCGCTTCGAAGTTTAATGGGAACCCCGACGGATATACTCGTTCTCTTGATCCAAGATGGCGTATCTCGCGTAGAACGCAACCTCGGGGGAAGATCACGACATTAAACCTTTCACCGTACTTTATCGGCGTCATAAATATGCAGGGGTTTCTTCGCCTCTGAAACCACGAGGGCTAGCCTCACCATGCCTTCGATTTTAACCAATAGCGATGAGGAGGGCAACTAGCGACGTGGTCCCACGAGGGTTTTGCTGGTCTCCCCTCGTTCACAGGCAAAAGCCGGGCCAATACCGCTCCCGTTGAAAAGATAAGCAAGCAAAGACTCAAAGCCAAAGACAACCACAAAATGAATTCCACGCCCCGAAGAGGAGTGTTTGCATGTTTGGAGAGAGTTCACCCCCTGCCACACACCTTTATGGTGGCTTGCAGGGTATTATGTAGATGTAGATGTATTTCCTAAAACGGGGATAGGCCAGTTGTTATGTTGTTGTTAATTGTTGATTAATTTATAAAGTCTATATATTGTTAAACTGGTTAATAAACGCTTGTTGAACTCGAACTTGAACTAGCGAGCACACGACATTGCAAAAATTCAGTTCTTCTCTCGAGGGCCTGGTTTCACGGCCATGTAGTAGCTGATATTTTCACTGGTACACGCTAGAGTGCTGCTTGGAGAGCACTTCAAGTGCAGCAATCCGTCCGTCAGAGGAGACGTAAAACCGTATAAGACTCTGCTCCTTTCGTCAAAAATCTTATCACCCGCCTTTCCTAAATAGAGTGGATGACCTTAGCTGTCTTTCCTCTCTCCCGAATAACCACTTCTACTACTCTCTGAGTCGGGACCGTGGTCGGAGCAGACCTCATGCCAGGCATTAATGAAGATAGTGGATGGTTTTGATAATGCACAGATAGTATTTCGTTCTCAGATTGATCGCAGGCCCTAAAAAAACAATAATGCGATATTAATTCATTTACTAAAATTGTTACATCAGTATAAAAATGCCAATCACTCTCGCGATTCAATCCTGACACTCAAAACTAAAATTTAAAATTGAAGTATACTGAAGGAATTAAGATTAAATTCATCATGAAGATTTATACGCCTTCGGCTAACATAAGAAAGTATTCAATCCGATGTACTTCAACGGATGAACTCTTAGATTGAGGAGTCCACCGTGGCTGCAAAAGTCAAAGAAATGAGTTTTTTTCTCACAGGAGAAACAAAGTTTACCATTGTGTAAGACGAAATCAGCCATGATATGGCTGAAATTCTAGGGAAATCTTTACTACAGGTTTATATTATTTTTACCGATTTCTTTCAAACTGGAGTAAATTTCACCGGTAGATAACTCACAATTATAAAAAGCCATTGCACTCCCATGTATTTTAATGATTGGGAGAAGAACACCGAAAGCAGATGGCAAAGAAGATACGCGGTAAACGAAATGGGACATTAAACTGTCTCCAAGAGGTTGCTATAATGCTAGAATGGGAGTCTCTTTGAACTTATCCGTGGATCCAAAGACTGTTTAGCGTGGTTAAAATGGTTTAGACCAGATCTCACGGTTTTTCTCAAAATGCATATAGGATGATTCCAAAATAAAATGCCACGAATCGGCAAAGTTAACGCAAAGCAGTAAAACATATTTTTGTATCATTTCAATCATAGCATAGCTGATTTTGTCTACACATTAGTTAATTTTATTTCTCCGGTGACGAAAACCTCATTTCTTTGACATTCCCATAGCTACGGTGGACTCCTCAATCACGGAATCTAATCGTAAAAATACTAAAGTTTGGTAGTAAGTTATTGACGGCATGTATCTGTGCCACGGTGTATTCAACTACAGTAAGTAAGTGGTAGCCACTCATACGATCGTGGACATCATTTGCTCCTCGATCGCGATAATCAAAGATATTCGGTCGGAACATTGGATTGCTAGAATATTTTAAACTAGCAAGAGGCAGTGACTAAACACTGAATAGTACCACTTTTAATCCAGTCAGAAATTTTATGATAAAAAAATGAACAACACCAATACTAGTGTTTATTTCATCGCAATAAAACCGCTTGCACTAAAATTTCTGAAGAACCTGTTTCCTTAGCAATACTATCGATTATCCTTCCTCAAAATTTGAATTAATTATGATGAAATTTGCGGCAATTTTGTTCCAAACTCGAGGAAATTTCACTCTAAAGAGAACTCAGAAAAAGCCATTGAACTCCTGTGTATTTCAATGGTTGGAAGAACAACACTCAGAGCAGATGGCAAAGAACATACGCGTTAAACGAAATGGGGACATTAAACTGTCTCCAAGAGGTTGCTATAATGAACTCAAAGAGGCCAAAACTTAGGAAAATATTACGCATTAAAAATTAATCGCCCGCAAGTTCGATTAGGTCCGCCAGTTGCAGGACAAAGGAGCGTAAGGGAGGGAGAGGCCCTTGGGGGATCGCTCTGGAGACCAGGGGGGGGGGGCGAGAATCCATCTTTCACGGTGGCCTCGTTTCCTCCCCGGTGGTTATCGTTCAGCCGCGGAAGGGCTGGACGGGGGTGGAAGGGTGCTGGAAGGATGGGGGTGAGTGAGGGGTAGCTACGTCGTCATATTGTCGTGCCCCCATGTTAATGCGGGAGAGGATAAGTAAGAGGTCCCTTGTCGGCCCACGCAGGAGGGAGAGATAAAAGAGAGAGGAGAGAAAGAGTGGGGAGAGAGGAGGGTCGAGGGAGGGAGAAGACCGGGTCCTTGGGCCCTAATTTTCCGAACCACAAGGTCTCGGCGAATTCTCTTCTCGGGAAGTCGTTTATAAAAACCCGTGGCCACTTACGTCTCCATGGTTTCGCTCTCGCGTCAATACGCCCCTCGGCTACGTAATGGCCTCCCCCATTGCTCCTCTCCGCCCCGCTCTCTCCCTTCCGCTCAAGTCGATAGCTTCGTCTTCTTTCTCTCCCTTATTCATTTTCATCCACCTCGCTTCTTGCTCTTTCTCTGGCGGGGGGGCATAAAAGTGCCCGCGGGCCCACGTTAAAGATGACCTCGGCATACACGAAATTTGGACAAAGAGTCCTGGCTCCACCCGAAAACTTTCTCATATTCAGGGACGGCGTTGAGATGCTAAGTTTACACTGAGAATGAAAATTAAGGCTGTAAATCTCTTGGCCATAGATGAAATTGTTAATATGGCCTTTGACGTGAAATTTGGCCTAAAACTATTTTTTCCAAGCATTTGGGTGTTTTTATTTTACGAAATCTTTAAGATTCTGTAATAAAAAATATGATAATGGTCTTAAAGCATCATATTGTAACGCTATTTTTTCACTGAAATACAAACGCGATTTTCTATAGAATATGAGTATTTTTTTAAAGTTCAATTGAATTCATAACTTCATAATTCATAACAAGATTGGTAAAGGAGATATGAGATTTCAAGGCATTAGAATGAACGAAAAATTAAATTAAATCTCATCAGGTTTGACGTAGCTTAATTTAATTATTACAACAATTAATAACAAGATGATTTTATCCACGTCTCGATGGAATATATTGGTTAATGAGACAAGAAAGTAAATACAATGATGATATACAATGGCGATTCGAAGTAGAAAAAATCAAAAGCAAAACGATGCATTCCACGGCAGTGTTCTTATGCATGCTTATATTAGAAGCTCGATACCTGAAGAGCCCTAAATATACTTAAAAAAAACTCAAGAATCTAACTATGGGACTCAAAGAATATGAAATTCGCCCATAAACTAAATCGGTATACCCTTATTCTTAGTATCCAACGAAAAATACTGATAGCAGTATACCACGATTCTCGTATCAAAATCTCTCTACTAAATTGTGAGTATTTTTATTTTAGTACGAAATTGTTTTAGACGCCAAAAAAATTATTTCTATTAAAATGATAACTTGCTAAAAAATAAGTGAACCACGGGATTCGAAAGTGCTATAAGAAATGTTCAACCCTGGGTAGTCACATTTTTACCGGGGTTTTGCGGAGAGGTTAAACAGTTTGTGTGTGTGAAAAGGCCGGCCTATTCTTCAAGTGGCACGAGTCGTCAAGTCAGTCGTCGACAGGAAGTTTCATCTCCGCCCACGGCGAGAAACAGTTGCTCAGACTCGGGGGCATGTTGTTGGGGGAAACGAGCTTCATAACTTTGTTCCGTGTTCAGGAAGAGCGCTGCGGAGTTGGCCACCCTTCCCTAATTGAATGCGAGATGAATGGCGGCCGTGGGGATGTAACGACCCGGGAATCTAATCACGATGAGCATTCGTTCGGCTCACTCGGCTTTGTAGATACACCTGTGGCTTGGAGGATTATAACCGTTTCACCAGTTAATTCAGTTACTCAAGACGTAATGCGTTTTAAAATGGGCCGCTCTCCCTGAGATGTATTCCGCCTCAGAAGGAATAGCTGGACGGGTTTTGAGACGCTGAGAAAGATTCCAAGAAGAATCACAGTGGCGAATTCTCAAGATTCAGACACAATGGCAAATTTTTCATGCTGAATGGCAAACCACGGTGGAATCTTTTATTTAATAGTATTGGAAACGGATGGACACCTCGGCAGCGCAGTGGATAGATTTCTGAACTACTAAGGGTTGGTATCCAGTACAGGATTCCACACACAACCGTCTAAATCCAAGATATGCGAATTACTGTGTACCGCATTTTGTCGAGAAACGACAGGAGGACAGCCATGACGAGTGAGTCTAAGACGCAAAAGGGGCTAGTATTTGGTGAACCCTAACCCCACTATCTAGACCAATTTTTGTTGGATACTGTTACTTTAGTTTGGAAAAAGTATGATGACGCTGATACTACCGATGATGGTAGTAGTAAGTGTAGAGTATATGTCTGAAATGTGGGTGTTGATAAGGGCTGAGAACATAATATGAAGAGAAAAACGAATTGCTTACATAAATGGAAGATTAGGAGAAGTAACATGGGATAGAAAGCCGAGGAACTTCATATGACGAAGATAGATTGCATACTTGGATAAAAATGGATCCATTTTTATCCAAGTATGCTATAAATATAGTTTGACCATATAAACATACTTATTTGCTATGATACGTTTAATTTCGATGGTATTATACAATACCGTAAAATGTAGGTATTATACTGCAAAAACCGCGGTGCCAATAAAGAAAAACATTTTAATTGGAAAATTAAACCTGTGAACCTGTAACGGTCTCACGCAAACAACTATGCTTCTTTTTTCTTCCCCAGATTAATTTCACTCGTTATCTGCTCACCAAAACGTTTAAATCTGGCATAAAAACCTTTGTTTCTTCAAAAAAATCATCAGAGCCCCCATTTGGAATACACTAAACCGCTTCACACTACTCGCTTTCGTCTCACGTTGATTATCCTCCGATAATGGGGACGTTTACCATATTTTTTTCATTGCCGAATCTGATAGAGTTTGTAAAATAAATGGACCCGTAATTTTCCGTTTTTTGATCCGTCAATTATTTCTCGAGTTATAAGCGGCGAAAAACTGATGTTTTTAACCCTTTCGGAAAAGTGGGCGTGGTGCAACCTCTGACGTATAACGACTTCGTCCAATCACAACTGAGCCAGCGAAGCCTACTTTGCCTTATCTCAAAGGGGGGGGGGGGGGTCACAGTTGACTCTGCCAATAAGAGCGATTGGGACAGCATCTTTGGAGATGACCTTCCGAGAACCACCCTCCACTTCCTTCCCTTCCCAGAAAAGCAGTCAAGGACGGGAGGAAAATGACGTCAATGTTATCACAGCAGCTTTTTCGGTGGGCGTCGCCTTTTGCTTATTTTAATTTTTGATTTATGAGTGAATGGTTGTGGTTAGAAGATTAATTTTTTCACTAAAATTCTTTTTTTTGTTTCCATCTAACGATTTCGTGTACGAAATTGCGATTTCGGTTCCGAGTAAACGCCCCAATTGTTTCTATAACTCCCATCTTCGCTCTACAAACAGCTTTCCGTCTCCCGGCAGCCCGATTCAGCTCAGGATGTAGGAGGGGTGGGAAGGGGAGGAGCGAGGGAGAAGTTTCCCCCCTTGGCGTGCGCTTTCAAACTAGTTGCCGCGCCGTACGTGACGGAGGACTCGAGGATTAATAAATCAACCAAGTGGAGCGGAGAGCGCTGACACTGCTCACGCGGAAAGCGCATTTTTGGCCATTTTTTCAACTGGCGCGGAATAAACGACGCAAACCCCTCTTTGATGCCTGGGCGGGGGCGGAATTAAAGGGCGGAACTTATCCGGATCACGGGAATCATTCTTTGAAGAAGATTACGTGAAATTTCGACTCCCTGAAAACAAAAAAAAATTCAAATATTGCTCCGAAACGCACTCAAAAACGAATTATCATGGATGCTCCAAGATCAAACGAAAGTTAAACGGCATTTTGCAAACTCTATTATTTCACGGAGAAAACTCTAACTATTAACATTAATAGCTACGAACGATTTTTATGAAAAACGCTATAAATTGGAGTATGCAAAGGGGAAAAAATAAGTAAAAAGAAGGAAAAGATCACTTATGAACACCAGGATAAAAATTCATTTCTGCATAAAATACCGACTTTGACGGCATATAAGACGCGCCCTCATTTTAATAGGACAACCGCAAGGAAAAAACTTATAACAGTCCGCAGTTTCAGACGATGGAGATCAACTCTTCACATTAATACGTGGGTAATTTTTTCGTGGCATTGAGCAATTGCGGAAAAAAGTTGCGTCTCATATGCCGTCCAACTCGGTTTATAATATGTCCACTTTTTTCATCTACGAAATTTAGTGATGTATGAACAAACTTGAATTAAACAATGATCATAAAATGAAGGCATCAATGCAATCAAGGTTTTATAATCTGTTTTAAGGCTATTAACAAGAAATAAAGCATTGCAAGAAAATGCCTTATTTGAATAAAACCTGCGCTTGATTTACCTCCTGGGACTAGTGAAAAGATCAGAAATAAAAGCCTTTAGTCCTAAATTAATAAGTAGGTATGTTTATTGCCTCAGATTTACTAATTCATGGCTATGCCAGGTTATAAGCGGTAGCAGAATTTCTTATACCTGAAAGATAGAGGAACTTCGATTAAATGAGGGGCCAATCCAATAAGGATCGCAGCGTACACATCATGTTACTAAAATGACGTGGCTGACGTCATCGACAATGTTAACAGCAAGGGAGCGATGACCTTATTCTATCCTCATCCCTTCCATTCCTATCCTTATACCTTTCCTCCCGGTCTGAAGTGCCTATTAGTGCGGAAACAGACTTGAAAACACCTATGATATTTACAGCTTTAAGCCAGTTTTCAACTCTTGCAAGAGTTTGGCGACGAGTGGATAGTGGAGAAGAAGTTTTCTTTCGACCATACTAAACCGATAAATCAACCTGCGTTGGTACAGGGGGGTGCGGTGACGCAAAAGTGACAAATTACAAAATCAATTATCTTATACAGTCAAAGAACTAAAAAAAGAGAAAACATTTTCAGAAACTTGATTGTGGGTGAGTCCAATGCTCGGTATGTTAAAACCTGGTACACAACGTACGACCCTTGCATGGAGTGCTGAAAGTATCTTCCGAATCTCTAAAATGATACCAAAAATATTTTTGCATTGCACCGTTAAATCTGCTACGCACAACTTCAGTGTTTATGATTATCATTACTGGAGACCGACTTGTAATATAAATGTACACTACGATGTGAAACGACGAAGTGCTCCCCATAATTTCCCCTTTCATGCACAAGAAGACAGGGACAGAGAGGAGTAACTTTATTATCAAGCTAACTTTAATACATGATCAATGTAATACTTGTAAATGAATACAATGAATTTATTGCCAGTTACCACATACGCTTACGGTAGTTTGCAGGGTATTATGTAGATGTAATGCTTTAATTTAGATGCTTAAATTAGAACTAATATTTAATACTAAAGGGGGTATGACAAAACGTCACCATAGCCATCAACTATTTGTTTACCGAGACAACTTTGAACAAGTGACGATTGAATTGCAAAAAATATATATTTAATTGATAGTGCAATAATAAATTCACGTGACTAAATGCAATTAATCGTGAAAACAAATATGTAATTTATATTCTGTGGTAAATTCAGATCACGTAATTCATGCTCTTAAACCAAGAAAAGGTTGACATGACAGCTGAAGAAAATGATTCTTTGAGAAGGAAACCTCTCCCTCGTAATAAATTTTACACATAAAAAAGGATGGATCGACATCGCGTAGAGGGAGACTCCTGCCCGGAGAAAATGGTTATCGATGAAATAAAGCAGAATTTCTCTTTTACATCACCTTCTCATGCATGAGAAATGGGTGCTTAAAATCGTGGGTACTGCGGAAAGTTCCTTCGGAAAAAAATCCACTTCATCTTACCACAAAAAAGAACATTATGCGTGAAATATACGAGACAACCTCGCTGCAACGAAGGCGGCGATAAATTGCCCTCGGGTTGACATCGTGCAAAAACAATTCCAACGAATTTCTTCAAAGGCTAAAGGAACTTGAGAACCCAATAGGCATTTTAACGGCAAAAAATGCTTTCTACCTTATGACAGCCGTTGCTTTATTTTCCCTGGTCTAAGTATTGGAGGTAGTGGTTTGCTTGAGCAGACATAAGGCTGACAATAAAGGGACTAAGGTCACAAGGAGTGGGAAGCATATAAAATTTATCGATTCCTGGAAGTCCATTACGAGACTTAGATTGCGAATCAATTTTACATACCAAATGACACGTTTAACTACCCAAAATAGGTGTAATGTTGTTGACCAGGGAATTTTGCCCTCAATATTTCATTTCCTAGATCAATAAAACATGTGAACCATTAACTCGAGAGCCGTTGGGAGTATGAACGGGTACCTGTCGCCCATTATGAAATTGCGGACAAAAGCGGAGTTCTCTGGAGATAAGTACCGCGTGATGGCTATACCTTTCTTCTTATGCTTTGGCGTGATCACCCAAGAGACCTGGATGACGACAATAAGAGCAATGGAATATGCTTGGAATAATTCGTGTTATTTCCTTTATTCTACTCACGTTGCAGTTCGTAAAATGCAATGGCGTGGTAAGTAGTGCCACCAACACCTTACTGGTTCCAAACTGTCTATTGTTAACTGATATCCTTACTCTATCATTTAAATTAGATGACAGAAAAACAACTAAGAGTCTCCATCGTAAAAAATTGCACATGCAGCCGAAATGTCACATTAAATTGTACGAATTTATTCGAGCATTTATTACACACCATTTCCTCGCACCATCACGGAATTCCCATGGAGGAACGCACCTTGCCAGAATACTCCATAACACTTTATAAGTAAACCACTGCATTATGGGAAAAATATTAATAAAATTTACCAGAGGGACAAAGAAAAATATGTGAAAATCTATATGATGAAAATGCGTCCCAAGCAGAACCAGGCAGGAAATTCAGTAAATTTAGCATTACCTGGGCAGTGAATATAATAGTGTGTTCCTTAATTGGGGATATGAACAAGGCAACAGGGGTTGATAATATTCTCGCGGATATGATTATTTCTGGCAAATATAATATTTCTTTTTTAGTGCGTTAAAATGTACAGCGGTTATTTATCTATTATCTAAATTCAGCTATAATCGGTTAATGTGCACAATACTTCAATCTGATATAAACTTCATGAATACAAAGACATGCAGTCAGCGTGAACGAAACAATTATAAAATTTCAAATGGCTTCGAGAAAATTGATATGGAAAATTTGGCGTAGTGATTAGCAGTATTAAAGTAGGATTTCTTAAGTAGTTTATCAAAATTCTTAAATCCATCTATAAAAATTATCCCTTCTTTATTTTTAATCATTTAACGTGACCCGGGCATGCAACCTGGAGGTAGCTGGCAGGAAATTCGGAGAATGTAGATGCTGAGTATGCTTACATACCATGCAATGAAATACATTTTTTTTAAATCGACTGTGCACATGCAATGGGGGCGTTTACTCGGAATCGAAATCGCAATTTTTTGCAGGAATATGATAGATAGAAACGAAAAAAGAATTTTAGTGAAAAAATTCATCTTCTCACCACAACCATTCACTCATAAATCAAAAATTAAAATAAGCAAAGGTGACGCCCACCGAAAAAGCTGCTGTGATAACATTGACGTCATTTTCCTCCCGCCCTTGACTGCTTTTATGGGAAGGGAAGGGAGTGGAGGGGGATTCTCGGAGGGTCATCTCCACAGATGCTGTCCCAATCGCTCCTATTGGCAGAGTCAGCTGTGTCCCCCCCCCTTTGCGATAAGGCGAAGTAGCTTCGCGGGCTCAGTTGTGATTGGACGAAGTCGAATACGTCAGAGGTTGCACCACGCCCACTTTTCCGAAAGGGTTAAAAACATCAGTTTTTCGCCGCTTATAACTCGAGAAATAATTGACGGATCAAACAACGGAAAAATACGGGTCTTTTTATTTTAAAAACTCTATCATATTCGCCAATAAAAAAATGGTAAACGACCCCATTCACGATCTTCAAGTTAGAATAAGTGATGCGAAACCCTCCCCACCTTGATTGCACGTGGCGCCATTTGTGTCGAGTTCTCGCAACTCCTCAAAGTGGATTGGTGAAGTGGGAGGAAGTGATGAACGGTGCCTAAATATACGTCCTTTGCATCACGGCCCTCAATGCAAGCTCACACCAACTCCTGCTCTCTCTCTCTCCCCTTGGAGGTTGCAAAGGGAGAGCGCAGGACGCAATCGGCGCCTTGCAGACAGCGGTTGGCGCACCAAAGGCCTACTTTTAAGCGGCGCCTTAATCACCAGATGGATCCGTTGCCTCCGCGGCAGTAGTGACGTTATTTTTTCCCATTGCCCCCCTTGCCCGACCCTATTCGCCTTCTTGAAGCAAACCCTGGCGCCTGATTAAAGTTTGCCGGGCACGAACGCACACTGGAAAGTAACCTCAGACTTGTTTTAGCCGGCGTCACGAATAATTTCATTCAGAATAGAATAGAAATTTTCACAAACAAAAAACACCATCTTGATCAGAAGGTTCCAGGTTCGAATCCAGGTCAAGTTGGAATTTTTTTCTCCGAAAAAATTTCCGCTATTGTGCATTTAATGGGGTGACTCCGTTAAGGTAATCGCGGCCCATTCGCAATCCTCGTATTTCCTTCAGAATTAATTTCTCAACTTCGGGATGGACTCGAAAGAAACGAATCAGGATCCGATATTGGCATTCCATATTCCGTTAGCCATCGAAAATACTTTAAATCATCGATGGCTTGAAAAACTCATAAGTGATGGCAACAGATGTGAGGACCAAAGAATGCTTCAGTAAAAAACGAATACTAATATGAAGTCAAGAAATGCACACACCTAAGAAAACGCGTGTTATTTTCAACAACGCGGTCCATTTACTCCTCCATAAATAACCCAACATACACCGTTGGTTGTCACGAGACTTCTTGTTACTTATTCACATACTTTTCATTCTTATACATTTTAAATAAATTACAAAATAATTAATCAGATATGGGCATAGGCAAAAAAATGTATCCAAACAATTAATATTCAAAATACAAAGATAATTAATCATCAAATCACAAAACTACAAAAAGATTCACTACATTACATACACTAACATTTGTGTGGCATGGAAAATGGATGTGTTAACCGCACCCTTGTGGATTAAATTTTTTCACCATCCTCCATACTCCACTAAGGTATATTCTACTAATTCATATTATTTTAGCCTTATATTTGTCTCGTAATTCCGTTTATTTCTAACGATTTTACATCATGCTCTCTTCAATACCCATTACCCATTAATTCAACAGCATGCTCACATTCCATTACCCGCCGTTACACCCTATCAACTTTTAACCCGCCTTCTCATTTACACCAACATGCGGCCCCAGGACTATTTGCCCTCTTCTCCACACATAGTAGCCTCCTCTTTCATCCCCACACCAACATACCTTGTGCCTGCTGAACTTTCATTATATTTTACAAGATCAAATATTTCCAGAGCAAATAATTAAAGGAGTAGGCGGCAGTGCAGGGTAAAGAGGAAACCTGGCATTGGCATTATCCTGCATTCAGCGAAATGAGCCAAGGGGACCACGCCTTAACGTCCTATCAGACGGACGGAGTGCTGACCTCGAATGCTTTCCACAAAGCACTCAAATAGGAGCCAGTTTAGTAATGACAAATAACCTCCACTGCTGGGATAGAAACCCAGACCCTACGGGTCACTTTACTTAGCCACTACACCATTCCGACCCCGTAAACAGACTTCATGTTGCATTCATGATAGAAAACGGGATTATTATGCAAACGACAAGAGATCCCTTTATCACCTAAGTTCCGTAAGAATTACAGTGCGGGAGGAGGAATCGAGGAGTCTTTTCTGCGATCCAGTTAGTTATCCTTATAATGAAAGTAATAAACGGTTTGATTTATTAAAGAATTTTTGTAAATAATCATAAATTTGGCAATTTTTGGAATTTTCTGTAACTCCCCCTGTGACGAATCAATATCAATAATTATTTTTTTCCATTACAAAGAATGAAAGCCAGAGTCCTCCACAGAGGGAGTGGATGATAGTCGAAAAAATAAATATTTCCTTCCAGTCTTGGCTACTTGGAGAGAAAGAGAAATTTACCCAAAAATATTTTTCCAATGCAAGTCAATATGTACATTTACTATGGCACATTAATAAATAATGCGTAGTTACGTTGTGTGTTCCACCATTTCATTCTTCAGACTATACACTCTCACGGCTGATTATTAATATGGGGGTTATAACACCATGCCATTCTCTGCATTGACCTATTAGCCATCCCTTCCATTCCTATCCTTATACCTTTCCTCCCGGTCTGAAGCGCCTATTAGTGCGGAAACAGACTTGAAAACACCCATGATGATTGACCTATTAGGTTTTTTCCATTGAAGGATAGAGCCTCCCTATCCCTTCCATCCCTATCCTTATACCTTTCCTCCCGGTCTGAAGCGCCTATTAGTGCGGAAACAGACTTGAAAACACCCATGATTGACGTATTGAATTTTTTTGTCAACGTATCTATTAACGGGAATGCGCTGTCTTGAATGCACGAAAACTAAGTACACACAATGCTTAAGTGATTATAAGCGGAAACATATATTTCTCATTTCCAGTTTCATCATCCGATTCCAGTGAGGAATCCGAACGATTAATGATTTGATAGTCTTAAAGTAATGGGGAAACTAATAAGTCCAAGGCCTCAATACTAAGGGTGTTTTTCTTTGTGGTAGCTGCCAAACGGTGGAAATGATTGGGTCTGATGTGGCCAACAGCCACTCGAAAACCTCTTCCATAATTATTTCCCGCGAATGCTATCAAGTAAAATTCTCGCGGAACCGTTAGAAGTGCTGACTGCACGCCTCTTGCTCTTCCTTGGACATTAGCCCAATAGGAAATAAGGCATTATCTATTATCTCAATAGTTATTGAATGTGATTGGGCTCCTCACCAGCCATAGATTTCTAACATTCAGCCATCTTGTCTCATTAGTTGCTCTGGATACGAAATGTCCATGAACATATAGCACTTTTCTGCAGTGTTTTTAATACGCTTCAATTTTTTTATTTTCAATAATACAAGATACAACTCACTGAGCCTTCTAGTGCAAGGCAAATTTTAATACCCGCTATCTTTCGCACTATCCCCTGTACCCCCTGCTCACCCTCTCCCAAATTTCCTCCTTCAAGGTTTTCTATTCATTAGCCCGGTCCTTACAATTTTCGGCAACATCACCCACCTTGAACTTCCCACTCTACATGCTTCTAAATATTGGTAAATACTACGCGTATCATCGTTTTACTAAATCATCAAGATTTATCTTTTTTTATAGTACAACTAAGAATGCTTACGCACTTACAGAACTTTAGTGCAAAATGTTAGAGTAATGGGCCAAATGGAAATAATGGGTGCTCCGGATGTCCTTTTTTAGCCATATAACTCGTTTGGGTAGTTTTGGGCAGTAAATTACGTCGATATCCATTAGTTAACATCTTCACCAATAACGGGTTCAAATATCTCGATGCAACACTGAACTGTTTCATTACTTTAAACATGTTTTTAGGTGAAATTCAAAATAATACTTCCACTTGGAACATTAGAAAATTTCAGACAGTTACCATTTTTAAATCAATTTTTGAAATAACGATTCTAAATATTATTACATCCATGAGTTGAATCCAACAAAAAAATGAAATAAGTATAATCTCTACGTTGCAACGTAGAGGTGAAGTGGGCCTTCGGTTTTTATGCTTAAGCCCGTAGCCCTTTAGAATCGTCTTTTCAACCCTGAATGATTTGCAAATGTGTATGCCTACGAACTTGTTAAATGCATTTTACTGAAGATCAATTATTGATCTATCCAATTTACGGTTAGAAAAAATCTAATTAAAAACTCTGTTCTTTTAATTTTGGCTAATTTTTTGGGTTTTCGCCCCACTGTGCGCCGTTCACGCGGCAGGCTTGAAATATCCCACACTCATTCAGTAAGCCAATCTAGAATCGGGCATAAACACAGCGGAAGTAAAAAGAGTAGTAGGAAACAAACGATTTATATAAGTCAAAATGTGGAAAAATGTTAGGAAATCCAATTTAAAAGGCTACATCAAGACATAATAAGCACAGCATTCACAAAAGAGAACGCATGGGATAGCATTCATAAAAGGGATAATAAGGATAATGCAGCGCACAGAATAGATTAGAAGAAATTGAATAGAAGAAGGCGATACTTTATGAAAATGTGACGGAGTGTAAGAAAAATTTAACTTTGTATTTTTTCATTTTTGTTGAGACAATGTCACGGGAGTGTCGAAACCGGTAGGGTTTCTCAATAAAAGCGTGAAAAATACAAAGATAAGTTTTTCTTACACAAGATGGGAAGAATGGAAATGAAGGTAATGAAATGAGAGAGAAAAAAAATTCAATACGTTACGGAAGGAGCAATGTGTTAATTGATTCCGAGGTCTGAACCGTGGGGAGGGAGAGTGAGAATAGGAATGAAATTGGTTGAGACGATACTTTTGAGAATAATAAAGAAAGTACGATGAGCTGGAAGGACATAGTATAATGATGTAAGGTTCGAGAAGAAGGGAAGTTTTAGACCAAGATTAAGGTGAACAGAAGTAATTAGAGACAACTCGATACTTCGATACTAGAGGATATTCTCATGATTCATATTTCCATATAGTTTTCCTATCCGTAGGTTTTCCAAATAGTTTTAGGGAAAACTATGAGGGAATTGAACCATATGCAATAACATCATATATACGAAACTGGAGCCTAACCCTGAAAACTGCTGGACTTGCTGCGCAAGAGGAATATGCATTCAAGCCTAAAACTTATTCCTCACGATGTAAATTCGAGCTACTACTTCACACTTCATGTTCGAATAAGTAAATTTCACTCACAACTGAAATTCAATTTTTTCAGGTAACATGCTAATGCTCTTTGCCGTCAACGAACACGCCAAACATATGCCTTTTAGGCAGCGTAGAAAATAACTAGGAATTTTTTATCACGACAAATTTCCAAACGGCCTGGATGTCTTATGTAATATAAAAATCAGTCTGAACTTGAAAGAAAATAATCATCGTATTCTATTTGAGAAGACGCCGCTAGTAAATGAACTTGTCGATTTCGTGCAATGCCGACGAGTAACCATCCCGAGTAATCTCAAGAAACGTTGCGTTGGAAATGGAGTCGGAAATGTAGGTCATATGGAACAAAAAACTTAAACACGAAGCAAGCAAATTTGAAACCCCCTTCAATTCGATGCTCCTGAAACGCCTACTTGCCTTTGGTGTTCTCTGAGTCTAGAATTGCAAGTCTAGTGATCCTTCTGGAGTTGCGACTTTTTTTTCAAATGCTCAAGTGAGCTAAAATGAACGAAGCTATCCAGTCGCCCTATTCCCTTACTTAAAGTTTTTTTCGTCTAGCATTTTCACCGAGTATGAAGAAGAGCTGGATGCAGCTCTCCTTAATGTAATGAGGAATACGGTAGGACCATCTCACAGTAAACTGCCTCTGTCTGCAATTCTTTTATTGGGCTTACTCTGAGCGCACTTAATCTAACGCAATTTTCTCGCATATAAAATGGATTTTAAAAATCGTTTTCATTGAACAAACTACTAAAAAGTTTATTAATTTCAAGGAATTTAGCGATTTAATAACAGAAAATGTTGCCACACATTAAATCTATTCCGTACGTTAGTAACCCCAACCGGTGTTCCGTCACTTAAATTGAGTTTGATTATACTGGTAAATTCTAGTTTGCGAATTTTAAAAGGTTTAGTAGATTATGGTTCGATAACCTGAAGAGGAATTGCTATCTGAAACTGCAATTATTTAGGTCAACTCAGATAATGTGCTCTCTTGAACTGAGATAAACAAGATTTGTCATAATTAGAAACCTAATTTTAAAAATAATGCTCTTTAATTCTGGCTTTAAAGTGCAAAAAATGACCAAAATTCACAGTTCAGAGACGAGCTGAAAGTTGTGAGACGAGCGTGAAGTTGTGACTAATTTCCAAGAAATAGAATGCAAGGCGAAAATGATTGAGTTTTATTTCTTTTTGGCGATTAGTTACACATGATGAAAGCCACAGGAGTTGAATCTGAGAATGACGTGCTATCATAACATTTTGTGGTAACAGAAATGCGCAGATAGGCAAAACGGATGGATGCAGAGGATCTCGTCAAACAAGGGGAAAAAATATCCACCATAAAGATTCTTTCGGCTCCTTTTACTCACTATCCAACTCGAAAACAAAAAATAAAGACAACTTGAGGGACTGCATCATTAGCATCTATTCTACTTCGTAGATGGAATATGCTCCATCTTTTAACGGAAATACTGTCCTTGGAAATACTGTCCATCTTTTTCCCAAGAATTTATCTCGCAGGAGACCGAAGACTAGAGGAATAGCGTCAATACTGAGGAGTGATAGAAGAAGAATAAGGAGAACGAGAGTAATTCCAATTCCTCAATCGATTCCCTTTCCGGAGTTCTGACCGCAAATTCATTCCACCTGACTGAGAAGCTGACGTAAATGCACCGTTTTATTCTTTATTTTTTAATGACGCTGGAGCTCGTAAAGTGAATTAATGGGTTGAATCTTCGATTATGTTCTTTTCTGCTCCACTTTCTGAAGCATTCACTCAAGAGCGTTCCTTTCCGAACGCTGTCCATGGCCGGGCCTTTAGGGGATATCGTTCCCGCCGCCCCTATTCCAGTGATTCCACAAGTCCCTTTGGAGGCAAAAGGAGGAGAGAAGGGAAGCGCTGGAGAAACTTCGTGCATACATCAAGAGGGCCTCTTCCTCCGTGTTTGCTTTGCGGCTCGACAATGAAGCGAACCGAGTGGGACGGCCCTGATACGGGAAAAAGGGACGTCTCAAACACACACACAAAAGTTTTTCTCCGGCCACTTTGCTCTTCCTCTTCGGGCCCCAAGAAATGTTGTAACACCGACCTCCCCCCCACCCACTACTCTTTCCTTCTCCCATCTGCTGCGCTATGTAAGGCATACTTGAGGCGTCCATCATTTTAAAAACCGGCAGTTTTCACATTTATAACTCAAGGTGGAGCATATGGCAAGAGTTTCTTGAAGATAAATACTTGGCACAGTTTTTCTTTTTTCAAATGTCTCCAAACCCTAATGCTCTTTTTCAAATGCCACGTAAGGGTACGACAAGGGTAATTCGCACATCTATTCCAAAGCAGTTATCATGGTGACAGCTATAAACAAAAGCTCTATTCCACATACGCTCCTCTCTTTGCAGTCACAAATTGTGCTCACGTTGACCGTAATATAGTAACTAAGGTCAGGTAAACAAGAATATCACAATATGATGTGAATTTTATATAGATATTAAAGTACACACGTGACTAATTTAATAAATTTTAACATAATCCAAGCATATAACACGTGACGCAGTTACATTTCACCACATTGAAATTACCTTTCCTTAAATTTACAGCCATCAAAAATCAAATCAAAACGCAAGGTTTGGCAATTTAATCGATTCAAATTCTTTGCGTATTTATCTAGATATAGAGTAAAACTTGAAATATAATTCACTCAAATCCATTCTCATTAAAGAACCTCGTCCGTTGCGAAAGAAAACTTTTGCATACATTTTAGGTAAGTATGCATTTTTATGAATAAACTTGGAAGAATATTTTCGACTTTGCAGCTGAGCCAGGAATAATAAATTTTACCACAGAAAAATTATATTTTCTTTAAATCAGTAGCAGTAGATTTAGTCGTTTTATGGTGTGCCAATGGCTACAATCATTTTGCTCCAACTAAGTCATTGGCTAAGGGACGTATTAGGAATTGGATCTTCACTCAAATTCGAATGAGGAAATGGCAGGAGAGCCATCGCCAGAATGGAAAGATTAGTGTGATTATTAGACGGGTATAACGAGATGGAATTCGCTTGTACAATTTCAACGATTGATAAGTAAAGAATATAAATTATTAAAGTAAAGCATGTGTATACAAGTAAAGAATGTAGGTTATTAAAATATGAACTCAAAACATAGTTGAACAGAAACGAAAAATAATACACACGATTCAAACTGATTATACCTGATGGTCTCTGTGTAATGCCACCACGTTGTGTTTACAGGCAGATAACGGTGACAATTTCAGGCAGGGCCTCCAGAGGTCAGCATTCAACCTCGAAAAAGTTACTAAGCGAACGAAACATCAGTAGTAAGTGATCCCCGAGGAGACAAAGGATTCCCTCAGATATAATAACATGCCAGATACAGCATTTTTCGCAGGTCGTTCACTATTTCTAATATACTGGATTTCTTTTTCTATTCATATTGATGTCAAAAGGTAGGTGAAAATAAAAATTAGGACGGAACTACGCAGAGAGTGCCAAGAAGTGTTCTGGAGTGCGCCCTTTAAATAAAAAGCAATTCAGAGCATCATTGAAGTTTATGCCGACTAGCAATATGGTGTCCTTTAGGACTCATTTCATTAATTAATAAAGTATATGCATATCAGGAAAGATCAGGTGTTGTTCTTCAATTTGAATGAAATAAATTTTCTATCATAAAAAAGTGGCATTGACGCAGATGTGCGTAAGTGCCCTACTCGCAGTGCATACTAAGAGTAATCAGTTGTTATTATTTCAAAGAGGAGACTTTTTTACTTCTATTTTCCCAGATAATGTAAGTTGTTGACTAAGAATATTGCGCTGAGCTGCGATGACTTATTGATAATCAAGAGTTATCAATAAGACATTAGTAACTTTTATTTACCCTAATGTAATTATTTAAAAATGAATCCCAACTTTGAAATTGGACCTGCCCAGACGAAGTTTAAAATTTAATGTAGTGTGCGTTTGTAAAGCACCGGTTAATCCATTGCATCTTCAAAATTCTAATGAGAGTGCATCTTGAGGAGATGCTGGCTTTATGAGGAAGTTAGTAGAGAGAAACGTCTCAAAACTGTATTATGCAGGAGTGCACCGCAAAGAAAAACTTAAATTTTTTTACGTTTCTCGAATTAAATTTGGAGCAACCGCTTCGAGCCTAAGCTGAAGTGGACTATTTTGCAAAGACTCTTCCAGGGAATATTTATCCTCACGCTCTAGAAAAAAAACTTGTCTCCCTGCGTAAGTGGAAATTGTGGCTCTTGGCATTATTTCAGCGGAGGGATTAGTAAAAGGATTTCATTAACGAGAAAAATATTCGTGGCAAAATAATGTGCACCCAAAAAAACGACCATTTGACGTCACGTTTGTAATAATATTTTCCTTGCTCTTCATGAGCAATAAAATATTTTCATCTCTTTCCAAAACTATGGACGCAGAACTTTTCAGAATGATAAGCAAGCTATAAATGTACTTTGGAGAGCAATGTACGACACGAAATCGAGTGAGCAATCACTAATTTATCGTGGCACAGAAGAGGGTCGAAGTGACACAATGAACTATTTTGCTGGTTTTACTCAATTTCAGAATTCTCAATCTCTGCTTAACCCTCAGTTTAGTAAGTTATGGATTGTTTTATAAATTTCTGATAAATACAAGAAATTCGGGTAATCGGAAAAATACGAGAAATAAAGCTGTTAGATTAATTTTTATTCTAACAGTCGAATCAAAAATTTCCAAAGGGGTGTAATCTGTGTTTCAAAAATATTCCATTATTACCAACCATCATTATAGTTGAATGATGTTAGTAAAATTGCGGTACGAAAAAAAGGAGTGCTGTGCTTAAGACTGCTTCGCAAGGAAGATTAAGGAAATCACGTACATAACTGAAAAGTATTTAGGGCTAATATAAGTAACACATGAAGTTTTGTTTGTTGATACTCTTTTTCAAGGAAACAAGGCTAAGCGATGGCAATTATTACTTGTAAGGGAATATACTCTTGGTATATGATTGAAAAACATTCGTTAAATAAACATAAAAGGAGGAATTTCCGTTGCCTTACGCATAAACTTGGTAGAATTTGCTTCCAAGAAAATTACAACAAGTCACGCCTGAGATAAGGAGTTTATCAAGTGCGCCAGTAACACAGTAAAGGCTATCCTCTCTACCTGATGATAACCAGCTCTATCAAATTCCAGGCCGTCTTGTAATAATTTTTGTGCGTTAATGAAGTCACTATTTTCAACAATTCACAAGTATTGCGAGCGGTGTGTGCAAAATTCCTTTCATTGCAGGTCCATAGACACTGCATTGAATCCCAAGGAAGAGGAGCAAACGGAACTTGATTTTTAAAAAGATCTTTTCCCGAGAGAAGCATCGTGAATTGAGATGACCACTCGTTTAGCTCGGCGGGACGCTGAAACGGACGCGGCTCTCTCTCGGATATAAAATGAACGCGGTGGCTGGTCCGGTGAGGGACAAGCAGCGGCCGCCGGCCCCTCGACCCAGTTTCCAAATCCAGTCTCCGGAAGGAAGGGATGGTATGAACCGCGTGGAACAAAAGGCGTGCGGGGACACGCCACCGCGAGACCGCGCCAGAAATACCGCGACGGCGAAATCCTATCGCCCGACACGCAACCCCACAATGAAGGATCTCACCGAAAGCGACCTCTGAGAAGGGCGGAATATTTTTTAAAAAATTACGAATTAAAAAAAATATACTCTTTCACACTCTCACTCATACGCTGGACTTAAAAAAAGTGAAGTGGCAGGAACAGCACCCTTGATATCAAGGAAAAAAAAACTCTTTCATTCCCTGGATACCTATCGAGGATAAGATTAAATCTGTCCCACTCTCTCTTCAAAGGAGATTAATTGCAACGTGCACCTTATTTGGCAAAGGTTGATTACCTTTTTCATTACTCAAGCCACGTAAATTGGTTTGAGATTTAAAATATCTAAAAGTAGACTGCAAATTCACAATTTCACTCTCTATAACCATTCATATTGAAACGAAATGAGAACTGACGCTTCTTCAAGCAAAAGATGATGAGTAATGAGATTTGATCCGTTCAAAGTATATTCTGCCAACAACGCCAACGGTGAAAATGGAGATATGGCGTAAAACTGTAAAACAACGAAACCAGAAAGATGGATATGGATGTGCTCCCTGTGGTGCTGCCCTGTGGTGTGGATGTACTCCCTGTGTCCCAACTAAAATCAAATAAAAAGCTTTCATAAGGAAATCACGAATGGATTATGAGAATAGGCAATTTATTGCCTCCAAGATTACTGTAACAGAGCTAAAGGACTGACTGGTTTGAACAACGGATATTTACCTTTTTAAAATTTAACCGGATTGGCTAGTTGTTTGGCAGACATAGTTATTGCACAATGCTCTTACATAATTTGAGCCAGGAGTCAGTCTGTATCTTGCCTACGATAAGCGTGTCGCCGAAGACCGGAACTAAGCGGTTTGCGCCGAAACCACGGTATTTGCTTCATAGGCACCATGCTGGCAAAATTGAGGTTAATAATATGGGCATCATAAGAAAGACGGATAACGCAAAACAGGTATTTGCCAACAGGAAGGAAATGTGGCCAAAACCTTGAGAATCGATGCCGAAATGAGGTTAGTATGCAGTCGTTATGAAAGAGTTTAATTGCTTTGGCACTCTAATCTTAAGGAAAAATGAATGAAAAATATTTTGGAGGACTCTGAACTCTAGATTATTAGGAGAATGGTGAAAGAATACTCCCGGAGGAGGATTAATAGCGAAGTGAGAGAGGCGTATGCGAATTTAACTAGAAACCAGGGTCAACTGAATGATGAACGTTGAATGGAAGAGTGGAAAAGATTTAGATCTAGGCACTTTAGATGAAGTGAACTGACGCATGCTAATCTGAGGAGAGAATCAGAGCACGAAAAATGACCTGCAAAACATTAAACCCATTGAATCCCTTTAAAGCATTAGCTATCCGTTGAGGAATCACTGATAATAATGATATTAAGGTTATACACGTTTATAGAGAAAACACATGGACCGTTTTCAATCGTACTGTGACAATGCAATGGCAGAGATACAGGCGGGGAACATTGAGCCAGACCATCTGGTTTAAGAAACCATTGGATATGCATGTAAGCAATGCAATGGTAATTATAAGGAAACGGTATGAGTCTTACAGCATGCATAATGTAATCCCCTACTACAATGCGCGTCAAAGAAAGAATAGTCAATTTCAGGGATGTTATACACAGCAATGGAAATAGAAGCCCTGAAAAATATTTCGCACACCCTCGTAGCTATAGCAGACACGTGGGGCTCCAGGTTCAAATACTTCGAGACAGAGTTTCAATACTTAGCTTTAGCCAAAGTTTTCCAAGGAAGAGGAAAGGAAGGGAAACTGGGAAGGCGTAGTGAAAGATCGAGGGAAGATGATGGATCTAAGAAAATCGCTGTCAGAAGCAGACGGAGGAGGAAAACGCGATACTCAAGGATTTGAGGGAGGAAGAGATATCGGCGAACATTTCGGAGTGAAATCACTCGTGAAAATGCAGAGGACCGTAGAAACGCTGAGGCCAGAGAGCGATTCGCCAACGGATTCCGCAGATGCCGTCTTACCGCCCCCTTACCCTGATAATGGGGTGGGGTGGAAGAGATGGACCGATATCGAGCCAAGAGTTGCGCATATATCTCCAATAATATTTTGCATCATTAAAGAGAAAGAGTAGGCCGTTATTAACATTTAGTGAGATGTTTCAATTCTAGGGTGCGTGAAATTAAGCAGCAAAAGGATCCACCTGAAACAATTGCGGATCTTAGGGAGGCTCAATCGAGTTATGAAGGAAATGCCATTTTTGTGAAAGTATCAGGAATATCATTTTTTGGTCCTTCTATCGATTGAGAATAAAATAATGAGGCCTTTCCATATATATTTGAAGAACATCGACGCTGAATATCAATAATTTTATGCGTAGTTATACGATAGATCATGACAGCAGTAAAATTTGCAGATTAATAATGTAAATATAAATGTCGTTTTGACGAAAAACTAATAGAAAGGCACAATTTTATGAAGAATTTAGCATTTTAAAATAGCGTTACCAAACTTGTTTAATTGATATCAATATATGTTTGCTAAGAAAAAGTAGAAAACCCTTAGTTATATGAAAGTGGTGCTACAGTATGTTGTTAACATTGGCCACGGAACTTGTGGTGAACCTTTATGATCTTCTCCACGGGTCTCCTCGGAGACCCGTGTAGAAGATCATAACAAGGCTGGTGCTGTGAATGTGTGGACTGCTGATACCATTGGTACTCTCTTTGGTATCAAGTTTTCCTTTGCTTGAGTAATGATCATAATGGTCAAGGGTCTTACTGGGTTACCATTGCCTTTGCAAAAATCCCTGGTAATGTTACTATGGAAGTTGGTGGTTTAGAAAGTTTTCCACCTTCTGATGGGTTGTGCTTTAAAACTCTTCAAATGAATAATTATCAGTCATATGCTAAGGAACATTGTACTACTGTGTCTTCATACATCAGCCATGTTCCGAATTCAAAATGGTTTAAAAGAGCTTGTAAAAAATAGAATGCAACTACGACGTGCAGTATAATAGCATACTCATAAAATTATTATGTATGCGTTATCACACTGTAGATGAATTCTCATATTAAAGATTTTATGGATCGACTTTTATACAATAAATAACAGGTCTTTACGGGATTTTGATTGAAGAAGATGTCAAAGGCAAAGAAAGAAGCGAAGAAGACATACTTAGTGCTGCTGCAGTGATGCAACGAGCATAAATTTCGGAATAATATATTCATTATTTCAATAAAGCTATATGAATAATAATTTTCACGATAGATTATGAAATAAAAAAATGTTTACGCACAAGGTTTTATGAAGTGTAATGCCTAGAGAGATACCCAGGTTAAAGGAACTTAGGTAAAATTTTAATACAGTATGATTAATTTTAACATATAGGTTTTCCTAAAATTATCAACCATTAATTGTTCTAATTTGTATTGTTCTCTTTCAATATATCCAACTCCACTCTACCGGAACATACACAACCCATAATTCTCTACATTACGAAAACTAGACTGCGTCAATCTCAGCAGTACTCGGAGGACCTTGTGATGATGAACTTAGTGCTTAATCCCGACTTGATGTGGTGCTACGTCTTGTGTCCAATTTACTGGTGAACCAATATCATTTGACACTTATTTGCCTCTGAATTCTTTCATCCCATGGATTAATTCATCCCTGCATCACTCTTCACCTTCACTCACACCTACAACATTCACTTCCTCTCCAGTTTCACTGCACCACATCACTTTCCTTCCATCACCAGATATTAGTCCTCAATTATCGATGCATTCCCAGGATTATATATTAGTTTATACGTAGTGCATGTTTGGTAAGAAATCACCCCCTGCAACATACCTTTTTGGTGGCTTGCAGGGTATTATTGAGATGTAGATGATTAAGACCTCTATTGTTGGTTTCATATGCAAGGATGGAAGTCAGCCTCAAACTAAGCCCCATGCACTTTTTGGTTTCAGGCGTTATTTTGTAGAATCGGTTCCTTATATTGTAAGTAATACATCATCATTTCACACAGAATCCTTATTGACCACCTAGGCATGAAAGACAAAACGTCAACACCAGACGATGACGTTGTATTGTCGAAACCTAGGTCGTAAATAATAATCCCGTGTGAAAGTACAGAGAATTTATTTCTATATGAAGGGCCCCAAGTATTTGATGGATAATGCTGATGAAAGTCCATAAGTAAAGTGAGTAATAAGCCTTTACCTCTACAGTTTTTACCATATATATTTAAATAGAACAATAAAAATAAGGACAATTAAATGATTGATAATACGGTTAAAATATATATATATTTTTTCATAATAATTATATATGATGTAATTTATTAAATATTTGTCAGAGCTACCGTTACTATACTATAGATATCTATCAAAGCATACCATTACTTAAATAAAACTTTTAGCGTACAATTTATTTTCCTTTTCGTAATCTATCATGGAAAAGGTGGGCCGCTGAAATCTTCCACACTAAACTACAGGTGACGAGAATTCTGAAATTTTCGTCAAATATTTCTAAGTCTACGTCAAATTATTTTTGTATTTTGCATGTAACCTAATTTACAGAAGCACTATCGATAACTTTATACACCCCTCCTAGAGAATGTTCTGTGGTCTATTATTTTTATAAAAATTGCCCCAGGGTTCCCTCAGACCAGTATTCTGCCAGAAATAAGGAAAAAAATATATCTTCCAAATATTTATGGAGGAAGGAAGTCGAAAATCCGCAACCTATTTCATAAGCAGCTGTCGCAATAGACATGTTTCCATTTTTACAGTAGCATGTTCCAGTTCATGTTTGGCGATAATAAACCCCTGCCATGCACCATAGAAATACCTTTTAGGGTAATTTCTCTGTAGCTGCAGATGACAATGCCTTCCATTTTCAGCATACTTTATTATCGTGTTTGAATACTCGATTCTACAGTGCATTTCGCCATTTACGCACTTCACGGCAAACTCCTCCACATTCCTTTTTCTGCAAGTAAGTCCAGGATATTACAGCGTGAGGCGGGGATGACGGCGGTGCATCCAATCAGCTGACCCCGTTCCCACGGGCCCCAAACACATTTGCCGCGCCCGCTGCCGGAGCACATGGCCCGCACCCACGGCCTGCACCCGTTAGGCGACACTTTAGCGGCGCCGCGATGCATGGGCGAGGAGGGTGGGGGTGGGTGTGTGGGTGTGGAAGTGCGGCGGCAGATCGATTCGTTCTGCGTGCCCCCTGTCGCCATACATAGGTGGTGCTTCCCGGTGGGGCCCCCCACCCTCCAACCCCTAAGCACAAATGCATACCTCTCTCCCTCTCCCATCCACCACCAGAAGGGTATTTCATCCCTCCCTTGCATTTTTTTTCGTCCCAGACTCTCATAAAATTCGCATCACCTCCATTCCCTGCGGGATCTGCGCCAGTCGCCATCGACCGGTCGGTGGTTTGTCCACGGGGTCCAAAAATACTTCCGGTGATCCATGTACTCATTCACTTGGTGAACACTCGACTCCTTGTGGTTAGGAAAAGCACGTCCGAAAATTTACGAAAATCTGTACGACATATATACATTTAAGAACAAAATCACTCAGCCTTCATCCCTTACACTAGTTTGATAGAGGAAACTTGCTCCTAACTGGGACTTGTAACATAGACGCGTCATAAAAACATAAATCACATATTCCCTTAATGCAGCCTCGGGCCATGAATGCCTCTCATCGTGAATTATATAAAAAAACGGAGAAAAAAACCCTTTGCTCCTGACTGAATCAGTATGTAATTCGTGGTGATGAAGAACGACAATTAACCATTTGAATACTCTAAAACATAACTTTGAAACAGAACAGTTGCAACAGAACTTACCCGTTGAAAATTATTAGCCAAATGATAATGTGACAAGTTGTGGAACCAAAACGGTAAGATTTATTAGCGTAGAGCGTTAAAGCAGTAAATTGGTTTCTTCACTCCTCATGCGCGAAAAATGTCTAAAAAGAATTACTGCTACTATTTTCATTATGCTATTAGAACTTAAGTGCCATATTGTTTAGTTTTTAGGTACAAATAGGAAACCTCATTACCGAATAGAGTCAAAATGTCAAGTTCAATGAAGACAACCTAAGTGAACCATTTTCAATCAGCTCAAGACACTTGTTCTAGGGATTTTGAAAAGAGCATTTATTGAAAGCTTACTTATAATTTGACCAAAAACTAGGTCAAAAGTCATGTATCAGTTCTAACATCTTCGATGAGAATGCATCTTAGTGAATGGAGGCGTCTTCAGCCACAAAAGGGCGTCTTTTGCTGCGTAGAATTCTTCCATTCATATTACCTATCCCTGGGATCTATTCTCTTGTTGAATTTCAATGCGTTTTGTATCATTTTAGTGTTACAGTTATTGATTTTCATTAGTTCAGTGCCGCAGACTTGTGCTCATATGGCAAAAGTTTAAACAGACAGTACTCTGTGACCGAGGCACGGATTATTCCAATTCACATCAATTCTCATGGGAAAAATAAATCAGGCTTATAAACAACATTCATGACTTCAATTTGTTTGAAGTTTATCCACACCCTCACAAACATTTGATAAAGAATGAATTGGAGACCGAAACTTCATGGAAAAGAACAGTTAGCTTAGGGAGACGAACTAGCCCTATCAAATAAACAAATACATTTACTTCCATTGATTAAGTGGGCTTTGCTCCGAATCATTCCGCTGTGCTCATTGAATCAACTCAGGTATATTATTTTTTTATCATTCTAAAGTTGCTGAAAGAACCTATAATTAATAATATTTCTATCGCCTGTCCATTAAGGTTGCAATCTGCGGGGAGGCAGGTAATTGGCCGAAATTAAGAGTTAATTTCGAAAATAGCTAACCCGAAAGGGTAAGCCAGGGTAACATAAGGGTAGAAATACAGGCAAATGATTTTAACGAAATTCTTCAGAGAGTCTTGCTTACGAAGGAACACGAAACATCATTTTACCCAATGCAAAAATTCCTGTTTTGTCATATCATTTCTATCGGGTTAAATTGTAGCCACCGATAAAGCGTCTGGCACGGAGTGGTAGGTTAGCATCCGTGAGGATGACCTTCAACCTTCTCAAAGATCTGACACCAACACTTAATGTTGACATTGATGGTGATATTTTGCCGTATTTTAAGATGACTACTATTCGGCCATCAAAATATTACCCCCTATTATAAAATCCGTCCAAGATTATCATGTGTACTTAATTTGAAGTATACCCGAGTGCGTTAAAAATCGTATGAGAACAATGATCGTATTAATTCCATTTGAAACTTCAAAGAAGAATGGTATCCCTCCTAAACATGGTGATTTCATTTTGCTCATAAATTTATTTAATTCCACTACAATAGGGTAGATTATGGCCCTAAGTACTCGTATTTTGGATGCTGTAAATTAAGCAGTAATACTTAAAATAATGAAATAATTAATCACTCGTTGATCCCCCATGATAATATTTTGAGTTCTGATTTACCCATTGGTTTTCATTTATCGTGGACTATTATAAAAGAGTTAAAAAGTCAAACACGCTCGGCATAATCAACCAGCTAGCTCACTTTCTGTGGAGCGAGAAAACTCTTTTCCGATTCCGAGTAGAGCGGCGCTCAAACATCATTCTTCTCTCCCTTCACCTCCTCTTCCTTCCAGCCAGTCTCACCTCCTCCCACCCCCCTTCTCATTTCAAGCGCAAATATTCCGCGCCACTTTGTTGGAGTGAATAAGTCAACAAATGAAGATAAACTTACGAGGCAAAAGGATTGGCCCCAGCACTTAGCGCCCCCTTTTATGTTTGTCAGGATTTCAAGAGATTTGAATCCGAGTATTCGAGCGTTTTGTGAACCCGTCATCCGAAAGACGAATCTCCTTTCCCGCGAAAGGAAAACTGGATTCAGTTTCCGAGGAAAAACATAAGGTTTCAAGCGTCTGCATGAAATTCAGGAGAACAGGAAAGCAAAAAGACACCCAAGCAGAACATTTCGCTCATTATGCAGTGTTATTGTTGGCAAAATTTATGTGAATAGGCATAAAATAAATTTATAATAATAATTTTTAGACCATTCGGTTATTTAAATTGTATTAAGACGAATACTAGGTAGCCGTTCAGGGATAAACTGTTAAGAAATCTCCAACAAAACCTAAAATATATTAGAATATACTACTTCTTGCTTCACGCAATTGGGTGGCTTAAGGATTGGCCCCATATTAGGGACTATGTAGTGTGTACATGCAACATGAATTTTCCATGAGTCTCTATGTCCCTCTTCTATGGAGTATTCACAACCAATTCTCATGCAGTTATCATCAAGGACTACTCTGTGGTGTTTGAAGAAAACTGCAAACATCTTCCGAACCATACATTACAACATTAATGAATTGATTGATCCATTTATTCTAGTCCTTGTATTTATTGCTGAAATAAAGGTTACTTCAGGGTCCTAATCTCTCAGGCTACGGATCTCTGAACGCAGCTACTATTTAAGCGTTGAGTAACTGATGAGCTTGCAATTTTTCTAAAGTAATGATGAGTGATATTTGATCAATTGTATTGACCAGCAAGCAAAAGCATGTCTTAATCTTTCACAGTAAGCCAATCTGACCACGAAAGACTGACCATTCTCAGGGTTGAAGTAAGCACAAAATCATTCTTTATAATTTTGGTGCCTACCCCCTTTCTGCAGAATTGCAAAACATTAGTCTTCACCAGTTTATAATTTAAATTGCCTCTAGGCTATTTTCAAAGAGCACCCACTTAAATTAAAAAAAACAGCAATATTAGCCGGAAATATTCTATTTAACACAAAATTACTTCATTAAATATTGAGTGAAATAATTGATAAATGCCTAAAAGGCTACTACATAGGATTCCGCGCTTTTTAACGATAAGTTTCTATTATTTACTCCTGAAATAATTTATGAGGCAACATCATATCTAAAGTGCAGTAAGTTACTTAAACTCATTTAATTAAGTTGAATATGATTACACGTAAAATTAAGTAATGCTTTACGCAATTTTGATCGACTTGATAGAGTCATAAATAATAAAGCTATAAAATTAGTTTTCCGTCCATTTCCTTGCTTTGGCCATTCAGGAGTCTGGCACGGAGATAGAACAATGGTGCTCACCGTCTGAATAACTAATTCGTGGCTGTGGAGGAATAGGGTGAAAAAAGGAGCCCATGAAACGTCGTATCTCGGCTTCGCTTGTCCCCTAGTGAAGAGAGCGATAAATTAGACCGCAAAAATAAGTCTCGAGGGTATAATTCTTGACGCGCTGACTGGGGCCCAGCTGATGCCGAACGAGCAGATTCCTCCAGCCAGGCTGATGTCCACGAATCCTTTCGACACGTAACACTCGGAAACAGTTCAAGAGAGAATAACACACGGAGGAAAAAGGGGAGAAGAAACGGAAGAAGATAAATGCAGCGAGAGACATAGATTAATATCAGGGAGTAACTGCATTCTGTATCAAAGCAGGGGAAAGTTCTCCCAGTTGAATTCACGAGAGAATCACTTAAAAATGGAGGCTAACCCAGCCTGGTAGTAACACCGTACTTTTTTGTTCTTTTTAATTGAATTGAAAACTCGTATGCGGAATAAGTATTAGAGAGGGCAAATGAAGACGTAGCTTACTAAAATTAAGGAGTGTAGGCTGTGTAAATCTAGATTAATCGTTTAAGGCTTGACTTTGTGGAACCACGAGATTGGAAAAGAAAACTCGCTTTGCACGTGTGTGTGGAATGTACAAAGCGATGTTTTTTTTCCAATTAAACCTAGATTCAGATAACTTTGAATTATATTCTTCATAACAGAGCCAATATAATATTTCTACTTATTATACCTATCGTTTTGTTGATAATATTAAACAACATTACAAATATCATTGTTTCTCTCTATTCTCCATTGCGCAGTTATCTATTAGTGGGTGAATAGCAATTACTGTCTCCGACGAATTTCACTTCCACCGGAAAAGACTTAACCACGCAGCCACATTTAAACCTACTGGCATCAAAAGTTCCACTGAAGAGAGTTTTCAAATAGCTTTAACCCCTTGCTAGTTTAAGCAGACCACAGATGTTCTGCTGAGTCTTGAGTAAGAAAGAGAAAGATACAAGAATTCTTTCCCCCTTCCATGAGGGCGATACTGAATGATTTACAAGCGGAACTGGTGAGCAATCCACTGTGTTATTCCATCACTGTGCGAGCGGGCTGAGACCCGAATATTGACGCCGGACTGCCTGCGAGCCACAAGTGTCAGCCGCGACTCCAGATTCGAAGCAGCAGCAGCGCTGACGCGGCGAGGACGAGACACGGGCCTAAAAGGGGCGAGCGGCGGAGATGAAATCATTCGGATGGAAATGGAGAGACGCCCCGGAGTCAAGTGGCTGTCGGCAATGCATGTTTTATGAAACCTTTCTAGCACGCCAGAGTCGAGAGGATGTTTCCAAGTTACGAAAATCGGCACCGAGACACCACACCACACGGAGACAACCACGGAATTTCAATTTTTATTTCGTTTTTTATATTTTCTCAAAGACTTATCCAAAAAAAAACAGGTAAGAAAGTGGATGCTCGAATGAATGACGAATAAATAAACTTATTTATTCGTCATAACAAAAAAAACACATTTGCTATTATAACACATATGCAGATGCTTATATAATTTGCTATTATATAAGCATCTGCATCTGCGTAATACATGATGATAACGATTTTTTACTAATGTTAACGAAGCATTCCAACCTTGCAAGCGTAAATGGAATAATAACTATTGCAAGACAACAAATGCATAACCGAATAATAATAAATATATTACAACGTACATACTGATTGCAAGAGGATGCATGGCTAACATGGCTCCATCATTGAGTTGCATCACGTTCCTTAAGGCCGCTTTACACGATACAATTTTTTGCACAATTTCTTGTACAAACTCTTGTATAGACTGAACAAAATTGTATGTTTGTCTGAATGGAATTAGAACACGTTCTATTTCCCGTTCAGTCATTCAGACAATCGCACAAGTTTTCGTACAATTTGCCGCTTTACACGGTACAATTTCCTCATGCAAGAGTTTGTACAAGAAATTGTACGAAAAATTGTATCGTGTAAAGCGGCCTTTAGTACATGTAGGTAGATGATGTTAATAGGTATAGTGCTTAATTTAGAATGATTCACCCCTTTCGGCACACCTTAGAGGTGGTAATCTGGGTAATCTGTGGATGTAGATGCAGTTTTTTTTCTACTAAGTACCTACTAGACAAATGATTGCCTAGATTCTCGTTGAAGGAGAAGAACTGTGACCATTGCCAATAATTACTTAAACATTGAAGTGATGTAGTTTTTTGGGGATTTCTCCGCGGATACGTGGTTGTCTACCAACGCTTCCCCTCCGCTGCTGGAGGCCTCTTCAGGGTAATGGTGTCTCAGCGAATCTCGCGTGTATTTATATGGGTTAGGGTAGGTGGGGTGAAGGGTGGGAGGGGGTGGGGTTATTATTCTCGAACATTCCGGATTTGAATACAGGGAGCCATGAATTACTTATTCTCTACCCTTGGTCCCTGTTAAAATTGTTCTTGTTTTTCTGAATCTCTATCCCCTCTCGAATGACGCGAGTTCGGAAATATTTATCTCTGGATAAGACCTTCACACCGGGGATATCTATCGAGTGCCCATTAGCGACTGCTAAGTGTTGAGAGTTCTGGAGTCTAATGGCAGCGAGATACTCCTTACACCTGGTTTTGATGGTGCGGCCTGTCTCACCAATATATACTTTATGGCAAGTTTGGCATTTAATTTCGTAGAACCCCTCTGTTTCCAATTCTTCGCGTCCTTTAACACCGCATATAATATTACGGAGTTGGCTTTTGGGCTTGAATAGAGTTTTTATATTGCATTTGGCCAAAAATCCTGCAATCCTGTCCAGTCAACCCTCGGATGTTTTGCAGGAAAGCCTTTTTCCCTGGTTCGATTTCTTCCAGCGGCTACTTCGTGGTTCTTTCCCCTGATGGTCCTGTCGATATCACTCTTTCTAATTTAAAGTACTTAAAGTAAAATTTAAGTACTTAAACGTTACTCTCTCTAAATGATCCAAACCTTTGGAAAATATTTAAATTTTTAATCACTGAGTCATTGAATTTGGCATCATCGCACATGACTGAGGATCTTATGCGACTCCTCGTACTAAAGGGTGAAAATGAAGGATGTGTACCTACTCATATAGCTTTTGTAGCTCAATATGTATTTTTTAAATCGTAAACTAATTTGGAGAAGGCAATCCTAATGAATTACTGGACATTGATAGTAAGCCAGTATTGGGAAGTCAGTATTGGGAAATTACATTCTCATTTTAAGTTAGCAAATTCGGATTTTCCAGCACTTTTATAAGTCACCATATTATTTTATTTTTTGAACATTCATTAGAATTTAATATTTTTCGGAAACCAGACCATGATGAAATTGCCTCTTCAAAGCATTACAAAGGAGTCCATCTTTTTACTATTCAATTAAAACCAAGTTATTTGCTTCTAGAGTACCTACTGGCAAATTGATTTAGTCTTATATTCGGTGGGAATTGAAAATAATTGGATTTTTCGATGCATCAAGGATACGATAGCCTCATTTTTAGAATGAATATCGTATCCTTAATGTCGGTAAGGAAAACCTAAAGTCGACCCAAAATACTTTACTCACCGGATTTGACTCAAAATCAGGAAAAAGTACAGAAAATAAGACTGCATCACTGCATGTCAAAGAAAAAAGATGAATAATATAGAACTTGAAAGCACAGCCGGTGTAATTTTTCACAATTTTTACGTGACCAGTTTCAACGCACAGGCATTATCTTCAGATACAAAGTAAAGAAAAATCTATGGTTACATACTCTTGTCGGTAAGGAAAGGCGAGGGGAGGAGAGAGATCATCTATTAACTTCAGATGGAAAATATATGTGTATTCTTAGCCTACCCGCTACGTTTATGAAAAGTAAGCTCACCGATTAGCATAAACTCCCCTACATCACTTAATTAGCCAGGCTTGTGGTACAAAATATAATTGGTGAACATTCTGAGTGCTTCGTATTAATAAACATTATAAAAAAATAGGTGGTACCGAAAATGTGGCTCCTTAGAAAATAGAGTACTGTTAGAAAATAAGTCCATGTTTCACTCTCTGAAAAAATCAATTAGTGAAGTCATATTATATTCCATTGAGTCAGCCCTACTTCAGAATAAAGATGATGACACACTAAAAATCAAGCTGAAGGGCATGAAGAAAAATTTTACCAATAAGTACGTTATTATTATACCCATTTGAAAATTACTCGTAATTGATGAAAAAATAAGTGATCTATCCAAGTACTACAATCCAATCAAGACCAGTAGCTCACACATATATTACCAGACCGTAGATCATATTAGGTCTAAAATAAATTATCTTTTATTTAAGAAGTCATTCCTCAACCCTTCTGTAACAATTCTCAACGCAGGGTATGGACATAAAAGGCAGTACACCGAAATAGGAACTATCGATCTAAACGAAAAAATTCACGATGCAAGATTTCAAAACTCTACGATTGAGTAACAGATTACTCCTCGGCTATATTTATGCGTACCTTAACAAATGTAATTTCATCTGTACAAGAAAATCAACAAATATAATATGAATAATGACTCTAACATTGATCGGTTCAACGATTAAAAAACATCGACAGCATGTTTCAAAGAAATCAATGCTGATTATAGTTAAAACTTTTTCGAACTCCTCCCTCGTTCCTTTTTTGGGGAGATGTGCTATGCATTCTTCAACTCTTTCCACGACCCTCACTTCACCAACTATTTCACAAGCTTAGCATGCTTTGCACAACCTGACAACGTAACTTGAATGTAGTGGCTTGTGAAACGAAAAAATAGAGGTAAAAATACGAAGTAACAATTTCAACAGGCACTTGAAAAACGTTCTCAACGAGTGCAGCCCAAAATTATTTAGCCAGAGAAAACACTAGCGACTCTGGGGGAGAGGGACCAATCTCCATCAAGAGTCGCCATTGATGCGTGCAGTAAAAGACACTAGCAGCAAGGTGAAATCATTCAATTGTCCCGGGGAGAAATGCCGCAATTGTTTAAGAGGAAGATTGGAGAACATGCACTTGAGTGGCGCGGAAGAGGAAAGAGATCCTACTTGAAGCGAGAAAAAGGGCCCAAGGAGGCAGAAACGGGCAGGAAAGGGGATGAAGTAAGGGAGGTGGACGACGCAAGAGAGGGCGACGGAAGAATGGAGACGGATTTGGAGGATTCGTGCTTGACGCGTGGGATAATGGAGGACCCGAAGAGACCCAGCTGGACCTCTCCCATGAGGAGAGCTCTTTGGAAGAGCGCTGTGGGGCCAGACACCTGCGAACCTCGTCACGTGAGAAGCACCCATGAAAAAACTGCGCTTAAAAGCCCCAAGTACAGGTAGTGGTGCGATGGTACTGAGGACAAGACACCAGAAATAACTTTCGAATTTTTCCATCCATTCTAATACATAGCAAAGCCCCAGAGAGTGCCATTACTTGGCAAATAGCGATTTAATTGTTACTGATAATAATATGAAAAAAATGACGGCAATATTCCCAAAATCAAGAAGAAGAAGAACAGATTCCTAAAAGAAGCACGTTAACCCCTCCAATGTTGCAGTTATGAATTTATATTTACAATTTAATAAAAAAGTAAGGATTTATTTCTTCCCCAAGGGTCACATCAACTGTTGAGGTACAGACTGATGACTAGCCAGACTCTGGAGTGATCTTAATTTAAAAAAATATGTCGATTAAAGCGTACATTTTTGTGAGGGAAGGTTTACCAGCTATCGGTCTCGCAGCGTAACCAGTCTGGTTATACACCCTTTCTTTGCAGGACATCATGTAAATCATAGCAGAAATCACAGTGCAGCGTATGCACACCCCGACTATAACTATTACTGAACTATACTAACTTATGAGAAACTGCAGAAGAATACAGAGCCAACAAAACGCAGCCCATTTTTTATATCCCGAAAGCATCAGCTATACAATAATCAAGACACAGTGCCTTGGTAACTAAAAATATAAGCGGAATGATGTGGGTACAGGGCCCATGAAGACTATCTGCGGTGGCATAAAAAAAGAGCTGGGGAATATGAGTGGATAGTAATAAAATTTGAACCTGATATTTCGGAAGGAAGAATTAGGTTTTAAGATACTACAACTGCTAACGTTATACCATATCGACTAACAACAGGTTAGAAATAAGGAGTTTCAAGGTTCGAACACTCTGTTCGAGTGGATGAGGATCGAGTAACCTAGAGTGTCCATGAGACAAGGCTGAATTGTGTCTGCAGCTTGTGAAAATCAAGAAATATTAGGCGATAGTGAGTCACTACACTAGGATATAAGGACTGCGAAAGAATCATGGAGTGGAATGTTATGTGAAAGAAGCTCTTAGAGGAAGATTATGAAGGAGATATTTTATACGTCAGAATGCCACGGTGACTGCATTAATATCTCTCTGTATGTAATAAAGTAGTTTTGATAGGGATTATTAGATGAATCACTCCTATATGGAAATAAAAAATAACTGTGAAAGGTGTCAATTCTGCTTTGGATAGATATTGTAAAGATAAGTTATTCCAAAAATTTCTTTCAAATTTAGGATCCCAAACAGCAACTTTAAAAAAAACACAAGGTAGTATGAATTTGAATAATGCTCAAAAATATTTTTGGATGCCCCATTACATTCATACGATAGTGATATCCAAATCGTAATAACCTATATAGAAATAGAGACTTGAATGATGTGCTAAATCCAAGTGAGCTGTAAGAAATAAACTCTCACTCGGCAAAAACGTCCCGGAGAAAATAAAGAAGAAAAACACAGAGTAATCCTAACTGACGCCGCTTTAACATTATCTCTTTTTGCCTGAAAACGAAAAGTAATGATATATGATACTAGCATATATGACCATATTTTACCAAGGAGGTGTGAAACTGATTCGTGTGCAAGTACAAATATTTAGGTAAGAACATTCTTACTTTCACACAGGTATAACTTTCACTATTCCATTTCCAACGAAATGCGGACGAGCACTGCTTCAAGGAAAAAAGAGAAACAGGAAGAAGAGAGAAAATAAGTTTTCTTAAAACTGAAGCGTTCGCTCGCACCAATTTCCTGTCTCGAAATATATTCTCACTGATTCTCGAAACGAGTTCGGCTAATTGATGAAATACAGAATCATCGGTTCCCGTGACATCCTCCTTCCAAAATACTGGTTACACAGCTGCTCCTCATAGGAATCCTGACGTCCTGAAGGTCAAAAAAAAGGAACAAAGGCCAAGCATTCAATCTTCCCAGGAGTCTTTAAAGGGCTCCATCGAAATGATTTCCGAAGGGCAAGGAGATAACCTTTTACGCCCCACAATAAAATCGAGGAATATTAAGGGTTGGGAGGCGAAGCTTGGCCATAAACCCTGGGCCTGGGCTCTGTTCCTCCGACGCCTCCCGGCGTAGAGAATCATGGGTGAACTCGGGGAGATCAGTTCATTGCGAGGAGAGGCAGAGTATAGGAGGAGGAGGAGGGCTGTGTCATAAAGAAGGGATCGGGTGAGGTAGGTGGGGCGGGCACGCGACGGTCCTTCTCCAACGAGCTCCGGAGAAGGATTCCGTCTTTTAATCCTCTCTCGGAGGAGCAGTGAGAGCGTGGCAGGAGCAGAGGTGTCGATTCTTCGCGTAAGGAAAAGACGTGCGAAAGCGCGCTCAAAAGGGAGACGAGGAGAAAGATGAGGAGGGAGAGGAGGAGAATGAGAATGGAAAACAAGGAGCACGATATCCACAAGGAGGAAGGAATCCGTCTCACGGGACACGCCCCTCGATATTGTGCGGCGGGCGTTTCCATGGCGACGAGGCAGGGGTGGAGGGTTGGGGGGGAGGGGGAGGCGTGTCTGAGCGCCCTCCTGAGAAGTGCGAGCCAACAAGGCAGATTCGCTTTCGCCCGAAAGAAAATCCGCAATTCAGACGTTCATTTCGGGCGGGCAGGAATTCAGCCAATATATACGCCGGGCGTGCTACAGGGAAAAAGGGCCCAAGCTTCCTGAACGACAGGGGGTGAATTATACGCCCAAATCCAAGAAGGCTCTGTGTAGGCATAGGAGGCTCTCAATTACTAGATACATTTAGTTGCATGAGACCCTATGACGTAGCATGTTTCCATTTAGTAACTTGTTTGTATGTCAATATTGCATGCTTGATGATTATCACCCCCTGCCACACACCGTTGTGGTGGCTTGCAGGGTATTGCGTTGAAGTAGATATAGACAACCACGACAAATCGGAGCAACCCAAAACAATCATATACCATAGACATGTACCGCGAAAGTTTTAACCAATTGACGATACAGCCGACATCAAATAATTTACACACCATTTTATCTGACGCACACAATGCAAGAATAATCGCTGTACATATATAAAGCTTACAGCGCAAAGCCTTTACAAAATCATGAAATTGCAGAGTGCAGGTCAAGGGGACCCCTTCAGCTATGATGACAATTATTAACATCACGCCAGGAGAGTCTCAAACGTAGTCTTTCAGGTTATAGACAGTGAGTGGGAAAATACAACTTACAGTACCTACTGTATTTGGACGCAGGAAAATATCGACTTAAGTTGGAACAATGCTGAAAATTTATTATCTAGAAATAAGCTAGACTGCCTACGCTGTAACGATATTTACAGGGGTCCATTAGACACGAGAAACCCTTCGGAAAGAGGAGATCGCGAGACATCTCTGGTTTTGATAGGTCTAGAGGACACTTCAGAAAGGTAGCTTAGGCAATTAAGAGTTCTAGTGGCGCAAAGAGTCAAGGAATGTGTCAGAAAATCCGTGAATTCTTTATATGGGGTTTTGAAGGGAGGCACTTTCTTTATTTACTTTGCCCTTAAAATGGGATTTTTTTTAATTTTCGACATTAATGACAAAGATTGTTTCCTCTATTAAAAAAAGTTTGCGTTACTTCGACTAAACTGACGACTCGTACACAACAAAAAATAAGAGCAATTCGGTTGTTTATACACATAGTGGATAGAATGCCTACTTATATTCTGAAAAAGCGGAATAATATCAAAATACCAATAATATCTGAATCGTAACATTTTCCTAGATAAACAATAATGATGATATGACATGTCCCGAAAATTGCAGGAGAAACCATACATTAAGAAAGAATGCGGCCATAAAATAGAAAATTTAAATATTTTAGTTAATATAGTTGCATGATAGTTACACGTTTAAAGAAGAACTAATAGGACTGGAAAAGCTTGGACAAAACAGCAAAGGGAGTAGGTCAGGAAACGTATGGAGTGGTGGAGACAAAGGATAAAGATAAATAAGACAAGACTCCAGATACAATAGGACAAAATGAAATTGAATTGTGATGCTAAGTGTTTGATTCGCAAGTGAACCATCATCATAATCGGTCAACAATCCTAGGATTTGTTTAACGCATCCCTCCACTCGATTGTTCTATCGGCCAACCTATTCATATTGACGTAGTTCCTCTCTTTTACATCCTTCACAACCATATACCTCATACGAAGCCTGCCTTTTCCATTCTTCCCGTTCACTTTTCCTTCCACGATTTTCTTCATCAGGCCATCCTGTCTTAAGGGTGCTCCCTAGTTGCCTCTAAAAGCCCGTTGCAGATGCTTAAGATGAACGCGACTACGACTTTATCGTAGCTGCTGGTATTTTGAAAAAATTTTCCATTGTAGCAAAAGAATTGCTTTTTTGCGTAAATGGAATGGATTTTTTATTGGTTTATTTGTTAGTTTATAAAAAATAGCCAAACTTTCCATTTTTGTCCCTTTTTAGTCGCTATTTGCGAAGCCTAGAATAGGAACAGAGGATTTTGCTTCCACTCTAGAGAAAGCTTGATCCTTCATCTACACATTCAAACAACAACTTTTGATGCTATTTCTATAGCTAGGTCATAATAGTAAACCCTGTGGAGCATGTTTTGCGTTTTTAAACTCGTTGTGCGCTGAAGTTCCGACCGATGATTTCTGTCTTAGCGGTTTACCCCCACTCCTTCCCTAAGGCGTTCCACCCCTCTTGTTTACGAAACTCCAGATGTGTTAGGTCTGTGAGAGAGCGCGAGGGTTCTAGAGCGGTGTCAGGTTACCTCTTCGTAGATAACACCCCCCCAGCTGAGTCGACGAGGAGCCGAGGAATTCTTTCTGGCAGTCGTGGACATGGGAAAGCATATTTCGATGACGGCTCATAAGTTTAATATGGCAAATTCGCGAATATGTGGAAATGTTATTACTACACGTATTAAATAAAGATTCTCCACGAGAAATGGATTGGAAACGGCATGGTTACTTATCACGTTTATCACACGTATCATTTATTTCAGTGAAGAGCACGTGATTCATGAAGAAAATTCATCGGGTCATTATTTTAACATTTTCAGCTATAAAAAATTACCGAACTGAATTACCGGTCACCAATATGATATGTATAGGGCTAGGTTACGCCCGAATGGCGGAAATGAGTACAATTTTTAACGTTCCGCACATGGCCAGCCAAACATTCCCGAATAAGCAAGTCGACATCGCTCCTGCCATACATGATGTTGCTTGGGAGGAGATGAAGAAAGCGGCTATGGATGAAAGTGAATTTGCGATCAAAGCAGGGAAGTGGATTAAGATGGTACACCTTTGATAACGGTGGTGTGTGACGGATCATGGGAAAAAGATCATACCGCACAAACTATATATAGGTATACCTAACACGTACGTATATTGTTCTTGGACGCCAAATCGGTCGCTATTAATGCAAACACATTTTCAGGCTTACGTTGTGGGATTTATAACTAAAAAAGTAACATTTATTGGAGTAAGAAATAAGTACTGCAGTATGTACGCAAGCAAGTTCAAAAGACCCTACGAATAATGAAAGGCCTCACACATGTTTTAAGAACTGTAGTTCTTCTTATACGGCAATGGAAGCAGGTACCATAGTAGAAGGTTTCAAAACAGTGTTAAAATGTATAATTTTAAGTGCTATACACTCATAGGTAAGAAGTACTCTAGTATGTGTCAAGTTTTCAAGAAGACGACTATCTATATGCTCCACTAAATTCAATAATTTTTTAAGGCGATGGAGATACTAGCATCATGCAAAGACTTGTATTGCCATACGGTGTAGACCTTCCTGTTCTAAAGGTGGAATGCTCGAACCATTTGCTTCGAAATACTGCAACCGCATCAGAGATGTAGTAAGGAAAACGAATAACTGGAAATGCCATGCACCAGTAACTATTAGGAAAAATATTGGAGACAACTTAGATCGGTTAAGGAATGCGGTACCTTCTGCCATAAAATTTAGAAGGAGTACGTTAACTGCTGACCCCAAGGAGCTACAGAAAGACATTATGAATGGCCCCCGGCTTGTTTTCGAGGATCATAGCAAATGTGCGGCGTACTTTTGTCGTGGACCAAAGTCTCATGAGGAGAACCGTGTGCCTATTTTGATGAACTTTGGGGTATGGGACGATATCATGTCAGTAGATAAACTCCTGGGCCAACCAAACTCCCAGCTTTATCCTGGACGTAACCAACAATCAAGCAGAATCCTTCAACTCATGTGTGGCAAAATATGTAGGAGGGAAAAGAGTAAATTTCGCTTTCATCTACATCTACATAATACCCTGCAAACCACCACAAGGGTGTGTGGCAGGGGGTCATTTATCACCAAACATACACTACATATCATGCATAAAAAAGGAATAGTATTAATATAGTAGTCAGAACTACACTATTTAAAAAAGATAGAACTTGCAGAGCAAACATGCGAAAACATTCTGTTAGTAGTTGAATGAGAAGCAGTAACTTTGTAATTCCACATGTATTTATTGCAAACGACCTAGGTTTCGACGTAGCACGTCGCACGTCATCATCAGGTGACAACACCTGATGATGACGTGCTACGTCGAAACCTAGGTCGTTTGCAATAAATACATGTGGAATTACAAAGTTACTGCTTCTCATTCAATATGCTAAGCAAATTCCATGAAGTCACGCCTGAAACAACGGAATTCTGTTAGTAGGGTTAGCTTTAAGTACTCATACCAACATGCAGCTACCAACGCTATTCATTGCTACTCTACGATAGGACATATTTACCGTTATTCGTATCTCTAATTGTACGAGGGAAAAAAGGCATTTTGAATCGGTCAGTTCGGCAATCAATTTCTCTAATTTAATGATTATGGTCCAGTCTGCCATAGTAAGTTGGGGTTCGTAAAATATTTTTAACATCATCACTGAAAATATTGCCTTGGAATTTGTTTAAGAGATTAAGTCTAAATTTCAACCTGCGATCTGACAATGATTTCCATTTCAATTCATTTAATAGACTGGTTACGCTAATATAATTATCGTATCTTCCCTTTACAAATCTTGCCGATCTTCGCTGCACACGTTTAAGCGGGGGTCATATCAAACTAGGTGTGAAGTGGCCGCTTCAGCCTTCAATGCGGGACCAGATGTTCATACATTGATAGCAGCATCACAAACAAGAGTCCAGGATTTTTTACGAAAATATTCAAACTGGCCTCCGAAAAAAGGCAGAGATGCGAAAAAAGGCAGAGATGCGAGCAAAGCGACGTCTTGAATGTAAAGGACAATTGGAACAACCTGCCCAGCATTATGGCCTGCATGGCCCACAAAATATCGAGAAGGAGTTTGAAATCGACTTAACTGTGAGATATGATTTCCTAAATTCCCTGAAATTAGGCGAGGAGCAAACAAGACAACTGGAAGCATCTACCAAAACTCAACGCCTCTGTCAAACATGGCATGTTTAGCGGAGAAAAAGGCTCACCGCCTCTACCTTTGCTCGAGTTTGTAAATTAAGAGCAGGAACCTCTCGGGAGAAGACTGTTCAGTCTTTACTCTACCCATCTTTTCGCGGAAATAAAGCCACCGACTATGGAATTGCGGGTGAGGCATTGGCGACAGCGGAGTACGAGAGATTCAGGGGCAATACGGTTAACCCATCAGGACGTTTTGTCGATAGGAGGACCTCCTACATAGCAGCAACGCCAGATGGCGTCCTGTCAGATGTCGAGGTGAAATGTCCATACGTATGCATGGATGCGCATCCAACGCATGCTGTCTCTCAAAAGAAATTAGCATCTTGTGAGATTATAGACGGCGAAGCTGCTCTGAAAGTAAAGAGTGATTATTTTTACTAGATCTAAGGTCAACTCCATATCACGGAGAAGAAATACTGCCACCTTATTTTTTGGAGCCAGTTAGGTATGGCAGTTTTGCGATTGACAGAGATTATGACTTCTGGTCAAAATATATGGAGGATAAGTTTTAAAAATTTTACAAGGACAGCCTTTTGCCAGAAATTCTACATCACATTTAAAAGCTGTTGAACGAGAGTTTGATGGTGACGTGGGAGAATAATACTTACCCTGACACTCATTGAAAAACCATTCCATTTCCCTTTGAGACCTAATCATCTTCTGAGAGTGTGGATTTTAGCCTTATTTGAAGTGCTTTCATCATTTTTCCTTGACTTTGTTTATTCATGTTCCTTATCCTTTTATAAATACTAACGCAGGATCAAGTTCTCCCAAAATTTTAATAGTATGCGAATTGTTTTCTTTTATCATGTTTTCATGTATTACTAATATAACAAATATATTATGCAAATCCGTGTGCTTCCCTTGTTTTTCATAGCAGTGTGATATTTTTAAAGCTGTTTGTTGACATTTGCTGTTCAATTTCACTCTGCATTTCTAAAATATGTAAACATTCTTTAGATAATCCGTGTTTGAAGAGTATATTGTATTTTTGACTTGGCTTATTTTGGGGGAATTTCATAGAATGGCCTACACTGAAACCAATAGCCCAATGAAAGATTTTTTTCATACTTTTTTGGAACTATTCTTTTAAATTATGCCACAAATTTTCCACTTTTCATCCTACATCTCTTGTGCATATTCTAACTCGGAGTTTCATGAGTTTAGACAAAGATGAATTTCATAATGGGCGTAAAATATAGACGAGCAAGCAAAAATCTAGAGATATCTGGGTTTGATTCCCGATAAAGGCGAACGATATTTCCTCTGCGGCATCGTCGCGCTTCTACCTTGCCGTTGTCGCTTTACGGGTAATACCGCGGTTAGTTAGTGGCAATCTCAAATAAATTCAACCCGACGGGGGCATAGGTACCTACAAGATTTTAGGTTATCTGCTAGAATGACAATGGCTGCATAAAATTCATAACGGCCACGCCTGCTGCTAAGGAAAGCGAATGTGTATTCTCCAAGGAGTTGAAAAAAAACTTGTCGATTCGGGAATATGCAGCCATAGATTTTTGTAACAATTTCTAAAATTTCTTTTCTAGACTGAAAATTTTAATTTAACAGCACTGTTCCCGGTCCGAAGAAGGGTAATACCCACAAGACTTCTTTAGGATGAGGATTTCCCTCACCATCATCCTTGCCTCTCGCTTATCAGCTACGACTGCTAATCAAAAGTATTAAATTTCGCTTTTTGCCTTTCCGCAGGCAAACCTTCCTCCCCCCCCCCTCTATTCTTCCGATACCAATCGTTCCGGCTTGTGCCCTGCGAGAACCGATAAATAGGGACTTTCACTTGCCAATTGGGGAGGGAGGGGGTCTAAACAAAACATCATTGCAAGTGCAAGTCGGGAGGAATAATTCTTCCATTATCAAAAGTGAAAACGATGCCCAGAAACTACTGGAAGATTTGAGACCTCGTCATCAGGTCAGAAATAAGAAAAGGTGGGGTTGAGACATCTGGGTTGACCGAGAGGAGATAACAAACCACTTAGAGGGAGGCGAGCGATGCTCGGCAAGCTATCATGTTACATCTAGATGAGGGGGGAGGGGGGGGGAGAAGGGGGGGGGAGAGGGCCTTCCCTTTCCACTTTTTAATCCCGCCACCTATGCGGGGAATCGTAGAACTACAATAGAAAAGCCGTTACATATGAGAGTGGCCTCAGCTAGGCAGCCCCTGGACTGAAGTTATTAAATTAGTCATCCATGATTTATTTTAGCGGGATGCACGTTGCCCTCGTAAAGTAATTGTGATCATTTTTAATGAGGTTAATTAAAATATCGTCTTTCCCCCTAGCATATGCGACTAACTATGACTCTTGTCTTTCATTAATGTGAAAGTTCAATGTTATTTCTCTACAGTTTCCTACTATTTACAGGGCCAAAGCGCTCACATATTTTCCTCTAACTGTTACCAGAGTACTTTTACTTGAATATCAATGGCAAAGGCAACAAAAAATTTCGTTTATGAACGTTGTGCATTTACGTTTTTCGGTTATCATTATGATTTTACGGTTAAATTGAATACGCTTTTATACACACCAGAAAGGAAACGGACTAAACGGTATTAATGGTCAATGCTCCACATTTATTAACACGCCGTTTTAAATTGAGATTATTAGTGAAAAAACTTTTTTCTTGGCAGGTAATTCACCATATTTACAATAATTCCCTCAATTAAACCCAATGACTGGTTTGACAGGGTTGAGTTCCGCCGTACTAAGGTGGAAGGTGAGTGAAATTCACACATTCAGGGTAAAGAGGCCAGTTTTCCGACTTACACAACTCTGATACTGAAATTCAAACCGCGATATCATGCCAAAGTGCTTCGTCCGGAATTGAATCTGTTACTGAACGCTCTACCCACTGGGCTACTATGCACTCACTAGTTACAATTAGTAATTATAATGAGCAAGTTAAGTATGATCACCCTGAAAATTAACTTAACCATTCGTAAATAAGGTATATCTTCCACTTTGTGCATTGTTACACAAAATTAAAAGTTGAGAAAACAGAAACATTAATGGCATAAATAACAGCCTGCAGTAGAAATTCGTATACAAATTACCAACTAACATTAGCACAGGAAATCAAAAAGGTTATATAAAGCAGTAATACAATGAAAATACAGTTTATGAGCACATAAAATCAATATATTAACATCACTCTTAGAAAGAGTGTAACAACAAATTATTAAAGTTCACTGATAATATTCACCATTACTGCATAGCTGTTTACCGGATCTTCACGCCCTTCGGATAACAAGGATCCACGATTTGTTTACGAATTTTTTTACGAAGGAGCCCTTCCATTTAATTATCTCGTAAATTTAATATTGCGAAATAAATGCCTTTTTTGGTTTTTTCCCTGCGAATCGAATTCTGCACGTTGCAATCTCTCCTCTTCGTTTTGTTGTATCCTTTACGATACTGCGCTTTTCTATAAGGCTTCGTGGACTCTTCCATAACGCCGTCACTTCTGGACGCTGGAGAACACAGCCACACGCACCCTTCCTCAAGAGATAATCAAAACTAAAAAAAATCCACCCGTCGTACAGTGGCGAATTTTTGAGAATTCCTTAACAAAACCATAAAATTGAAATTTCGTTTGAAGGGTTCCGGATGTTTGCAACCGTTAGCTAAATTATGTGAGTATCTACAGGGCTACAGGTTTGTGGAAAATCGTTTCCTTCCGTATCCTTTCCCTACTCATTGGCCTTGCTGCTGCTGTCTTTTCCGGAGAGTTTCACTAGTCGCATATGACACTGAAATAACAAAAACTACTTCATGTATGCTTTTTCGGTGCATATCGGGCACCCATGAAGCAAAATTACTGCGAAAGATGTGCATTGAGAATATTTTAATTTAATTATACGAAGTTTTATTTATCAGCATGCAATATTTTATACTCGCGGCTGAGCTTAAAGCCACCAAGTGCGTTCGCCGCGTTGCGGATGGCTGGTCGTTCTCTAGATATAGAGGTTAGCTACGAGATAAGCGAGTTTACTCGTTAAATAAGCAGTCGTGGACGAAAAGCTATCCCTGGGTAAGGTAGGCCTTCAATTAATACAGATCCTGTGAAGATACCGCCAACAATTACCCTTCTCAGCACCCGGAGGGGAGATCAGCAGCTCTTATTCTTATGAATGAAGGTGGAGACCACAGTGGTCGGTAGACCGACACCCATTTCATTACAGGCGTGGTAACATTTACTTTAGCGGCTATAGTACTGCGATGTGGAAGGCAAGGAGAAACCACCACATTATTATCCCGAGGAGTCGCAGCTACTCCACTCTTTTTTTCCTATCAAGACGTGATGGAACCCTCTACAGTAAAATATTCCGGAGGGAAAATAGTCCCAATTCGGATCTCTGGACGGGGACTACCCGAGACACTACATCAGTCAAGTGTGATAAAAATTTTAGGGTAGGAAATTGGAACGTGTGATCACTTTGGACATACGGAATATTGAACCTGAAGGTGGAAATGCAGAGAGTGGACCTCGATGTATTAGGAATCAGTGAAATGAGATGGCCCGAAGGAGACTTCTGGAGCGGAAGTTACAGAATTACTCAAACCGGATCACTGAATGGTAACACTGGAGTAGGCATAATGCTCAGGAAGAGTGCAGGACTGCGCGTGAAGAGCTTCCTGCACTACAGTGACAGGATTATAATGTGAAGATTGAGAACAAGCCTACGGATACCATTGTGGAGCACGTTTACATGCCTACGTCGGTCTACGAAGATGAACGAGTGGATGACGCTTCCGAAGATATCACGGCAGTTATAAAACTGGTAAAACGAAAAGAAAACCTAATTATTTTAGGCGACTGGAACGCTGGAAAGTTAAATATGGAAGAATATCTGGAAATATGGTTTGGAAAATCGAAACGAAAGAGGAGAAAGAATACTGGAGTTCTGCAGACTACATAATTTAAGTAGCGGTTGTCAACACATTGTTTAAAAATCACAACCGCCGTAGTAAAAGTCACAAACGAAGCAACTAAAGATGGTTGAAGCACGAAAGATCAGTAAAATAGCTCAAGCAAAGAGGGCATTCTATCAGGAGAAGAATCTACTAACAGCTAGAAATACAAGTGTAGAAGTAAGGAAACAATTCATCAGGACGTACGTCTGGAGCATGTTTCTTAGCGGCAGCATGGACGATGACAGCAGCGGAGAAGAAAAGAGTGTAAGCATTCGAAATGTGGTGTTACAGAAGAATGATGAAGATTTAATGGATCGACCGAGTAAGTAACGAGGAAGTGCTAAGAAGAGTGGGACAAAAGAGAAGTATCCTGAAAACTAAAAAGAAACGGGACAACTTAATCGGCCATATCTTGAGACACAATGGCCTGATGAAGATAATCGTCGAAGGAAAATTGAACGGAAAGATTGTAGGTAGGCCTCGTATGTGATACATGGAACAGGTTGTAAAGGATGTAAAAAAGAGCCATTACGCTGATATGAAAACGTTGGCCGATAGAAGATCCGAGTGGAAGAATGTGTCAAACCAATCCTAGAATTGCTGACCGATGATAATGATGAAAATTTTGTAACTAAAAAACTGAAATATTTCATTAAATGGAGCATTTTCCAAAACTTTGAGCAGACATTAAGTTATTAATTAAGCAGTGTTAAGTCATCTGATTGGATGACGTTACAGACCAGTATTTTATAATTTGTCGAATTTACTTTACCAAGAAATAAATGAACTTTTCAAAATCAGAGGTTGCGCTCATTTTGAACAGAAACTTTTTTGCTGTTTCGCATATCTTGTCCAATATCCGAGTTTTAATATTAGGAACGGTATAATTGAAAGTTCTAAGTGTGATCATATAACACGAAAGAGATAAAAAATTGTGAATGAGTTAATAGTAGCCACTTTTGGGGCATAACGTGTCCACTTTTTCGTCCTCATGAAAATACTCCGGGGATATTCCTATATTTTATTTTTGGAAATGAAACATTTTCTTGTAAATTGCATAGGTAACCAAGTGGCTACAAGGAACTAGAGAATTAAAAAAAATGTCGGTAAAGAAACAAAAAAATGATTTGATAGAGACATCAGTGTTTCCATCAATACGCCTCAGCTATTTGCAATTGAATGAATATGCAACTAATCGTCTATTTGTTTCTTTCAAAGGAACAAGTTCAGGGGCGTCGGAACTATTTTCGCTAGGAGGGGCCTACCTTGAAAAGGGCCCGCATTTTTTGTGGATAGGAGGGGGTAGAGCCTAGAATTCCCCTAAAAGTGCATATGAAGATGGTAGAATATGCGTCAAAAGGGAAAAGGCAAGATGGAAACGAGTGAAATTTGATTTTTAATAATGAAGACTAATTTTTCAAGGGCCCGGGGCAAATTTTGGGGGGGGGGGGGGGGCCGAATGCCCCCCCTGCCCCTCAGTTCCGACGCCGCTGAACTAGTTCACGTTCAAGCGGCGACGTCAAAGCGAATTTCTTTGTGCATAAGCGGTGAGCTCAACTGTCAAATGCTGTACAAATGATCCTCCGAGTAACTAGCCTGCGGTTAATGTCGTTGTACATGTCATAAATGCCGAAGGGCCCATGGAATAGAGTGAATTAATATCATTCCAAATCATGAATGACCGAGTTTTATCATTTTAAGTCATCGTCAGGTATAAGTACGTTATCGTTAAAAGAGTCTCAGTTGCTACACCATCAATATGTAGTAAGGTCGGTGGCTCTATTCTGCAAGAGCAAAAGTTACCCTAATTACGAGCAGTCACTAGTCTAAGATGCGGTTGCTGCCTTGTGGAAACAAATTATGATTCCTCGTGGGAAAATCTACCTTCCGTCTCCTACTGTTCAATTCGTGCCAAATCCTGCACGCTACTTGATTTTTCCCCCTAACGATTTGAAGTGTAGCCCCCTAATCATACTAACCATTGAAATGCAATGCAGGCGATAGTGTGAGCAAATTTCGTAATGCTTTTTTATGTCGACATTGATAAGGGCAGCGCCTTACAGCGGGATATGTTGTTCAATAAGTGTGGATATGGTACGGTAAAGGTTCAAATCCTCATATCATGTCGTACAAGTTGATTGTGACTCATGTAATAATATTTAATTTAGCCAACTAAGTAAATGCTATTATGAAAAAATTTAATTTAACGTGTAATTGTAAATAATGACTACATATGGGTCTGAATCTCATTTGGACTCAGTTCGCATTGTAACCCATGCTAAGTGACCCATGAACAAATGTTCATGAGATCTTATAAGACATATATTAAGATAAAAACGAAGAAAAGTGTGTCAGTTCCTCATTGGGTTACAGGTACACAAAAATATGCTTTACCAACATGCTACGTGGCTATTTCTCAAGATGTACTAAAAATACTCACGAAAGTGTGACACCTCTTGACATTTTCTCTTAATTTTTGATCGTGACGTAGGCTATATTTTCATTTTCAGTGAAAATATACTCGCGATAAAAAAAGAATCACAGTCACCAAACAATCCACGATAATCTCGGAAAGGTTTTTGGCAAATATATATTTTTTTACGGGGTACCATTCTCAACCATAAACAAAATGTATTGGAGCTAATATCCTGACAAAGAGTAAAAAATCATTTGAGAAAGCATGCCAAGGTTCAAGAAACAAATATTATATTTCAGTATCTCTGACCATCAATCGCACGTTAAGTGAGAGAAAGATAGGAACTTGCTATTGCGAAAATGACGAAAATAATTAAATCCTCATAGTGCATTGGTAAGATAATTTAGTGTTCGCCGTTATAACATATGTGGGTCCCTTATCTCCTCTTCCCAAGGCAAAAAGCTAAGGCAATATCACGAAAAACATTGAGCATATGCACTAACCAAATAGCATATCATTATATAACAGGGGTGTATAATGTGGGTGGGGTGGATGTCCATGAAAACGGAGTTGGCAACTACGAAATAAAAGCCAGGAAGGAAGGATGTTCGTGGCTACTTTTTAACAGTGCGCTTGATAAGTGCGTAGTCAACAATTGGAAATTGCACAGGATCGTAAATTATAGTAACATTACATTACTAAATTTTCAATCATGCATGACGTTAGGTCTACTGCGAGCGGAGGACATCACGGTTGGATGCGATAGCAAAGGAACAAGAATCACGAAATAGGGCCGCACACAGGAAAGGGAGTCTATCAGGTTCCATGAGGCAGGATATTGCTTCTCATACTATTGTAGCAGGTGACGGTAGAAAATGGTATAGCAAATCTACATCTATGTGATTCCCTGCAAGCCACCGCGAGGGTGTGCGGCAGGGGGTGGAGATCACCAAACATGCACAAGACTACTGCATGGAACTATTGACATGCAATAGGCTACTACATGGAAACATGCTACATAGAGTTTGACTGTTATTAACTACTTAGTAATAAAGGAATTGGTTGTTAATACATGCATTATGCACTCCAGACAACTCTACAATATTTCACCTTACTATCCCTTTGCAATGATGCGTATTGCGTTCTCTTATAGTACGGGGAAAAATTACATTTTGAATCTATCAGTACGACAATCTCTCTCTTTCTAATCTTATTAATCCGGTTGAATCTAAACCAATACGCTTGTTTTTAATAGGTATGTGCCTAACATATCTTCAGTAAAGCTATCCGTTTTAAATTTCTATAATAGATATAAAATGTGGCTCACAAGAGATATTTATGTGCAAGAAGTACAATCTCGCCTTGCATTATCGTTATTCCTTGGTTTTAATTTGTGAACGCGTGAGTTAAGTCCACAAATTTTCCTGCAAAAACGTAGGATTCTTTTTCAATTATTAATGTTAATGAGACTAGCATTTAATTTACATTTTTTGAATGAACTTCAAACTATAAAGTTATTGTTATTTGGCAGTTGAAAACTAAATAAAAATCGTTCGAAGCATTGTAATAGTCTCATTTTAATTATCCAATTTCAATTAATTATCAGTTTCAATTATCGCCCAACAATACGAAAACTCAATATTTTGCAATTATTCTAAATAGCAATGTCAAAATATGAAACTAACGACACGATATTTTGTATTAAAAAAACAAATTGGTGTGAATAAATAGCATAAAAATTAGTTTGTGGAGGTTTTGAAAGAAATAGGTTGATCCTTTTCTCGACGCCCAGACACACAGTGGAATATCTCGCCAAGATCGCTCAGACCCTCCGTCAACCTTCCACACTGCTCTTCGAGCGAGGATGAAACTTGATCGCTTAGAGATAAGGAAGCCCTCCCCCCTCCGCCTCTCCCTCTCGGAGCGTCTCGGAGGCGAGATGAAGCGGTGGAATGGGAAGAGGAGGGGAAGATTGGGCGGGAAAAATATGAGGGGAACGCCTCAGCTTGCGTTTAGTTCGGTGAACGCGATGCATCGTCTCGCAATTTTAGATGCTGCCGGAATGGGTCGTAAGACGAGCACATGGCATTAGTCTCTTCTTTAATATGTAGGATTATAAATTGGCTGTGTCGAAGGAATTTTCCATTTACGTTCATACACCGCTGCGATAGGCGTTCAAAAACGCATAAAAACAGTAAAGTTTAACATGCGATTTCTTGATTTTTCAAGGCTCAGAGAAGATATTTCGTCGATAGGACCAAATACTCAACCTTTGCGCATAATATAATGAAAACAAAATGGACGTATCTATCATAATACGAGCATGGCATTTAAAATAAAAATAGTCTGCAGCGGCATTATTTGGCGAGGTGTTGAACACCCTTAAGATGTGGCCTATTAAGTTGTCCCGTCTGCTTTTTAAGGTTTTCAGTAGACATCTCTCTCAGTCTTCTTAAGACTTCTTCGTTTGCCACTCAATCGATCCATTTTATCTTCATCATTCAGTAAAATGAATAGGAACAGAAAATTCGCGTGAAAGGCATGGAAAGAGATGAAACAAAAATTCTTGCTTGAAAACGGGACAACCTCTTCGGTCACACATCTTGGCGATATATTTTAATGAAAACTATCGTTGAGTTGAAAAGTGAATGTAAAGAAATGGAAGGACATGAAAATACCTTGCCAAAAGCATACTTTGAAAAACTCACGCTTATAAAAATGCCAAAAATATTTTTTTTTAAATCTTTGATTGATGAACACATCATAATACTGGTTACATGCACTCTTCATTTCATTCGCGTGATCATGCACGTGAAATTGGTAAAAAAATAATACAGAACGGTCATCTTCTCATCATAAAGTCCTGTGAGAATTGCTGAATGAGATATACTTTAGAACAGTGATTCCCAATTTGTCCAGTCACGGTGAAGCACCTTTGTGAAGCAATAATTTCTCGAGGAGCCCTAGGAGGTTTAGTTTTATATTATTATATTCTATGAGGCACAATACTCACGACACGAGTATGGGAGTATGAAAAACAAGGTATGCTTCAACAAAGGGAACATTTGTGAAAAAACAACTGGATCTCCTCAATCACTGGTGGAGCCCCAAGATCTCTCCGCGGAACAGGTTGAGAAACGCCGTTATAAAATATTTTACCTGGAATCGTTTGATTCCTTTCAACCACCTCAGAAGGACTCACAACCTCCTTTTCGAGAGAGACACCCATTTTGCTCAAAGGAAAACAATCAAAAGCAATCCAATAAGACACTCTGAAGGGTATCCTCAAGTTAGTGAAAATATAGTCATTTCCACCAGACATCGAAGAGAAGAGGAGCTGAAATTGGAATTAGGGAGATCCTTCCAACAAAACGTCTTTATTTCAATTATTACAAAAATAGTTCTGGAATCAAAGAAAATTTTGAAAAGGGGTAATGCTCTAAAATATACTAAATAAAAATACCCAATATTCAATATAAGCAGAATGATGTAGCAATTTAAATTTAAGAGGGAACTTCGATGCATTTACAGGGAAGATTTGAAACGAAAAACATGGAATCGTACATTCGTTCACATTTTTTTTATCTCCTCCACTCACCATAGTAGGAGTTTATCTCAAACAGATTGTCAAAAAGATGAATGAAAATAATCATGTACGCTATATGCAGTATGCAATTGATTTTCGTCACAATTCAATAATAGTTGCTAAAATTGTTTTTACTATCTTACTCACTTTACATCTCCAATACAAGACTTGCATTCTTAAAACAAAAGAAATAGAACTAAACTGACATGAACCTGACATTTTAGTGTTGAAATTTGGTACTTTAGCTGTATTTTCACTTACTTCAGTTTTCATGTGATTTAATAATCATACTTCATTTCCATTGGTCAGAAAAAATGGCATTAACTAATAAAATAATCAAATCATTGAAGATGTCCAATGTGTAAGCCCTAGTTACTTTCAGGTTTTCTACATTATGAAATCGGTTTGATCGAGGGTTCATTTCCTAAGTAAACCTTTATTACTCAGTTGAATAACACTAATCTGCTCTATGTGCATGTAGAATGTGCTCTAACATTGTACTCAGCAGCGATTTCTAACTGCATCATTAAGCTATCTTGAAAATAAAAGTGTAAATACGAAGATTCATAATTTTGTTTTATTCTTTAGAGCTTTATATCTTGCTGCAACATCTTGATATCCATCAACGGGTGAAAATGATTGATTTTAATTTCCATGTACTCGAAGAGTTCTATCATGGAATACTAAAAAAAAATTATCTTCAAAGATTGTAGGAAATTGATGTTTTTATACAAGCAGTCTAGTAAACATCTCTCTTCTAGTACTGAATTTGTCAAATCAATTTTTGTAAATAATAAAAAATGGAAAACGTCAAACAAAATTAATAAATATACTTTAAGGATTTAAAAAAATCGTCCTGATTTACTAGAAACATGGGAAATTAAACCTTATCAAGTTTCCAATTAAAATTAATTTGAGATGGACGCATAATCTGAAGGGGTGGTAGGAAACACAGGAAATTAAAGAGCATAAAAATGACACAAGTCCATCCCTGCCCCTATATCGTACTCTTATCTGGCAAATAAAGAGGGAAAAGATGGTGGGGACAGATAAATAAGAAAGATGGCCATTTTTCCGCACTAAAAACTAGAATTGTTTCCCAGAGACTTTTCACACCTGAGTAAGAAAGTCTTAAAGAGGTTAAATTTATAGAAGGATAAGCAAATGTGAATTCACACGATTTACTTACATTTTAAGACAAACCATTAATAATCTGTATTACAATTGTAGCATTTAATATTGTAATATTCTTCGTATAATTACCTTAGATAAGGAATCTTAACGTTTTAATTTACTTCATAATGAGGTAAAATATAACTTATAAGTTTTTAAACCACAACGAAAAAATGAAGATGAGTACTATTCCGTTATTGTGGTAATACTGCATTTGATCACGGCTAACCATCCCTCAACACCCTGAGCGGAGAAAAGGGAACGAATCAAGCCTGGAAGGTTGACAAGGTGAGGTAGCGAGGAAGAAAAGCGAATTCTCATTTCGATTTGGTGGAAAATCTCTACCCCGAAATGAAAGCAACACCTTACCCCCACCTCGACCTTAACTCAGTCGCCCTATCGCCGCCCCTGACTCCTTGTGCAGACTGACAGGACCTATTCCAACTCCCCCTGCTTCGTTCAGCCGCCGCCTACCCTCACGGCCCTCTTCCACAGGGAGGAAGGAGGGCCGCATCTCTCATCCTCCCTCCCAGGCCCCACTTCCCCTCAAAACAAGAGCATAAACTCGACCCCAACTCGCCACCCTCGTCCCAGCATCCCCCATCCCTGCGTAACGAACCGAGAGATTGAATGTCCCGGGACCCTTAACAGGGTATTTCACTTCCCTCACCCGTCTCCACTTCGGGGAAAGGCATTCATTCCTTTCACTCAAGCCATCGTTCCTTTCCGCTTTGTCTCATATTGTTAAACCCTCCACTCACTGGCTCGTATCTCCGAGCGTCTGCTTCGCTTTCATTCCTCGTTCCCATCATATCTTATCTCTCGCAAAGTCGCAGGCAATCAGGGTCTACATAAGTAAGGCATTCTGATCTTGCGTAAGAGTACTCGGAAACCAGTGAGCTCCCTTCACTCTGAATTTCTAGCTGTTTTTCTCTTGGAATTTACAAAATCAAATCGAGCGACTTCGGAAAACAATACGAGCTCTTGAAGAGGAAAGAGAACAAAGGCCTCTGCTTCTCCACTGCTCCTTCGCTTCGATAGGTAAGGAGAAAGTTCCTCCATCTTCTGAGAACCTGTCTAAAATATTAATTATTAGTTAGGTGCGTTCATATCCCGTAAAGGAATCGTTTGTATCTGCATATCTGTTTTTGTGTTTTGCGCAGTTGCACGAAGTGTTTTTGTTTCTGATACCTTCCCTCATATTTGGAATAAAACCAGAATTAGTTTTTTTAGATTTGTAATATTTCCGTTATAATGTTGGCATGAGTTAGGAAACGGAGTTGCGTCTGAAGTGTCGGGTTCTCAAGAAAAAATACTTGCTAAAAACAAAACTTGTAGAGCAGTCACTAGCAATATGATAGGTTACTCGCCATCTTTGTTTGATGTGGAATCATCTTCCCTTCCATACATCCTGGTTATTGTGTTGCAGGGTAAAATTTTTGCGTAGAAGGTAGAAGTGAAATGTCAACAACTAAAAATATTGGATTATTCCTTAAGTTGAGATTAATCCATTTATTGTGGTACTTATTAGGATGTCGACATTTCTAAACATTGCTAACATGCTATTATCCACAATTAAATCATTATTATGTATGTTAAATAAAAGCAACCTCGTAACATACACATTTTCTATTGTGAAGAGAGGGATCGCAATATTAACTCAATTATTAAATGACTAAATAGTGAATCAGAAAGCTAGTCAACTTCATCAAAAGCTATAGCTACCCTCGATCACAAAAGCAAAATTTTAACAGAAAAAAATCATCCACCTTGAGCGAGGCTCAAACCAAGAACCCCCTTTACCGGGCAGGTGCTAATGGGCTTCAAAATTAATTATTTTAATTTCAATGTTTTATTGCATTTGTCACTATTCAATTTAAAAAAAGGCCATGGACCACTTCTCACGAAAAAAATATACTTAGCTCTTAATTATTTCAATTAAGATTTAAAGAAAAGTAACTAAATTTCTTGAATGCTTGCAGAAACCAATATCATATTATCTTCTTAACCAAGATTTCACTTCACTAATCTATGGTCTTTTGAAATTTAGGACTCCAATATTCATTACATTTCTAGTATCTCCGTAATAACCTCTTCCACTCATTCACAAATGCTAGATTCGGTTATCTTTTCGCAATGAAAAGATAACCTAATCGAGATTCACAACCTTCAAGGCCCTTCCCAGCAAAGAGCTTACACCGAGACAGAGAAATGCTTTAAACTATGACACCAGCAATTAAAGAACGAAATAAGTTGCTAAATAATGTTTGCAGAATTAGGAGGTGGTGCCTACACCGGCACCCTTGAGAAAATCTTGAAAGAGCATCATGCAGAATTGAAAATATTCCACGACCGGTTGAGGTATTGTCACCAATCAAATGAACTAATGTCAAAAAAGGACCCAATTTAATGGCTTGTGTATGAATTTAGGATTTATATATCAATGTAACTGACGAAATGTAAGATGTACAACACCCGCGTAGTTTACTTTAATGAATTATTTTTACAGACGCATCATTTCCATTCACCAGGAATGGAGACGGCAACGTCATGGCACTGATGAAGTACTGAATTATTCCTAATGTTAGAATGATGGACATGACACTTTTGAGGCGCTAAGAGATGGAAATACATATCCCATAATACACGCAATAACGAAATTAAATATTTCATATATTTCGCCTCTAACGTAATTAAATATATCTTGTATTTTTGTCGTTAAACTTAAATACTCAAATTTTTACTGTTATAAGGTAATATTCCAGGATCTGAAAGGAAATGGGTAGGCTTGTTGAGTAGCAGTACTTATTCAGGCAAACGACAGCTTAAGGCAGATTTATGTAGAGTAGGATAAGTAGGTGGGTGACTGGGTGTAGGTAGAAAATCAGGGAACAAAGGAAGGGTGGAGAGAAACACGGGAATCACAACGCACCAAGGGATCTACAACGCATTTTAACCTTACATTATCATCAGGAACCTGGTACAATAAAGTACATTTTTTTGGAATAGTGTCTTATTTCTGAGTGTTTGAAAAGTATATCATTTGCGGGGTGGATAGGGTTCAGAAAGAAGGAAATATCAATCAGACAGTCGAGTTTAATGTTCCTTGCGTGGCGGGAAGGTTATTGATATTACCTACTGTATAGTAATATTAATTGAATTTTATTGATATCAAAGCCATTCTAATGGTGCCATTGGTCCCGACACATTCGCCGTGTACCCATTGAACATAATTCATGGCCTCAATCATTTCTCTATTTTCAGTGATGTAACATTCCACTTATTCCCAAATTCAGGTTCTGTTTCTAAGATCCTCTACAGCTTTCAGTAGACATACTGGAAGAAACTCCTGGGGGAAAAAATAAAGGACCTTGATAAGAAACGACTTTCCTCTTTCGACTTCAACATGAGGTCCCCATTTAGGCTATCGATGGCTGCCATAGAAATACAGGTGCTCGAGTTACGTGATCTGGATCCGACGCCGGCTTTTATCACGGCTGGACGACATCCACTTCAAGTCGCTGGCTCTTCAAGGATGAGCCGAGCGGAATATCTGAGACAGTGCAAGGTGGGAGGACGAGGGGGAGGGAAGAAGGCGGAGTAAAACGAATACAATACTGTCTGAAAGATGGAATAGGGCGGAAGACATGTGGAATAAAGAATCCACCATTCGCATCGCCGTGCCCTGGCGGTAAGACGAGGAAGTAGTGCAGTGACGTAAAGGGCGGGTGGCGCCATCTGAGTTCGGGCGCCGCGTCGTCGACGCCGGGTTGGACGGCAGCCCATCTTTGCTCTCTCAGTGCTGCAGAGCAGGGCCGTCGACGCATTTCTCAGGGGTGGCCTTTGCCTGAGGCGCAAAGGGACGGGGGCGACCAAAATGTAAATGTGGGAATATCGCTCCTAAAAAGTATTTTGCACAGTAAAACTGCTCGTTTCATCGGTTTTCTCACACCATAGAGATGATGTAAAGTCCAAATGTTCTGAAGTTAATGACCCAAAAGCCCTTCGAACCTTCTTTTCTACTATCGTTCTTCCAATTCTTACCTATTCCTACCCCATCCGGTCTATCTCTCCCCAAACTAATCTTTCATCTCTGAACTGTGTCTGCAATTTGTAAAATAGTTAAAAATAGATTACCACATTTTCGTAACATGTCCACCAATACTTTTCTATCCTCCCTCTCCATCCCTAATCTTAGCACCCTTAGACTCACAACAAACTTATTTATAATATCCTCAATTCCACCATCGACTGCCCCGATTTGCTCTCCTCTGTCATCTTCAAAGTTCCTTCCCGCCCCTCACGTTCTCATCCTTTACTCCATGTGCCAATTCCCAGACTTTCGATTACCAAACGTTCTCTTTTCTTCCGTCTCTCCTCTCTATTGAACTCCCTCCCACAGCACATGGATCCCTTTGCACTCCCAATTAAATCATTCATAAGCCTTTCAATTCCACATCTGTCGCCAGGATAGCATTTCCCTGCTATTTTTTTCCTGTTTTTTTTTTAATTTTTCTTGTATATGTTATAAAATGCATGTAATGTTATTCGCCACTATAAAATAGCATCATTGCTGTATGTAGTTTTCTTTCTTTAAAATAAATTAAATAAATTCTGCCTATAACGGTTACAACGGCCGCGTCCTTGACGTGGCGATCTGGCTGAAGGATTTTGAATTTTACCCGTGGCTGAAGGCTTTTGAATATTAAATATGAAATACAACACTAGTTTATTGAGTCACCTTCATCTTGCAGGCAAATAAAATCCACCTCTCTAGAGCCCCTAGTTCTGCTACTCCTCAGCAACACTTATCTTCAATGCAGCAGGCGTTGTGGGAATCCCACTGATAATTTATGCATACATAAACATTCTACTTTCTTTGGTTATTTCTCCCCATAAATACTGTACATATAATGCCTCTTTTAAATATATTTCCTCATTATCTCTAAAAAAAAATTTAATTCTAGATAGGTAATAGAGTAGTAATTATTCCGGCAGTAGTTTCACGGCTGATTTCTAAGGTTTGGAAGTGCCCTCGATGTTTTTATGTAGTATCAATACACGCAATAAATTCTTAATTGATTACCCTTCATCAGCACCCACAGGTAATACATCCTATGAGTGCGTGCGGTAGATAGAGAACTGGCTTCCCAACCCTACGCTCAGAGTTCGAGCTTTGTTAGTGGCAGAGCTTTTTTCTGTTATGCAGTAGTTCCTGCTTTAGTGCTGTGTGGAGAGCATTTCAATAACAGAACTTCGTCCATCGCACGGGACGTTAAACCGCGAAATCCTCGATGCCTTTCATTAATAGCAGCTGGTGTCATGCCTTTTTACCCGGCGTTGTGCTAAGCTTCCTTTCAGCCTAACTCCATGACTCTATTGATCAAGTCTCAATGGTGTGAATGGTGTTAGAGCGTTTGCTGCATCGTCGTATCATGTAATAGAATTACCCAAACCGGCTAACATTGATGCGTGAATTTACATAGCAATCATATCCTCCTGAAAAAGAATCCCATGTGTTCATCAGGAAAGAAGTGGTATTATGTTTTATTTGGATGTTCAGGCCTGATAAATTCTCCTCTTTCAAAGTCAATAAAATTATGATTTTGATATAATGCACAAATATTTTATCCAACAGCTAGGAATCGTCTTATTCTTCGAAAGCTGTAAAAGTGCTGTAATGATAATGAAGAAAGTGACTGAAATGAATCTTAGAAGTACTGCGTGGCATAATTTGGAAGGATAGTTGCTTGAATGAGAGAGTTTAAATTTTGCACGGCGTTAATGCGTCAGCCTTCGTGATAACGCTCGTGGATAGAATGACGAAAATTGTGATAAAAACCTTCTGCGTAAAATTATGAATGAAAACATTCAAAGTTCTCGGAGGGATAATGGAATCACGATAGCAGCCCTGTCTGCAATGACCTAAATTGCGCGCAGTTAATCTTCGTTACCTGTCTTGCATTAAGCGGCGAGTGGGGACAATGGAAGTTCTGTTAGGCCGTACGATAAGAAAGTTTTGAGATTGCATCTTTATTTGTCTCACAATTACATGCTTAGCTGCATAATTCCAAGAAATTTCATGAATAAATTACATAATTATACTGAAAATGGGCATTTGTATGTTACACGAGTGAGTCGTAGGGAATTCGGAAAGAGATAGATATTTTACTTATATAGTTATTGTTTTCATTTTTTCCTCGTCGTTTGAATATTCTGTATTGTGTCCAAATAACAGGAATATTTCCACTACTTACAACTACTGAGTTCCCTGCGTACTATATCGAGAATATGCGACGTTAGTGATATTTACAATCAATAAAATATTCAGGTGAAATAACGAATAGAAGGGAATGCTGGAAATAGGGAAATAAATGATACCATTAATAATGAAGTATACTCTACGGTTAAATATTTCGAAACATTGCGCAACCACCATTCAGTTTGAAAATTAATTAATTTCTTGAGAGACTACTAAATATTAAGAATGAACGAAATATCAGAACAACTTCCTTCGCGATATCAATATTATTGGAGAGTCCTTTAAATTTTTGGATCCATAATTATCAGTAGTAGCCTTATAAGCAATAAAAATGAAATAAGGCTTTAGTACATCTTCATATAACCATGTAGACGACCTATTTAACCTTGATTTATGTGCATGAAAGCGATCACTACGTGGAAGGTCTTATGTGTGTATAAAAAATCCCAAGAGCTTTGGTTACATAGGCTTTTACTTATTTGGCCAGCTCAGGAATGAAACAGTGACAGATTCTATGATTAAAAACGTGAGAAGAATAGCGTTTGGGCATTGAAACATTTTCTTCTTCAAGAGAAAATATTGGCAGGAGTTTGGTTGGTGGTTCAGGACAAAACTTTGTGGAATTTGCTTATCGTAGTGAAATTAAAGTTGTAATCTTGTTCAATTCTTTCAGGCGTAACCTTATGGAAGTCCATTATGAATAATGAAAAAAAGAAAACTATGTTTTAATCCACCAATATACCTGATGATAACGCCGTGACGCGTTGAAACTAATCGTACCAGATAAGAAAAGTAAAAAAAATGCTGTGGATTAAAACACAGTATTCTTATGTCATTATTTGTAATCTTGGAATTCCATACAAACTTAATTCACGACCTAGGTTCATTCCTAACATTTTCACACTGGTAGGAGTATTCACCATATTTCTCTTCGAGAAGAAATACTTTGCTGTAGCTGTAATAAATCGAGCTGTAAAATCGATTTTCATAAAAATGGAGTCGACAAGAATTTGTTCTGAAACAAAAAAAATCGTCTTATGATTTTTAAGTGATTCATCTATTACCTGAGAGCAATATTATGAACAGATAAATCATTATAAAAAAGTTAATATTTGTGCACTGAACGGTTTTAACATTGCTTTGTATAATACAACCTTAGAATTGTGAATATTTTGGGATCAAAAAACAAGTACGATTGCACTGATGTAAATGTAGTAGACGGCACTACTATTAATTTATCTAGGCAATAATACATGCTTGGGAAAAATATCTCCGCTGTAAGCAGTTTTACCGAGTCGAATGATACGTATCCTTCACCAATCAATACAATAGACTGCGTGGAACAACTCTATTCCTAAAAGCAGCGCATGAAATCTTCAAAGGTAAGCTAGCTCTCGTTCCCTATGGAACTGTAGGAGAAGAATAAGCGAGAATGAACGGTTTAATTTGAAGCCATGCCAGACGCCGAATTCAACCAAGCAGGCTTCCTTTTTTTCTCTTCGGGCGCCATCGGAAAAAGAGTGGTCAGGTCTTATCCACCCCTTACAACAATTCCACACCCCACTGCCTTCTTCCCATTAACCCTTGTTTAGCACCCGGAATCTCGCATTTTCACTTGGCCCCCTTTACCCTCCTCACCCCCGCTCCTCTTCTCCCCTACATCCGCCCCTCCGCTGCCCTTTTGCCCTTCCACCCTATCCCAGTGGAATCGCCCGACTCCCCTCCCCCCCACCTGTAAATCCCAACGACCCTTTAACATGTGAGGCACGCGAGCATATTAAACGCCCCCAGTATATCAAACGTGGATTCCGGCAATGCGAGTAATAGAAGACTGTGGGCACATACTCGGGATCATTTTTAATGATATTCCAACCCTTTTTTTTTTGCTTTAGTACCCCTCGGAAAGAATGTTTTTAATATTATAAAACGCTACTTTCCTCCCTTCTCCACACGCTTGAATTTAACTCTCAGGTTGCCTGAGGGAAATTAATTCTCTTAGGAAATATTAGCTTGGGCCTTGAGGAATGAATCAGGAAATTAAAAACATGGGGGGAAGAATAACAGCGATATGACGTCATTTTCTACAGACTCCCGGAATCCTCTTTAATTTGCCCTAACAACAGCGATTACGCACGAATTCACCCCTTTTCATTTCCCTGGCGTCCGAACGCCGGAATGGCCCATTATCCCCAGGCAAGGGACTCGGGGTCTCCTGTCTCCGCCGAAAATCCCGCTTCCTCCTTCCCGTGCAATAAGAGAGACAACCAGGTCAACTGACGGGGATATATTTCGCCGCATCAGTAGCATGCGGTGCTTCAAGTGGACAGGATTGAACAAGAGGAGCACTTGCTGCGTCTCGTATTCTTTCCCCTATGCTCACACACATGCCACACTACAAAGGAATTAGAACTATTGACGATGCGTGCTAAATAGTGTGAAATCAGCATTGCAACCAGTTTATTTTTAAATGGAAGATTATAAAAGTGTATTCATACGTCTTGACGAAGTTTGAAAATGCTTCGCATGTTAATACATATTATGCCTCAGGGTTGTCCAAATCCTAGCCCACATCTCGTCTCACAAAACGTCAAAAGCTAAATAGACAATAATTAATACATTCTCAACTCAAGTTGAAAGAAAATATTTGATAGAATCACTACTGAAAATTGAAATTATGAAGATACGTGTTAAATAGCGCTAAATAAGCGTTTTAACCAATTTTTTAAAAAAGCAGGATTATAAAAAAAATTGTACACATAAGCCTGGACGAAATATTTGCTTGCAAATATTTCTTAACATATATTTTGCCTCATGATTGTCAAACTCTGGTCCACAACCCGTCGCAAGTAACGTCAAAAGCAAAATTGACTCTCTAATTAATATATTTTTATCTTTAGTTGAACGAAAATGCGTCATGGAATCACTACTATTTGAGTCATGTGTACGGCAGAATTTGAACAGGAATGTATAAATACAGTCAAAAAAATAGAATGGTCTTGTTGAAGAGACAAAGTAAAATATTCATGACGTACTTGAAACACTAAGGTGCACCTTGTGGACCTCGTGGAACACCTTGAGGAAATTCATTTCAACATTCCAATGAGGGTTGACGAAGAATTTCTATCTGGGAAGGTACTGCCCGAACCGAGATTTCCCAAAAATTGCTTCGGAATTTGAATAAATGCTCTACTTATGGCTTAGAGTCAGGTCTGTCACGAGCTAGCAGGTAAAAACCTAAACCTTTATATTTAAAGTTTTCTAAACAATACCTTAAAACATTACACAACCCACAATTAAAAAAAGATCCACGCAAAACACACGCCATTATGCCACGATGAAGAGAGGGATAAAAATTGTCTCCGAGAAAAATAAACAAATGAAGTATGGGGTGCGGGAGTTTAACTAGGCACGGTTAAAGTAAAAACCGGACACGGAAGTTAACAAATAACTACGAAGGGGTAGGGCATGCGCTGGTAAACATTCGCACTCAAATCGATGTCACTGCCTCTGAATTTCACATTGGACCACTCTAAATCTTTCCCCGGTTAAAACTAAAACCAAGAACCACCTACGGCCCTGGGGTCCGGTCGACCAGGCCTCGTGCCGCTTACTCCACGGCACGAACGCCAGATTGAACACTGCCCGCTCACGGTGAGTCAGGCCTAATGCGAGACAACGCTGCTGTCCCCACTACCTCCCTTTTGTACCGACTGCATCCACCGCTCCATCCCCAATCCTTTGTCCGCCTATTTCCGCGTAGCGTGCGGCGCCTTCTCTCCTGGACACAGTCGTTTGGTCACACAAGGCGAATGCCTCCAGAGCAAATCTACGCGTAAAATCTACCACAAGTCACAGCCTTGTATTGTTTTCAGTCCCTAGTATGCAACACGTAAATGGGAAATATGCCCGAAATTTGTTTCTCGAAGACTAATGATGTACTTGATGCGAAATTTTCTCACCAATTTAAATATATAAGCCAATTTTTTCTACGCCCACCAAATAGGTTATTAAATGAATTTAAAATGTTCCCGGAAATTGACGAAAGTCACGTGACCTAAAACGCCTTCTGACGTCACTACACGGTATAGGTTCCATATTGCTACGGAGATAGACATTTATTTTTAACAGAAAACGAAGTGAATATATTGTTTTGAGGTTTTTAGCCGTTTATCGAAAGAAACGATGACTGAAAAATACTTTAAAAAACACATTCCGACAATTTCCTTTGATTGACTCCCTTATGGCGGCGTTCTTAAAAAAACCAGCGATGGCATAGGCGAAGTAGAAATTCTTGGGCACTAAACCGGCATTTTATAATTAATGGACGATTTGCTCGTTACCAACCATACTATGTAAATAAAAACTCGAAATACAATCGCTTTTTGCATTAAACAAATGAGATAAATACATACGTCATCGCCAAGTATTTATTTAACAACTAACCTCCACGTATAAACAAATAAACAATGCCGACAGTGATACCGTGCCGTGACGTCAGGCGATGACGTCGTGTTTTTAAGCTGCAGAAAAAGTACAATTTTCAAAGAGTAATATCTTTGTAACGCAACTTAATTCTTCAGCAAAATTTTCGCCAAGCAAATTTTAGCTAATGAACTTCACATTCAAAGAGTTATAAAAAATAGTGCATGTTCCCCATTGGTGAACCATCAAATGCTTCATCTCCACTTACAGCAACGTTCGTACATGTTGTTATTTTCTGCAACCGGTTTTCTAAATGAAATTGAACAACTAAAATATACCGTAGTGAACGGGCGGAAAATAATAAGCAAAGGAAACACTAGTTTAAATTTTCATTTTTAAGCTACATAATTTTTTCAGTAATGATATTATATTTCAATAATACTAAACTTTTAATGGCGCTAATATATTAATGAAAATGAAGAACAGTGTGGGATAGAGAGAACAACGAGAATAACAAATCAGTTGGGATTCACATTGTCCGATAATTATTAACCCCAAGTGTCAAACCTAAAATTAAAGAACTCAAAAAAAAACATTTTTATTACAGCTTATTATTATCTCAAACCCCGACAGAAATTTTATTCGGCATTATCAGAAGAGCGCATTCTGTGACAAATGATTAATTTGGAAAATTCATAACTAAAAGTTTATTAACTAGTTATAATTGAAACAGCTTTAACTACCACACTTTTTTAGAAAAAAAATGCTTCACCATTCTAGAGCGTATTTCTATGTCTCAGTCCTTTTTGGGTCTTATTATGGATTGATTTAGTTTCCTCTAATTTGTTAGCTGTCTTGAGAAAGAGATAAACGTTTTGAGTACACAACACCACTTGCAGAAGAATAAATTAGGACCTTTGAGAACTCTACGAGTGACGGTTTCCAGTTCTTAATGCCCACAGCAATTTCTCCAAGTCTTAGTTTTCTCAGAAGAAAATTAACATGAGTAGCTTGGGAAAGCAAATTAACTATTTCTCCGAAACGAATTAATGCGACGGAAGCAAAATAAACAAGCGTGAATGAAGATTTCGGGGGAAACTAGAGATTGGGAACTGAGTTCTATGCCTCAACAGGCTTTCGTGCCTTTCTCTGTGAATAAATGTAACCGAAGTAAGGGTAGGTACGCAAGGCATAAGCTGATTCTACTTCATGCATCTTCATTAGAACCGGCTTCCCTGTGTAAGTTACGTTATGTTACTACCGAATTAAAAGCAGGCCTTTTCAACCACGGATACTAGGCAACAATAGCACCCCTAGCAGGAACTCACTGTTTATCTAATTTCGTCTACATTACATTGTGATCTTAGTAAAGTGACCTCAATTTCATATTATTCCGGCTCTATATATATCTCGCTCTATACATACAATCTCAGTAGAGAGTTTGTCAAATGCATTCATTATATCCACACTCTCCAAAACACTGCAATTTCGAAGGAAACTGATTTCAATTGACTATTTGTGATTACACTGAAAATTTACAAAATTCAGAGTTCATTTTTAACACGTTTTTTAACAATCTGCTTGCAATATAAACCCGTGATCAAAGAGGATATAAATTATTCAATATTTTTGGGTTTCCCTGAGGCCAAATCTACAAGATCCTTCGAAATCCCCATCGCGAGACAAAAGTAACGGGCGTTTCTTACAACTGTACATTATAGTTGGTCACCATCAGACTTCATTTGTATGCCTCTACTATGAATAATAGTATTATAAAGACGCATAAATACATTTGTTAGTAGAGAATAAATATACCTTCGCATGACAAAAGGAAATATGATAGAAAGGTTATTAGTTAGTTATTCAGGGGAGGCGGCCGACAGCTGAGGTTATTTGCGTCGTTAAGGATATGAGTGTAATTGGGTAGTGGTAGGAGTCATTAGAAAGGGAGGAGAGAAACCCGGCGTCGGCATTAGCCTACTCTTTAAGACAGGCGCCAAGGGTACCCCGGCTTAACGTCCCATCCGACGGACGGAGAACTGAACCTGCAATGCCCTCCACTAGGCACTCAAGTAGGGATCAGTTTGCCACTGTCGCTGCTGGATATCAAACCCGTGCCCTCAGGATGGGAGGCCAGTACTCTAGCCACCACAATAACCCGATCCCCATGTTAGAAAAGGAAGATAAACTAAGGTAAATAATACTGCATACTGAATGTGGCTTAATTTTTCCTCATTATTACTCAATTTTACCATCTAGTGTTTTATTCAATCTCAAGGGTAACCTAACGTAGCGTACTAAAGGGGCTAAAGGGTAAGCTAAAGCCGACGCTGAGTTTCTTTTATATCCAATCACTCCACACTATTGAATATCAAAAACCGACATTTCCTTAAAATCGAAGAAGGGATTACTTGTCACAATCCTTGCCCAAAAAATGGACAAATTATCGTCATCATCATTGCATCCATCAGTTCCCCATTAATGTCATCTGTTAATCGCCACTCCTAGTGAATACGAACCAATAGAGGAACTGCAACTCACTGATTGGTAGGGGGGAAATTAGATTTGCATTCGTCAAAGGACGTAGCCTCTCCATACAAGGGGTACTCCAAGAGAGCTAATCAATAATAGTGGAAGTGAAAGTAAGCTTATTCGCTCGTCTGAAATTTTGTATCTAGTGCTTGGCAAACAGCCTGATTCTCAGCAGAGTGAAAAAGCATTTGGTTTGTGACCGCATGACCAACTCGACTGTAAATTAATTGCAGGAACATTAAGTTACAAGCATTTTCTTGAACACGTATGGTTCATGAATGACATATTCCGCAGTCTCGGACGTGACTTCGTGGAATTTGATTGCCATTGAAAATGATAAGAATAACTTAGTTATTCCACATATATATGCTACAAAAATAAAACCCAGGATTCGACGAAGCTCGTCATCATCAGGTACACGGTAAAAGATTGGTTAGTTGGTTGGTAATGGATGGAAGACATAGAATATACTATGCCCTCTATTACCAGTGAACCTGATGATGATGAGCTTCGTCGAAACCTAGGCCGTCACGTTGTAATAAATCTATGTGGAAAAACTAAGTTATTCTTATCATTTACAATGACAGTTCATGAATGAACCCACTGCCGGGAGGTAAGCTAATTGAAGAGGGCTGGGAGCTGTAGAAATAGGCGGTCAACCAGGAACATACCTATATGGTCGAATATAAATGAACAGTCAAAAGAGCGGCACTCACCAGGGTGAGGATGTCGATGACGGCGTTGTGGTCCTGGATGAGGAAGCGGACGAGGTGAGTGAAGCCGTAGGTGGCGGCCATGTGCAGCGCCGTCAGGCCGATCCTCGACTTGGAGTTGATGAAGGCCTTATGGGTGAGCAGGGCGTCGCAGACCTCGAGGAACCCCCGCTCGGACGCCAGGTGGAGCGCCGATCGACCCTCGTTGTCGAACACGTCCACCCTGGCGTGCGCCTTGAGCAGCGTGTTGCAGATGTCCAGGTGTCCCTTGTTGGCGGCGATGAGCAGAGGCGTCCACCCGATGTTGTTCTGCTTGTTGATGGCCTTCTGGGACTCGGTGGAGGTGAGCCCAGCCAGAAGCTCCTCCAGGGCGTCGTTGTTCCCCACCAGGGAGCAGTAGTGGAAGGCCGTCTCCAGAGTCTGATGGCATAGCGCAGGGGAGGAGACGGAGGAGGTTTGAGACGGAAGGTTTAACGCGCCAACGACGGAATAAATAGGTGATGAACGTTCACTCTCCGAAATGTCTTTTAGCAAAAAGGTTGGAAGCAAGAAGTCCTCGAAATGAGGAAATTGCCTATTCAGTTCTAAGTACCATCAAATGGATGCGAAACAAAGCATTTTATTTCTTCAATAGACTTGCTTCGATACATCACATAAAAGGCTACAGAAAGTGTGTACTGAAGCATATCTGAAGTATACTACGAACTCCACACTCAAACGTTCGCAAATTTGATGCAAATTGGCCATTGTTTAAATATCCACAGGTCAACAATCCGTGCCGAGGGATATATTGTACACCACATTTACTTCTGAATATATAGTGTTTTTACAAGTAAGTTTTTGGCAAAAAAAATACTACTCCTTTCTTTTTGTTGTTTCTACGAATAAGTTCTGATTTGAAAGGTAGAAATAGGAAAAGCCACCAAAATTTTTCCCACAAACGAATACATTTTACCCAGGAATTGAATTTATCCGTACCAATTGGAGAAAAGGAGAAACCAGTTAGAATGCCGTTTAAACATTTAAGGATGACCTGCTTAAAAATATGCTTGTTTCGAATTGCAAAATTTAACCATCAGAAAAATTACAGAATTAAGATTACAATTTGCTGCTCTCAAAAGCATGTGCGTCGTATTTAAATGTGCTATAAATGGACTGTAGGATGCTATACTTCTTAAAAAAAAAAAGTCGAGCTACGCACGCTAGCTCATATTTTTAACAGAATGAATATGATGATATCATAATTAGGCGTCCTTTCCTTTTTGAGTCGGCGCGGTTGTATTGCCTTGATATATTCAACAAGTCTCAAATATTTAGGGCACCAGATTTCTCCGCAAAAACTAATGTTTTCCGAGAAATCGAGAGTAGAGCCACAAATTAAATGTGGCTACCAAACTGACACGTGTAGAGATGGGTAAATTACCGCAATTTTCAATTGAGGTAAATTACCGTGGTAAATTACGGTAATTTTTCGGTAATTTTAAGTTTTGAGCTGCAAATCCTTATCAGAGGACTCAAAACGAAATCAAATAGCATTGAGATACAAATGCCGACGCTTATATCAAACATATCACGACGTTTATCAATTACAACTCATTAAAAAAATTATAACGAAGTTGGCAGCAACACGCAATTTGCCTCTCTTTTGTCATACCATGAGAAATTTTCGTTCCAAAGACATACCACTGCGCAATGTACATTTGTTATTTTACTCTGAATTAATCACGGACACAATGTAAACAAAACAGTTTTAGCTACTTAATTTATAATATCATCATTCCAATGGTTTCTTCGTAAGGAAGAAATTTAATGAAAAAGAACTTTTCTGAAAATTACCGTTGATTACAGTAATTTTCAGGGGTGTTGGTAATTTACGAAAAATACCACGGTAATTTACGAAAATCACCGCGGTAATTTACCGAGGTGCCCACCTCTACACATGTGGCATTTGTACCCCCCCCCCCCTCCCATAGCGTACGTTCTAAATAGACGATTACCGTTTTGGTGAATAGGGAGTGGTCCACGCCGGCCCCGTACAGGAGTTTCACCACCTCCTTGTCCTCCAGCGATCGATCCGGGTTGACCTCGGGCTTGGCCACCTGACTGATACAATGCAGCGCGCTGTGTCCCTCCCGGTCGACGGCGTTCACGTACGATTTCAGCACCTCGGGGCCCTTGCGATCCGCGACGAAGGTCAGCAAGTGTTGGACGACGTCCGCGTGGCAGCCGCGGCACGCCAGGTGAAGCGGGGTCTCTCCGATCTGCGACGAAGTGCACCGCAGGGTGAGCGAATGGCTCAAAACAATGCAAATCCCAGGGAAGAGACTAATCCGTCCCGCGAGTGCACGGCGGCAATTCAATGTATTGGCTCTCAATTCAATATCTACATCTACATCTACACGATACCCTTCAAGCCACCGCGAGGGTGTGTGGCAGGGGGTGAAGATCACCAAGCATGCACTACTAACATGCAAACAAGCTACTATAGGGTCTCATGCAACTAGATTGTTAGTATCTATAGTATTTAAGGGGTTAATACATGCATCATGTATTACAGACTAAAATATTTCCCCTACGTATCCCTTTGCTATGTGCTGCCTATTCTGTTTTCTTATAGTATGGGGAAAAAATGCCATTTTGAATCAATACGACAATCTATCTCTCTAATCTTAATTATCTGGTCGAATCTAGCATAATACGCTGTTTTTTTTAATATGTGCCTAACATTTTCAGCAAAGCTATCCGATTGAAATTTCTCTAATAGATTTAATCTGTACTTTAACCTACGCTCTGATACTCTCGATGACGCTTGATGATTCCCACCCTAATTCTTTTATTAATTCTGAAACGCTACTCAACCTATCGTAACACCTTTTAACGAACCTAGCTGCTCTACGCTGCACACTGTCTAGTTCTCTGATCAAACCTAATTCATTAGGATCCCATACACTGGCTGCATACTCAAGATGGGGCCTATAGTGAGAATATCTTAAATATACATAAACTATAGTGCCAGCGTATTGAAATGTCAACATTCGATATCAGGCTTTGAATATTGACTCAATAAATGAATACAAAAGTGAATATCAATACAGATTACATTTTATGGAAAGATTAGCAAAGGGACGGAATGATAGCTATATTAGCGTAACCAGTCAATTAGGTGATCTAAAATTAGAATGATAATCAGACCGTAGGTTGAGATTTAGACTCAATATTTTTACTAAATTTCAAGAAAGAATTTTCACTGATGATGATAACAATATTTTGCGAACTCCAACTTAGATTGGTAGACCCAAACCCAAATGGTAGACTAGGCCATAATCATAAAATTTGAGAAATGTATTGCCAAACAGACAGGTTCAAAATGTCCTTCTTCCATCGTACAATTAGGGATATGAATATGTTCAATATAGTTCATGTAATTCAGTAAATAAGTTCAATAGTATATGCACACATAAGTGTATCAACGGATAACATACGAATTTGCATGTTGGTATAAGGATTTTGAGCTAACCCAATTTACAGCATGTTTGTGCATGCATGTTTTGCTTTTCCATTATTTTCAAATTTTCGAGTTTATACAAATTATTAATCCATTTAAAGCATCATTATTAATATACATATTTGGTGTGAATTCATCCACTGCCACACACCTTTAAGGTGGATTGCAGGGTATTATTAGATGTAGATGACTGAGTGATAATTTAAAAAATATGGAATCTATAAGGGAAGTTAAGAGAAGAACCAAGAAATGGTTGCTAAGCACATAATTAATGTTGTTAGAGATAAGTAATAACTTTACTGATAAATTATAAATGGCACCTGCTGATAAGCCAAGAGTGGATTAGCAGGACCATAACGTTAAATTAATTTAAAATTGTTCATTTAATGTTCTATATGATGTTCATTTTACATGAATTTGCCTTTTATACTAAAGGTGTGTGGCAGTGAATTTGTACATTTTTGTTGCATAAATGTCTTAAAAATGTAAAAATAAAAAAATAATAAAATTTAAAAAAATAGCAGATATTCTACAGAGAAAAAAATCATTCGCCTCGACTGGGAATCGATTTCGGACCCCCTGATTTGCCCCCGCCCCAGCAAATACATTTGAGAGGAAGTTTAATCATAAAAAAAGCATGCCAGAGAATCATAAAATGGCTGCAAAGGCTGCCGTCAACTCACGTTGGACTTGTAGAGTGGGTCCCCGCCGTCCTCCATGAGCAGGATGAGGGTGTCCAGGTTGCCGTGCTTGGCCGCCACGTGCACGGGCGTGCGGCCGTCCTCCGTGCTGATGTTCGAGTCGGCACCGGACTTGAGGAGCATGAGGGCGCAGCGGTCGCCGTTGCTGACCCGCGCCGCGATGTGCAGCGGCGTCTCCTTCAGTTTGCCACCTGCGAGCGGTATTAGGACGAATTGAAGAGCCGTTGCCAGTGCCACAAGCAGGAACAAGAATTCGTGTTTAGCCACCCGCCATCAGCAACCACATAACCACAAACCTTGGTTTTCTATCTCCCAGAGGCTTAAGGAGCATAAGAGAGCGATGGAGCTTCATAATGTAACGAGTCAGCGGTCGCCGAACATTATGCCTCGAGCCCTGGGCATAAAATAATGTTCGAAGAAACACGAGTTATGGCTAAGACGGAGGATTATTATCCGCGCCTAATACGAGAAGCAGTAGAAATAGCTAAAAGGCCGAATAATTTCAATAGAGTGGAAGGTTATAACCTGAGCCATGCTTGGAAAGGTTTCCTGGCCCCTTCAAATGCGCAACAGCTAACGTCTTCCGTCCGAAATTCAAATCGGCCCAACAACGGGGCAACGGACACGGTTTCTCCTATATAAGAATGAGACGAAGCCGATTTACACTCAGTCTCTTGATAACGCTCCCAGTAGGAGGAGTGAAACGTCGAGTCGAAAATGAATCGCACGCAGCATTTCCCGAAAGTAACAGCTACAGCTATAGGTAAAAGAAGCAGCGAAAACCTTGAAGCAAAAAAAAATTGGTACTTTCCAAAAAGTACGACTGTTTTATTTTTATAGGTTGTGCGCTTATTTGCTTTTCACTTTCAATCTCTCGGCTGTCTACATACCCCAGCCTAAAACCTTCCCACCGGCTTGCTAAATAAAATATAAATTCAAAAGATGAAAAGAAAACTTTATTCTGATCACACGCAGAGAGAAATTAAGAGCAAGTGCAGAACAGAGAAATGGCGAGAAACTAGAGAGGGAGGTCTCTTAAAGAAAGGTAGGACCCGGCGGCGTAGACTTCTTTATTGACATCGAATACCTATTCTACTAACGGCCAGGTGGCAGAGAAATCCTTGTATTCCGCTACGTCATCCTCTATTTATGTCCTGTTGCCTTTTGACCTGCCCTCACACTTTTTTCAACCTAAATAATCGAACCTCTAGCAGTCACGATGGTCGAATACAGGGTCAAGATCGGAGAAATAATGCACTTAGTACTTATTTCACAACATGTATTTTAAACCCAACCGGCTTCAACGTTATTTTCAAAGGGTACACTCTCCGATGTTTCTGGAAGTGAAAGTCACATACATACCAAAAACCTTGGGGGGGGGGGGGGGAGGAAGACCTAAATGTCTCTTCTTCCCCCATTTCCCCCTATCGATACCACTATCTTACGTCAACCCCCTTTTGACCCCACATTGGTGATCCAGTGGCATTTTCGTCCCTCAACCACTTTTCACTTAACTTCCACCCCCCAGTATTTTAGTATGCATGTGACTTGCACTCCCAGAAACTTCGGAGATTGTGCCCTTGAAAATGACGTACTAACGCCGAAACCAGTTGGGTTTAAAATACGCTTGTGGAATAAGTATTAAGAGCATTATTTCTCCCATAATGCGTTCCCCAAAGTGGAGCCTGCAACAGTTGAAGTTTTAGGGTCAATATAACTGTGGATTTTGATCACACCATTAATACAGTCACGGGCTCTTACTCTTATTTCAATTGTTTTATTCATAAAAAAAACCGTTAGTTATTCGAAAATTTTAGAGCATTATTTGATGGAATGAGTACTTGAATTCCATTCTTAGAGCTATGCACGCATCTCTACATCCAGTTTGAGGGACTCAGGAATGCAGGACAGACTTGAAACCAACTAACAATGAGGGGTTTGCCTGCGGATATGTTTGCTAACAGCGGCTAGAATGTGAAGTCTCCTAGCATTGGAAGTTGGATCGAATCCTGGTAAATTCAGAGAATTTTAATAGAACCCCCCAACCTTTCTTCAGCTTGAAGGTCACTCAGACCATAGCATAGAACGCTAAACGGAATACTCCTTGAAGGGCTCAGTGATTTTCTGGCGTATACCGTGTGTGAATTTTTCTCGGACTTTCCACTAGTTCAGGTTTCGTGCTTCCGACGTCCAACTCAACCTTCGCCATAAACTCCACGATACAAGCTTCACTAGGGGAACATTTCATATTTTAACCACTCACAACAGACTGTTCCACAAGCGAACCGCTAACCATCAGTGTCTTCCAATGTGTCCAGCTCTCAACGTTTTTGGACAATAGTTAAGTTAGTCGACGAAACGTAGGCAGTAATAGGCCTGGTAGAGAGCCTGAGGAGACCTTAAACCCCTTTACAACCTTAGCAAGCTAATGCCAATTGTTGGTTCCTTTCGTACCTACCTCAAAACCAAATCATATTTTCCTCAATCTTATTAAAAATAAGCCACGAGTTCATCTTTAAAGGAGCAAAAAACGTCGTTTGTCAGTCACACCCCCTTCTGACGGGAACGAAGAACTGATGGATTCTGCTTCAAAAGGACTGATAGGCTGACATCCAGGGAAGAGGATTGCAAATGCGTGGTCCACTCGCTTTGAGCCTGAGATCAACGAGTTTAGCATGCGGTTGAAGCTTTTGATCTCAGCGCCAAGAACCCGTCAATCTCTCCATGTCGTCGTGAAATCTCTCGAGCTAGGAGTGAGAGTGGGAATCAAGGTCCCTAAGGTCATCAGGTCCGATTCATCTTCATCTGCCTTATGACCTCTGGCTACTTGGCAACAGGGGGCTCCAACGAGACACCCTATTCTCGTACGTTCTCTGTAAAACCTGACAGCAAGATGAGGTATAAGTTACGTAATAACGCTGTTCAAACGATGTATTTTTTTAGTTTGGGTCGTAACGCGCAAATGGCCTAATTTGCATTTCATCGTCATTTAATATTCCATTTCGCTCCCCCGTATGCACTGTCTGTTTGGATAAACTTGCAACCGACCAGTGACTGATTACCCTGAATACGAGAGGAAATGGTATTGTTGTTATGATTACTCATGAAAAGCCAATTATTAAAATGACTGACGAGGTGTGCAGCTTGGTACGAAGAGCATTGAGCGTTCCGCTCCTCGGCTCGTATTCCACATTCATATCCACACGAGACCTCTTCAAGAACGTTATCTTAAGCCGAAATGTATAACATTTAATGCATACGTATTTACTCGCGTAAGCCGCGCACCTTTTTTCCCGAAACGCCGGTGAAAAAATGGGGGAGTGAAAAAAAACCATTTTTTCTCAAATTCCTGTTGTTTTTTTCTCCTAAGTTTCACATTTTGTGAACATATCCACGTTAATTGGTAAGTATGGTCTAGTAGTAAATCGTAAATTGTAAAAACTTCTGAAATTTCGAAGCAATTAGCAATAAAATCCGCGTTTAACAAAGTCTGAGCGTACAACAATACTTGAAGAAACGCTAGATCAGAAACACCACTTAACAAAGCAATAGATTTATCGTGTTTAGATCGTACGAGGGTAACACATTTTAGCAATGATATGTATTTAAATGTTCATTGTAACCTGTAAGGTGCCATAAGGGGTGTCTTTACGTCTTTTCAAAATCGTAAGCGGAGTTTGTTTCGGTATCACGTATCTGTAGCAACATTTTTACGCAACAGATAGCTCCTTTTGCGTACAACTTAAAGATAAATTGCAAAGACACGACAAAGAATTTGTTACACAGAGGCAAGAGTCGTATGCTCAGAGATTATACCTTCTTACTATCCGTGCTATCCGCTCCGTGCGTCAGAGTAGTAAACGAGTTCGAATCGATCATTTAGCATTTTAAAATAATTTGCAACTATCACCCTAAAAATGAATCGTGGTGTGAAATTGCGACCGTTTCCTGTGAGTACAAAACTACATATGCCGATGCCGAAAAAATAGGAAATCGAGCAGCAGGAAGTAAATATGGTGTATCTGAATCTAGCAGTGACAAAAACTAAAAATGAGAACTTTTATGATATGAATATTACTTAGTGATTTATGACTCTATTCAATAAGAAGAGATTGGCCGATAGAAGAATCGAGTTGAGGGCTTCGTCAAACCAATCCTAGGACTGTTTACCCATTATGATGAGATTCTATTTCCGCGAATGTGTTTTTCTTTAATTTTATAAGAATTATAATTGCTATGACACTGAGCTTAGTTTTTTCCGTGTGTCCCCAAGACTTTCCAGTGTTGTTCAATCGTCCCAGTCCACGGCTACTGCGCAGAGAGCGGAAACCGCTAACCACCATCAAGTACGGATGGTATTCTGCTTTTATTTGTTGATATGACAACAGATTTTCGTAATAATAGAGTAATCACGGGTTGACATTGTATATATTTCTGCAATTATTTCAGATGGATGTTATTTTGAACAGATGCCATTTTTATTGCTGGATGATGTGATCGTATGTAACTGTGATTACCGTGAGATGCTACGAGAAAAAATATGCACGACGTGAAGACGACCGTGACGATATTAACACGTAATTTAATCAACTAATGAGAAAGACGTACTCGTAATTTAGGTACAGCATTTCTATCAAATAATGCATTCATGTTATGACAAAATGATGCAGACTCAAGGGCAAAAAAAATAATGTTTTGATAGAAATAATATTTTTCCTCACGAGCCTGCCCGAAAATAGGGGTGCGCGGGATACACGAGGGCGCGGCTTACACGAGTAAATACGGTAACATCATATTGATACATCAAAGGGTCATAAGATAGGGGTGACAAAATTTATTCACTATATTGGTGCATAAATTTCACACCCAGGACTTGATGGTATCCACCAACGCCAATGAAATCGATTGAACAGCTTGAGAGTAGAGTAAAAAAAAACATGCGTAAACTGCATCCTCGTTCTCGTGATAGTTGGGAAACTTTAATGAAAGCCATGGACAGAACATGGTGACATGGAACGAAAAATCGAAGAGAAATTTTAGCAACACGAAATTATCAACAAAGAAACGCAGGATCAGGATGATATCGCAGCAAAAATTGGAAATAATTTTCAACATTATTTCTTGCCATATTCAACATATACGACAGTGGAACTTGTTGAAACAATATGCAAGTTTAAGAGAGAAAACTTTAAGAAATGAATTGGAGATGGAACGAGCATTACAAACTACTATTATGCTTTCTTTAAATGGGTATATAAATTTTCAATAATGAAAGATGGCGAGAAGAAATTCCAGTCATACCCTACTTCCCTGTAAAAGATACCAACGCAAAAACAAGACACGATTATCATGGATAGTTATACATACTCCTGATAAGAATTTACTTTCACTCCGGTAAATCCATCGTAAATCAAAGTATTTTGGCTGACAGAAACATTACCTAAATATTTGGCATAAAAGTTTTGACTATATTTTCCAAAAAAAAATAGACCAAAATTTCTCAGTAGGAAAGAGTGAGGCCATCATACGGAAGCCAAAAACATTTTCCCAAGAAAGTAGGCGGGAGCAAGGATTGCAAAACACCATTAACAACGTAGAGACACTTGATCGCCTGCCAGACAGTTAAGGTAAATCGCGAATCGGGACTTCTCCCGACAAAATGGCATGTGATCGTACCGGCTGCATCCTCGCAGAAGCCGTGGGGACCGAAATGCGAGAAGCATTGCACTCCTTTTCCCAAGGTGACGCTTGTCTCGGATGAGAGGATGGGGTTTTCCATCCCATAGGCATCCCGCTCAAGAGACAAGTGACAGGCGATCAGCCGCAAGTATCCCTCCATCCCACGACGACGTTTTACCAGAGCATTTAGCTTCGCTCGACGCCTGACTCGAGTTGGAACGTTAGTTTCCCTTCGGCATTCACTATCTCATTCGCACGTCACTCTCCAGTCACCTTCCCTGGAGGTTAAACATTTGTGCATCTAATCTCGTCGAGTTCTACGATAAGGCTTGGAATGCTAATTCTCTAAATGGGATCGTCATCTTCCTAAATCTCACGAAAGCCATTCAAGATACGCTCTGATCGAGTCCCAGAGGTAAACGCTAGCTTTTTCTGAAATAATATTGAGATCTAAAATTAATGGAACAAATTTAGAAAAAAAGTAGTCCTTAATCATTTTGATTCCTTGATGTAAAAAAAGCCATCACGAACTTCTTCACAAACGTAGGAAAGAAATGATCGTCCACGTTGATTTTTTACCCTGATGAATACATAGTAGCTCATACAAATATTAATAAAAGCTACTCGGAACAAAAACTTGGATAAATCTATCATTTCATGAGCCAAAAGTACAGCCCACTCTTCACCGTCATAATAAATACTTGCGACTGAAACGATGATCGTTATTTTACTGATATACTTTGAATAGAGAATTATAACGCTAGAAGGCATTGCTGATATTACGGTACGTATTACCCCTCGGCAAATAGATCTACACAGAGCACCTATACATCACTAAATTCTTGACATTAACAATTTGGGTCTCCACCTATCAAGTCAGTTCTGCTGAAAATACCAATTCTTTTTCTCGCATTTTTTCGGCGAACGACTCACTCTCAACACAGGCCAATTGCTCAATTATTCCTCTAAGTGACGCACTTGTTAGACTTTCCTCTACGTCTTCAATCATCCACCGGCGCCCTGAGTATTCCCTCATTTAGGCACTCTCATTATCACCCTAATGCCCTGACTTTGATAACAGATCATTGGAGTGTGAATACAAAGCGATAAATCTTTTTATATCCCTATAAATGCCTCAAAGATGCCCATATGCCTCACTATATGGCCTACATTCGACCGAGATTGCCGATTACGAGACGAAATTCACTTTGATTTCCAAGTGATTTGTTCTTTCTTATGCAAGATCAGCTCCCAAAAAGGGAAAGAGAAGAAAAAACATCGACAAAACATAAAGGCAATACAGAAAAAGGAGAGGGGATTGTTCTCCATTTTTTTCTCTGATCTCCAGAGTTTTAACGAGACGGGAAGGATTAAAGAAAGAATACAAAATATGGAGGATAGCTTTGTGTAAGTTCAACCACTTTACCCGATCGAAAGGGGTAATCGAATATCAGTGACTGTCAATGGTGTGTATATGGACAAAAATGAAAAAAAATACCGAACCACAGTGGGCTGACATAAAAAAAACGGCAAAATTACAAAATGGCTTTTTTGGAGATAGAATCATGATATTTAGTACAAGTACTCAAAATTGATTGGCAACCAAGGAATGGCATGTCGTTGGTCATGTTCTGTCGCCATTAGCGAGATGCTCAAACATAACCGACATTCCAAAATTATACCCGACTTCAGTTTTCTACGAAAATCTTATCTTCCTATTTACGTTGAGGGTGACGCTGGGGGAGGAATTTGGTCGGATAAAAAATTACAAGGTCTGTTAAAACCACTCTTTTACTTTACTGTGCTTAACTTTGGGAGTATTTTTCCTAAATTTAGACGATATTACGTAACAAAATGGCGGACACTATTTTCACGCAAATTTTCATATTAATTAGTAAATATCTAGCGTTTTACGAAAGTACCTGTCAAGTGACTGATACTAAATTAATTGTTGAAGCTTTGCAAAAGTAGATCTGAAATAAGATTGAAAATTTGTTTGCGACGTCGAAAATTATAATTGATTTTTCGTACGCGCGTCCGGAGGCTTAGACGCGCGCCGGGAGCTGGAAATGCCGTTACCCGAGTGTTTTCAAGCCATAAGGAACATAGTTATTTTTGGTCAATAATTGCAATTGCGTAGGTTTAATCGCATAATGCCAATACTACATTTTTCAATGCTTTTGGAAAAAAAACGCTCCATTAAGAAAATTCCTTACAACTGTATAAAAAAAACAAACGTGCACACCTATTCATTGAAAAATAACACTTCATACATGCACAATGGTATAACGTAGCAACATGGAATTTAATCTCTATTAGATATATTGTGCATTGCCTTGCAAATAAATTGGAATACAGTAAACATTACTCCAGGAAATAAATATCAATTAAATTGAAGAAATCTATCAAATTTCACAATTGTATCGAGTTATTTGCAGATTAATGCAAATATTTCCGACAATTAGGGTCAATTTCTAATTTTACGACCCATGAATTCGGGAGTGCATAAATCATTCATTATGACAGTCTCCATTTAGCGCCAAAAACTAAATAGCGCCAAAATTTTAAATTACATGAGAAAAAACAAAACAGGTGAGTTTTTAACTTTTTAACGTTGCCTCTAGACTCTAGCATATGACAAGTATAGCTTCTGAAGATAGATTCCTCGATCAGTAACTGAGATCAGCAACAACCATTAGATCACGAGTTTCCAATATGCGAGTTCAGAATCCAAGACGTTCGCAACCTACTGTCGCTTAGAGATGTTATCCGCGAGTTAATTGACCATATTACAAGTGCATTTTTAACCCACGTCCTTCAGAAAAAAGATAGTTTCCACATTTTCACTCATTTGAAAGTCCAATCTTTTCATCCATTCTAAAAGTGTGTAATGATAGGTAATAATTTTTTTATAGGCCCTCAACCTTTTTGAGGAATTTATTATTTACAACTTCAAGGATTGGGAACTGGCTAGTGGGCAAAAGTGGACGATTATTCTCTGAGAGTATTACTATAATTTCCAATGGTTACTAACACCTTAGATGAATATGCTTAGTATTTCAATATCTATATATTTAGGCACGTAGCTTGGAGGGAAGGGTTAGAAAGAATGTCTCACCCCTGACGTGAACTTCCGCGCCGTATCCGAGCAGCGTCTCCACCACGGCCGGCTTGGCCGACTCGACTGCTATGTGAAGGGCGGTGTAGTTGTCCTGCAGTAAAAATTCAAATCACAAATCGATTAATTAGGGACCCCATGGGGCAGAAAGGGCTGCGGAACTTAGCAAATAGTGACGGAGATGAGGATCGCACGACGCGAGTAGTCAGTTTTACTACACACTGAGGAAATTGACGATTGAATAGTCAAATCCCTCTTTTGAAGTAAGGCAAGAAGGAGGGCAATTAGATGGAATATGACAAACTTATCTCATTGAATTCGGCAATTTGCAATAACTTTAAGAATGAAAAAAAAACTTTTACACGAAAATGGCAAGTGAATTCGAAATCAAATGCGTACATGATATCTTTATTAAGTACTTCTTATTTGAGTATGCCAACTGGTAAAGATATTGCAGCGAACAGACATTAAAACTAAGAAATATTGCGAAAAATATTCTCTATTTTAGCTGCCGTGATGCTTTAATGCGCTGTAATATTTTTAAATCCTGATAGACCCTACGGGCACTCAATTCAACTTCTTTGTAATGAAGAGAGCTATCTTAACTTTGAAATGGACCATAAATTTTACTCTGCATCAAATTTACAAGGGTAACTGCTTTCGGTAAAGTTTACTCTCAATGCGTGCTTCCACGATCTAAAGCAAAATCACGTATTACGACGCTTAAAATGAAAGAGGAACACTTTTTGATAAAGAAACAGAACGTGAGAAAGCAAAAATTGCTGACAGTGAAGGTTGATGAAAGTGAGGATTATCTGGGATGAGCAATCTTCCAAATTGTTTCCTTGGGAAGGGCTGGCTTCAAAGGAAGCGCAAAAACAGAGAGAGAGAAAAAAGATCTTTCTTCATTTGACTAACATACAAGCAAACTAATATTATGGTATCAAACTAAGTCACATCAACCTTAAATCTGAGACCTTTATGCATCAATAGTATTTTCACTTATTTTCCTATTCCCTTGTTATTAAAAACACATAGGTATCTTAATTCTTAAGTATCATTAAAGCCTAAAATAACTATAACTAAATTTGACTGAAGTACAACTCACATAAGGGAGGATTAGAAGAGTTTGTGTCCATTTTTGGAAAGAAGTCACTTCCTTCATTCACTTTTATAAAATCTTATTCTGACATTTATGAAAACAACCCTTAGATAATCGGCCTTACATAAGATCCCTAAGCTATCACCCTAAGATAAGTCCTTGGTTTGTTTTTGTCCTCGGTGGTATCAGAGAAGATAAAATAAGGATTAAGGGAGGAATTTTATATATTTTTATAAATTAAATGAACTATCAGCAATAAGTTACCAAAGTAGTAATATAGAGAAAAATGAGAGTGACATTCAGGTAAACTTAAGGAAGAGGTTTAGAAATAGAGAGATAAACCCTTTGTGTTTCGGTAAATCGAAAGCAGGAAGGGATATTTTTCCCAGAAAATACATCAAAGGTGGTTTTTGCTGGGTTATGCTATATATCAGCGAGATCAATTGTCCGAAGAATACCAATTATTATAGTGATTGTAAACGAGTGATAATGATTGCACTGGAAGATTCCAAAAAAAAGGGATTACTTACGTGGGTCGTGACGTCAACCTTCTCCCCCTTCTGGATAAGCGTGCTAATAATTCCGACGTGTCCGTATCTTGCCGCCGTGTGGATACTCCGTGCGCCTCCCTGCAATCAGACCGAAAAAGAACAAAAAATAACTAAGCTAGCGATGCAAAAATTCATCATTTCATCCGACAATTTTCGACCAAATGTCATTGTGTGCATTGAATGGCAATGAGTTTAAACATTGATCTGGAGGAAGGGATATCGGACGGAGATTTCAATACACATGCTGGAAAAGTGTTTGTGAGATACACGAACAAATAATAGGATGCTGAAGAAGGAGGCAAAAATACTACGTGTCAGCCTCAAGTAAGATATATGTAAGATATACGAATATCACTAATATTAAGAGATATAGTCGGCGATATGAAGGGTAAGCCGTGATCGAAATAGGAAGGCAAATGTAATGGAGGGAAATAGAACCGCAGGAAGGCGGTGATTTGGAGACAGGGATCGCTCAAGTGTTCACCGTCGCTGGTAGAATACAAATGGTGAAAATTCATAAAACATTGGCGTAGTCATGACTTCTGTCTCGATGAGTTATTTGTTTTCACAGAGTATAAGACTGAACATGGGTAACCAGAAATTCAAAGTAAAAGGAGTGGTCCAGAAATATACTCGAAAACCGAGAAAGCTCTTGAATATCACCAGATAACGACCAGTGTCATGCAAAGACATTCTTAAACAATCCATGATAAAAAAATATGAGTTTGAAACACTCAACCATCCATCATTATCAACTTGAAAACACAACTATGGTGATTTATTTCGCTCTCGGGCCCGGATAAGATATGTAAAGATGGAGTTAGAATGGAAAGGAGGAATGGAGGAGAGAAACTGGCGCCTGTTCTTGACAAATGGCGCCAATGGTTAAGGTATTTCTTTAACTTTGCCATTTATTACAGATCCTTTGAGAGCACGTCCTTGTCACAAATGATGTCGCCTACAATAGAATTTCCAATTTGATGTAAGGAAAGATGCTTTAAGAACAAAGGCGTACCTTATTAGGCATGTGGAGGTAGACTCCCTTCTTGAAGAGCATCATCGCGCAGTCCGCATGGCCGTTGAGCGACGCGATGTGCATGAGGGTGCTGCCATCTTTCGTCCGCTCGTAGATAGATGCTTTGAATTTGTCCGCGAGCAATTCGATGACGGACGCATGTCCCTTCTCCGCTGCCAAATGCATCGGCGTCCGATCTACAGGAGAGGAATTGGTGAGTGTGCAGAGATTCATTGCATATGACGAAGGAAATGCAAAAGCATGAGAATTAAAAGCTTATATCCGAATCACGTCAAATAATACACCACAAAAAAAAACAAATTTTTTGGGTTAAAAATTAATTTCAACATAACCGTACTGACATAAGTCACTGAATCACGCTACATTTCGATTTGATAACGTGCATGTATTATTTTATCGCCCTTAGGCTTAATGATGTGAGTACAGATTGATACATAATGTCCAGAGTGATATTTCCAAATTACAGCAAGGCCATTTTAATACCATAAAAAGGAACACATAGTCAAAAAGGAATATATAATTTATATATCTTCTGACGAATATTTTCATTTCATTTATTTTTCACCCCATTGTCATTATAAAAATAAAATTATAAAAATCACAGACATTATGATTAACATAAAAAATATTCCAAAATTAACATTCCAAAAAGATGGAGGAAGAAAAGCCACCATCACTAACAAACACCTTGCTTAAACTATCAATTCTAACATTGAGACCGAGGTGAGCCAGTCGTGCTATATATCAATTCGTTGATCACAAAAACCGTTTACAGTGGAATCTAATTTCTAATACCCCTAGTGGGAAATGTTAGTTCTTAAGGAAAAGGATGCGAATTTGAGGCAAATATCGTATACAGCCGCTACTAACTGTGCGGCAAGTAATCTGATCACATGTGGCAATGCATGCACGTGGCTATGACAGTATCGATCAGTAAATAATCAGCTGCAATAGTCATTTGTTAAAAACTGAGTGTACGCGTTTGAATTCCGTAATGAATGGATATAGAATCGACGACTAAAGAACTTGCATAAAAAACAGCCACTTCATCCCCACCAAGTGACTTGCTAGATGTGTTTCAAACTGGAACGAGATACCTCTTTTCAATGGCATGGGTGTATAGGCATGCGTCAGAAGCTTAATTCCCCTTGATAAAGCGCATCAACAGACGCCTGATTAGAGAGCCATTTAACTTAGTCACGCGATAACTCACTCAAGCATTGAGGGCTCTTTTGCAAGTATCGTTGATTAAAACGTGCGGCGACAGACGAATTAAAACGCTAGAATGTCCAATTTTCTAAATATACGAGCAAAGGTCATTTTAGGCTTTGGGTTTATCATTTTGAAATCATCGGCAGGAGTATAATAAACGATAAATTTAAAATGAAACTGCGTGATCGATGAAATGCAAAACTCTTCTTTAAAAATTCTTTTCTCGAGTCAATATCTTCCATTGAAAAACTTTCTCTGATAGCAGCGTGATTAACAGCATAACTCCTCTGTAAGACCTCAACAATTGTATGATTTATATTGATGTAGATAATGTATTCAATACACACCGACGACGATATCGCCCTAATTATTTCACGGGAACGTCCCGAAAAAAATGAGTCATGTGAATTGAGGATTAAAGTCCAATTGATATCACGGAAGAGTTTTATTTGCAGCTGACAGCAAAGGACAATGGAAGTAGTTTCAAGTCTTTAAAAGAACAAATGTGCGATGAGCATAAGCCTGTGACCCAGTGAGACTGGCTCGTATCATAACACGGTAAAGGGCAATAGGGACTTCATTGCAATGGGCAAAGATTTTTACAACTATCACCATGGACTGATGGTCCAAGGAACCCGCTGACAAGTGCTTACGAGCTCGGTAAGTAGCTAATTTGGTCCAAATAAATGATGGTTAGCATTACATTATTCATTGAGATTTTTTAAAGCACAGTGAACATCAGTGTGCAGTTGTTTTCATTTTATTGCAATGCACCCACAAAAATGTATCAGATGTTTATTCAATGGTATTCTACAGACACGGAATTTGATGTTTTTAAATGCTGCTACAACAACGACACACGACAGATAGCACTCGCGACTGAAGAAGAATCATGAGTGCGTTTTATAATTCCACGAATGTAAAAAATTGAAATTAAAGATGTAGAAAAATAATTTAAGCACATCAAATATGTTTCCATGTGATTAACCTTGTAGTCTGAAATCAAAGATAGTAGATAATATGACGGATTCGCAATGCAATATTTAAATAAAATACGGGCGTTACAGTTTGGAATTAAGAAGACAAAGGGGAATGCACTCACCTTCATTATCAGTAATGGAAGCACTGGCTCGGACACTGTAAAAGTACTTGACAAGGGAGTCATCTCCTTCGGCGGAAGCAATATGAAGTGCTGTTTGGCCGTCATTCTGCCGAGAGAAGGTCGGCATCAGGTGATGGTTCACTTACAACATTGGGAAATTAAAACAATGTTCCGAAACAATGAATATGAAAACGTCAATCTGTTGATTGAATATCAATATATATTACTATTTCTTTTAAATAAATTGAGTCGGCTCCTTTTTAAGCAATTCGTATTACTACGAAAACTAATTCAGCACAACTGTAAAAGACTATCATTTACGAAGGATGATAAACAATCTATGAGGTCCAAAAGTTAAAATTTATTAAACAATAAAAGATTTTTTTAAATAGTATAAGAATACTGGTGAGAACAATACCATAATACCAAGAATAAATGAACAACTTAGAAATACGTATTCGCTGCCACTTAGCAGCACAAGCTGTATTTTAAATTAAACGACATTTCTTTTGTAAGGGTTACGAGTAATGCTAACTATTCATGGGAGACTTATTTAAAGTAACCTGATAACGCATAATGAATTTGCATACATCATAATAATACAGCCCTCTGATCACAGAGAGAAAATCTATAATTTTATAATGTCTTGTAAAAACCCTTTGTAGAAAATAAAAAATCAAACCAAAACAAAAAAAAAGTTAGCTATTACTGTATAATAAACTGCATATACGAATAGCAGTAAATATTTACCCATAATTTTGAACAATAACTGAGCAAAAACTTAAAACCTCGGGTGGATCTATCAAATTAGGCATTACAGCTGTCATAATTCATTTATAGCTACTATAGCAAGCAAATGTTGGTAACATTTGTCCTTTTGTACAATAAAATAATTATCTGACTTAATCTCACAAACCATCAATACAACCTAAATGAAATAACTTCAACGGTCAAACTGGTCAAAGATATTTCACAACCGAATTAAATATGCCAAACATTAGAGTACTCAGTGGCGTTGCCAGGATGTTCTCCAGGATGGGGGGGGGGGGGCAAAAATAAGTTAACGTTCCATTACACAAGTTTGTTTTCGCCCCTTCAAGAAAAATGTTAAGATTTCTTAAAACAATTTGTATTTATTATATTTCTCCCTCTCGTTGAATTTCAACGGGCACCTTTGGCTAGTTGACCTGTAATTTTTTCATTTTACTAATGAGCAAGCGCCTCACCCTGCCCCACTGTGGCTACGCCCATGAGAGTACTTGTTTTACTTGTGTGGAAGTCTGTACATTAATTCTGAATATCTACATTATAAGGAACTAATCCTCCCATACAATGAAAAGGATGCCTTCAACTATAGAATCTCACGCTTTACCATTGATTTTCTTTTTCAAGGCCAAGATTTGGAGTTTAGAAGGAATTTCCTCAATTCATTGCACGCGCACAAATTGAGGGAGGCATGAGCGCCAGGAATTTCGGAGACGTGGAAATTGGCGCATGTTCTCTTCAGATCCTCCCCCATGGCATTTCGAAGCCGAAGCGTGTTATCTCAGAAGCAATCAGATAAGATACAGCAGGTTGGGGGGTGAGAGAGGGAAAGGATGGGCCTGAAAGGAAGAGCTTTTGTGACTCTCTCAAGCGATAAAGCAGAACAGTGGCCTTTGTTAAATCGAACGGGAAAGAAAGAATGGGGGACGCTAAACTCCTCTTTATCCCGGAAATGAATTCCTTGCAGGAGGAAGATTTTCTGAGAAAATAAGTCTTTTACCAGAAAACAAATACGAAAGCTTGACCTTTGCTACATCCAACGATTTGCGTAAGGAAAACGATTTAAGTCGAGAACAAATTGTTGATTCCAGCTAGATATCGTTGAGAGAAAGAACTCATTTAAGTTCTACGTGAATTCAAAGAAAAATAATAGAAGAGATAGCATGGCATCACAGGTGTTTGCGAGCTTAACAAATTTACATGATTTCTTTAGAGGATTTTAGAAAGTTCCTTACACGCTCGACTTATTTCAGGAGTTCGATTAAGTACCCTTGGGTACATTTGATGTTGATACAATCATAAATGCAGACTGATCGTTTCCAAAGCGTTACTTTAGGAAAAATGAAATTTTTACATAACATTAATTAAACATTTACTTAACAATACAGATTACATAAGCATTACTTAAGAACGTTTTTCCCTATATTTTTGCATTGCATTCCAACTTCGTAATCAGTTTTGTAATAAATGAGTGAAAATCAAAGGAAGACACTTACCTTAAATAATACTGGTAAAAAATTGAATTTTGCTCGGAATTTCTTAGTCATTGACTTCACATAGATGTTTGGGTATTCATTTACTGAACTATTTCACATTCGTATTTACCATAAAAGTTTAGTTTTTAAATTATGGTTGAAATGACGCAATTAAGTCATATAGCTACAAGGTATATGAAAATCGCTAATAATGTTGTCTGTAATATTAAACAAGTAAAAAGATTAAGTAAGAAGTAAGACGAGAGTAAAGCCAGAAACGGTAAACCAACTACTTATTCGAAAAAGGAATTCTCTTTGACAAGTGTATGAACACATGCGTCAGAAATGCTTTTTGGAAAGTTGCTCAGGAAAATTATCTCTAAATGGAAAGACCTCATTCAAGAGGCATCCAAAATGCTTTACTTTCAAGGCATCTGACAACCAAATATGGGTAGTTGCAACAAAGTAAGCACATTTGAGTGTAAATTAACGAAATGATTGGGGTAAAAAAATGAAAAAAATTAAGAGAAGGACTTTGAATAGCCTTAAATATAAAATAATAGTAACACAAAAGGTAAGACCTCAAGCAGTCTATCGATTGAAGATTAATAAAACTGAAAATTTACTTTCAAATAGATCCATAAACGTCAGAGTTATAAGAATGATTACCTATATTTAGAGAGAAAATGCGGATTGGCATCATCCCACACTTTCCAACTTGGATAAAAACTATATTTCCATCATCATCCAACATGGATTATGATAACAATTAATCAGGTATCTCTGGGAAGAAAAAGATTATACATCACCGAACAGTCACAAGCTCAGCCCTTTTGATTGTGGAGAGAGATATCTGCGGCCAGAATGGCATCAAGGTGGAAGAATTGAATAACGGGTGGAGCAATACTTACGTTTTGCATGTCCACATTCGCTCCATAGTCCACGAGGATACGCAGCATGTCCACATCTCTCCTCCTAGCCGCCAGATGGAGTGCGGTGTCGCCTTTCACCTCCGTCAGTGTCTTCAACTGTTCTTGCGTGAGGGAGCCCAACAGCTCCCTCACCATCGACTGGTTGCCAGACTCCACTGCTAACTGTAATGGGATCTTCCCAGACTGCGGAGGAAAATGAGGAAAAAAGAGATTCAATGAAGTATTCTAAGAAGGGTAAGTAAAGGCAAACAGTCAAAATTAAGTTAAACGACAATTTGCTTCGCAAAGTAGAACAACGTCTCTAAAACATGGTAAACTTAATGGTCCACAGATATTCAATTTTTATGGAGATTAGCTACGGTATTTCAATATGCCAGTACATTAAAGACTTGATAGGCAGCGTTCCATAAATTTTCTACTGCTGTTTGGGAATATTATTGATTAATTATACACCTCGATGATCTTTCGTGATTATTGTGCATAATAAACGTCTAAAACAAACGTATATACCGCAAACATAGCGGTTTAAAATAACTATCCAGTGAAAGCCAAATATCTTTCAAACCAATGCGTAGAACTACAAGAAGGTATGTGTTAGGAATTCCCACAGCGATCCCAAAATATAAAACACCGTTAAAAAGTTACTATACTACATAACACAAGATATACCCATATTCGATAATCAAGTGTTAAAACTATAGCATCACTTCTGTCTACCAAAAATAAACCATTTTAAATTGATTGAAGTAGATTAAATAATATGCATTTCACTGGAGTTGAATGGAAAAAAAACCGATGCCATACGAGCAAAAGATATACCCCAGGTATACCTTTACGTTAAACCAAAATAATCAATTAGCGGGAAATTAATTGCCATGAGGATTCTCAGCTGCTGAAGTGGATAAAGCTCAGCAGCGTGTTGGCTAACCTATTTTCAAGGCGGCCTCTTCACAAAAATGCAATCAAATTTAATTTGAGGATAACAACATTTATCTTATCATGAAAACATGGAGATTACCTTTCTGAATAAAAGTCCACGTCAGTTAGGTCACCATACAGTGGCGATCTAAATATATTATAACAAGTTTTTTTAACCCTGGATCATTGCAAAATTACTTGCACCAGATCACTAAACACAATTACTTCATTTTTAGATATTAGTATATAAAATATAAATGTATAGTATAGATAGATATAATATAGTATAGATATATAGTATCTAAAGTCAAACCGCCCTCAATTATTTCACAGCGTTTTAAATTAAATACCACCCACGATTACTGGGGCGAGTCACTTTATACGGAGGATCAAAGGATACGTTATCATTAATAATACTCCACTTCATGTTGAAAATGATGGCTCATCTCCTACGCATCTTCCTATTCATTAGGCAGTAGCTCAGTGCTCTACCCACTAGGCCACCACAAAATAAAATTCAAACCCCAATATAACGTAGTGTCTCATTACGTATCCGCGGGTTTTTTTATTAATGCCATTGCAATAATGCTGAAAAGTTCGTCCAAAAGAGATGCCTTGCTCTTTTCGTGAAGATTTTGAAAGTTATAAAGAAAGATATCGCAGCTGATTCCTGAATCTACATCGTCTATTTCATCCGGCAAATCATACGGGATAATTTTTGTGCTTCTCCCGGATTAAGTAGGTGTGCATTCGGTAAAACTAAAAGTATTTAAATCACAGTTTCTGTGAGGTTCAAAAGGTGAATATTTTATGGATTTATACCGTATTCCGAAGTGGACTGCTAACCAAAATTGTTGTATTTTGAGACAAAAGAACTTGATAAGAAACCTAAATATAGTTTAACCAAAAATATGGGTAGCAAGATGAAAAAAATTGTAATTTATGATATATCAAATATCCGTATAAGGTGTGAACATAGGTAACCGAGCGACAAGTACCAGATTTCATCGGTCAACAATCGGTGATTTGACGCAGCTCTCCCCCCTATTCTTCTATCGGCAAACCTCTTCATATTGACGTAACTCCTCTCTTTTACATCCTTCACAACTTGTTCCATGTATCTCATACGAGGCCTGCCTTTTCCATTCTTCTAAATCTGTACTAGGTTATATGAAAAGAATATAATCTAATTGGAATAAAAGGCATTGATACGTATCCATAGGAAGTTCATTGACGCCACTGTCATGAAGTTGGAGAATTGAGACATACATAGGTAACATATATGAAAGGCCAGAGAAAAACTTTTTTGCCGAAGATTTGAGTCCTAACATTCCCAAAAACCCGAGTCTGGCCTCATTATCAACAATTCGTATGCACCTCTCCTTCTAACATACCATGTTTCATCCGGCCTAAAAGTTACTAATTAATATACTTATTTTTGTAAACTCCAGTAACTCCAGTCCAGGCAGTAATTATATGTTTACATTGGATTAAATTATATTCATGGTTCCGATACCGACTTGGAGCTAATTCCATTGCAAAAGTTTCCCCCTTATTTCTTCCCTTTCGCACATATTTCGCCCCTTCAAGAAAAATGCTAAAATTTCTTAGCACAATTAATATTTATTATATTCCTCCCTCCCGTTGAATTTCAACGGGCAACTTCAGCCAGTAATTGACAATATGAATTCCTTCGGAGAAGAGAACCTAGAGGGATATTTCATTCATATTTATCCGTTGGCGTTCACTTGTATAACTTTAAGGTCAAAATTGACAAGAGAATTACATTGTAACAATAACGCCTATTCATAGCATGTCTTTTTATTTTTGATTGTGTAGCAATTTATTACCATAATTCAATTCTAATTACGGTAAGTAATGGGCCTTATGATTGCATTTATCACAGTGCAGCAGTGACATAACAAATTAAAATTGATAAAAGGAATAAAATATCAAATTTGGCAGATCGAAATTTATAAAACGTTCTGAAACTATTAAACTAAACTACTCACTATTTGTAATTCCATTTAGACAATGGGAGCTCGGAATAATTTTCTCGGAATAAATTATGTAATATCACTACACTGTGGCCATAAAATATTTCTTAAAGCAAGAGATTAGAAAATAATAGAACCTAATAATACATTTCTAACGTTCCCCAAATAAACAAGAAACGTAGAGAATAAAGATATTATGAAAAGCATTCAATTTTCTTCATTTCTCTTCAAGTTCTAATGGGCCAACATTCTATATAAGATTCAACACCACATTACAAATAACTTAGCTCGGCGATAACAAGAAGTTTTAATTTTTTTATTCCAGTTCGACCACTTCTAAGAAATATTGAATCCCATAACCAGCATTTGACCATCAATGATGAAATAATGGCCAAGTTATCCTACTTACGTCAAGTAATACATGTTATAATGCTAACTAGATACGCCGTACATTTCATTTTTTCTACGTCGTTATCTATGTTAGAATGCAGATAATTCCAAATTAGATTTTAATACTTGATATTGATATCCTTAATCTAATCTCAATCAGTAACGGAAGGTCTGAACACTCGAATGATTCAACAGGCGCAAACTGAGGTGAAAATGTAGCAGCTCCGTCAAAGGAACTTTGGGAGTGAGATATAATGCAAGGCAGGCACAAGAAGTGCCATGAAATGCGATTTATAGGCATTAATCTGCACCGCCAAAGTCAAGATGAATTCCATGTGCCATCACATGGGTTCTCGGAGAGTCGGAGTAGTGTAAGTACAGAATGATAACCTTCCGAGAATTCAACTCACACGAGTTAAGATGTGGAATTCTTAAGAAATAAGGACACATCCAAGCCCACACCATGATCATTGCTAATAATGGGATGCACGAAGTGCAAATAAGGATTTAAAGTATTATCTCATTCTTTCAGAGTAGTAACATAGCCCCATGTGACTGCCTTGGAACAGAAACAGAGGAAATTTATGAGGTGCTTCCTTGTTTACAAGCTAAAGCTGCACTATGACACTAAATTTTACACCCCCTTTTCCTTTTACTAATCCTACATCATTCAAATTGACATACATTCTTCATTTTCCTCCCTATTCAATGTCAATGAATTTTCCTTCTGTTTTTCAACCTAACCATATCACGCTTCGTATTTTAAATACTTGCACCGTTAAAAGTGACTTTAACTACAAATCATATGATCATAGTACATAGTATTAGAGCAATCAGAATTCTTTCGATTACGTGTGATGTTCTTCTCTCCATCGTCTGCAACTCATTGGAACTTTCATTATTGCAAATATTTTCCTGCCAGTATTTCCTCAATATTTAGGACACGAAGTAATTGTGTATCACATGGTCCATTCCCGAAGAAGCAACTTCTAGAGATGCTTCATTACGCCCTGTAGATTCCTAAAACAGGCTAATTACTGACATAATCCGACATTCCTCTGAATTTATTTGCATGTTAGAAGTACTTTTGGGTTTTCGTTTCTACAATGGCTAAGGTTATATCACATCATCTAACGTAGGTATAAACACGACCCCCATCCTGAATAGGATTCGAACTGACGACGTTTGGAATTACATGACCAGCGCGTTACCGACCTGGCTACCATGGTCGGTATTGCCATCTGAATTTTCTTCCTCTGTAGAGCCACCAACACCTCCACCACGCATAGTAACCTCATTCGTTACCATCTTCTCCAGTCATACTTGTCCCCTTGCTGGAACTTTCAATCCATTTCTTATTTTGGCTTACTCAGTTCTTACTTAATATCTCCAACAACCTATGAAAACACTTCTCAGTACCCTCCCACACACCATTCTAGCTTTCACGTTAATTCTAGTGAACAATTTAAAATGCCCCATGAAAAGAATTCCTACAGATTAAATTGATCCAAAATGATCCAAGTTGTGTGAACTAAGGGATACATTTAAACCTCAAGTGCCCTCTGATTTCTAATGCGACCCCATTTGCCAAGGAATTTTGCCTTCTCCAACCGTCTGAGAGTACGTCCCCTAATAGAGAAATTTTTATAAGCAACCGTGGAGGGCAACATTTCCTGTAATTACATAATAAACACATGAAAATAAATACTTTGTGATTCCTGTCATTTGGCTTTTACATAAAGGAAAATGCTTTGTTAACCAAGGAACTAGAAATATCTACCTCAAGCACTCATGGTAGGCAACACTTGTTCAATGTCGTTGCATGCAAGTGGGCATGGGGATATTGTCATTCCTTTTTCTATTTTTTCACGATTATAATCTTTTAACGTTCTGTGGAATGAAAATGTGAACTGATTAATATGAAGATAAAGAAAATATTAAAATCATATGCAGCGTCCAGCATTGAGATGCTTCCTTGAGAGCATTTATTATATTCTGACTGTGTTCTCTTAACGATTCCAACTAATAAACACGTTGTTTAAACCTACAATAAACAACAACCCGTAGTCTTCGATAGAGAACGATTATTTGTTGAATATATTAGAAAAAATGTGGTACATTAAACACGCAATGGATAATGGGTCCCTTTCTTTCCCCTATTTTGTCAAAGAAAGGGTACATTTCCCCGCAGGGAATTATAAATCAATCATTTTGGAACCATCTCGATGATTTTTGTTCCGAGATTCGGCCCTCTCCAAAGCTCTGATCCACTGTTGACGCTTGGCGTGCCAAGATGGAATCAGCTTTCGGCGGGCAGGGCTTGACGGCGCCTCTTCGTCCCTTCTTGAAAGAACGAGGGCGCCGCCGCCAGAAACCAACACCCCTCCCCTTCCACCTCTTTCTACTTCGATTGCTAGGATTTCCAAGCTCTGAATGGCCTACTTTTTTGCCTCAAATTTTGTTACCTTTTAATCGAATTTAATTTTTTCCTTCGGACGCGAGTTGCTTTTTTATTTAACCCCTCCATGCCTAGGTAAAAATTCGATCGCCTCGACAATTACGTAAGTTAGGGGAAAAAGGAAATTTGGTTTTAAAAACACAGCCTTCTCAAGTATGACGATCACATGCCAAGCTATCTATATGGACTACGTGCATATAACAGGAGGTTTATTTAGCCTTTAAGTACACAATCCTTTTTTCTGAATCTCAAAATACTGAACTGCCAGGGAGGCTAGATAAAAATATCACAGGGAAAAGATAGGCTCATTAGCAGATACTTTTTACGCCGAGTAATAAATACTTTCAGGCGCAGTTTCTTTTCTGGGAACAGAAATTCACTGGGGATGAATGAAAATAAATACCCATTCACGAGTTGTGACAAGACATAAAAATATTAAATCCACGTCTAAAATGCTGAATAAACAACGGAAATAATTCTTTAACAGTTTAGGAGAAATGGTCAGGTGGGTCAGTGGACTTCTACGGCAAGTGTAAGTAAAAGAATGGCTGAACTCGGAAGGGACGAGGAAAAACAGAATTTCATTGGAAGGAAGGATCACCATTAAAACAAATATTACCAAAACAAGGTGAGATGCCATAAGGTCTATCTTCATGAATAATTAAGCACCTAACATTCAATGTAAACATTGAAAAAAGGGTTCACCAAATCTTCATTGATAATTAATATTTTCGCCACATTGTTGACATCTCCCTTCGTAAAAACGTTTTTCCTCATCTGAATTTTTACATTTTGAAATTGAATCACAGTTAATTTGAACTGAAATGAAATTTATCTGTAATTTAATATACATGAAAAAACTACCTAGATGGTTGATTACATATTTTCATACCCATTTATTAAAAAAATATAATGATAAAGGGAAAAATTAGGATTGGATATTACACATTTTAAATGATTACAACGCCCAGACAATAATTCGAACATTAAGTTAATGAAAATAAAGTAGAGATAGTTCATATTTTCATCATACTTGATATGCCCCTATTCTTATTCGGAAAAAAAGGATGAAGAAAGGAAAAATAATAAAATAACCTGACGATTACTGGAAATTACAGCTAAAAGGTAATAAAATGTAAAATGCAAATTAGTACAGCCATTCCTGGAATCGTACATAGAAACATCTGAATTAAGTAAGACCCACATCTCTATAAACATACATATCAGCATAAAAGTAAATCACTGTGGACTTTTTAAACACGTTTTGCTCGGTAAAAAGACATGGTATAGATTGGAAAAATTGGAAAAAGACATTATAAGTATTGGGCAACATTTTTCGAAGCGTAATATTCGTTGAGACTAGTGTTTTTCTACAGTTCCGGAAAAAGAGTTTTAAGCAAGGCACGTTAGATATAGCTACATCCTTCTCAAAATCTTTCGAGTTCTAGATAAATCCGTACCCAGAGTTACAAAATCCAAAGCCATGTTTGTAGTTTAAGGCCTCAAAACAAGATATGTGGACGAAGGTAAAATAGTATAGGTAAAATAGTATAAAACATTTTTCCTTGAATTTATGCTAAAAGTAGATTCCTCTTAGTGAATGCGAAACTGAAATAAGAAATGGACAGCGAAAAAGAATGTAATTCACTCGTATATATTACCGTATACTCTAAGATCTGGGGCAAATTATGGACGTAATTTACCAACATTTTCAAAAACATTTTACAGGTAAGATTACTTATCCCATATTCAACCATAGATGCAGAGCAAACATGCTTTGTTTACTTTATAAAAAATCGTATTCAAAATGGCCGTCCCAAACCTAAATCAGTCCGCCATTTTAAAACAGTGGCATAACGAATTTTCCCATCCTTCCTGTTTTGATTCTCCTAACACGCACGCACAAGAAAAACACTGTCATCGACATAACGTACACGACATAACCTTCGAAATAGTAACAACTGACGATAGTGAGTCATAAGTTAGGTATCAAAAGGGAACTCGAGGAAACACTCAAAACAAGCGTTTGAATGGACACGAGTGTATTTAGGACTGAAAATCGACAGTAAGCAGAGCAGAAGGTTGCAGACCTTACCTCTGAGAAAAAGATGATTGCGTGGCCAAGGTGCAATACGGGCACAGTCACCAAATACTTTAGTCCTCCCGCGTCGTCAACCTGCTTGCAGGCTGAGTCACCACCGCAGGGAAAAACCATAACCTTTTCACCGGAGAGCCCTCAACTTCACCGGCGAGCTCCGAAAACCCGTATAACTCCGCAACCACAAAAACCCAAAGGTGCACGCCAACCTCGGAAGATCGACGTTCGATCTGTTCGAATATCCTCCCTCCCGGTCTGCGCTCATTCCACTGCCCTTCTCTCGACCAACCTTCCTCGACTCTCCTCCCCCTCTCCTCTCTTCTATGCGCCTACCGGAGGGAATGTACATACGTCGGGATGTGCTCCTATGGACGAAACATTGGCTCGAGAAATTTCCCACTCCTGCCCACGGACGGTTTGAAGAAAAGGGACCCTCCACATGCGAAGATATTTTTAAGAATTGTTACGATTCCTGCGGGGAAGGGCCAGCTTGTCCTTTTCCCTCCTCCTTCTGAAAGTTCCCTTTCCACCTTCACTGAAAAATATCTCCCAAGTCCCACCCCAGCTTCATCCTTTTTTTCCTCGCTACCCACATGACTCATGTGCGCGACTCTTTCCGTCAACTAAGCACGGAGATATTTCCTTACTACACTATGCACAGTTTTTAAAAAAATCGATCCCCCAAGGCACTCGCCCGGGTTCCCTCTCATTCCACAAAATTCTCCCCACAAATTTCCTCCTGTCTTTCACTTCCTCCCTTCCCCCGTCCAGACCGTTCACTCCCTTTATGTTCGCCGATTTCTCACTCCGATTACTGATTCCCTCCTCCCTCCGTAACGCAGGGGATATCCCCCCTTTCCTCCATTGCTCCGAAATCCCTTCGGCCCTTAGTCACGTGTCTAAGTCGGCGTGGACTTGGGAATCACAGTTTGTGCAGTTTATCGTGCTCCCCTTATACACCCATTATCCTCTTCCATTCCCTTAACCCTACCCCCCTTCTGGGTTTGCATGACTGTTCCCGAAAGGCCTCCCGTAGAGTGATTTCAGTTTGAGGTGTGTTCTCCGAGTGATTTCCTATGAATTTCTTGTCAGGTATTCCCACCGATTTCTATCCCGTTCGGCCCCAATATCGCTTCAGTCACCATCTCACTACCTTCATCTTCTTCCTTCCGAGCCAGTACTTTCCCCGATTTTGCCTAGTTCCTGTAAACCCACATAAGGATATAGAAAACATGTTGCCATAATTTACTGACGCTGCAGATTTCATTAAAAAATCCCAAAGGTGCGCGTAAAAAGAACTGTGCGAAGGAGTGCGGGAAGAATGACAGAAGGAAAACGTTCGAGGAGAAATTGTCCGTGAGAAAATTGCTGCGGTAGCTGGGTAATGGAGCGGGAAACGCCGGAGGAATTAGAGTTTTCATTCCTCGAGCGATTTACTCTGTTTATAACCCTCGAAATAATCCTGATCGATATATTCAGCCTCTGAGGCGATTTCTACACACTTCTATGCAAGACTTTCATCGAACAGGAATCACATTAACTCCTATCCAATGGCGGTTACACATGGTAAGTTATTTCCGGTTAGCAGTGGTATCACACTATTCCACAAGTTTTGTCTAAACTCACGGTTTCTTACTAGTAAATTATTTATTTTCAGCATTCCCTTTCGTGGTAGGCATCGATACAATTTTTACTTACATATTGGATTACCGAAGTGCTAGAGTTATTTTTTTCGGATAACTCAATCACGACCTAAGTTATTTCTAAATATGAACACCCTTTTTAGTAATGTTATCATAAAATAAAATCAGTGTTCAACCCCAAGGTTGGATTTTGATAGGTGAGGGTAGAGCACACCCTGTAATTGGTCATCGATGGTACGGGGGCCTATTCTTTTCCCTGAGCCACCTGCAATGTCCTACGGGGATCTCACACGTAGAAACTCGAATCGCGAGGATTTTAGGTGGGGGTGTTCAGAAAGGCTTCTCACCGGGATTTGAACCCGGTACCCACCCGGGCGGGTATCTCAGTGATCTACCCACTACGCCACCACGACCTAATGTCGATTGCTACCATTAATTCTTGAGAATTTTAAATTCTTGTCTTAAAGAAATAAAATATAATTATTTTCAATGAGAAGCATTTTTATTTAAAGAATTTTGCGACTAGTCTATGCATTGGCAATAATTCTCAGTAATTACAAGGCTTTAGAATCACTGAATATGAAATAATACGTGGTTTTCCTATCGGGTATTTCAATGCTCTGTCGTGATTCACCGACCACTACGGTCTCATTGCACATATTGTCAGAAGCTAATGAGATATGTTTTACGAAGGCATATAATAGTTTTATATTACCTTTTACAAAACAATAGCAAAATGCTTTATAGTCACAAAAAACGTAAATGGCTTCAGAAACGAATCACATCTGTAGGGCTAATTAAGATTGAATGTAATTCCACGATTATCCTGACCGTACTCCCTTCATCAAAGGGGTAAATAAGCGTGGAAATAACCTATACTTACAGCCACCAGGTCATTAAAATAAATTATCCGTTTCTAGTAATGAGCAGCCATTAATAGAAAATAACCACTGATTAAATAAAATAGCACAACGGCGGCATACCTCGAAATTTCATTCTCGTTGCTCCCTTGCACTAATTCTTGCAAAAGGATTTTAAATACCTAGGAGGAAATGGAATGGAAATGAGATGAATGAAGAGAATTTATGATATAATCACCTTCATTTTCTCACGGATGAAAGATTTTCCGCATAATTTTACAAGATAATGCATTAATTGCCAAAGTGTAGTAGTCAAGTATAAAATTTTCTATTTCAAGCTGAGCCTTCCTCATATCGCCATTGCATGTACATTGCCATATCATGAGTTTATCATGGGCAAGGAAAGTCGATTGAAGTCAATTTTAAGGAACAAAAATCTCTTAATATTTTATTGCGCGGGGCGCTGAAGAAATATGTATACCTCATTGCGAGTACTAGCATTCTCATCACTCAGAGTAGGAAATACATTTCACATAAAATTGGTGTCTAATATTTTTAACAATGTAGGTATTATCGTTTAATTCATTTTGATTTCATATTTATATTTGTATTTTTTAGAAATGTACAGAAAGGATTACAGTCAGATACTCAGGATTAGGTGCCGAATTTACTGAGCCTATTTCAAGAAGTAGTGTCTAACAACTTGTATGTAAGGACGGTAATGGATTTCATATTGGCCAAAGTGGGTGTGATTTTAAAATCAAAGCCAAAGAACAAGAAACGTACTTGAAAAACGAAGACGATTTGTCAGCTTTCGCCCGATAGCTGCTTGAATTGGGCCACCAGGGTTAATTCCACCCGAAGGTAATACAGCACTGAAAAAGGACCAAAATTGGGTGGCTGGGAGCAGCGGGCGGAAGGCCTTGCAAGGAATTCTAATTGCCGCCTCAAAGACATCACCTTCCCGAACCAATTCTCTTTGTTACTTGTCACCTCACCTCCCCGTAATCCCTTTTCCTACCCCCATCCCTCCATTCTGACTATATATACTGGCTGTGCTAATAATATTTGTACCTGATGATGGCGTATCTGCTGAAATCGGTCGCTTGGTAACATAAATTTGTAGAAGTGACATTAATATCATGATTAGGTGCCCACGAATTTCTATCTCAGTGGCATTATTTCTAGAAATAGAAAAATAACACCCCTTATAGAGGCTTAGTGTCACGTAGTTAAAAAATTATGGCTGGACATTTTAGCGTCGTTAATAACTGGTGATTGCCGGCTCCCTGGCTCCACCTGATTGAAACAATAAACTAAGCCCTTTTTGCGAATATGAGATCTTCCTCAGGCTGGAGTTATCTTTTCAGGTTAAAAATCTACAAACATCCCGAACATAAGCTTAATATCTGATAAATTCCGGTTACTACTCCACAGGCACTAATGCTCCAACTTATGTATCCCTACAATAGTTTAATCATTAAATTCGGACGGTCACAGTCGGTTCGATTTGAAAATGGAAAACTTTTCCGGAAATTTTTTCTCCTACTGAAATTTTTAACCTAAAGGCCCAGTTGGTGATGATGTAGTTCACTGAATACATGTGAAATTTAATCACGAAGATACAGGGCTAATGGTATTTTCCTGCGTCACCTGGAGGTAAGGATGAAAAACCAGCTTGGAATTAGACATACCCGGGTTTGACCTACGGTTATTGCCTCAAGACACTACTCAGTGGGCTACCACGTTGTTTAAATTCCCCCAGATCCTTTAAGAAATTAATAGTGACTCTTAAAAATGCTGAAGTAAACGAAAGAGAACGACGAGCATAAACATTAGCTTGTTTATTATTTACAAAAGAAACGTAAAGAAAATGTAAAGGGCGTAATAAATAAATCTAAGATAAAAGTCTTGAATCGCATTGGTTGAAGTAAAGAGGGGGCATTTATGGAGACCAAAACGGCTTCTTTAGGCGGAAGGTGCGAAAGCAGAAGCTGAATGGGTTGGTTTGCGCCCTCGGAGGGCTCAGGGTGAAATAAATCAAGAAGACGAGGGAAGGAGGTGCGAATGGAGGAAAGGGAAGATGCATCAACCTCCCAACGTGGTCCACAAGGATTGGAGTCCTCTTTCCCGCCGTATCTATCCATGAACGAAAATGTCCTGCTTTAAGAGAAAAGGTATTTCATTTTCACCAGAGTTCCCATGCCCAAACGACAAAAAATAACATAAACATTGTCCTTGGCTATTTGCTCATCATTACAAAATTATTCAATTGATTTGTATTCGAACTTGAAATTGCAATGGAGACGTAAAACATTGATTCACCACAGGAATAACCACGCATCGTTTCATTCTAAAATGAAAATTAAAGAGTGAAGAATGATTCAGTTCCTGCACTACTCTTGATTAAGCATTAGCATTTTCAATCAAATATCAGCCGGGCATTCATTTCGTAATGATAGAAAAAGACTGTGTCTACGAATTGACACTGAAAAAAGCGACCGTAACTATCAAGTAATCCGGACAGCCAATAAAGGAAACTAGGAACCTTAAGACTGACATTCCAACTTCCATGTTGTGAACCAGGTTCGTCAGAAGTGTAAATTGCTGACATGATAATATGGAGGTCACAAGGTTGACTTCTTTCCCGGACATCTACGCTTTGTGATGGGCAAGATGTAGCAACCAATGTTGGTAAAAAAAATCGCCCGAAGATGAATACCACCTAGTTATAAAATGGAATCATTTTTTCATGAAAGAAATAATCCTGGTATGCCCAGCTTACCACTTATTAATTTTTCTCATAAAATTTGCACGTACTTTTGGTAGTACGTACTACATGCCTTAAAATATTAATTTCTATATTTTTTGAGATGCAAGCTGTTTAAAATCATATATATTAGAATTCGCTCAAAATGACAATTGAGACAATAATTTTTGACTTAACGAAAGTATATTCTTACGAAAATAACTTAAGTGGCTGAATGTAGATTCCATTGATTCCATACCCAATATTACCTGGCTTTTCAGGGTTTTCTCATTTTCTTTCCTTATCCTGCCCCTCCAATTTCGTCGTCTAGGCAATTGTCCACCTAGACCTAGGTGCTAGGAACGAGTTCTCTATCAGGCATCCAAATCCACCACCACCCGCACCGAAATTCCCAGACACTAACTCCCTCCAGCATCCTATATCGAAGTCCCGCGGAGAGGCTCCACTACAAAGGGTGAAGGAGAGTCAACAGTGGCCTTGACCCCACATCACACCCTCCAAAGAATTTTCACACCTTCAATGCCATTAATGCTTTGTCTTCAGATTTTTCTACGATGAATACAATAAGGGTGAATTCCCATTAGAGGTAAATTAATGTAAATAAATTTGGTGGTTTCAAGTGTAATCCTTGGAACTTTTCATAATGAAACAATGACTAGTAAGAGGTAATTTATTTCCAAGTAAACCCCAGTATTAGCACCGATTTATCCTTTCCCTCATCGTCAATTAATCCTTTCAAAGTGCAGCAGGTTGAGTATTTCATTTAGATACTTTTTAATCAATGTGAATGTGAGAGAATCACTGAGACAAAAGTTATTTTACTAATGGAAGAATAGAAAAAAATTTTAATCAATGGAAGAGAAATAATAACAGAAAATATGCTATCAAGAGATTACTAAGAACGTCAATTTGGAATGTTTGAGAACCCGAAGGGTATACTTGGGTTATTTGAGATAAATTCCGGAATTCCAGTACGGAGTAACCCAAACAAAACGTAAAATAAAAAAAGTGAGTCCTTAGTTACGAACCGAAATAATTCTGAACAATTCAAGCACACCCTCCCTAGACGTGGACTAGTATAAAATTGGAGAGGGTAGGGTAGATGGACAGAAAGAAAAATAGTAAGGGCCGAGTGGACGATACACACAATAGCTGGAGTATATTAGGAGACAAGATTAAGGTGAATGGACCAGGCAATTGAAGGTGACGATTAATTATTTGCCACTAGAAAGGGTTGTGTCGTGAAAGAGAGAGGAAAAAGATAAGATTCATGAAGGGAGATAGGAAAATTGAATAACTATGAAAGGAAAAAAACGTAGGGCTCACAAACTTCGCATTGCAGTATAAGGGATCCAAGAAAACTTGCCCTCACCGTTATAACACTAATTCTCCAAATGCCATAAATAAGTTCTTAGACGCTAAATTTGAAAATTACCGAACATAATTACTATATCACCCTCCCGTACTTCAGTAACTTCGAACATTAGAAACTACTTTCTCATTTTCTTGGGATAAACAAATTGTTTCGCCCGCCATATATCTCCCAATTCCCAGAACATATATTGGCTCCATCTTGAGCCCATATTTCCTATTTCCTGATTATTAACGTATTCCGTTCTTTCCTTCCTCCCACCTTTGCACAAACAAGCCTTCGCGTTCATTAACAATTATCGTCCTTTGGAGTCCCAATGGGTCCCTATTTCTTCCCTAGGCCATGGAATTCTAAAGAGAGACATTTGTAGCCAACATTTACGTGCGAAGGAATAAATTAAAGCTGTCAATCTAACTGAGAGCACTCATCGCAAATAAAAACGTTTTATAACACAGACGTTTCCCCTCAAATTTGCTATGCTAATATAATCGGTGTCCCGCGCAGCACTCGCTCGAAATTCAAGAGCCCTACAACTAATTACAGAATTTCTCTCACTCAAACTCTCACCCTCACGCAAAATATTCAAAAAAGAGAGACTTCATCAGGGCGAACGAAGGAAAAACTGTCTCTCTGGAAAAATTAAAAGTCGTGGATGGGAAAAATCGCATCACGGGTTATTTTCCCACCATGGATGTGTCCCTTCGAGAGAAAACTCGATAAACAAATTGCAGACGTGCTACTCTAAATGCAAATAGGCGGTGGCGGGGGTGAGAGAGGGATTCAAGGGTGGGGAGCGGATGAAGGTTTCCGAAATGGAATGGGAATCTGTCAACGGACTTTAAACAAACCGCAGACCCTTCTGAGACGACCCGAAAGGGCTCTTGGGCCCTAATCTCTTCGCTGATGCCTACCATTCCCTATCATTTAATTCCATGTTTCTTATCTCAGAAGGAAGTCGATTCCTCCAACATTTCTCCATCTCCTCCTCGCCCCCCACTTCCTTCCCCTCCCACGTGTCCCTTGATCCCTTTTCAAACACGACCGCACCATAAGGGTTCCTTCTCCCTTATCCGGGATACATCCCTTTTTTCGCGCGAGCCCTCCCTCCACTCCAGAGAGTTGGTCCGTCTATTCCTCTCGCTCGCCACTCTTATCTTCGGGACGGGCCGTAATCCTTTCGTTCCCAAGCCCGCAGGAACCCTTCTCCGACGGCGAGGATTTTAAGCGGCCACGATTTCATTTTTAACTCCGAGTCCGCTTGACCCTTCTGCTCGAAAGACGACTTAATTCCGAGGGGGATCGGTGCGGCTGCGGGCGGACTTCACGAGAGATGTCTTTGATTCGGGAATGGTGCAGATTCACATCTCATCAACAGGAACAGAGAGACTAATTTATAAGCGGGAGAATGACCCAAAACTTAACCTCCCTCCACAGCGTATTTTGCAATGCCATCGCATTACATCTGAGGAATTTCCAAAATATTTTTACAAATGCAATGTCTGTAGGAATTGAAAAGAGCACTTTTACCCCAGGACGATTAATTATTTGCTATAATATTTAATCTCGAGTCTTTAAATAAAATTGCATGAAAATTCATGGATGTGCATTGAAAAGAGTAAGAGGGTAATAAATTGGATTATTTTAAGTAGGGGCGGATAAGTGGGTTCTCTGGGCTGCATGAATATGGGTATATAGATACATGAAAAGTTGTATTTTAATGCAGGAAACGTGGATTGATTACAATGGAAGGAAGAGCAGTGACATGGGTAAGCATTAGCTGACAGGGACTATCCACGAAACTATCAATATTGGCAGGATGCCTTTTATAATGAGTTATTTTATAACATGATTTTTTTAGGTTGAACAAGTATCAATTCAACGATGGCTCACTGCATATAAATTAATCATTTCATTAAGATGCATAACCAAATATTCGTTATCCGTTAATGATTAGGAATGACGAGTTATCCACTCTTTCTAAAGCTTGCTTATTGTTAAATCTTGGGAAATAGAAAACTAAATAGGATTCTTTGACGGTAGCATTGGTTTTTAAAAATTTTCATGCATAGATACACATTCATTAAGACGGAAAACAGAAGGGACCGCTAAAATCCAACTCTTGGACTACATGAGAGTATGTCCTTACACTGATTAAATCATATAACTGTATACAGGGTGTGCTTTCCGTATTTTACCACAGGATGAATTAGATACCAAGAAGGTTTTTATCCTCGATTCTATCGATGAACATGTAAAAGGTTATTGAAATATCATGACAAAATAAAAAATAAACTCTAATTTAACCTATCCTTGTTTTAGGCATCTTTCCATCCAACTCAAGAGCTCATTATTGTTTTTTTCTGTTCAATCCTGTTTTTCATTCCATTTTATCAAATATTTTACACCTCACGGCAACAGTTTCGTTACAACAATGCCATTTATCATCCTCGATGAAATTGCAGAATCCTAACATGCGTAGTAAATCAGCTAATGAATGGATATTGAAAAAATAAGTCCACTGTTTTCAACACAAGAATCCGATTGAAGCGTCAATAATTTCAATTCAAACTTTTCAACTCCCAGCCCATTCCATACTGATGTTGACACAAAATCTTGCAAAACCAGAGGCGATTTCCTATGTACCCAAGTTCATTTCCACAAATCTGATTTTATAATGGTCAATAAATTATTTTTCCATCAAAATTATTTCATTCTCACAACAAATATTTCATCATTCTTTTAAGAATCATAAATCACATCCAATATCAGAGCTTTTGTTCTCATTAACATGCGATAATATGCTATATTCAATCATGAAAATACTATAAGCAAAGGTAATCCTAGCGGGCTTTACATTATGGAGTTTTTCCACAGAGTAAAAAAGATATTTTCACCATCATGCAGTGCATTCCTACTCTTAGACGCTAATGATTTTATTACTGACCAGTTTCTTTCCTCAATTTTTCGCATACTTGCTCACATGCTGACAAAGTAATTGCTTTATCTTACATACATCAGATCCTGAACATATTTTGATAGATATGTATCTATTGATAATTGTTGCATTACCGTTTTTTTCTAACTGTGACTTTTCACCGGGTATTGAAAAGACGAAATGAATGAAAGCCTACAGCGCATCCGGAATCCATTAATTGTATATTTAATTGAAAGGAGGCATATATTGTCCTATTCCTGCTGTGAAAAGATGGAATACTCTACATTCCGCTGCCTCGGCTATTCTCGGCCGACCCTTCACTCTCTTCTAATCACTTGCATTCCACCGAAATAAACTATCAAACTCACCCACCCTTGCAATGCCTATATTATAAGCATCGATCTCGGCTTTGAATGATCACTCTTGATTTCGAAACATGGGACGATCCTCATGCTTTCCATTCCTCTAACCGCCTCCCTCTCCCTTTGGATGCCAACCCTAACCTGGCACCAACTTCCGAGATCGCGCTGACAAACTTCTCCCCCATCCCACCCCATTTCGGAACACTTCCATCCCCCTCCGTATCACTTTCCCTTCTGTCCACCAGAGGGCACGTCACCTTACCATCATATTCCCCTCCCCCTTCGCTCCCACGCTCCCCAACCCTGACTTGCCTCGCCCTCCGATCCCGGACAAAACCCTCTCAATAAGGCCGCAGATTTTTTTGCGTTGAACTCCGTTGGACCGTGTGCGGAGGGGCTCCTGCGTGTGCGCTTGTGCAGTACCCTGATCTCCCTTACGCCTTTGTTTACCCTGGAAGGGGCAACAGTTTGAGGGGGGAAGGAGAAAAGCGGGGCAAGTTTAACGGGCGAGTTGGCCACGCAAGCAAGAAAGTGCGATGAGCCTAGAGCTAAATATACCAGGGTGCAAAAAAGAGCCGTAAATTTCATCATTAATAGCTAAAATAGATTTGAAAAACTTGGTAGGAGAATAAGGTTGAAAATCGCTATCAGTATTTTAATTGAAGAATGGACTAAACGACCAGCGAAATGTTAACACACTTATTTTGGATTTTCAAAAAATATATTACACTCTTTACGGTAAAACGACAAGTTAGACCATAGAGTCATATAATGAGACGGATAATAACAATAAGATGTTTTAAACAACATCTTTTCGCATTCTATAAGTAGCAATATTAGGTAGGCTAGTGTTTTGAAGCTTATCGTCATTCTCTGGCACCAGAGGAAGTCGCTGTGATGCCAAACTCATCGCTGAATGACGTAAATGTCGTGATACCAGATATTTATGAATTTTGGAATATTATTTTGACAAATGATAGTTAATATCATCCATATGAGTAGAGTAGGTTGGCAGAGGGCTAATTGCCGAAAGAAGGGAAATTATAGCAGAAAATAAAAATAGAGGAACAGAGCGATTATAGCTACATACAGGGTGATTTTCATTTAGGTACGGCGATAGCCGATTAACGAAGCCGAGCACTGACGCAGGAGCCGTCGATAGCCAGGATACAAATGTAATGAAACACAGCTGGCACCTGCTTTTCGCGCTTGCGCAGTCAGTTTAGTGAATTGAAGGTAAATAAGAAAGTAGAAACGAAGGGAATCGTCCGGTAAAGTACGATTCAGCCATACAATTCACCAATTTTACTCGGTAAAAGGTACTGTAATTGATTTTAGTAATTTTTTTGTATGTACGTGGAATGCCATGACAGTAGTTATGGGGTTCTGATTTTGAAATGCCGTAGAATACCTTTCCCATGCCTGCGAGTTTACAAAAAAATATTAATCTGGGATCTGAACAGAGACGCCTAGTAAATCTTCATTTGTTGATACATTGTTTGGCTTGACGTCATATCACGCCAACAGCTTTTCATCTGTTCGGCTCTCCTCAGAGCAGAGAGTCACCGGCAGCCGGCGATAAACGGCGTTCCAGCAAAATCGAAAGCACCGCGGCGTGGCGATCGCCGTCTATCGCCGGCTGTAGCCGCAAAACGAAAGCACCCACAGTTTCTAGTATCATAACACATGATGGTATCGTAGGGATTAGGGGTGATTTACCCTCCAGGATATGTTTTCACGGGCCACTCTCACACTGTATCTCCACTTCTGAACGCGTTTTTAGGAACACTATTTCCCTCATCTGTTTATTATTCACCTTTCCGACCTTCAGGTCCTCACATTCTCTTTCCAAGAGTTACACTTTATAATGGACTCCAGTGAACCACCGTCGTCATTAATGAGTATAACCGCCTATTAGGACTCGTCTGAATTTAAAAAGTAATTTTTATCTTTCCTAACCATAATATTCTACTGCATCAGCATTTCAGAATTGGGCTATCACTTTCAATTTCACCAGTAAAGTTACTTTTGGGACTTACACTTTGATTAATATTGTAAACCTTTATCATCACTTTAAATCGGAGCTCTTAAATAAGCAGAACACAGAAACATGCGTCATTAATCACCCCTCAAAAGAGAATGCAATGGAATCACATTTATTTCAGGCGGAATAAATCAACGGTCCAATAGGGTCCACGACAGTGCCGTAAGAAAGGTAAGTCCTAATCGCCAATTACTTCCCATCTTCCTCATCTCCTCCCACTTCAGTACTAACAGTCATATTCGAGTGCCTGCAGCGAAGTTAGGTGGAGGGAGGAATGCGGAGAAGGGTTGAAGAGAGGACCACCCTCTCTGCAGGGAGAGGAGAAGCATTTGATGATGACGTGATCGATTTCCACCGCTGGATGCGAGGGTGGGGGACGCTCTCGCGGGGCGAATAATGAGCATCTTTTGGGGCCAACACCCCCGACCCCGCTTTATGCCGGAGCGATAGTTGGAAAGGCGCCTCTGATGACCGCACCTCGAGGAGAGGGAACAGTTCCGGGAGCAAGGCGAGGAGGTGGAGGGATGAAGCTCCTCTTTCGACTTGCGAAAAGTTCCCTCGCGGCATTTCCATTCCGATTGCCCGAATTTGCAGGTTTTTCTCGACGAGACAATACCTTTGTGAAGTTCCCTGAAGTCACGGATGGGGATGAAGTCGTGGGAGGCTCCTTAGAGTTCACTTCACCTCCTTGTGTTACCCAATCTCTTATCGCAAGCGAGAAAAAAAAATTAATCCGGCGAATTGAAAACGTTGCATAAATTTAGACGAGTTCGTCCTCTTGAGCGCCGCCGAAGTTCCACCTCTCTGTCAGGTACCATTCCTTCCTCGTGGCAAAGGAGTGATTTAGGAAGACTGTGGAGGCACAGGAACTGATTACCATTCGCCACCAGCCGCGATTAATATTCAAAGTGCACTAGGATGCGAAAGGATATGAATCTTTCAAGTCGCGGGACTTATTCTTCATTCCTCCTCCTCCATAGAGTTCTTCATAAAGTAAAATTGAAAAGTGTGGTCATTTATTACGACTCCTTTTTATTGCAAAAAAGGCATTTGGAGCAGGGGACTGAAATTTGGCTAATAAGTTTGAAATTCATGATAGGAAAATTTTATCCTAACAAATAACCCTCCTGTGCGCAAAATATTTGTTTGAAAATAAACAATTAAATACCTTGAACAAGTTATTTCGCACTATCTGAGGAAATAACTAAAATTACATGCTGTTGAACAATTTGGATAAAAAATCTAACTTTGCAATGGCAATGATTTTCCCTCTTCTTCACCAGTTAAAAATTAGCATTCAAGATTCATATATTTCTTTAACTACGGCTGGTCTTGATGAACCACACCATTCCTTTCTACCCCTGTCCTTCAGGGATTTCTTAATATTCGACCATGTTCCTTATTATTGGACCTCGATGTTCCTTAGTTCATCATAACTCCCTTTATTTTAACTCTCTCGTCTCGACTATTAATTTTCTTTCTACAATCCCCTATCTTTGTATACACGAGAACTATAATTAATTGATTCTTTGGCTTTAGCAAATATGTCGAACAATTTGACGATGGAAATACAATTAGGGTGAAAATTTACTCTTAAATCCACATCAATGTGAACAACATCCACAAAATATTGACACTGCATTTATCCAGTTTAGCCAAAGCTATTCCAGTTCAGTTGCGCCAGACAACACTCTAATACTGCTTACAAAGGATGACGCGACTATTCATAAATTTATAAAAAATGTTAACATAAAAATATCCGTGAAACAGTGAACCCGAGAAATTAGGCGTCAAATAGATTTAGAAAAAGGTAATGAAGAAAAATTTCTACGTAACGTCCATTCCCAGATTCTCAAAAATTTCCCCATTTTATCTTCTTCCCCGTCCCAGACCTAAGGTATACATTGTTTTAGAAAGGAGATGAATGGAATTCCTTTCTTTCATTCCACTTTTCCAGATTTTTAGAAGGAAGTTATGAGCCTGCGTTACACGAGAATAATGGTGTGAGAAATCGAAACCATTTGGAAGTTGGCATTGGACAACGTTGATAACATTCGAAACTTTACTTTCAACAATGCATGATATGTTCCATATAACTAAAACATTAATTCTGAAGTATAAATCAATGTGGAGAATGTGGAACAACGTGTCAGTAATTGTTGTCTAAAACATTGATTGCCGATAAATATTCGAAAAAAAGCGGTCTCCTAAAAGACCTAAACCGATTAAAATTTAGCGGGTCTCATTTACTACAGATTAATTTCATGGATACCCAACGCATTCAGATGAATAAAATCTGGTACTTTAGGATAAAGAAAAAATAAACTTTTTCTAAAAACTTCCATAGTAACAGGTAGAAAATATAGCAAATATGCACAATGATTATACTGGGCCAAAATTCATTACATTCATATGCTTTAATTTTCAAGAAGGCTTTGACAATTGAAAGCTCCCTTGAAAAAGACGCCAGGGCAGTGGGTTGAAAGCGGAGGAGGTGAAGAATAAGGGTCGTGGACAGTAACAATGTTTTCTACGCTCTATTTTGAAGAAGAAACCCTGCAATTTGTGATACGTGGTCGCGTTTACCGAATACGAGGAGAAGTGAAAAGGGCCGAGTTTTATTGTGTCTTAAAAAGTAAGGAATGTGCGTGCAGTGGGAAAGTGATACGCCGGAAAAGACGGAATGCTGGACAGGGAAACAAGTGCCGTCGCAGAGCGCGCACGGGGAAGAAGTGCCTCAGGGGGGAAATGGGGTGGGGACGTTTCCATCCCTCAATTGATAGCTGCTCTCCAAAGGGATCGATATTGAGAATCTCAGTCACCATTGGTCAGACTTCAAGTCTTGGCACGGATTCCTGTGCCGCGAATTCTGCCGACCGGAAGGCTCAAGGATTTCCCCCAAGCGACCGAAGGAGAAAAGAAAGCGGGAGAAAAAAAGAGGGGTGGATTGGTGGGAGGGAGGACGAAAGGAAATAAAATTCAGAGGATCTGACAAAAAGGAGAAAAATGAACCACAATGTCGTCCTCCCTCTCTCTAGTACATAGTCAGGATTTCTCGACTGAACACAAGAAAATACTGTGGTAAAAAGACTTTGAAATTATAATTAAGAAAATACGGTGTTAAAGTCGCTGAGAAGCATGTCATGAGGTACGTTGCACAATGGTAGGTAGTGCTATAAAATAATATAGAATAAATGAGATAGTCAATATGATGGAGAGGTTAAATATGTCAATTCCCTAGGTACAATAATAAAAAACAGTTTGACGTTAGTTCGTAATTTGATGCTGTATTTAATGTGAAGCTTGTTTATTTTCCATTGGTGGAAGAGTAAATCCGTTGATATAGTTACTAAAAATAGGATTGTACCCGCCCTATTTATGTAATTGTATTAAAGGTAAAATATGCCTCACATGGAGTCATCCCCTGCGGCACACCCTTTCGGTGGATTGCAGGGTGCTCTATGAGTGTGGATGAGTTGCCGATAGAGGGAAATAGCTCGGAAGAAAGAGGTGGTTGGCGGTGTTTACCGAAGGGGATTGGAGTGCTAGGGGCATTAAGGAGAGAAACATACAATGACTGAAGCATTCCGCTCGGGTCCTCTCACCTTTTCCCTCTCGCCCAGACAGAAAAAAAAAGCTGAGGAGCGCATTTCTCCCACCGTGTCTCACTTTCCCATTCAATAATGTCTTCTGAGGAAGCGTCCTCTTTTCTCGAACAAAGAATAAATAAAAATGAAGGGGCTGGGAGCATGGGAGTGGATTCCTGAGGAGAGTTGGATTCTCAGAAAGGGAAAAGAATTGGGTGACTATGTTTTTGTATGCGGGTGGCACCGACATCGGGTGTGGACGGAAGACGGAGTGAGTGGTGGCGAATCTCAGCGACAGGAATAAGAAGAAAAGGCTCCTTTTGAAAAAACATCCACCAACAGATGGTGCTCTACAATTCGCCATTTAGCGAAACAGGGTACAAGAACATCAGCCCGCTTGTCTCCTAATCTTTATCCGACACTGACTTAATCCTTGACTAAATGTAAAGAGTCAAGCGAAATGTGATGGAATTTCAACATGCATAGTAAAGACAGATTTAATTTTCTACTGTAATAATATTGGAATTCGATATGATTTTCACAGTTCCTGTTGTTAAAGCTATAGGGATCCTAACTTTAATAAAATAGTAATCTTGACAAATAATTGATGAAAAGTCTTCTTCAATTTAATCAATATATCAGTCAAGTCCCTTGACAAAATGACAAGTGACGTAACCTTCATGCCACTATTGCCATTGGCGACAATATCTTGGAGTGATATCTGAGCATTTTTTAGATAAATTATACATTTATTCCTCGTATAAAAAAGCGCTAGCATTTTTCCGAAGAATGCCTCAAATCTCCAGCGATTATGGAAGATTGCACAATGATGGAAAAAACTGAAAATGGCCAATATTCCAAAGAATAAATGGATTCGCTCTTTCTAACTAGAAGGAACATCGACAGCAGCTGGCATCTGGCAGCTGGCTAACGGAGTCACGCACTTGTATGCATTGAAAAGCAATAATTCTACAGAAAAAAGCAATCTCCTTTAACCGGTATTCAATGCGGACGCCTTTAATTCTTGTGTGGGTAGTGCTGCGCACATAATGGCTTGCTTACATTACATGCAAATTTATAACATCCAGCACGTTCAACGTATACAAGTGATGGAGGAGGTGGTGGAGGGGTGTTTCCCTGGCTCAAACTAGATAGATGGAGACCGCGTTCAAAGTAAGTGATTTTTTCCTATTGGGATTCTTGGCATATTTTACATCACTTAGCATCCCTGATTCATCTTAATTTTTCGTTAGTTACACTGAAAGGCCACCTAGAGCTAATGAAAATCGCTCCTTTAAGATCAGATAGGTAACTTGGAAGCGATAGGAATTCTTTGGAGAATAGAGGATGGATGGACCAAATACGATACTTTTGCGATGACTTCTGCCAACGAATAGCTCTGTTGTTAAAGCTATAGGGATCCTAACTTAAATAAAATATTAATCTTGACAAATAATTGATGAAAAGTCTTCTTCAATTTAATCAATTTATCAGTCAAGTCCCTTGACAAAATGACAAGTGACGTAACCTTCATGCCACTAATGCCATTGGCAGGATTGCCATTGCCGTTGGAGGATACAATGGAGTAACACCCAATACGATGGAGGAAGTGCTGGGCTCCAAGTACTTCACACACACAACGGCTTAACGTACCATACGATGGTCGGAGTACTGAACTTGAAGTGCTCTCCTCGTAGTACTTAATTAGAGCATGACACAAAAATGAAAGACTTCTGTAACTCCTAGGTTCGATCCCGAGAATTTGTATTGGAATGCCATTACTCTGGTCAAAATACAAATCCGATATACCCTAAGACATGGCATTATTGATGATGAGGAGCTCCCATATCAGTTGGCTGCAAATAGCATCGATCGAAATAAAAGCACAAAGTGACCAACGATGGATTCCAAATGATCGGAAGCTCAGTGGGTCCCCACAGTTTCCACTTTACTGACATTTTTATCAGTGACGCAGAAGATCACAATCCTGAGAGTTTCCCTTCCAATCGGACGGGAATTTGATGAAATGACGCCCTCAGGGGTGGCGAGAGAAAAAGAATCAATACCCACGGGCTCGAAAGATGAAAATTCACGCAGAAATGAAGTGAAATACGCAAAGCGTCAATCCGATGAAATAGGGCGTGGGACTAGAAAGGATATATGAAGGTCCGGGCGGCGCGGCGGGAAAATTAAGAAGCCAAATGAGATTTGCCTTTCCGAACGGTCTTTCCATTTCGTTTAGCGGGCTTAAAAATAACAGGGAGAGCGTAGTTGGAAGGACTTCGATACTGCTAAAGGTTAGGTGTTCTTGATTAAAACTCTCTACAAGGTATTATATCATTTTATACCTTTGAGACTGCACAATGTAATTAGAATGTTTAATCAAAAACATACCTTTAATTAATACCCGGCTCGTGCCTTAAATTAGTTTGAAATGACGGTAGAGCACTTGAAACTTGCACTCCGATGAAAAGGTTAAAAGACTGCGAAATTTTAGATAATGTTACAGTGCCACAAAAATGTATTAGGAGTTGAGACATTATTGTGGCTAAAATACGATGCATAAATTATATTGTAATAACACTGAAAAAGATAGTGAAACTAATGAAGCATCAATCTTCGTTTAAAGTAAACACTTCTTTAGAGCGTTGATGGAAAAGAGATGATATCGTCAGTTTCCAAGCCTTCCACTTAGTCCTAACTTTATTACAGAGTTTATCTTCAGTGTTTTAGAACATTTTTTCTCGGAATTAAGTTGATTTTTAGTTTTCCACTAACTTCAGTCACTGAAAATGGACAATATGAGAGGGTGGTTAGGATCCCTAGCTAGCGGAAGCTAGGATCCCTAGCGAGTGGAAGGAAACAAAGCTAGTGTTTCATTTATGAATTATCTTATTTCCTCTCGTAAAGGAATACGCTCAAGCAGGGGCGGTGGAATTATTTTCACTGGGGGAGGGGAGGCAACCTTGAAAGGGGCCCGGCTCCTAAAGCTACGTTTTCATGTGGCCGTTTTTGCGTTGCGTTGACGCTGCGTTGTGCGGCAGGAAAATACCCTGTTTTCATGTCACCGCCAGCGCTGTTTGCACCTACTGACTAGTAGGTGCAAACAGAACATAAGTTTAACCCATAAGGTAAAATGAAGGATAAAACTATTGAATATTGATCATGAATTCTATTTCCATTGTATCAGGCTGATCTAGGTGAGTTGAATTTCGTAAATGAAACACTAACTCTGTTTCCTTCCACAGATTTATTTTCTTGGTACGGCATGTTTCGACACATCGGTGTACCTGATACCTAAGGTACCTGATGATGACATCGATGTGTCGAAATATGTCGTACCAAAAAAATAAACCAGTGGAAGGAAACAAAGCTAGTGTTTCATTTATGAATTATCTTATTTCCTCTCGTAAAGGAATACGCTCAAGCAGGGGCGGTGGAATTATTTTCACTGGGGGAGGGGAGGCAACCTTGAAAGGGGCCCGGCTCCTAAAGCTACGTTTTCATGTGGCCGTTTTTGCGTTGCGTTGACGCTGCGTTGTGCGGCAGGAAAATACCCTGTTTTCATGTCACCGGCAGCGCCAGCAGCAACGCACCAAAACATATGACGGTGGTAAACCGTGGTCACCGTGGTATACGTGATAATCCAGCGAAAGAATCACGTGACGAATAAATGACAGGTAGAATGCGTTGTTCCTCGCTCTGACACAGCTGCGTCAACGCAGAAAGATGAAAGTTGAACAACTCCGACGGCAACGCAGGCTGCGTTGGCATGCTCGCTTCTGATTGGTGGCGCAGTGTGCGTCAACGCAAAAACGGCCACATGAAAATGTAGCTTAAGAAAAGGGCCAATATTTTTTTGCGGATAGGAGGGGTTAGAAACTAGAATTTCGATAAAAGAGCATATTAAGGTGTGCGGATGTGTGTAAGAAAGTACCCGCTTCGCCTGATAGGGCCCGCAAAAATTATGGGGGGGGGGGCCTTCGGCCCTTTCTGCCTCCCACTTCTGACGCCGCTGCGCTCACAAAACTTCCAAGCCTGTATCTTCAGATGAAAGTGCATTCTCCCGAAAGGAGAATTCTGTCCACTAAGATCTTTTTATTTATCCATAATGGAAAACTTCCACCATATCTCGCCGGAATCTGTTTCCTCTATTGAGAATGCTGTCTTTTTTGCGGCTATTCAGCTGATTTTAGTATTTTTTGTTCCCTCATTACTGGGAATTCTGCTTCTCAAATAGTCATGCTCTAACACCACTCGTTTTCCACATTCAAAACGGGTTCTTGTATAGGTTCTTTTACGCACTACTATTTTTTTTGGTTTGATTGCCCTTCGAATAATTGTTCGTCAATAATTCCAAATTGACCCTCTTTGAAATCTCTTTTTGTCTCAGTCATTGCAGCTGCTCCTTTGGCACATTACAGCAGCAGGCAGCCCTTTCCCGTAGATATGCACAGCTGAAGCCTTCTATAGAACTCCCTACTGGATTTTATCAAGCTAAATATTTGGAAAATAAAGGGTACGGTGCGCATTCTGGAGTGAATTTGATCAAGGATGTGGAAGAATATACTTCAGAAATAACGCGTGCATGGGTGAGACTAGCAACCTTGACTCTGAGAGTGAGGAAAGAACGACGCTAAGACGTTCGACTTCGCACCCTTTCCTGCGACTGACGCCCCCTCCGCGCCTTGTCTCGACAGATATTCATTAGATGAAGGTAGGTAGCGAGTGAGAGTGATGAACGGAAATGGTTCTTAGCTAGAAAGCTGCACTTTGTACCTAAGGACTGACTTGACTAGATGACTACATGAAGCAGATAATATTTAGATTTTATTTTCAAACAGTTTATCAGCATTTAGGAGCAATTGAGGTGCATGAGAACAAAAAATAGCACAGCAATCAAACCGGAAGTCACCCTCGTTGATAAGGATAGAGTTCTGGCGTATATTTAGTACAATGGAGCGTGAAAACTCACCCATTCTGACTGTGAGTTTGGGCGGTTCCTCTTTCTGCACCACCTGTGGTTTCCAAGAAAGATACGGTGCCTAGAGAATACACTAAGGTAGAAATAAGTGCGAAAAGAGAGTGCATGTGGGACATACACATAAAAACATCACCAATTTAAGAAAACTGGTGAGAGGAGACGACCATTTTTTTTCGCCACGAACGCATTATAAACTAATACAGTACTGGGAGACGGATTTTTTCAAATTTAGCCAAACGAAATTTCCCCAGCTTTGCTACGGCAGCTTAAATTTGGAAGATAATTGAGTCAAGCGAGATTTGTAAACAGAAAAGGGAGTTGAGAGCGAGGATCCAAAGAGTAGCGGTGAATGGATGAGGCAGTGGGTTGAAACAAGAGGAGGAGATGAGGGAAAGCGAGCTGGGGGTTGGAGAAGAGTTTGAAATAGAGTGCCCTAAATTAAATTCGTACGGGTCCCTCCGAACGATTCGGGTCCCTGGAGGGATAATTACGCCCTTGCGTCAGAATAAGGCCACCAACGTCAACACGCATCAACGTCAGTCCGGGTTTAACGTCTCTAAAAGAAATGATCGTTACTCCGTACTTTCAAGACGAGTATTGATTTTATTAATGAATATATTTGTTGTAAGTATCAACTTTTATCATATATGATGATGAAAAATTAATAATTAAATAACGTTTTCTGAATATGCTGCTTCCTAATGCTTGGCCTCCAGCATAAAGCCCAACCAACTTTTGCCTCTTCCAAATATTTTCTTTAATGTTCTTTCCATATCTCCACCAGTCTTATGGTGATCATTTTTCCATTTTTTCCCCTAAATGAAACTGAAATTGATATTCTGCTCAATGCGATGCATCGCATCTTCTTTTGCTTTAAGGTGACCATTCTTCTACTCATATACATAATTTGAATATTTCAATCGCATCTGAAATCATGCAACGTCCATAACGAAAATTACGTTCGCAAAGCACGTTTATTTATAAAAGTGAACCTACGAACAGAATCTCAGAATCTCTCACTCACTCACTCAGAATGTCAGAAAAGGTCTAAGAAAAGGCAAGTAATGATATCTAAATAAAATAAATTTGCATCAATATCATCACTTGTCTTTAATCGGATATTTACTTGGCGTTATTTAAGATTACGCAACGTAACAAGCAGAGACAAGTAGTGATTGCAGTGAGGAGACCGATGAGAATAAATTAAACATCAAAAGGGTGGGATCCTAGGCGATACGAACAAGACAACTGGCCAACTCAAAGGCCTGAATCAAGATAAGCCCAGGAAATCCTAAGAGAGATTTTAATTGCTAAAGTACTCTTGCATTTAGCAAATATATGCCATATTATTTAGCAAATGGTACCTACCAATTTTTCAGATATTATCCCGAGCCATTACGAAAATATTACTTTACGGCCATAATGTCTCAGCAATAACTTCCAAGTACGAGGACTTAATTGCGACTTTGTCGACCAATTTGAGATTTACAAACTTCTTTGGCCCGAAGGAAGAGGAAAAGCATACCAGAAGGAGCTGAAAGTCCCATTTATACACTAAGGTGGCGCATCTTCATCGTGTACTCCACAACGGTAAACACGATAAGCCTCAATTTTCGCCCCAAGAATATTTCCAGGCGACGCGGAGCCTTGCGGATTGCATGCAAGGCTTATCTAGATTGGAAACGTCGCGTCACTCGACTCAGTATTCTCGGTCGAGGGCTTAGAGACGGAAAACACCTGCGCAGTGACCACCTTCCTCAGCGAAAGAGGGCTGTTTCAGCTGCCGTCCCGGAATTCCGTCCGCGGATAATACTCGGGAAAACCCCCGTGGCTCTTCAGCCTTGAGTGCAACTTAACCACGCCGGCCAACTCAAAGGTCATGGGCTCAAATACCACCTCACACATGGATAGTCATCACCTCGGAATGTCTTCTTCTAAAGAGATACCTTTGCATGACTGACTCCACTAATTAGGCTTCTAAAATTCCAAAAAATATCGATACAATTCATAAAAAAATTGGCGAACCGCGTAAAAACACTTCAGGATAATTCATTCAATTTAAATGCAAAAGTTACATCAATATCACTTGGAATGTACAATGACTGCATGTTGCGATTTAGAGAGAGGTTACAAAAGAGATAAGAACCGCATGAAAATTGGGCACAGTGCCTACACGTGACCTTTCTCACGCATCTAACAATTTCAATCAAAGGATAGACTGCATAAATAATGCTAGTTACACAACACATTCGGGTAGGAATTAATTGATAATATGCAATATTTATTTTTTATTCCCTGCAACTTATGCCAAATGTATTCACAGAAATTGACAATATTCATCTAAGATAGTTTACTCAGGATAATTAAACATTTTATGAGGAAGGGTAATCGTCATAATACCTCAATTTTATCCACGGTACGGACCTTAGGTAAATCGTTTAATCAGTTAAGCCTAATACAAACGCATGAGGTAACTTAAGCTACAACATTTCTGAATGTCTTATTTATTCCAAATAGACAAGTTATACCTACATAAGTTACACAAAAGTCATGTCTTCAGACATGGTCGAATAAGTGGTCATGCCTTCTTCATAAGGTTTTCAAAAGACCTCCATTCTCTCCCACTCTTCTAACGAATTCTTTATTACTCTTCTTCCGTTAATTTGAACTACATTATTCCTCTGCAGCGCCACATTTGGAATTCTTCCAGCCATGACTTCTCTTCTGCTCCTATCGTCCATGTCTCAATGCCACAAAGAAGCGTGTTTCAACTGTATTTTAATGAATTGTTTCATTACCTCCACGCTTGTATTTCTACCTCTTAGCAGGTCTTTTCCGAAAGACTGTTCTTTTTCCCTAAGATAATACTGACTGACTATTTCCTTCCTGCTACGTCTATCGCTAGTCTTGCAGATATCAGTAGGTACTTGGCCTCCTCATTTGAGTTTTTCTTTCCAAGTTAATTACCCTCACGTGATATCTGGGAAAATTCCAGGATAACCAGTCTTCTTTAAAATTCACTCCGTCCCTGCTATGACCACTATGCTATCGGCGAATCGAAACATGCTGATTTATTTCACCGTAGGTATTCAATCCTGAAGTACGTTACAATTAAGGAGGACAAAGTAGAGTCATGCCCCACTCCTTTCTCAATTTTTCTCCTTCACTGCAGGGCCCTAATATAATCACAGACTCCTGATTTTTAAACAAAATGTGGATAATTCTTTAGTCATTTCAAGGCACACCATTTCCATTTAAAATCTCAAGCATTGAATTACGCTGTACGTTTTAAACGCCTGCTTTAAATCCACTAAAGCAGTAAAAGTTGATTTGCTCCTCTACACCCTCTTCTCTATGAGTAGCCTTAAGGGCGTAACTTATCTTGTACAGTTGCTTTCCACGAATTCAAATTGGCCCTTCTATAGATACTCTTCAGCTTTTTGTTCAATATTTCTGAGCATGATCATTAATAATATCTTTCGGGCATGCGTAATAAGGCTTATAGTCCTACAATTTCCACCGATATAAGCCATCTATCTTTTGGGAATACGGATGATGACGTTCCTCTTGAAGTTCATGGGTGTATATCCTGCTGAGTAGGTATATGTCGCAGATTTTTTTGCTCGGCTGGGATAATGTATTTCCTCCGACAGATTAGATTACCACGGTAGAAGTGTCATCAATTCCTTATTTGTCCGCAGACGTTCCGTTTTGCGTTGGATTCTGATCTGAATCTCCAAATATTATTTCTTCCTCTCCACTTTGTCTTCAAATTCAACTAAAGGTGCTCGACTCGCCATTACATTTAGCGCCCTTAAAGAGCTTACCATCTTGTAGACAACTCTATCTTTTCAAACGTTAGTTCATTTTGTACGTCTTCACATGCATACTTCATTCAAAATTCTCTTGCTTCTCTCACTTGACGACGTATTGCATTCCTTATTCCTTGTAGCAGTTTTCATGTACACGCAGCAATGCGTCCACAATAATGGTAGATTTAAAAAAAATTGTGCACGTATTGACCCACAAATAAATATAGCCAAGAAAATACGAATTCGGGCTGCTGCAAGAAAGCAAACAGAACAAATGATGCTGACAGATTGGTGGAAGTATCCTGATTTCCATACAACCGACATGTACGGATGGATATAAATTTTTTTGGGAGAAACAGGGTCGCGGTTTCGTAATAAATGAAGACCGGTGGCTGAGTAATCGTGCAAAGGAAATGACAAACCTTCCGTGACATGAGGGACAACGACCGGCTCTCGTCTCAATGCAGCATGGAAAAGGGGCCGGAGAAGGAAAGGGCAAAGGATGGGGGGAAGAGGATGTGGTGAAGGGAGAGCGGAACTGTAAAAGGAAAGAGGGAAGAGGAGAAGAGGGAAGGAGAGAGGAGGCGAAATGAGAGGGATCGTTGGGAAAAGTGAAAGTGATGGAGCAGGTGGGAGGGGGAATAGGAAATGAGATGTAAAGAAGGCGGGGAGTAAGGGTGGAGGATGTTGTGGGGGGAGGGAGGGTGGTGGCCGTATAATGCAGAGGAAGGGGGAGGAGGAGGGATGGAGAGGGTGGAGGAGGGCAAGAAGTGGAGTCCAGGGGAGGAAACGGGGCCGAGGGTGAAAAGAAGAAGTGGGCTCGGCATTGATGAAAGAACAAACTCTAATGGGATTCTGGGTCTCGCCACCAAAACCTTTGCCTTGAAAAAATTTCACAAATTTCCATCCCCATCACACATCAAAACTAAATAAACGCGAGGATGGGTTTAAAAAAAAAGAACATGGGTGTTACGACATCTGGCCATTTTTGTTTGGTGATTTTTGTTAAATGTGAGATGTATTTTACCGAGGCCATTCATTTGCTAGATAAAACATTAGCTAACACATATCGTGAGTAACAACATTGAAATCAAAGTACACTGGACTTTTAACCTGATAATTATAACATTTGATACGAGAAGTGTACCACAAACAAGATGACTTGAATTGTAGGGACATAATTTATGAAAAATAAGGCTAACATTTCAGATTTTGTGACGCAAAAGTTATCCAGAGACTAACAATGGATTCAGACATTACACTGAGATTTAAACAAGAGCAATACAGAGAGAGTCAAATGATACATTAAAGTGGGCATCATTACCAATAAGTTTTTACTTCAGTACACCCTAAAGACAGGTAACCCGCGCTATCATCACCACACTTGATTCCCAAAAGCAATTTATATCTTAATTTTACGGCAAAGCCTATCACAGATATACTTGGTTTCTCAGAAATTGAACTGTGACTTTGAAGACCTTAATTTCTTACATTGATTAACTAACCCGGAGATGATAGTTTCCATTTGCAAATACTAAAAGATTTAAGTAAAATATCTCAATGATAGTTTACCATTTTACGCACTAGTAAGTAATTCTGTATAGTAAACAGGCAGAAGTGGAAGATCATGGATATACATTACTCCAATGAGCAAAATTTGACAACCTAACCAATCGTTTGACTTTTCAGCGGGAAAAATATAATTTAGAGCATGACTAAAATTGTCATTGATTACATTTTTTTCATTTGGATCCCGATTATTTTCTCTCCTGAGTTATTTCCGGTACTATGAATATCAAGAACTCTTAATGAGACGTTTCATTAAATATTACCAGAGAATTACAAATAAAAATGCCAGGCAGTGGTAAAATTTCGGACCATAAATAGCAACGCGCAAATAGGATGGGATTCCATGTTCCTTGCTTGGGTAAAAAGGCCCAATTGATAAAATAAATTAATCATTGAAAACACACAGCTACCCCTTATTTTTACAGTGGACGGTGAGTTATTAAAAATATAGCAAAATAATAACCATTAAGGCAGCCATTATTTTTTTTAAAGTTTTTAACAAACGAAAAATAGTAACTAAAGCTTCTTGGGATTTGAGCAATGGATGGATATTGCATTTGACGGGATTAAAATATGATAACAATGGAGCCAAAAGAAGGGATCAATTATTTTACCGAACTTAAGTAAATATTCAGAGCATGATACAGAAACGAGAGAGGGACTTCAATGAATGTGATATGCTTGATAAGAAAGACAAAGTAACATCACAAAGGCTAAAAGCAAAGGTTAACATAACACGCCGATTGTTGTGGGAAAACTGCCTATCGGCGCGTAAGGTACAAAAATATCTTATCAAAATGCAGAGAGAAAAATAATGACAGTAGTGTATTGTGATGAGTCTATTTTCAGAACAAATTCTGGTAGGAGAAGGGAGTGAGCAAAAAAGGGTGCATATACACAAAGGGAGGGTGAAGGAAAAGGGCCCGGAGAGAGACATAGACGAATGCCATTTCGGGTGCCGGGATGTGAGAGAATAAGGGTCGGTGCTGAGGGAAGGAGAGATGAAGATTGATTCCTTGAATGAAGGGAGAAATGAGGGATAAGGAGGAATGTAAAGAGGTAGGAGTGAAGAAACAGACGACGGTGGGGAAGAAGAAAAAGGGTTCAGAGACGGACAGAGAAAAGCCTTAACGAGGGTGAGGAAGGGAATTCCTGGGAGACACACAGAGCATTCGAAAGAAACCCATAAATAGCCAACCTTGCCTAGTACCTGTATTATGCCGTGGGTGACGAATAGGTGAATTAAGGAGCGTAGTGTAGTATGAAATGAAGGACAAACGAGAGTGCAAACAAGCCTAACTGCCGAGGAGAGTATGAAAACCTTATCCATGTGCAACACACTAAAAACTTGCTAAGGGCCTACCGAATATGATTCGTTGATCTTCCTCTACACGCTCCCCAGTTTCGCATTCCCGATATATATAATTCCCCTTCCAAATATCCCTCTATAGCAATTCCTTCTGGTAAGTCACCTCATTACTATTATTATCCACCCATCATAATTTTTTCTTTCTTAATGCTGCATTTTTTTGTCTTTTTCTTTCTTATTTTCTTATTTCAGTTATCAGATTTGTCTTTCTATTTCTGTGTATTTTCAATTTTTTAAATTTTGTCTTTTGCTTAGTAATCGCAAATTTTTATTCATGTACATTTGCATATTTTGCTGTAATTATGTATATATTTGTAATCTTCTTTCTAATCAAAACCTCTTACGATGTCCTTTAATGAGCCCTGGGCTAGGGGCAGAGGGAGCCATCGGGCCTCATCTAAACCAGGTTAAATAAAAAAAAAGTCAAAGTCACGTGGGACAGGCAAAAATCCGTCTATAGGCTCATAGACAAGTACAGAGGCTCAAGCATTTTCAAAATCACCAAGGAACGTTATGACGGGGATGTCCTCAACTCTCACCAAGAAGGTGTAAAGTTGCTCAAGCTCATTAAAAATACGATTAAATTTTGCATGCAGAAAAGAAATCGAGGGCATCACGAATCACCACAAAAGTTTAAGCCAAAACGCCGATGCGGATAATGAAATGTGGTACCATCGATCCTCTTAAATCGTGCGGCAAAAAGTATTTCTAAAAGTTTATCACACTTTTCTTCCAATCTTTCTTTTCTATCATTATCTCCTTCCACTGCAAGTCTTTACAATTAGCCACACATGCGTAAAATTATATCTTTCATTGTTGTCTAAGACAAAACTTTCGTTGATCGGAAAATTGACAGCTGTCAGTATTTGACGCCTTTTTGGCACCATACGTGAACAAACATGTGAACAAACCAGGTGTTTAATATAGGTACACCTAATAAGACGTGTTACGAAATATATTCATAATTGTATCTTTACATTTGAATTTCACTGAAGAAGAAGCCGTAATAATTTAAAATATTTATCAGCTGTTTTCTTATTTCCATTTAACATATTCTCATAGTTCTACAATTTAAGTTTTATTAAGAATTATTAAGGAGGTTGGCTCGCGACTGCGTGAGTCAAGTTGTCTGAGGAATATTATTAATTTAAGTACGAGTATATGCCTGCTAAGTGATCCTTACTTCACAAAGAAAATTGCCTAAGCTATTGAAAGTCATAAGTACCACAAGAAATACGATGTAAAGTCGAAGGATTTCTTTTTTATGATAATTTTAATGAGCTCGACTATGGAGTCAATTCAGCATTTACTTTAAAGAAATAAATTCATGTACTCAATGAATTTACTAATTTATAACACCAGAATATTACTATCAAACATTATGTTATAATATTTTTCTGAAATTTGCTTTAATATCTCATTAGTAATGATATTATTCATACGCCATACATTTTACATAGAGCGACCGCAGCGCCACTTGAAGACAACTAACTCATTTCGTCTGCTATAAGCGCAGAAATTGGTGGATTTAGCGAAAAATACGGTGGGTTGATGCCTTTATTTTGGTGTCATTTTATTTCTTGTGAAATTACGCATAAAATATCAGTTTTTTGCAAAAATGACATGACACTATGGTATTTATAAACGTTATATTCCCATGTGACGGCCATTCTCGCCGTTAATCGTATGTAATTTCAAATGCAATTTGTGCAAAAAGGAGTATGGGTTGGTATAATTATCTTTACTTTATTAGATAGAGGAACTTACGTTCTATAAGTGCTGAAAATATAAAAAAAATGACATGACTTTCACTTTTCGGACCAACCTCCTTAAGAACATCATTATAATTAAGAATTTTTCCTTAGCTTGAATTTTTAATCTGAGTTCTACTGTTACATAATAAACGACAACAATATGCCGTAAACTACTAACTACTGTTAGGCTAATACCGCCAGTTTTGAAAGGCATGCTGAAAAGTACGGAATGTAGTGAGCACTTAAAAAATTAATTGCTTTAGAACATTTCTATATGCTCTATGATTGAAAATAAAACATATCCTTGGCTGCTTTTTTCCGGTGCTATTAGTATAGATTACTAACATTTTTATGCAATTCTAGCAACATAGGCACGAACAATTTACATGAAGAAAATACACTGAGTTCTCGAGTATAGAAATAGCACGAATAATACCGCCATATCGTCCTCCACAATGTTTTCACACGGTATGGTACACCGTCAGGCTGAGGGTTGGCCCATTGCTCGAAAGTCCTGAGTTCAATCCCGGCAGAGGTCTCCGGACATATCCAATCACACCCAAGTGGTTGCTCTTCAGAATACCAGGTGTTTCTGGAAAGCCACATTACGAGACGAGGAAATCAGCTGGCCCCCGGCCAATACCAATAATACTGGATTGAATATAGTGGCGGTCGCTTCGATAAAATGGGAAAATATTCCCCACTGGACTTAAACTTCGGTCTATCCTCCCCATTAATGATAATTAAATACCGATTCCAACCCTCATCTAGTAAAAGCTGATGACCCGGGCGGGAGGCCAAGGGGAAGAGGAAATGCTGGGAAAAAGCAAGTAAAGCAATGAAATACAGTAGAACAAACGAAGCCCGCCTTGCACCTTCAGTTTAATGGTGACGTCTGCCGCCGAAGAAGAAAAAAATGATCACGAAAAAAAACAACAGCCAAATACTAATAGAGAGAATCCACCCAAACGTGACCTCAATCCTGAAACATCCCTGTTTCAGTTTGTCCTGCTACCTTCACATACAGCTTGAACATATTTCAATCAAGAACGTGTGTTAACTGTTGCGATTGAATAGGAAAGCCTAAGTGAAGACCTGAGGTGTGATTGCTGGTCTTCATAATAAGCGCGCTCGTGTTATCACTATTTTCTTTGTAGCGCTTAGCGTATTTGTTCAACGGAAATAGTGGCTTTTCAGTTATCCTCAGGACATCTAAATAGCTACTTCCAATTCAAATAGCAGGTCGTAAGAACTGTGATAGAGAAGAAAGTGCTTCAAAAGAAGGTCACATTATGGATAACGGTGGCGACAACGCATAAAAAACACGATCCCGTCCTGGAGGTAACTATAAACGTGGAAAAATTCGGAAGTGTGGCCCAGAATAACTGCATAAAATTACAGAAAGAATAAATAAAGGCGAAATATCAAATGATTAACCAAACGTGGGTAAAATGCATTTTCGAGAAAATTTAAAGGATGATATTGGATAAAGTTACCAAGCAAAGAAAACATTTTTTTTAAAATATGGATCCAAAATACAGACTATCGCTCAGATAATGCATTTCAGCAAAAAGTCAGGAGTGGATAACATTGCATAAATTTACTGTAAAAATATAGAAGGCACGTTTTAAAATTATAGACCAAAGCCTTAGCCAAACGCGCGAAGAATGCGATTTAACGTGACAGGTCAGGTTTATCTCACGCCAGCACTCAGGATGGGAAAAGAAAGGTTGCTTCTGCAATAGCACTTCCACTAGTCTTGTAAATTACTTAGATGTGCAGAAGAAAAAAAATCCTATCAAGTATCTCAACTACCGGAGTAATTCGCGTTCTTGGGAAACATATGATCATTTCCATTTTTCCTCAAGCATCTCTTTTCTTTCTTTTTGTATCTAGGGATGCATTTTCCTGCAGGAACAAATATAAACCGCTGTAGCAGTGGATCCGCAAACATCAGGGGGAAGGCACAATCCAGTTCGCTTCGGGACGCTTCCAGTGCACGGGGGAGGGCGTCGGAAAGATAGTGTGAAAGGGAAGATGGATAGGCAACTGGAAGTAGGGTTCCGCGCGAACTAAATCGAGCTCATCCTGCCCTCCGCGAGGAATGGTCGACATTTTTCGTCGCTCCGAGCCACTCAGGACGTTCGCCCATCTCTCCGGCACTAAACATTGCCCCCATCTTAACTATTCACACGGAGACGGTGCGGAGATTAGGGCGAACGGGACGTGGGAACGGCGCAGGAGTGGTGTTCATGCTCTTCGCCGTTGCTCAGAGCCGTAGTAGATATTTTACAGGCACCAGTCCTGCGTTAGAGATTCGCGTAAATTTCTAGGTGAGAATTTCGCGATTTAGTTTATCACCATGGCGAAGCAATATTATTTAATTGTAAGTTGTTACAGAAAGTTGCGATAGGAATGCTGCCGTCGACCCCTTACAAAAATAACTGAAATGTTTTTACTGTACCTATTTTCGAAAAGAAATCTAAAAAACCTACAATCTACTATAAGTATATTCTATTTCACAAATTTCTAAGTCTTGGATGCATACAAATCCAGGCTTTACATCATTTTTTCTTAGCAAAATTGCACAAGGTTCAAATCCAAAATTCCTATTTACAGCATTTTTTTAGTATCACGACTGTTTCACCAAGGCAATGCTTCTAATTACATCATTATTACTAAACTTACTTTTGTCCTGATTGCTGGGAAGAAATGTATTTACTGGTATAACTATAAATAGCTTAAAAAAGGAGATGTATCGGTGTCAAAACAGCAAGCCAATAAAAAGATGCCAGAAAAGTAATGCCTAGTACTTCAGTGGAAGACGAGGGAAAAAGCGAAACCGAAAAAGACAAAGAATGTGGTCAGTGTAAATAACTGAAGCAAAAGAATATCCTGAAAATATCAATTAAAATATTTTTTTATATAAGACCGAGTTGGAACTGGTAAACGTTCATCATCTCGAAGACGCTTCCAGTACGAGAGGCGAAACTGATGAGTTCTTTGAATACTGCGTTCTGTTGAGAGAAAAATCAACAAAACGCAGTATTGTCCGAAAATATCATCCTTCAAATAAAATAATTATTCATTTACAGGAATTAACATTCATAGACATTACGTCAAGAAACTTCAATTTCAACTGAAATCGAACCCATTTTAAGACTTTCTCTAGGACAATAGCTGACGGAATCAGTCGGCAGACTGATTTTTAGTGTCCAACACCAGTACCACATAACGCCAGAACACCGTACTACCAAATTCCCAAAGGATTAGTCCAGTTTCTTTTGGGGCCCCTACTGGTATTTATGAATAAAGTTGGTGTAAGTGAATTTAAATCTTGGAATAGACGACCTTAGCTGGAGAACAAGTGTCACAAACGACATGACAGTGCGATTGTTGAGGGGTAGAGCTCAGCAATAAAGGTTGGGGTAGGCTAAGAGTTAAGGGAAGAGATCACTCAGGAATACACTCTCAACACAACTCCCTCATCAAGTTTAGTTATTAATTGGCAATCCAGAGGACAGAGAAGGGATCTGGCGGTGGGAGAAGTGGATAGGAAACAGATAAGTTAAAAGGCATTGTGGAGGCCGAGGTGTGAATCAATAAGTGCTGTAACTACAAATTACGATAAGGGAGAGAAATCTAATGAATAAAAGGGGATGGATACTGTTCCACGTTCAGGGTCAGCGAGTAAAAGCTAAGTGTTCACTGGATTGACAGGTGATCATCGGCCGATGCTCTGGTGGCTAAACCCTGGTTCTTGTCGCATACCGTCGCCTCTTTAGGAGTCGGAATTCGGTCTAAACATGGCCATATAATATCGACTGGGACCACTGAAAAAAAATTTGCCCCAAATTTACATCAAAAATGGCATAAACACTTTATCGAAATCGTAAATGAATCCATTATTAAAATTTCTGTCTCTGATATAATGGGTTGTACACCGAAAAAAAAAGTATTTTAAAATGTAGATGACAGTTCCTCTTTTCATATCCTCTCAGAATTTTCTCTTACTTTTAGAATATTTGTCTTCTCTTACGAATATCTATGCTTCCTTTTGAGATGCCATCCCTCCCATTATTCCGCTCAATCCAAGATTAGAAATCTAAAAGTAATATGTCGCGTATGAAGTGGAAAGGAAGAGGATTTTTGATGATGCATAATGCACGGCCCAGGCCAATCGCCATCAGGCCTGGACTTATCGTAAAAATCATGACAAGGTATTGCATTTAGGGTAAAGCATTAAGTTTGTCAAAATAATTGCATCCCAATACTCTCGTGAATAATAAAAGGGAGTAAATATAAGATTAATGCAGCTCTTATGCTTGGCTTCAGAAGACAAATGCCATACGTTTTTTTTTAAACATTGTACCAAAATATTCTGATATTTATTTCGTAATTCGTGTTCTAGAAATGGTACAACCATCATTATTATGCATACGAAACAGTTGAAACTGAAAAACTGGCTTTCCCTCAATTGTTTACAATAAAAACAGCTCCAAGAATTGGAATCAAAATGTTATCTGCCCTTTTCAAGTTGCAGTATATTTATTTTCATTTTATATTAGCGTAAATTATTTTTCTTCTCAATGGGTGACATTTTGTATATTTAACTGTGTCGCAGTTTTTCCTATAAAAACAAAACGATATAATTTTAAGCATCGTTTTTTTCTACTTAATATTGTTCCAAATACTTAAAATACAAGGAGTATTCTTTTGTCACCTTGTATTTTTAATTTTCTTTGCATTAATGTAAGGGGAATATAATTTTAAAAAGAGAAATGTTAGTGGCAAAGATTTCCCCTAGAATATGAGGACTTTCCACAAGAATTTTTCCTAAAGTAGAGAAGATTTTGATGGGATTGCTCGTAAATAAGAGTATTCTTTGAGAGTGAACCTCAGAATTGCAGATACAATCTTGAGAATAATCTTCATTACTGTAGAGGGAGTTACCTTCTAGACTGAATATGATCCTCTAAATATGAGAGGATTCCTTACTGGAGAGGAAATTCATCAAACACTTAGGATTACTTTGGTTACCATAGCGCAGCGGAAAATGCGTTAACTGATAGAGGATTTAGCTAATTTTAAGAATACTTTTCTTTCGGTGTAAAGAGTATCCCAAACCTATCTGCATTTATTTTTTTCAGTCCCTTCCCGGAACAAAATCGTTGATCACATCACCATATTTTCCATCTTTTTCATAATATCCAAGTATTAAAATTATGCGATAGTTTCAAAAACACTGAGTGTACCTACTATACATTCCAAAATAAGTAAGACAACCGTTCATGAATAGCATATTGACAAATCGTTCGAAGCGAAGCCCCAACTTAATCAATAGTACTTGGCATGCTTTGAAAGCCTTTAGTGGTTGATAGTGCTAGTATATGAGCACATACCTCTGTGATAGCATGTGAAGGTGTAGAAGCTGTTCTTAAGGCTACATTAGAATGCAATAGCGAGAGGAAATGTGATCGGGAGGATAAATGCATGCATTTTATCCTCCAGAATGAACTTTATCCAAACTTGGGCCCAGTTGGCGTTTGAAATGCTTCCGCTACAAAGAAGGGAGGAGAAGAAGATGAAACGGAGTGAGAATCAAGAGAAGAATGATGGGATTAAATGGTAGATGAGGGAGTTAGTTCGGAAAGGATCTGCTCCTCGACGTGGGGGTGTGCAGGGAGGAGGAGGGTGGTGGAGAGGGATGGGCCCACGAGGCCGAAGACGAGAGAGGGAGTAGATAAATAGAGCAGGGTGCACAAAGGGTCGGCGAAGAAAACCGAGGTTTACATGAAAATAAATTGGGCAGGAATACATAAATAGGGTTGGAAACAATAGGATGGATGTTCATGGATCGAAGGGGTGACGCTGATATATTGGCAGTGAGCGGCGGCGAATATTTTGCCCTGTCTGGGGTGGAAAGAGGGTAAGAAGAAAGTACCTTCCTCCAGCCAAAACTATGGCTATGAATTTACCTCCGCACTTTCGAGAGCTAGGAAGTGAAACGGGGAAAATCTGGAACAGAGACAGGGCTTTCAGAAAGTTCACCCGAGATAAAACTTTGAATTTTTTCATTTTGCACAGACAAGAGCATACCAATAACCGCGATTCAATGCTGATGAAAGAAGAAAATACGGAAAGAAGAAAATATGCTAAGAAGAAAACGTTGAAAATTCAACAGAAATTCCGAGATTACTAATTCCTATGGCCGGTTAAGATTTTTGTGAAATCGTAGAAAACTCTCGATATTCAAGACAAATAAAAACAACGAAGTCTCAACCGTTACATTTTCCATTTAAAAAGTGAAATAACTCAATTTCATTGAACATATACGGGTTTGCTATGATGTCTTCTGATATCAGTTTGACGTGCCATATCAATCGGTTACATTATCATTGCCTAAAAATATCGTAAAATGAGCGGTGGCATCTGAATGGCCCCAAAGTCACATTATCAAGTGTGCTACGAGCAGGAGGTAAAAATATGAAGAACGTATACCCTGGGAAGTGATGACATTTTATTGCTTCGTGAACGTTAACTACAGGTCGAGTGCAGATGTGATTGCTGTAAATTACAAAAGAACTTTGACGGAGAATGGGAGCGAAGTAGGAATGAAAGCAGCACCATTTTTTCGGGCGTCATAGTGCCTAAAAGGGTATGAGAGAAGATATTAAAGTATGAACTTTTTCATACTGCGAATGAATAAATTGTGATATATTATCAATAAAATTATATTTTGAAGCATGCTTTATAGTTTTGCTTTAAAGAAGCATGTATTAAGGAGAAGTTCTGCATTAAAATAATTATTCAGTATGTATCTACATTCTTACGCTTTTTCTGGAAATGTAATTTAGTTGCACTCAATGTGGAGAAAGAGTATAAAACTATAACAGTAATTTATGCATAAATATAATGAAATATAAAGTAATACAGTCATTAAAAATAGCATAAAAGAATATTTGCACCGATAAGGTCCTAACCACGAGAACGAAGTTAAAACAGGATTTAAGCAGCGATGCCCGGTCGCGTTATGTCATCCATTAGCAATTCTACTTCACTTGCTCTAACGAGTAATAAATTCCCAAGGTCAGCACAAATTACAGTCCAGCATTACTGAATAGCACTTATTTTAGCATTTAGCTATTTGAGACTGCTCAAGAGCCATGTAATCTTCCATAAAAACGTGGATGTTGATAGCAACACGTCTGTGAAAAAACATTGAATGAGGGACGGTGACAGCTTTTGGATCGCTGTTTTGAAACATGAACCTCTTTTTTCCAGAAAAATTTCACCAGTTCACCATTTATTGAAGCATAAACTTCGACTAAGTCGAGTGATTTGTAGCGTATGTAATAATATAATATAATATGTATTATATTATTACATACGCACATTACATTATATAATATATTATTACATGAATATATATAATGTATTACCATTCTCTATTCCTACTACTGTATTTATTTACTTAACTGCCACATTTGAATTTTCAATAGTCTTTTTCATATCACTATATATTTTTCTTTTAATTTAACATATTTTATTTACTTTTTATCAAGTGTTTATATTCGGCCTTCGGTTTGCTTATTGACTTTTCCAAATAATAATTTACACTTGTTAGTTGAACCTCACTGTCCAATGCAAATAAATTATTTTAAAAACGGAACATAGATCTAGCATATCATGCGTCTATCATTTTCAAATTGAACAGCATCTGTTATTATAAGAAACCCAAACAAAAGTGTAATTTTGCCCATAAATAAAACTCTATCTTCTGTAACTTGGTGTTATTCCATAGTCAATAAATGTACTGAAAAAACAAACTTTTACAAAATACCACAAAAATGTTTATACACTTTCACGACCCGGGTCCATGAGTAGTCAAAAATCAATCTTGACTCTCGCTTATAAGTTCCCTGAAGCATTTTCTAAAAGTGAACTCTCGGAAATTGCGGGGATGAAATATTAGTTCTTGAGAGAGGTTCACCGACTGAAACATCGTGACAGAGGGTTCTTCTACATCAAGCACGCAGAACGCAGGGCTATCGTCAGTAATGCATTACTAGTTTTATTTATAAAATCATCATACGAGACATATAAGTGCAAGTCTTATAAAATATTTGTGCCTTCACGTCAAAGATGCAAGAGTATGTCTAAAAGAATCATTGTTATGTGTGGCATATTATAATATGCAAAATTCGAAATATTATCGCGTAAATCCATACAGGTATGATTATTAGTAAAGCAAAAGTGCCTCCTATAATGAATAACCTTCCATATAACTTCACTATTTCCCCTCATTTATCTGGAAAAAAATGAATTTCTTCTCCTCTTTATCTCACTACCCGTTTTAGTTAATATCAATGACATTATAACCGAAGTACAATTAAGTTTTTATTTTTTTTAAACATTTTTAGCAATGCATTCGAACATTCTGTCATATGTGATCTCTACATTCTCTCCGGGTTCTCAAAGCGTCCGTTGGCATTTGCTGACAACAGATTCGCTGAAAGTTCGCTGCTAGGAATTCGAAGAGAATGCAGAGATCACAGAATCAACGCCACGAAAATCCTTGAACCTACATTCTGTAATACATTCAGCCAGTCCTTCGTGTATCCTAGATGGAAAATGGCTGTTTGAACATTTATTTATTGCTTTTACCTCATCAATAACTCACGGCTATTATTTTCATAAGTCGTTAAAAAAGAGTTCGCTCCAAAGAAAAGACAAAGAGTCAGGCAATAAAGGGCAATGCGTTTTTAACAGTGGATTTGCCACAAAGGGCATGCACCATTCAGGGGCGTTTACGGGCTGTTGATTTTCGAGTTGTTTTTTCGCACTGGCACTGGATTTGGGCAGAGGGGGATTCAATCCTCACCTCACGCCCGTCAGCTATTTGCATCGCTAAAACCCCATCCGGATGCAAGCGCCATATTTTTCGCCACTCCCGGCGATCCGCGTCCATTATTCATGAAATGATATCCGAAAAGCGCTCCGATCAAAAGAGGCCCCGCACCCTCTCTTCCCGTCATTCACGCCGCGAATAACCCTGCCACGGGATCTTGGGATCATTTCCCACCCTCTCCTAAGTCCTGCTAACGCTAGGGTATGGGGCGTTCCATTGGAGGATCCGCATCAGGGTGGATCGTGACAGGAATGAATTGTTGGAAGGTCCAGAATGCGACGCAATTCCACCGACTTCAAGAGCACTCAACCGGACGCTAGGTGCCGAGGTTTCTCCGCCAAGAATGAAATTCTGAGTGGTCATCATTTACAGTTTACAACCGCCATATTAGACAAACTCACCGAAGGTCTTTATATTATTAATTAGGATCATCTAACCTACCCCTTTAATAATATTATGCTGTTATTAGAGTGAAAAGTGGCGGAGATTTAATGCCATTTATCGGCGTGCAATGAAGTAAAACTCTGATTTTTAACGTTAAGTTCAACTGTTTTCCACATTTCCTGACAAGTTTGGCAAGAACACACAAATATTTAAGCAATATCGGTGTACTGTGTCTTTTGCAAGATGTCTGAAATTAAAAACTGTATTGCAAGTGAAGCAGCTTAATAGCTTCGGTGCATACGTTCAACTTAAAAGTACAACCGGTAATGTGATTATTAACCACAGGACTGTGTCTTTAACGGTAATTAATGCCCGGTTTGCTTGTGAATCCCTTTCACACCCTTACGATGGCTTGTAAGACACTATTTAGGAATGGGTTATCATTGGATTAACAGAAAAAACAACGATATTCCGTACGACTAGAAAGGGTAATTTCAATCGCTTTGATTGTTTTACCCTTTGACTGACTGAACTTTGGGTACTGGTACAAAATTTAACTCGAGAAGCTAAAAGTGTTCGAATGAGATGGCTTTGATCTTGCGAGGCTAAAATACTAATTATTTCCATTTCTAAAATTGCATCACTTATATCAGCCATGTGGTTTTTTCTATCGACATAGTTAGTTATGTTGAACTCCAGTGATGCTGAAAGTCACAAAGCTTATTTGGAAGAAGTTCTGTTTAAATATTGACTAGTTGTAACTCATATTCAAGTGGGTAAAACATGATTGATATTGGCCAATCAACTTCTACTCAAATGTTTCTCATATTTTCGCAATAAAAAAAATTATGATATCTTGTGAAATGGATGAGCAATGAATGCCCAAAAATTTGAGGGAGTAGAAGCGGGGTGGGCTGTGCAATGGTACTACAGAAAATTAACTTGGCGGTGAAAATTTGGTGGATTCGTCTGCCTTAAAGGATCAGCTTCCACTATTCAAATCACCACACAACAAATATGTACCATAGTGACACAAGTAACATCATAACGTGGAATCGTCATTCTCGGAATATAAATAAAAGCGAATGATCGAGAAATATGCAGTCCTGTTTGGTGATTTATTTATGTAATACCAAGCCATTGTGACGTTACACATCACGGAAGGGAGGCCAGTTCCTCTATGCGTCTCTGGTTCCGCACTAATATTTAGCATTACTCAGCAAATACACATAGCTTGAGTTTGATGAGATGTCCAAAAGCCACTCCCAGATCAGTAGCCGGGTTCTCCACCTAATATATCTCCATTGGACTACCACACAATCTTGGATCACTCACTAAGTGATTCAACCCTAAGGTTGGTTTTTTATAGGCGAGAGTAGAGCTCACCCCGTACTAAGGAATTGGCATGTGAAATTCGTACATTCAGGGTAGTTCCTTTCCCTTGGCCGCCTGCGATTTCCTACGAAGTTCTGGCACGCAGAAAATCGAATCGCGAGGATTTTAAATGGTGGTATCCAGAAAGGCTCTTGCCCGGTATTTTAACCCGGCCAGTAGCTCAGTGCTCTACCCACTAGGCCACTACGACCCCCACAATCTTGGATACCGCAAATACATAATTTCTTCAAAGGCATAGTCTAGCTAAAAGTAATCACCATAAACGCAGCTGCTATATTGAAATATCCGCTTTAAAAGCATTCAAAGTGGTGATCACTGCTAAAAAACATAGCGCATTATTCATTTCCGATTCCGAGAATTAACTTGTTTGAGATAAAAATTTCTTTCAAGAAATTTTTAAAATGACCAACTTTATACTTCAGTTTGATTGAGCGTAATATTAAGAACACGAGCGGTTTTCAAAGTGGCTCATTTGAAACAGGGTAAATATTGCAATTTGCTGAGTCAATAATTTATTTTCAGCTTGAATTAATATTGCACAAAGGTGTACAATAGCAAATATTGCTGGCGTATACAAATGTTTCAAAATTATTAATATTAATTTAAGCAGCAACATAAGAATTAGGAGATGGAAGCGGCGTTTCCGCACATTTTGTTTCGAATGGCTATTACGGATTTCAGCCGTTAACCTTGGCTTCGGTAACAGAGATAGTAAGATGGACATGGATCATTAAATTAAGTCGAGGGAGAAAGGGATTTATTTTGCGGTACTTTGAGCCATTTAGGTGGCAAAAATCACATACAGGGATTGATTCTAATGTCATAAGTTATGAAAAATGTTTAAAAAAGTGGAGATAAGTCAATATATATTTCCGAGTTGGGAAATTCTCGACTCGAAGAAGAAATCGATGCCTTTTCTCTAACACTTAATCGATTCGATGATGCAGTTCGACTCTGACATCAGCTCTTCAATAGCCATCAATTTCTCCCGAACGTCCGGTGCCCGCCGGGTGCCGAAGACTCATGCTTTTAATGGGTAGATCGAGATTGCGCATCGAAGGCACTAACTGCGCGATAAACATAATTACTCCTCCACCTGAATCGCGTTTGTCGCCGGAAAGTTATTGCATCTTCGCTCACTTCCTTACCGATCCTTCTTCCCCTCGGCCTGAGTGACTACATCCCTATCCTTTCACGCTACTTGATCCCTGAAAGTTTCCTCTGCCACAGCGATCATTCAATTGGATGAGATGACGAACAAGTCAATGCCTTTAAAGAATCGAGTCGACTAACTAAGGTGAGCATTTACATCGCTCATGCCAACGAGAAGAGTATAAATCGACTGGAATAGGGATTTTGATTGATCATTATGGCGATATTAATGATTTGAAAAATAAATTTTGAATTTCGATAATTTAATGTTAACGATTAATACACCGTTAATTAAATATCACAATAAATGTATTAATTTTGGAGAGAAAAAAGCAAAAAAGATACGGAGACATGGGAGCAAAATTTGGCACTGTAGTAATAGGCATGGAGAAAAACCGTCCTGCTTCATGAAAAATTCATAGAATGATATAATTAATGAGTGAAATTCATATAAATATATAAAATTGCTCTCTTAGCTCTCTACAGAGTATAGACGGGGTAGTCACGAAATAATGAAGCACTCGCTACTTGAAAAATTACATCCTCGACCTTTGATACATCGATGAAAAACTACACTGCAACCCGTTTGAAAACCCGAACTCTTCCAACATTTTTTGCCTCTAAAATTAATTAATTTGGTTCATATTAAAAATTGAATCTAAGATTTTGATAATTCTAATATTCAATATAATTAATTAATAAAATCATACGATTAATGTATTTGTATTTTTTCAAACTGGAACCAAATAGACAACTAATATGCTGAATTATTATAAAATACGTTTACCTTATCCAAGGCAGAAATCCTTATAAATAAAATTTGTGTTGAATATTTTACTATTGACAAATAATACCAGCTGATGTCAATATTTGAAGATGCGTATGTAGTCAATGGAATTAATGGTGCATTTGAAGGGTTTATCTTCCAAATAATGATTCCGTGTGATCGGTAAAGGGACTTACTAACGGCTGGTCAGCCAGGTTTATCATCTTCTTTCGAGTCAAATCATAATGCTCTACAGCCCAGCTACGTTCTAAACGAGGTTTCTATGGGCGCTCATCTATCTATAAGCAGTTGAGACGCGCACCCCTTAGAATTAATCATAAAAGAATGCAGCCGAGTCCTAATGAAAATAGCCAGTAGGAGCAGTGCCAAAAAAATTGGCACATCTAGGGCTTACGTGGATGACGCTGTAGCGTTAAAACCGTTTGGGTAAAAAACAAAATTTGAGGAACAATACATTTCTCCCAAAAAGGAAATTTTATTCGCAGATAGTTAGTGACAATTGTGATAGCTTCTGACAGTACGGTAGCCGTTAAGACTTGGTGGAACGGTCGCCTATGATTGAGGGACAGAAGGTAGGTCAGCCGCGACCGGAGGTCCTGGCGTCGATTCCAGGAGAGACATATTATACCATATCTTTCTGTACCTCCCCTACCGTTGCCCCAACCCCATTACAGTGATGTGTTAATTTCACACACTGTCGGCGAGGTATTTGGTGAGCTCTACCCTCACCAACCACAGAGACCTTGCTTACAGAGGGGTTGCTTCACCACATAATTTCTGCTCTTGCGCAGAACACTGAATTGCAGGATAAAAATATTTTTGGAAACTGCAGATTTGATGCTTCAGGAAATATAAGTTCATCTCTCCAGAATTCCACATCCGACCGTCTCTTATACTCCCTTTTTTTCAGAAAAGGAAAACAACCCTACGCAACCCTCTTCGTAGAGGACGGATCGAGCCAGGGTCCCTTCCCTTTTAAAGCGACGGGGCGTGGTACGGGCTGGCTGGGAAGGCGTTTTCACCACTCCAGGGGGACATACAGAAACACATACATGAGTGGTGGACGGTCTCCCAACCCTGTTTTGTGGGTGGGTGCGTCAGAGCAGGCCGGCTGCGATACGCCTACTGCTTCCAAATGAGCGGGAAAGAATCCCAACTTTCTGCCCCCTCGTCTCGTCGCGAGGCGTGGGATATCGAGGAAGCTGACTCGCCATACGGCTCCCGAATAATTTAGGGCGGGAAACGAAGAGAAGTAACAAAAAAAATATAAAGTCGGCTAGGAGTGATTTAGAAGTTTCTCCTCTCCTGCTCTGAAAGTGAGAGATGCTGCGGCGTTATTATTAATGGATCCTCCGTCTCCTTAGAGTGGAAAGGCAGCTATTTTTATTCGAATTTTCCAGGGCCCGAGCGTATCTTTTCATTCATTAAAATGTCTGTACGGTCGTAAATCAAAAGGCTGAGATGACCTTTGTCGGCATGGACGTCATGCTGAGCTTTTTCCAATTCTTTCTCTTCGAGTGACATTTGAGATATCATAATACAATGCCAGATCATGCGTGGGCAATTTAGAATAAAAATTGCATGTAATGACAGTTTCTGGGGCAAACAGAAAAAAATTTTCGCCAAATAATACCGTAGAGAAAATATAACTTCATACTCTGTCGCATAAGTTACGTAAATAATCACTTTACAGTCGAAGAAAATAAACAGGTAAAAATAAAACTCTCGATGTTAACTATTTTAATCCTAAGTTCAATCAAAGTTGTCCTAAAAAATTTTACTTTGTGGAAATTCTGTCATTTGAAATTGTATTTTACAATCGCGATCAATTGGCAAGGTCCCATCATAAATTATTTTGAATGAAAATACTCCACTGCGAACATTTTAATAATATATTCCTTATTTTATAAGGAATATGATTGATTAATTTATCAGCATCAAAACTGCGTACATAAAATATATGAAATGAGATAGCATTGGTCAGTTAATCAATCGTTTTCTGCACAGTACTGGTGTTGGGAAATTATGCCGGGTAAGAGGAGAAGAGACATTTACTTGCGACAGTAGTAGACAGAGAAGGAAATATGAGACTAAAAAAGTTATTTTTACCTTTAATTATCTCATATATTTGTTTATAAGGATGTCATTTTATATTATTAATACGCAAACTTCCCATGTTGATATCCACGCGCAGTGTTTTACGTTTCGCTTAATGTCCTCCCTCAGTATCCGTCCACTGCAAACCCCGCAGGGAGAATCTAATTGCCCGCGATGTCGCTCAAAGTCCACAACTCACCGTCTAAAGGGATTCGTCATCCAGAAAGCACGGAGAACACACCTAACCCGATGCTTCGCAGCCGGTGATCACGTTAAGGGACGTCCGCAAACGACGAAGCGTGTCAAAACAGGGAGCGGAGTTAGGGAGGGGTGGGGAGAAGTCGGAGCCTTACATATAAATAAAACGAGGAGTTTTCGGAACGGGGGTAAATCAAGACATATTATTTGAACATTTCTCATTTTGCAGACTAATACCTTTACCGAATTCTACGGTCATGTCGATGCTTGAAATGATTTAAATTCCTCTGATAACACCTATGATATATTTGCACAAAACAAAAGCTATATTTGGTCCATGCGTTTCGATACTTCTACCGTGTGTATTCCACAGTTACGACTCCCAGATGTAATCTAAGAAAAGCAGGTACACTTACAAATCAATCATGGGTATTCGCATGACAACAAATACTTTCCAAAATAATACAGAAGTTTAACAGTTTAGTGCTAAAAATGAAATGGCATCCACACATTGATATAAAAATAGATAACAGAACACATTAGCATTTAATAAAGTTGAATATTAATGTTAAAAAATAAGTAGCATGGTGATAAAATGATTTTAAAATCGTTTAATAATTAAAATATTAAGAGTTTTAACCTCCGGCAATGATCTGTTTTCATAAGGTGGAGTTCGTTTGATTTTAAAGTTGTCTTCAGCCTTAAGTACATACTTATAACATGTACTATTCCATATGTATCTCTAACGTTCTATCTCAAATCCTAATAAAAGTATGCAAATACTTAAGATGATATTCTGCTACACATTGTAGACCGTTGAGATGACCACTTGCTACGCCCTATTAGGGTCCCCTAGGGTAGGCCTCCCCCTCGACGAGTGGACCCTGCCTTGAGCCCTCTGCCAGCGAGAGACCCCCACCTGGCGCGGTGGAGCTGGAGAGGGGGTTATCCCTTTGCCAACAACATCCGGAGACAAGTTGCTTGAGTGGGATTTTGAGGAAAAAGGGAACTTCAGCTGATCTGCTATAAGGTGGCCGCAAACTTCCCTTTTTCCTAGAAACCAAAATTTCCAATCCCTCCACTTTTATTGTATTCCTTTCAGCCTGGTGGAAAAATAGCAATACACTCCATGAATGTCCAACTCAAACGCATGAATAAAGCGGAGTACGAAGAAACGGGAGCGAGGATCGATGGGAGAGACCGACTCCACCGACAGCAGCCGCTGAGGGGAAAAGGGTCAGAGCGCCTCCCTCCCGTTTCGGCCGAAGTCAAAGCCAAGGGGACAGAGATGGAAGGGGATTTTTCTCAGGGGTTCGGAGGACGAGAGAGGAAACGGGGTTGGTGCTCCTCCTTTGGAGACGGGAATCGGAGAAGGAGGGGGGAGGAGAGATTTGGGTCTGATCCAGTGTTACAGAGCGATTGGTGACAAGACGGAAGATTCATGTTGGATGCACATTGCACGCCATTAAGATGGCATAAAAACGCCTCCAAACGCGTCATAATCAACAGTGGCATACCAAAAACGATAGGTTTTAGAGCAGTTCCGATATGATCTACTTTTTCCACTTCAAGTCATTTCTAAGATTTAACGCTACATAAGCTTACCCTTATATTACGAGTATATTTGTGAATTGATTGTATCCTCTTCCTTGCCTAACGCAGTTCATAACCCATATTCTTTTTACCCTGAGTCCCTCTTGGCCTTCTATTTCCACTAAATTGTAGTTTCTAAGTGATCTTTCATTGCCTTTCATTTGTGCTTCTTCCATCCAAATTTTCTGTATCCTTATTTCTCCATCTCCTTCTTTGCTCTCCTCATTACCGAGATTTAGTCCTCTATCCTCCTTCATGTTCATACCAACGATGCCTTAAATATCCATTCCTTCAACTGCTAAGACTCGCCATGTTTCCTATCAAAATCTTCACAACGCTTTTCTATCGCCTTACCATTGTTCCCACGATTAATACTCTCTTGTCCAAACATGACTTTTTTCCCAAAATAATTTCTTACTTTCGGTCCCTACTTCTTAAGTTCAAAATGCTATCCAGATACGTAAATACGTCAACTTCTCTAATGTATGTCTCCCAACTTGAGTCTTTAGCCAGTTTGGATACGCAATAACCACAAAAATGGTATTTTTTGTATGTCTTCAGAAAATCTGATACTTATATGCATGCTCTTACACTACAACACTTGAAATTAGATGGATATACTTGAATGAGTTTTAACAAAGATATAGTACCTGAGAGTCCCAAAATATTTTTAACGATATAAATGAACATTTTTTTAAATGCTCTCATCCCTAAAAGACTAACGGTCTGAGTAAAGGAGTTCTGAGTAAAGGAGTAAAGTCACTCTCCACGTTGAGTGCGTTCTTAAAGCTCTGAAGTGCAGTGCCAGTAAGGGTACAATGTCGGTGGTTGGGTAATCAAGGGGGGTAGAGTTTTGGAGTAGGCAGGGTGAGCAATAAAACTGAGGAACAATATAATCGATTTTCGCAGTTTTTCTAAGAACTTTCCCTTCCCCTATTTTCTCTTCCTTCCAGTAAATAGCTTTCCTAGCAATAAATGAAGGTTTCTCTGTGATAGGTCAAGCAATTTCTCTAGCAAATATCACAAATGAGTAAGGCAAACTGCGGAAAGGCATAATTAGCCAGCATATGGGACGCAAAGAAGCTTGTTTTATTGATTGGCTGAGTTTTACGACAGAAGCATATTTTTACGACCGAGTAAAAGCTGGAGTGGCTTTCGAGAATTGGAGCGTGAGGGAACAAGGTGGTTCAACGATCCTCTCGCGAGGAAATAAGAGTCTTTAGGAATAAAGTCACTCTCCACGTTGAGTGCGTTCTTAAAGCTCTGAAGTGCAGTGCCAGTTAAAAGATATGTGATTTACATTTCTCGGATAACTCAGCAAAGAGCACGCACGCTTTATACCCTACAAAAAGTATCTCCTATTCAAGTGATTATGTCCTAAAGGTAGGAAATCGCTTTTTTACTCAAGTATTCCCTTAAATTGGTCTCTTATTTTTCCATTTACGCACAAATATTAGAGAAACATTCATACAGTCAAAAATGAATTAAACAGGTGTACTACCAAGTGAGTTCAAAGTGAAAAATAAGGGAGAACACATAAATATTCTGTTGTGCAAATGAACCAATTTTGGCAGAATGCAAACCAGGATCATTCAGTAACTATTTTTTCACCCCGATGTCACCAAGAGATTGCTATTTATATTCACTATCAGCCTAATTTAGCCAGCTTCCGGATGCAATGTTTGAAAACAAGATGAGAGTCTGGTCTGGTTCCTCGACAAATTTCAGGGGCATTAAGTTAAAATCCACGTAATGAACTTTTGATTTCTAACTAATTTCCAACATAATCAACTTCGGAAAACCATTTGCAATTATTTATTTTATTTCCAATAGCAAACATGATGATACACTTCAAATGAAAACCAGTATTTTACCACAGTTTAAGCCTTAAAATATGTCAATGGTGGGATCTAAATTTCAAAGAAAATGTGATAGTATTTTTGAAAAGACAACTTATGTTGAAAAAGGTATTTAGAAAATATTCAATGAAATCAAGTATTTAGAATGAATGACTTGTTAGTAATGACTGTAAGTAAAAGTAAATGATTCTGTAAGCTATGATCTAAGAACTTATAGTTGGGAAACAGATCAACAAATGGAGAAGTCGGATGATTTTATTACCCGAGAGCGAATGATGAAGAATGGCAGTGGGGGAATAAGGCATGATCCCAGGAACGTTCTCATATTGCTCTGCTGGAGGATAAAATGGAAGAAGAATCGTCAAATCTTGTTATAAGCCGGGTTTGTTGGATTGCTATTTCTTTGCTTCATCGGAAAAATATCATCTCTCTTCTCAAAAATATCTCGATATCCGAAATTCTCGTGAGGGGAAATAGCGCAGTTAGGATTGTTCTGTATCGTTGAGTTCGGCACGAAGCTAAAAAAAATAGTGCTATTTATTTGTTTCCATGACGATACATATGTTTTTATGTTAAATCTTGGAAATATTTCCTGACACAAAAGATTAATAAATAAATTTTATCTTATGTAATGAGGTACGTCGCGTGGCTCCTGTAGTGGAAGACGATTAAATATTGATAATGTTGAAGCCCAGTGGGAATGAGGATCTGTTACGAATGCGATTCCCATCGACTTTTGTCAAAACAAATCATTAAATATGCAGAGGTGTTTCTAATTTATGACAAACGTTCATTCTGCGACTCGAATTTTCTCCGACGAAAATATATTTCCAAATATTATTCTGAAAAAAATATGGCAGCAGGATTTGGAATCGTCATAAAACAGCCGTGAGTTCTCGAAGCTTGGTGAGAGATTTAAGACTCGAGCTATATTTATTATTTGCAGCCAATTCTACGTTATACTAACCCAAAGCAGCTCTTATGGAAGCGCACTGCATGAATCGTGAATAATCTGCGGCCTATGTCACACATAATATCGGCTAAAGCAAGTAAAACATTCCAAATAAAATGAGGGCATTACCTACACTTTCATGTATGTACATTAATCGCGATATATTCTCTTCAAAAATGAAAATGCTAATCTTCCACTGATCGAAATGGATTATAATAAATGTTCTTTTGATAAATTTAACTATTTAATGTACAGAGTATGTGTTTGAAACAGATAGTCGGTATCTCTTGGTAATTAATTAATGGAAAAATGTATGGCAAATCAAATTTTAGATCAAGTAGTATCCAAAGTAACGAAGACAAAAATATTGCCATTTCTTTCCCTAACATTGGAGCTGATGCTCTTCGATGAGCAGTATTTTTTGTGCGACGTTTTACTATTACTATTACTACTTTACGAAATAGCGCTGTCTTCAGAATAGAGGATAAACAAATACTTTTCACAATTCCTCTCATGAAATTGATTCTACTATCAGCCATTCCAACACACCTTGAGTAATTATAAAACTATGACCATCGATGAAAAATTTTAGATGCATAGCAAATTTTAAAATGCATAGAAATCTTTTTGAAAGGTCGATAACCGAGCCGCACCAACCTAAAATTCTCGAGGTGATATACGCGCAGAGGTAAAACTTCATTAAAATTTACAGGGTGGTCCTAGGAAAGAAACTGATCCTTGTGTTCAGAATGTATGGATTTCACACCCCTTTGATCTTACCACGAGATGGACCTAATTCTCAAACTGCCGGCTGATTACTGGCCGAGGGAGCGAACTTAATGTATTATAATGAATAGCCACCACATTACAAAATAAGCATAAACCAACCATGACATTGCGATGGTACAGGATGGTACGAATTTTTAATAAGCATGATGTAAAACACTAATAAAATTAGAATTAAATTCTTTCTGAAATTCTTAAGCTGCTCAAAGAACTCAAACAAGTGTCAAACGCGATTAGTCGATCGTATACAATATTTTGGTTAAATAATTTTCTCTTGATGCCTATCTTGTTATTCCGTGTAAATCACTACTATCATCTATTTACTCGTCCATTGAAATGTTAGCGCACTGAAGGAGTATCATGAAAACATTTAATTCATCGTCAACAGATTAGAAGCAAGAAATATGCAGTAGAAGTATTAAAATAAATGAAATGAGCTCGTATTCAACGGTTTAAATGCAACTGCTAATTTTTTAAGGTAAATAACAAAAATGTAATTTTTAATTCACAATTTTGGTGCAGGATTCATGCGTATATGTTCTGTGATGAAAACCTTATGAACAAGAGTAGAGAGAGCACTGTGAGATAATATTAAAAATGTGAATTTTGCTTGGTAATGATATTGGTCATTTTTTTCGTATTCTCCTGCACGAGGAGAATATGAAATAGTTTACAGGGCTCTCATATAGTTTATTGAGAGATTTACAATTATATATATACTGGAATAAATTATTACATGGGCCACTTTTGCAACGATGCAACAACTTACTATGATTATATCAGGGATATGACATTTTCATTCAATTTTCCTTCCAAAATTAATTAATAATCAATTAATACATCATTGCAACATAAAATAAATGTCATGATTGTGTGGCGGCGTTTGAAATGGGGGCGTTTACTCGGAACCGAAATCGCAATTTTGTGCACGAAATTGTTAGATGGAAACGAAAAAAGAAATTTAGTGACAAAATTAATCTTCTAACCATAACCATTCACTCATAAATCACAAATTAAAATAAGCAAAAGGTGACGCCCACCGAAAATGCTGCTGTGATAACATTGACGTCACTTTCCTCCCGTTCTTGAATGCTCGTATGGGAAGGGGAGGGAGTGGAGGGGGATTCTCGGAAGGTCTGCTCGCACAGATGCCGTCGTAACTGCTCCGATTGGCAGGGCCAGCTGTGTCCCCCCCCTTTGCGATAAGGCGAAGTAGCTTCGCGGGCTCAGTTGCGATTGGACGAAGTCGTTATACGTCAGAGGTTGCACCACACCTACTTTTCCGAAAGGGTTAAAAACATTAGTTTTTCGACGCCTATAACTCGAGATATAATTGACGGATCAAAAAACGGAAAAATACGGGTTTTTTTATTTTACAAACTCTATCATATTCGGCAATAAAAAAATATGGTAAACAACCCCATTGGATATTATTAAATCAGAACTAAGAAATCATTTAATGCGCGTCATAACGCACTGAACCATGTTGTTCGTTGAATGAAATTGTAAAGCAAATCACTAAGGCCAATGCTGAAATTACTTACGTTTTAGGTTGGGATATGATGCCTTGATTAACTTTTTGTCCTTTGAATTTATGAATGCGTTGCGAGAGAGTTCTTTTTCAATTTTATATGCCCACTATACCTGAGGAAGGGAAAAATCCAATTTCAGATCTCAATATGAATTTCATATCTTATGCTTTCAGAGGAGCTTGAACGAACGATATTTCACAATGCTCCCATATTATCCTGTTTTTGCCTCCAAGATCAAAGAAATTCACATTTCTTTTATGGGCCGAGATGAACTACTAAATGCCATCCAAGTTCATAGGGGAAAAACAGGTACTTGCTTCGCCTAAGAGAAGAGGACTTCCACGCTAATATCGACGCTCAAAGCGGAAGAAGTATACACATGCATGGATATCATAGATAGATTAATGCATGTTGCAACGATTTGCTTGGTAATCTTAAGGTAATGTTTAGGCTATTATGACATTAAATGCAATCAAAAGGTGGTGCTCTACGGCCTTAAATACACTGACGAAAATAAAAATACCAATGGCCATAATGGTTAACGCACCCAACGTGGTGAGGAAGGGTAGGGGAATTTGACCGCCCAAGAAAGATTCACACAAACATGCACACATTAAAGAACACTCTATCCGTGGTTGTATGCTGAAAAATTAACATCTTGTCAGTTACACCCACGGAATACACACACACTCTCTTTAATGGTTCCTTCTCTTAATGGAAATTTCTTTCCACGCCAAGGACAACTCCAGATTACATTCACACACCCGATAGTGGGCCTTTCACGCGGAAAACGGGGCCACGTTATCAATTGGGTACACAATCACTCCCTCTGAGGCTGTTTACGAGAAAAAAGTTTCCGCGCCAGGGACAGCCTCTGACGACACTCATGCAACCCAGTGGTATCTTGTCGGAGTTGTTTAGGACTTACTAAATGATACGACACTTCAGGGAACTTAAACTACACAATGCACACTCATTATTATTTCAGATTATTGTCAAATTTTGCATTTCCAAATGAAACTCCTAACTTACATAGCGGTTTTGCTTCCTAAACTTTTCCCCGCATCACCCAAAATATTTGCAGATGTTGTCCAGCTGTGATGGCAGTCTGACATTAGAAACTATGATTGCGTAGTAGATTTCTTTCCTAAGTGAATTGTGAATAAGACCGGAAGCATGTTTAATGACAAGGTTTTGTGCGTGAAGACAATGCACGCAAAATTATGTGAAGTCACAACGTACCACACATCCTAGCAGTGATTTGAAGGATGCTCTACAGACTAAATTTGACTACGTGACCAGATGAGCGTCCGTGTGGATACTCCTCCAAGCCAGTATGACCGAAATCACCGCCGGACTTTCCGTTTACTAGGCCCTGGTAAGGGATATCGCCATTTCACCCCGCACGTGTCCACCAATAGACCTGGAACTATGAAAATTAGAAAGCTAGGCTGCAGGCTACAATCGATTCCACTGTGGTCTCACGGCAACCGCTAGGACTCAGGAAAGAAAAGGACATGGAAAGGGAAATTTCTCATACGGGGTCAAAGCTCCAACTGGAAATAAACGTCCTTAAAAAGCCAGGAACTGTCTCAAATAAATCACTATACTGAGCCTTCTTGCTTCACAAGTGATACCGTATAGTTTTTTTCCGTAACAAACTTTCTACATGTTCTTAGGGTCAACAAAAGTAGTAAAGATGTTCTAACCTTTCTAACAACATAAAATAATTAAAACGGATACAATTTAATTTTATCCGTTTAGTGTGGCTAAGATTTAAAATGTTAATGTTTCTTATAATTTCCATTTTATTTCACAGATTTTAATGTACTGTCAATGGAAATATATCATACCTGTGGAATATAGCTCAGTAAACCAATTAAATGGCGTTACAAAGCCGAGAAGTGTAGGTACTTTATAGTTTTGAACCATAGAAGTGTAGAAAATATCGTGCCTCAGTGAGCAAAATGTAAATCAATTGGTGCAATATCTTGTTCTAAGTCAAAATCATAAATATTGATTTCTAGACGAATGAAGTGGACTTTGGTGTCTCAGCAGAGGAAGAGGCACCAGACTTTTGCGGAATTCTGCATCAAATAACTAATTCTTGTGTTTTTCAACGATGAAAAAAAGATGTGCGAATAAATAAGACTAAAAAGACGAACCAAACCAATGGCACCTGCTCATAGATGGTTTACTCACAGCCTAGAATCGACCCTTCTGCGTTACAACACCAGCACTCCTTAAGTCCCTATCGAGCTTACCTCAAGGAAAATTTCGAGTGCAAAGATCATGATGCCTAAGGCCCGAAGATCACAAGTGAAATATAATCCGTGCTACCTTTCCCCAAGGAATAGTTTGGCCAACAACCAGCATTACTAGTAAAAGAGTTAGCATGAGAGACTAGAGTTTACTATCGGTAAGAAGCATGTTTAGTAATAGCCACTTGTTGGGAGAATAAATATTTTAATGTCGCCACCCTACATAAAGCTAGGCCTTATGAAACGATTTGAAAGAGGATAGGGCCAAAAAGCCGAGCATTAATTTCTTTGAGACAAATGTTCTCAGCTGTCGGAAGCTAAAGTTAATGCTGGCATCTTTGTGGGGCCACATATTTTAAAAGATCATGTAGTTGAAGAGTTCCAGGAAAACTCAGCGAAGAAGCAAAGGCAGTTTTGAGCTGATTTTATCACCGTCATAGGGTTCCTTGAAGAACACAAGACTACCAGGCCATGATAAAGAAGCTACATGACAAATGTTTGTTGAACAGATGCCTGATGTCTCACAAAATGCATGTGCTGGATTCACGTTTTGAGTGCACAAAGGGCATAATGGGTATTCCTCCCATATGAAGACATAGGGTTCCTTGAAGAACACAAGACTACCAGGCCATGATAAAGAAGCTACATGACAAATTGTTGTTGAACAGATGCCTGATGTCTCACAAAATGCATGTGCTGGATTCACGTTTTGAGTTCACAAAGGGCATAATGGGTATTCCTCCCATCTGAAGACTTATATGGCAGGAAAAAGGGGATAGGGTATGGGAACAATCAATAGTACAACAAAAGTATATGGGGCGTAATCTAATAGCTACCGCATGTTTTAAGTATGATACATCGCCATTTACAGTTGTGGAATAAATACTTAAAACCCATTCATTCACATATTAAGATCGTGTAAAAGTCTTTCTTTCACGGATAAAGTACAACGAATTAACAAAACAGCTATTTTCATACCCATAAAAATATCTTTTTCGCTCCGTGATGCTTCTACAATGACTGCTATACTGTAAGGAGGCACACTGAAGCCCTCTAGGCTAGAGATAAATGTTTTGTAGTCGTATACAGCAGAATTCGGGTAAAAAAATCAGAAAAGCATAAAACATCAACGCTCTGACTGCAAAAGCAAATCAGGACCACTATGCCGTTGATTTTCTTTCAACTTAGGAACCAATCAAACGTAATTCTTATCACATTTTGGCTAAAGCAGGTTTCGTGATTGGTAAACGGCAAAACGTAATAAATCATTCAGAGAGAATATTTTTTTTCACTTTACCAGTGATGAGAGAATATGCAGAATTTTTAGGAGAATAGTGTTAACTTATTTAAGAGGGCAAAATAAGCCTAACTTGAATTCGGTAAGTTCACTTCAGCTGAGTAGTACCCTTGGAATCGAAGAAGGGTTCCTTCCCTGCACCTCTTCAGCAAACCTGGCGACATGCCACTGAAGAATCCGTGAGCATCGAAGGGGACGACTTTCTGTCAAACATATTCCATCCCTAAACGGTGTCATCAACATGTCCTCCTCCTCATCTCTCAGTGCCCCGTATCCTCTAGAGGTCGTTTTCGCTCGTCCTTTGGGCAATCTTGCCCCGGTAGGGAACCACGAGGAGGAGAAAAGACATGTGGAGAGGGAGAAGGGGGACGGAGAGTTGAAAGATTGGAGGAGGGAGAGAGGAATGGGGCGAGTGCAGCAAGGAGTCCATTTGGGGGGCGGAGGGCAGTACGCCAAGGGAGTAAGTCCGAAGGAAATATTTCCCGTTTATGTGGGGGTGGAGGGGGAGGAGGGGGTGGCGGTGGGGCGAAGAAGACGGATGGCGCAGGATCGAGGGGGGGTCGTGGGCCGTGCTGCGGGGGTGTTGGCGGGGTGGTTCCAGCGATCGGGGAGAGGGGATTGAGGGGGTTGGAGGGGTGGATAGGAGACGCGGGGCGGGCGCACGTACCACGCAGCGCCGGGGCCATCGACGGGGGAGAGACGTCTGACACGCGAGGGGCAGGTTAAGGGAAAAATGATAAAAAGTATATTCCTACGCCTCCCACCCCACCCCACCGCTCAAAATCCCCCCTCTACCGATCCCTAAGGACACGAGGCAGAGGATGAGGTACGGCAAAAGTGAGTCTTCATAAAAAAAAGGAGAAAAGGCCTTTTTACTCTTCATTTTAAACTCTCAACTAACGATCCCTGAACAAGTTTTTCGCGTATTTTTTCCACTGCTTATCACTTCCCTAACTCAGCTAAAACTCCACAGGCGGAGAGAAAGAATTCCACAAGGAATAGAAAATCACCAACACTGGAGTTCTAACCCGATGGATACTTCTCCTCTGAGAATTTCTGAAGGCTTTACAGCAGCTAAGAACACGTTACGTAACTCCATACGAGTTGACTGCAGTCTACTTTAAGTGTCCTACCTCATGATTATGACAAAGTAAACAAATAAGTGATTAATGTTGGCTTTAACTTTGTGGGCGGTGCCGGTGTGCTCATAAGTATCACTGATTATCAATACTGCTTCTATGGCAGTTCGTCAATACCAATAGCTTCTACAGAGCATTTAAAAATCGACAAGGCTGACGCCTGGGTAGCCTAACTGGAAGATGCGACCGCCGGGAAATCGAAGGATTCGGGTGCTCAACTCGCGTTCAAGGTGGATAAATTTTTTCCATAGTGAGAATCTTGCACTGGTGTACATATCTGTGCGTAAATAAGTTACGGATAATCACGTTCACGAACCCTTCATTGGAAGGAAAGAGCATGGTTTTGAATTAAAGAATGGAGACAGACCCTGCGGAAGAACCAGTACTTTAGTATATGCTCATGTCTAGGAAAGAGGTCGAGCCTAATCTGTTGAAATGATATTATTCGTGATGGTAAATGTATCGAGAATGGAGTTCTAGAAAAATAATTTTCTAAATTTGGAATATTCTCACCTAAGTAAAAATAGAAAACTCTTCCAGAATACTGAGTGCAACGTAAATTTAATATAAAACAGGGGAATTCAGTAGAAAACAGGGAGAGGGAGAATCAGGAACTCAAGAAAAAGGTACAGAAGCTCTCAAGTGCCTGCTAAATAGCTTGGCACATGACAGGCGACTCGACCGAATAAGCGAGTCGAGAGCCGCTGCGGAAGAAGACGAGTGTTGGCGAGGGAGGGGCGTCGGGATCCACTCGCATGGAAGCAGCGAGAAATGTCTTGCACGATGTCGGTCACGCTCGCTCCTCGCGTGTCCGCACATCTCGCCCCCGAACTCGGACGAGGGCTACGCACGCTCCCGCAAGGAGATTCACGCAGTCCACGGAAGACGAGAATAAATCGCGCAGAGCCGGGCGGGCGGTTACGGCTCCTACTTTTATGGATCGCAAACCGTGAGAGTGGGCCGACGAAATGATCCACATCCGAAAAATATTTGTTATCAACACCGGTGAGGGAAACCAGTGGGTTCAACCGGATGGTAGGCCTGGTGAGTGAGGGTAGAATTCACAAAAATACTATGCTCAGCGGTAACTGTAATTCACACATCTGGGTCGAGTGAATACATTTCTAATGTGGATTTTGCAGAGTTGTTTTTTTTCTCTGGCTTCACAACGGAAAAATGCCACGAAGTCAAACCTGAGACAGTATCCTTTAATAAGTGCGCCAGAAACGTGAAAAGGCGATTTCTTTTATCGTGGATAATAATATAATTTATTATTCACGGACTTACACCCGATATGAACATATTTTCTTAAGTCATATTTGAGCTCAAAATACAATTAAATTTTGTGTGCAAAGCACCAATTTAAAAAAAAGTATTACAATTTGATATATTGCCAAACACCAACATGCCAAATGTATGCAATAAAAATCGTATCAAAAAAATAATAACACAATATGAAATATGGGATACGAACCAAGTTCACACAAATAAATTATTAAATTATTATTGTATGTAATGAAATAGGTATTAAATTGAGTTCACGCAGTGAAGTAAGGATGAAATATTTTGTTGCAATAATTTTGGAGTATTTAATTAAGATTAACAATTTGACTGATTAACAATGGAAAATATACCACAGTATTACAGCCCATGCATGATAATAAAGCATTGAAATGAGTAAAATTCGGCTTATGGGGGGCAAGTTAGATAAGTATATAATTTCTTTTCAAATTGGGGCAGCGATGGGGAATTTTTAACAGATTTAGGAAGATGGTTCCAAGTTTCAGAGGCGGCAACAGTAAATGATTTCTGAAATGTGGAGGACCGATAATGTGAGACATGCAGGTAGTTAGGGTCGGCTCTAGTAACTATATTTGGAAATATGGTCCTCTTGGGATAAAAATCAATTATGTACTGTGGGTCATTGAGTTTGAGTATGGAATACATGAAGCAGGCCAATTTGAATTTTCTTCTAGTCTTTATCTCCATCCAAGAGAGCTTGTTAAAATATGGGGTTATGGGGTTGTTAAAATATGGTTCCACGTTCAAGATCTGGTAAACAGAATACTACACAGCGTGAGTTAAACTGAACATGTTCAAAAGCCCCTTACTCGACTGAACTACATACACCAGGAGCTCGCCTCTTTACCCACTTCGGGTTCAACTCCCATTGACTTTTCTTCCGTTTCAACTTCCCGATGAATTTTTTCCAATGTGTGGATTCCTTCCTGGTGTATATTTCTGTGGGTAATAACTTAAGGATACCCATGGTGGCAAATTAACATACAAAAAATGAGAAATATCGCACCATAGTTGCCTTCATCAAATTTTGTAAATTATTAAGCTTTTTTACTGAAAAACCTTCAAATCAACTCAAATGAGTGTCATTTCTATATTTCGTGACTAATATGGGAATAAAAGTAGTAAGAAGAGATTACTTTCTCAGTGGTATAAAACCTTCCTAATTAAAATGAATGAAACCTAACCACTTTCTTCACATCTGTTAGAGTACCACAGTGAAATTGTAAACCAAAATTCCCCATTAATAAGATGATTCGCTGCCTTCAAGCCATGGATAGGAAAGCCCAGCAAGTCGCGCAAAACAACCGCTCCCCTGCACTGCACGCAGATCCGGCGATTCTCATCCCTTCGACCCATCGGCCACATCAGCGAGATCAGCGATGGGTGCACGGATTAATTGCATCTTCCCTTCCACTAACTTGCCCCTACTAGTGCAGGTGGAGTCACATCGCGAATAGGTTTTCGAGATTAGTTGGCTCAATAAGAACGGACTCCACCTGAAATCTTTTAGCAAAACATTTCCCTGCAACAACCAGCTTGGTTTATGTTAACTATAGCATCTTACGACCAAATTTTAATTAACTTAAATTCACACTTGTATCTCTAATTAAATATATTTCGTGCGATTAAACTGTTTCGTAGAAACAATTTAATCGCACATGCCTGGTGCATGCTTGGATGCATATTTAAATTAATTAGTACATGTATGAAAGCCATTTTTTATGATTGTTCACCCTGTTTCACTAATACTCGAGATGTTTGCAGAGCACTTTTGTAGATGCTGACTAGTTATTAACTCAGCCTTTGGTCGATTTTTCTTCACATTATTACAATTTCATTTCCTAGAAAAATGCACATGTTCAACAATATTTTCACAAAATCGACGTTTTTTCTGTCGCTGAAAAGCATCTTCTAAGTTTCTGTCAAAAATTTTCCGAAGTAATTATACTATTCAATGGAAGTTTTCGGATGAGTAGCGTAGAAAGGTATGATTGCATTAAAGTTATTTGTTCGGAAATACCTTTTCTAAGAGCGCAAATGGCTCATTTAAACGGCGGGAATTTCATAATAAGATGGACCATCCTTAATTTTCTCTACATTTTTAAATTATCTAAGGTTAAAAAGTATATATAATTTAATAAAAAATATAGTAGCAATGAGCGTAAATATTGAACTCAAAGTACATGAACAAACCGTGAAAACTTTAGCGGCGTTTCCCGATGAAATTGCACAATAGCAGATATTCCACAGAGAAAAAAATCATTCGCCTTGACCGGGATTCGAACCAGGGGGTTCGGGTTCGAGTTCGTACTCTGCCTCAATGGATATATTTTCTTCTCCCTATCTCTCCCTCCTCCAAGCGAATACAAACACAACCTATGAAAGGAGAAGTGCGCTTCACTGGCTCGGCGGATGTTTCGCGTGTTCTAGCGTGATACAGACAGCACGCTGAGCCACCAGAGCCCCCGAAGTGCGTGTCCCTAATCCGTGACGCGCGAACAAGAAATATTAGCGTGCTCTGTTTTCTCAGGATCGTGCAGAGTTAAGAGCACTGAACAAGAAGAATGTGGAGAGCTGAGAGTAAAAGAATTAAAAGGCGTGAAACGAGAAGAACAAACGGGCAAAAGGGTGACATGAGTGAAAAGCGAATCCATGCTGCAAAAGCACTTTACTAATTCCACATTTCAAATATTCTCGTGTATAATTAGAATGCATGCTTATGTAAGAAGCAATAATAATAGGGAAAAATTAATTGAAGTTTAATAGGCGAAAGAAGCAATTAATTAATGAAATATACTATATGGTAGTACTATCAACAAATAAACATCCATTTTGAAAACCGCTTAGTTTTTCCAGGCAGCAAATTTTGCCTATAATCCTATGCGTGCGCGTGAGTGAAGGTATCATTCCATACGTATGCGTTTTAACGGATTCATTGCAGGGTCGTTTATGAAGCACAGAACAACAAACTATAATATTGTCAACTTTGGTGAGTTATAATTGATATGTCATTACGATTGGCGTTATATCATAAGTAAAGCACTTAAATATAATGACGGATCAAACAAATAACCTCAAATAAAAGCACATTAAAATCAACAAATTATCAAGTCCAAGACCACCAACTTAATTTGTTCACATTTTGGTCTTTCGATTTTCCGGGGTACTTACGTAGCCTACTTCGCTACCCAGAATTCCTGATCCCTAACGAATTCTAAGAGGACCTGTAGAACCTTGTTTTTATGCTCTAGAGGGGAAATACCGCTCCAAAAAAGCCAACGTCAAAGAAACTGTACCTCAAAAAATGAATCGTGGTACACCCACCCTATTTTCACCAGCGCTATAATATCTACATGACCTAGCAATTCAGAGGTCCTAGAGGACAATTTTTCAGTGGACTTACCTAAAGCCAAAAAAAAAGAGTAAAATTAGCTCAGTCATTGCGGCTAATGAAAAATCTTCACATTCCACAGAATCCCACAGAATAATCAAATAAAATAATTATGGAGCATAAAATATTCTTAAATATTTTATGATCCATAATTCATTTTATTTAAGTACCCAACAGGCATAGGGTTGGCTGGAACTACATTTATGTTGATGAAAGCTGATTTCCCCTGCTTCTTAGACATCCACTGATAATGCTTGAATATTTTAAGCTACAATAATCATATCTCATGTAAAAAGGTACTGAATAATTTTCTCACAAAATTACCCCCTAGAAATCATTGAAAATTATACCTAACAAGGATTGTAAGTACCATCTTTCGTCGTATCATCGTATGTAAATCTACTTCTAAAACTGAAGAAATTGTACATTTTGAAGAAAGTTAATACTTGAAAAGAAATAAATATTCCTCTTACTACTCCATAAATTTATCATTTAAAGTATAATAGCACAATGAGCATATTTTGTGCATATCATTGAAAGAATTCCGGCATAATTTCTACCTTTATACCCCCTTATGTTAAAGAATTATATATATTAAATTCCACGAGAAAACGCCGATAACTAAGAAAGATTTCGAATAGGTAGGCTAAAATGTTATCTCCCAAAAATAATCTTTGTTATATCTACATCTTTAGGCTGGAGATGCACCAGCCATATTTTGAACTCGACGTCTCCACAGAGGCAAGCGCCAAGGCTCGCCTTTAAGTGGCCTGGGGATGACTTCTCGAACGAATACTCGGAGGAAGTACATTGCATGCTGAGTGCCATCTTTAAAGCGGAAAGGTAGACATTTTTAAATCTACAGGTGAAATGCCACTAAATTTTTCAAGCACTACTAAAAGCTTTTGAGTGACATCAGTACATTAGTAACGGAACCCGCAACTTTTAAAACTCTAATTATAGTCTCTGGTAATAAAAAATGGGAAACTTTTAATTCTAGCAGCATGGTTTGTAACCAGAAGCGCAAGTACTCAGGGCTGTATAGGGTAAAGTTAAAAATCAACATATTGTTTCTTTTCACTCAAGAATGGCATTAATTCCATTCCCTTGTGGCGCATCCCCCGAGGAATCATCCATTTAACAACTGAAGATGAACAACTGTATTCTGATCGGAAATTTATGTCCGCTGGGGTTCTCTTTCATAACAGATTCAGTCCAGGTAAAATAAGAACACAAAATATCCAAATTAATCATCACCAAAGTATCATACTGAGTGCCAGACTGTCAGTACCTATTATCATCAAAGGAGCTGACCTTTTTCCCGAAATTTAACTTCAACGCACGCTAATAACTGATAAGGTTATTTTTTCCTGCATCTCCCTGGTTACCTAACGCAACAAAGATATCCACTCTGATTATTCGTACTCAGTCCTTACCTGTAATAAGCTTTTTATTTAGCATAACTTTTAAACTGTTAGTTCTAAATTTTATGGCATTATTTATAGCCTCATTAAATTTAAATTTGGAGAGAAAAAATTTTATCTTTGCCATCAAATCAGCAAATGAGTTGGAATTTGGAAAAATGTTTAAAACTTTAACTATCACGGGTCTGGACCAATTATATACCTCAATCAGACCAGCTGTGTAACTTGACCTATGATTTGGATATTAAGAATGGGGACAAAAGCACAGAAACCAACTTTAAAATTACATAAATGAGGAAGAAAAGTAAAATAACTACAGAAAAGATGAATTTCGAAACAAGTGTTCCTTTTACATTCCAAAAACTCGACAGTTGCGGTATGCAACAGTGATGGCTGGATAAAAATCCCACCTTGATCTCAACCACTCCAATCATGCATAATTCTTCTACGCTAAAAAGAGCTAATATTTCACTATTCGGCAAAATGGGGTTTTCCTGCTCCTCCCACTCCTTCCTAAAAAGGCGAGAGTAGGAGAAAGAACTGTGCTTAAGCACACGCCTGAAGAACTCTTTGGACATCTCACCCAAAACAAGTTTTGCGAGCAATTTTTCTCTATCGCCTGCCTAATGGAGTTCCCAAACTCCGATATTTAAAAATTTGAGGGAAATTCTGAAAGTTTAAAACACCAGTAAGTTATAAAGTTAAATCGTAAATTACCGAGAGAAATAATTTTGTAAAAATATCTTACAGCCAAGAACTAAAATTATTTTAGCAACTAAACTCTCAAAGCTTTTGGCTTCAACGGTAAGCGTAGAAAAAGCTCTTCCATAGCCACATCTCAATAGCGCTTCATTTTTTCTGACGGTACTTTTTTCAGTTCAGGTTACCATCCCAATGCCATGCTCCACAATAAGCTCACAACGAATTTTCTTAGATTGAAATTTAGTATTTAAATGTTTTCTTTAAGTGAATATCTTTGCGTAATTTAAAAAGAAAACTCCTACCAAAAAGCTTGAAGAAATAGGATACAATGCTTAATTAACAACCCACTTAAATCTTCACCATGATGCTTTTTAGGGACAACGTCTAATTATTTATGTCTTAAGCAAGATATTCATCCTAACAGACTGACGGCACGAGAGAAAAGCCAATATTTCTTTATGGTGAGTAGGTACCGTAAGGTAGTGAAGTTACAATGGTTGTAGAGAATTTAGTGACAAATCAAAAAACCCTGCGATAACAATTAAAGCTTATTACAAACCCTGATCCCTCATGCTTCTTTTTGCGTAATGTTGACGAGTTCGGTAAAGAACTTTAAGAATGGCGTCACATGGCCAGTAACAACTGATGAAACTTTCCAATCACCCAAATCGACGAATGGGCAACTGGAGAATCGTTGCCCCAACAGACGTATCCGATTGGCCTCGAAAAAAATGAAAAAAAACAAAACAGAAAGTAAGCAAGAATAAAAGACAACAAAGGCAGAGGCGATGGAGGAAGGGCAGTCCTAATCCCCCAATTCTACAATGAATGGGGTTAAGCTTTTCTCAGACGTCCGAATCTATCTCGGCCGCTTTTCAGCTTTTATTTTTTTATTATTAAGGGCCGAGGAGGCAGAATAGGGTCAGGGGCAGTCTCCCTGCCGCAACATCGCAATTCTTACCATTGGCGATACCTCTATTTCCCCTGACCCGCTGTGTGCGGACCATCTCCGAAACCACGCCTGACAGTCCAATCTCTTCCCATCTGGGCCCCGCCAGCCAGAGTGAGGGGGAGGGTGGGAGAGGGAGACAGCGGGGTGAGAGAGGGCCCCTCCCCGCCTTCCCCCTCCCGCTCACTACACTGGGCTGACATTGAATGCCCATTCGCCCTAATACCCTCGCCAGATACGCGGACATAATAGGGTCAATGGGGGAAGAGGTATTTCCGACGACACAGTCGGAGTGCCCAAGTGGCTTCAGTATTCGCTAAAAGTAAAGAAATGAAAGGCACCTACCCCGATCGGTCTTGAATAAAGACAAGAACAACTGAGTCTTCAAACATTTGCAGGTTCTATGGAGATTATTCCAAGAAAAATTCCGCCACTGCTACTGATACTATTAATTGATAATGAAAAAAGCAAAGTAGAAAATTTCGTAAAATTACTTATAAACCCCATAGCCTCTTTGGTAATTAAATATCTTAATGCTCAGTAACAGCATTTAGTATCTGCAGGTCAATTTCTACCAAAAATTTTGGAACATAAATAAGCATATTCTTCATCATTCATTGAGTGAAATTTACTTTTCTTTACGACAAAAGTATTTCTCAAAAACAAGCTTACTATATTTTAATAGACCAAATGAGCGTGAAAATTGCATACGCTTGAACAGCAGTTTCATATTTTTTTCCAGATAATTTCTCATCGACCACTAATACGAGTTGATCACCATGGATTAACGCATAAGTAACGCATAATACTAGTATTATTATGTATAACTGAATGTCAGGTAGTGGGAAATAACTGAACTATAAGTGATTAGGTGGATGACATTGACAGCAGTATCTAGGCGTTATTGCGGTTTAGTTAAGAAGTATGGCCATCAGAAGAAAGGCGGACGAAGATAAACTAGTTAGCATTGTCTTGCTCTTAATGAAAGGCTCAAAAGGATCAATGGGCAGAAAACTGCAATTGATTGAGCCCTCCGCACAACATTCAAACAGGAACCTGAATTCCACAGAAAAATCTTAGACACCGCATGGATTCGTACCCAACCCTTCGGAATGGGTGGCAAATACTATACCACACCAACCTTATTCCTACAAGAACTGCAATCCAATTTTTTTCCGATAAATTGTCCGTGAAAAAATCTTACCTCCCCTTACAACACGTGCAATGCTATCCCGTTTATTTGAATTCCAAGGAAATATTATTCCACATTTTTGCTGATGGAAAGATAAATGAAAGAAATACCAAAAGTGATAAATATGTTATTCAGGGAGTTGAAATCAAAGAGGAGCCACCGTTTCAATAATTTCTCACGCCAATTCCTTCCTGATTACGGCGTAGGGTCGACGGATGCGATATTTGAACTTCGACGGGAGTACGATGACTCAATGGGGGAGTTTTCGTGGAACCAAAATCGCTCTTTTATATACGAAATTGTTAGATGGAAACAAAGAATGAATTTTAGTGAAAATATTAATCTTCTAACTAGAGCCATTCACTCACAGATCACATATTAAAAAAAGCAAAGGGCGACGCCCACCGAAAGGATATCTACGTCATCCACCACTTGTCCTGGACTGTGTTGAGGAAGAACGGGAAGGGAGCGGAGGTGGTGAGGGGAGGTCTGCTTGAAGAGATCCTGTCGCAACCACCTCCATTGGCAGAGTCAGCAGTGTGTCCCCCATTGTGATAAGGTGAAGGAGCTACGCGGTCTCAGTTGTGATTAAACGAAGTGGATGACGTACACGTCCACATTTCCGAAATGGTTAAAAGCATCAGTTTTTTGCTGCTTGTTAACTCTAGAACTAATTGACGAATGGAAAAACACGGGTCTTTTTATTTTACAAAATCTACCGGATTAGGCAATAAAAAAGCGGTACACGTTTCGAGCTCTCGAGAGTTCAGCGGAACAGAGAAAAGGAAAGGAAGGCGAAGATGAGGGGTTTTGTTTACATCCCGCAGAGGGCTCCACTTTTGTCATTTAGGACACGCATCGAGTGGCCTTTTTAAGTGTGTTATTCGGCCATATGCCAATCACGTCCGGACGCTTTTAGGAACGGCACTTGAGCGCTAGATCCCGACTCTTTTAGTATTTTATTCGCGGCCATATGGATCACTAGGGCACAAGCAAACAAGGGGTGGAAGAGGAGCGGTGCAAGGAAGACGGCGGCTGCCGGAAGAGAGATGGAAAGCGAAAGAGACGCCGGAATCCAGGTCGCTTGGCCGCGTAGGGCAGTGGCAGCAGCGCCTAGGGAAATGGGAAAGGTAAGGCGTACCCTGCCCGAGCCCTTCCATTCAGATTGATGGCGGAATCGAGAACTTTCTGCGTGCGTGTGGCGTTTGGCCAATGGTTGATAAATACGGGCGAAGCCTTGACCTTGTTATTACAGCGACCCCGAAAAATGGCCTGCACTCCCCAATTTCCCAAAGGCCTCCCATTCTGCCTGCCTTTGAGTCCACCCGCCAATCAAACGCTTTATTTACTCCTTCGAAATCAGGTCGGGTTTTTGAGAATACTACCTGAAAGAATATACCAAACAGGTAGACTACAAATAATCATTTCAGTCGAAGGATAATTAAAAAACTCTATGAGCGGGAAAAAATATATTGGCTGTAATGAATGGGGTAAAATGGAGAGAAAATAAACATAATGCTGGGTTCTTAAATAACACAGAGGTTCTTGTCTGTGTTTAAAAGAAAAGAAATAAGACATTTTTTATATTGGAGGTAAAAACGTATGGATATTGGCTCTTGCTCGAATCTAAGTTATTTTTCAAACATTAACATCGCTGAGATTACGATCTCTCAATCTCAGTAAAGAGCATAAAGATTGCGATGGCCATTAATTTTTGAGAAATTATTTTGAACAATACTTTCCACCAGTTGGCATTCATTATGAAGGATGAGACAAACCAGAAATAGGTCATCAGTTGCCAAGAGGCTAGAAGGTACTGAAAGAGGAAGGTACTAGATGTATTGGAAGGTATGGGCATACGGGATTGCTATTCGCGATACCTGCAGGGATGAAGTAGTTTTTTTTTGCATGTGGTAAAATTTTGTGCAGTAAAGTTATTGTAAATTTGGGAACCACAGTAACTATCAATTGCCAAAGTAAGAAGGTAAAAGTCAGTGATGCTCAAGAAGAAAAGAGCATTTTTAACGGATTAAGAATGCATCCTAAACAAGATATAAAATATTGAAAGTAAGGATACACCTGATGAGAACATGCATCTGGAGTACGCTTATTTATGGGAGCGAGGCATCCTGTAGAAAAGGGGAGTATAACATTATTTTTAATGTGATGCTACATAAGAATGATGAAGATAAAATAGAAAGAACGAATAACGAAGAAGTCCTAAGAAGAGTGGGAGAAATAGAAATCTGATGAACACTTTTAAATATGTCAGGAGAACCTAATCGCTCAAATATTCTCATTAGCATTTTTCGCCACAGCTGAAGGAAATAATTGATATTACAGTAAAAAAAGAGGCATTTAATTTAAAACCCCTTAAAATGAAAAATTAAAGTTAAAATAATTTTTAAACGTTCACATATTTTATCAACAATGCTAAAACAATTCTTTCTTAAATTCCAAAAAACGTGAAAAAGATCCCAGAATAATAAAATATTCCAAAATGATAAAACAAGTATATACCATCAGTATAACTGTGTCTATAGAATAGTGTTCCGCACATTTTCCGATGGAATTAGTTCTAACTGCCAATAACAACGTTTAGCACTAACTTCATTTGCCTTCCCTACAAACAGCTGAACTTGATATCTGAAAACCAATCAACAGCCAGCATATGATAGTATCACCATTTCCTGGAAATAAAATAAACCTCTGAAATGAAATCCAATTTTTTGGCATATTTGGGTCGTACCCTGAATCCATTTTCACTAATATTTTCTTCTTTCGAATGGGTTGTAATAGGATGTGTTCCGGCTCACGACAGGATGCCCACCAAAGGAAAAATCAAGAGCAGGGTCAAAGAATCGATTCTACTAAAAAAAGAGAACAAAAAAGGAAAAAGCTGCGGAAAAAAGGTATTCGATAACTTTTTGAATAAATATATATTTAACCACACATTTTCATACCTTTTCATGTTTATCTAATCGCCTCACTCCTAAGTATACTTTTATAAAAATAAGTAAAAAGTTTACAACGAATAGACGAAAATGGAAACGTCTCATTTGTATGAGTTCTCTGAAATCAGTTGAGTGTAATTGTGACAGTAATTGGCACATATAAACCATTAAAATATATTTAACTCCCACCCAAGATGTTAATGAAAAATATTTTTTCATTACTGCAATGGTTAAGATGCAAACACCTGCACATAAATTAATTCACAAATGAAGAGGTTGACAATAACTTTATGGAACAGCCTTTAAAATAACCTTAACATTTTAAACAACTGCATTTCCTATTTTAATCGATTCTGAATAAATTTAAAGGCGAAATACCAGGTAAGTCGTTTGCTAACCATTTGCTGTACCATTTTCAGCTAACATGAGTTTGGCATTCCATGCGATATTCAGATATAATATTCCGAAATCCAGCCAACTGTCAAAATAATATAGTATTCTACATTTTGATAGGCATACCAAATGTAACCAGAAGTGAAAGAAGTAAAAATCTATATCCCATATGCACGAACTACACGGATGAAAAAACAAATTGATCAAGTATCAGTGTTTCAGTGACTAAAAGAGCAAAAAAGTAATAAATAAATAGTAAATTTAGTTTCTCGCAAGAACTTGCTAATCAGAGATAAGATTTTAGTTTTGTAATTTACCATTACGCAAACATTAATCTTTTAGATGAGTACTTATAAAAAATGTTAATATCAAGTGTATTCCTTATTCACAGAAACATTTTCTAAAATAATATCAAAGAGCGGCTTTCTTAAAGGAGATACTACGCAAAGATTTTGCATGGAAAACAAGAAAAATCTGCGCCCTGACCTAACATGAAACGATTGACATGGTGTTTCATTATGGATAGTGAATGCAGACACCCCTGGAGTCGGGAGTTTCACGCGATAAGTCGTAGCAAATGTTGCATGACGCGCAAACACCCACGAGACACCCCTTCCTCTATTGAAGACGACGATTCGCCCAGCGATCGCAGACTGCGCCGCACGGAAAGCATTCTCCCTCACCACCCTCTCCTAAGCGAAAGAGGAGGCATCCCTCCTGAAGCGATCTAAGCGCACAATGCTCGCCAACAACAGAACTTATTCCTCCGAGTCCGAGCACTCTCAGACCTTTGACGTGAACCCCTTAACCCCACCTTCCCCCTCAACAGTCCTCCCTCCCGACCCACCTCCAAAGCATGGAAAGTCTCGGGCGGGACAGAGAATGGAGTTTGAATGTCCAAGTGAAGCTCGCAGCCATTAATCATCGCGGGCCCTCGAAAATATCGCCCCTTATTCGCATACCCGGGTGCTCACGTCACGGCGAATGTTAAATGATGCAGGGACCTCGAGAAATAATATGCGGGAACTAAGTTCAGGGTTTCTCTTAAAAAAAATCACCATACACACCACCGGCATTAGCAAAGGATGGCATCTAAAGAAATGATAGTTAATTTTAATCATTAAAAGGTCTCTTTTTGAATACATTCAAAACAGGATTTTTCAAATAAATATTTTAGATAGATATAAATATGAAAAATAAATATTAGGCATACATGCAATACATTGTTAATTCCTCAATTCCGAGTGATTTCCATCATTTATACCAATTCTTTCGCTCGGTATCGATTTCACCGAAGCAGCAACAAGAGTTCAGGACGTGGCAAGGGAGAAAAGGCATGGGAACGGGAGTAGCCAAGCGTCAACGCGATGTTATCCGCTATAACATCCAGGGAATCACCAAGCCGGGACATCCGCCGTCTGGCCCGCAGAGGAGGAAACGCATCTCCGGCCTCATCTATGAGGAGACCAACTGTGTGCTCAAGTCGTCCCTTGAGAACGACATGTCCACAACGCCGTCATCTACACCGAGCACGCCAAAAGGAAGGCCTTCACCGCCATGGACGTGGTGTACGCTCTCAAGAGGCAGGGCCTCACCCCCTACCGGTCCGGTATAAAGCCAACTCAACGAAGGCAAATTATCATTTATGAACGTGGAATCTTACGCACAAGAGAAGTTTTACGAAAAACATCAAAAATAAAAATACATCACTTCCATCACATATATTTTCACTTTATCCATCCTACTTCTTTCTCACCCCCAGTAACTTTCGAGAACGGTAGAATAAACTGGATGGCTATGGCATGAAATTATGTTATTTAAACGGGAGTATAAAAACTCCGTGAAGAAATTAATATTTAGCTCTCACACGCCCTGCATCAGGCTAATTTTAAATGGAAGGCTTCACTTCGTGGAAGCACTCAACATCCATATTTAAATTTAAAAAATTTACTTTTTCACATAAATTTAAATATGGAATAACGCTAGTCACCGACTCGCTGCATCACCGGGTACAAAAATATTCACAACAGCATAGATATATGTACCTTCACAGTACAGAGTTGGTGGCATGTTTGAGGGGAAGAGCGGTGTGAGGTTGAGGGTGGTGGTCCGGGGAGTTTTGGGTGAGAGAGGAGAGAGAGATATAAATTTCTGTGGAAAAGCACACTTTATTATTTAAATATGGATATTTAGTCCTCATGTACAATTTGCTGACAGAAAAACAATATCTCATGGACAAGAGGCATAGATTATTATTTCGATATGACGTAAAATAGGGATTGAGCAATAGGGTAGTTTACTTCATCAGAGAAAACAGATTTAATTCATTTCGCTTCCTGCCCAAGCATAAATGTATTCATTTTACGCAAAAAGTTTGAATTGAGAAATCCCAGTTAACTAGAGAATTTAATGTAAATTTTGACATCATATGAAAAAGCTTAGAAATGGTGGGATGCGCTACCTTGTCGCTGACGTAATAAGTGTATAGTTTATGTTGCGAGGCATAGGTAATATTCGTCTCTTGAACTTCCGATTGTATTTCAGAGCCCCTCTGTTCTAGTGAATATGTATCAATGATAAGCCTGATGTATAATGATAGCCTGTGAAAACTATCAAAGTTCGAGAAGTCTCCTCCGTGAAACATGGAATTAATTGCTATTTGTATAGGTTCCAGGGCATCCTTCTTGTGGAGTCCTCAGCTACTAGGAGCATGGCGCAATGTTCACGCAATTATGGGCGAACTTCAGGGTATATTTAGTGAAATTAATGCCACTGTTTTGAAATGGATCAACTGAATAAGTAATTTTAAATTAATAAAAGTTAATCATAATGAATTAAATGAATATATATACGTCAGATACTATCTATACTTCTACTACTACCTTTGACGGAGTGTACCGTCTGCTTGAAGGCGTGCGCAGCACCACCTAGTGGCAGGTAAAGGAAAGAGTGTCACGTCACACCCGTCACACTAACGGCGCGCAATAGTTTGCCATCTTGTTTTCGCGCCGTTTATTTTTTCCTCTTTTTCATTATTTAGGTAAAATACTTAACATCATTTTAAAATGGAAAAACGGCTTAAAGTATGCACTACATATCTCATATACATTTTCTGAAGTAAATAAAAATATAACAGGAAACAACCCTAGTAAAATCATTCCAATACTGATCCATTTGCGATGAAATAATCATAATAAGTTATTCCTATTCGACATTTTAGGGAACTGCTGATCCTTGGTAGTCATTTCTACCGCTATAGGCAAGCAACAACTTTCCTACAAAACAGCTTTAATTAGAGCATGAGGCCCCAACTTTCTGAAACTGCACACACGCATTCCGCAGGCCTTCAATGTCTGACTATCTCTCCACTTCGCACCGCCAAACATTTTTCTGCCCTTAATCGTCCTCCTCAACATTCCTCAACTGCACAACACGTCCTCTTATTCACCATTGTGGTCTCCTTCGTTTTTCTACTCAATTCCTCGACAAAGACCAATTCCTCATCTCCGAAAAGGTAATCACCTCCATTCTACCCTGGCGATTTTCTAAAAGTTTTTCTAAGTGTTTAAAAGGCGTTGAAGGTGCTCATAAGGCGTCTCTAGGCGTTGTCGCGGCGCTGAAAAGGTGTTCCGTTACGCTGTCCAGTGGACGGCGCTCCCTAGCACTCTCGAAGCGCCTTGTAAACACCCTTGGCCAAGCGTTTCCAAGGTGATCGCAAGGCGCTGATGCAGGATGATCCCGACTTCACACCGTGCATGGCGCTCCAAGACGTACCGACAGCACTGTAGGCGTCAGGAGCTCTGCGCAACGCTATGGACGGCGCTTTTCAACACTCTCAGAGCACCTTGCAGGGCGCTTCCTAAAACACGTTCACAACTTCACCATCGAAGCGCCTTCACAGGCGTTACGAGACGCCTGTGAGACGAGCGTATGTGAGACGCTCTGAAACGCTTTACGACAGGTGTCCTTAAAGCCTACCAAATAAGTGGAAAAAAATGCCCGGTTACTCGCTCTCATACTTCTAGAAGCTCCTTTCTATCATCGTCCTCTTTCCAATGTAAACGATCAGAAACTTGGAAGTTTACTTTCCAAGCTAATATTCATTGTTATTATTTGAAAACACTTTCGGTGGCATTTAGCATGGAATTTGCGTTACAGTCTACACGGCATTAAACAGCTGACAATAAAACTAATAGATTTCTAAACGCCGGAATTGAAGTGTTTTGTAACTGATTTTTAGAGAAATTTTAAAGATATCAGCAACATTTGCGCATCCGGACTGATCAGTTGGTCCATATACCCCTGGGATCCTAATAGGCATTTACAGGCCTGTCTTCAACTCCAGGTTTCCCAGAAGCTGAACCAACTGAGCTTGACAAACACCCATGCTCTGGGAGGAGAAAAACCCACCCAGTCGGGACTCGAACCCGCGACCCTATGATTGGGAAGCTAGAACTTTACCTCGCCGTCACCGAGGCCGGTATTTTTATGTTGACTTTTTTCCCAGGGCAGTACGCTGAAGAGGCAATTGTGAATCAAATTTAGGGACAGTAGAGTTCAGGGCGTCAATGTACTCACAGCATCGGGTCGCAGTCTTATTTCCTTGGCGGCTCCCACGAGCAAGGCCCGAAGGATGGCTGTGGCAGTACCCGTTTGCCGCAACGCCACCATGTGAACAGCCGTCTGTTGCTTGGGCTGGAAGAAACATTCATGCGATCAATATCATTAAAAAAGCCGGAATCTATCCGTTTTAATGCACATATTGAAGAATCGATATTCATTACAAGACTTCGTAGTCTATTAGGCAACATACTGAGACCATATCAGCGGTACATACATTACCTTTCCTATGGATTAAAAATTAATTTCTCAAGATGTTTAGCTATGAAAACTTTTGACGCTCCATCACACCAAAACCTAGGCTACATTAAATAATTTTTTCAAAGTAATACATGAGTTACTGCCTGAAATTTCATTTGCAGATAGTACTCATGACTTATTTACCTCTAGTGATGAGCTTTACATGTCGGCATACAATTTTTTGCTATAGCAAATGAAACTGACAATAAACATAATGCACTTGAATTTAGAATTAGCAAAAGCATATAAAAATATATATAATGACTATGAATACTAATGACAGAATTTCAGATTTCTAAGACATGATGTACTCATTAATGATGGCAAAAAAATTATAGACGTTTAAGTCTTACTGTAGTGACGTACAACCTAGATAGCAGGGTTCACCTCTTTGACAATTCAGTTAGACTCAGCTACATCACCTGAGTGTAAGAATAGCAAATCCAAAAGTTTTAAGAAATATTGATTGCGGCTTTTACATTGGCATGCCACCGTCAGGATGTTGTCCCAAAATGGCAATTTCATTGCGATTTACATCCTAATACTAATGCACTACAGTAATGCAAGGAATTCTGCTGGATGAACAGTCACCGTGGCAGTGATGTAGTTATTTTGTTGTGGTGGAGATTCATTTCACTGCATTTGTTGTCTAGTGCTAACCAAAGGTTTCACTAGAGTTTCCTGCAGGCATCTTTACAGTGCGGTAGCCGTGGAATAATATTAGGGGCTCTATCTTTTGGTATCATTTCATTAGTATTTACACATTTCCTCGCTCATGTATTAACATAGCCAACCTAAGTCGATGGAAAATCTTTCCTTAAGTTTTAGTCAAATATTATTATAGCTGATTTCTTTGTCTCTCCCCTTTTGGTGCTTTGATGCGACTCACTTGTATTTATAGAACTTTATTTCAAGCTTGGCAAAGTCAAATTCATCTTATAAGTTATAATATTTCGGAGTAGCTTTGCCTATCAATCTTTTTCCTAGTTCTAAGACTACTTGACTGTTAGCTTGGCTCTCGAAGATGTGATTGGTTTTTTCGCTGCCCAATTAAATATTCCATATATTGCAAGCCCTCACCACTTACTCTTCAGAAGTATGCTTTGCCAAGACAAGTAAAAACTTTTTTAGCCCTTGAAATTTCTCCAATTCCAGGGAGAAGTTTTTCAATAAAAGGCTTTTAGCATGAATAAATACCATTACCCATGTGACTGATTGTCCATTTTAAGTAGAAAAGATGGCCAGAGTTTTGGGAGTGTTGATTTTTATTGCAGTCGTACAATAAAAGCACAGATAATGAAGGTGTACTGTTTGTTTCACCGTTGAAAATTCCATTTCCTTCTTTTGATCGCCGAGATAAATTATAATAGCAAAGTCCTAGAACTTCAGTGTCTTTGTGATGAGTTCCACTAAACGAGATTCATTCGAAGGTCCACTTGAAACTTCACCTGTTACTTCTCCAGTCGTTTCCCAGTTTCTTGAGTCGGATTCTGTAATACTGGTATTACACATGCTGTTGATTTGTCAGGTACAGGCGTGGATGCGATAGAAATATGTAGAAAGTCATACTCATCCTATTCTATAGCAGCTGGTAGGATTTTATTCCAACTGCATCAGCAGTCTTCACCCAAGTGTTTGGTTGGATTTGGCATTTAGAATTCAAGCCTTTTTCATTCATTTAAGGGTTCACTTCCAGACGACAATTACCCTAAAATCCCGCGTTGCTGATGAAGGGTGACGTAAAGTTACATGCACGGACAATGAATCAGCGATGGGACGTGAAAATTTAGCAATATTTTATTCATCGGAAGGGTTTTCAATGATCACTGAAATACTGCATGTAGAATTGCTGGATATATTTCTTATTAATGGAATGGGCAAATAATTCTGCTACTTGAAATGAATTCCAGCATATTAAAAATGTCAGGAAAGGAGAAAAATGGAACGTCATTCTACATTTTCTCAAAATATTATTTACATGAACACTGGAGCAGTGTCTAAGTATGTGCCTTAATACAAGGAATGCCGTTTAAAGAGAAATACACGATTTACAAATATATGTATCATATAAATGACTCGCGGGACATAAAAGGAAATCAATTGCTAGAGGTATTGGGAAATAGATGAGATCTATTTCCCAATACCTCTAGATCTATGGGAAACAGATTAGAAGAAAAGCTGGACTAGTTAGTATAAAAATTAAAAAGATTAAATGAAAAGCTGGACTAGTTCGCATATAAATTTCACCTTCTTAAGGTCTTTAACCTTATTTCCTACGTTTCAATCACTCAGTGATTCAACCCGAAGGTTGAATTTGATAGGTGAGGATAGAGCTCACCCCGGACTAAGCCACAGGCGTGTGAAATTCACACATCCAGGGTATGGGGGCCAGTTCCTTTCCCTGGGCCACCTCGCACTTCGAGGATTTTTCGTTCGGGGGCGTCCAAAGGCTTCACCCGGATTTGAACCCGGGCCTCTTTCGATCAGTAGCCAAGCGCCTAGTACCCACTAGGCTACTACGCATCCTTTCCCATATGATGAGAAGAAATTATGGATACATATCTTATTGGAGTGAAAAATTTATATTCCTTTCTCAATGGAATCATCATTATTATTACAACAAAGCTTCAATTGATAATTCATTCTTTTCCCAAGATATCGGTAGGCTGGAACCCTTTATCCTTGATGACAGCGCATCGCAACAGTTGGACTGACCCCTCCCCCTGTGATGTGAGGTAATACTTGGACAGCCCCTTAATGTAAAGTTCTTCTTTTATATCCTACACACGCCTACACATATCATGTGCCATTATTCCCATTCACTTCCCACCGACGTCTTCTTGAGACCTTCTGGCCGAAGGGTGTAGCCCAGTAGCTGCGTTTTCTTCTCGGAATTTTCATCAAGCTTCTATTTCACCAGCTCTGGTTTGAACAGCTTTGCTCCTCGATCGGGCTTTTTATTTTGTTCACATTATTCGTTAGTCACATTTTATATGCTTAGAGTTACATGCCTTTTCTACGGCTCTCAGTTCTCACAACCTTATATTCAGATCAGCGGACTGCAATTGCTGAGTTTTACAGCAATTAATCTTGTGGCAACATATTGGTCTAATTAGAATTTCATTGGACTACGTTTTTAATAATTATTGCTTCGCTAGATGCTGATGAGCCACTCAATGCAATAATACATTTAGCTATGGCAATAGTTTCTGACAAGATCCTTTTGCCAAATACTGCATTTCATACCGTTCTTTCCACATGTCTCTCGCTGAAGTTATTATGTGAATTTTTGACTGTTATAAGAAAGACCAGTTCAATATTTCAGACAAAGGAAATAAAAACTTCGGACAATGACATACGGTCTTGAATCCAAAAGAATGAGAGGAAGAATCAAGGCTCCATTACTGAGTATTTTGACAGCTGAGGGGAGAATAAGTTGCAATTTAGGAGGGGAGAATCTATTAATACCCTTAATTAATTCGTATTCCAGAGGTTCGTTAGGGTAAGAGCCTTACGTATCTTAGCCCCATGCTCCTCTTTAAATTTTTAAATAATGTCCCTTAAGGTAAAGTTTTCAGGCACAGGTTTTAAAATTAAGTTTAGAGTGCTTATGTTTTTGGTTTGGCTGTAAATGCGAGAGCTCGTTGGCACATTAAAATAACAGAAACATGAGGTTTGGAATCTATGAGCAGGCCAAGAAGAACTAAAATAGACGTAGCAAGCCTCTGGGAACAAGAGTCTCATACCTTTAAGGCGTTGGCCGCATAATTAACGCAACCACTGCGTCTGTAGGAATGCAAACAAAGAGATTTCAAGCTGCAACCTGGTCGCTGAAGCCGAAGAGGTTATTCTCTCTTGCGGTGGTTTAACTGGTAAAAACGCGTTCTTCCCGATATTGAATCTGCTAAGTTAAAATCAATTAAGGGTATATTTACGGGGAAAAAATATTTTTGACGAATGAGCCAAAAATCTATAACTCACATCAAAGGTAACACGATCGCTGCCCAAATGTTCCATGATGCACCATGCTATTACTAGATGAATAATGAGGATTCTTGGCCCATCACCGACAGCTAACAACGCAGATATATATATATAGCCAGTGATATTTATTAATTCTATTCCCAGAATACCACTGGAGAAAATTTTTAATGGACGACGAAAAATGCGATCATAAATTGATAATCAAGCACATTCCAACAAATGACTTTTTAAAAAAACGGAGAGTAACATGGGTCTGCTACGAGATTTATTACCTTCACGAGTATTTCATAAGTTCTTCAAACGTTCAGTTAGGGCAGAGAATTTCGGTGATGGCAGTTTCTTTTCTAGCAAAGCACAGCAATATATTCACGAAAGTAATTTCCTCCTCTAAATGACGTGAACAATAATATCTCCTTTGTAAAGATCTAAGAGGCAATTAAAACATTTGACAATTTTCTGCATTTTCTAATGATTTTTTTGGCTGCATATTTGGCTGCGTAATTAAAAAATACTACCTTAACTACAGAAGCAGTCTTTAAAGACTTATTTTATGATATGAAAATCAACGTAAAGATAAAATAGCGAGTTATAACAGCATGAAGTAGGATCTCGTGTTTTCCCCACGAATAATGAATAACGCTTATGACAATATTTCATTAATATATAAATAATCAATACAGAAGCAAGGTTTTTAGGATGGTTGCTCGAAGAATTGTATTTAGTTATGAATAAGAATCGTATATGGTTGCATAATTCTTTAAAACAGTGACAGCACGCAAGAGATAAAGAGCTCTAATAAAAATGTAGGTCGTAGACGAAAAAATTTATAATCATTTCACTGTTTATCTTACAATTTTTTGGGGAAATGTTTGTATTCTTACAGTCTCTCTATCCGCATGATTTAAGCCTGATGAATCTTTTGCTGAAAATAGCAACAGTCAAAAGAAACATTAATGAAGAGAAACAGCGTGTCTGTCTACCGCTGCTCAACTTACCCCTCCAGTCGCGTACACGTCAACTCCCTTCTTGGACAGCAGCAACTTGACCACGTCCTCCCTCGAGTGCATCGCCGCGATGTGGAGCACATTCAAGTTTTCCTGCAAGATAAAAGGATAACATATTGTCATTTGATAAGTTTTAAAGAGAGAAAAAAAAGACATGTTGATGATTTGTCATCCAAGCGTCATAACTGGTTATTTGATATGAGTTTGAGAAGGCATAGTTCCTTTCACTTGGACATGGATGGACCTTCAGCATGGATGGTTTCCAGAGTGAGAATGGATAAGTAGAATCAAAGAAGCATAATGTTTGTTCTTGATTAAGAAAGGGAAAATTTCTTAAGCTTTGGATAAGCTACTCTCATCAGAAATTGATGGGAATAATCATTAATTAGCTTGGATCAAAACTACTCCCTTATTTTACTCTCTTCGTATTTGAAAAATACAACTCCCGCAGGGTTTATATTATAGCTATGTTTGTATTCAAATCGCTTAAAGATCGCATTAATGGTATAAGCTGCCCTACAAGAACCTTTCATTGTATAAACTTTACAGCCCTCTTAGACGATTCAAAATTAACAGAAATGCACTTTATGGCGTTTAACAGCTTATATTAGGCAATAAGCAAGCGGAACCATTTTCGATATTTTCACCTGAATTCGGGAATGAATCCCTCAGTTTAGAAATAAGCATACACATGTTTCCACCGTTAAGTTTACTCGCTCAACAACTCCTAATCCCTTCCATTCCCAGCAAAGTTTTGTCCAGTAGATCAAAGGCAGAACTTTTCATATTTTATTGTTACACACATGAATGGTAAATTACGCATAGAAATTGGAAAAATATTTAAACTACTCTTTCGGAAATTTAAATTGGGCAGCCTTTATGTGATAAAATTAACAGAAAGATGCTCAAAATCTTCAGTAACGTAATTAAATTCCTTTTCGTGTTCTATAACAACACAATTAGTAAAATGTAATGGGATGGTGATTTTCTAGGCCAATTTCATCTGCGTGAACGGCTTCTTGTCAAATCTATATATATAAAAATGAATGTGTGTGTGTGTGTGTGTGTGTGTGTGTGTGTGTGTGTTTTATTATTATTATTATTATTATTATTATTATTATTATTATTATTATTATTATTATTATTATTATTATTATTATTATTATTTATTGATCGGTAAAATCAAATACGTTTTACAAAGTGATTAAGTTTTCACATTTTGATCAAAGGTTTTTTTTTTAAAGCGGTCTGGCCAGGGATAGTATGCGCCCAGGGGGTTGGGACCCCTGCTTGCAATCTTCTCTCCCTGGCTCCTCCATAATAAGCACGTTGTTGATTGAAGAAGAAAGAGACCACTCCGCGACGATCATCATTGCCTGATCCTTTGTCTTTGGGTTTCCGACCATGGGCACGTAATGTCCTTCACCGTGTCCGTTAGCCTTAGCATTATGAAAAAGATGCAGTACGGTTGATGTACACAGTCCTGGGTGAGATATTAAAATAACATTGAGCCTTGATTTCAACAGGATAAAGTGTGGAAATGGAGGGTAAAAGTCCATAGCAATGGTATTGGATAAAATAGGACGATTAGGGTGGTTTAAGGAGAGACAGGAATAAATAAAGTAAATGAGTGAATAAATAAATAAATAAATAAATAAATAAATAAATAGGTCAGGTTGAGACGTTTTAAAATACCGCAACATAAATGAAGGCATTGATTTATCAAAGGGGCCCGTAGTTTGTCGGCGTAAATATTTGGGGGTGTATTTTATCTTAAGTACTGTTATGGTGAACATATGACATTTTTATAGCCCCAAAAAGCATAAAAGGAGTCAAGCGATCCTTTAAATTGATTGTATTTCATTTCACGGTGCAGTCTCTTTTTTAAAACTTTTAAGAAATTCTCCCAATAGTCTACATAATTGATTTTGCCTTTAAAATACAATGTGATTCTCCTGTATATTACACTTTTTGCAAGTGTAATTATGTAGTTAGCAAGCTTATTCCCCTGATTGTCCCTTTTATCAAAGGGAAAACCTCCATAGAGTTGATATAAAAACACATTATTTCCTCCGGTTAAAACCTTTAACGGACTTCGGAGGTTTTTCCATATGTCTTTCACCTTGCAACAAGTGAAAACAAGGTGCCATGCATCCGCTTCAGTACCTGGGCACCATGGACAATCTGCACTTTCAAGTGTACCAACTGCTCGTAGAAAACGTGCATCAGCCCATCTCCCGAGCACCAGACGCCATGAGATGTCTGCATCCATCCCGAAAGTAGGCCACGCTCTAATAGTCAGCCAGTTTATCTCTTCGTCGCCATATCGCCCTTCCAATGGCCATTGATGTCCATTGCGAAGGTATCTGATTTCCTTGTACACCGAAGCCTTTGGCAGCGGAAGTTTGGTTTCGGTTAGTTTCCTCTTACTCCAAAAGTAGAACTGTGCGATGGGCAAAGGTGGTGGCCATCCAGTGGGGTAGGGGCGACAAACCTCACCACTTGGTGTATCCTCTGGCGTTGGACTCAGAATCGACCAAATCTTCATCAAATTATCATAGAAGAGTCCACAATTTTCACACATGTGATAAGGCGTACTATAGAAGAAAAGGCCGAAGGATTGCCCCATACCTCGGTACCTGGATAACCTATGTGCCGCCATGATTTTCCACGGATCTGATGGAGAATCCTTCATTAGCCTCTGTATGAAGATCATTCTGAATGCCAGCACTTTATCTTCAATATCTATCAGGCCAATTCCCCCCTCAGATAAAGGGGCAGATAAAATAGCACTCTTGACCCAGTGCCTCCTATTCAGCCAGATGAAATCGACTATTTTGGATTGAAGCCGTCGGAGGAATTGCAGTGTCGGTGAGTGACATTGTAGGATGTGCCATAACCTTGGTGCAATGAACTTATTAATGGCAAGAGCTCTTCCTCTTAAAGACAAAGGTGCTGCTCTTGGCTTCCACATCTGTAAGGCACTTTCTAATTTTTGATTTAACTCGTCACTAATGAGTCTGTCTCCTTCTTGAGGGTTGTTGGACATCCACACCCCCAGGAATCTCATCCCTTGAGAATTCCAGTTTAAGGTCACAGGTTGTTCGATTTTATTTCTCCAAGCACCTACCCAGAGGCCTTTACTCTTAACAGTGTTCAGTTCTGCTCCCGAGACTTCTGCGTATTTTTGAAAGGTTGGGATGACCAAGTCAAAATCCTCTTCATTTGTGATGAAAATGTTTACGTCATCGGCGTAAGCGGCCAATACAATTCTCCTTTCATAAGCCCCAGGCAGTGCTAGTCCGGTGAGTGTGTTCAAAGTAAGTCTGATGAAAGGCTCGATAGAGATGGCATACAACATTCCAGACAAAGGACAACCTTGGCGAATCCCTTTTTGAAAGAAAAACGGGGCCGTAAGTGTATTCTGTACTCGCACCATGCACGAGGCATTATTGTACATGGTTTTTATACATCCTATGAAGTCATTTCCAAGGGACATTTTTTCCATTACATGGAAAAGGTATCGATGATTTACCATATCGAATGCTTTGGCTTGATCCAGCGACAAAATAGCTAGCGGCTTGTTGGAGTCATTACACCACCACATTATATCCCTGATTAGCGATATGGTGTCAAAAATGGATCTTCCAGGCACACAGTAGCTCTGTTCAGGAGAGATTATCGAATTAACAACTGCTGACAGTCTAGATGCTAGTGCTTTGGCTATAATTTTGTAATCCACATTAGTCAGTGATAGTGGTCTCCAGTTTTTAAGTTCTAGAGGATCTCCTGATTTTTTCATTAATGAAATGACGGATGTGGCAGTGCTCCTTGGTAGGTGCCCTTTCACAAAGGATTCCTTGACCATCAACGTAAACAACGGAGCTAATTCAGTCCAAAAGACTAGATAAAATTCTACCGTGAGGCCATCAAAACCAGGTGCCTTTCGTTTATTTAGACTCTTCAGAGCTTCAGTAAAATCTTCCTCGTGAAAACCTTCATTTAAGGAGTCCTTGTCACTTTCACTTAGGGCTGATAAGGTGTCCAGTATTTCGCTAGAGAAAGGGATTGTTTGATCTCTGCATTCGTGTTGGTCAGCAAAATATTTGCGAGTTACATGACATAACTCTCCAAGCTCTGAAATGTTACGGCCATTCATCCTTAACTCCATGAGGGGTTTTGGTCTGCACCATGTGGCCCATCTTGCCAGATGATTAGCTGAAGGAGCATCATTTTCAATTAGGGAGTTCCATCCCATTGTGGCCATTATCTTTTCCCCCTGGAGTTGGTATCTGTTTCTTGCAGCAGAAGGATATTCATTCCTACGTGATTTTTGATAAAGGACGACATAGTCTCTTATGGCTCTTTTTATTTGCTCCCATTCTGAGCAGATGTTCAGACTCGACATAGATTCTACAGTCAGATATTTTAATACTATTTTCATGTTTTCTACGAAACTTTCGTTTGATAAAAGAAAGTTAGGAAAACGCCAATATGGAGGTGTGATTGGCCTTCCGCTAAGCTTAATGCACATGGTGACTGCTTTATGGTCTGAGAATGAGTCAATCAGATTTACACTGTAGATATTTCTTATTGAATGGCATGAAGAATATATCCTGTCTAATCTTGAGGAAGACCTTGGAGAAAAGAACGTATGGCCTGAGCTGTCAGTTCTCATCTCTGTCCAGACATCAGCTAATCTGGTGTGGTCAATAAGTTGCCTTAATTCAGCTGCAAAGCGTACGTTTCTTTCAACCCTGCCGGATCTATCTACACTTGGATTAATGGTTGTGTTGAAATCGCCAGCTAAGATTAAAGTCATATTAGCTGGTGACTGTTGCAGAGAGAGAGCAGTTAAGTGATTTTTAACCGCATCTGTGACATCCAGCGCTGTTTCTGTGTCAATTGGTCCATAAAAACATATTATACGAAGGGGTTCATTATTGAAGGAAAACACCACTTCTTGGGCATGCCCCGGAAAAATTATACTGTCTGATGTTACAAAATCAATCAGTGAAGCCTTCACGGCAACAGCCGTCCCCGTGCAAGGAGTTCGAGGTGGATTTAAAAATACTTTGTATCCTGGTAGTCCAAGACATGGCAATGAATCCACATTTGTTTCTTGCATTAAGGCTATGTCTGGCTTACGCTCATTCATGAAGGCGATCATTTGAGCCCATTTTCCTTGGCTTCTTATTGACCGTACATTCAAGGTAAGAATGGATATTCTTGACATATTCTTGAGTTTAGCGTATATTTCAATAGATAATATTATCGATATGTATATATAAAATTGGATATTTATGTACGAGGTGGCGGTTCTGAAGTTCAGCAATATTGGTTTAAGGCAAGATCACACGTTAACATTTGAGAGGTGGTTGATTATGCGAGCAATTCGCATTTTAAGTCTCTCTGTGACGTGTGGCCTAATTCTTTCTAATGTTTCGCATAATTCATCAAAATCTCTAGTTACGCATTTCGCAAGCATTAGTTGCGTGTTTACATTACGATTGTGCGTGTCTTCTAAAAACGTAATCACGCTTTCAGCCGTCAAGGGGCCTGCACTTGTGTCAGTTGACATGACAACATTAATGCGTTCTTTATCCGCATGGTCTAGTCGGTGCGTACTAGATTTTCCACCTCTTTCATCCTTAGACATCTTCTTTTTCACTGACAAATCCTCAGTTGAAGGCCGGCGCTTAGGTTTTCGAGTGTTTATGCTAGCGTCGTCAGTTAGGATGTCGGTGTCCGAGTCACACAGTGAGTCCAGCGAGAGTTGCGTGCTGGAAACACTTCTTGATAATTCAGCGACGAGGGGTAGGAATGTAGGGGCGGGAGGGGAAGGTTCAGGGTTGACGGCAGCAGGCTGCGAGCAAGCAGTATTAGATAAAGGGGCAGAAGAAAGTGGAGGGGGGGTCGAAACACAGTTCGATGGACTGGGATCGACTTCAGTCATTTGAGGCTCCACGTGACTTGAGGTTGAGTCATCAGCATGGGCGGATAGTGAAGAGGGCTCTTCGCCCTCCTCGGGAGCTCTTTCCGCTCCTGGTTGATCGCTAGATTCAGTTTCTGCCGAAGCGTCGAGGGGTAAAGCTTGAGGTGTTAATTCATTCACGTCCTTACTTGGCCCAGAGGTAGTGTTATTCTCAGCGGCGTTAGAAACAACATCGACGGGACTTTCATCAACAGTATTTTTAAATTGAACCTCTTTACTTTGTATTTGCGGACAAAATCTTGCTACATGCCCTTCCTCCTTGCACTTGTAGCATTTAGGTTCTTCGAAGGTCAGATAAATTCTATGAAATGAACCATTAATGTCCAAAAGGACTGAGTCTGGTAGTACAGTGTTCTGTCTTTTCAAGACTGGTACCGCTCTTCTGAATGAGAGGATGTGATCATATCCATCTCTCTTCGCTCCTATTTTGTATTGCTTCATTTCACCGCAAACAGTTACCGCTTGCTGAGCGATGTCAATTAGTTCCGCATCTGGTACTTCTGGTGGAACATTCGAAATTACTAGTTTTTCCACCCTGGCCACCATTGTTCGTGCCTCAATAAAGCGATCTTGTAGTGTAATTCCACCGAACTCGTCAATGAATTTGTTTAATTCTTCTTCATTTTTAAAGTATATAGCGACTCGATCCTGTGAGATTTTTGACGCATGAGTAATACTTGCTCCACCGCCAATTAAATCGCCAACTGCATATACATAATCATGTAAATTGCTGTTAGCGATACACTGAAAAAAGATTCCTGTCTTTTTCGAGGGAGTATTGGTCAGCGGTGTGATTTTCCGTGGCGGCAGCGTATAACTCGATTGCGGACGCCTGGAATGGTTGGATGAAAGCAGAGGATTTGGGTCGGCAGGATAATTGGAAGTCGTTGGCATGTTGGCATTGCTGTTGGCAACAGAAGAATAACTAGTTGCACGACGTGGAGCGCGTTCTGCGCTTGGACGGTCATTAGTTGAATCACGAGACTGTTGAACGGCAGGCGTCAATTGTAGATTGCCTGCTACTCTCCTTAGGATAGTTGGTTTTTCGGTTGAGTCGAAAGCAAATTCACTGGAATCCGCTCTATTCAAACGTTCGAAAGATAACGTACGAGATATTTGAGTATTACGGAGTCCCGCATTTTCACGGGAAGGAGGGGAGGGGGTTGGAGGGCGGAGGGGAGGGGAGAGTCCCCCCGCACCCGCCCTCAAGGCCATCGCCGGTGACTCGGCGACGGCCTGGGGTGGGAGGAGTCACTCAGGGGAGGAGGGGGGGGGCACGTGCGTGCAATCAAGTGAAACAGTATTCAACTATTCGAGAAAATAAGGAATAATAGCAAAAATAAGAGGTTAAATAATAGTAAAAATAGGGTTAAGGAATAGGAAGGTAGGTGTCACAAAGTAACAATATGGAGAGATCTCACCGCTGGAATCGGCGAAGAAAACCTCCCAAGAAACCACACAGACCAGCAACGGCGAGGAGCTCAGCAAAGGACGTCCGCTCTCGACGAAGTCTCAAGTGTGTGTGTGTGTGTGTGTGTGTGTGTATGTCCTTTATGCATTACTACACTATTCATCGGATCGCCATGAAACTTTGGGAAGTTGTTGAGTACATTCCCGAAAAGAGGACTACGAAATCGATATTTCAATATCGATACTTTATCAATATAATATCGCTAAAGTATCGATAAATAGATACATTATTGATACAAAGTTGAGGTGAAATTATTTAGTTTTTTAAAAGGAATTTATCGTTGCAATATCGATACTGTATCGAATGTATATACCTAATGTGTTTGTCCTTTCATGCGTTACTACACCATTCATCGGATCGCCATGAAACTTTGGAAAGTTATTGAGTACGCTCCGCGAAGGTTTCTACAAAATCGATAATTCAATGTCGATACTGTATCGATATAATATCGATAAAATATGGATACATCGATACATTGTTGATACAAAATTGAGGTGAAATTATTTAGGTGTTTTTTAATCAAAGTTTTATAAAGTATCATTACAATATCGATACTGTATCGATACAATATTGATAACTTCATGCATTACCACAACATTCATCCAATTTCCATGAAGCTTTGGTTAGTTGTTTTGTTGACTCCATGAAGGTTTGTACAATATCGAGAATACAATATCGACACTGGAGACGGGATGTGCATCCCATTGAACTTGCAATTCATTGAAACACTCACGTGCAACATATTCAAATCATCCGACATGGGACAAATATTTCAGTAATGCCAACTTATTGCTTGGGATGAATGCACAATGGTGCACAAAGCATCGCTCGAGGCTCTGGATCGATCATTGCAAGATTTCCGTTGAATCCTGAGACCATTTGAGAACGCATTAATATTGCTTGCACGACATTTCAGGCAAACATTACCTGTAATTCCTCGATTGACACTAGCGGATGAAATAAATGCTTGCCTGAAATATTCTACATTGTGACGACATGTAAAGACGTTAAAATTATGTACAAATATGCGTGTCCAGCTGCAAAACAATCGATCAGCTGAGATATATTGTATACCCATAAGAATTGTGAAATTAAACATACTAAAAACGTGCGCTTTCCATTTAACCAGATTGAGCCACAGCAACGCGTGGCCGGGTCAGCTTGTAGTAAATAAAGAAAAGAGTTCTAAGCTCACTCGTTCCAATAAAGTCGAATGGGAATTTTATTTGCAACAGAAGTGTTAGTAAATAGCAAAAATTTTACAGATGAGTTTGAATTTGAGCTTTAATTTCGAACTTTGTAGGAAAAAATCGTGTTATGCTTTAAGAAGAATTGAATATTTCCGTCGACTACAGACATATTTTCTTTGAAAGCCACGATTTAATAAATGCTATATTATACATCCATTTACGTAAAAATTTTCAGTGGAGCATTAAATAGAAAATATTTAATTTTTATAAAATTATTTAAGATCAATCATTAAAGAGTAGGAGGTTTATGGTTAATTGTAGAATGATTATTGGTTAGTTTTTAAGGCTTCACACCTCACAGAGATTGTAACACTCTTAGGTAAAAGCCTAGGTAGGTTTAAATTTTTCACCTATTTTCCGGATGACGCACCCTACGACGGTCGCGGAATTTAGGACAACTTACACGCAATAGTATCCAAAATCTTAGCCAAATAAACATCTAATTTCTACGAACGGATGTGGGCTTATATTATCTAGAATCCACATACAATCATTGATTACAAAATTTACTACCAATTGAAATAGAATGTTTTAATTAGTTTTGGAAATATTTTCAGCCAACAATTTTCCCTTTCAAATACTTCGCCTCCTGGAAAGACTATTTTTCTATTGATCTGTTGTTCATCAATCACACAACTCATGTTGGTGAGTCGGTGAAACTGTTTCCGCTCCAAGTAGGATTAATTATGAATTCCAACGGAACGGACGAGGGCGATTCCCGCTTCCACGGAGGAGAACAGCGAGACGGATTGAGAGCCAAAATTGCATTTCGGGCGAGGCGGGCTCATCGATCGCTATTTGACCACAGGGCCGATTCTAACTAGAGCGCAGGGGGTACCTATTGGCTGGGAAGAGCGAATACGGAGGGCACAATGTGCCGATCAGCAATGGAGATATAAACACCGGGCCTATGGTGAGGTTACTTGCGTCATCGGAAGGATTGCAACAGTCATTCAAATGCAGGCCTTGTGTTCTGCAGGTCCCATGAGTAAAATCGAATGTGCACGTCGAATTATGGCCAAATTAATCTCCTTTTAGAAATAAGGTGAACGCTCTCCACAACAAAAATTGGACGTATTAAATTAGACTTTAATCCGTCTTCAAGCTTGGTGAATACGACGTATGCCGGATGAAAAAATGAAGTCTGAGTATGACGTGTTGAAATATAGGACATGTCAGAAAAAATCAGTAAGTGTCGTTTACAAAGTCAATGTTCATGTCCTATGCGGTTTATAAAAATCTACGTCTGATCAAATCTAGTCGATTTTCTTTTAAGGATCAACTCTGAATTGAACGAAAACCAATTATAGAATTTACCTCCCATCGACCTCAAAATAAGTAACAATGCTGCTTGCAGAAAGAGTTCAAGGAAGCCAGATTTTAGTGCCATAGAATAGATTGTATTGTCACGAAGAGATTGAATTGAGACGCCTCATCTCATCGGTGGTTTCGGTGGTTACAAATATCCTTACTATATATACTCGCTGGATAGCTATATACAATCGCTCATGTATCGCAAGATGGTATTACTAACTAGTAATTCGTAAACGGAGATTCTAATACATAAGAAAACGGAAGATGTTTGATTTCCTTGGCTTAGAGGCAAAATTCTGCAAAAGGACGTACATTTGATAGGAAAAAAAGCATTACAATTAATATTGCAATACTATGTCATTGCAACGCCGGCTCTATGGCCAAGGACTGAAAGAGTTTGTTTTGTTGGCACCTAAAACACGGTTTAGTCTCGAGATCTCTGGTTCGAGTCTCGCTCTGAGAGGATTTTTTGCTTTTCGGGGCATGAATGTTTATTTGGTTTATTGCAGTTGGTTGTCAGAGAGTGCTAATTAGTCCTAAATTCACTGTACAAATAAATTTATGGCTATATTTTTATTTTAAACTAAGAATATATGAATAATTTTTCTGAACATTCTTAAACAAATATGGCAGATTACGGCAGAATTTTAATTTTCTGAAGAAATTACTGCGAATTGAAAAAAAATAATCCTCATTCGAAGAAAAAGAAACTAAATTGTGACTCTTGCTCACATTGCCACGTAGTGTTAATTTAGCAAAGGAAGTAACTAAAACGGAACCGTAAATATTCAACAATATGGACATTTATAAAAATGGACTAATTGAAAAATACCAAGTAAATTGAACCAACTGTGACATCATTCACAAACTTTGAACGTTGAAAAAATCAAGAACGCTACAAAAAGTAGCTTTCTTGTAGCTTCTACAAAAATTAGTTTTTTTCATTCCCCATGCTTTTAATATCCACTTTGCTCGCCTCTTTTTAAAATAGTTTACTCACACTTTGCGAAACTACACCAGCAGGCGAACAAAGGTCAATGTAAAAGAACTTCCAACAGCGAGAGTATTTATCGCACTGGATCGGCAGCTAAATACGAAGCTAATATTCTTTAGCCTATTTTTGAAATTCTTGGTTAACGTCTATCGACAGCTGGCGTGGGTGATTACTCGAGTAATTTTTGCCAGCAATTACGGTTATATAAAATGTATCGGATGAATGATTAGTTGGCCTGAGGAATGATGCCGAGAAATGATATCCACGACATTTCTGCTATATTTTATAGCTTTTAACTGCACATGTTAAAACAGGATTTTTTTCAAGACTCGAAAACATTATCATAGACACGAATATGAGATATCTAATTTTCTGTACTTTCAACCGTATCATACAGTTCCGCATAGGATTTATGTTTTCCATGCATGGAGCATCAGTTCAAAATGTAGAAAGAATTAAAACGCCATATGAAGTGTACCGCTAAGGATAGGTGGCTTAACAAGTTTAAAGAAAAAAAGACACCGCTTCCTAATTTGTTCCGAGAATTCTTCCGCGTATGTTGGCTTAATATCAACAGTTTATGTGAAAATGTCCGAAGACCGAAATATCCAAATTCCAATTGAAGTAAGGATAAACAATATTTCCGAAACTTGTTTTTCGATTGATTAGGCAATCATCAATGGGGAGAGAACCAGGCAGACAGGACGGGAACTGTCGAGACCCAGGCGGAGAGTGAGAGCGGAACGCGATTCTCATTTGTCGGTTGGCGTGATCGGCACTGTGTCGGTCACGCACTAGGGGGGGGGGGTCGAGTGTATTGGAGGGAGGGGGGCGGGAGCTGACGTCAGGGTCCTGGGGAAAGTCTCTTCCTAGGTGTTGAGTCGTCGTACCTGACCGTGAGCGGAGAATTCCCAGGATTTAGAGATTTGTATCTATTGTTACATGCTTCGTTAAGTTTATCTACAGTGTGAAAGAGTTTAGTATTCACGATCTCTGGTTCATTATTCAATATTTCATTCCGGTTCACGTAAATAAATAGAATTTCGTAAGTGTCTAACTTGTAATTTTCTGTGGCTTTCAAAAAAGTGAGATCTGTGAAAGTGATATGACCGGATATTCCGGTCTTCGGACAATTTCACTCAAGCCAAATTAGAAGCTCACCTTAATTCATCTAACAGTTTCACTGACTTCCATGTAAGTGTTTTTAGATCAAAAGTGTCAGAATGTCATTTCTGCCTCATTATTATTGCGTTGGCTGTCGTGGTTCTGCACCCTGATTGGTAGCGTCGTTGATTACTCTTATCCAGACGCTGTCTATGGAATACCCGTACTCTCTGTTGAAGTTCATGGGTGTTATCTGTGTCTCTATAACTTTCCTGATCTGCCGAGGAATTGTTTCCAAGCCATCGGCACTGCTTGGCCAAAATTTTAGTCTCCTCAACTTTTACCTTCGAGCTAACAAAGACGCCCTTTAGATCCTATTACGATACTGTGTTTGACGCACTGAACATATGTCTACTTATGGCGCACTTTTACTGCGCAGCATTGAATGCCACTGCAGTATTTTCCACGGATTGGTTGACATAAAAAACAGCGAACTACGAGATTAATTTGATGTGCGACAATCTGGGACAGAGAGGAAGGCAAAAACATCCCCGTTAATAAAACGGCATAAGCGAAAATATGAATATTCAAACTGCGGAATAAACGAAAAGGCCAGAGCACGGAAAACGGAGCTATCAGATGAATCACCCCACTCCTTAATTATGCGGTGCGTGGCTTACAAATATAAGTGACCCACTTCCCCTCGAAAGGCCGGAAAGGAAGTCAACCCGCAAAGGCGCGTTGGCGGAGGGGGTGAGGCCAAAGATGGCATCTTAAAAGGTCGCGCAGCTGACGAAATAGATGAGTTCCTCAAAGGAGTCTCGGACGATCCCTTTGCAGATGTCCACTGCATCGCTTCCGCCCCTGCTATTTCATTGCCGAGCGATTGCCATCAAATCCTCCAAATCATGCAAGTGTACGTCCTTAGACTTCCGAGCGCAACGTTGGAGTGTATCGGGTTGCGGACATCCGAGGCGCAACCACAAATTATATCCACTGGAGAGCATCCAAGGGATAAAAATGAACAAAAGCGAAGGGAATCTCTGAAATAACGGCCACCCATATTATAAATAAAAACAGTCAGCTAGTAGCCAACTTTGTATTTTAAATTAACTGGATCGTGTAAATACCATCCAAAAATATATACGCCTATAAAAATATGGAACAAGTTGTGAAGGAAGTAATAAAGAAGAAGTACGTTAATATGAAGATGTTGGCCGATAGAATAATCGCTTGATGCATGCGTGAAACCAATCTTAGGATATTGACCGATGGTGATGATGATACAAAAAATACATGCTTGTATCTTAAAATGTATACATGATTTATAAATACATGCACAAGTATTTTTAACGAATATATAATGATGGCATTTTATTCTCAGTCATAATAGTGCTTTTATACCAGGATTTATAAATTATTTATTCATAAAAATTGTTTCACGATCTTTTCATTCTGAAACTGTTTTCTCACTTAAAAAAATAAAATTACATATTAAATTGTGTTCAATTTAAATTGAATCAGCCCATTTTGACCCAAAGAATATCCATTTTTACCGCATATGAGTCCTAAATAAAAAATATTATGAATTATTGTAAATTAAAGTTATAGCTATCAGTCTTGAAAGACTAGCGTGTATTTAAGTATCCTTCAGAATGGCAATTAATAATGACTACATTTTTGGAAATCAAGCGAGCTTCTCTCGTGCCTTCACTTCACTGAAACGATCGCATTACCCATTAAATTTACCAGGCACAGAGAAAAACGATGCTTCAACTACTTTCACAAACTAGGGTGCACTTAGAATTGAATGATATTTTTAAATCCCATCCTACAGTCTTTCGTTTCATCCGAAATAAATAATTAGACGTTAGTGATTGACTCACGCCTTGCTATTCAATATGATGGCATATGACTCTGATGTAAAGGCAGTTTTACACTACCAATTATTATGCACAGTAATTCATTCGTGAATGAATTTAAGTGAAGACCCGAAATAGCTTCCACTTAAGGGCATTTTACATGGGTAATGACAATTCAAATTAATTACTTAGATTTTCTGCGCTGAAAGGTTGCGCAGCGGTAGGCCTATCGATAGTACGCCTCAATTCACAAGAAATTCAGGACCTACGCATCTATTTTGATGGTCGGAATTGTTATATATATATATATATATATAGTTCAATATAAGTTTATCACAGGCGTGATGACACAAAAAAAATAGAAAATAGTGAAAGGACTCACTGGTATATTCTTAATTTTCGGCGGCGCAACCGCCTTCTTCAGAGGGTAGAGGAGAGGAGACTGAACTAGGATGGAGTGGAGAGGATGGCACTGAGGGGAAAAGACAGGGTTGGAGTGTGGGAGGACAGGGGAGGGGGTTGGAAAAGGATGAAGAGGGGAAGGGGCGATTAATGACTAACATTGAGGCCCGGGGGATTATACGCTTGCAAAATCCAAATGTAAGCTAGCTCTAAGGAATTAAGTTTAAGTGCAGATGCTGTCGGGGGGAGGGAAGCCAAAACCGACACATTAAAACAATTGTTGAAAGATTTCTCGTGGCTGAAGGAGTGTTGGGCCACGGAAAGAGAAGACGACTGAGAGGGGTCGTTGCACGAGGAGAGTGCAGCACCTTCCTCAAAGAGTTCGGCCCCGCGGAGGGTCTCACCACCTCAGACATCAACCTTCTCTCTCCCACCTACTTCAAAACTCCACACTTCTACTTGCTTCCGAAGATTCACAAACCAAACAACCCAGGTCGCCCTATCGTATCCAGCCGCAATGCCCCCACTGAAAGAATCTCTGCTCTACTCGATCACTACCTTCAACCAATAGTCACCTCCCTCCCTTCCTTCATCAAAGACTCCTACCACTTTCTTGAAATCCTTAATTCCACCCCCATTCCCAAAGACACCAATATTCTCATGGCTACGATAGATGTGGTATCACTCTATACTTCCATTCCCCACCATGAAGGCCTAGAATCTCTCCACTACTTCCTCTCACTACGTCCAACACCCCACTCTCCATCTACCAGTTTCATCACTCGCCTAGCAGAACTTGTCCTTACCAAAAATGCCTTCTCATTTAATAATAACAATTATCTGCAGATCCGAGGCGTCCCTATGGGGACCCGCATGGCACCATCTTACGCCAACATTTATATGGGCCATCTAGAAACTTCATTCCTAAACTCCCAAGTGCTCAAACCCCTCCTGTGGGCCCGATACATTGATGATATTTTCCTCCTGTGGCCCCACGGACGCGACTCTCTCACCTCTTTCATCTCTTCTCTCAACTCTTCTTCCTCTATCACGTTCACCTCCTCCATCTCTGATTCATCCGCCACCTTCCTTGATATCAACATTCTCCTTGAAGACAACAAATTCATCACCTCTATCCACAAAAAGCCCACCAACCACGAACAATATTTGCATTATACTAGTTGTCACCCGCCACACACCAAACAATCCATTCCATACTCTCTCTCCGTCCGGGCTCACCGTCTTTGCAACAATGCCCCCTCCCTACACCAAGCCATTGATAACCTCCACCACGCCCTCCAGAAACGTGGGTACCCAGAGCCTCTCCTCAGAAAGAAAATTCTACCCCCTACCGCCAATTACACACCCCGCATCAAAAATAACCCTCCCGGCCGATTGAATTACATCACCAAATTTTTTCCCGGCTCACACAAAATAAAAAGCATCCTGAGAGATCTTTACCCCATCATAAATACCAACCATACAACATCAAATCTCCTTCCCGCCTGCCCTTCCGTTACTTACAAAAAAGCACCCAATCTCAGCAATATTCTTAGATCCACCCGACCCACTCTTCTACATGCTCCCCTTCCTTCCAATTTCTCTTCACCTTGCAAACGCCCGAGATGCAAATGTTGCTTTCTACTCCGCTCAGCCTCCTCATCAGTCCTTAACAAATCCTCCTCTACACCCTCCTGCACCTCCACCAATGTAGTTTACCGCCTCTCCTGCAATTTCTGCCCCTCCTTCTACATTGGAGAGTGCACTACACCACTAGCTATCAGGATGAACAACCACCGGCATTCCACCAAAATTCCTCCCTTCCACGAACCTATCCCGAAACATACTGCCCACCATAATCAAACTTTTGACAATTGTTTTTCCCTCGCCATAGTGGAAGTACTTTCCGAAAACGCCACTAGCATTGAGGTGAGGTCTCGTGAATTGGCGCGTATCTGGCTCGAAAGATCGTATCAAAAGCCAGGCTTGAACATCTCCCACTAGAGGCCACCACTTCCTTACCTCCTCCACTGTCTCCCGCCCCACTCCTGTACCCACTCTCACCCCCCCCCCCACTCTTTCACTCACGAAGAGGACGCAGCCAGCAGTCATCGGCAGTCAACCTTCTTCCGTTGAAAAAGGCGGCATGACCGCGGAAACGTCCAAACTTTTGTGAGTGTCTCTTTTGCGTGTTTCTATGTTTTCGTCGTCTGTTTTATTTTGTATTTATATATATATATATATATATTAAAGCAAATATAAGAGGTTAAAGTTACTCTTAAGTGAAATAGAGCTATTAATGGTAGATCATGTGATTTAATTTTCGTATCCACTTCTACAGTATCCATTACAATGGTGGCAGCCATAATTTGTTGGAGAAAGCTATAGGAGACAGATAAGAAAGTAAAAATAGAGGTCGAGGTAGGATAGACCTGATTCAAAATGAATTGTTATTAAAGAACTGTGACGTCTATCGTAATTTACAATAAAAACGTTGGAGCAATTTCATACTATATTAAATCTCACTAGACATGACTATGGTAGACTGGACACGACGACGAGAGGAGCAATTTCTGTGACACAATTTACATGACTTGTTCACCCAATGATTTACATGTTGATCAATATATTTTATAATTCGTTGCCTGCTAGCTGTCACGCTTAGATTATTAGTGACGAGTGAATCGCATCCTCGACCGTACTTGATTACTCAACAAGAGTTCATGAGGGTACAATAAGTTTAATTATGCTTGAGGTGTGAAGGTGTATCTATCGAAATAAGAAAGTTAAGTATGTAAAGGTTGGATACGTTCTATTTGCTTTACTTTTTCCCAGTTCGAGGTATAGTTGTGATAACAATCAAAAGTTCGGTGAAACCCTCATTTATGGCATGAGAACGAACGGAAAAGTGCCGTTGGAAATATTTTACTGCATTTTATTCAGTTCTAATTTTCATGTTCTATTCTAATATTTAATTACTTTATATTTTTCACAAGAATAATCAAAAGAATCGTATTCCTACATAATATATTATACTAAACTCCAGCTCCGCCCAAAACGTGATTAACTGATGAAATTCACCAGTTGCACTCCCATGGATATTACCTATAATAATTATATAAGATTATATAGGGCACGCCAATAAATTAAATAATAACGTAAAGTACAGCTAATTGGATTTCGTCCTACACTTGTTTAATTTGAATCCTCTTCTACCCGCTCATAAAACGAAGAAGGATTTCGTGTGCTCATATAATGCGATCACGGAATTATGCGAAATAATTTTCATGCGGGGAATTTTCCGTTTTACGCAACGAATGATCAATTGCCGTGTAAAACGTCCTTGAGGGTCAGGGTAGAGCAATCTCTTGAAATCAGTTTTTTTACCAAAGGGGTTACAGAAAAGGCTAAACCTGAACTCTTTTAATCCTCTTCTCCACTGTTTTCCTCTCCCTTGCCTCCCCTTTTTGTAAGCTATGGACAGCAAAGGACAGGAGCTTAATTAAATATAAGGTGGTTAAAGAATGGAACCATTTGGAGAATGGAGGAAGGTTTCAAGTAGCCATAATCAGCTTATTCTTAACGAAAGGCTTTAAGCAGCCCACGGTTTAATGTCCAGTCCGACGTACGGTATACTGGACTTCAAGTGCCGCATACACAGCACCCAAGTAGGGGCCTGAATAGAGCTGCAAATTATGGAAATCTCCCTCCCCTACCTGGATTGGAACCTGGAGGAATATGGGTGATACTCGTTCAGTACCCCAAGCCATCCAATGATCCTCTCATTCTCCCAATGCAAGAAATCCACGTTCATTCCGGACAGACGTGAGTGGGCAGTATGACGTCAGTGAGGGAAAAAAAGAACTCGCGTGCCTGCGCACATGAGAGGTTGCGTTTCACTCGCTCCCGCTGGGAGCGTTGGAAGCTCGAGTCGACCACGAGGCACGTGACCTGGCCGTTCACTCTGCGACACGCGGCAAGCGAGGGTGCTGTCTCTCCACACGCGCGTCGAGAAGTGAATTCTTCCGGCTGGATTCCAGGCAAGAGGGTGACGCTTATATCTCTGACACAGCCCCAGCGCTGGACACGGATGACCTTAGGCCTTAGAAATCATTCCGTCTTCCTCTCGCCTTAGAAACTCAACGCTAGGGTGTCGAGTGGGATGGAATAGGAGGAAAGGATTAATTACGCCCCCTCTTACAAAGCCTCCCCCTCCCGTACGTTCTAAGCCACTGCATTTCTGAGGGGAAGACGTACCCCTTGGTCATATTTTTCCGGGAAATGCAAAAGGCAGCGAGATCTTTGATTCACGGTGTAGGTCAAAGCGTTCAAGGTTTCAGCCCGCAAGGGATATTTATACGCTTTCATTTGCAAATCCAAAGCCTCTGTCACGCAGCAGCTTTCTTTCCTAAGAAATTGGTCGTCACTGCGTCTTAGTGGGATTTTAGAAGAGATCTAATTTATAGCCGCCACTGGGGATAAAAAGATTTTCTTATCGCCCTCCCCGTGGCAGCTTTGTTTTTTTGAAAACGTTGAGGAAACCATAAAGAACGTCCGTGGGCCCGTGGGCAGTTCTTTAAGTTGCTTTCACGAGAACAGAGTATAGTGATGAATTATTAGCCTTTATCGCCACAAGTTTCTTTCCGTAAGTAAATTCCAGGATTAAATTGCATTTTCCCTCAAGAATAATCTTTCACTCTCATTGCTTTATAGGATTGCGTTCGTATTATATGTTAACTAGGGAATCTATAGAGAGTTTACGCATAAAAACGAATTAAAAGATAAGAATGAAAAATTATGAAAGTTGATGATGCTCAATAGCACTTCATTATATTTTTCAAACACAACATAGTTATTATACAACTTGTTAGTAGCAAATATAGCTTGTTTGAGAAATAATTACGAGATTTTTTCCACACTTCCTCAAAAATGTAACGCTACTATCTCCCAGCTGCGTAACTGGGCCTCTTTAAAGAAATTAATGAGAGTACATGTACCCAAGAGGTTTACCCAAGAGGTTTACCCAAGAGGTTTAATAAAAATAACTACCAATTACATTCATAGTAGATAGTGCATTGGAAATAATACTGTCGCACGAGCTCAGCTTGCATTCTATTTACTTCTTATACATGCTAATATTATTTTCAAGGAGTTTCAGCAGCTTAATTTAATAGAAAAGGACTAGAAAAATCATTTATCTTTATATTGTACCAATAAAGATGAATGATGAAGTCAATAAATAAGGTAATATTAAAATTTTTAATAAAAGTTTCAGTCTTAATCACCATCATCGGTCAACAATCACAGGAATGGTTTGACGCAGCCCTCAACTCAATTCGTCTATCACAAAAACTATCGCCCAACCTATTCATATTGAGGTAATTTTTCTCTTTTCCGTCCTTCACAACTTTTTCCATATATCTCATACGATGCCTGCCTTTTCCATTCTTCCCGTTCACTTTTCCCACGACGATTGTCTTCATTAAGCAATCGAGTCTTAAGATATGGCCGATTAAGTTGCCTCATCTTCTTCTTGGGGTTTTCAGCAGACTTCTCCTTTCTCCCACGCTTCTTAGCACTTTTTTGTTTGTCACTCAGTCGATTCATTTTATCTTCATCATTCCTCGGTAGCACCACATTTCCATTCTTCGAGTCTCGACTTCTCTGCTGCTGTTATCATCCATGCTTCGCTGCCATATAGTAAAAAGCTACAGATGCATGTTCTAATGAAATGTTTCCTCACATATACGCTTGTATTTGTAGATGTAAGCAAAACGTTCTTTAGGTAAAATGTCATTTTCGCCTGGATAATTCTACTGGCAATTATATTTTACTTCGTCCACCGCTGGTTACTCGACATCCCAGGTAACAGAACTCTTCCAGCTCCCCGATTTTATGTTTTCCTAGTTTAGAGTTTGTCCAGGCCTCTTTTCTCCTCCTGCATACCAATACCTTTGTTTTGTTCCTTTCTGATTTAGTTACAAACTTAATCAGTCTTATAATGCATTACGTTCACTCAATTATAGGTTTTGTAGGCACACTACCAGCTTAGGATTTTTTTATGTATCAAAAAAAAATGTTCGTAACACAAAAAAGGAACTATTACCACCATTACCAAAACGGAACTATTTCAACAAATTCATGACATTATTGTTGGGCTCTACGGCATGTATGATCGTAGCCCTTAAAACCGTCCGAATGTTTTCACCAGAGGTAGGTTTCCATTACCATTGTAAAGACCATTAACGCATTTATTGTGACACAGACTCTATTGTTACTTTATGTGTGTGGGTCAGTTTAATGGCCACATCAGCATGGTCAGTATGACATAGTTGAGAAACAGTCAATGAATAAAAGTTCTACCATTCCGATCTCCTGCCATTTAATCAACCTTGCATGGGTGACCCAACCCAAATCCAATGTCTCTACTTCCTAGAGTCCAGTCTAAGCACTCAGCTCATGCAGAAGTGCTAAAGGCATAGAAAAGCACTGAAATGGTGGAAGAAATAGATCCTCAGGATAAATATCACGAACAATAAAGCCTGACCTAATTTTGGGTAAAGCGCTTTCCCCTCCTGGGAGCTAAAAAAGCATAATACGCCACGCTAGGATTCTCTCCAACACAGCGGCAAATATTCCGTCAAAATAATAATATACTGGCGGTGTAATGCTGGCAAACCTTCAAAAAGAGATTTCTTCCTTGGCACTAATACCATACTGGGTCACATTAAGACTTGGATTTAATTCAACACCTAACACAAATAAATTCAGGAAAATTTTGCGCTGGTAATGTTATCGCAATTATTCTATGCACCATATAAAGACTGTTGAGGAAATATCGAAGCATAATTATGAGCAGAAAAATTAAAACAAACTGAAGTATTCAAATAATTTTCATCTATTTTTTCACGAAAGCTTTAGGAAGAGGAAGCTTATTCGATTTGTATTGATTAATGATAGTGATATACTTAATTTAACTGCATAAAAATAACTAAAAATCAGTACTTTTTAGTTGGTTAATGTACCACGTTACGTGAAACTTTGTGCTCCAACGAGAACAAGCGTAAAAATTACCAATAATAAATTATTTAAATTTATTTATTAATGTTAATAACACAAATTTAATTTCATCACTAGGCATCTACTACCTAAAATGTACGTTCTAAACAATCAATTCGTATATTTTTGCGCATAAACGATGATAGATTACTATTTTTACAACTTATCTCTCTGGAGAAAACGATCCAGACAGCCATGGTTAGCTAACCACCTTAAAAATGGAAATAATCATTCAAAAGGAAATTAAGTTTAATGAGACGAAAGGTCCCCTAAAATATAGTCGGTACCATCGCAATAGGAAGTGAATTGCCATTCGCATCATTTAATCTAATTTTCTCTTCCGTCTTTGTAAGAGGCATGACGGAAATAAATGTACTAATATTGTTTTATGCTTGGTTAAAAAAAGAACTATATTTTACACTAGTTTCATGAAGAAATGAAATCCGTCATTTAGTACTTCTTTTGAAAATGATTGGTTGAACACAAAATCGTCAAAGCTCTCATTTAGGAAATGCATTTCATTCCTACCCTACCTTATTATAGCCCCAATTAGCTCTAATTCAGCTCTAAACACAACGCTCAACCCACTTCTATTGATATCGTGTGGCTACATGCCACACAAATACTAATAATTCCCAATTCACCGATCACAAAATTCCCAAATCATAGAATTATAATGCTGAATATCCACGCAGTTTATTTACAAAGGATACATATACGGCACTCTTTAATAACTCAGTTATACATTCTGCTCTTGCACAACGCTTGGATCATTTTGAGGCCATAAATTAAAGAGTCGCTCCATTTTACGCGATGCTGGGTGCAGTTGCAAGAGGATATTTCATCCTCTTCTTGGTTTACGTCTAAATTCATCTTGAGAATGCTAAGCAACTTGAATATAAAAAATTCATTAAATCCCTATTGGTTAATACATGGCTTATCAAGCCAACAATAAAACTTTCCTCTATAATAGGTTGATATTCCAAAGTCAAGAACTTTATTAAAAGTAACTTAAGTAACACTAACATATACACTTCTCTCACGATCCGGTCATCGAACAAATTATCGCCATCATCACTTGGTTTTCTTGAAGTCAATGTATTATGGTGGTAAAAAAAGTAATATATTCCCTAAATTTATTTATTTAACACCAAAAAACAGCACCAAAACCTTTATTAAATATATAAATATATAAATAATAAAATATAACAAAAACATATAACAAAAATGATAACAAGCAGAATTTGAACTGGAAGGGGTTGTTATGAGGTTAAAAGACAGCGTATGTGGTTATTGAAGCTGCTGCGTGAGGTGGAGAGTTCAATTGAAGGTGAAGTGATGGAAATGGCATTGAAAAGGGAAGGTAAACGGTAGAATAAAGAACGCTGGGAAATTGAGAGTCGGAATTTGGGCTTGTGTAATGGTTCAATATTGCGAGTCGTGCGGGCGAGTGAAAAGTAAGAGAGGGGATCAGCGCATCGGAAGGACCCATACAAAATACAGTACAGGAATTTGAGGTCGGATGTCCGTCGACGGTGGGGGAGGCGAACTAAGCCAAACGATAGTAATATTTCCCCACGTGAGGAGAGTCTGAGGTGAGAAATGCGATGCCGTACTATTGCTAAGAATGAAATGAGAGGGCGGTAGAGTAGTTTAAGTGTGGTAGGGGAGGCAGTGGATCAAATGGGTGAGCAGTATTCAAGGATGGAATGATGATAATATTCCTTACCTTAAAAATGATAAGATGCCCACAGTAAAAGGGACCAACTACTGGAGATATAGTGTGCATAGTAATAATATCATGAATATAATAGTTGTGAAATGAATTTAATCTTCTGATTAAAATGATACGAAGTAGCTTTATGACGATAAATAGAAATTTCTGAATGAGAAACAATCATAAATGTTTTGTCTGACGACAGAGAAAACTTTTTTCCTGAATTAATTGAAAAGACGATGTGGAGGCCTGGTGAAAATAAAACCCTAATGTGCAAATTTTAAATTGACGGAAAGTTCACAGCAATATATCCGGGGAAGGACACAAGTAAACTAGCTGAAATAATAAATAATTAGTCCCTCAATGTAACTCTCGATTTTTTCAATGTTAAATATTGTAAATATAAAAAAATTAGGAAAGTCATTAAGAAAGTGAAGTACGATTTGATGCTCTCCCGGCGAATCGCAGCTATGAAGTCTAATCGGGTCTTCCAACGGGTCAGGTCTTGAATTTCAGCCAACATTTCGGAGACCGAGTCGCTCTCCACCCTCATGGCTGACGCCGAGACTTGAAAATTTGCCTGTATATACACCCATGGCCGTCAAGTGTCCTCTGATTGTCTGTGGTCTTCCCGCCTTTTTCTGGCCACCAGAAGTTTGTTCAATGCGGGTTTCCAGGATTTAATTAAAAAAGTATTTATATCCACCAATCAATCGCCAGGCTTCATACAAGAGTATTCCTCTTTTTTCTCGCAACCTTCATCTCTGAGATCACAAGGTACAGAGACTGCATTGCTAACAAGCGTAATCCGTTTGGTTCGTATTTGCATCTGCACTCTCAGGTTTATCATTTCATGCTCTTAGAAGAACTGTGCTCAAATTGGAATTGTGAAACCAACCAATACTTCTACATTGCTGTAAGGGTACTTGGGATTATTTAATCATTAATTTTCATTCGCTTGGTATCAAGCCACAGGGTCAATTTTATTCCACTAGCGATGGAAGCGAAGCGTGTTCGCTCCCATCGCTAGTGGATAAAAATCAATGACCCTCTCAGGTTACAGGGGTAAGAAGTCTTAGACTATCACGGTTTACGTTTGAACAGCAAGAAGTGTAACGACTGATTGTGTTTGCCATGGGAATTTTCCGTTTTCTTCATAAGAAAAAGCCGCATCAAAATGGATGAGCATTACCGCCACTAATAAGAAAGATATATGGATGAAACATTAAGAGTGATATGCTACCAAGTCTCCAAAACCTATTTTTCCTAGGAAAAAATGTTAATAGCTTAACCTAGGGCTTGAGTACCATAATTATTCTATGAATGCAACACAAGGTAGCAGTTGAATCTGCGTGAACCAAATGAGTCAGCCATTAAGTAAAACCATATTGAATAATTTCCATTAAATCAATGAAGCTCTTAAATTTTCTGGAAGGCAGCAATAGGAAAATACGTATAACTCATTATTACCTAAAAAACATAATTCTTGGAATTCATGACTCAATTGCTCACTGTCCTAGAAAATATGCATTTACTCACGTGTGAGCACGCTGAATGAGTTCACCTCGTCCAAAATTTCTTCAGAGAAAAAAATTAGAAAAGAAGTTTGTTGACGAGAGTAACAAACTGAAGTCATACAGTTACGTACAGCAGTCGAGTATTGAATTCGTACCTGAGTGGAATTAAAAATGAATGCACACAATTAAAAAATCAATCCAAGGTTCCAGTACGCACGCGAGTAGTATTAATCTCGATTCTGGAGATGTGTCGGTGAGAAGAGAAGTCTTGGCTGAACAACATGATACAACGCCTCATTAAACATCTAATCAATATCCAAACTTAAGAAATAGATCGAAGGTTCAGCAAGCAGTCAGCCATTGACCTAAACAGTGCAAACCAGGGAAATGGAAGGATTGCATAAAAAAATCCGTGAGATATGAGCATTTAGTTAAATATTATCTAGCTCGTTAAAATTTTATAGAGGAAGATGGGACCGTCAGCTTCCTCTACGGTAGCTAAAACAATTGACGCGCTATCGTGTGATCACCGCTTGTCTCTCAATCTTAGCAGATAGTCTTTTTATCAGCGGAAATCTTGCACTAAAGACTTAACAAGTTAAGAGTATTCCCTTAAGGGAAAGACATTCAAACGGAATCCCTTTTCATGTGAGAACATCGGCAGCAGTGCAGCGAAGATATCTGCGCCCATAAAATATTCAGCAAATGTACCAGGAGCCCGGCATAGCACATTCCCTCCTGTTGTCACGCTTACTCTAGCCTGCGCGTTTTAATCCGATGCCGGAGGCTACATCCTTCGCTGGGCGCGTGCGTTTTCCAATCGGAGCGTTGCATCCCGTAGGAAGAGGACTGACTGCTCCATTAGCGAACGCTTCAAAGAGCGAGGAGCAAGCGGACCGCGCCTTTACCCCTCCTCCCTCCGCCCCTCCCCCCACGTGACCTGCCCCACTTTCCAGGGCCGGAAACTCATGAATATTCCGCCACCTCCCCTCATCCTTCTCCGCTCCGCATCGCTCAGCATCGCCACGCAAACGCGGGTGGTTGGTTACTCGAAAGAGATTAAAAGTCTGGGCATCCAGAAAGGTTCCGCGTGAAGGATTGAGAGTGATGGAACTCCCGTCTGTGTTTTCGATGAGCAGATCCCCCATTGGATGCAGACTCATCGGAAAACCTTTCCGTGCATACATGCTTCGGGTGGAGAGTGGGTGAGAAGAAGAGGGGAGTGGAGGGAAAGGATGAATTTCCATTTTGATGAGATATGACGTGAGGCGATGTCGAGATGTACATTCATTTCGTTGATGTTTTGTAGATGGATATGGATGTGAAAAAAATAACGATATCCATGTCAGGAGTTGGAATGCTTGCTTTCATTTGGGAACAATTACTTGTTTTCGTCCTGAGTTGATGTAACCCGGGATAATGTAATGAATGATCGAGTCTACATATATACGTAAATGTGTGCATCTATAAAAACTGTTCTCTAGTTCGAGAGACGAATTCTATAACTGTAGCGTAAGAACCTAAAATACACGAGGCATAGAAAGGAAAGTACATTAAATCTCTTCGATTGGGCAACTCCATATTTCTCACTTAATCCCATATCTAGGAGTGTGAACTAGAAAATCTGGGATATTTCAATCCGACTCCACAGTCCACTGGTATCTTTCTTATGCAAGGCGTGATATGTGGTGACCTATATGGCTTAAGATTAAAGATATCTCTAACAACGCTAAAATATCCTACAGATCAAATCTCAGGTATGAACAAACGTAAATTGGGGTTGGGGTCCTGCACTCCATTGTACAGTTAAAGCCGTAAATGCAAACATTCGCTAATGAAAGTACTTTCCCTTCTTCAGAGAGGTTTGATCACCCGGCCATAATAGAACTTGATCGAGTCTGAGTTACTTTTTCAACCGGAATATAGGCTCACCGTTTTTTATGCTGCTCCAATATATCTGTCGTATCCAATGTATTTTTTTCTCAGTTTTTCCTTGAGTGATCAATATCAATAGAAAGCGAATACATAAGGAAACAACGTGCTCTATAGAAAATTCCTATGGAGTAATTTTCATGCAAAATACCGGTTCTTATAATAACATTCATAGTGGCAAGGGCTTTTGGAATCGATAAATAACAATACATTTTGCTGTCAAGAATTGTTAAGATACATTGCTGAAGTGAAAAACAACGACCTATATTCTTTCTTTGAATGTTACTACGATAATATTGACGGAAGAGCAAAAGCTAAAAAGAATAATTCCTACCCTCCAAATGTTTTTTTTAAAGAGTGAAACGTATACCTATAAAACTGTATGAGCTATTAAATACCTTTTAGGTAAATCTCTACGATGAACTCTCGTCAGCCCATTTTTTAACCATCAATACTAAGTCAAGATCAGAGAATGAAGTCCATAACTCATACTTTGGATTTTAATTAAAAGATTTCCATGTGGTTGACTAAATTAGAAAAATTATCAATTTTTTGCTCTAAATGATCAGTGGCCAATGCAAAGATCGGCCTAAATAAAGAGAGTAGAGTTAAACCATGAAGGTACTCCGTGATACGGCGTATAAAATTCACGTTTTTTGTTAGAGAGCCCATTTCTCTGAGGCACCGATGGTTTCCCATAAAAATGTGGAATCTAGAAACTAAAAAAATCACAAACCATGGGTTTAACTATATGAGTACAAACGCCCCCCCGGAATCAAACCCAGAACTTTTGGCTAACAGCTCAGCGCTCAACCCATTGGTCTGCCACTTTGGTCTGTATTTAAATATTAGAGTAAATAATTAGAAAGTAAGTGAGTATGGATGAACGATCACTTGTAGGAAGAGCGCCTGTGGAGTACATTTAAAGATAAAAAGCATGGCAGAAATGTGCAATCAATCCGACTACTTGACAGATGTTCTGGAAAGGGGGTGTGTTTGAAACGGTCACGATTATTTCGATTGGGTAATCAAGGAATCATGCGGTACAGAGACGAATGGTTTGCAAATTTAGTGCATTAAAACCGCTGGTTACAACCCCATTCTTTGATTACGCTCGTGCTTTATCTCTAATGGGGGCTCTATAGTCGATATAGACGAGAAAAACTCAAGTTAAAACGATTTATGGTATGTACCGAGGGATTCAGATACACTAAATTTGCAAACCATTCTTGTTTATACCACGTGACTCCTTGGTTACCGATGCGAGATAATTCCGACGGTTTCAAACACAAACCCCAAGGACTGATGATTCCTTAGGTGATCGATTGTTACCGCGCTGATTGAAAGGCTGCACCCACGGGAGGAGCGGGAATCGAGGAGATTGGCCTCACTGCACCCGGCGCGGCACGGAGGCAGCAAAGCAATTACGCGCCCAGAGGAGGGGGAGGTGACCTCCTCGCCGTTCTGCACCATCACAGCCTCTAAAGCTCTCTTAAGTGGTCACAGCGTCTCTCGAAAGGAAGCCATTACGCGCGGCAGAAGCGAGTCGAAGTGCAGGTGGAATAATTTCCCATTACGGCGAACGGACGGAGCTTCGTCGACCCTCCAGGACAGTAATGAGAGTCAGCGTCCACATATCCTGTTCTATGATGATGATTTGTCCAACGTGGAACTCTTTCGCCGATACATTGATGTCCTCCACACAGGGTGACTGACCATGGGAGTCAATTAACGAGACCAAAATAAAGTCTGCTATGTAACTCAAAGAAAAAAGTGTCTATTGGCCCAGTTTTTTAATGCTTATTAAATTTTATTTGGAGGTTTTCACGCGAATTTAGTAAAAAGTCCTGTGCAGTCAACAATCCTACTAATTTATTTTCTGCCCGATTACTTCTCGAAAACGGAAGTTTCGGAAACCACTACATAAGAAATTGAGGTTTTACATGTTTGTGATAAGGGGAGGAAACTTGATTTTACGGAGAATTATGAAATTGTATCATATTGTAATTCATATAAGATTGATGTTTTAAATGACTTATTCCCCTCCAACCTCTTCCCATTCTACTCAGTGCCTGCCCCTCACCACCGAAGTACAGGTCACAGGACATAGTCAAATAAGCTGCTCTATACCCCTCGCCAACCAGTCGTTCGCTCACCTTTCTTACAGGACCGCCTCATTCTCCCTCCCCCCTCTCTTTTATGTAAGATTTTGTTTACATGTGTGATCGTACTAGTATTATTGTTTTAATAATTATCGTCTCGTTTTTTTAGAACCGCAAGCACGTATTTCCTACAAGCTAGTGTGCTCCAGCTACCTCTCGACCTAAGTCTCGGAAGTTAAAAAAAAGTGCATGCTATATATGCATATACATATCATATATATGTATGCCGAATAGTATATATACATAGGTATATACCTACTATACATAGCAAATATAATGTATATGTATGCCGCCTAGCCCGTCTTTTACTTGTTAAACCCCGTAGGAGGATCTGAGAAGGTCTCAACCGGTCGGGAAATAAATATTTGTGGAATACAACCAAGTTTACTCATCACGCACTGCATAACTTTAATAGAACCATATTAACGACTTCACGACATTACCGAAATTGGCTTGTCAATGATGAAGTTATTGCCAAGAATAGCGCGAGTGATCTAGTATCCATGTTTCTAACCCTTCTAGCCCCACAATTACTCAAAAACGCCCAGCTTTTTCCATAGAGGACTGAGGTAAGGGTCACCGCTGATTCTCGAAGTGGCAATCAGAAACCCCTGAATTGAAGAAACAAAACAACAAGACTCACACTAATTCATGTCCATGGGAGGAAAATCAAAGCTTAACTTCAATATGAGTAACCATCTCCATCCGTTCATCGATCATTATGGCTAGTTGGCTTATATGTTACGAGAGAATATTAATACCAATCTACAAAGTCTCTGGAATTTTAATGGCTCCGTAAGCGCGCTGAATGGAAAAAATAATAAATACCGCAGAGAAGAAAGCATGCGGCAGATAAAGTTGATTCTCCGCAAAGAGAAGGCAAATAGGTTTTCTCCTTTTCAGGAAAGAAAGATCTCGTTTAAGCAAGGGAACGTGCTGATTCTAGCAACTAAGGATGTCGTCTACGTGATCTTAACAGCAAAACTGTCAAATTATTTCCTTCTAATTCTAATCGTCTCATCAATTTAAGTTCCTGTAGCTAATTCAATGTTTATCACAACTTACCTTAGGGTAATAAAAATCAAAATGCCATAGAGGTGACCTTAATCTGAGCTCATGCATGAACTTTCAAGAGCGTATCAAATTTCTCATTATTTGAAACTGTAGAAACTCAGCAAATACTCTAAGTGCGAGGGAAGACAAAAAGAGTATGGGGATAACGATGATGGGTGAGACGCAGGCGAAGGAGGAAGAATATCTCCTGAGTTCATAACAACGATTAGGAATGCTATTTAAAAACGGGAAAAAATAAAAAAAAGTTCCCCACTTTGAGTTGGAATCTAATGAATAACAATGAACAAAACTTCGTAATTCCACATAAAAATACACTTTAATGCGACCTAGGTTTTACTGCTGATGCTGCACCACAGTGAAACCCAGGCCATATTTAAGTCTAATTCTATGTGGGATTACAAAGTTTTGTTCATTGTTATTCATCATGCACCAATTCCACCAAGTTACGCCGGAAACCATTAATTGTAATCTAATAAATAACAATAATAAAATAGTTTAATATTTAAAAATATTACAACTGAAAATATCTTTTATAGGTATTCGAAGTGCGAGTGAAATTCCATGGAGAGGAAATAGATGTATTCAGGTAAATTCTAAGATAAATATAAAGTAATTTCGTTAAAATATCCAAAGTTTTTAACGGCGAAATATTACGAAAAATAAGGAACGTGTCTTCGGGAGGAAGGATTAAAGTTTATTGTGACTGTGCCGAACGACGATGCTTTTCTGATTTTCCATGGAAACTATGCATTTGAGTAAACAAAGGGATTGACTAATTACTTATCAATGGAATTCTGATCAATCAATCAACCAAATCAATTACTAATCAATGAAAAATGATATAATAAATGAATTGTTGAGTGGAAAGCTCTCATATTCTATTTGGCTTAAGATTTGAACGAAACTAATTATATTATAAATACAAATACAGTTCCACCCATCGTCAGCAAATATTTATCTCGAAATTCGACTGTGTGGCAACAGAATTCTGGCATTCACTCGCGTCGACAAATTGATCAACTCCTGACTCGATTCTCCTGGAGAAGAGGAGCTGAAAGGGCAAAAGTAAAGGGAGATCGCCGCAGAGCTCAACCAACACCTCCTATATTGTTACAGTCAGAAGATTGCTAAGGGTCGTAGTCAGACCCCTAGGGGACGCGACAATATTATAGGAGAAATCGTACCACTTTGGGTATTCTTAAAGTAAGCATAATATGCATATGGTCCAGGAGAAGTAGGATTATTTCCTTATACGATAATCTTACCTATACCCAGCCGCAAATACACGCACATTTCCACTTTTTAGCATCCCTGGGTTTAACTTTTCAAGCTCTACCATGAATGCCCTAGAGCTTATAAGGGGTCCAGGTTAATTTTGTTCAATTTCGGATTTAGATAGTGCGGAGAAAATGGCTGCTAGCCTTGTAAAAATGTTAAATGAAAAGTTTCGCAGCGTTTCCAAATTGTTGGAAACAATAGAATATGAATTGGCTGAATCTTATTCAAATAATTGTATGGAATGTTTTTCCGAAGATGCTCTAGCATACAGATTTCATTTCATGTTATTAAGTTGCATCACAAAAGAGAATTAGACATGTAGAAAAGCGTCATAAGATAGAATGAGATAGAAAACCTAAGATAGAATGCCAAAGAGGTTTTGTAATGTGACTGCCAAATAGCAATGTTTAATTGTTGAAAGAAAAAACAAAATCTCTCTGAATGGGAGATAAATCCAAATGCAATTCAAATAAATGGCATCTTGGCAGATGCCTGCGGTTTCTTTCTCTCGAGTAAGAGCAGACAGCTGTAAGAAATACACTCATAATCTAGGGGTGACTCATGAATTTGAAATAAACTTCTCCACGGAAGTTTAAGTGATTATAGTATGAATAGCATTTGAATGAATGAATGAACAATGAACATTTACTAGACCGGTATTATGATCAAATAAAACTCAAGCAAAATTTTAAATGAAAAAGGAAACATTTATAACAGTATGATAATGTAAGCAGAAAGAAACAACGAGAGAATAGCTATAAAAATCGTATCTAAGGGTATTTTTAAATTCAGTATCGGAAGCATAAATTATTACCACCAGGCGCTGTCGTTTTCTCCTCTAATTGCTATCATTCACTATTGTGAACCATATAGATCATCTGTTCCATTCTAGCCCAATCTAAAAAAAGTACAGCCTGCCCCGGTCGTTCGGCCATAGTGTCATTAATATATTAGAACGCAGTAAATGCAGAAACATATTATTTAACAACGTTAAGTTTCCTTCTTCAAGATCAATATTTTATTTCTTAAAGACGAAGTTAAAGAAAAAATTTTAGATTTTTTTTGCATCAGGACGATTCTGTTGGCCTATATACACCTGGGATCGAAATAGGCATTGGCTTGTCATCAGGTTACTACGGTAATTAAGCATGGATGTTCAGTCGCTTGAATACGCAAGAATGACCCTGATAAGAGACCAAGTAGCAACTCAATAAAAATATGAATACTTCCTGAATGCACATTTAGCTTTTACTGATTATGTAGAATAGTCAAGACGATAGGCCAACGGCCCAACGGTTCTATTTCCATAGAACACCTTGATGACTACAGTAGCACTCTTTATTTTTTTCTCAGGAAAGGAATTCAGCGCCCTCTTTCAAAGTCACAAAGTAGTCGAAAATTTGGCCAGACTCATTTATTCGGCTTTTAAGCGTGGTCACAACTGCGCACAGCCGGCAGAATTGAAATTGGCATCTCGACCTAGTTCCATTTGCCGCGACGTTTGCTCCAGTACTCGTAGACTGAAAATGCACGAACATATCTAATTAGGAAAAGTAAATTTTAATGATGGATGAAAATAAAAAACTAGAATGAGCTTTTAGTATAAGTTTTTTGTGCTATATGAATAAAGAGTCCCCTCCCTAAATAATTACTGCATGAAAAATTGAGCATACCTCAAACTCAGGGGAAATTAAATTTTCAATACCAACAGTTTTTCACTGAATAAATTATAAATCAGTGCAGGTTTGCTGCTCCATTATTCCCTGCTATGCACCCTTTTGAGGCTGTCAGAGTTCTACGTAGGCACAGATGATGTAGAGGCGGGATTTCACTGAAAAACATTTCCCACTCCCTAGATGAGAACCCAGGGCATCAGGATTTGAGGCCACTTTTATAGCCTATACTGATTTTCGTTCTGGCTATAGCCAGGTTTTTCTCAACCTTTTATCCGTCTCCTGAAAAATTCCTACCTCTGCCTAATTAACCATTTATTCTAAACAGATGCATACGACGTATGCTTTCGGGCGCCTCTCCGGAATAATTAACTTTAGTCATTGATAGCTTAACTAATCGTAGCCGGCCATCTCTAGAATTCTCATTAGTCCAATTACCTGTAGAATACGGGCCAGAAAGGAGATGGATACGAATGGGTCAGTACGAAAGTTATTTAACATTATTGATAGTTGCACGTCTTTTGCGATCCCAATAATTGAAATTTAATTTGGAACACGCTGAAATTCCTCGGCCTTAACCATTTCCATCTCATATTTGCCTGATGAGCACAAAATTATTTCAACCACAATGGATGGAACTCTTATATCTTTATACTCAAAATCTTATCACAGAGTGAGGATCTTTCGTTTGCGTTTCCAGGTGATGAGAGGAGGCAGTTTTACTGAATGCGATATTCAGACTTCCTTTAAGCAAAACAGTATTATCATAAGATGAAAAGAAAATAAAAACCTGATGATGATGTAGAAGATCGAAACCTAGGATAACATTTTTTTCTCAGTGGAAAGTTACATTTTGTATACTGTATTGAAATAAAAACTGATTACTGAAAGAACGATATATGTAAAAGCCAATAAGTGAAGAAGACAAAGCGATCTCATAAAAATTTGCAGAAGAAGAAAGTTAACATTTGGTCAAGTGTTAACAATAGAGAAGGATAATGAAGTGACATTCCCATTACAGGTAAAAATGAGAAACTTCAAAGAACTAGGTCCTTGTTAATAGGTTTAAACTCACAGGGTGTTAAAGTTGCCTCGTTGGTGTCAAAGTTGCTTTCACTTAACATACAAAGATCATAATTTCAGCTTAGAAATTTCCTTTTTGTTAAATTGGGTAATAAAGAATTTTTTACGGCTTTCCTGTCCTGAAAACTTTTTATAATTCTAATTAGAATATTTTAGGAAATATTAGTCTTCCGTTATATTCCTTCGATAATATTCACCAAACAAATAAGAAATAATTTACGCTGAACTTTCACCAGAGAGTGGCATCAATACTACCAGAGTCACGAGTCATCATAATGTGAGTCCATTTATATGTAAAATCATATGAATAGCCACGAAAAATCAGAGGCGTTATTTTTCATAATACGAGAATATGTTTAAATGTTCAGAAACACCAGAATATGCAAACAAAGCAACATCAAAATAAACAGCTTAACACCAAAAATAACTTCTTCACCTTCTATACAAAGTAGTATTGTTCTTTCAAAGTAAATACATTAAGGAAAACCTATTCTCAATAATTGCAGAAATTAAAAATTTAGATCCCTTTCCTTTAACCTTCAAAATTCAAAAAACGATGCCCTCATTATTTAATAAAAACTACAGCAGCACGCATGTACTGCTAACTTGAGCTCTCATTTAGTCACCTTATACTTTGAACTTTTGATGAGGGAAAACGAAATTTCCAGAGTCGCTACTATATAACACTACATGGTCGATGTAGATGTTATTGTATTTGGTAGGAACTCGAGAATGCAAACCTTGCTTATTTAGTTGAAACGGGAGACCATTTTAATGGAAAACGCAAAGGTTCATAGGTATATTTGGAAATTCTCTTACACGTTTAACATACAAACACAAATGATGATGAGCATGATATAGGTGCAAGGTCTATTCCCAATGATCGGGTTAAAATAATAAGCTATACTGTATGCGAAGCTGCCTGGTTTCCTAATTGAACTTAAATCGGCAGAATAGCTACTAACGAGGGGATTGATTGCGCAACGACAGTAAATGTCTGAATTAGAGTACGCTCCTGCTATGCACTCCTGCGGCACTAAGCATAAATAGGTGAGCATCGGCCTGCGCATTCCACACCATGTTAAAATGCAGGCACTCGAGAATACCTCAAGCCTTATACTTTTAGTACTTCATAGTGACTCTTTCTCTCTAAAAAAAACGGTGCTTACTACGTGGCAACATGCCTAACATCTTTCAGGCTAGAATGTACCTATCTCAGAATTCCCCACTCAGCAGCCTAACTTAAAACACATTTTAATTACTGTTTCAAGATTACTTTGAAAAAATATTCAAAACTATGGAAACCATTTCTGGTCTAGGGCTAGGAATTACAGAACCTCGTTGTTGAAACAATAGAGATGCCTGAAAGTTCATAAAACGGCATTAAACGAGGGCTGGGCAGGGACGGATGTATTTTCCTCGCTCTATGAAAATGCGTAATTGCGGACTGTGCTCCAAACGAAGCGATATGCAACCGCAAACTGTGGAGCACGTCTCTATGCGCATAGGGAATTGACGCAATGCGCCATTGGCGCTTTGGGAGTTTAACCGCACGCCAAAAAAGGCGCAAATCAATTTAACATTATAACTGAGGAAAATTGCTAGATAAAATTCTCGTGTTATTATTTTCCGAAATCTGATTTTAAACAAGACATTTTGTAGGCAAGAAATCCCTTTTGATAGAAACGTTTTCAACCAGGTTCCTTATTTTATAGCTCAAAGAACACGTTCATAGAATACTAGAATAGTATTATAAGATCGTGATAGTATTGATAAATTTTTAAATGCCCTAACTGCTTAGGTTATGTAATAACGGCTAACTTCCCTTTAACCTTTGTGAAATCCCAAAACTAATATCTAAGTCGGAGGTGAGACAAAAAACTTGTTGTTGCCAGGCTAGTGCTCTACCCATCTGCCTTCCGCAGCCAGCAAGCATGACTGTTGAACGGATATATTAATGTATTTTCCCCCACAAGCAACAAGAGATTGTAAAAGAAATAATTTCAACCAAAAACTTAGTTTAACATGCGTAGAGAATATTATGTTTAGTTTATATCTATACAGAAAAGTTCTTAGCACAGCTAACGCAACCGTTTGCTTTCTTATCATTTAGGAGCACATTCTAGGAACAAGCCTAATTCGTCTTTCTTACTCGTAAGTTACACACCGTTGAGGTAAATGATTATTGATGATTCATTTACAAATAAAATGGTCGGTACTCAAAGGATATATATGTTATTTGAAAAGGACGGCTTTATGACCCTATAGAACGCATTAGCAGTACGGAAAATTTCTATTCTTCATTCTATCTTCCACCTTGAAACATCGCAGTCACGCGATACTATTTATACTGCCAGCGGCTTGATTCCAAAGCGACAAAAATACAACAACCCAAAACTAATTTATTTTGTTTAAAAAATTTGTATTTCATTTTTGTGCTGAATATAACATAACTATCTCAATTGCTGTACTAATCACCTAAGAATTAGTCATAAGTATGCTTAGAGAGGATAAAACCTTATCCCAAGCCACAACACTTCATAAATTCAGCAATTTTAATGGTTTAGATACCCCATGAAAACAAAATGAGATTAAAAGTTGCATTTACGACATGCTTATGACTCCTTTCAAATTCTATCCTAGCAGCCAAATTATAATCCTTTACCAATTAATATTAAGGTATTTATCCAAAGGAACTAGCACCACTTTTCAAATGTTTTCAATACCAAGAGGAGACTGTATCCGCTCGAGATCATAAATAGTTAACTAGGTTGATTCTCCACGACTTTATACCCGTCATGCGATAAGTCACTTGAAACATAGCCTTGTAAACAACGTCCAAGTTTATCGCTAACTTTATAAGCTAAAGACTCACTGCTAAAGCTTAAGGATGACAGAAACGTTTTTTTCCCAAGAGTACAATATTTCTTAAACTTATAGGCCAAATACTTCTATCAATATGAATAGCTAACAATATTATTTACACGAGTTTAAAGGTTCAGGTGTGTTTGAGTGCATTTAAAGCTAGATATACATTTTCAAGGCGCCTGACGATTACAGCATATGACGGAACACAAAAAAAGGTTTTCCAAAGACCATGGTTTCAACATTTGTAAATCCGCAAAGAAATAACTTCAATGCTATATTTCTAAAAGCGAAAAAAAAACAAACGAGGTTCTTTTCAACGTTCCACCATTCTAGGGCCCGGAGAAACGACGGTTGCCAAAAATAAATGGACGCAATAGTACCTTGGGTTATCGGATAAGCATTAGGGGTAGCTAGCCACAAAGTGGAATTTAGCAACGTCCAAACAAATGACGGTCAAATACCTCCGCGCGCACGGAAATTCCACGCGAAATATTTCATCTCTTCCGCAGAGTGGCCGGGGAAATTTGAGAGAGCAAGTCCCTCCTTGTGCAGCTCCTGCTTCCCGCCGGAGTTATATTAGTTCCCGAGATTTAAGAGCGCCCGCAGCGGTGGTGCCGATCTGGTGTGGTTGGGGGAGTGGAGGAATGAGATACAAGTGGAGATAGAGAGAGAAAGAGGAGGCGAGGAGAAGTTTTTTATGTAGGAAAAAAAGAGGACCAAATGGAGATTCTGCGTGGAGAGGACAGGGATTGGCCGAGGAAGGAAGGCCAAACGTGTCGAACTGAAAGTAAAATCCGGGATCTGAGGAAACAGAAACCAGAGTTCGAGGGGCATTGTGGGAAGGAGAACCCTGAGGAGGAAGTTGACAAATGGGTGACCGCACTGGAGACGACAAGACATGGGAGTCCGCAGTCTGAGAGGCCTTATGGGGACTCCATCGCGACTGCGCGAAGTAAATTATAAATGCGTCTACAAATGATAATTCCACCATTTAAGCTATGCTTTTGAATGATGAACTATGATTAATAACATGAATAAACCATGAATACAAAAAGAGAGGTAAAAATATGCATGTATATTCAGCGAGCGTACTTTGCTAGCAAAGACTTTCCCCTTCTCAAGGAGACGAATGATGGGCCACATCAACAAAGCTAATTCATTCTGCAACAACTTTAATTTTCTGTTTACAACTCTAATAATGCAAATAATTAAAATCATGGGCCTACTTTGCTTTCATTCGGTATATATTCGGAAAATATGCCAATTACATAAATGTAACTTAGTAAAATAGAATTATTGTAAATAAATGCGAAAAATAACATTTACGCAAATATATCTATATATTTTTAAATAATTTTGCGTATGTCTTCGTAAAATTCTATTTCACTAAGTCTCACTCCTTTTCGCACTCAAGCTAACGTAGTTTCAAGGTATTTTTCTGAGCAATAAGCATTGAAAGTTAAGACTTATTTGAATGGCTATGGTGCACTTTTCCCTACTAACAACGTAGGCATAAAAACATTGACACAAAAACAACGTGGGCATAAAAACATATAACTTTCATTTTAGGGTGGAACACCCTAGGCAAGTAACGCAGAGGAGAGTTTGATAGATGAATATAAGGGCTGGGAGAGGGAAGCCGAGGGGCATTGTGGGTGTTGCAAAAAAGCAGCATCGCGGTGCGTGAGGACGAGGAACAACGTCCCACGGACAAAGAGACGGAATTCCGAGGAGAATGGGGACAAATGTCGAGGGGGGGCCGTAAAATTTGAAATGAGGATGACGCTTAACTGCATGACGTCTGTTGCCTGGTTATGCGAGATGGAAAATAAGGGCGTAAATGGAAAACATAACACCTTCAACTGGCCCCACTATCAGACTTGAAAATTTGATATGGCGCTGTCGTCACTAGATGAGGAAATGTTTCTCATTTTTGTTAAATTATTACTCCCATTCGCGTACAATAAAATGTCTATTCATGAATAGATATTTCTGTTGATTCCTTTTTTTTAGTAATGATTATCTTTATCTCCAAGACATTTAGGACTTGAAATGTTTGGGACATACCTTTATCAACAGCGGCATAATTTGCTTGTCTAATGGATAAGAAACAAAATGATTTGTACATTCCTTATTGGATAGCAAATACAAGTTCACATTCCAAAATAATTCTTTACCTTACCATAAAACTTTCTAATTATCCTGATGGTTGAGCAAATATAACCAAATTGTCGCATGAATTATTTTTGAAAAGACGGCAATAAGTGAGAATAAAATACAGTTATGGTATTAAGAGTGAAATGTGATCGTACATACTAAAGTTTTCCGCATTAAATATGCAAAGGAACGAGCAAATAGTTGTCTCATGTAATAGGGTATGGCTAAGCACACATCTATTGCGTTGATTTTTTTAGAAAATATCTTGTGTTTCGATTGTCGCATGTTATTTCTAATCCCGTATTTTTTCCGCCTTTCAAAGAAAAAACTTTGGTTGGAAGCAAAAGGATTAAAAACTTGACCAGAAGATGACACAAGGTCGAAACTCGGTTCGTCAGTTTTATTAAATGAAAACGAAAACTTTGTTATTCCACAAATTTATTTGCGACTGGTTTCGACTTACAAGGTCAACTTTAGGCCATAAAATGACCTTGTAACGCGTAACCAGTCGCAAATAAATTTATGTGGAATAACAAAGTTTTCGTTTTCATTTAATCAAAATGTTAAGCAAATTCCACCAAGTTTCGCCTGACACTATCAATTCGAATTCGAATGACTCGTTTCTTGACACGTCGGCAGCGATGTAGGATTTGACCCGGTGGAGCACCCGAACAGCCTTCACTTCCACTATCAATTCGGTTCGTCAGATTAAAATTCTTGTATAGTCCACCAAGGTATTTTCATCTTCCGTGATTACAAACGTGTTTAGCTTGTGATTTAAAAACACGGCTCTGATCGAAGGGAATACGCGAGAATAAGGGTTTTAAGGGTCTCCTACTCCTAGAATAATTAAATCCTAAGCCTAGTCCCAAGCCATGAGAAACGATAATGCCTGAGGTGGGATTTGTTCCTGTGACAATTGGATTGTATAGCCAGTCCAATAAAATATTCTCATCCGTACTGAGAACACCGCTTCAAATACAGTGCACAAATTAGGAAATGTTTACATTATTTCAGCACAATTTGTAAAATTATCATTTCATTAAAATTTCCATGCATGTGCGTGCATTACTTATTTGGTAACGGTATTCATTTGGCTCCAAATTATTAGCAAAATATTAAAATTTTCTTCCAATGTAGCATGGCAAGAGTCTGAAAATACATGTATTTATTCTTCAAACATTTCTACAACACGTTACATCAGATAAATAAACTGATGTATTAATGACCGTATATTTTGTGGATGAGCTTTAAATAGCAGGACATGAGCGATAAAAATTTGATAAATATTAGCAGTTTTACACTAAACATCTATTTAATCTGAATGACTCTTTCGGGAGAAGGTGGACAAAAAGCACTCAAACAATTCCCCACAGGCACATGCACCGCTAATTGCTACGGAGCCTGATGTAAAATCTTTTACCTTAGAAAATGTTAGTTCAACCGAGGATTAAATGGGAGTCAATGAGGAATGACAAGGAACACAAGCATCTCTCCCATTATCCAACCGTTTTCATGTCAGGCTTCTTTAGTGTTTCAACAACATGGTCATAGTTGCTCTTTTTTTTCAATTCCTGCTCGCTCCTAATGCGACTTTGCTCCACGACCCCTACCCCAACACATTCGAAAACGAGCAGCGCGAGGAGGTAACGATTCCCCGTCCCATATCGCGGATGGTTCATTACCTCCATCCCCAGTCTCCTCCAGTCCCCTCAAATTCTTCCACCACTACCTCCTACTTCTTAGAGCAGCCCTTCCCCCATTCCTCTTCCGGAGATCCACGATCCATCACCTACCGCCAGCCATGTTGTTGCAGACGCAAACACGCCGACAACGCTTACGAAGATGATTGATGCGCTTCACAAAGTTTGCACTGAATCTAGATCAGCCGGTAAATGTAATTCAAAATGACTTTGGATTAATATTAATTTTCAGTGTATGTGGAAAAATTTGCATTGGTAACTAATGTTACCAATGGTAATAACGAAGATCTGAACGGGATAATTTTTTATCGAGGAAAAATAAGTCAAAGCTTGACATGACAATAGAAAGCCATTGGATAGAACGGTTATTTGCGTTTCGTTTCTCAGGTATTACTTGAAGCTTTTGCGGTGCTGTGACGTTAGGAGAATTGATTTGACTGAATCAGTACTTAACAAAAGAGAACTTCTGACTAAAATGATTAGCAAATGTTTTTTTTTCGAATAAGCTTTAAATGGTGCACTCAGATTTTGTGCGGATCCAGAACTTAGACTCCCGAGAGAGTTGGCGAAAATGTATTAAAGATATGGGTGCGAAGGAAAATAAAATAAACTAAATTAATTGAGGGTTGGAAATATGATAAATTGCTGAGCACAGTGGGGGAAAACAGAAGGCTGACAGAAATATAAGGGGTGGGTTAAGCGATTAGATGGAACCAAAATTCAAGCAAAATGAGGAAGACCGCTATTGAAGGTGGAACGCTGGATGTGCGAAAAAAGGTAAACAAAAGAAGAGGAATTTAGGGCTATATAAAGGGAACAAGGAAATATCTTATCTAAAGAACCAACGTAGGGAAGTAGCCGTTGCGGAAATTCAATTCAGGAAAAAATTCAAAACCCACCTTAACAGCAGGAAATGATATAAAAAATATTTTTCTCCGCTTTCATCATATAGTGAAGGAAGCCAAAAGGCTGAGTGTCATCTTAATTACATCGCACCCCCACTGCTTGCAAGTTCAAATGACGGATAAAAATCTACACTCTCATTGAAGTAAGGTGGTCTACAGGCAATGGTGCATTGGTTAGCTTGAGAATGTAGTCCAAATCTTCGGTATTTTTCTACTTCCAAAACAGTATGTGTGTTCAAGGAAACACTAGCATCTTAGGAGTTGGCGTACTCAGTCTCAGCAAGATATCAATCTTCGAGAAATGGGAGTACGAAAAAGTAGGGTGTAGAAGGCTGAAGCTATACATTTGAAAAAGTGGGATTTGGAACCTACAAAATATTTTTCAGTATACGGGGGGAGTTCATCCACGCGATCCTTGTTATCAATCATCCCTCGTAAGTTGCCGTCTATTTTGAACTAGAACTGAATTAAAAACACACCGCTGTACCGAAATCTTTGGTTAGCATGCGGAAAGCCAGGTATGAATGAAAGTCAATTTCGGCAGGTGCCCGGATACAAATTTCAATGCTGTATTAAAATTTTGAATATTTGACCTGCTTTAGGAATCACCGCAAATACTTATTAGTCCTAATATTCCATTCCTAATATTCCTATTCTAAGCCTTATTTCCACCGAAAAATAACCAACCTAGCTGGAGGTACCAGCTTAAAGTAAAGAAACACTTCGCTGGGACTTACATCTAGAGCATGCCTCTTTATATTGCTGAGGGGTGGATTATAAAATCAGCAGAAAACTCAAGGCTGGAAACATTCAAAATAGGTGCTGCAGAAGGACCTTGGAGATGATACGGATCAACCGAGTGACTAAAAAAGTTCTACAAAAGATTGGAGGAAGAGACAAATCTACTTAACGCATTAAGACACGAAGGTAAAACCTAATTGGCCATATGTGATACACGTTGCCCCGATAATTGTCGTGGGAAAATTGAATGGGAATGATGGAAAAGAAAGGCCTAGCACGAGATACATGGAGCGGCTAAGGATGTGAAAAAATTATAATTATGAAAATATGAAGAGGCTAGCTGCTAGAAGAATCGAGCCGTGACCCAAGTAAAATCTGTGAAATGATTGAGGACTCCTGACGAGTATCATGCTTGGTGACCTTCACCCCCTGCCACACACCCTAGCGGTGGCTTGCAGGGTATCGTGTAGATGATGTAGATGTAGATCATCTATAAGCGGGCAAGAAAAATAATTTTATGCATTGGACTTAAGACTTTTCCTTCGAAGATTACCTTTGTCAGGGCATCTAACTAAGGATATGGCCAATTAGGTTGCCTCTTCTATTCTTAATACTTTAAGAAGATTTGTCTCTTCATTCACTCTTTGTAGGACCTCGTTAGTCACTCAGTCAATCCATCTCATCTCCATCATTTTTTGTGGCCCCATTTCTCATTACGATTGTATCAAGATTAAGAAAATGCTGCCATAGAATCAACTACAACTGCCAAAGGCCACATTAAAAGAATTCAATACATGCGAGGTGAGCGCGTGAAAGTTGGACTTACGAGAACAAATGGGTAAACGAGAAGCGATTTTCCAACAACCTTCGTCATAACTAAAATATCTAGCTGCTTTCATCCTTAATTGCTAGGCTAAAATCTTTAGCTGAAATTTCAATTAACCAGGACCAAACCGGTGGACCTGTATATTTTTTTATTTTAAACGCCCGTAAAAACTAAATGTATTGCTGTTAACAAAAACAGGGATAAAACTTGGCTTTATACTTTATGCTTATAATATACTTAACTATTAGTAGTAGAATAGTTACAGATTTTTAGCACCAAGAATAGAACACCATGCATGGTATCATTTAAAAAGGTTGTTTGCAACAGAGGGTAATGAATTCTTTTTACAAAAATGATTATATGTTATTTCTCCCAAGTTCAATGTTAGTGAGTCCCGAGTGAATTCGAAGTCTATGTCATTTTGAAGATGGCAGTAACACTTAACTTCATTCATGACTATTACTGTACCGATAGATTAGACCGCAAAGTTTGTCAATATATCACATACAAAAGCAAACGCTCTTTGTGTCACTTCACAGATAAAAAACCGTCAGGATATAATATATTTTCAAACAAAATTCTTTATACACATAAAAGCAGAAATGGGCCAAGTTTTTCATTAGCAAGAGAAGAAAATGTAGGATGAGCTAAAAATTGGAAAATTAATTTCACACATTATTTCTTCTAATAATAGAGCAGAGGTTTTCATTTCAGGAGAAAAATTTTTAAAAGTTCTTTGCAAAAGTTTGGTTCAAGTATTTTCCACAGATTCAATTTGGCTCTGATTCCTGGGCACGGAGGATTTGAGTCCCACAACTTTGCGGTACGGCACGCTTCCTGGAAGGCATTGGAGGCGGGATTACCTCGGTAACGCCTAAAACAATAAGAGAGAGGTTTTCCGAACTCCTGCACACGTTTGACTGCGAGTAACCCCCCCCCCCTTCCCTCCCCCCCAGTTCTGAATCTCGCCTGGGAAGAAAATTTATGTTCGCGAACCGAGGCTGCTGGGAGGGCTCCGATGAGGAAAATGAAGTTTCCACAAAAGTTGAGGCGCCCTCAAAAAGTGATTGATAGTGAACCGATAGGGAGCCTTGACCCTCCTCCTTTCGAAAAGGGGCTCAAGAGGAATGGATAGGGTGCATTGTAAGGGTAAAGGAATAGGAGGCGGCGACGTCTGGTGCCTAGCCGATTGGAGAGGGGTTCCCTGAATGGGAGGGGCAGTTCGGACTTTTCCGTCGCGAGTGGGCGGGAGACCCTTTCCCCAGTCGAGCGTTTAACCTGTTACATATGCATGAGGGTTGAGCAAGAGGAGGAGAGAGAAGGTGGGAGGAGAGAGAGGCCGGCCCAAGGCAGGCAACTCTCACGGGCCACCGTCGCGAATTCCCGCTCCTGTCAACACACTGACATGTGAGTACAATCGCTGAAAGGGCCATGCGATACGCCTCGTCGACAATGTTATAGTAGGAACGAGGGTGGATCGGATCGGTGTAGCGGCTGAGTACTTGTCTCTTTGCCTTAGGGCCACGGTTCAAACCCAAGCAGGGGCGGGTATTTATTAGCCGGACATAGATCCCTAATTGAGTACGGTGTGGAGTGATTTATTCTTGCATACTCCACCCGTTCAGTTGGATGTTAAACCGTGGACCTCTTGACACCTTTCGTTATGAACAGACTAATGCTGGCTTTCCGATCTCAAAAATCCTACGCCTAGCGGTCCAGCTACCCTCTTAACGGCACAAACGAACTTGATAATCTGTCGCGTCATAAACTGCGGCCACAAAAATGAAAGAGTGAACGCTATCGCAAGGACTACTAGCAATATAAGAATGCATGCACTCCGTGGGACTAGTGAGTTGACTGCCTTTCCTCTACATATCCACCATTATCATTCGCATGGCAGGCTTCGCATGTAGGTTGCTACTTGATAGAACAGTTCTACAGAAAAGTAATTATTTGGAGGAGATGACCAATAGCTAAGGTCATTTCAGTCATATGGGATAGGTGGGTATTTTGAAAAAGGAGGAAGAGTGGAGAGAAGGTTCACCAGGAACCTGCTCTTGAAGAAAGACAGCAAGAAGTCCACGGATATGCGTCCTATACGACGGACAGAGTTATGTACTGGAAAGGCTCCTCACACATCATTCAAGTACGGACCAAAGGACCAATGTAAAAGTTCTGCCTCCGCCGGGATTCAAACCCGGGTGCCCGAGATGGGAAGCCTGTACTCTATTGGCCATCAAAATAAGCCAAATTTGCGACAATTTGAAATCACTTGGAATATCAGCGAAGCAGCAATTTCTAAGGTCTGGCGAGTCTTGAACGGCACCATACTGCCATCAACCTTAGCGCAATGAAAAAAATATAATGACACCAGCGCGAGTTTAGAACATCCGTAACAACACCTCTGCTTCCTAGAATCTCAGGTCTTCATGAGATATAATGTTGAGAAAAATCCAGAATACATCAGATTTTAATTTTTTTTATTAAGATTCATATTGAAGCTAGGCAACATTTTACTACGATCACAGGACCGTGAATCTGATGAAAACCAAATTTGTAATTAATAAAGCAGGTCATCGTGAAATCAGTAATAAAAAGGAACCTCAAGATCAAAAGATCTCAAGTGCAGATTGTACTCTTAAGAACGGCTTCGACTCGACGAGGGGCCGAGGAACTAACCGGTTGGCGAAGGAAGAAAAGTAATGAGAAATGTGGATATAAGTTTAGCGCACAACAGAAGTTGTAGACCGTAAGAGTGGCAACGAAACAAATTTACAGACTCGTTCATGAAATAATCCTGTTTAAATGTTGTCTCTCACCCTCGGTTCAGTTCAGGCTACAAACAAGCTCCAATTTCTGAAGTCTGATAGTTATCGCACCGAACAATTTCATAACTTTAACACGGAAAAAATTTTTAATACTCTTCGATTAAATGAATCACACTACTAATACCTGGGGAATGGCCAATCGTACACTTTTTTAATTATGTACGATTGCCAATCCGTTTCAGAGAATGATTTAAAAGAAAGGAGAAATGCTAAATGATATTTGAATGTGACAATATACTGCACATTTTACATAAAGTCCGCATAATATCTGCGTCACTTTCCACACTGCTAGGGTTGAAGAACTGAACAGATGATACGAATTGGAACGGTATGAGGGAGGGCTTAAAAGGAAATTGGGTGTTAATGAGAGAGGGAGGGAGAGGGAATGGAATGGAAGGGCAGAGTAACACAAGGTCCGAATCTCGGGTTGGATATCCAAGTCTTTTAATTAACGGCGGTAGCGATGACTGGGAAATCCGAATCCGTCCTTGAGAGCGCGTGAAGGGGGGTTGAGACGCCAAAGAGCGAGCTTTACTTTGAATTTAGATGGGACCTATGATTAGCAGAAAGTATCATGGTTAATCACGCTGGGAAAGCACATAAAAAGAGTAATCACACGATTGAGTAAAGCTCACAGAGAGAAGGATTACTCAGAAAAGCCCCTACCATGGCAGGGGTTCCACGATTCCACTGTAGGCCAATCTGGTTGTAATAAGCAGAGAGATCTCACCAAATAGCTCTATGAGTAAAATTCACATGTCAGGGTAGGAGGGCTTTTTCTTTCCTCATGGCCACCTGCGGTATCTCAGAAAGAACTTTGCACAGGTCTTCATCATGCGTGCAATGTTATCTTTGGTTTAAAATTGCACCTAGGAAAGAGAATATGCTATTCTATTTCTAATTATAAAATAATAATATAGAGAATAAATTTTCCAGATAATCACAAGAGGAAATAGGTATCTATACAAAGTCAAACTGCTGGAAGATGAGAAAATTGAGAATTTAGAACATCTTAAGTATATAGCCATTAAGAAGCTTTTCATCCCGCGGAAAAATAGTTAAAATATTCGCTGACATTTATGAAAATCAGGACTTCGATGGTGGGGACTGACGTTAAGGAGCAAACAGGAGATACATGACGTGCTTCACTCCCATGCGAAGGTGTAGTCTCCTCAGATCCACTTTGGGAAAACGCAATAAATATTCGATTAGCACTCAAGTCAACTCAAGCACGAGTTTCGCATTGGCAACGGGCAAGAGAAGGGTCCTGGGCTGACTCGAGAATATAAATATTGACACTTCCAACTCGCAAACTTGTTGACGGAAAGGAAAGGATTGCTGGACGGAGCGCGAGAGGAGGGTAAATCAGCCTCGATCAAGGCGTCTCCGAAAACGACGTCAACCTTGCCGTCAAGGGTGGTGTGGTGTGATACTATTTTGGCATTTCCTCCCCCCAAAAGTTAGCGCTGTTTCAACCAAATCCCCTCTTGGAGATTGAAAAATATCCCCTCCAGTAAAATATTCCCCAAATGAGAGAAAATCCGAAAGAGATGGCACTAAAACACTTTTGATGAAGAATTTAGACCAGATCACTCTTTCAAACTGCAATAAATATTATTTATTATTGTTAAGAAAAAATTTGTATCTTAATTTTGTTCTAAAATACCGTGTCTTCATTCTTGTTAATATTCGTAATATATGCACCATATTATCATGACTAATACTTCTTGAAATATATATCTAATTATTCAAACAGGGACGAATCGAGGTAAAAATTTATCTCTCTTGTTAAAGCGTCTGATTTTCAAAGGAATTAAAACTGTTTCTGTAATATTGGTAATTATTCGTTAATAATTCGCTAAAAAAATATCTCAGTACCATAATTTGATCAGTATTTTCAATGTCAGATGCAAATGCACACATACATTGAGAAATTAAAGGAAAGGCAGTGCATGAGATGTGGCGTGCGATAAAAATATATATTGTTTGAGATGTAAGTATACTCATTTTTTATGAGATAGAAGGAAAGGCAATAATAATACTAGTTTCGAAAACCGGCATCGTTATTTCGCTACGCAGCGTAGCCTAGACAATATTTTGCTCCGTAAAATTGGCTAAAATGATTGCGCATCCTACCGTAATTTCCTAATGTATGGTGCTGTCACCCTTTCAGGGGAGGAAAAGAGGAGAAAAGAGAGATAGGGCCCTGTTGACCTTCTGCGTGGGTTAGGAGGAAGAGTAAGAAAAAGAGGAGGCGGACGTAGTGGGGTGGGAAGAAGGATGCAATAATGAAAAATCACGCCCTCCCCGGAGAAGGGTGAAGGGCGTGGCGGGGGTGGGAAAGCACAGGAGGGAGGTAGGTGGAGGGAATGCCTACTCCCTCCGAAGGAGAGAGGGGACGCTCCCACAAGTGCCGTCGCCGGCGATAATTGAGTGAGGGTCTCTTAATTATCCATTCCGCCCCCGATTGAATGGGCGATCTTAAATTTTGATGGATTAAAGGCGGCCGAGAGGAAAAAGCAAAAGGCGAGGGCCAAGCCTTGAATTACCGAAAAACAAAGAGCCGAGGCAGGATAGGGAGGGACTGAGGGAGAGGGAAATGTTTGCGTACTTACGCCCAGGCACACCGTGATTTCATTTCCCTCTAAAGTTTTTGCTTCCCTCGCAGGATTATCCGTAAAGACTTGATGCTTTCTATTGAGGCATTTTGATAAATTATGGTTTAAGATGATCAATCATTGCCCACGTCATTTTTGTGAGGGACATTAAAATTCAATTATCACACTTTCATCACACGGAAGAAGCTCTTTAAGTAAATTGTAAGGCAAAGTAGTTTGACTATCTTTTCTTACAGATATCGTCATTAAGGTAAAGTGAGTCTAAACTAAAGAGATTTTACTACCGAATTACACCATTACTAGGACCTTACGGAGAGTTAAAATGATTTCACCCACTTATCCATTTGAATGGCTTAAAACTAGGGATGGGTCGGTTCGGTTCTTCGGTTCTCGGTTCCACCGGTTCTTGAGCTCAAAACCGGAACCGGAACCGAGACCAAAAATAATCGGTACCGAAATAATTGGCGCGAAAACCAGTTTGAAACCTACTCACACTCCGAAAGTGGAGGCTTCACATTAAAACCTGGTGAAATAGTGTACTTAGATGCTTCAAAGTCGCGAATTATTCTAATTCAGTCTCTGAAAATGATTATTGATTTCCCTTTCTTACCATTGAGCAATGCAAAGTAAGTGGTAAATTAAGAACCGGAACCGAGAACCGAAGTTAAGAACCGAACCGGAACCGGAACCGAAAAAAAGTGGAACCGACCCATCCCTACTTAAAACCATATAATTACTAATCATTAAGGTATTTACTTTACATATATTGATATCTAAGTAAGAAATAAGTTTCAAGAAATAAATTTCAGAAAGGTCGAATAATATAAATTGCTCAAGTAAACGCCAGCATACAAGTAACACCATGAATCACATATTTCGAAGTTAAGCCATATAATTACTCAATTATTCAAATGCCACTAGTCGAAACTGGCTTTAAATTATACATTATTTAACAAATTTAACACTAATGTGTGCCGTATTTCATATGCAAAAATTCGTATGGTACACTAATTTGTGCACCTTATGAGAAAAACCTCCCCTTTTCCACCTAAACTTTGAATTAAGTGGAAATATAACTCCAAATAAATACTTTCAAGCAATGTGAAAAACCTATAGATTCGACTCAGATGCGTATGAAAGGTTATTTCCACAAGTAACCTAGCGGATTACGCAGGCGTGACATCTTCAGCAGCTCTTTCGCTCCAAGCATAGTCAGTCAGAAAATGTTTTCTGCATTTCCTTTGGCTCTGAAAAGAATAAGTGTGTAATTGGGCCAGTATGAAGAGGTTGACCATCACGATTCCATAAGGGTGATAGGTTAAGTGGTATCTTCTTATCTTTTCCTCTCCACCATCCTATTCTTTCCTCTCGCTGTTCTCCATTTCCAGGCAACCATTCTCATCTCGCTCTCGACGTGCTCCGGCAAGCACACAGAGACCCACGAAGGATAGAATGGTTCCATAGAAATTTAGGAGGCCGAGACGCAACAGGAACTAATTAAATTGAGGGGAATTCTGCTCTGAATTCCGCGCAAACATAAACCTCGCCGCACCGCGCAAACACTCGTCGGTCGAGGGAGAGGAATTTCAAAATCGGTGGCCGACCAGTGCGAGGAGCGGTCTCCTGACCAGCCCCCTCCTCCGCCCGCTTACAGCGCCACTCCGCGGAAAGGTAACTATAGAAGAAAGAGGGCAGAGGCTCCTGACTCCTTCCTCTTGGCCCTCGCTTAACATAAACACAGGCGTTCGGAGCGGTGAATGATCCGAGGTTTCATTGTCCGGATTCCCTAGGTGATCCCAGCGCTGCCCGCGCTACCGTGGGCCAACCTTGTTCCGTGGCTTGTTTACATCACGTCGGCAGAACTTGTGCAATATATCGGCTGCGATTTACGCGACATCGCAGCGAGGTATGGGATGGCAGCCAACTCCGATTTTCGCAACAGATTTTAAGTGTTATGTTATTTTTCACTTGTTATTTAGCCAGTGCATGGGATCCGAATGAATCAGGTTTGATCAGAGAGCTAGACAGTGTACAGCGTAGAGCAGCTAGGTTTGTTAAAAGGTGTTACGATTGGTTTGGTAGAGTATCACAATTAATACAAGAATTAGGTTGGGAATCATTATAATATCGTAGGTTAAAGTACAGATTAAATCTATTAGAGAAATTTAAAACGCATAGCTTTACTGAAGATGTTAGATTTATATTAAATGCACCAGCGTATTATGCTAGATTCGACCAGACGAATAAGATTAGAGAGGTAGATTGTCGTACTAACAGATTCAAAATTTCATTTTTCCCTCGTATTATAATAGAACACAATAGGCAGCATAGCAAAGGGATAGGTATTTGAAATACAGTAGAGTAGTCTGCAGTGAATGATGTATGTATTTACAACCAATCCTTTCATTACTATGTAGATACTAGCCTTCTAGCTGCACGTGACCCTATTATGCGGCAAATTTCCACGTATTACCTCAATAAATTTCTGCATGCCAATAGTGCACGTTTGGTGATCTTCACCCCCTGCCACAAACCCTCACGGTGGTTTGCAGGGTATTACGTGGATTTAGATGTATGCCCGGTCGATGAGTGGGATCTCAGTCAGAGCAAAGTACTATAGAAGGCCCGGGATGGATTCTCAGCTAATATTTCATTTAAATCTCATCTTACCTTGTTGAGGATATTTCACGTTCAGCACTCAAACTCCATTTTGGGAGTTTAATTTCAAACTCCTTGATACATTATTTTAAAATTAGATAACGGTCGACGCTTGGTTTCTCTCCACATTTCCCTCATAATCCCATCCTTGAACGATTTATTTCAAACTGAAAGGCCTTTGAGAACGGTGCTTCTTTTGATGACTCGACGTTTTGATGATGATTATATGAGATACTTCTCAACATGAGGAATAATTCTGTACACGATATTACGGGATATTTGATATCACTCAATTATCCATATCACGTGATGCTTCCAATTACGCGGTGATTACACGAAGGAGTCCCCTGCAATACGAGTCCACTTGTAACGTTGACTTGGACATGTACCATACCACCCCTATTCGAGCTCAGTACCGATCACACCAAACTTCGTTACTTGGATGAGATAGCCGCCGTCCTGAGACATCCGAGTACGATCGATATATGTCTCATTGCTTGAGATAATTTCAATGAATTCTCGTATGTGAACAAGTGCACCGCCATTACTGCGTCAAGATATATTTGAGTGCTGTAGTACAAACAAACAAAATGGTGAATTTCAATGGAATAATCCCAAGTACCTATCGCCGCTCGCCTTTGGTGTGACGTACTTGTTTATGTTGTGATTGCCTGGGATTGCCGTAACACTCTCGAAATTCTGTTCGCCGCGAAACAGCTGACGATTGTCAACATAGCAATTTTATTTTAACGTGTCGATACAAATTACCTTCCATGTGAAGTCGAAAATGCATTCGATTCAATGTACATACATACACCGACTGCTTACGAGAGAACGCATGTGCGTATCTGAACCTTGTAACCTATGTGGAGTTCGAATGGACACGGACCTATTTATACAATCAAGTATGCAACACGATTTAAAAGGACAGATATTCAACACACAAATTCAAATTATAGAATATACTCTCCCATCCGTGCAACAACATATAGCTACAAATCAATACATGTTCCGCTGGCGGAAACAAAGCAAAATATCTTCAATACCTCCAAAACTATCCACGTCACTTTATCAATCCAAATACCATATGCTCCGCCACAGCACCGATCGGTCCATACAGTTCCACACTTCGCCTTCCCACTCCTGCCAGTCAATGCACTTCTCACTTGGTACTCCCACCTCCAAAACTTCCTCCTTCCCCCAATAAAACAGCCAAAATTCCAACACCAATCTCCGCCTCACTCGTGCGACGTGCCGCTCTCGCTCCTCTTCCTAGACTCCCCGCTGTTGATTCTGCCCCTAGCGACCGCGAACTACTATGGCGGCCTTGCGTTATGTTACATTTGCCCCGTCGAAAGAAATTTAGAAAACATTGAGAAATTCTCTTTCGAAACCTCTAAAATGATCTATGAAAGGTGGCCCCGACACCTCTAATTTTGACTTAGGCTAAATTTCATAGATAAATTAAACCTCCTTATGGTCCGTGACTGTGCATCTTACAAACATGTATACACTAATAACATCAAATAAATATATATATACACTGATAACATCAAATAATAAGCAACGTAAATCCTTACTTTCTAATTTTTACAAACACCAAATAAACACTTCCATTTTATCATCATCATCATCACATATCATTACTTTCACAAATTTCAGTGGTCACCAAGGTAACCTTTGTCCTGCTCTATTCATTCATGTCCACTGTACAGCTGATCATTTGACATACCTCACTTTTATCACCACAGTTCACCAATCTCCTTCATTTCATCTCAACCTCAGTTACATGTTCATACACCCATACAAGCCTCAGAGGTAAGCCAGGACAATGTATACATTCTAAGACATGTCTCAATCCTTACAACATCAACTCCTATCCGTGCCAAAATGAACTCCTTATCTTAAAACATATCTCGAAAGGCATTTCTAATTACCTTGTGACTATTTCTTCCGCTACATATTCGCTGCCTAAGTCCTGCCCCTCTTACTATCTTCTTTCTCTTTCTATATTCTTTCTTTCTCTATCGTCTTTCCCCTTCCTATATCGTGACGTATTCACGCGAATAGCTAGTATTCAAAATGCATTGGGTGTTGTGTGGTGTGTTCGATTGAACTCCCCGCGATACGGCTTTAGATTAGATACATGGGAAACACCTCGGTCTGCTCCAGTCTCCGGATGTCGCAACATAAATGAAAATTTTCCCCGTGTGTCTTTTATCTCATATAGTCCTTCATACAATGGTAAGAAACCCTGGTAGATTTTATTTTCTTTGTGTGATACTGGGCAAGTACGGACCAACACTCTGTCCCCTACTTTTAAGTTTATTATCCCTCTTCGTTGTTTTCTTTCATTCCTCATTCTTCTTTTTTCTCCTTTTGCTGTGATACGGTCTCGGATCGAATCAATAAGATGTTGGATGTCCTCTTCTTCCCGCATGTTCACCGAGGCCAACCACTTATCCCATACGCGCTCAGGCTTCCTCCTGAAGTGTGCCTCTGTAGGCGTTACTTCTATCGTATCGTTAATAGAATCGTTCATGCATGTTTCTACTGCCGGTAACCATTTTACCCAGCGATTATGTGTGCGATGACAGAAAATCCTCAACAATGTTTTTACTGTTCGATGGTAACGTTCCACCTGATTTCCTTGTGGGTGGCGAATGCTGCAGAATACTGGTTTAATCTCGTTCTCTTCCAATTTTCTCACCCAATTCCGACTAGTGAACTGTGTTCCCCTGTCGCTCAATATTCTTTTATATGCTCCCAGGCACGGCATGTGTTTTTCAAAAATGGCTTTAATAATTCCCTTGGTTGTCGCAACTCTTAGCGGGTACAATTTAATGTATTTGGAAAATGCATCTAAGGCTGATAATATGTATTGATAACCATATTGGCCTTTCGGTAATGGACCTACTAAGTCAACACAGAGGAGGTCATTACTCCTTTCTGGAATTACTGTCTGCAGATCCGTATAAATACTGACAGTGGGTGCCTTCAAACGCTGACAAACTTCACATTTCGCCGTCAATTTTCTTATCTCCCGATGGCATCTGGGGAAAGTAAATCTTTCCTTTATCATCGCGTATAATTTAGCTGCCCCCAGGTGGCCATACATCTCATGTGTTTCCTTTATTAATCTCGGGAATATTTCCTCCGGGACACAGATCCGCGGTTTGCCCCTTTCTTCTCGCACTAATCCCGCCTCCGTCATTCGGTATTCTTGATTCCTTTGTTCTCCTCTCTCCAATGCGTTAATGATATCTCGTAGCTTCGGATCCTCCCGCTGTCTTTCCTTAATATTCCGCAAACCATTTTCTAAGTCTCTCGAGGGTTTTTCCGCGAGTATCATCGCAATCAAGGGCTCGTCAATAAGTATTCCTTCCTTTTCTTGAGCATCATACGGGTGTCTACTGAGTATATCTGCCACTATATTGTCTTTTCCCCGGCAGTATCGGATCTCAATGTTGTATTCTTGGATGCTCAGAATCCATCGCGCCAAGGTTGTATTTAATAACTTGCATTGAAATAAGTATGATAGTGACTTGTGATCACTGATCACTATGATCTTGGCACCAAGAATAAAACTTCTGTACCTTCCTAGAGCATGGGTTATTGCTATTAACTCCTTTAATGTAGTACTGTATGTAAGCTCCGCACCCCGTAAACATCTACTTGCGAAATAAATAGTCTGTTCTTCTTCCTTCTCGTTCAACTGGTAGAGTCTGCTCGCGATCGCGTATCCGCTGGCGTCTGTCTGAATATAATACGGTTTATGCGGGTCAGGGTGATGCAATATCACTGATCTGCAGAATTCCCTTTTTAGTTCATCGAATATTCGTTGGTGGTCCCCATTCCATTCCCACTTTCGGTCCTTCTTGGTGAGATCATTCAGCATCGCAGTCATCTGTGCATGATCCATGTGGAATTTTGCGTAGTAGTTTATTAGTCCTAGAAATGACTTAACTTGTTTCCTGCTCCTAGGGCGTGGGAAATTTCGGATCGGCGCAAACTTCTCCTCCGCAATCGTTATTCCTTCTGTAGTAATCTCATGCCCAAGAAATTCTATCTTCTGTCTACAGAACTTTACTTTGTTAAAATTCATTGTAATTCCCGAGGCTTTAAGCTTATCCAAGACAATTTCCAAATGCCTTAAATGTTCTGTAAAATTCCGGGAAATTATTAATAAATCATCAACGAAGTTTAAACAGAAATTGTTGACTTCATCCCCGAAAACATGATCAAGAGCTCTCACCAATGCACTGCTACTAATGGCACATCCAAAAGGCACTCTGGTGAATTGATAGATTTTTCCCTCAAATGAAAAAGCACAGTATTTGCGTGAATTTTGATCCAATGGGATTTGATAAAAACTTTGCGTGAGGTCCAATGAGGTCATGACTTTAGCATTCGCACATTCTTGAAATAATTCTTTCGGTGTCCTGGAGGTAGCATAGTCTGGCCTGATTATCTTATTAACAGCTCTGGCATCCATACACAATCTTATTGAATTATCCTTCTTAATAATGCAAACTAATGGCGAGATATAACACGACGTGCTACTTTCAATTATTCCTTCGACTAGCAGCTCCTTAATGGCTTCCCTTGCCTTCGTACGTAGATTTAGCGGTATGTTATAATATTTATTATTAAATTCTCGTTTCTCCCTTATCTCTAACTTGTACGAATACCCTTTTATTTTCCCAGGCGTACTCGAAAATATTTCCTTCCTCTCCTTTACTATTTCCGCTAATAATCTTCTTTCTTCCCCGGACAATTCCGGTATTTGTTCAATGCTGCTCTCTATTTCCTCCTTCGAAATGCTCGCTTTCTCTCGCTTTGTATGGTTCTCCTTTATCCTTATTTCTTCAATGTGCATCACCAGCTGTTGTGAATATATTTTTGGATCTTTGAATGGACATACTACCTTCTCCTTCCCGTTCCGTAAAATTACTTCATGATCATTGTAATCAACTAAAACCTCTAACATGTCTAGAGTATCTGTTCCCAAAATCATTGTTTTGATTAAACCGGGGACTACGGTACAATTTAATTCCACGTGGATGCTCCCTATTTTTATTGATGGGAATATCTGTTTCTTTATTCTGCCACTCCTTCGGCCAATCGCTCCCATTACCTGAATCCCTCTGACTGGTAGTTCCATCACTTCCTTAAAATAAATTTTGTTTTCTTCGTAAAATTCTTCATTAATACACGTAATTTCTGACCCTGTATCAACTAGTGCTCTGATTTTCTTGCCGCCTATCTCCACTTCTATTTCAGGACATCTTATTTTCGTATCTTCCACGTCCACTTTTTCCTCCTCCAATAATTCTTGGGGTGACAGTAAAATGCTTGCTATTACCTTTTCTTCTCTTAATTCTTCCTTTCTCTCCTTCCCCTCTCTCACATTCGTCCCTGTCCTTTTGGTCTTCGATGTGTTGGGACTCATCCAACATCGCGACCTTATTAGTTTTCCTGTCGTCTTTCTTCGCTCACCTCACTCCTTTCTCTCTCGACGACTATAGTATTAACTCGATCAGCTGGTCCACGGCGGTCATCTCGTTCTATCATTTGTTCATTCCTCATTTCGCGTCCCCTTCCACGCTCTTCCTTCCATTGTTGCCCTCGTCTCTCCGGTAGACGGTTCGGCATATTATATCCTCTTCTATCGTCAGGTGATCCGCGGAAGCTCGTCTCGCCTCGACGTTCCCGTTGATACTGCCAGCGTCTTTGAGGTTCCGATCTCATCTCCTGCGGTTGCTCGTATACTATGTTATCATATCTTCCCAATAACGTCAAAAATTGTGGTAATAACGTTATGTGCTGCGCAATGATGGCTGCATTGACCTCTGGCCCGAAATGATGCTCCAGTCTGTATATGATTTCGTCGTCTTCCATCGCGGGTTGCAATTCCTTTGCCGCACTAATTCGCTTGGTCGCGTACTCCACTCTACTTGCAGATCCCCTCGTATTATACTGGCCAGAATCGAGCATTCTTCTCACCTCCATCTGCTGTTGTCTACCCCAGTATTGTGCCAAGAATACCCGCTTGAAATTATCTAAGTCTGTGTGTAGATGCGCTGTGGCGGTCATCCATTCGCCAGCTTGTCCTATCATGCCTTGTCTGATGATCTTCAGCATATCTTCTCCCGTTAGTTGGTAGATTCCCATGTACTCCTCTAGTTCGCGGATATAACGCATCGGCCTTGCTCCTCGCCTCCCATCAAATTGTGGTATTCTCATGCTGACTGCCGGGACCTGTGACACGTTCACTCCTCTGGTTCCCTGCACCTTGATCTTCTCCGCTTCCTTTTGTGCAACCATTTGCCTTTGTTTTTCCCATCTCTCCCCTTCTGTAGTATACGCCATTGCTGATAGTTGTTCTATTTTCTCATCGTTATCCTTGAACCTATCAACCATCATATCAAATATTCCCCTTGATTCATCCTTCATGATTTCAAACCTTCTCGTCGTCCCTTCCTTTAATTGTTCTATTTCTGTACGAACCTCATAATTTTCCTTTCTATTCTCTTCTCGCAGTTCCCTCACTTCCGTGCGAATCTGACTCTGCCCCTCTTCTACTCTTGCTATGTAAGCGTAGACATTTTCGTTCCATTCGGCTTTCGCTTCCTTTATTCTCTCCTCAAAATGAGCTGCTAGCCTTTTTTCTATTCTCTCTCCCAATTGTTCGGATTGTTCGACGAACATGGCTCTTAGCTCCTCTCTTCTTTTCTCTTCTCGCTCCATCCTTTCCTTCTTTCTCTCCTCTTCCCTCACTCTTTCTTTTTCTTCTAACCATGCAATAATGTTAGATCCGACTGCGGGAAACTCCATTATTTTAAATTGATGAGTATCGATATTTATTCCCTTCTCCTCAAATGCCGATCGTAATCTGTTAATTAATTCTTTCTTAATCCCCACGGTATCTAAACCCAGTTGTTTTAATTCCTCGACAATTTCTGTCTTCTTTAATTCACCCAAATATTTAACAACCGTGGCCATTTTGCCCAAAACGAACGCCTCGACGAGAGAATTTACTTTAATTGTTGTGAATGCAATTTTTTGTTGACTGGACGCGCACGAAACTAAGCGTCCTTATTGACAAATTTTCCCGATATTGTTGACTCGCCTAATGGTTGCTAAATTCCCGTATTAAAACGCTTCCATATATTCCGCTTTCTCAGGTCTTCCGCGTGGTATATACTACTAACGTTTCCCTTATTAATTTTCCTCGCAAACGTTAATTTAATAAATCGTGCCCCACGTTGGGCGCCAAAATGTAACCTATGTGGAGTTCGAATGGACACGGACCTATTTATACAATCAAGTATGCAACACGATTTAAAAGGACAGATATTCAACACACAAATTCAAATTATAGAATATACTCTCCCATCCGTGCAACAACATATAGCTACAAATCAATACATGTTCCGCTGGCGGAAACAAAGCAAAATATCTTCAATACCTCCAAAACTATCCACGTCACTTTATCAATCCAAATACCATATGCTCCGCCACAGCACCGATCGGTCCATACAGTTCCACACTTCGCCTTCCCACTCCTGCCAGTCAATGCACTTCTCACTTGGTACTCCCACCTCCAAAACTTCCTCCTTCCCCCAATAAAACAGCCAAAATTCCAACACCAATCTCCGCCTCACTCGTGCGACGTGCCGCTCTCGCTCCTCTTCCTAGACTCCCCGCTGTTGATTCTGCCCTAGCGACCGCGAACTACTATGGCGGCCTTGCGTTATGTTACAACCTTTAGCATCGAGGAGCCGATATTTCAACGAATTTATGATATATCGCCAGTAGAGGAGTGCGATATTTCAAATGCGTATATCGCACAAACAAACCCGTCGGCCAGTGTGGAGCCATTCCGAAGTATGTTACGAAGCGAGAAGCGATTCGGATGCGGCAAGCGAAGCACGAACCGCACCGGCGGCGCGGCGGCTATAAGCGCTCGCCCATCGCCAAACCGGTGGCATCCGCGCCTCCCGGCTTTAGCGCCGCGCCGCCTCCCCTGCAGATTAGCTCTTTTTTCGTCGATTTGCCGCACGTCGGGCGGAGCGCACGTATATTTTGGCCGCGGGGAATAATTTAATCTGGTGCGCGTGGCCTGGCATTCACTGCCATGCACACACAGAGCAGGACGCCGAAAAACAGCCAAACAAAGATGGCGAGGAAGGCGCATGGTGGCCATATCGCAGCACACCTCGCGGGAAATTATAAAATGAAAAAATGATTTACTCATCCGGGTGATCGCCGAAAATTGACCGATGAAAAAAGCCCCTGGAGGTATTTTTGAAACAGTAGGAATTATCTCGAATAGGTAAGCAAGGAGTCTCGTGGTACTCCTCAGGGATCAGGATACAGGAACAGGGATCGCTCGCGACTTGGGTGGGTTCGAGTCGCTCATAATTATCTCACTCACTGTTTTCAGGTGAGTTTTTCTCAAGGGTCTCGAGCACAGAGAAATTATGAGAAAAAAATCAAGTGGAAACAATGGACGAGATTGTGCAAGCGATTCAAACCTACCAAATTTGAAGACTATTCGTGTTTGTTACCCGTGACCCCTTGATTACCTATTCGAGATAATTCCGAATGATTCAAACACACACGCCGGGATAATTCCGAACACAATGTAAAATCATACAAGCAAGTCCTTAGTTACGTACCGAAATGAACCTCGAATGATTTAAACACACCTAGTAGGACTGAGAATCAAACCAAGGAACGATAGCTCGACGGGTTGCTGTGCAGAACTCTACGCTACCCAGAATTCCTATAGCCTCCTATACGGCTCTATGGCATCTAATTTTCATACGACGTTTCCATCTGTCAAGGATGGCTCAAGCCAGCCGGAAACCAGTTTCGAAGAAGTCACCGTCCTGATGAATAAGCCCTAAGAGTTATCGTGAAGGATGCTAAGCCATTTACTGTACGATATTTTCACAGCCGCTTTCAAATATTAAATCGAGGATATAAATTTGCTGAAAATTGCGAGAGGAAAAAGAATTTGTAGTGCAGGAAATATTTTTGATTCTGAAACAAGGATGTCTTTTGCCTCTGGCCGTTTTAAGCGCTTTCATATGCAGTTTATCGCGGCATAGAAAAAACTATAGGGGGAAAATAGAAAAAAAATCATACTCCGCATGTAAATTTCACAATTATTTAAAACTAGTTCAGGTCAAGAACCTAGATCACTAAATATTAAATGTGGCTGAAATATTTGACCACGCAACAAAAAGCTAATTTGTTTTATCTTCAATATTTCAAAGTCAGCTTCTTCCTAATTTTTCAAAACAATTTAAATGGCGAATATTATTAGTGTTTGACCAAGAAGTAACCTCCAACTGATTCTTAAGTTTATCTCTTTCAGCGGTTAAAATAATGCTCAGTTTTTATCACTGAAATAATATTCTCAGAAAAATTATGACCAATGGTCACGAAAATTTAAGAATAGAAATATTATGTCTCACCACATCCGGCTGCTTTTCTAAATTCAAACTTCAGTCTTCAATAAATGCAGCATAAATACAATCAGAAAAAAAATGCATCATAAGTCCTATTCGCGTGAGTTTTTTTCCAAAAAGAGGTCAAATTCGTTATGGGTGCGGATAATGGATTGAGAGACTGCAATAATGGAGCTAAGGGGGATTTAATAAGGGCTACTCCAAATACAAAAAATTCACAAGCCACGAATGGAGAGTACACAGCTCATAATTTGAATGCAAATAGGTAAGTTCCCTTAGGAATATTAGATATTTCACTACATCAGAGGTCTAGCCTCCTTAATGCCAAGAACCATGCCGCAAGGCAGTCATAGCGCAAACATAGTTTTCCTAAAAAGGACAAAAGGTGAGTTAATAAGCTGACTGCTATTCCCATGCGGTCGTTTACCGAAATTGCATCATACGTACCTACATAGTTTATCCATCATTGATGCGTTATGCCCCCATATTAAAAAGGTATTTTATTTAACCATCATTTACCTATTCATTAACTTTTTTTATTCTTTCCGTCACTGCCCAAAAATATATTATCATTAGATTTCTTTGGCGTAACTTCATTTGGTTTTTAGTGTGCTGTACTATTTTAAAACCAATATATTTACTGGCGTCATTAGCCATTCAAGACATCGTACCGCTGGCAAAACTTGACTAGCTAATTTTTTTCTGTGAGCATATAGTACTGGATGCTGCCCTGTTAATCTTTCTTATCGTTGGAGTTGATGACTGAGTATGACTAGGTCCCACAATTCTTTGAGGAACACTATGACGTCCCACGACTAGAGTTAACATTTTACCTATATCTGCTAAGAAATTCTCAATATGCCAGCATTACAAGAGAAAAAGGGCTCGTCCAAAGAGTTGCTAGGATTTGAGAGAAGTAGGAATTTGAAATACAATGTTGAGAGAAAACATAAAATCAGGGGTGCATTAAATTGCGACCTTTAGCTCACATACATTCAGTAGTTGATCTTTAGGAGGAGAGCACAATTCAAGTGAGTAATATATTATTTTATTTATATTTTAATAAATCATAAAACAGTAGTTGACTGAGATAATTCAAAGATACTGAAATAATACCATCCGAAGTAATTATGATATAAGGTTAATAGTCATTGGTAAATATGAAAAAAAGAAAAGTTATAGTTTTCCCCAGTGTTTAGAAAATAATACCATTAATCTAACGAAAGAATATATTGCATTGAAACGTCTCCCTGTCATTCTCATGACCGATCAGTGACCATCAGAGAAATTTAGGCTAAAGCTTTCGTGATAAAGGTTATTTTATAATTTTTATTAATGTGGGAGTTTTACTGTACATAATGAACCTGAAAACCTTATATTATATTACTCGTGAAGGTATTCTTTCAGTATCTTAAAATTATGTCAGTCAACTACTATGTTTTTATTGATTGAAACATTTGTAAAATACTATAATTGAGTAAGGATTTCCACGTGGTCATGGAGAGTGACTGGCGTTAAAAAAATCAGGGCACCTTTATACGATCAGAGTTCAGCCTCAAGAAAGTTTGCGTACTGCGTGAGCGGGATTAAAATTCCATTCTACCACGTAAATATAAGCATCAGAATCAAACACAAATTCCCAAAGTTTCTTTTCATGCTATATGTTTAGCACGTTTAGTGATAAATTCATTTTCCGTATCTTCAATTCTCCACCTCTATCTTTCCATATATACATTCAATTTTCCTACCACAGCTGCACATTCCTTGAGCCCTACGATTGAAGTACCTAACATGTGATAAAGCTGGATTACATTATAACGACTTCGCAGTGATAATTTTAGGAGAGTAAGTTTTGAAGGAACTATTGGCACCTGAAGTATTTTGGAGACTGAGAACTGAAACAATCGGTAAAAAATAGCCCGTATGGATGTGGTTCCAGTTGCAAGCCATGGGCATCTCATTATGATAATTTTTAAATTTCACAAATTTCCAATATTATTGGGATTTAGATTTATGTTTCTAATTCAAAAGGTTGATTTCCTATCCTATTAACCTATATTTAAGTAAAACTTCATACGGACTAAAAAGTTTTATAATGTTTAAAATATATCAACATGTTATCAACACTAATTCCAAGAAAGTTTTGATGGGCCTCGTGCTGTAGATCCATTCTATGGATTGTCTCACATGATATTAACTTCTACATCACTTCGTAACAAGAATATTTTGAAAGAATCCATTGCGACAAGTTATTCAACCAGTCTAGTTGACATCGCATCTATCGAGTAAACCTACTCTAATCACTTCGTTAAAGCGATATCATCTCCATCAATGTGATCATTCATTTTTTAGGCAGGATATTATTCCAGTCAACCCTGTTGCATCGATTATACGGTATTAAGCCATACAATTTACACAATCTTGTGTTTTTTCTTGACTTTTCTCTTCACTGGCATTTTTAAAGGAGAAGAGTTGTAAAGAAAATATACAATAATTGTAGTTTTAAATTCAATTCCAGCCATAAATCACAAGCCATGTTGATAAAACACTTTTTTACCGCAAAATACTCCCACGTAATCATTTTGTGGATATGACCGAGTTTCTTTTTTTTATTAATTTAATCCGTCCCGCTGAGACTCCTTGCCCAGGTTTTGAAAATCATTACGACGCGGAAATCAAACTGGAACTCAGTTTCTGAAAAAATAAACAAGAAAGTTGATTCGCACCCCTCCCCCTTTTCCTCCTTCCAGATAATTCGAATTATTCGATTTCGCGCAATGCGATTGCGGAACGTAGAGCGGAAATATTTCCATGAGAATTCAAAAAAAAATACGGGCGGAAAATTCATGCATCAAAGTCGATAAGCGATGGCCTCCATCGAGTGACGTAGGGATACGAGAGAGAGAGGTCATTGTATCCACTTGGATAACCCGGATTCCAACAGGAAATGATGAATGAAGCAGAGACGTGATGCGAGAGAAGAGATGACGAGAGAAATTCTGACCAGGGGGTCTGTGTATGAAACCGCCGGGATTATCTCGAATAGGTAACCAAGGAGTCACGTGATACAAACACCAATAGTTTGCAAAATTATGTGTGTTTGAATCACTCGTTACTATATCATTAAATGTTTTCACTTGAGCCTTTCTCATCTGTATCGACTATAGACCTCCAGATGAGATAAAACACAAGTGTAAACAATGAATTAATTTGTAATCAGTGGTTTTTAACACACCAAATTTGCGAACCATTCTTGTTTATACCACGTGACTCCTTGGTTACCTATTCGAGATAATCCTGACGGTTCCAAACACAAACCTCCAGATAATGCAAACCAAACTTGCGTCAAGCAATACACTGCTGGTAGCGTATTACAAATTTTGTGTTACTTATTTGAGAATACTGGCAAATGTGGACATCAGCCAATGTGATGTACAACAGTATTAGGAATTAGGAATCAATATCAGCTCACAGACCTAGTTTTCTTGTTAGTTATGATATCGAAGAATTAAATTGGTAATCAAATTTTATGGAAAGGCATTATTTGAAGATGCTTGTCTTTCGGGATTCCCTCCGCGTTGGTCCATAGGTCCGAGGAACCATGGACCAACGCGGAGGGAATCCCGAAAGACAAGCATCTTCAAGTAAGACAACCCGCGGAAGCCTACACAAAGGCATTATTTATTTGTAAACATATGTAAAGCCTTCTCGTCATCAATAATAAATTATTGCGCATGCATTAGGGGTTTTGAACAAATATTACTACTACTACGATTATAGCAATGGGCTGTTCTACACGAGAGTTTCCACGGTATTGAAAGAAAAATGTTTCAACATGATGGGTTTTCACACCGTTATTTATCTTGATAAGATGACAGTTTCGCCGGAATTCTATTTGGCATCTTCAGCACTAAATTTAGTGCTTTCTGAACAGAAGAGGTTAGCAGAATTCTGGCAAGAATTTTGTTTATCAATTTACATAACGCGGCGGTGACCCGCCATGATGAAATCTTTAGTAAAGAAGCGGTTTTTGTCATTACTTTGCTCTTGTAAAGAATATGATGGTAAAATGTCTTTTTGATTTTTCTTTTCACATTATCACCCGAATTATAAATATATCGAGAATGCCTGAAGGCATGGTAATATAACATACAAGTTGGGTGAATGGCGGAATTATTACCAATAAACAGGCTTTTGTGATTAAAAATACAATTTCACCTCTTCCAAATTGTGTACCGCGATTTCGGTACTCTCTTCCGAGTTTTCCACGAGATTAAACATGATTGTAAATTTATAAAAATCTATTTGTAGTAGCATATACGTAGTTGTTAAAACTAATAAAGAATGTTCTGAACGTTTAAATAGGTTTATAGTTGTAAAGTAAAACGTAATTTATTACTACCTGCTTACCGCTGATTTGTTCAAAACATGACTTAATTTATAATTACGAACACGTAATTTCACGATAAAAGAATACCTACAGGACTAAAATGCGAAATTTTTTCATGTGAATCACGAAGAAATAAAATGGTACCGAAGAAAGACATATCCAGGAATCTGTATCCAAAAATGTATCCATATTTTCTCGTCAGGTATTTTATCAAGCACCAGGGTATGCTGAAAAGCCATGAAGTAGATAAAAATATACATACAGACATATTTTTCAATAAATTAAAGTATAAATTTAAAGTCTAGATAACCAAATTACATCAAAGATCAAATAAGAGCATCTGTAAGTAATGTCTCATTCTGTCCCCTTTTTTTAACCCAGAGAAATTTCTTTGCTCATCGTCTGAAACAGCAAACATTTGATTATTACATGATCACGTAGTCTAATTTAAGGTTTCAATAAAATTAATGCTGGATGTGACTCCCGCAATGAATGGCAGGTTTAACAGCTAAAAGTCATGGCATCTAAGTATACCCAGTTCTTAAATCACTCTATTTGTAAATATATAGTATGGTGCTAGCTGCATTTGCTTTATAGATCGTTATTTCGGCGGCAGGGCATGATTAGGTAACGTATCGTAGCATAGAGTAAAATACGAAGGGGAGTGAACACGAAAATTCTCTCTCAGGAAGCCCCAGCACTTGAATTACGACTCTGGGGAGGAGTATTAAAGGGAGTTAGGCCCAAACTGCATAGGCTTCGGTTACCACAACGACCTCGGGTTCAACAAGGGAAAAGCTGAAAGGTCACAGAAGTGAAAGGCAAGAACTGTGGGGAATGAAGCAGGTAGCCAATGGAAGCACCGGTCTTAGGGATTCCATCTTTTCGAAAGATTGCCCCCTCGTAACGACATCTCGTGAAAAATTATCCCTAGATAACGATGGTTTTTATCTTAAAAAAATTCCATCATTCAACACGTTCAAAATATTAAGAGTAACATAATTTCGTTAAAAACATCTAACGGGGTTGCATCCCGGCCGTATTCATCGGTCATTAGAGAGTCAGTTCGATATTAACATGAAATATTTTTCATTCAAATTTATCAGAGCACTTTATCACGCTGCGCAATGTTTTACACAGTATATGTGAAAAACATCACCTTTAGCAGCGTCATTTATTAGGATTGATATGGATCTGCGATGGGATTTTTTTCCATGTTCTGACCATTATTATATTTCTCATATGTTATTTTCAAGTACTAGTGCGAGCACTACTGTCCGCGCCAAAATCTTGTAGACTCGAGTTTAAACCTAAATAACTCTGAAACCGTTCATCGGATTTTCACGTTATTTGCATTTTAATTTAGACAATTTTGTCGTTGACTGACTACATTGTTAGAATAATTTTTAAAAAGAAATTTAGACCTGTTTCTTACGTTAGAATAAAAAAGGACCCATTTTTTTAGTGCTACGGCGCCATGCGTCACTTTGACGTCTAATAGCTTCCAAGCAAAGCGTTTGGATAAAACAAAATTTTAATACAGGGTGAAATATATCTTTATTATTACGTCTGCGAAGTTTCAAGGTTTTACCTTTAGTACTTATTGGTATGCTATTCCATTTATAACCGCACTTTTTCTCGGCAACTATGCATCATGGCGCCACGAGACTATAACTGTCATCTGTTTCTTTAAATTTCCAGAGCGAATCAGATATTAGCTGAAGTTAGCACCTTATTTTACATCGAATTTTATGTTTCCTGAAAAAACGCGCGATCCCAGAGCAGGACATTTTGCCGGCAACGCTACGCTTTTTCTGCGATACCTTTTTCAGGTAGATTCTTCTCTATTCTCTACTTTATAAGTAACCTGAGGGTCAAAATCGCTTCTCATGTGCCCTTGTTTCTTCTGAACCCGAATTGGTCCTCATCCTGGAACTCCTCCGCTTTTCAATCTATTCTTCTATAGATGATTCTGGTCGACAATTTCGAGGCATGTGTCGTCAGGCTTATGGTCCTAAAATGTTCACACTTCTCAGCTCTCTTCTTTTTGGCAATAGGGATGATGATGTTCTTCTCAAAGTCCGTGGGTATCTCTCCTGTAGAGTACATATCGCAATTGGTTTTGTACAGCTGAGTAAATGTCTTCTCTCTGATATTTTTAATTCGTTCGGCAGGAATATCATCTATTCCCGAAGACTTATTAATCCTCAGATCCCGTACAGCTGCGTCAAATTCTGATCTTAAGATTGGGGCTCCCAATTCATCCTTATCGACTTCATTTTCCTCTTCGATTACTTCCGCTCTAAGATAGCTTCATTTGTACAACTCTTCCAAGTATTCCTTCCATCTCTTCACTTTATCCTCATGTTCAATTAAGAGTTCTCCATTCTTGTCCCTGATACTGTTACATTTTGCAGCCCGTTCCTTGAAGTGATTTCTCACCATCATGTAAGCAACTTCCAAATTTCCTTTTGCGAGGTTGCTTTGTACATCTTCGCATAGATCCTTCATCCACATTTCCCTTGCTTTTCTCGCTTAACGGTTTATTTCATTCCTGATTCTTTTGTAGCGAAGTTGCCCTTCCTCAGTTTCCACATTTTTATATTTTCTTCTCTCTTCAATCAACTCTATGACTTTTTTTGTAATCAATGGCTTCTTCTTGACTACTTTTCTTCCCCCCAGAACTTATTTTGCTGATTCCTGTAGCCGGATTTGGATTTTCCCCCATCTCTTTTCTACTGATTTCACAGTCAAATCCTCTTCTATTTTGTTTTCCACTACCTTCTGGAAGGCCAGCCGTTGTTGAGGTTCCTTTAGTTTCTCTACTTGCCATACATTTTTTCATTGATTTCTTCAATTTCTTTAGTTTTAAGTGGCATTTCATCATCAATTAATTGTGGTCACTTTTTATATCTGCACCCGGGTAACTTTTGCAGTTCTTCGCCTGGTTTCTGAACCTCTGCTTCACTAAAATGTGGTCAATTTGAAATCTTATTCAGTCTCCGGGCATTTTCCAGGTACATCTTCTCCGTTGACGGTTTTAAACAATGTGTTTGCCACCACCAACTTGTGTTGAGTTCAGAATTCTATAAGTCTTTCTCCTCTCTCATTTCGAGATTCCAAGACATATTTTTCTGTTATTCTTCCATCTTTACCTTCACCAACGACAGCGTTCCAATCTCCTAAAATAATTAAATTTTCTTCTCCTTTTACGTGCTTTATTACTTCCGTGATATCCTCATAGACGTCTTCCACTTCTTCATCTTCGTAGTCCGACGTAGGTCAACTGATACCACACATGTACCTGTGGGCTTGGTCTCAATCTTTACCATTATAATCCTCTCACTGTACTGCAGGAAGCTCTTCACGCGCAATCCTGCACTCTTCTTGAGCATTATACCTACTCCAGCGTTACCATTCAGTGATCCGGTGTGAATAATTCTGTAACTTCCACTCCAAAAGTCTCCTTCTTAGGGCCATCTCATTTCACTGATTCCTAATATGTCGAGGACCATTCTTCGCATTTCCACCTTAAGGTTCTCCAATCTCCCGCATGTCCGAAGTGATCGCACGCTCCACGTTCCTACCCTAAAATGATTATCACATTTGACTGATGTACTCTCTCGGGTAGTCCCCACCCGGAGATCCGAATGGGGGCCAATTTAATTCTGGAATATTTTACTTCAGAGGGTTCCATTACGTCATTATAAGAAAGAAAGGAGTGGAGTAGCTGCGACTCCTCGAGATAATAATGTGGTGGTTTCCCCTTGCCTTCCACATCGCAGTATTACAGCCGTTAAAGTGAATGTTACCACGCCCATAGTGAAATGAGTGTCACTGTACCGACCACTGTGGTCTCCACCATCACTCATGTGAAGAAGAGCTGCAGCCCTGTCCCCCAGGTGTTAGGAAGCATAATTGTTGGCGGCCTCCCGTCGCCAAGTCACGGCATCTTCACAGGTTTCTGTATCATTTAAAGGCCTATCTTACCCAATGATAGACCAATACCACCTCGGAGTGCCGCCGCTTTTTGTCCACGACTGGTTATTCGACGAGTTAACTCGCTTATCTTGCAGCTAACCTCTATATCTAGAGGTCGACCCACCATCTCCAACCCGGTGGACGCACTCGGTGGCTTTAATCTCAGCCGCGAGTCTGTTCAGATACAACAATTTAATTCTTTCCTCATCGTACTGGTAACGGCTAAAGCTCCTTGTAAGATGAAATGAACCGCAAATGTAGGGGCGGAGAATCTACGTGGCAACGTAAATCTGTGACGCGTGAAACGCGTGGGATTCAACATTAACCCAAGCAATTTTTGGGCCTCCACCAAGTCTTGAAGCATTTCCCTGGGTTGATTTGGACATAGGCTATGAAATTCAGAAACAGCGTTTTGCAAAATAACTAGCAATGACTCCTCTGGCTAAATAGATTGCGTGTTGATATTTAATTGGCCAGAATAAAATGGCTTGCGTTTATAAAATGCATTTCTCTATTTCGTCCGCGTGAAAGCCAACACTACGTCGAGAGAAAAATTTCACATTTTCACAAAGGTTTTGAGGTTGAAAAACAAAAGGTTCAATGACACTGGCAATGATTAAGAAAACTGGCTTTTTTCACGATAACCACGCAGTGCCGCATGCGGAAATCCGCTAATCTGGGCAGCGAGGAAAAGATAATTCCAGCAGTGGTGTGGTACCCAGGAGCGATTTACCTAATCGTTTCAGCGACCAAAACTGTTTGAACGTGCGCTCCACCGGTACACGTAGATGAAGCCAAAAAGATAGACACTAGCAGAATCAAACAACCAACCCACATGACTCCAGAGCTGTCATCAATGAGAACTAAAACGGAATAGTGATATAATATTCGTGAAAAACATCTAAATTCTCAGAGTATCTACCCTTCAAGCAAACCTGAGGGAGCATGGAAGGGGAATAGTCATCACCAAACTTGAGCTACGTACATGCAGAAGATACGTCGCTATGTCGTAATAAAATAATACTAATTAAGCGTTCACTAGGTTTGATATACAAAGGGTAGCAATTTTACTTACGGAATAAGTTTTCAATCATTAACAAGATGGTATTACAGCAGGAATTCAAGAGCGCAGTTGGCATCTATCACAAGAATTAAGTACACCATGATGTTAATGTTAACCATCAACAAACACGTGCAAGCAGCATTAGTGGGCAGGAAGTAAAGTAATAGGATTACGGAAATAGTTATATCACTTAAATCACGATAATATTTCGGCGTTGAAATTTGAACTTGCATGAAACGGATGTTAATAGCTTTCTTAGCAGATTTAAGGAATTTCTACAATTACTTCACAAAACCCGGCTATTACAGTCCAAATAAATTAATTTATAGTTATCACAGGGAAAAGAAATGACATTTTACATACATCAGTTTTTAATTAGTTCGGCATTCAAAAATATATCACAGTAATATGAACAAATAAGCACACAGGTACAGTCTGGAAATATGAGCACCAATAGCTATGGAACTTCTCTAATTAGAATTCTGAATTATAGTACCACCAATATTTCAACAAAAGCACTCATTTTCAGTGGAATGCTCTTCTTGGGTGGGGGGGAGCAAATAATAGAATCCAATAGTCCAGACCTCAAAGATTCTCTCAATTTTTCGTACAAACAATGCTGGAAAAAATTATAACTCTTAGGGTCAAATAGATCGAACCGAATTTCTATCAAAAATAGTTTTCGGCGCCGCATTTTTCAGACCTTTTATTCCGAGCAATTGACTGAGGGCATTCTTTGAGGCAGTGCGTTTGAACGCGGAAATTTTTTTACAATAATGCTATGAGAAACAACGCTCAATATTTCCAGAGAGCAGAAATCAACAAAGCGTTTGACAAAATATTTGACAAAAAGCCAGGGCTCTATATGTAGTCTTTAAATCAAAGAATTTGGAGCGGAAATCCAAACAACAATTCCGCAGTTTTTTTCAACGAGAGGAGGTTTTATTACGCTTTTAAGAGCAAGAGGAGAATTGATGAGGGCATGGCCGGAAACTGGAAAATAAAGGGCAAAGAAAAGAAAAAAATGGGCCAGAAAGGAGGTATTCCTTAAGGGAGTCATTCATTCCAAAGATGCTCATTCATTCTACAAAGTGCGCTGGTAGCCAAGTGATCGAGCAAAGCGGAGCGGTTACTTATTTACTCCGGAATGTTCTCTCCTCGAGGGAAAACGCAAAGAACTTTCCCATAAATCAGCGCCTCTTGAATGAGGCTCACCGTCGGCATTACAATGCCCCAGTCTCTGCGCATGTTGGTCGGTCGCTCTCACACAGAATCGCCGTATGTCAATCTCTTCCCGTAAAAAAATACGCACCTATGCTTTTGCACACCTACAGCACAGAAGATAAACCTAGGGTTGGCAAGAAATATCTTTTTTTTTGCAAAAATGAAAAATGGTCTATTCTCTGCATCCCTCTCCTTCTTCACTTATTACGGAGTACGGTTCACAATCAGAGGTACAAGGATATTTTAACGGTGCATGAATCAGCACTATTTGTAGAAGGTATCATCGATAATATTTCAAGCAATTACTGCCTGTAAATCCACAATAATGTAGGTCGTTCATTAATTTCCTTCTCATCCTATGTGCGATAAATCGGTATTGATGACTTCATGTAATAATACGCCCGCCTTCTTTTCAATCAGAACAAACACTCTTTCCCTCTCTCCTGCAATCATCCAACATTCTTCTCTCTTTATCTATATAATACTCACCCCTTTGGACTCCTCCATTCATGTCTGTTGCCTCATTTGAATTTATTTACACAACTCCTAAAATCTTCCGCTCTCTTTTTCGCCTTCGGCCCCATCCGGGTAACCCACCCCATTCTTCTCCCTTCTCGAAAGGCATCCAATTCCCACTCATCTTCATTCTAAATTTACCAGGTTTCTGAACCATACTCGCAGTCATCAGATATAAGAGTTTTCACAAGCCTTTCCTTCACATTTCTACTGCGAGATTCCTCATAAATCCCCTCACCTTCTGGGGCGCTTCCATGGCCAACGCGGCCATGGCCCTACTTTCCGGCTGATTTACCAGTGGACTCAATTTCCCCTATGCATATATTCTCATAATATAAACTGTTCCATATCCTCATGTCTACGTCTACCAAATTTGTTATTTATTCCAAACTTTTTTATATTTTGAGCCCTTATAATCCCTATTCTCTTTTGATCGAAAGGTAAATTGTTAACATGAGTACGTGGTGTGATCAAATAATAATGGGAATAACTTCTCTCTGTTTTCTTCGATTTCAATGGCCCAGTGCTTCATGAGTTCTTGCCATATGGTCGTACGGTCAATAAGGAATACTATCAGGAAGTTATGCGCCGTTTGCGTCACGCAATATGACGAAAACGCGTGGCAAAACAACTCGTGAAAATTGCCCCAATATAATGCTCCCGCTCACACCTCACTGCTTGTTCGTGATTTTTTGGAAAAAAATCGTTATTTTTCCTCAGCCACCGTATTGGCCGGATATGGCCCCCTGTGACTTCTTTCTGTTCTCTATGCTAACGAGGACCATGAAAGGACGAAGTTTTGCTGCCGTTGATGAGATAAAAACAGAATACAGCTGAATACAGCTCCTTCAGAGAAAGCTCTATACAGAGATGGCACAAACGGGTTGTATCTGAGGGGGATTTACTTTGAAGGGGACAAAATTGATGATGATTAATACGAAAATATTCTGTAATAAAAACGAACATTTCGTTACTTTTTTATCACGCTAAGTTTTTCCGGCTAACAGTTCCGGACTCCATTTCATGTTAGCTCCATGATTACTCGACTGGATTCATCACCGGCAACCATCCTTTTGGAGTCGGACGATGTATATGCTTCTCTTGGATCCTTATACTTAAAACAGCCGACCGGTTGCCTTCGATAATATTTACCCTTTGCCGTCAAAATAAGAAATCGAGAGCGTAGGGTCCACGCGCGAGGGGCGATTTGTGTGAGTTCACTCTCCTTCCCGGCATGCTCAGCGAAGTAAAGCCCTCTATCCGTTCGGCGAGGGGATGTGGGGCAAAGGGGTCGGGGGCGCGATGCAGCAGACGAACAAAAGAAAGGCGTGGGCGAAGGGAGGCTTTTTGTCGGCGGGCGCGGAAAATGGGTTATGCGGAGTCGGATGAGAATTGATTAAGCCCGTCTCCCGAAAGTGCCCGAAATAGATGCGGACGAGGATGGCTCATCAGGCGCGGGATATCGTTTACTTAAGCCGGTGCGGGTGAGATTGGAGGAGGGGGCGGGAGGGCGAGGGGAGGGCTCCAAGGTGCCGACGCAGGCTGTCTTCCGCTCCCTACGGTGCCGCAGAATCCTCGAATGTTGGTGATTCGCTCCATCCATCTTCACGCCAAGGATTCCCTCCTTTATAAAAACGGATGGTTTTCCTTGAAGCGAGAGTTTTCCATCTCCGATCCAAGGATAGGACGTGGAATAACTTTATACGCAAGAAAGAGGAGCCGCGACATAAAATATTTTACACTTTCACTTTTATGAGATTCCACAAGGGCAAAAAAAACTCGTTCCCATCAGTAGTCTCTCATATCAACCAGCCAACTGAACACAACCAAGGACTCTTGATTCCTTAGCATTGAGAGAAAAGATGATAATTTCTGTTCAAAAGAACATGCCTAAGGTCTTCCATTCATTTTCTTTAGTTGCAATCGGGCAAAAATAACCAATATCTGAAGTTACGTGCTCTACCAAAGATAAGTGGGTGATTAAACAGATTTTCTTTGGAGAAAGAGCAAGAGTGAAAGAAAACAATTGTCAGCCTCACCCTAACCTTCTTACGGATGGAGCTAAGGGGTCATCGGCTCAACACCCTATAGGACGACGGGTGTAGTTCAAATCTAGTTCAAAAGGGCTTTCTACATAGAACTCGAGATGAGACCAGATACACCGATAAAAATATCTCTACAGCAAACGAGAATTGAAGTTGGGTCCTCCGGATGGGAGCATTGTGTTCTAGCCACCGCATTAACACAATGCTCTAGCTTCCCTATGCGTGCATGCGAGTAGCCATTAGAAATCGTCGTGCGCTAGTCATTATTTGGAATCAAATAAAGTGCCTACGGCCAGAAGATTTGACCTGAATATACACACAGTAAGGGCCAGTTACAGCTATTACATAGCTGTGTAAGAGTGTAAAAAATAGGAAGAACAACCTCAGACAATGAAATTATTTCAGGAATATTTTGTGTAACACTCATCGACTTAGTATTCGGTTCCTTTTTGAAGAACTGCCTGATTTCTTGCTATTTTATAATACAATTTGCGAACGAAATGATGACTATTGGTGTTTGGCATTGGGAATTGATGATTGATAATATTGGGTACTAGAATAATAAGAATAAATGTAGACTAAAGGAAAGAGTTCTAATTAAAGTAACTTAAACCAAAACATTTTTAACTTAATATTAACTAAAACGTTAAGCAATAATTAGTTGAGACCACGGATTAATATAGGTTGGGATTAATAATTATGAACATGAATCGCCCTTGCAACGCGATGGGTGATTAGAAGAAAAATACTACGGACAAAGCTACAAAATAAAGTGTACATGACGGATGGATTCACCAGAGTATGATAAGAAGAAAAAGGGTGACATCAGCTCTTTTTTGATGTGACCAACCAAGTTGAACAACATTAACTACACTATCATGGACGATTTTATTGACAAGAACGACGATGAAGAGTATACACTTGGCTATGATTTGCATAGATATTTTTACATCGATTGGGATTTTTTATGCTATCAACCAGTTTTAAGTTTAACGACCTCATGCGCTGTTGGTTCAATCAAAATGCCCAACTAACGCGTCATAGAAGGGGAGATTTCATAATTTTTAGCGTGTGGACATGTTGATGGCTATTACGTTAAAGCCTTTTACATTATGGTTAGCACGATCAAGGAAAGCATAAAGGACATTATGAGTTATGATACATGAGTTAAATTATGAGTTTTTTTAAAAACCTCAAAAACAAAAGCAAAATTTAGCAAAGGAACAGATTACTCCTATATTCGGTGAATTAGTTGCTAATGATGCAATCATACCCATTAAAAGGCTCATCACTTTATAGTAATTTAGTACCATGAGACCTGAAATACCTATTCCCGAAAATTCATTTTATAGCCAAATATGCTTTGCGGCTGGACCATAAAACAAAAAGAGGATCAACATTGTGAACATTTCCGACAAATGTCTGAAACCAAATTGAATACATCCTTGGCGCAAAAAAGATAACAAAGTTAAAAATAATTTATAACTACCTATAGTATAATTCGTGAGCGCAGATGCTGGCGCCATCCTTATTTCCTCGAAACTAAACACGAAGAAGTTTCAAGAGCTAAATAGAATAAAAAAACATTTTTCGATAGAGAGTAGCGATAATAGCCCTAAGTATCTACCACGCTTCGGTCCTGATTATCGCAAGAGAATTTTTCCCCGAAAATTAGCACCAGCAGGGAGTGCATTAAGGGAAACCCGAAGTGACACTTAACATGAGGCCCGCTTAAGCAAAGGGCAAAGGTCAATGCTGCTTCCTGGAAGGTTCCTCTCTCCTTCCATATCACATGACTGCCTCAAACACGGTAAAACCAAATGACTCATCGCGTACAGATACCAAAAAATTTGTAAGATAATCCTTCAAGTATTACGGTATTTAACAACAGGTAACATTCAGGAAAAAATGGCATAATGAAGGTGATGAATCGAATTTGTAGTTCTATAGACTTACATTTCAAAAGAAGTGATTATCGAAAACGATTCTAAAAATTTTATTTCATACCTTATTTTCCAGCTTTCTTATTCTATTTCTTCTAAACATCTTTTATAGAAGATTATCCATTCAAGGTAATGGGAAAACTTATGTACACGACAACGTTTTGAGGTTTTTGCGTAGCACATATAGAAAAGAGCAAAGTTAAATGTTGTGAACACAACATCATCGCAAAATCTAAAGTACAATTAATGAGTTTTATCTCCGGGCATGCTTACTGCAGCTCTTAGAGAAAGTACTCGTGATTACTGATCCATGAAGGACATTCTTCACTGGATGATACGAGTATGTATTTATTTGCAGTCGTCATCAGAGCGAATCTTAATCTTTTTTCAAATGAATGATACTCGGTGTGGATTATTAGTGCATTTAACATTCCTTGGCGTAAAAAGGCATGGATTCATGAGCCGTGTGTTACGTTTCACCGTCGGAAAATGTAATTAAACTAAGACTTTTACGGATTGTATCTAGATTAAGCTCATCATGCGTCTACCACACGCAAGGGCAAGCTACCCTCTCATCCACAAATGACCGTGTTTTAAAAATGACACTCACTTTGTCTTATCGATCAATTTCTATGGGCGAAGCTCAAAGTTTAAACAGTCTCAGGGGGCAATATTGCTTAAATCAAGGAGGCTTTTTTTCCCATAAAGGTCTTTCAACCTTTCATTGGAAACATTCAGCATTTATACAACAAAGGCAGCACTTCCTCGTAAAAAGTGGTTGTTCACAGAAATGTTTAGCGCTAAAAGCATTTAGAGATTAAACTTAAACTTTGGCATCAAAGAGGGGAAACGTCAAGCCACATGATAAATCGAAGTAAAAAATTATGGCGGTACTCAACACATTCATCTTTCTCTTCACAAGGAATAGCATCTCACTAAGTTTACTTCATCTGAAAGAGGTTTTACTATAGCTAAGCTGCAGATTTCAGTATATTAAAGAATGCCATCATATTACTCAAGGCTCTCAAAAGATCTTGGCGGGGAATGACTAATAGACTACTGTTTTAAAACGCAGTGTATTGTAATGAATTCAAAGCAGACATACTTCTCAGAGTCGTTAAGAAAGTTGTACGAACTTTGATATACAATCTATAAGGATTTTAAAGCTGCATGTTGGAAAAGAACTTGAAGCTAACCCAACTAACAGCATTTTTTTTGCATGTTTTCTTTGCTATTTTTAGCTTTTTTTAAATTGTGAATTTTAGAACAGCATATAGTAATACTTTTTTATGGTGGCTTTCAGGGTATTATGTAGATGTAGATGTAAAGCCTCATAAAAAGAAGATGCTAATATTGTAGCCAACGCAATGAGCACGTACCAAATGCATGATTTACTCTCATTTTGACAAACCGATGCACACATATCTACACGCATGCCATCATTACAAGTTTAGCACTAGTTTCTCGCCCCGGAGCGCTACATTCCTGGTCAGGGATCCGCCCTTGCCACTCATCCAAGTATCGGCTTGGTGCGTATACATGCAGATGAAAGTGGGGGTCACGGGAAGAGGAGAGAGGCTTGCATACCAGGGGAGGAGATGCTGAGTGCGAGGTAAGTGGCGTTCCACCGTAATTACATTTTCAACAGCATCCCCAAAAGCCAGTCAATCCATTGCGTTACCGCTCCGGCAAATGGCCTCCAGTCGATCGATGTATCGCGATCGATAGCGCTGCCATAAGGACGTGGTCTCGCATCCCACGCACGTCAGACGGAGAACGACACCACAAGGACAACCCTTAAACTTAGATGGGTGGTCACCTCATCCACCGACCACGCTCTTTCACACTCCTCCCACCCCCTCTGGGCCGCCTTTCCGAACTCCTTCCATGATTCTCTGCGAAGGAACTGAGAAAAGGCGTCGGATCTCAACAAAAAAAATCCGATAGATTTAGTGGAGAAGCCGCTCCCACTCGTCCATTGTGTCCTCCGGTGCTAAATCCATCCGGGATAAGCTCTAAAGGGGACCTTTGAGTAGCTATTCGGCACACTTCAATCGAAAGAGATAGAAACATCGGTCGGCAACCACTGTGAGGTTGAACAACTGATAGATTCGATTAATATAAATTAAATGAACACCTTAGTAGCTATATTATGAGTTATGCAAAAAATTCAGCTGAAGAAAAACGGTAGAAGCTGATGAATGCTTTATTTCAGGGCAGATAGCTTACCGAAGGCGTTAGTGAAATTCATAGTTACAGCAGATAAAATCGAGAGAACATTCCGGAGGAGAAATATGAAATAAGTTATCATTATAAATAAGATACGGAACTAAAAAGCTATTATTAAGGCTAATATAAGGGATATGCAAAAATTTTAAACTTTGATCTAATCGAAGTTTTGAATCCTACGTAAGTTGAATCTAAAATCGTGTGCAGATAAACTAATAATGTATCAATCAGGTTACGTTACATATACAATGCGAACATATTACAGTTAGAATAAGCACAGTAACCAAGCGGTCACAATAATAACTCTGCACAACAGATGGCCTTTTACTTTGCAGTGATATCCCTTAACATAAGTATATATTCCCTTTCATAACCTCTGCACGTGCTTGATGTTTTCCTTCATTTGCAGTTCTTGGTAGTTCCCCGCTATTTAGAATGCGAGTGCTTCTCTACCAATAGCAACAAAACTTCAAAGGCGTTTAAAATTGCTTTCAACTCATAGGGAAGATTTTCTACTACCTGGAAAAGTTATCTCAGCTGTTTAGCACGTAAGAGCATTAACTTTGCTGTCTGGTGCCTACTCCGTTATGCGGAGACTTGAGCATAGCAGGAAATTCACAAAGCAGTAACTTAGCCGCTATCCTCTGTTATTTTGGGAGTTCAGTGAGTAATTTGTATAGTAGAACTTTAAGTAGTTTATAATCACTTCAGAGAAAGCGGATGCAAATCAAATCCCTGCATTAATTCTCAAACTCTTTGATACATTCTACATCGAATTTTGTCTGAGGAAAACTTACGGACGTTACAGAAAAGTCCTTTTAATTTGTAAATGAATTGAACAACCAAATCCACTGGTTCACCACAATTTTTCTTAGCTATCCCCTCTCCAACTGTACTCTTTACGGATATGAATAATAGATTACAGGTATCAAAACTATCTCCATCCAGAATACTCATGTCAGGGCATCATATTATTGAATGCATCATCAGTATTTTGACCAAAAATTCAGTTATTAAAATTGTCATCATTTGCCCTTAACAATGATAATATATGACCGTATGATTCTGTTAAACAAAAAAAATTAAATTTTCTTCATCAGCAAAGAAAAATCTCTTAGCAGATTCCACGACGCTAATATAGAGGCTCACGCACACACGCATTTCCCTAATTATCTCTGCTATTAGTAAAGTCGACATAAAACAAACTTCGCCAAACTTGTGTACACACATATCTAACGCACCAAGGGTGAATATTTTTGACCCGGAGTTCAAATTTTCACAAGGCATTAATGGAAGGCGTTTATTTATTTATTTTTTTTTATTTTTTATTTATTTATCATTGACCCGAAAACAACACGCGCGGTCTTTACATCGGGTACTTCAACTGATAACAATGACACAAGAACAGACATCCATGCCCCGGGAAGAGAAAAACCTCCCCGTGCGGGATTCGAACCCGCGACCCTGGGATTGACAGGCAAGGGATTTACCCCGCCGCCACCCGGGCCGGCGATTTCACCACGAATATCGGAAAAAGAGGTGCATTTTCCCGTCACAGATGTGGTTCGTTTATTTTTCATTACCCTTCCAGCGCCTACATGACAAGAAGGTAGTGATTGATGATTAGCTTAACCGCCAAGACCATGTCAAGGTCATTCCGCTCTCTTTCCCACTCTCCCTCCCTTTCGATCCCTGACACTCCCCACCCCACCTAACGACTTTGCCGGGCTCCTTTTCGGTGCACTGATCCATTAAGGGTGTTCGCTGCCCTTTCAGTATCATCAGGTAACCCCACCCTCACTGCTACTTCCCGATCTCAAACGAGTGACTGGGGAGGAATAAAAAAAGATCAAATTTATAACGGGTTTCCCACACGGAAGCAGGTCAATTTAGAGAAAAACATCGGCGTAATGAAATGCGAGGAGGCCTGGATTAAAGGGACTACGCCCTCGCTCGAGAAACGATTGGGTAACAAAAGGCGATCGAGAGCGAGAGGCCAATCCCCTTCCCTCATGTGTGTATCCGTCCGTGTGCTTGCATGTGAGTGAGTGAGGAGCGTGCTTCGGTATCACGGAGGCAGGTTCTCTCTCTCACGGTCCAACGGAACGGGCAGTATATTTCTTTAAGGCTTCGCCCACCAGGCCGCGCTCGATTACTTATTAAAGCAATCGCCAGCTCGCAGCCCCTCATGTGAGGCCTCACCTCCACCGCCATCCGTTTCACTTCCTTTCCTCAAAGCAAACTCGCCGAGGAGAGTAATTCACAAAGTAGATCCACACCCAAAGAAGGACGAAACCTTATTTCCTTTGGCCTCAGCCGCTCGCCCTCGCCTCCCCTCCACACAAACCCTCTTCCCCGCCCTTATCCCGGCGATACCCGAAACCAAACCCTGAAATTCCACCCACCCCTCCGACACAAAACCCTTTATTTTCTCGCCCATCCTCCGGCCCCTTCCATTAGAAAAATAATATCTCCACTCCCTCCTCCCCTTCCGCTGCGAGAGGGCGTCGACGTTCGCGGTGCCAGAGGAGAAGCGAAGGGGGAGCCGTCAGGAAATCCGCGATAAATATTTCACGGCTGGGCGGGCGGGGAACGTCAGGTGGTGGGGTGTGGGGGGGGGGGTGTTTCGAAAGGGGTGGTGCGCTGGGAGGAGTCGCGGGAGCGCATCACTGGAAAGGAAAACCTATGGGTCGCATTCAGCCTCGCCTCGCGTCGCATGGGGTTAATACACGTATAATAATATGCAGGTAACATCTGCTGCACAATAATAATGACTGGAGTTAGACAGGAAATAAGTTAAACCATCAATAAAATAACAGTTGCGACCAAGAGGGATACACGCGGGATCATGGGAGATTTAAACGTTATATAGCTCTACTTATCAATGGTGAATAAAACTTATCTTTTCAATTCATAATGTTTTAATCCATTCGCACTAACAAGCACTTATGTAACGTCTTCAAGTTTACCTCGTGCAAATTCTGTATCTGAATAATTGTAAGAATGATTTCGTGATTCCATTTTAATTGTAATTGTTACTAAAGGACATATGTCCTAGAGAAATAAATTCCTTTCATTCGAAGGTGTACAGTAGAGCGCAACTCTTCAATTAATGCTAATCGATCATAGTTAGAGCACGATGATTAGAATAAAAAATGCTTCAGCATACTTACGTAAGTTAACATATAACACCCAATCAAGAGATTCATCAACTAATATTCACCAAGAAAACACGGAAGATTATAATTTAAAAATAAAAGTATAAATTAATTAACGATACAAATGTTATGCATACATTAATAAGAGATCAGATTTTAAACACACTAGAGGATTCAAGAAACGGTTATATTTATATGTATATTGTCCGTAGGAAGTTTTGCAATCAAGCAATAGAAGCTATAAATTATTTACGTGTTCTAATACAGATTTTATCCGCATGCACTATTATTTGATGGCAATCATTAGTTTTCCTTTTTGAGCGGTAGAATTTAATTTTAAAACTTTCAGTATGTGTCTCAAATTTTATAATTATGATACAACAGAACACATCGATGTGCAATGGAGTTTTAAAAATATTTTTGACTCCAGAAATATGGAAATCCCGAAATATTTACGAAAGATTCAGCTAGAATCAACTTCAAAGTAAGGTCTGATTTTCATCCTCAAAAAATTTCTTAAACTTTGGTCACACTGAAAAAACCTCCATATCACCTTTTTACTGACCCATTAGCTGTTCGCTGCCAGCTATCATTCGTGAGAGCTACTTCATCTAGACCCAACGTTCTGGCAGCATATTCTAGGCTGGCCTTGACAAGTGAAAAACTATAACGCTCTGCAGTCTCCTCTCAGGTACTTATCCTTTATATAATACTCTAAATAAATTCAAGCCTCCTTAAATTAGTCTACACATTTCCAGGACGTGCTTACCCCAAGAACAATGCAAATATATATGAATTTAAATAATTAAAGGATTCAAAACTACAATTTTGGCTTCGTTGACGCCGCAGAATCACTCCCGTGGACTATTTATTCCTCTAAAATTTACTTCTTTGGATGGTTATTGACCACTTTTTTTAATGTCTGGGTTAATTTATGGAGGTTTGGTCGTCTTTTTTTAAAAAATTCAACTTCCTTTTCTTGCCAACGTTTCGCCTTTTAATTAAGGCTTCATCAGGGCTACAGTACAATGTAAGGAATACAGTTGGTAAAATTATAATATTATAAAGATAAAGTAGTTTTTAAATATAAATTTAGTACCTCAAGGATTAACTTTTTTACTGTGACAATGGTAACTCAATAACAAACTTCCTCCTAGTAACAAAATCAACATAAAAATCAACATAAAAAAAACACCAAAATGGAAATCCTAGATAAAATTTTTTTTTTTTTTTTTTGAAAAATATAATGAGTGAAATAAAATTATTTAAAATGAATAGTATAAACCATGAATTTAACAATTAATTGTATCGTAACTTCAATTTTCGAATTTATATTACATATTTTACGAATATAAAAGACATATTCGTATTGAAATTCTGGAGAACACTATATATAACATAGAAAAAACTTTAGTTATAGAAAATTAAATAATGATAGATTTTGCTTAATTTGTGTATATCCGATCTATGGTTACAAACTGAAGGAGTTTTAATGATGTGGACCATTTCTTTGAATAGTCTCTTCTGAAGGTTGGATTCAAAATCTATTGGTTTAGCTTCCTTAAAGTTGAAATTGTGATTATTTTCTAGAGCATGGTTAGCCAAAGCACAGGTCCCAGAATTTGTTTTAATTGAAGATTTATGATTGTTAATTCTATTTTTAAGATACTGTGAAGTTTGTCCTATGTACATTTTGTCACATTCAAGGCAAGAAATGGAATAAATAATGTTGCTTTGTAATTCATTGGGGGTTTTGTTCTTTAATTTTGAGTAAACTGTCCTGTTTAGTGTATTTTGAGCTTTAAATGTTATTTTGAAATTAACATTTTTAAAAATTTTGGATAGTTGTTCAGATAATCCCTGAACGTAGACAATACTCCTATAGTTTTTGGTGGTTGTTTGTAGTTCTGTGTTTAATGTGTTGTCTTGGGCCGATATTGGTTGGGTTGTTGTAGTGTTTGATAGTTGTTGATTTAATGGCGGTGGATTTTGAGCTGTCATATTATTTGTGGGTCGATTGCTACTACTATATACGATTGATTTAATAAGTTTTTTTGGGAAACTGTTCTCAACAAAGATATCTTCTATGATTTTCAAATTTTTATTGTGATATTCAGGATCACTGAGTTGAATGGCCCTATATTTCATTGCTAAGACGCTGTTAATCTTCTGTTTTAAGGGATGGCAGCTGGTAAAATTTAAAAATCTGTTGCTTTTTATTTTTTTCCTATACCAATCAATTGATACTGTACCATCCAAGTTCCGTTTTACAATAGTATCAAGAAAAGGTAGTTGTTTGTCTTGTTCTATTTCAACAGTGAACTGGAGTTTATTGTGAAATTTATTAAAGTTTTTGACTATATTTTCATTAGTATAATCATTTGGAATTGCTAGAAATAAGTCATCAACGTATTTGTATAAAAATGGAATATCAAATGGTAGGTTTGGGATGACGGTATCCAAAAGTTCTTCCATCACTGTATCCGCAAGAATTGGAGCAACTGGGGAACCCATTGGTACTCCATCAATAATTTCATAAAATTTATCAATATATTGCAAATACCCTTTGTTAATGCATAAGTGAAACATTTTCATGAATTGACTTTTATCAAGGGAGGTGTGATGAGCAATGCTATCCCATTTAGACGTAATTAAATTTTCAACTAAATCTAAGGGAATATTGGTGAACAGGGATTTAACATCTAGAGATACAAGTTTGTATCCTTCTGGGATCTTATGTGATTTTATTTTCTTGAAGAAATCAAATGAATCTCGAACATTGTATCTGCTGGATGTTATTTGGCTTAATACGTTACATATATATTTAGCACATTCATAAGTCGGACTATTTATAAAACTCACAACTGGTCTTAATGGATTATTTGGTTTGTGGTCTTTAAGCACACCATAAAGCTGTGGTGCTGTTCCATTATATTTAGTCAATTTATTTTTAAGGGTAAGATCTATTTTATTTTGTTTGAAAAGTTGTATAACTAATTCATTTATTTTATTTTGTAGTGAAGAGGTTGGATTTTTGTTTATTGGTTGGTAAATTTGTGTATCGTTGAGTAGTTCATTAATTTTTTTATCATAATCTGTTTTATACATAATTGCTGTTTTGTTCGTTTTGTCTGTTTTTAGGATTGTAATATCTGGATGGGATTTAAGAAATTTTTTTGTTTGTAGTAATATTCTATTTATAGGATCTGTTTTAAGAACTGATTGTTTTTGTTTGTGAATATAATTTGTGATAATATTGGTGCATTGTGCACGTATTTTATCTTGTTTAGTCTGTCCATTTATTTCTGAAATTATGCTGTCAACATCAGCTAGTAATTGAGTGACGGGTAAATCTTGATTTGAATACGGAATGTTATATTTGGGGCCTAAACTAAGGAAATTTGTTATAGTATTTGGAATAGTAATATTTGTGAGATTTGTTACCCATTCATGTTAATAGAACAAGACAAACAACTACCTTTTCTTGATACTATTGTAAAACGGAACTTGGATGGTACAGTATCAATTGATTGGTATAGGAAAAAAATAAAAAGCAACAGATTTTTAAATTTTACCAGCTGCCATCCCTTAAAACAGAAGATTAACAGCGTCTTAGCAATGAAATATAGGGCCATTCAACTCAGTGATCCTGAATATCACAATAAAAATTTGAAAATCATAGAAGATATCTTTGTTGAGAACAGTTTCCCAAAAAAACTTATTAAATCAATCGTATATAGTAGTAGCAATCGACCCACAAATAATATGACAGCTCAAAATCCACCGCCATTAAATCAACAACTATCAAACACTACAACAACCCAACCAATATCGGCCCAAGACAACACATTAAACACAGAACTACAAACAACCACCAAAAACTATAGGAGTATTGTCTACGTTCAGGGATTATCTGAACAACTATCCAAAATTTTTAAAAATGTTAATTTCAAAATAACATTTAAAGCTCAAAATACACTAAACAGGACAGTTTACTCAAAATTAAAGAACAAAACCCCCAATGAATTACAAAGCAACATTATTTATTCCATTTCTTGCCTTGAATGTGACAAAATGTACATAGGACAAACTTCACAGTATCTTAAAAATAGAATTAACAATCATAAATCTTCAATTAAAACAAATTCTGGGACCTGTGCTTTGGCTAACCATGCTCTAGAAAATAATCACAATTTCAACTTTAAGGAAGCTAAACCAATAGATTTTGAATCCAACCTTCAGAAGAGACTATTCAAAGAAATGGTCCACATCATTAAAACTCCTTCAGTTTGTAACCATAGATCGGATATACACAAATTAAGCAAAATCTATCATTATTTAATTTTCTATAACTAAAGTTTTTTCTATGTTATATATAGTGTTCTCCAGAATTTCAATACGAATATGTCTTTTATATTCGTAAAATATGTAATATAAATTCGAAAATTGAAGTTACGATACAATTAATTGTTAAATTCATGGTTTATACTATTCATTTTAAATAATTTTATTTCACTCATTATATTTTTCAAAAAAAAAAAAAAAATTTTATCTAGGATTTCCATTTTGGTGTTTTTTTTTATGTTGATTTTTATGTTGATTTTGTTACTAGGAGGAAGTTTGTTATTGAGTTACCATTGTCACAGTAAAAAAGTTAATCCTTGAGGTACTAAATTTATATTTAAAAACTACTTTATCTTTATAATATTATAATTTTACCAACTGTATTCCTTACATTGTACTGTAGCCCTGATGAAGCCTTAATTAAAAGGCGAAACGTTGGCAAGAAAAGGAAGTTGAATTTTTTAAAAAAAGACGACCAAACCTCCATAAATTAACCCAGACATTAAAAAAAGTGGTCAATAACCATCCAAAGAAGTTATTAAACATGGAGAAAGTAGTTGATATACCGAAAAGTGCAACTGTAAGTGATAACAGCAATTTTTACTCATATTTACGTGAAAAGTGTGGTCAAGATGCAGTTAAAGTGTCCAATGTTATTGCAAAACAGATCAGAAGATTGGCCAGCAAGAGAAACCAACAAATTTTTTTATTGAGGTGCAAAGATGAAAATGTATTCCCTTCACATATTGTCAACAACATCCGTTGTACCTTTACGTTGTTAAATCATCAACATCCATTTATCAAGGATGTTGAACACACAATTTTACGTTTTAAAAAGAATGTCCTTAACATAGAGCTAAAAATTTGTCTGTGGGAAATAAGAAAGAGTGAAAAGACCCTCAAAGATGCAAAACATAATCTCAAAACAATTGTACCTCATAATTTATATGAATCATTTATAAGAAGACAAACCCAATTTTATGATCGCTATTTTGAAGAAGTCAAAAAACGACAAATATCTAAATTAATTAAACTCTTACCGAAAAGCAAGGAACGTGGTAATTATGAATGGGTAACAAATCTCACAAATATTACTATTCCAAATACTATAACAAATTTCCTTAGTTTAGGCCCCAAATATAACATTCCGTATTCAAATCAAGATTTACCCGTCACTCAATTACTAGCTGATGTTGACAGCATAATTTCAGAAATAAATGGACAGACTAAACAAGATAAAATACGTGCACAATGCACCAATATTATCACAAATTATATTCACAAACAAAAACAATCAGTTCTTAAAACAGATCCTATAAATAGAATATTACTACAAACAAAAAAATTTCTTAAATCCCATCCAGATATTACAATCCTAAAAACAGACAAAACGAACAAAACAGCAATTATGTATAAAACAGATTATGATAAAAAAATTAATGAACTACTCAACGATACACAAATTTACCAACCAATAAACAAAAATCCAACCTCTTCACTACAAAATAAAATAAATGAATTAGTTATACAACTTTTCAAACAAAATAAAATAGATCTTACCCTTAAAAATAAATTGACTAAATATAATGGAACAGCACCACAGCTTTATGGTGTGCTTAAAGACCACAAACCAAATAATCCATTAAGACCAGTTGTGAGTTTTATAAATAGTCCGACTTATGAATGTGCTAAATATATATGTAACGTATTAAGCCAAATAACATCCAGCAGATACAATGTTCGAGATTCATTTGATTTCTTCAAGAAAATAAAATCACATAAGATCCCAGAAGGATACAAACTTGTATCTCTAGATGTTAAATCCCTGTTCACCAATATTCCCTTAGATTTAGTTGAAAATTTAATTACGTCTAAATGGGATAGCATTGCTCATCACACCTCCCTTGATAAAAGTCAATTCATGAAAATGTTTCACTTATGCATTAACAAAGGGTATTTGCAATATATTGATAAATTTTATGAAATTATTGATGGAGTACCAATGGGTTCCCCAGTTGCTCCAATTCTTGCGGATACAGTGATGGAAGAACTTTTGGATACCGTCATCCCAAACCTACCATTTGATATTCCATTTTTATACAAATACGTTGATGACTTATTTCTAGCAATTCCAAATGATTATACTAATGAAAATATAGTCAAAAACTTTAATAAATTTCACAATAAACTCCAGTTCACTGTTGAAATAGAACAAGACAAACAACTACCTTTTCTTGATACTATTGTAAAACGGAACTTGGATGGTACAGTATCAATTGATTGGTATAGGAAAAAAATAAAAAGCAACAGATTTTTAAATTTTACCAGCTGCCATCCCTTAAAACAGAAGATTAACAGCGTCTTAGCAATGAAATATAGGGCCATTCAACTCAGTGATCCTGAATATCACAATAAAAATTTGAAAATCATAGAAGATATCTTTGTTGAGAACAGTTTCCCAAAAAAACTTATTAAATCAATCGTATATAGTAGTAGCAATCGACCCACAAATAATATGACAGCTCAAAATCCACCGCCATTAAATCAACAACTATCAAACACTACAACAACCCAACCAATATCGGCCCAAGACAACACATTAAACACAGAACTACAAACAACCACCAAAAACTATAGGAGTATTGTCTACGTTCAGGGATTATCTGAACAACTATCCAAAATTTTTAAAAATGTTAATTTCAAAATAACATTTAAAGCTCAAAATACACTAAACAGGACAGTTTACTCAAAATTAAAGAACAAAACCCCCAATGAATTACAAAGCAACATTATTTATTCCATTTCTTGCCTTGAATGTGACAAAATGTACATAGGACAAACTTCACAGTATCTTAAAAATAGAATTAACAATCATAAATCTTCAATTAAAACAAATTCTGGGACCTGTGCTTTGGCTAACCATGCTCTAGAAAATAATCACAATTTCAACTTTAAGGAAGCTAAACCAATAGATTTTGAATCCAACCTTCAGAAGAGACTATTCAAAGAAATGGTCCACATCATTAAAACTCCTTCAGTTTGTAACCATAGATCGGATATACACAAATTAAGCAAAATCTATCATTATTTAATTTTCTATAACTAAAGTTTTTTCTATGTTATATATAGTGTTCTCCAGAATTTCAATACGAATATGTCTTTTATATTCGTAAAATATGTAATATAAATTCGAAAATTGAAGTTACGATACAATTAATTGTTAAATTCATGGTTTATACTATTCATTTTAAATAATTTTATTTCACTCATTATATTTTTCAAAAAAAAAAAAAAAATTTTATCTAGGATTTCCATTTTGGTGTTTTTTTTAATGTTGATTTTTATGTTGATTTTGTTACTAGGAGGAAGTTTGTTATTGAGTTACCATTGTCACAGTAAAAAAGTTAATCCTTGAGGTACTAAATTTATATTTAAAAACTACTTTATCTTTATAATATTATAATTTTACCAACTGTATTCCTTACATTGTACTGTAGCCCTGATGAAGCCTTAATTAAAAGGCGAAACGTTGGCAAGAAAAGGAAGTTGAATTTTTTAAAAAAAGACGACCAAACCTCCATAAATTAACCCAGACATCTAAAATTTACTACCACACATATTTTCTGTTCAGTTAAAATACCATTATTCAATCCTAATTTGTGTTGGATCCAAATACTTTCATAGCGACACCTTGTCTTATCGCCAAGCCTCTATTTTTGCAACCATTTCGTCGGGGAAAAGGTAAATTTACTATATATCATGATACTAAATCTTTCATGTGCATTTGGCTATCTTTCGATTATGTTCACAATCTTAAAATAGTGATCATCTAGTGAAATTTTGATTGTTCTGTACAACATACCCACTATTTTTAACGATTCAATCATCTATAGTCATCACGCTAATGCCTCTAAATGCATTTTTAAGTTTAAAATGGTTTTTTCTCAGTCCTTAACACGATTTTTTAATGGGAATAAATTCATTTTTAATCTAACGGTACGGAATTCCACCCACCTAAAAGGTAGGTGGAAAGGAAACATTCCTGTCGTAGTCAAAGAAAAAAGTAATATGAGAGAGCTAATTCTCGATTCGTTCATAGGGGGGAATAATTTGATAAGTGATTCCTTTCGGGAAATTTGCGGGAGAGGCAATGGGATTAACTTCCAAAATAATATTTAAAAAAAACAAAAGCAGCCCGCTGATGGGAGTGGCCTCCCATCGCAACGCACCCGCTCGTTTCTGCAAGATTTAGTGACGTTGGAGGATTAGGACCGCGCTCGCTCGGATGGGAGATGCCCTCCCCACCCTCTCGAGCTCTATTAACCGGCGTTCACGTGCTTCGCGTGGCGCAGGCACGAACGGTGGAATTTGTAAGCCTGTCTCGTGATGTGCACGAGATTGCGGATCCGGGGGAGAGAGAAGGTAATTAGGACGAGGAGGAGAGGCGGCTCAGGAGTGGTCTTAAATAGGAGCGCCGGGACGGCGGGATTAGAGGCTGACGACGACGCCGCCGAGAGACGCACTGTTAGCCACTCGCGCGACCGAACACGCGTCGAACGCACGCGGAATACCGCCCTCTCAAAGGATGATCCGTTCCGGGACAAAAAATAGAAGTAAACGCATCGCTCCTCTCGCAGGTTACCTCGTTTCTGAACTAACTCCATCATTTTGGATCCTTTGGAACCTTCTATGCAGATCATGACGTGATTCAAGAGAAAAAAACGCCTTTTCTGGCAAAACCTCACAGGAACAAAATGAGTTATATACCTATCCTATCCCACACCTTTCTTCTCCTCTCCCTCTATTTTTTTGACTAGTATTCGTGGCATACCTTTGATTTATAGTTCCTAGTGAAACCGGTACAAGTAACAAAATTATCGGTGGGTTCACAAAGTTTTTTATTTTAAATTGAAATAAATTGTAGGTAATTTTTACTTAAATATACTTTCTTTGATATAAATTTCTACAAAGAATTATGTTATTTTTCACTGCTCCAAAGCCTTAGGGGGCCCTTACATAAGAAAATCATTTCAAGAACCCACGTTTTCATCGTATTGTTCAAAGCTGGTTAATTAAAAGCTGAATTCAAAATTAAAATACTCATCAATTATTTGAAATGGCAAATTCACTTATATTTTCTTTTTCCCAACCAGTTTCGCTAAACCATAGCATCACCGGAGAAGTTCTACATATAAAGCGATGCATAATATCTGAATCATTTCAAAGTAAAATGAGGATTTTTACACACACCATACAGTTCATTTTATAATTTAATACTATTAAAGAGAGCCAGGGGCGTCTCTCTGAATATTTCACGGAACCCCTGGGTTTCCCGGAACAAAGATTGGAACTGAAATATACGATGAAGACATGATATTGCCTGCAATAGGTTTACGACATTTATGGTATCTATTAAATTAGCTTATTGAGGAAATAGAGAACAATATCGAATCCCACATATTTGAAACGTAGAAAAATAGTGATAATTCTTTTCCTGAGGGATATAATAGGGGAAAAAACTTTAGCAAATTCGAAGCTATATTTGTTAACCATATTTACGCTTATTCATTGTCGTTCTCTCACATTTCTTCCTTTCCATTTGTATTATTAAGTTGCTTTACCCTGTTATTTCCTATCCCATTTCTCAAGGGATATCAGAACGTAAAACAATGAATCGTAAACAAAGTTATTATTTCTTCCAATATCTTCATTATTTGATTTACTCTTCTGCTCTCGTATGAGCGCTCTAATAGATGATTGTTTTTAACATAGAAACATGAAATACTTTATAAATATTAATTCAAAATAAGAAATACCCATCAATAATTTAAAAATGGTAAGGAATTGCATTTAATTACATCAAATCACAATGATAATGCAATTCAAGTTAATACGTAAATAAGTTTATACCCACGGATTTATCCGTATAAAAGTCGAAGCATGCCTTCGCAAGGATCGTTGCCAAATACTTACTCCTCACTGCTCAATTCACAAAGCATTCCCACCACCGAAACTGGTTAGCTACATAATACCTTGTCGATTGCCTCGTTTCGGGCCGACTTCTTTTATTGCATCATTTCAAGGACTCGGATATTCAAGTAGATATCGTAAACACTTATAAGCGCGCAGAGAGGTTTTCTCTAGCCTTTCGTCATGCTCCCGCAAATATTTATTATTCAGAGAGCAATATAAATCACGCATTGTCGATTTATGCACTATTAGGCGTAATATTTTCATGCCTTTTTTTTGTAATCAACATTTTTTTCTAAGTTCTCATTGCCAATCGACGCACGAGGTATTTGTTTTGCGATCATTCTTATGAAGTTTCCATTACTTCATGTGCTTCCACATCTAAGCTTCTTCTTTGGAGGATAAAATTCCCTAAAAAGTCAGCATTCATGGATAGTATCGTTTTTTTAACGAATAATCTTTTAATACAGCACACCAAGTTTTTGCCTAATTTACCACATTGGTTTGGACTGGTGCTAAAAATTTTACGGCAAAAAGAAGAGAAACGCTATTATATTTTAAAGCAAACAAAATTGGGGGAATTGTGAAGACGGCTTAGCATGTCATTAGGTGAACTGAGTTTAATTCTTTGGAAGCACCGAGGAAAAATATTAACGCTCTCTTAGGACCTTCACCTTCTACTATAAGCTTAGGTACTTCTTAAATTGGGAGGCTAACACATTAGCACGGCGTCCAAAACAAACCGCGTAGTAAATCAGAAGCTATAAAATCCCCACTAACATTACATTATCTCGCTGTAAAACCAGTTATAGAAACTGGGATATCACAGAGTGAAATTCGATTACAGTATTACTATGAGGTTAATATCTACAATGAGAAAAAAATGCGGAGTCTCTACCGATTTTCACAAATTTCATAATACTGATGCAATTAATTTTAAGATGTTTGGTGCAAAACCATGAAGATATAAGGCACTAAAGGGCAAGTAAAAATCACATTTCAAAAGACTCGTTCCGTGATAATATGCAAATTAGCCACCAAACCCATTTGGATGTTTTACACCCACAACGTAAAGGAAGTCTGAGGTGGCTTGAGGTCAGCAAATATCTCATTAGTTTTATTCATTCTTATGAAATTGGTTCTCAAGTAATAGCGATGGACCCCATGCAAAATATAAACGATTGCGTAATGACTTGAATATTCATTTTTCACTCAGTCCGGAAATCTCGCGTCTCACACGGCTACGGACATAATAATCTCCTCAGGGGCCCGAGATGATACCTTTAATGAATAGTGGGTGGGTAACGACCCTTATAAACACCAATATTGGATTGTTGGTTTCTGGAAATGGGCTAGTTTAATCCTTGGGGGAGAGCGGGGAGATTGTTCCGTTAAAAAAAGGAAGGTTTTGGGAAATCTCTCCGGCTGATAAGCCTCAATATGAGGTGGCCTTTCCGACGAATGAGGTAGCCAACGCCCTCGCATGGGACCATAATCTCATCCCCTCTCTCTCCCCCTTAGCCTTCATCACACGACCTCTCTCTTCTCTTCCGATTCCCCGTCGAAGGAATCCTCTCCCATCCTACGCCCTCTCACGGCATTCCAGCAACTAACCTCCCCCCACCCCCCTCACCCAGGGGAGCCTCGGAGAGCAGAAGGAATATCACTAAAGCGCCTGGTAACCTATTCAGCACATAAGCATGCGATCCTCTGGCGCTTGTTATGTCGTTAATAGAGCGCCTTTCAATTTTTTTCTACTTCCTCCAATAAATCGTCCCTTATTTCCCACCTCAGCCTACACACATACTGTCGGGGCAATTTATCGTGTTTAGGGAGTCCGAATGTAGTACGCTACTACCATCAGGATAGGACGCGAAGCTGGTCGTTTTAATCATCATTGATTTTATGATTTCATCAAAATATAATATCATCTTTCATTCCCAAAACCTTAATATCATAACACCGAAATCACGAAATATCTGCAACACAGTCTTTGACATAAATAGTTAAAAACTCTCTGGTTAGAAATATTGCAGCCAATTTTCAAATATCTTTATTCTTGATTGCACCAGAATACCTACATGGAGATATAAAATACGCACTCTGTAATTTTTACTAAGGATTATAATAAGTTTATTTCATTGAGGGAAGATTAAGATAAATTTATTTCATGGAAATATTCCTAGCTCAAATTCTCTCTGTTGAAATAAAACATTTTTGAGCAGCTAATATTAATATCTCATCTACCTCGTATGATTTTATCTATCCCAAAGCGTGCTAGCTCTGCTGTCATCATATGGAAATCCTAGAGAAATTCTTTGCCGCCTAACGCGACTTTCACTCGCTCTGCTGCTACGGGAAGAGATATAAATTTCCCAGTTGGGAAGGTTAGAGGTAGGAAAAAGTCGAATTGTGAAAAGGAAACAAGGGTGAAGAGGAGGAGGAGGCCTCTTCTTTGTTACCCAGAGATGTCCTCCCTACACCCTTCCCCGTGTTTGGACCGAGCAGCCCGACAACTGAATCCCTCTCTGAATCATTTCCTATTACCCCCTCCTCCCAGACACTTTTTTTTCCTTTCGCTGCGCGTCTCCCAAACCAGCGGCCACACTCGGGATCACTCTGAGGGGTTTTCGGATTTGTAAAGGCAGAAATACACCGCTCTCTTTCCTTGACGTATGACATAAGGAGTTCCACGTGGATCCCACCCTGTAACAATCCACATTCTGCGGCCCAGATTATACAGCAATAAATTTCCTCTAGTGAACTTGGGGAAAAGATTTTTGTTGGTAAAACCAAAACTTCATGTTATATTTCTCATCGTCGTATCACTCAATTAATCTGTGATTCATCATCTCTAACGTTATCCAGTTTCAAGCAGAAATCTGAAAGACAGGGAGAGATGACTGACACGTGCATTATTTTAGTCGAAAGATAATTTAACTAACTTAATCAATGAGAAGTACCATTTGAAACTCACAGCTGTGTGCTAACTTTTATTATTTCCCACCTTTATCTGGACCAAATCTTACAAGTTCAAACTCTTCAACAATTAATCCCGCCCCAACTATATTATAACCTAAAATGTATGTAAGGCACTATATTTTAAGAAATTTATCCACTGTTAAACGGAAATACCGATGAGGTTTAAACTAATGACACTAATAACAAAGATACAATGAAAATCTGACGCAGATATCCTCAAGTTCACCATTGCTCCTCACATCAGTGATACTCCATACAAATATTTTTGCAGACCACTGGTGAATTTTTAATTGCAGGCTTTGGATTTTGTGGTGGAAAATTTCAGTTCCTAAGAAGCTTATGAAATATTTCCATCCCTATGCATATAAAGATGAATGATGAAGATAAACTGGATCGACCGAGTGACAAACGAAGAAATCTTAAGGAGAGTGGGAGAAAAGATATGTCTACTGAAAACCATAAAAATAAGACGGGAAAACTTATAGGCCACATCTTAAGACACGATGGCCTGATGAAGACAATCGTCGAGGGAAAAGTGAACGGGAAGAATGGAAAAGGCAGGCCTCGCATGAGAGATATGGAGAAAGTTGTGAAGGATGTAAGAAAGAGGAGTTACGTCAATATGAAGAGGTTGGCCGACAGAAGAATCGAGTGGAGGGCTGCGTCAAACCAATCCTAGGCTTGTTGACCGATGATGACTACCTGAGAATATGAGTCTAAAGAATTCATAATGTACCACGAATTTTCAATAGTTTTAAAAAATAAATCACTAGTGAAGTCCTTAATTAAAGCTAATATATTACAAGTTTCTTCGAAAACAAATGTGGAGCTAGCTACGAAAAATATTTATCTTGGTCTAGAGCCTGGAGTGGATTCCCGAGTAACCTCAATTAGAAACATGGGCGCCACCAAAACGATAATTCGTCTAGTTTCACGTCTTCCTTCATCCAAACCACACACTCTCCCTTTCCTCAGCCACTAGCCACAACTGTAGGCAACGAAGGCGTCCACCACACCCCGCTCACGCACACTCCACGAAGTTAGCGGGAAACCGCTCCGTTTCGGTTATCTTTATGCTCGCGTCCCGCAAGGCACCGTTCTCTCCCGCTCCCTTTTCTCACCCATTCTTCCGCACCCATGGACTCAGAAACCTCACCTCGAAGGTTGTAACAGATGAATTCAAAGGCGCTGAGTCAGAAAATCGATTCAATTCCTCAGAAAAACCTTCAGTGCCTTCAGTAGAGCACTACCTTGAAAAACTTTTACCATGGCAAGATATACGCTGGAAAACTAATAATCTTTTACACAGTCAAACTTCTATTAATATGGGAAATTTTATAAATGCTTCCAAGACCAAAAGAATAATATTCCTCACGCAACTTAGGCTGCTTTTTTCAGCACTTAGCAAATGCTCCAATGGTCTTCATACCTATTCTCGGGACACTACTATTTCTCACTTGTTAGCAATGAGATAGGTTGACTGCCTCTGTACGTAAAAATGTCTGAAGTTTCAGACAAAACTAAACTGTGAAAAATTCGTAAGCTTCTTTTGACATAGAATGGCTGATAAATGTTTCATAGTGCAGGTTTGTGACTCAAACGTTTTTACCGGTTGAAAGTGGTCCTAAGTGATTTTTGTTCAACAAGTAAGCTCCGATTTCGAATACTCTTGCATAAATCATGACATTCCATTTTAAAAATCACGCATCGAATTGCAACATCAAAAGGGTAACAAATACTAATCTACATAGCAACTAACTAGCCAGCACGTGTGTAGAAAAAAGTTACATTATGACAGGCATTAACTACCGTCTCCCAATCATATTGTTAGTAGCTATTCTACTGGCTATACTGTTACATTAAGTAAATTCATTGAAGCTTCGTGTACGATGATTTCTTATTGCAATAAACTTATTTCATTTCCTATTCCAATGAATCGTCTCCTTTGGAACTACATAATAATTTCCATTTTCTCTTTTTGAGAAATAACTAATATAATTCAACCGCTGCCTTAATACTCATCTCTTTCATTTTATCTTCTTGCTCTGACTTTCCATGGCACACAAGAATTTTTAATGCATTTTAAATGAATTTAGGAAAGCAATTTAGTTTAAATTGCTGGAACATATTCAGCTCCTACCTCAATTTAAAAACAAAATTATTTTCACAAAATTCTCTGAGAAATTTAGACTCTGCTAAAGTGAATATTCCCCTAGAAATAACTTATATCAAGCGAAGCGACTACGCTTGATATAAACCTAGTCGCTCTTTGCTGCACACACTATGGTTCCTGAGACTTGTTTTTATCGCGACCTCATTTATTAGCGGCATAATTATGAAGCGAAAATAAGCTAAAAAAATCAGGTTTGCTGCGTCGCATTTTCCAAATAATTTGCAATCGATCCAAGTGTTTTATAAAATCTTTGCATTAAATAGTTTCGATGCCGATTACTGTGGTTTCGTTCACAGTAAGATTGCTCTAATAAACTGTTCTTTTTTTCAAAAAGTAAAATTGTGATTTTTTTAATGTTTAATTAATTAAAACCGCACAAAGATTTAATGATTTAATGGTTTTCATGTCCTATATCAATGATTTCTAAGCTTAAACATTTGAAATCACACTATATTTTACCGAGTCTTCAGAAAAATATCTTAATTGAAAACATACAGCGTATTCATGCTATTAACTTGATAAGCAACCAAAAAGGACCAATACCTAATTGTTGTCATTGATCTCCTAGGTTTCTAACTCTAAGATGAATATACTGCGCGATATTTTATCGAAATCCTTGCAATCCATAAATAACTTTATAATAAATAGCTACAGCCTTTAACCTCAACACATTTTCACAATCATCCAAAATATCGATAACGGATGAAAGCAGTAAAATCTCTTTCTCGGTTTCCTCCACATTTCCAAAGTATTTCTGTAATAAAGTCAGGCTTTCGGCTGGTTTGGCCACTAGAATAACGAATCTCCACCCGCATTCCTGTTCCTCGGGGCATATGCCTCCCTCACCATTCTAGGTGCCATTGCATCCCTTTTTATTGCAATCTTTTTCACTACAACCCTTCCCATTCCAGAGGGTTACTGCTGTCCCCCTTTCACCCACTCCGCCGACTAGAGGGTCCGCAGGCGGAAGCGTCTGTCTCTCGGGTCCGAACGCACGGCGGCGCGAGGAAGCGAATCGATGTGAGGGAATTTCGGGATTTCCGCAGGGCATGCAGTGGAGGGTGCTGTGGTACATGGGGTGATTGCGAAAAGGGGGTGGCGGATGGGGGGTAGAAGTTCCACAGCCTCCATCCAACTCTGTTTACACCGAATACACAGACGATTTATATATTTAAAAGCCGCGCACCGGTTGGTAGGGCGATATTGACAGACTTTTAGCTCCATTCATGACCGGATTCAAAGCCAGCTACGGTATTGAACTTCAGAAGCAGGGCTTTGTTGGTTTATATTTGAAAAGAAAAAAAACGAAAATTCACCGACCATTATTGGAAACTTTGAATCGCTATTGATTTATTCATTACTTGTGTTTTCAATAGGGTCTCAAACTGTTAATTAATAAATTATTAAACTCCATTCAATAGGTCTTCTAATTAAGAGTCATTATTAGCTTCACCCCCACTGTTACCATTCTGTTTACTTAATACTGCTGAAATATTTCAATTAGGTACCATCACACAGTTGAACCGAAAACGTACATGTTGGTAAAAAGTTAGAAAAATGTAAGTCATCAATTTAATTCATCCAGCTGCTAGCACATGGTAAATGTATCCAGAAGCTCGACTCTAATGATTTTCAATTTTGTAAACTTTCAAATAGGATAGGATAGGACTCCGACGGACTCTTTCCGAAGCGTCTATCATATTCAACTTCATCCGCTTAATAGTGCAGTCAGTAGGTACTTACTGACTGTGGCCGGAGGGAACTTACTCTGCTTGAGTCAAGTAACATATATCTGATATTCAAGTCAGGGAGACAGCTAAGATGAACAAATCAAAGAAAGATACTTAAAGTGTTAAGGTTGGCTTATAAAATCACAAGATATTCTTACTACCTACAAATTAACCCCCCCCCCCCTTCTTCACGCCCTAGCGGCGGATCGGAAGGCAATCTGATGTCGAGATATAGATGTAATCAATAGTTCTCAGTATTTAAAACACAAGCGCAGCTTCTAACTAAATTTGACTGATTCATTTTTTCATGTGTGTGCTTTGAATCATTATATCAAACTCATAAGAGCGAATTTAAAACAAATATATAGTTAAAACCTTTATAAAAGTCATTTGCCTCATATTGTGTAGGTAACAGAGCTTGTTCTTCAGCCTAAAATCATATTCTAGTTTCAAACCTAATTCTCATAATGATTTGGGCACAATGATGCAACTTTCATACGCCTTTTTCTTTAACACACCAAGCTACTCTTTGAATTACACAATCCAATCCCGAGATCAAACCTGTTTCACCAGGATCCCACATCCATGCAGCAAACTCCAAAGGGGGCTTAACAAGACACGAGTAATATTTGCGCACTGACAAATTTCCCCTCGGACCGCAAAGGAATATTGCCTCTGTGTCGCGCGTTTCCGAATTCTCGCGCTCCCGCATATTGCGTAGATGGCGCGGCGGACACAAAGGGGATTTATTTCCGGTGTTTGCACGCCTTGACGGACACTGAATAGGAACCAGGCTCCGGAAAAAGGTGGTCATCGCAATATCCTCCAGTTCGCGCGTCGTTCTCTCCGCACGCAAGCGGCGCGAGCATTTCTTTTTTTTCTGTACAGAGCGCAGAGCCCTCGTCCCGTCCGTGACTTCCGTCAAGGCGATGCGACTTCGCTGACAAATGTAAGTCGGAATTGAATTCGCAACCCGCAGCCCACGAATGCAGTTCGGGGGTAGGGGCGTGTAGGGCTGGGGGGCGGGGAGGAGGGGGGTCTGCTCCCCGCTTCCGCGCCTCAAACGTTGCGGGAATACGTAATCGAGTGCGAGCGTCTACCGGAGTGAGAAGCGGTCCTGTTCCTCACGTTCCCCCTGAGCATGAGAACCGAGGCAGAGACGTGTGAGTGCTGCTCATCTGCATCTACAGAGAGCCTTGCAAGTCACTTCAAGGTTGTTCGAATGAATCATCTCTAAACACAAGCTAAATGCATGCAGCTGAAAGATACGTAACACCATGTCCATGCTACTAATTATTCAGAAACAACATTGTCAAAAGAAAATTAAACTTAGTTATTTGGTTCCATTACCGATTCCCTACAGTGTGTTGGCATAAGAACCAAGAGATTGCTCTCACGAACCAAATTAATGCTAATTAGCAAAAATAAAGTTACAAAAGTATGATAACCAGCTTAGGTAGAGTTTAGTAATCAGAGGCCCGTACCAAACAAACGTATGCAAACAAGACATTAAAAATTCGCATAATGTATCACACAAGCGCTATATTCAAGGCGTGAATAAGGTTGATTTTCAATTATTGCATGTGGTCATAAGTTTAAAACGTCAGAAATATAATAATTTCAACGAGAGCCAACAGCACGAGTATATTCAGTTTAAAATTTCACTGTTTTCCCGCACTAATGGAGTCCTTATTTACAACCCCAACACTTAGGAATCCATTAGTGTGGCACTGAGGACTTCAACCAAACTAATGAAGAGAAAAAACTTATCTCATGTATGATGTATCTGATATCTGATGTATCTTATTTCATGCTTAAACCATTGTATGTTTCAACAGTGAGTACAACACCGTATAATTGCTTCGGCAACGCGCTGGCCTCTATAAATAAATTAAAATTTATGTCATTCACTCAATGACTCAAAGCAGACCCCGTGGAATTAAATCAAGAACTTAATCCCCTGAGGATTTTCATGAATTTTCAAAATCGACTCGTCAAAAATCGGAAGGTAAATATTTCACCGATGACAACTGTGGAATTTACTGGTTACCGAAAATATGAGTATCACTGCCAGCTGCATTCAGCATACAGTTGCACTTGATAATAGCGTAAACCACGTAGCGTTTTCAAAAACCATTTTTACGAGAGGCATATTAGTTTTCATTTTCCAATGTTATACTCATAGAAAACACTGGCATAGATAATTACACGGTCACTCACACTAATCATTACGGTAAAACAAATTAAAAATTCAACTTTACTCTTTAATTTATTATGTAGGTACCAGACGATTTCATTACTACCGTCAACCACCAATGTTAAACTCTTCATAAATGGAACGAATGAAATGAGGGGATCGGGTTGGTGAGGTGGCAAGAGTACTGGCCTCCCATCACGAGGGCCCGGGTTCGATTTCAGACACCCGCGGATTTTTCACTGGCATACCGGTCCCTACTTGAGTGCCTAGTGGAGAGCACTTCGAGTTGAGTATTCCGTCCGTCAAATGGGACGTTAAGCCCTAGCGCCTTTCGTTCAGGGCAAGCTAATGCCGACACCGGGTTTCTCTCCACCCTTACTCCATTCTATGGAGACTTCTACGTTTACCCAACTACCCACCTATCCTCTCGGGCGCAAATTACATCAGATGTCGATCCCCCCTCCCAAAATAATTACAACAACTAACAAACGAACGAGATGAAAGGATACTGAAGTAAATATGCTTCCGTTGATCACGGATTTCCAATCTTCATGTCTCCCTCCGCAATGAAATTTAACAAGATTCTCTAGATCGGGTTTCCGTCAGCTTTAATTGTCGACTTAAAGGTTGATCACATCAAGCTGGACGCTGAAGCATGAGGGCGGAGTGTATTTGCTCTCTAAGCCCACGCACTCCCCTTTACATTAAGCGAAGCCCACGCCGAGGGCGGATATAGGGATGAAATGACGTCCACCCCGTTCCCGGGGGACATAACGCTTCAGCTTGCCCTGTCCGTAAAAGACCTTCGCACGTCAGACCTCCAACTATAGCCCAGGCTAAAGAAAGCTCTCCCAGGACAACGGCCAAGGCTAATACATCACCGTTTTATTTTTCAGGTCCATGAGACTCGTCCATGTCCGAATGCCGGAGATCGTGGGGAAAAAATACTGCCTTCGTCCATTTATCCAGCCACACACGCGTGGGGATGGAATCATTTGTTAGGCGAGATCGCCTGAATCAGTAAGAATATCTCTCTGCTAAACTGAAACGCCATTCCTTCATTCAATGGTTTCCAGTTCAACAACAATCCCATATACTTTTTCCAGTATATGTGATCCCTACTAAATCGGTCTAAATAACAAACTAGAACGTGTGCAACCAAGGTCGGCAAGATTTGTAAAGGGACGGTACAGTAACTATATTAGCGTAACCAGGCTATTAAATGAATTAAAATGGGAATTATTGTCAGATCGCAGGTTGAAATTTAGACTTTATCTCTCAAATAAATTCCAAAATAATATTTTCAGTGATGACGCTAAAAATATTTTGCGAACCCCAATTTACTATGGTAGACTGGACCATAATCATAAAATTAGAGAAATTGATTGGCGAAATGACAGATTCAAAATGTCCCTTTTTCCTCGTACAATTAGGGATATGAATAGCGGTAAATATGTCCAATATGAGTGAATCAATGCATAGCATAGGTATACCTATGCTATGCATTGGCACCCAGCATATGCAGCCAGCATGCAGCTATAGCTGCATGCTGGTATAAGGACTCGAAGGTAACCCAACTAACAGCATGTTTTTGCATGCTTACTTTGCTATTTTTATTTTTTTTAAATAGTGAAGTTTAGACTAATATATTAATACTAATCCTTTTTATGCATGATTTGTAGTGCATGTTTGATGAGAATCCACCCCCTGACACACACCTTTATGGCAGCTTGCAGGGTATTATGTAGATGAACTATACGATGCTCTTGTGGCGACTGCAGAGAGTGTGACATGAGCGTGACGATATTGTTACGATTATGAATTTTACAACTTTTAGCAGAATGCAACGTAAACATTTGGTGAGATAAGTTCACGAAAACCGGGGTGGCCTGGGTGGTCTAAGCCCCCAAATGCACCGAATAGCTAATGGATAATATTCACTTATAATATGAGAGAATTAGGCAGAGGTTTACGATGGCATATTCCTAACTGAGCACTCTATTTGATAGTAACAGTAGGTTTGATAGTAACAGTAACATTTGATGGTAACACCTACGACTGGGGGAATTTAGCCACCATCTAGAGGGTCCCGGATTCAAATCCCCTGCAGAAGCCTTTCTGGAAACCCCTCATAAAATCTTCGCAAATCAATTTTCTGCATGTCAGAACTTCGTAGGAAATCGCCGTTGGACCAGGGAAAAAAACTGGCCCCCATACCCAGAATATGTGATTTGCACACGTCTATATCTTAGTACGGGGTGGGCTCTACCCTAACCTATAAAAAACAAACCTTCAGATTATATAAGTAAATATTTATATATCTTGCAAATATTTAAAGAAATAGAATAAGATGCTCTCGAGTAAACTCCAAACTATTCACCACCAATCAAGATCAAGACAAATAAATGTTTAATTGCACGATGAAAACGAACTGGTTATTAAATGGTTAGTATGTTGGCATGTAAATTACTTTCATGATGTATAAATTAGATCATGAACTATGCGGTGCTCAAAGTTTTCCAATGGTTCATGGAGGCAGAGCAATTTCTGATGGAGCAAAAACTAAAATGCAACTCGTATTCAAAGTAAATTTACTACGGTGATCTCTATTACACTTCTTACTTTAGTGAAGATCTTAGTTTGGCTGCTCAGTATGCATGTATAAAAAAGTTAATTATGCAGCGTAATACACTTTAGTGAACCTGAGAAGCATATTACTCAGTTTCGAGAAGAGAGAATAAAGGAAGAATATTTTTTTGGTTGAGAGTTCACACAGTCTGTGCAAAGCAAGTATGCTTTATTTTTTTCAGATTAGTTTCTATTTCACACATTCACGGTTGGGGAGCCAGTTCCTTTCCCTAGGCCACTTGCGATTTCCTACGAATGACTTAGTACGGGGTGAGCTCTACCCTCACCTATCAAAAACCAACCTTCAGGTTTAGCACTAATTTTTCTTAGGATTTGTTTATCTTTATTTTGCTTCTTTGCAGTCAAAGCAATTTAAACGCTGGAAACATAAGATTGTGCGAGTATATGAATCCCATCACTCACTAGGATTACAAATCTATGCTATATTTGAGAACCGGAGCCAGTTTCTCAACAAGTAAAACTTGGACCAAAGGTTTTTGCACCAAGCCTTCGAGCAAAAACAAAATCATAAAATTGCAATGTTGCTTGGGAGGGGCTTTAGTACAGGTAAGGAATTATAAATTATTAAACTTCTGTACCCTGCGACCTTATTCTCCTCACTGTAGCTTCATCATCATCAGTCAACAATCCTTAGATTAGTTTACAGGCGTCCTGGGTATATTGGCTCCTATCATCTAGCCTCTTCATATTCCCATAGTTCTTCTCTTCTACATCCTATACTGTGTGCTCTATACACCGCGTGAGTGGTTTCACTTCGCCATTCTTCCCGGTCACTTTCCCCTCAACAATTGTCTTCATCAGGCCATCGTGTCTCAAGATATGGCCGATATAGTCTTCTTTTTAAAGTTACTAAGAGATTTCTCTTTTCTTCCACTCTTCTCAGGACTTCTTCCTTTGCCACTCGGTCGAACCATTTCAACCTGGTCGAACCACCTCTTCAACATTCTCCGATTGCGCTGATATAAAAAAAACATGCTTTAGATGAATGTTCAAATAAATGGCTGTCTTACTTCCTCCCTTGTATTTCCAGCTCTATTTAGAGTCTTCTTTGGTAATGCCCTATACATTCATTTCTTGCTAGATTCATCGTTGGGTACTCTCCTCCCCAGATAAAATTGCTCTTTCATCTCATCAATCTTCTGATTTTCTAGTTTAACTTCGGTCCTGGCCTCTTTTTTCCTGTTATGTATATACCTACCAATGTCTTTAATTATCAAAATAACAGTAAAAAATTATGGCTCTTGATAAGTATACAGTGCGTATCGTTGCAAAATGTAGAGCAAAAACCTTTATGCAACGAGGATCACTTTTGATGCTCTCAAGTTTTCACAGCCTCTCCCCGTATTCTCTATTCTCGACACGGTAGGCTTATTTTTTTCACCTGACTAATAAGCACATTTTCATTTAAAATAATTCTAAGGTAAATTCACTTATTTGCGTCGCCTAGTTTAGATACTCTCCTTGTTTACACGAGGATTAATATGGAGAGGCGTATTACCAATGTCTTCTTGTTGGTTTTCATCCAGTACGCTTCCAAATGTACGAGGGTCATTCAGAAAATAAGTTCCGTTTCGGTCTGTAGGTTGCTAGGGTTTTTGTTTTTTAAATTTTGGCAACGTTTTACGAAAGAGAGGAACCTTCTGAATAAAATAAGAGGTGAAGGGCTGCAGTAGCCTTGAAAACACGGTCACAGCAAGTCGTTGAAATGGAGCCCTCGAAGTTGCGTCCCGCCACTTCTGTGCCTGTTCCGTCTCGAGTCGCTGTCCGCGGAGTGATTCAATTTCTTCATGCCCGTGGTTTCAAATCAGTTTAAAATCATCAACAGCTTGTTTCTGTGTATGGAGAGGGTGTAATTAGTGAGTCGATGGTGAGGAGATGGGTTCGTGAATTTAAGGCGGGAAGACATTCACTTGAGGACGAGAGTGGAAGAGGCAGACCCTCAAATGTCACGGACGAACTTGTGGCAAAAGTCGACAATGCTGTTCACGACGATCGCCGTTCCACCGTGGATGAACTGCACGAGTGATTTTTGCCTCAAGGAGAAACAATTAAGGCCTCCCGGTATTGTGAGACCCTGAAGAACCTTCGTCGGGCCATCCAGAACAAGAGAAGAGGAATGTTGTCTTCTGGTGTGTGCCTTCTCCACGACAATGCACGGCCTCACGTCGCTCGTTCCACTACGGAACATTTGGATCATTTCGGTTGGGATGTTCTGACCCATCCACCTTACAGTCCTGACTTGGCCCCTTCAGACTTTCATCTGTTCACCAAAATGAAGGAGGGGTTAGCCGGAGAACGTTTCACAAGTGAAGAGGAAGTAAAAGCAACTGTCACCAAATGGACCAAAGAGGTGGCGGGAAGCTTCTACGAGGAGGGGAGTTCAAAGCTCATTTGTCGGTATACGAACTGCATTGAGGTTTCCGGATATTATGTGTAAAAATAATAAATATTATGAAGAACATTTTCTGTAAGTTTAAATTTTCTTCAATGAAAACTCGATTAATAAGAAAAAAACGGAACATATTTTCTGGATGACCCTCATACATACCTTCAGCTCCACGCCCACTGTAAGTTCTATTTCTCTCCTTCTTATGTTTCTCCCTCCATTTTATTTTGATAATTTAAAAAATTGGTATATATACATAGTAGGAACAAAGACCGAAGTTAAACTAGAAAATCAATCAGAAGATTGATGAGATGAAGGAGTAATTTTATCTGGGGAGCCGAGTAGCCAGCGATGGGCCAAGCTAATAATCAACATTGTACCGAAGTTCCCTGCCTTTCTATTTCTCTCTTTGTCCTCCTTTAGCTCACCGTCTGATCAGGATAAATAAACATTTCAAAAAATCCAATAGGACGCAGAAGGTTGAAACAGTGGAGGACCGGTTTGGAAAAGAGCGTCTTACATCAGAGTGACTGAGATTCCGCGAATCGAAGGGGAAACGAAAAGGGATGAAAGAGAGGAAGGAAGGCAGAAGAAAGACCGTGATCACGTGACGCGGGGGCGATATTAAAAGAAAAGTTCCTTCTGATATGCAACTCGCGAGGAGATATTGGAGAGGGGGGGGAGAGAAAGCTCTGCGCGGTGATTTCCCACCGGAGTGTCCCGAAATGTTCCCGCTCATTCGGGATATTCCCGCGGGACAAAATACACGCTCACTGCACTCCCCCCAGTCCTACTCTTAAGACATAATATGAAGAAGGAATTCCCTTCCACGTTCAATAGAAAAGGGGGGGCAGAAATCATTTATATTTCTTCGTCGTTCCTTTAGAATTCCCTTCTTTGAACCCGACCATGAAAGGAGACTTCATGAAGAAAGCCATCCAATAACACTGACGTCCGCTCAAGCACGAAGAGAAATACATGCGGAAAGAACGAAAATGTGGACAATACAGCTCCTTTTAGTCATGATGAGGAATTCCTACATCTCCAAAATATCTTAGACCAGTTTAACATTATACAGTCATTAACGTTCACCTGGCCCATGGTGCCTTGGTGTCGAACGCTTTATAGCCTAATGTTAATGGATGCATAGTGGTAAATGACGGACTTTGTTAGTACAATGCCATGGTTACCAAGTTCTTAAATAGTGAAGCGTAACAGACCGACAGGCTATTGACGAGAGAGTTTACTACGAAATAACCAAATTCCAAACGTTCTTAAGCCATCTATTTAAAACTAAAAGTTTTTGGCAAGATGTCTTGGAACATATTTGGCTATAAAATAAGAAACAATTTGTCGGGTTTGAGCACAGAATTTATTGAAATTTGAGAAGGATGTAAAAGAGGGGAATTACGTTAATGGAGGTTGGCCGATAGAAGAATCGAGTGGAGGCCTGCGTCAAACCAATCCTAGGATTGTTGGCCGATGATGATGATTATTTGAAATATTAAATTCATGACGCAATTCAACACTTAACGTCATTGTCAAATTTTCAACATATTCTACAACTACAATAAAATTAAGTATCCTCGTCTTTGAGCGTTTCGCTTTTCCTTCCCCTTCCTTTGTTCTACACCCAAAACCTGTCTGAGTAAATCTATGGTGATCTGGACAAATGAGTGATAATGTAGGTAGGTAATTTTTCAAACTGATCGCACCAAAACTATTACTATCAATCCATCAGCCTAAGGTCTTTAAACCCCACAAGGTGACACCTGATGGCATTACCTTCTATTTCTTTACTAGCCTACGTAAAAGTTTGGACCTGAAAAAGAACTAGATTTCATGCGACTATCACCACCAATTATCTTGCAAAATTATTTATGATACCGTGGAAATATTATTCAGGGAATTCACAAGATGACAAACTCGGATTATTGGAATCAAGGGATAAAGTAGAGGCGAGAATGTTTTTCTTCACTGAAACCACCAAAAAAGGCGATACATACTACTCTCCACCAAGATTCAGCGATAAGATTAGCATTCATCCGATAATGATTAGCCATTGATACCGATATCTTAAAATGTCTGCATTCGCATTGCTCTCACCAGAATGATGTGAAATAAGAATTATCACAGTCTATATTAGGAAAAATATCAAGTTAAATACACTCTACTTTCTACACTCAGGCTGAAATACGACAGCGAAAATATTCCAGTTTTTTGCGGGCCTCGTAAGAACTCAGGAAAATAATTAGTCAAGACAGAGAGTGTAGATGTTTTTCATGATTATTTTCACGTCTTAACGAAATTGTCTGAATACCAAACTTAACTTCAACTGTGATAGGTATGTCTTGGCACGTTTAGCACGTAACCCCATTGAAGCAACTTCTTAGCGTAAAAATTTGCGCGGTGCATGTCTCGCATGAGGGAATGAAAGTTTCGAATTGTAAATTGTATTCTATTTGTAGTTCCTTAATTTCCTACGTGCAATTGTTTAACTTAGTGCATACTTACTGTGGCATTATCTTCTGACCTACACTCTTGTGATGGAAGAAGTATACTAATCATAGCCCATTCATTTAGATAAAAAATATGGCAAAACAACACATGGAATAAATATATGGTCAGTATGATTTGCGGCAACCTTGCGCCGTTAGAGTTTTGAGTATCATATCAGCGATTCAGTCTTGAGATTTTAGCTGTGGAGCCCTGTTAGTTTTTACAAATTATTTCCACTATAGCATATCATTTTCATATCTACATCTATTTTGCCTCTATACTCGTCGCTTGGAGGTAGTGGTGGCCTAATGGGTAGAGCACTGAGCTACTGACCGAAGGGTCCCGGGTTCAAATCCCGGGCACCCCCTCACGATTCATTTTTCTGCGTGTTAGAACTTCGTCAGAAAATCGCAGGGGGCCCAGGGAAAGGAACTGGCCCCCCTACCCTGGATGTGTGAATTTTACACGCCATTGGCGTGGTGAGTACAGGGTGAGCTCTACTATCACCTATCAAAACCAACCTTCGAGTTGTATCACTGAGTGAGTGACTCATCGCTTGGTTTTCCTCGTGGGATCTAGTAATGGGACCACAATAATAATTATAATGACGTTCTTCCATTACAAAATAGTGTTCCAATATTTATTACACTACTGCGCTCCTCATTTTCTATCAGACCAAGTTCAGTCCGCCCCCTTCTTCTCTACCGTATTGAGCTGCGAATTAGCCGAACTTCCCACACTCTTCTGCGTACTTGATAACTTATTTTTTAATCGTCTGATCATTTGATCTTCTACATCTGTCACCAAAACCTGTTCTCAAAGAACTCCTTTTTTATTGTACCCAATTCCCATCGTTCAAGTATCTAACATAGAGAGCAATACAATACACATCTAGGTATTTAGCTGCTGCCGAATAGTTTCCACTGTGACAGTGTCACAGTTATCCCACAGTTATGCTAACTACGTGATAGCATTTCTTATGAGGTGTAAAACTAAACTCAAAACTGTACGCTGATTCAGGCATCACATAGTGGAATTGAGACATACCGGGTGAGTAAAAAACTGTAACACTTTTCCACAATTAAAATTTTGTATTTTTATTTTAAATCTCACTACATGTGTTTCGGCTTACTAAGCCTTCTACAGGCGCACACTCAGTGTGGTGGGTGCACACCTGAAGATGGCTTAGTAAGCGGAAACACAAGTAGTATAATTTTAAAATGTTTAAAAATATAATTGTGGAAAAGTGCTACAGTTTTTACCCACCCATTGCTTAACTCAATCTTGCGTCTCTCGCTGTTATGCAACTTCTAAATCCATGCCTCCCTTCACATTCTGAGATTTGTTTATGCATGAACTATCTTGTTGTAGTTATTGCACCACTGTAGTTAAGAAAGCCTATAAGTCTTCACCATTTTCATTCGAGATTGTGAAATGGAGCCCTTTCATTCCCTTTCCTCATTCATTGCATCCAAATGATTCCTTTCCCTCTCATCCCACGATTGATTCTTTTATCGCTTTTACTCTGTGCGACAATGAGAACTTTTCTTAAGTGTTTCCCGCCTCAAACAAGCTATAACATTTCCACTGGAGGAAATTAACATAAAATCTCGTTTCAAATTGCATCGCATTTAATCCTTTATTTTTTTCCTGGATAATTAAATGCATTCCAATCGCTATAAAATCACTTCTCAAAAGCTGGATCAAATTCTTAAGGTTCATTTTATCCGTTACAAATGTTTGTGATCAAGGATAACCCCCTCTACCAATCCCAAAGAGATGACCTCCATTTTCTATTCAAAAGCAAACAAAATGTGATGAGAGCTGAATACACGAGTGACAAACAAAGAGATTTTAAGGTGAGCAGGATAAAAGAGAAGCACGAAGGAGAACTGTAAAGAAGACGGGAAGTCACCGGTGACATCTTAAGACATGATGCTTTCATGCAGACAGTAGGCAAGAAAAAATTGAATGGATATAACTTACGGAATGACTTCGCATGGAACACTGCATCCGTATTCTACCACGGCTCGCTTTATCCTTCACATTACCTTTACGGTAAGCTGATATAATTCTTAAATGCAAAAGTTTTATCTTTCATTTTCATTTTCCTTGAAGAACATTCTGATTAAAAACATACTTTTAATGTATGTAAAAATGTACGTATATACATTAATAGTAATAGTATGTATTTACATACTATTATTATTAATGTGTATACATGAAAAAGACAAAATTAGGTGTAAACTCAGTGATGTAACAAACTTCGAAAGATTTATCTCATGTTGTCTATCACGAAATAATATATATCTATTACGTTATGAAACAATGTACTTTACTTTCTCGATGTGTTATTATCATTGTAAAAAAAACGAAAAATTTTACATTATGGACAAAGCTGAAATGTTCCTAGCAACCTGTAACTTTTTTCTCATTCTTTGGAAAACTGATTTTTGTTAATTGCCAGCAATGCTATTTATTTACGGAAGGCAGTCTCCACACAGGTGACAACTTCGAGACTGCCTAAAGCTCCAAATGAACTGTATAAAAATATGTTTCTGTGGAGTAAATAAATATAAAACTGTGGAGTAAAATAATGTATTAAAATATATTATTAAAATTTTCCTTGAATAGATAACTATTGCAAGAAAACTTCAGGGAGAGACAGAGAGATGAGATGAATATGAGAATAGTCGATGTGTTTCCACCAAGAAGAATGACGAGATAAAAGGGAATGCTGATAAGGGTGGGACGGAGTGTAAGTGAGAGGGGGAGAAGTGAAGGGATAAGGGAAGGAAGAAGGGTCTGATCCCCGTCGCCCTACCCCCACCCCTCCATAAATAATTGGCCCGTTGCCATGGCAATCCGTGGGAGGACACGACAGCTGCGAAAGAGAAATCCATGGGCTGTGAAATCGTCGCGTAGCAGGTGTTAAATTGTTACACGCGAGAGCGAGACGGAATAGCTTCTGGATCGGGAAAAGTTGCCGAGTCAGAGAGTCGCCGCGCACTTCACGAGGGATTCGCCGGATCGAGATACGCGCTTCGAGGAGCCGTCGGAATCTCGATTATCCGGATCGTGCGAGCGTTCTCACGCACGCGCGCCGATCCGAAAACGACGCGGTCACGAGGAATGAGCGGGAACCGACGGCACCGAACAATCCGAGACAAAGCGGGGACATTCATTTCCAAGCATCTTGTTCGGCATTGCTGTTTAAGAGCCGCTCCTATAAGAGCTCCCCTCCCCCCCACCAACTGGTTTGACAGCGGTTGATCTATTTCGGTTAATGCCAAAAAATCATTTTTAAAGAATTCACTGTCGTAAATTTGATAAACTTAGAGATATACTGAAAGACAGAGAGGTTAAAATTATCATTTTTCGCGTAAATTTCTGCCATTAGAGGAGGCAATTAACACCTTAGTGGCCATCAGTATGTTCCGTAAAGCTCATTTGTCAGTTTTTCACTCCCATCCTCCCCTTTAAAACACCCTATGGCATTCTCTAACTAAGACTTCACTTTGAAATTATGAAATGCTCCCAGCATACCCTCTATTTATGGCAAATGATACAATGGATATTATTTTAAAATAGGAAACTTCATTCTTCTCTGCATACTTGTGCGAGTATGTGTTTACTAACTATGAACAGTAATCAATATCATTTGAAGAAGAAATGAAATGATAATGAATCTTTTTCTTAAAGAAACAAAAATCTGGACCCCCTCTCCTTGCTGAACTCCCTCCCCCCCGCACCCTCCCTCCTTGCTGACCCTCACCCATCTTTGCTCATCGTAACAGGTGGCCCGAATCCTCCCCTACCCCTACAGTGTCGCATTATTTATGGCCGACCCCTTAGGAGATTTGCACCAATAAGGACAGGTGAGTATTTTGGAAGAGATTGAATTATTAGAGAGTGGAGTTTGGTAGAGAGAAATACGGCATCAGCCTGCTCTTCACTTAAGGGCTCAAGAAAGGTTCCACTTCTTGACGTCACATCCAACGGGAAGAGTGCAAACTATTAGTGCTCTCACAGAGCACACTATTGGGGGCCGTTAAAAAAAAAAAAATCACTGTCACTACTGGTGTTCGAACACGGACTCTCGGGTTTAGAGGACGGTACTATTACCACCACACCGCCCCGTTACCTGCATACAATGCAAGCGTACCTGACAATTTTGATGCACGGTATACCAGCATTATTGCTTGAATCAGTTCTATGCATGTTTGGCGTATTACTACACATACAATTCAACCACCGTTATGCGATAAAAGCAGTATCGTAAGTAAATATGTGCCGTTCTCTTGGTAAATTTATTTAAATGAACGTTACAATCAACGATATAACCCATTATAAATCGATTTGCAGCAACAGTAAATAAAAATAAAAATCCCATATTATACATAAAATAAATATGGCCAAGAAACTGTTCAAATATTTGCAATTATTTTTTTTAATCTCCGCATAATAAGTAGAGTAGAGTAGTACTCGCCAATAACGCTGCCACCACTGTTGTATTCCTGTAGACTACATGAGTACACCGGTCAGATCAGATATTGACGTCTTCGGTCCCCGTGTCTACAAATGTGGTTATATGTTTTGTTTTTCCAGCAAAATATTGGGCTGATGTACCCATCAGTAAACATACCTGATTTTGAATTTTTCACCATGACAGCGCCAATTTCATGCAGTAGAATCTCTTTAAGCTTTGGTTTTTCATAAATCAATATGGCGGCAACAAATAAAAGGAACTATATTCATCTATTTATTTCTTGCCAACGTGGCAGTTTTTCTATTCATGTACAGAATATAAATACTTATGGCGGTACTTCATTATTATTCATGCGATCATATTTTTTTATATCTCTCAAATAACAACTGCACACGTGTGGACTATCAACATTTTAACAAAAATAATACGCAATAAAAATTTTATTCAACATATAATTTCAGTAGTCCCATATGTACTCAAAAGAGTCGAGAAACTTTGTTTTCACAGGCCAGGTATTTTCCAGGACCATAGAGGCTAAGAGCACACGTGCAAGCAAAAGGCATATACTAAGTAAATAAGACTTGGAGGAAAAAAATATTCTCTGTCTGGTGGAGTTTTTATCGCACACTGTCTTAATCCGTTTCGGAGATGGAGCACTTGCGCAGAATCGACATTTTTTTTATCCTACGACGAAGTAATTCCACTCGGTACCGATTGGATCAGTAAACTTTCGAGATTACTTTGAAAGGAACATAAGGTTATTCTCGCCGTGAGCAAAGGAGGCGAGACGCCAGACGACGTCGACTATGATTGGAAAGCTGAATGATCGCTTCCGAGAACTTCATGAAAAGGCGGAGGAGACGACATTGAGGCGATAGTTTGAGCGTGAAATTCAATTCCCAGCCATATGCCATTAAGATGGTAATTCTACTGGGACGAAATTCAAAGACGGCGAGGGGGGGATAAGTGATCGCAGTGCATGACGAAAGGCTGATTACGGGACATAGTATATAATGGAGGAGGCACTGCCATTCCTCCATGAATTCTTAAAGGGATATAAGATGATAAAATCTCAACCTAATGCCTAGGCGGTCTAGGCCGTCTGGGCCAATGTATTCGCCTTGAGCACGATGTAAAAATCGCCATTTTTAAATGACTCAAATATCTTGATTAGGAGGTAAACGCAAACCACTGCATGTTACACTTGCAGTATGTTAAATAATTCTAAGGATTTTATTGAACCCATTTTAAGAAGAGGAGTGTATGAATTTGCCTGTAAAAACTGTAAGGGATTTTATATCGGTCAAACTGGGCGTAAATTTAAATTAAGAACCAAAGAACACAAAACGTGCTTCAAAAACAAAGACGATTCGTCGGCTTTCACCCGGCACCTTCTTCAAAATGGCCATCGGAGGGACTTCCACCTGGAGGTCAAACAATATGCCGAAAAAGGACGAAAATTGGACGCCTGTGAGCAGCGGGCGATCGGCCTCGCGAGGAATTCCAATTCCCTCCTCTAAGATGTCACCTTCCCCAACCAATCTCCTTTGTTGTTCCTCGTCGCCTTACCTCCACGCAACCCTCTCTCCCCACCCTCCCATCACTATGATTATATATACTGGCTACGCTCACATTATTTGTAGGTACCTAATGATGGCGTAGCTGCCGAAAACGGCCGTTTCTAAAACATACGTTGTGGAAGTGACTAAGTGAATTCATTAATAGATATCTTGAAAACCTTCCACCATGTCAATGCTTCGACCTTTGATTTTATTTGAGTAGAATATATATTTATTCAAAACAACATATACCTTCGGACAAAGACGGCTTCTCTCTTTACCGGCGATATTTCCATCTCCACATCAACATTATACCACCCAAATTATGCTGTTTTCCGCCCACTTCGTTGCTTACTGCACATATACCTTCAACCACGGTCTTCATTATTCCATTTACCTAAATTAATTGATTGCCCCATCTCCTCTGCCAGCTAATTTAAGCGCGCAAATCTCTTATATTACCTTCAAAAGCACGCTCAATGCTTACGCAGTCTTTTGAAGAAAAATACAATACAACGAAAACGTGGACTGCCAACACACGTTCAGCAAACCACTTTCAACAGTTTCACGCACTAAGACTTGAAATCAAATACTCAATGATTGGCTGGAAAATCTATTAATTCGTGGGTATGTCAAGGGTATCATTTGTCTTCGGACCACAGGCTAATGTTGACCCAAAGTTCTGGACAAAACGAGAATGAGAAGAAAGCTACGGTGATCTTGATTTTGGGAGAGGGATTTGACTTTGATACAAATTTCTTAAACTTAAGTGCTTAGGTTGTGGATGGAGGGGATATTTTGGAAGGGGAATGAAGACAGATGAATACGTGAACGCAGACATAACTGAAGGAGTAGATGGAGACCACTGTTGATCAACGCCACGGCACTAATAATTCATATTTTTTTTCATATTCCATTTTCATATTCATTTTCCATACGATATTGCTTTCCATACTCATAGCATTGGATATCATCAGAGAGTCACCACTATTATTCATGATATAAAGTGATAAACACAGACATACATGAGTACGAGTTAACCATCGAAATATCACAATACAGTTCTGAGTTCTTGATAACTCAAGGCTTGGAATTAGGCATGCGCCTGTCAAATGAAATATTTTGCTCCGATACATGCTAGAGAAGTAAACAAGTCAAACTGCTTAGCGAAGAAAACAAAGGGTTTCTGAGAAACTGAAATAAAATTACATTTAGAAGTAGGTATCTTTTCATCATTCAACTTGAACAAAAAACTTACACTCGGGAAGAGATTTGAACTGCTTCTATGCGCAGTGATACATTAATGTTGAGTGCTTTTGTTAGAAATGATTAATGACGCACGAAACTGCTGATTAATGGCAAAGCCAGCTGAAAAAATCACTTCTGTTGGGAACGTGAGTTCTAAAAAGAAGATGAGAAGTAGGTCAACGTTAAACTTGTTTACCGACAACAATGGAAATCATTCCCACGTAATTTGTGCTTACAAAAAAACGGGGAGGAGAAGAACATTTACATCAATCTGAAGCAGGAGAAGGGGATATTATAAAGTGCTTTAATGCCATTGCAAACGTCATGGAGGGCCCAAACGACATATACATAGTAGCACACGTCTACGTAAGTGGTTAGCAGCGGATGGCCATTCTCGAGGGTGCAAACATTTTTTTTCATGCGATAAATAGGAAAACAAATCCAAATATTCATTTTTTTAAATTAAATCCTGATTTCAAAATAAACATAGGTTAATGCCAATCGGAATTTTGTGAAAAAAATATACTCGTGCCGTAGTCACCAATAGTTCGTGTTTTGTAAAGCGCCTCAGGGAATAAGTTACTTAATTTAAACATTTATCTTGGAAAAAATAAACCTGAATGTTTTCAAGCCGTTAAAATACTCAGACATTAAAAACCTAATATTATGCAGGAAGAAAGAAATAGGAGACTGCACTGCCTGCTATATTTCATTATCTCATTAATTAATGCGACCAGTGACAGAACTGTAACAATTTTAAGGATTTGATAGTAGGAAGTAGTGAAAACCGTAAGTACACAACCAGAAACAGTAACAATTTCTACTTGATCGTGCAATGCAAGACACCTGGGATAATTCGTCGCTTGTAAGTAGATTAAAATGCTATAAGTAATAATGAATGAGATGATGATTTACATGAGAGTGAATGTAAAAAAAAGTTCTGCGATTTTGTAAATACAAACTACCCACAAGAGTGAAAGGACATCAGTGCGATTATGGACATTTATATATACATTACCAAGAGGGTCTGTGGGCAACAGTTGAGAGAGAATCTAATAAAGGGATCTAGTATGATCTCTAGTTATATTTTCCGTTTGTTTTTCTTTTAAACATCTTTGCAAGTAACATAATGATGATATTTGTGATATTTGTAATGCGGTGTGTGATATTTATACAATTAAGTTTATACTAATGTACTAGTTATTGTTTTTGAAAGATTAGCTTTCAAGAACTAGAAAATAGGTAAAACTTACTACTGCTACTACCTCATCTTTTATTGTCTTTAGGGAACGCGAAAATAAAACTTAAGCCTCTCTAATCTACAAAGTTTATCCTAATATTAATTTTATCGATGACAAAATATGTGATATGAAAAACGTCAGTCCCTTCCTGAGGACCACTGTTTATGAAAAAACAAATTGTGGAGATTTGTAAACAAAAATGTGGGTCTAATCGCGATGAGTTCATTTTTAAGCCAAAACGGAGTAAAATCGCAAAAAAGACATCTCATCAGTATTGTTTGCGCGTAAGGACAAGCCTCTGGCAATTAAGGACACGCAAGCACAACACCCCTCTCCTTGTTTTTCCAAGTATCAAAATTGACGTCCAGCCATGACGAGATTTAGCGCACGAAACAGAGTCCTCCCCGCGGAGAATAGCAAGTTCCCGCGACCGCCAATATCCGCTGTTCCGCGAAACACAGGGCAAACAGGCGGATGAGGGCAAACATGACTGAATTCTCGCCGACGGGCAGCCCTGAAAAGCCCTGTCACATGTCGTGTCTCCTCCAAAGGGCGCACTACTTGATACATCCCTTTGTCTGAAGGTGAGAGCTAACTCCATCAATGACGTGCCCGCCCACTTCTTCCTCCCTCTTTCTCTCCTTCTCTCTCTCCACTCCTCTTCCCTGTTGGCCATTTTACTCCATTCTATTAATTGGGAGCAGGACAGTCTCGCCGATTATATACCAGTGCGAATATATGCGCGAGACATCTCATTAATCTAAGGCGTTTAATCCTTCCTCCGAAAGGTTTCACGATTCCCTCGCTTTCTACGGGGCGGTAATGAAACATTTTTAACGTTAATATCGCGGAATAATTACATTTTCCACGCTGTATCTCTCTCTAAACTTTTCCACATTCTAAATAAAATGTCTTTACCTCGATTACTGCGGAAACCTTTCAGAACTCAGAGTAATTATTCGTGAATTTGGAAAAATACGTTTATTCTTGTTCTATTCTTGAGCGATAGAACGAATCCTCATTAATCAAGTCTAGATTTTGCATTAAGGTCTTTTAAATATTAAAATAAACGGAATGACATGAATTAAATTCGTATGTGACCACAAAATCCTAATGATATATTTTTTTTATCGGCAGCTACACCGAAAATGCGCAGGTCTGATAAAACAAAAGTTCGTTTCTCGCCAGAGCATGGATCTTATATACCTTCGAATAAAGCATAAGTTACATTGTAGAAGTACTCAGTAGTTTGAGAAAATAAAAACCGAATACTATAACCAATTTTCAAATCCACATATTCTGTTAAGGAACCATTATAGTTTGAGTGATTTATGGATATTATGACCTTCGTTCTAATAATAGATTCTTAAAAATGACATTTTGTGAAGTAATGATAGATAAAGTCATTATTCAATTTATATCACTGATTAGATATAAAATAATAGTTTTACCACAATTGACCCACCTTAACACACCAAGAAACCAAATTTTCTCATAGCTTAATCAATATTTATATTTTAAAAAAGCATTTTATTAGCTCTAAGTGACTAAAAATATCATTAAATTTCTCGAACCGACAATGACGATTGCTCTCACTCAATAGAGCATAGTATGTTCCCAAAACAAAGTAATAGTTGCAATTAATCTCTTTTGAGATTGGGACTGGACGTGAAATAGGAAATATCTTACCTAACACTGAGAAGTCTTCCATTCCAAACCTTAATTTTTCACTTCAAATTAGTTTCATACTCAAGGTAGGCGACCAACAACGGAAGACATTTGCGCCATTAAAGGTAGGTGAAAAATTGGGTAAAAGATGTCTTCAAGGTGCGCAGGAAGAGTAGAGTGAAATTTGGCGTCGGCCTACTCTAAACAAAAGGCACCAAAGAGAGACACACACAGTTTGGCGTCCAATGGACAGTGCGCTGAGGTGGTCTCCTCACTGTACTCGTGAACGTGAACGGCATGGTTAAGTATATGCCACTGGAAAATCAAGCCTGGCCCTGAGAATGGAGAGCCTGTATTTTAACAATCACACTATATTGATCCGGTCGAATAAATCCTCGATGCTTCAAATATTAGATGAAATTTGGGGAAAATTACTTTCTTACTTTCTATGACAATCAATAAGAGTATTTTATCCATATGGCTTGGAAAAATGCCAAAATTCCAACTTATAATACCTACTAATTGGAAATGATAAGTTACGTAAAAAATAAAAGGTAAGATGCAGGATGAAGTTACTGCTTCCCCCATCTAATTGTTAAGATCATCTGTCGAGATACAATTAACTATTAGCAAACCAAAGTCATGCTATGTATACCTATCTTTGACTTGCTTTTCCCTCATTATTAGAAACCTTTTTTATTACATTCCTAAGAACTAACTTTCCTATTTACTTTCATGACTTAGTTTTCTCATCTGACAATTAGGTCATGTCGACTATTCACGAGAAATACTGAGTTGCCTTCGATGCCTGTCTGCGAGTAATGATGTCGCCCTCGCCATTTTCCAACCTCCGCACACCTATTCTCTCTGCTCCTAATTGCCTTTCCCTCTCTGACCCGCCGTTTATTCTCGTATTCGCCCATTCTCTCGCTTCCCTTTTTGCTTCCATTACAACCACCCACCATCCCGTCCCCTCACACCCCCGCCCACGCCCCACAACCCCCGCCGCCTTGCCGCATGCTTCGACACCGCCCCCTTCCGCCTCCAGGCCATCTCATTTCGCCAATATCCTTCACCTCGCTAAAGCGATCAGGCTAACCACACCCTCTGTGCCAACATTGGAAGCCCTTCTTCCCCCCTCCGGGGCCCGAAAGGCCCAATCTGTCCTCTCATTCCCTCCCCTCGCCCGCCCTCCGCTAATTAATTGGCTTCCTTGCCAAGATAAATTCCCCGTATCACGGATTCGTCGGCATATCCTATCGGCGGAGTCGAAGTTTCGTGGAATTTTGTTTCCTTTTTTCTTCTCCGTTTCTTCCCGTCACCTGGACATCCGAGGGGCGTCCACGAAATGGAGAAGGTTTTTCACCCTATTTGTGAGACCGAAGCTCATCCGCCCCCTCACGTTTAATGGTACACTTCCCCTTGAGAATCTCCTCACTTCTCAGGACTACCGACTTTACCTTGACGACAGTGTACGAACAGAAGCGGAGGCATCACGTTATATAAGAGTAAGTTTCTGTTAAGAGTACTTGCCGTTTCAAAACTTCTCAGGGTCGTCAGCAAAAACCCTGGGACTAGTGAGTAGTAATTAATCTAATAAGTATAGACCAAGAGAGTTAAGGAGATTTGTAATACCAAATAAAGAGTGACTAAAAAGAATGAAATGTTGTGTACGTTTGTAATGTGTTTGTTGTGTGTTTTACTGTGTTGTAAAACATCTTCCATCGAATTCGACTATTAGAGCGTTGCAAACTTGTAGTTAGAGAATTAGAAAGCTCATGATGATAATGAAGCAAAATGGTATCTCACTCTTTCCCTTTACCCCCACAAAAATATTCTAGTAAAATGAGAATGAAATAATGAGAAAATTGAAGTAATTTATCACGAACTGTAAGAGCCGATACAGTTCAATCAACGTGTATTCTTAACACATATCTTGATTCCACAAAGAACACAATTAATTGAAGTTCACGGATTCTATTCCTGCATTTTTTATATAGGCACATATACCATATTTGATAATAGACTATGCTAGAAAAATACTCAACAATCCTTATTGTACTGCGCATATGATGTATTCATTTAAAGCGTAGCCTGAAAAAGAATGGTGAGCTTGATACAGAAGCCTCCTCATAACAATACATAAATCTTTCTTCTCCCATTATTACCCACATTAGATTTTGCAAAAGCAATACTCTTACGAAAATCCCATTGAGTATTAATATAATCCCTATATCGTTATGTATACAGTAGCCCATTTAAAAGATTCGATTTAATACCTTACGACTCTAGATAATATATGTCCGTGGCTAATATGATTTAATCTCGGCCCCATTGATGCGCATTCGGCACGATATTCCAAATCTATAGATCCGAAGGATAAATAGTATCAAAAGCATCGAAATTTTCCCACTTCCAGAACGTGAGTGTTGGAGAGATAAATGAAACCATTTTATCAAGTAGAGTAAACATTCAATAAATTAACATTTTTTAGCAATTTTCTTTTCTAATATTCAATTTTTAAAGACACTAGTTCTCTGCATTTCAACCGTTGAAAAAATAAAGCTAGCAGCCAAGACAAAAAGGAGAACCAAAATAATTGACATTTTAAACTACTTAATCAAATTAAATTTATCATAACACGTAATTTGTTTACAGACCCTGAACTTCACATTATTAATTATAACTAAACAGACGGAATAAATATATTTTTTTAATTAATGGACGCAAAAAATTTAATGGAAATGTGAATAGGGAATAATAAAAAAACCTCATTCATAGTGCTCCGGTTGAGATCCGGAAAATCCAATATTACTGATAAGAGTTCAATTTTTAGTGGATTATTTTTTCCGTTAGTAACTTGCTTTATTATGCAAGTGTAGCAAATGAGGATTCTTGACCTAAGTAATCCCTTAAAATAAGTCACAGGTTTGTCTAGCGAGTCAGACGTTAGCGGAATACCACTAGGCATGCGGATAAACATGCCAAAAACGTCGGACAACTCACGAAATTTAAGGGAACTCTTAAAGAACCCTTTCCTATGATCATGACTGTTGTGAGTGCAAGGACTGAAACACTTTGCACTGATGATTGCTATGTAGTTGCAACATAGGTAGCATAGCTTGAAGTAAATCTGAAAGCAGTTCTATACTATGTGCTCAAATCATGAAAACCTATGAGTTCGAGGCTGACACTGCAAATATATTTATATTCCCACTCTACATGTACACACTACATTGTACAGTGCAGACAGAAGCGACAAACAAAGCAAATGATCAACTGTAAGAAGGAGTGATACAATACTTCGTTCATCCCGTGCACAATACACGATGGTGATGCGAACGAAGTCCAACCATTTCAACAAAAATGAAAATTTCATTGCATTTCTATCCTCTAATATTGTTCCTTCCTTCCAGAAAAATTTCCTTTTTAAGACCAGTGACCCGGCGGCTCAATAGGTAACACTTAGATGTACCAGAAATACTGCGTACCTAATATAACAATAATAGGACTGGGTTCAAAATAATGGGGTCGTTTACATATTCATTTATTGCCGGATCTGATCGAGTTTGTAATATATAAAGACCCGTATTTTTCAGTTTTTTGATGCGTCAATTATATCTCGAGTTATATGCGGCGAAAAACTGTTGCTTTTAACCCTTTCGGAGAAGTGGGCGTGGTGCAACCTATGATGTCATTGGCTTCGTCCAATCACAACTGAGCCCGCGAAGCTACATCGCCTTATCGCAATGGGGGGGGACACAACTGACTCTTCCAATAGGAGCGGATGCGACAGCATCTGTTCGATCACACCTTCCGAGAACCCCCCTCCACTCCCTTCCCTTTCCCTAAAAGCAGTCAAGGACGGGAGGAAAATGACGTCAATGTTATCAAAGCAACTTTTTCGGTGGTGGTCAGCTTATGCTTATTTTAATTTTTGATTTATTAGCGAATGGTTTTGGTTAGAAGATTAATTTTTTCACGAAAATTTGTTTTTCGTTTCAATCTAACCATTTTGTGTACAAAATTGCGATTTCGGTTCCGAGTAAACGCCCCCATCCTTGGTCCATCCATAAAAGCTATATCTCTTTGTAGTTAATAATGTTTTAGAAACACCTGCATGTTGCTTGCCTACCTCACACTACCCAGTTACTCTTTACAAGTGAAGGCACATCTTATAGATGCATTTATGTTGACGGTTCACCCCCTGACACGCGCCTCTACTTAACGATGAAGTTGAAGAGAGTTACGTTGAATAAAAGACCATTTAAAACACTATTGGGACGCAGGATGAATTATTGAATAATCACATTACAACACATGAGAAACACTCAATCCAAAGCACGCATAGATTCATTTCAGGGACATGGATTTTCTCCGAAACGGCTCTAAATGCTCCCAACACGAAGGCTGGATTTAGGAGTTTTTAATTTTTTAGTTACTCTAAATATCCAATAATTACGGCAGTGAGCCATGGACGATGACAGCAGCGGAGAAGAAAAGTATGGAAGCATTCGAAATATGGTGCTATCGAAGAATGAATGGATAAATGGATAGACCGAGTGACAAATGAAGAAGAAAACTATAAAAAGATGACGGGACAACTTAATCAGCCACATCTTAAGACACGATTGCCTGATGAAGACAATCATCGAAGGAAAAGTGAACGGGAATAATGGAAAAGGCAGGTCTCGTATGAGTTATATAGAACAGGTCGTAAAGGACGTAAAAGAGAGGAACTACGTTAATATGAAGAGGCTGGCCGATACAAGAATTAAGTGGAGGGCTGCGTCAAACCAATCCTAGGATTTTTGACCCTTGATGATGATGACTCTAAATATATACGTATATTTTAATTCTTAAAGGCCACTTAGTGGGCACATAGTTTTGTTCCCAAGTTTATCTCCGAACGCTCATAAATCTTCAACTCGCGGAGTGGTCATCCACAGCAGTCGCCTCTTCAGAAGTTGGCAAACCTATGAGGGGCGCGTCATTCGGAAAATATTCGAGTCGCTCGCCAAGGAGTCACTTTCGGCCAAGAATACTCACTATATCACTCGAGACGAGGGGAGCTTCCCTGCATCCGCGCAAACATCCGCGGCAACTTTTCAGCTCTGGCTCAAGAGTTTCGAGTCGGCGCTCACAGTCCTCGAGCGACGCCCTCCCTCCAGAGAGCTTCCGGGAGAACAAGAGGAACTCCACAGAGAGAGCGCTCAGAATGGGAAGCGCGCTCACCCAAAAGACGGAGACGGAAACGACGCAACTGCACTCTGAGCCCTCGAGGAAAAAAACCGAGGATGGGAACAAATCCTTTCGCGTCCAGGACGGCGATTGCATCTTTTTCCACGAAAGAGATGCAAATAATGGAAATAAAATAAAACCCCTATTCTAACAGAGGATATAGTTCTTGACACTTGCAAGTACTTGACACAAGGCAGGAAAAATTAAATACACCAGCTTCTCAGCGCCATTACTGTGAGCTATGCATTTATGATCCAAACAAAAAAACGGTTAATCTCTTCACCATTACTGTAAAATAGGCAATGTAGAAAATCGAAAGTTACTTCAAAATAGTTTAACTAAGCAACGGGCAATGACTCTTAAAAATATTTTCATGGATCGATGTGGGAATTGAAAATTATCTCTATCCAAGACAATACCGCCACCGCATAACTCGAAACGAGGTCTCGCAAACACAAACCGAAAACAAATGGACCACTTAAAGGCAGGAAAATAATTCATCTGCTCCCAATTCATTGACCGATCTAAGCAATCAATGTGTAGCTAAATATTACGCAAATAAATAAAAGATGCGACTCTAATATCCAAGCCTTCCACTCCCTCTACCCAAAACGAGGATGAGGGATCCAAGGCATTTTTCACTTAAATCACTCAGAGAAGCCAAAATGAACCTCCGGACTTCGTCTAGCGCCATGTTAGTGTTTGGAGAGAGAATACCCGTTACCGAAGCATGCAGAATGATTATTATTACAGGGAGGGATTTTTTCGGGAAGCAGAGAAGAGCTTCTTATTATTTTCTTGAGATTGTACGCCAAGAGAGCGGAGAAACATTTTTTTCCCCTCCGTCGTCATTTGTCAAAGGAAGGGGTTGCGCCCCCGTCTTCTTTAAAAGGGATGATGACACCGCCGCCTCGACGCACACCCCCCCTCGCCCCACCCCCTGCCGACGTCTATTCGGCCGCGTCTCCCGATGACGCCTCGGTAGAAGGATCGGATCGCGAGCGAACGGGACGGGATCAATACACATAATGTGGCCCACGAGATGACGTCCCTTCCTCCCTGCTCCTCAAGAAGAGGCGGCGATTAATCTGCTGGAAAAGAAGCATCTTAAAACTTATTTGCAAACAATGAAGGGGGAAAGAAGAAAGTTTGAAAAAAGAAAGCGGTCCTCAAGTCGTTCCCCATTAGGAAAGGGAGGCTTTATTTGTGAATTCCCGCCGTCCATCCGCGATTTTCGGAGAACACGATGCCTAAGTTAGCTCCGTTTCCAAAAAATCCAAAGAACGACCCCCATTCATACTCATTGATTATCGGGTAACTTGCAAGGGTAAGAAAGCAAGTGACATCTGGCAGGCTAAGGAATTTCACTTCCACTCATTAAAGAAGACTTTACTTATTCTTATACATTATCTTCACCATAAGTTAGCGACCCAGAGGTTCGTTTGATGCAAATCTCCGATAAATTTTTATATTGTAAATCCTTTATTTTCAAACTATTCTTTTATTTTATAACCTGTGATACGTACGAAATGTGTCTTGTCCGCGGTCTTTTGATGTTGTTTCAATTCTCTTCTCCCTTGATGAGAGGTTTTCAAATGGCCATCATGTCTCAAGAAGAGCCCGATGAGATTTCACCGACTACTTTCCACAATTTTTATCAAACGTCTCTTTTTTCTCATAATTCTTAGAAAGTTACTCTATTAATTTTGTCTCCATTATTTCTTTCGTAACACCACTTCTTTAAAGTATCCGGTTTTGCCCTTTCTTTGGATGTTATTGCCCATACATCCACATAACGGATCTCACTTGATATGTAAGATCTAATGACTAGATTATTAAATAACCTCTGCATAAATTTTACTTTATACCTCACATAGTAAATTCTAAAATTTATAATTTAAAAGATTTTATTCACAGCGGATACTCACTCTTATTCTGATGGAATTCCCTCTTTGTCTGAGTAAATCTATAAGTAACACCGTCTTGCGTCGTCCACCGCTGTTTATTCTGTTTCCAAATAGCCACATTATTTTCCAAACCAGGTGATATGGTAATTAAATATCTGGCGAAAGTCAGGAAATTCTTCACAATTTTTTTCACGATTTCATTGAATTATCGAAATAATTGATTAAATTGCTTGGGACTTTTTGAAAACTAGCACCCCCTACAAGAAAGCTTATGAAAGTTCATTATTATAATGGCAAAGTATTGAGTCCATCCCTTTAACTCAAATGAAAATTTCATTCGTTTGATAATGATTTTTAATGAAAACTCTAATTGCATATGAAATAAGAAGACACTCCAGATTCCGACAACTTTGATTTCACCAATATCTTCTATTATTTTAATTGAACTATTATTTTTGCATTACCTTCATCATAATATTCAATTCATTCTTTCCAATAGAGTTCTGTATTTTTTATCATCAAAACTACTTTTAGGCTGAGTTCTACATAATTTTGCTTATTATTCAGCTTTACACATTTCCACTCTCCCACTGGCAATACTTTTGCTTTCACGGCAAGTAAACTTTCTTCAACACAACATTTTCCCTGTCTCCCTAAAAATCCACTCCCTTTCCATTTAGTCTTCGTTCTCTCTAAATGTCTTTCTCTGTGCCACCCAAAATGTCTTTATTGCTTCTCACATCCACCATTCCAAAGTCCACCTATTCAAGCTAAACCCCACCCTGTGGATTCTAATTCCATATTTACTGAAGTAATGCTTATAATATCTGGTAGTCTAATTCAGTATGAGTTTCGTTCCTTTTAAGACCTTAGTGTCAATACCATGCTATTTTTACCTTCATGAAGTACCATGCCATGCATGAGATACATGGAACAGGTTGTGAAGGATGTAAAAGAGAAGAATTATGTCACACTAAAAATGTTGGCCAATAGAAGAATCGAGTGGAAAGCTGCGTCGAACCATTTCTAGGATTGTTGACTAATGATGATGATGAAGTACCATGATAACAAGTACATTAAAAATACATTACAATGACCTCTCCAATAATTTTACAAATAGACATGTGCATTAACGGTTGAATGTAGGGCATGATATCTCCAAAAGCTCCATTTAGTGAATATTTCACGCCACCATCTTCGGGAAATACGATGGGAAGATTCACCAATTTTCGTGAGTGGCATCATTTGCTCTACTCAGGCCCAAAAAGTCCTGAGGTCAGATCGAAAATTACGTCAAATCGAAAATCCATTTCGGGCACGAGAACATTATGCCGTTATCTTCCCATGCCTTCCATAGAAACCGCACGTAATTAACTACCCTAATCTAAATGGGGAGTATAGGGGGAGAGGTACCCCTCGGCAATCGATTCCTTAATGGGGAATCGAATACACTCCGACGTAACTAAGGGCGAATATTACACGACGTTCGATATGGCAAAGAGTAATTTGACATCTATCATCAGCATTACTACCCATAAGAGCCCATCCTGGATTATGTACGTGAAAAATTTGTCCTTCGACCTTGTGAGCTTCAAATGCCTTGTGTTTGCACAAATATTTCGAAACACTAAATTAATTTCACTTAAAAGTGGTAGTGAAAAACTATGCATACAAATATATGTAGGTATAACATTGCATATATTTATTCATATTGAACAAATTTGCGTCACGAATTTCATGTCTGTAGTGGCTTTAAATGTCTTCATCGCGTAATTTATGGCCGTGTGAGATTGCTTCATTTTATTTTGAACTCTAAAATATACAGAGCATCACATGATACAATTTTAATTCACTTCAATTATTATGCCACTTACGAAGGTATCAATTTGATACCTACAACAAAAGTTCAACTCATTAACATTTTATCATTGTGTGTAAGAGCACTCCAAGAAAGTCCAGATATACGTAGGAGCCGATTGGCCGAATCGAACGGCTGCTGGTAAAAATAATTTTCGAATTAGAGGTGCGCAATAAAGTAACTACTTAGGGAATGCGACTAGTCAAATTCACAGCAATCGTTACGTTGAATGAAACTAAAATAGGACTTCAACCAAATGAAAATCTAAGTATTTTTTTAAATTAGTATTGCCATAAGTGTTTATCAGTACATCCTGTCAGCCATCATACTGGAAATGAGTGCAGATAAGTAGATTACTTGCACTAGAGTATTTGAAAGAATCATATCTTCGTTATTTTCTAATTAGGTACACAGCGAGGGATAAATTTTCTAGTGACTGATGAAATCAGTCAATATAAAATGTTCAATTCAACAGTGTCAGGCGAGATTTGGTGGAACAGCATCTTAAATAAATGATCTGGTTCATCATCAGGTCTGATGATGACGCGTTAGCGTTGAAACCCGTGTAGTCTAATTTTGTATTAAATTGTGGACAATACCACATCTTAAGAAGGTTTTGTACTTCATTTATTTAAGATGCTGTTCCACCAAATCTCGCCTGACACTGTTGAATTCGTTCGTAATGCTTGTACGGCATATAAGGCGAAGTTATACTTAGACTGTTCATCAAGTTCCGAGTAGCAGCCCTGAATATCTACTTTAACATTAGATGTCTCATCTACGGTGTGATTCCCAAATACGTCCAAATCAGCAGCAGCTCCAAGACTCCGGCCGCATCGTATGCAGTTCACCTGGCCAAAAAGGCGTGGATCCAGATGGAGATGAAGTCATGGTACAGCAAAAGAGATGGATTGGCGCATTACCTCTACCTTCTGCATATGGGCCTCCCCAATTCCCTGCATTTTTTTTATTTTTTTTTTTTTAATGTTCAGGATTTTGGCGACTTGCAATTACGAAGTGAGTCATCGGTGATTTTTCGGCACATAGTGCCACAATCAGTAACGTGTACAAACAATAAACTTACAGTGAATCATAGGAGGGTGGGAAGTACTGTTATATATTACCATTACTATTATGTTACCGGATATGTGTCCGGGAACCTGACGTGAAATCGGTAGAGAGAGAGATGATGCAAGTCTGGAAACTGTGTTGGAAGAGAAGGAATAAAGTTTGGACGGCGTGAGAGGAGAACGTAGGGATGGGGGTTACGGAGAGAGCGCGAGGGAGGAGAGATGGGTAATGTTTCCTAATGTAACAGCGTTGAAATTATGTGTATGAATATTTATCGAACCTTGGAAGTGCTTCCATGGTTAATTCATCGCTCCAAGACCAGACGGGGGGAGTGACTGTGAGAAGAGTGGTGAAAGAGGGTTGGAGGGAACGAGCATGAGGACAGGGGAGCTAAATCGACGGTTAGGGCGGCAGCGAACCAATTAGTGCAGTAGGGAGAGAAATCCAAATGTCGGTAGGCCATCACGTGGTCTAGTTTTCAGTCCCACTAAACTCACTCAAAAAGCTCCATGGGCATTCGAAATTGAATCCGGATGAACCTCAGCGAGCTGATTTACAATGTGCTCGTCAGCCGTGAATGTTCAAACTCGAGTATACCTACTCGGGAGTCCAGTTCTAATGGGATCTGCACTGCGGGGAGTTCTCAGCCCCCGAGAAAGGATTCAAAGAGAACCAAGTTCAATTATGCGGATCCATTCCCCGTGCGGGCAATCACCAAGTCAGGTTCGCTTCCCCCCCAATCGGATCCTAGCCTCCACGACACACGTGAGGACTGCTTCCACTCTCTCGTTAAGGATGAATATTTAACGCGACCACTCCACTAGGCTCGACTTTCTGGAATAATAAGTAAGAATTAGTGAGCGGTCTCAAGTAGCAACGAACAGAAGAGAGTACGCCGATAACTGCACCTCTGCGATTAGAAAAGGTAAGATGGATGCATGAGGACTCAGTGGCGTTTGAGAAGTAGAAAAAGATAAAATGAAAACCAGAAGAAAATCACTTCCCCACGTCTAACAAATCGCGGCAAGGGATCATTACAATACCTCGTCTTAATGCCTACTTGACGAAGTTATGGGGTGGACTCCACGCAAAACTAAGTAACTAGGGAAGGGCCTAGCAATGTTGAATTACAGGTTCCCGTCAGATCACCGAAGTTAAGCAACATTGGGCCTGGACGGGGGTTGGATAAGTGGCCCTCCTCCATACTTCTATTGCGGTGCTCTTGTCCCGTCAGCAAGTGACGGGCAGGTTAAATATGGGTTGGAACAATGGATCTAAAGAGGTCTAAGTGCAAGGGGGGGTCCAGAAGGCCCCCGCTCACCCCTCCAACTAACAACGAGCTAATTTAACCTACCAATGAAATAACCACCACATTAAAAATACAATACAATATTATTCATCTTGTGCACATCTGATTTTTCATTATTTATTCCAAATTTATACATTATTTCTGATATTTTCCTCCTCTCCATAAGATGAGCCCATTAAATAATGTGCAGCTGTGGTCACTCATTATTAGGTCACACCTATAGATCTGGAAAAAATACGACTCCAGAAGCATCGAGGGCTAGTAAAAATCAAACCTCCTGCATGTTTGCAATAGCAGAATACTATTAGACCAGCCCAGTGTACAATTTCAATCTGAGAGAAATGAAATTGATTCCAAAAGAGGCCCGCTATATCCCAAGATTGATGAAGGAGATTGTAGAAATAATAATAATAAAAGGTCTTTATTGAGGCGATATTGAGACAAATCTGTCCTTTATGCCATTAAACCCCTCGTCAAACCTTGATTGTCATGACTTAAAACAACTCTAATCTGAGGTTACGAAAAAAATAATAAAAACATTGAAGGATATAATTTAAGGAATTTAATAAGTGCTGGCGAAATATTGACGAAAATGATCAAATGTGGAATACATCCCGACGAAACAAATATTGCACAAAAACAACGCCACAGAGCCTACGCGTATGTTTCACTAGCCACCAATACAGTTATCTTGGGTCATCATTAAGTCAAAGTAGCTCTTTTCTCCCCTCCGACAGAATTCAATAATTCAAAGCCTCGACATGCATCAGCATCATCGTCCCAGAAATTAAAATGTTTATGCTAATATCAGCTTCTACCAATTAACAATTTTTACAATGAAATATCAGCCTTAGTATTCCATTACGTTTGAATAATTTTAACCAAAACGCTGTAATAGTGTAAATTCTTTGTGGAAACAATGGCCAAGAAAATGAACATCGGCTAAATTTAGAATCATGTCTCGCTAATCAAATGCAGTTGGAAGCGTTCTTTATAATTAACTACCAATCGCATTGATATGAAATGCACCCACTTCAAAAGAGGAGAAGGGGCGATTACTCATAAACAATTGTACAACAGTCTCCCGAAAACGTAAAAGACTAGTCAATCTCATTATTTCTGATAAAATAGGTAGTTTAGAGGTACGATTAAATCGTGCACTTTTTATCATTGCATCATACTGTTCGATTAGGGAAGGAATACATAGCAATACAGAGAGATACCAAAAGTATCAAATGCAAATGCATAAATTAGAAGCGCATTGCCAGTTGGAATATTACTGTTTCCCGCTGTTGGCATCAAAGAGGAAATTATGCAATTTAGTATCAAGATCATAGATTTTCATACTCAAATATGCAATAATGTACTTAAAACAAATATGCAATGAGATAAATATGCAAAGAATATTCAGCTAGACATTTCTATGAAGATATAACGAGTTTTGCAGTCATTAGTGCTTAAGCACTCCAAAACATACGTATTAAAACATTCTAAAAACTTATAAGTAAAATGGATTATAAAAACTACTACTTTCAGCTTCTACTATTCTACAACAGCTACTACTTTCACTATTAGGAATACAAAAAATGAATACTTTAAAATTTGTTATTAATACTCCAACATAACAGTAGTGCATTAACGACTAAGCATCAAATGATTTAATAATGCAATGTCGGAAGAAAACAGTACTGGTAAGAGTGGCAGGTAATACTCTTTTTTTCGTGCCGTCATGATAAAATATGATAACGGTTGTGACTATGTTTCGCTCGAATGAAACAGTCATTCCCTAGGCCAAATAATTTACAAAAGCATTGTGACTGATTGCCTCTTTCTCTCGCGGATGGTGAAGCCTTACAAAAATAGAACCTACCGTGGAAGTCACTTTTAATAGCTCCAAAACAAGAAGAGTACGACACGGTGTAATCGATTTCGCCACTTAAGCTCGGTCCATATTCTCGACCAATACGTTGCCGACGCATTGCTGGTGCATTGACTGGTTTCCTGGATACGACGGAAATTCGAGCTGTCAAGTAAAGTTTCAAATGATCCTTTAAGTATATTTTCGGCAATTTCAAATAGCTTTTACAAAGGCTTAAGCATAATCTGAACATTTACGCAATATCCCATCATTAAAAGCTATTACCCAGCCTAATTGCCACTAGCCACGTTAATCTTGCAGAGCCTACTTGGCGCTTTGGTTGAACGTGCAGTGGCAACACCAATGAAATCGCAAGCTCTAAATTTTGGCCCTTAAATTGTTTTAAATAATCCCTTGAATATAACTCTACGAAGAAAATATGCTCAAAAAAGACCTTGCTTGCATGAATCATCTAAATCTCATTTTTTCAACTTCCTCAATTCGTGTAATGGGAAACTAATCCAAAATAGTTTCATTGATGCATCGTGGAGAGACTGATTGAATAACTATTCCATATGCTTGGCGTAGAGGCTTTAAAGACATGACCATGAACACCCTTGAAGAGCAATATGAAATTATTAAAACTGGTGATGTTCTCAGATTGCCGGTTATGCTGGTTGCATGGATAAAAGCATATACACTCATGGGTTTGACGATGTGGATCAACGTCGGATCATACGGTGGGTGCTGAGGCATCCTACACAGATGGAAATGAAATGCGAACAAAGTGAATCCTCTACCGCCGAGCCCTTAAGAGCCGAAAAATCCGAACCAAATGTATTGACACAACACAAAAGCTCACATCCATTATCAGGTTCCCCCGAAAGACACGAAAAGATTCATTTTTTAAGGTATCGCGCAGCTACAACAACTCTCCTCGCCTTATACCGAGGGCATTATGATTAAAAACTTTGTATAAGCACTTTCCAATTGCCGAAAAGACTTACGACAGGGAGTCTTAAGACACCATTACTTTAAAAGGATGTACGCATAGAGCGAACTGGGTTTAATATATTCTCCTCGCTAATTTTACCATGACCGTGAATCTCCTAAAGTTAAACGAATTATTTCACGAACGAGGTAGTTTCTTATTTCTCCATTAACATATAACCTGTTGGTGAAGGTGAAAATCCTAATACCCAGGATGAATGCATGATAGCATTTATTTTTATTTTAAATTTTTTTCATTTATCGGGTTTATAATTTGAGGATACACATTTTCTAGGCCCGAAACTCATGATCGTTACCATCTTTTCTTGTTAATGTTCATGTCAAATGCCAGTCTGCCTGAAGCGCCCCTAAAAACGATTAATGTCAACAACGCTTACAGGCACTGAAAGCCATCTTTAACATAGCTATGGTGAACGATAACTAAGTACTATAAAAACTTATTTATTATCATAATAGCAATTTGATATGCTCTGATCACAGCTGCATTCGAATTTGCATGGAAAAATTTGTACTCAATTATACGGTGACGATTAGTTTGTGTTTAATTAAATTTTATCGAAAAGTAAAGAGATACATAAAAAACAGGAGAAAAATATTACTAAATATCGATGAATATTTATTTCGGTCGGGGGGTAGAAGGGAGCATAAGCGGGAGGAGTGCAGAAGGGGTGCGGAGACGTCACTGAGGAGGCAAGGAGGGATTACGAGGGGGTAGAGGGAAATGGGAGGGGCGGGGTGGAGGGAGTTTTATCGCCGTGGAGGGAGTTGAAGGCGTTCCAGCTCGATGCGTTATCCATACATGTATGACATCAAGGGGTGGAAATTTATACGCTCGTTATGACACCCCACATCCCTCCCTCCAACCTTCCCTGACGCCAATAGCTAGGGAGTGACATTTTTCATCCTAAATTGATTCTAGAAGAGCCTCAGTATTGCCTCAATATTTCGCAAGCCCTTAATTTGAAAAAAATAAAAATAAAAAAGATCATTCTACCGGTGTTTTTTAAGCCTAAAAAAGGCTAAAAAATTAAAAAGCGAAAGCTAAATGAAACGCTAAAAAGGAAGGGTTGCTCGATAAATTTTTGATCTCAAAGTGACTCCCAGTGATTCCATTACTGAAACGTTCCCACTGCGACATTTCGATAATTGCTGTACTTGTCAGGTTGGATTAATTCCAGATAAAGGACTCTTTTTTTAATGACCGCGGTATTCAAACAGCAAGAATGGAATGTGTATGTCTTCGAGAGGTGTCATGTCATGTATAGACAGTCATAAATTTAACGATGAAAATGATAACCGACAATATATTTCGCGATTCCGTTTTAGCTCGGAAAGTGTCGGAAGTCATCGCTATGTTTTACAGCTAAGGAATACTGACGACAAAGAATTTTCAAATGCGTCAAGGCTACCATGAAACTGCATGTCGTTAAACAATCAGCAGTCTCGAAAGCGGCAAATAATTAGTCAAATTTAAGCTTAATCATAATTATTCGTAAACCCTACATTATGCCATAAAACTTAAATTGTATCCATCGTGAAAATTATGAAATTTAGGTAAAATTAGATAAAACCAATGAAATTGCTAGTCTTAGGCGCTACTGGGTGTATCTGATAATTAGTAAAATAAAATACTTAAACAAAAATAAAATTCCTTTGAACATCATTTTAAGTGTTATGCTTACACCAATTCCAAAACCTTGTGTACGTGGTCTATAAGAGGTTTTTCATAATACTACTTTGCATGATTGCCCAATTTAATTACAGTCGTTTGTTAAATGGAACGTAAACGATTCCCAGGGATATAAACGTAGAGTAAGAAGTTACGTGCCCACGTGTCAAATGACTCTTCAGACTTCGGCAATAGTCCTCGGCATTCAAAAGCAAAATATACTGGCGCGTGAAGCGAAGGATGTCACCTCATCACGCGTGACCGGGTGTAACAGCATTCGTGACGTGAGATTGCGTTCGACCCCGAGCGTGCGTCACGAAGCGAGAGGAGAAGCAGAGGGACGTGAGAACGGAATAATTCGTGGAGAAGAGCGAGACTGATTTGCGCGTTCTGAATGCGGGAAAAGCCACAGAGGTAAGCACGCACGCAAGAGCCAGCGCATATACCTACTCCCGACATCCAAGCGAGGGAGACGTCATTCATTTCACATTAGTATTAGGCCGTAGTAAATATGTACGCCATCTAAATTTCACTGCCGCGGTAATTCTACAAAACGTGGGTGAACATTATTACCTCACGTTTATTAGACACAGCAAAAAATACTACACCTCGATTTATGCAGCTCTAATTTAAAAATTAAAATTTATTCTTGAAAATCTTCACATGAAAAAAATTAGAGCAATAGAAGCTTTTATACGAAGCATGAAGAAATCCAGTATAGTAAAGAGCTAAAGGAATATACCGCAATTTCATCCTGCAAAGGATAGAAAAATCACATTTCAAAAGGAATCCTACAGCGATAAAATAATTGTTAAAGCTATTTTCGTTTGGAATATAAAATAATCATCTTTTTATAAATGAATATCATTTTGCAAATTTCCTATTGTTGATGATTTATTGTTTAATAAAAAATTACTAAATATAAAACTATGCCACTATTTACGAGAATTTCTGTAACCTGAAGCATCTATAGTTTTCCATTTTTTCCGTCCTCTTTCGGTCCCGGATAGGTGGATGCTTTTTCAAATTATTAGAGAAAAAATGGACCAGGATGTTATGCTCTCGCTATCCAAGCAATGGAGACTTCATTTCTTTCATATAACGTAGGTAAAATTGTATCCTGTTAATTATTTGCGTCATCTATATTTCACTGCCGCAGTAATTACTACAAAATTAGATGAAATAAGTGCCACACATTTTCAAGACACGGAAAAATAATACTCCTCGACATATTGCTATTATTTAAAAATTAAAAATTATTCTTGGATCATTCGAAAACGTGAATATATTATTTTTGATCATGAAGAAAATTTTGCAAATCTTCTATTTTTGATGCTTGAATTTTGAATAAAATAATAATTCAAATATAAAACTGCGTTACCATTTAGGAACACATCTGTAATCTATGACATCTATGGTTTTCCTGAATACTCGGGTCGTCTTGTCCTGGAGAGGGCAGCGCTTTATTTAATTACTGAAGTGAGAATGCGTGATGATTCCGAAAAAAAAGTATTAATTAAATTATAACGCGTGAATTTCAATCCTATAATACCCCTTAGACTTGGAGAGTATTTTCACTGCACATTTCCTTGTAGAACATTTTCAGAATCATGTCCAATTTTATTTCCTTCACAAGATGGGAGCATGAACAAACAGGTTTCCTGGAACCGAGAAGGTTTGAAGTTACGGTGGAAAACAATGAGTCGACACTGAGGAGAAATGACGGGCATGATTAGGGTAAGCGAGGGGTGCGTACACTTAGGCTTGCGAATTTAGCGCAGCCAAGCACGACGGCGTAAGCCAAGGAGCGAAGGGGGCGGGGCAGGGCCAGGGGGGCTGTGGGGGAAGGGACATCAGCGGCAGACGAGTGCGTGGGGGTGTGCGAGGGGTGGGCAGGGCGGGAGAGGTCACGGGGTGGGTCGGTTGTCAGGGAGCGGGGTGGCAATAATGGGAGCGAACGAGGTGTTCGCGTAGATAGCACGAGCGTGCGAGACTCGCAGACAGGGGTGGCGGAGCACTTGGGGGTGGCAGGGTTGACAGGTGGTGGGGGGGGGGGGGAGGAGAGGCCGGAAGGGGGGGAGGGGCGTCCTCGGAAGCGAGCGGATGAAAGACAAACGCGGAAAGGGAGGGCGGGGGATGTGTGAAGGTCGCGGGAAATGGAGAATCCCGTGCCTTAAAGCCGATGTGGGATTCTGTTTCTTAAAGCTCGGGTCGCAACGCGTCAAGAGTCACTCCTCGCCGAAGAAAAACTTCACATGAAAGAAATGGGATCAGGTGAAGCTTTCAGTATGAAGTATGAAGAATTCCAGCAAGGCCACGAGCTAAACGATTATACCTACTGCAATTGTATCCTACAAGGGGTAGAAAAATTGCATTTTAAAAGGAATCCTTCAGTGATAAAATAATTTTGGAAGCTATTTTCTTTTGGGAGAGAAAATATATTTTCTAAAGCTAAACTGTGAGGCAAATTATATTTTCCACTACGAATTGCAAAACATTTCGACGAAAAAATATAAATATTTAAATACAAACGCCATCCACCAAATTTTGGAAAAAAAATGCTTATACTCTTCTAATCACGTAATTTAATTAAAATTAACGATGAGGATGAAAAGAGTTTCACAAGATAGTTTTGCAAAGTTCTTCAAGCTTACAGACGCAGTTAATAATATTTATATGGCACCTTATTGCATTGCTTATGAGCCTTTGGGGCAGGTGGAAAGTACTTTCTCTTTCACAAAATTTCTGAGAATAATAACAAATACCTGACAAACTTGGAAGTTTTTTATGCTAAATTCCATTTATTACTTATCATAACTAATTCAGAACGCTTTCCGGTGACACGATTATGCCCTGAGAAACAATCATGGTAACAAACTTAAAGTAAATTATACAATTGCAAATACAAGCCAACAGAAAATAAATAGGAAACTTTCTTAAACAGATTCGGAGTGAAACGGAGTTGAAATCGCTTCAGTCTATTATTAAACTAAACAGAGCTGTGATCCTTTTGGCTGTGCCCGCAGCAAAATTAAATTATGGGCTAATTTTCTTCATGCTCAATGGGATACGGAGGTAGCCAGCAAGAGCATAAGGTCATCTACTGTAAGATGACAATATTTCGGTTACTCCTTCGGTTACTACTTCCTTGCATGCTTTTCAAATTCAACAACTGAAGATCAGTTTTGCCTAGTTTCTTTAAGCTTATAGTGTATTTAAAATGTGACATATTTGATAGAGAGTTTCAACGCATTTTGTCTCTATTTTAATGCTTGGGGGAAGAGCAATGTACATGTTATTGAAAGAGTAAGTTAACGGAGATAGGACTGGAAAACTATGAACCCACTTGATCAGGCACTGGGAAGCGGGGACAATGAACTTTGACATTAAAACACTGATATCATCTCATAGCGGCAGGTCTATGTAAACTTCATAGCAAATAACCATATGCGTTAAAAAAATTGACACCAGTGAGTATCTCTCAAGGTGTAGCAACTAATCATCCTTATTGTCGTGAGTCCTTAGAATGGTTTAACTCCACACTCCACAACATTCTTCAACCCACTATTGTCTTCTCATCAAATCCTCCACTTACCCATCTGACTGTCGCTAAGACACCAATTACCTCAAGATGAGCATGATTTCGATGAAGATTGTCCCTTCTAGAAATTTCATCAATTCTCTTTTTACCACTCTTATCAAAGCGTCTAAGTAGTTACTTCTTCCATTTTCACCAATCTAGTGTAACACAAAATTTTGATTACTACCAGTGCCCTCATTTCTCGGATATCGACAAGGTCATCTTCAGGTGTAGCAATAGAAGGCAAATGTATGGATCTCTGCATATCTCCTGTATACTATGTGGAAAAAGGGTTAGGGCCACCTTTCATGAATTTTATTAATAAAAGTTCGCCGTGCTGGCGCACATGAGCAGTTGGATATCAATAGCGTCAAATAAGTTGAAACATTGTTAATGATCATCTATAAGTTTCCTATTCATTCCTACTCAACCTTCCCCTATTAAATCAAAGCAATTACCCAGATTATCTTTACCTCTGTGAGGAACCCTCCCCATAGTATATATGGTATTTATATAGTAGACAGTAGGTAGGCCTAGTTGGAGGAAAAGTGGATAGAAGCTCGGCGACGGTATTAAACTGATTTAAACAAAAGACACCAAGTGGTACACGGTTTAACGCTCCATACGAAGGGAAGACCACAACATAAGACACTTGAGTGGAATCGGCATTCCAAAGGAAAATCTCCCTGGTTTCCAAACTGGGACCTCGGGATGGAATGACAATACTCCAGCCATCACAGTAACTCGAGGTCAGTCAAATTATCTTCCTTTGCGTTTGTGGTTCAATTAGATAACCTTAATGAAAATAATTAACTTTGTTATATTCCACAAAAATTATTAACCAACCGGTTTCGACCTTCTCAGGTCATGGGTTCAGGGGTTGAACACTACTAAGTTAATTATTTTCATTATGAATTCATTCCACAAGGGGAACTCGCCAACCATCGACTTCATAGATAACCTTGGCGTAAATGGTACCAAAGGTCAGCGAACACTACAAAGTTTAATTGGAAAACACCATCAAAAAGAAACTTTCAGGGATCCTCCATTTTCTTCTCACAACAATAACTACCGACGATAATGGAGCGAACAAAAAAAATACCAATCATGTTAAAAAAATTTAAAAATCTGGGTCCTCAAATTCAAATACTAATAGAGGACGAAGTTTTGACACGACAGCTAAAAAGTACAGCGTTTAAGTAGTTTCTCCTAATGGGGAGGTGAATTTCTGCTGGGGCTAAAAAAAAAAGAGCTCGTGAGGCGCTTTTTAAGAGCCTTGCAGGTGGCTTTAATCCGGGCTCCTTTGTTACGTCAATGCAATGGCGAGACGAGTCGCACGAGTTGACGATGAGAGTTCCACACTTCAAAGGAGATGAAAGAGGCTCATCAGGGAAAATATAATGACCCGCCCACTCTGCGATTTCTCGGATTTTTTTTGCAGCGATGAACGAGGCTGCAGGGAAGGTAAGAAGGCGGAGTGATAAGAAATCATTCTCTCTTGAGTCGGAGTGGATCGAGATAAGGGGGGAAATATGGAAATGAGGCAGGTGGCCTCGGAGGACCTTGGGGGGAGGGCAGAAAGAGCAAGCATGACGAAGTGAAAAGAGAGGACTGCGGGGCTTACGGGGCGGAGGGGAAAAGAGGAGGGTTTAGGGGTGGGGGTGAAGTGAAGGGTGATTCATGAGAGGGAAAATGGGAAGCGGAGAGCAGATCGGATCTCTTTAATTACAGGCGAGTGACTTCAATTGTTTTCCTTTAATAATTAAAGGTATCCTGCCAATCCGTAAGCAAGTATTGTCTCTGGCATTTTAAATGCTTGACTACCTCCCGCACTCTTACTTCCCTTAATTAAAGCGATGGAAATTTTCTTCAATCAATAAAATCTAAATAATAAGATCAATGATAATATAATTAATATATAAGACACTTCAATTTACATCTGGAGCAAGTTTCTGTACGGCAGTGAGGCATGGACGATGACAGCAGCGGAGAAGAAAAAGGTGGAAGCATTCGAAATGTGGTGCTACATAAGAATGATGAAGATAAAATGGATCGACTGAGTGACAAACGAAGAAGTCTTAAGAAGAGTGGGAGAAAAGAAGCCTGCTGAAAACTCTAAGAAGAAGAAGAAGGGATAACTTAATCGGCCATAGCTTAAGACACGATGGCCTAATGAAGACAATCGTTGAAAGACAAGTGGATGGGAAGAATAGCAAAGGAAGGCTTCAAGTGAGATGTATGGAACAAGTGATGAAGGATTAAAAAAGAGAAGAAATACGTAATTATGAAGAGATAGAAGAACTCAGAGGATAGCTGCGTCAAACCAATCTGAGGATTGATTACTAATGATGATGACGCATCCATTACCAATATCTTGGCGAACAGAGCTTTTAATAAACAACCATATCCATTTGGAGAGGGCAAGCACGGCATACGTTTTGGTACACAGCATGGTGAAGAGTAATCAGACAAATATTTGCAGAGGAATTTAGTGCAAGCACTTCCTCTGAAATTCAGGTTTAGCCTTAATGCCTGCAATTCTATTAGAGTACAATCAGTTTATATGCGAAATTTTTCAACTAGTTAGATCACACCCTTTATAAAGGAGAAGTAACTATTTGATAAAACGGCAGAAAGAGAATGCTATGTTTTTATTCCTACATGTTATGTTTTTATATGACATCTGCTTAGTCATTAAATAGTTCCATTGAAGAGCTTTATTAATGCCGATGCTCCGTTAAATTATGAGTATAAAGAATTTTTATTATTTTCTCGACCAAAGGTAGGTCATTATTTGAAATACAAGTTTCCGTTTTCAAATGATTTTTCAGATTTCCTACATCCATAACGCTAAATGACCAGAAATTAAATTTGATGCAGAAATAAACCCCACTCGATAAACTTTCAGGGTGCACTACAGACCAATACTATGAAATATTATTTTAATAGCGCTGGAATTCTCTGGTGACGTATTTACAGTATTTATGATGATTAGGGGAGAAAACAACGTGTTGATAAAAGTTCCAGTTGCCCTGGTTCTAACTTATTCCCGTAAGCACATATACAACTGGATATATTGGGAGATTGGGTTAATTTAGTCCTAAATCACTACGCATGACAGTACGCACACTAGTCTAATTAAGCTAAGTCTAATTAACAAGGCCCTACACATTTCGCACGAAAATTCAAGGCATTTTCAACACTCCATTTCACGTCACTTAAACGTTACTGCCACAGAATGCACCATCCCGAAGGGGAACAAAAATATTCTACGACGACGTTTCTTTATTAGTCCACTATCTGACTTTTTCACGGGTGTTAGAATGCTATAGACTAGGTACTTATCACGCAACTTGAGCAGTAGGGGCTCTAATGAATTGAGAAAGTAATCGCAAAAAATTGAAGTACGATTATACGGATAATAGAAACAAACATTTCACCTTCACCCATTCACTTCTCCTTCATCCTCCTCTCATCAAGCAATCGTTCCTGACCTTCACTCGTAGGACTTCCCTCTCCTCCTTTGGTCCCAGTCTTCCTCCTTTGACTCTTACTCCTTCTCCCCCTTATTCGAGAATATATATTTCGAATTCGCTCAGTTCGCCGTGGCAGTGACATGTGAACGCTGAAACCCCTCAGAGTTTTGCCAGAGGAAGTTTAGAAATTAACCATTGTCCTCACATTTGAAGAGTGGGTGTTGATAGGTCCTACCGTGTTTCTCCAAAAATAAGACCGAGTCCTACATTGGCATTTACTTCAAAAGACGCATTATGGCTTATCTCCAGGGGATGTCTTATTTCTCTCCTGATAATAGAGGCTCCGTAGGGAAACTATTAGCTGCCCAAGTGCCTCCTGGGCTTATGCTTATGCGTTTACCTCTTGTACGTACAAAGGCTCCCTAGTACTTGTGAATATTAAATCGTCACATATATTATCAATTTTTTGGGGTCTGATGTAAGTAATATTATTTCTTTACGTATATTATGATTAAATCTACCCGTCTAGCTCTCGATCTTAACTAGGGCTCATATACTAGGTGTGGCTAAACGCACCAGCATCCTGGAAAATCATATTGGATTTTCGTGTTGACACGGTACTAGTAATTAGGTTATCAAGCTTTATTAATCTTAAGCAACCACAAACTCATGAGTTTGCAGTTTTCACTGTAATTTCATCCCATAACCAATAAAAATGCAGATGTACCATATGATAACAAACCCAGCCGAGAGATTACGAGACTGAATTATGGATATTTCATAAATTTCCAATAAAACAAGGCAATGGCGAAGATATGTACCAATGGCAGTGAAAGGAAGCACTATTCCTTACGTAAAGTTCTTACAAAACACGAAGAGCATATGATTAAAGATTTGAGCGTGCATCAAAATCGAACTCACGAATGAGCCAGTCGAAAAATTGCGGAGTGCAATTTCCTTCTCCCTCGGCTTGCACTTCGCTGCACGAGAGGAAAAGCGGGGAGAGAGGGAGAGGGCCACAAAAACAAAAGAGGAGCCCTATTCCGTATTCCCGAATTTTTCCGGATGGTATCAACAGCCACAAAGGGGATTAACACAGCGCCATTACGCTAATCTCTCCCGCGGAAGGCGGGAGTCATTTTAATTCCGGGCGAGCGAGAGACTCCGACGGGAGGAAGAAACAAAAAAAATAAGATAGCGAGTCAACTTAATGGAGATGAAGACGAAAAGGGAGAGAAAGTAGCAGAAAAAATTAAGAGAGAGGAGAAAGGGTGAGAAAGGTGTGGGAGGGTGGGATAGCGAGGGAGAGAGTATTATCCCCGAAGAGCGTTCGAACGTAGTATAAGGGCCTTAGGGGGAATTGCGCGCCCTCAACGAGTAAAACAATGAAGCAGAGGGGAGGGAGGAAGGAGGGGAGGGAACGAGGTGGCCATGATGATGATGATGGGTATGGATAACGGCGAGATGGGGTAATGTTTACGACGGCTGCGGCGGCGGTGTCCGAGGGATAAATTGAGGCGAGCGAGCTTGCTTGCTGTAGTGGTGCACCTACTTGGTGCGCCGTGCGGCGTTGCCAAACCAGCAAATTCGAACCACAATCTGTAAACCACATCCGGTAGCAAATGTGCACCAAGTTCCTCATGGAGATATTAGCTATAACCCGGAATAAATTTGTTCGCCATTTTGCATGAAAAACCCCGCGTCAGGACCTATGATTTAATCCCCTCGAATACAACGCAGCAGATGATTTACTAAGGAGCCAATTTCACAGCCGATTACGCTATTCATTTTTCGTTCATTATGAACAGTGAGTCCTTAGAATGATGTTCTTTGCAATGTAACAGTCGATAAGCTCTTCGAAATACTTCAAACTTGGAATCCGGAAAAAATATTTTTTTCTCGTCAATAGATCGCAAACTGTGAGTTTTCTACCAAAGACTCTTCATGATAGTGCTCTTAATATAAGTTTTCAACAGCAGTGTGGTAGCCTAGTGGGTAGAGCGCTTGGCTACTGATGCCCGGGTTCAAATCCGGATGAAGCCTTTGGACGCTCCCGAATGAAAAATCCTCGGAGTGCGAGGTGGCCCAGTGAAAGGAACTGGCTCCCCTACCCTGAATGTGTGAAATTCACACGCCTGTGGCTTAGTCCGGGGTGAGCTCTACCCTTACCTATCAAAACCAACCTTCGGGTTGAATCACTGAGTGAGTGATAAGTTTTCAACAAGAGTTTGGAGGAAAATACTAGAAATTTTAAAAATTAAACTAAGTAACATCCACTGCAGAATAAAATATTGTTCTATATATAAGTATACGAAAAAAATTATCTTCCAGTAATTTCTTTCGCGATGCATTGCCAGTTACCCTTTATTCATGGGGTGACAAGTAATCTGTTAACAATTAAATGCCAATAAATGTATACCTCTAAATAGGTAGTATTTCACATCGTTAACTAAGGGAAGGATGCCTTATGTTTCCGCTAATAGAATACGTGGCTATTAATTCTTACTCCTGAGAAGACGGAAAAACCAGCAATTTAGGCCTTTGCGAGTCAAATATTTGGTCATAGGCAATCTTTTTGGGAGCGTAGGAAGGATGTAAAAGAAAGAGGCATTCATTCTTAACGAAGGGCGTCAAGGGGTTTAACGTCCCATCGGGCGGACAATTTATTGACACTGACACACTCAAATCGGAAGTGGAAATCCATAGCAGAGCATCTGACACAACCGAAATTCTAACAATCCAAGCTCTCAAAATGGGAGGATAGTGTAATAGCAACCAACCTATCCTTGTCCCATTTCATGAGTAAAATTTAATGAGAACTTGCCACCACCACAGTGAGCTAAATACCTGCGTCCGCTGTGTACCACACCTGACACCAGTAAAATTGGTACCACCAAAGCATTTTTATGACACCAAAAACACCCATTCTGATCAACTGCGAACCTTTAATCCAATATCAGCTACAAACGGGGGCATTATAGAGGGTAAAGAGACCTTAAAAAAAGTGTATACCTACAGGAGAAGTAATGATGAGATTTAAAAAAATCTGCAATTATAATAGTTATCTCAGAATCAATTTATAGATTTGTCAAAATACATAATTAGAATTTTGTAATACAGCAAAACTGAGAATAGAAAAGAAATTTGATGCCAATAAAGCCTCAAAACATACGCGGTGGAAAACAAGCGAAAGGCAAGTGAAAACTGAAAAGTTTAGTGGTTATTAAAGACGACTGGAGAACAGAAACTTATGACAGAAAATATAAATGCATATTAATTAAGGAATAAAATACAATAAAACTGCAATAAGGAGAACTACTAAGAGTAATATTAGGTGGAAAAGCTAGGATAAAGTGAGAAAAGGGCATAAAGGACTAAAATGCATTATGGCATAAAAATTATTTATGCCACCGCAAGAGGGAAGTTGCACAGGATCGAGAGCGTTGAAGAATATCCTATTGAATCGAATATATCTATATTTAGTAATATCATATATCTATATATAGATATCTGTATATATAATCGAACTTATCTATATATAGTTCCACTTTGGATATCATCTTTACAGAAGTTCCGATGATATCAAGTTAATTTAAAAACTTGATTGATTGTAAATGGTGCACCGATAAATAATCTAGCAGTTTCGTTCGAATGTAATTTCAGCTGTATGTTACTAAAATGTCGTGTATACAAATGAATTCAATTTGAAAATGACGTTAAGTACTTTCCCTCATTAACTCAAAAGTGAAAAATTCAATGTCGCGAAAACGCTACGGCAAACTATTGCATGCCGGTATATTATACGTGTGACGTGACACTCTTTCCTCTACCTGCCGCTAGGTGGTACTTCGGACGCTTCAAAGCAGACCGTGCTCTGCGTGAAAGCTTATTAACTAGTATCGGAGGTATATTTATTCAGTTATTTTATTGTGATTAAGTTTTATTTATTTATTTAAAATTTCTTATTCAATTGATTCATTTAAAAACTGTTAGTATTCATTTTACTCAGCATTCCGTGAAGTTGGACCATAGTCAAACGAACTTCACGCCATGCTTCGCAGTAGCAGAGACACCACGAGCAGGATGCCCTGTGGAACCTATAATATAAAGACTATTAATACCATGTTTAACGGAGGAGACACCTCGAACTTTGATAGTTTTCATAGGCTATTATTAATACATATATTCACTAGAGCTGAGGGGTTCTGAAACACAAAGATAAGTTCAGGAAACGAATATTTCCCATGCCCTTCAACGTAAAATATATACCTGTTACGTCAGCAAGATGGCTACGCACCCCGCCATTCCTGATCTTTTTCAAATGGTCTTAAAATTAACATTTAATTCTCTACTTAGAACGAATTTAAAGCCTCGTTGATTTCCACAGAGAAAGAGGACTTCTTGGTACCTCAACTGGTAGAGCACCTGGCCGGAAATCAGGGGGTCCGGGTTCGAGTCCCGGTCCCGGCGAATGATTTTTTCTCTGTGGAACATCTTGCTAATTTAATTCTCTAGTAAACTGTGATTTCTCAATCAAAATTTTTTGCGTAAAATAAATACATTATGGGGGGCACGAATTGCAATCAATCAATTCGTTTTCTCTGATGAAGGAAACTACCCGATTACAGACGAGTGATAAAACTATTTTTACACACACAATCGTCGACCCAGGTGGAGTGCAGACGCCCTACCTGGGTCGATATCGTGGCTCAGTGCCGTCATAATCTATGATGACCCCACGAGGTATCGCCACAATCTAAGATAGCTCCACGAGGCCCCATTACATCGCACATCGCAAGAGTGAGGGAAGTTCTTCACATGCCCCTCCCTCTCAACACGCCACCTCTCTAACCTCTCACTACAGGTCCACCACCTCGATTCCAGCCATTCGGAAGAAAAAAGTTTTTTTCAACGAGTTACCTACGGGAGACGCCGCTAAGGAATGCCCGAAGTCACGAAAGAAAAATTAGGCACTAGGTACGAATTCCTCCCCAGAGAGATCCATTTGGCACAAGAGATAGGAAGTTAGCTGGACAGGAGTAACAATGGACCGCTCAAAGAAATTAAGTTCAGAGAAGAGGAAGAAATAAAAAAAACATAAGAAGTCAGCATTCTCTAGGTACCGAAGAGCAGATTTTTCCTGAAGTATCCGTTAATTTTACCAAATATGACATAGTAACTATTCTCAAAGCATTAATCAGAAATTATAATACCACAGCAAATCATAATTTAAATTAAGATAGCATCGAATAACAATATTTTCTGTAAAATACAAATTAGCATGAATCAAAAACTCACGACACTTGAAAGAAGACCACGTTTTACGAACAAAATCATGAGCCAAAATGAACCTCACATTAACCCAGAATATGAAATACAGCAGAAATTATTTTTATATTAGCCCATGCATTAAGGCAGCTAGCATCTGTGAATCAATTTAGATTTTTTTCTTCTAGAGAATTTCAACAACAAATAAACAGCGAGTATAAATTAGTGTACTGCAGATTTGATGGTCCATAATTTCAGAACATTAATATAAAATTAATTTGGCTTCGCGCGTTTTCAAAAGTATGTCAGAATGTCCTGAGATTCATTTATCAGTTACCTGACGGGTCGAATTTCATAATGGAAATCAACATTTACCTCGCTCGATACAGTGGAAATGATTTCAGTCACCAGATTTTTAAAGCTCTTTGAGAGATTGGGCATTTCTATCGAGCATTGTAGGGGCTAATGGCACTGACGAAAACATCACAAGTGACACTGACTTCACCTCAACTTCGTCATTAACCCGGAGCAACAAGCATCCAATCGTCTGAGATGCTATGTTTAAAATTACCCAAGCGTGATTTAAATTACTTTCGCCGAAGAGCCCTCCTGACGCAAGGATTCTGATAAAAAGGAGGTAGACTCTTTTGGATGGGACAATGCGGGAAGTTAACGACACGCCCCCTAAAAAATCTCTCCGACGAAACATGAATAGGATCGAAAGAGAAAGAGAGGCGAGGGAGGATGAAATGGGATACATTTAATGATTAATAACGCATAAAACGATAGTTCCCGAGGCGATATTGGAACTGGAAGACGCCATGAACGAGCGGCATCTAAAACCAATAGCGCCTGACGAGCCCAACCATAGCGACCCCAGGCTCCCTTCCTGCCGCCCTCCCCTCTAAGTGAGGGTTCTCACCCCATCCCGGCCACCCTCCTCATCCTTCCTCCCCCACCCCCCTCCGCCCAGTGACATCACTTCCTTTACCCCACCGCCTCTCTCAACTTCCCACCAAACGAAACGCTTGGTTTCTATCCTCTCTCACGTCGGGATTACCTGACGACACAGCACGACATCCCAATACATTCAGCCGTTTAATGACTAGCATCTTACACCTGCCATACAAGTAAAGCACGGCTGGATCCACGAACTAATAATTATCGCCCCTTCAACCCTTTACGGCAGTGTTTTCCACAGAGAACGCTCGTCAAAGGCCGGCGCTCACCGTTCATTTTCAATTTACAGGTTTTTGATTGGGAAAGAAGAGCTGGCGTTCAATAATTAAGCACCTCTTTCAATCAGCATTTATGTGGTGGTTGAGTTGGTGAGTTGAATTGTGTACCTTCCGGATTTCCATTCTGAATGCTCAGGGGCTAAATCCGCTAATCCTTGACATTTTTCAACAGGGACCCACTCTCAATTTTAGTCCTGTGTAGAGATCACTACACGTTCAGTACTCCATCCATTATCGGATTGCATTATGCGGTGGAATTCTCGGAGACTTTCGTAAATAGTAATGCCGACTCCGGGTTGCTCACCACCCTTTCTCCATCAGATATAAATACATCATGGAATACCTATCTCTAAAGCAGCACCATCCAACCGCAGGTGCTGGTCACCTCAACCATGTATCCAATAAATGTATATACGGAGAGTGTACAGAAAGGAAAGATGAGGTAATACCAAAGTATTCACCATTGTTTCAGGGCAACAGATCTAAGGGACAAATAGTCAATAAATTTAGAAAATAGGGTTTAAAAATGCCATGGCCGAGAGATGGCCGTTGGCTTTACCTACATGTGTGGACTCATATTCCTGGAACAGTATTAATTATTCTTCTATGGAAGAGCCACTTGTTAAAATAAAGCACAGCGATGAAATTGGAAGAATGTCTTGGTCGGCTTCTGGTTACATTAACCATTCGGGCCTTTTCAGCATTAAATACAAGAGAAAAACATCCAACCAAAGTAAGATGATACTAATTTACCACTTGATGCGTTAAGTTAGCGGTACTAGCGGGTTACGATTTTGAATTTTTGCCGACATATTTTCACCACCTTCTTGAAGAGTGAAATTGCTTGTTCTAGAAAATGACTCTTAATGCTGTTGAAGGAAGCACCATATACGTAAATTTACAGAAATGAAACTCTAGGTACAAAAATTATAGCATTGATCATTATGATGACCACTACGTTGGTAGAAGAAAAAACAACCACCGGATGAAAACATCTGAAGTCTTCCAACAAGCATATGAGATCTTTTCTAGCTGCTGCGGACGCTTGCTGTGAGTATGTGTGATATCGGAATACCAAGTATGCATCAATTTGCAGAATGACTTGAAGTCTAGCTGCTACATTACGGCATCGTCCATTAAAAACATATAGGAGAAGAGAACCCAATTACAGTGCTGTCAAAATGGACCGCGATGATTTTAATATTTCATGTACACACCACTATATATTTTAGGACAAAAATTTCTTTTATTGGGACAGTAGATACAGCCATTACATCTTCGTTTCGCTAAAAAAAAAATCGAGTTTTCTTCTTTGCCATTCCGCATCAAAGTAAAGCGTGTAGACTATTTCTCTGATGTAAAAAAACCGCGTTCAACACCGCGATCACCATGTATTTTCCCCGCGTCTCCCCAATAACGATCTCTGAGGTTTCATTGATTTCAACGTCCACATATGAGTTCTGGTTTCACTCAAAGGATGTCCGAAAAGGATTCAATTGAATGAGCATTCAGTCAGGCATCACTGATTCTATAATTTCAAACTCGGCCGCGAGGAGTCACCACTGTAATTAAAATCGTGTGCTTGAATAGAAGATCAACAATTCACTTTCAATCTCTTCAAAATTACTTCATTTTTCCAGGTTTGCTGACCAACAAGAGAGGTTGCTCCTATTCATTCTAACCACTTTTGTTAAACCACTCGATGGAGTTTTTTTTGTGAAGAGCGTGCGTGGATGGCGAAAAACACAATACCCAAAGCTTTTGAGAGGTTTTAGCTTTTTCCACTAAATGGAATTTTCCAATTATTCCAGAGTATACAAAAAACAAAAATTAGCTTTCTGTATCATTTTACGCATCCAAAAATCCAATTTATTTCTCCGCTATGAAAGTGGTTAAAAATATTAACATGGCTTCCCGCACTTACGATACCGGATTCAGATTCCGTGAGATCCAAAGGAAAATCTGGGTTCGAGGGAAACGTAAACTTTAGGTTGTTAAAGACTTTAGGGTGTAAAAGTAAATTATTCCGACGGGTTTCTTATGTTAACATCACTTTTTCTCAAGTAATAGAAAGCCCATAGAGATGAATAAGGTAGCAGAGGATAGTTTTATTTCGACATCTGACATAGCATACCTACTCATTTACGAAAAAGCACAATGTTTGTGTATAGTGTAAGCTAAAATAAAAATCTGTTAAAACAAATAGGTTACAAAACAAGACGTATGGAAACGAGGCACATAAACAAATAAAAAAGAACGGCAATTAATTGCCGTCAGGAGACATATATGATGTTTGAAATAATTACTCACCAATTAGATTTAGAGTAAATAAGTTCATGTTGATACTCTCCCTTAACTACCTATTTTCATTTTAAATTCACTTAGTATTTCATTTCAACAACCAAACAAAATATTAAATGTAAACAAAAGACTAAATATGCTTGGTAAGAAAATAGAATAAATATATGCATATGGATAAATGCCTTTCTAACCAGTAATCATTTCATTACTATGTAGATACTAACCATCCATTTACATGTGACTCTCATAGTATACATGTTTCCAAGAAGTATTAGCATTGTAGCTTTTGGTTGCATGCAAGTAGTGATTGTTCGGTGCTCTTCAACCACTGCCACTCATCCTCACGGTGGCCCGCAGGGTATTACATAGATGTAGATCGTTTTTTGGGGAGGATTGGGGAAAGGTTCAATGCATGTACGTAAGTTTTGTACCTGTTTACTGGCTGGTTGATAATATCCCTATCAACACATTTATTCTTTACATCCAGCAGTATTTGCTCAATAAATTTCTTGATTATATTTTTTTCTCGAATTTCGTTTTCACGCTAAAAGAAAAAAACATTTTACCATTACCTATTAAATTGGATTGTGTACCAAATCATTTTTTCAGAGCTACAGATATAAGTGTAATTAATAAAATTATTTCATTATTCTTACATGATATTCTTTACCTCTGGGTACCTCATAATTTGGGTATTTTCTTAATATATCAGAAAAATTTATATAAGCTTACTGCAGTGCTTTCACAGAATCTAAACGTTAAAACTATTACATCCATCGCATCTGACTAAAATTTGTGTAATTTTCTCACACGTGTATGAAATAAATGTAAATTTTATAATTAGGTTACCACGTTGGCACGTGTATGCGCCTTCTCTTTCTTATCATTGGGTGAGTATTGGAAAGAGATTTCTACGATAGATTTTTTCCTATTTACATTCTAACTCTCAGGTTTCTTCAACTTATATTCATTCTCTTTATCATATTCAAATAAGCTATTTGTTTTGCAATACGACTAAATAAATTTATGGAATGAAAGAGAACTCGCAGTACACTACTCTAGGTGTATCCAAAATTCAAGTAGCCCCCTGAAAATAACAACGCAGTAGTTCCAGAAACAGGTAGAAATGACTCACCGCAAAAAGCGTGGAAATTAGCATTTCAATTTCTTCATCAACAATGAAAACAAATTCATTCCTTGTAAATAGGGAGCCAGTATTATGCAGAAATTAACTATTATTTAGAGCGGGAATGCATTTATAATCTAAATATCTCCCTTCTTCATACCTGAGAACGGAAGAGTAAGAAAATGTGAGAAGGAAGAATCCGACCGTCGACATTTTCTCAACTGGTAACTGTCAACTGCGCGAGTTATCAAATCAAAAGGTTGTTTGGATTCATTCTATATTTTCTTTTTTTCCTAATTCCCTCCATCGCACTTTTTAAATCACATAGCATTCATGACCAAACCGAGGAAGTTCTCTAAGATTCCCGACACACTACGACTCCTTTGCACAATCCTGTTACGTGGCCTGAGAATCGAATGGGCAAGATCTCGAGTATTCTCCAATGATGGGAACCAATAAAACGCAGGTGCTTCTCGAAAGTGGGCGACCATTCTCAAAAAAATAGTAGTTCCTACTGTCCGCCATCTCGCTTAACTGCTAAACGATTCAGCACTTGCCCACTCGTCGACGACCCCGTATGCATCCCATCGCACCCATTCTCAAGACGATGTTCACCGTGCAATATTTAGCACCATATGGAAAACGTTGGACTCAATGCAATCTTCCTTATGGTTTTTAAACTGCCCAAAAATTTGTGATTCTAGGTCATAAGGACAAAAAGGTTTTCTCATCCACACTGACTGAAAAAATATCTCTAATATATCACAAATATTCAATTTTATAGCTAGATGAGTCATATGGACTTTTTTAAGTTTTGTATTCACTTTTCCGATGTTTTTTCCTTTACAGCGTCAACGGCCTTCACGATTTTCTCCGCAATATTTCCTGGCAACTATATACCTACCAAGAGATAAGGGGCAGGCGAAGGATATTTTCCTTTGTGGACATCTCGGAGTGGATGTCGTTGCACTCCTAGGGTTGCATGAGTGAGTATTAACTAATAATAATAATATATATATAATTCTATATTTTCTATATTACATACATTAAGTGGCCTGGTCATTGCCTATGATGAGGCCCCTCGTTGTGCACCAGGGGTCAAAAACGGACCCCGGCCTCTACGTGGTGTCCCCGGTAACGGCTTCGGCCGGCTAATGGTGGCCGTCTGCTTGTGGGGCTAACCACCCCTCTCTCAGTTCCACTGGTTTCTAGAGAGAGTACCAGGAAAGCCACCCACAACCGACCCCTCTCGGATGCGGGCCCTAGTGTTGCTGGGAGTGGCGGAAACAACAGACCACCGCATACGGGAGCTCGTATGAGGTGGACGGATACCCTAAGAGGCGACCTACTGGCACGCTATACTGCCTGCGATCCCAATCGTAGGGGGTATAAGAGATATGAGATTCATCCAGAACACCACCAATTTTTGCAGCAGAACTTGCGCGATCAGGCCAACCACCTACGAAAAAAGGATTCACTTCACCAAACGCGACGTTAGAGTATAACACCACCGGCTGAACGTACCTCCCCGACACAAGCAGCAAATACACCGGCTGACTTGAGTCCCGCGCTTATGTCGGTATCTCAAGTTCGTGATGGGGAGGTCGGTGAGTCTGACTCTGCACTGACAGCGCGGTTAAGGAGCACAATCGCCTATGATAAGGACCAAACAAGGCAGAGAAGTGTCCATCTGAAAATTTCTCTCCGAGACACCCAACTGTCCCGAATGAATGGAGTAATACACGAGATCCTGATAAAAACGTCAGACCTCTGGACGGTCAACTGCGTGGTTTATGCTGCCGCCAAAATAATGGCCTCCTCCCAGAAGAACACCCCTTGGGAAGAGAAGGCAGCTACAAGACTCAAAAAGTTAGATGCCAAGATCACGCTGGCACGACAACAGGCGTCAATGGTTCAGTGTGTCATAGAATACATTACGGCTGGGTGAACATTTACACCCAAGGTTCGGCGCATTGCGCGCAGTCTCAGGCGTCACTATCACACGCTGAATTAAAGTGTGCTGCTTACCACTAAGCAGTACGAAGTCGACAGAGTGCGGGAGCTCATTACGGCAAAAGAAAGAACTCTTCAAGAGGAGTAGGTCCGTGAGGGAGAACGCAACCTTTCTCCTTCAGCCTTCCCGACTCTTTCGGCAACCTCCGCGTGTTGTTCACTCTCCGCCAACCGTCCAGGAGGTAGAGCGTTTCTGGAAGGACATCTATGAAACGTCTAAGGCATTCAATGGAGTCACTCCGGCCTTACGCCATTTTAAAGAGTTTTGTGACCACCACCTACAAGACATGGATGGACCCCTCTCAGTCTCGGAAAGTAAAGCGAAGAGGGCCTACTCTGGCGAGAAGAATGGCCCCTGGAATGGACGCAGTGAACAACTTCTGGTGGAAGAAGTTCACTTCCACCCATAAACATCTTGCCAGAATCTTCACGTCCTTTCTGCCAGGGAGTGAACCAATTCCTCCTTAGTTGACTGCGGGTCGTACGGTTCTAATACCAAAAGAGGCAGGCTAGTCCGATCCTAAGAACTACCACCCTATAACATGCCTCAATACTCCATATAAGACGATCACCTCCATCTTTGGCAACCTAATCCTCCCCCATATCCAGCCTGTGTGGAAGGAAGTGTACGTGCAGAGGGGCTGCAAGAGAGGAATCATGGGATGCAAGGACAACCTGCTCATTGATAGGTGCATATGTCAGGATGCCATCCAACATAAGCGAAACCTATTGTAACGTGTCAATTTTAGCCATGTCATGCCTGGGATTTGGGGAGCCGCCATGTTGGGTTTTGTATAGAAAACTTATACAGAGACATAGGGAAATATGGCGTCGGCCTCGACAATGGCTAATTTAGCATTGAGCATGGTGATTCGGGGCATTCGGGAGATGCAATCCCAATAATAGAAATTGTATCGGTGGCTATTGTTGAACTCGCGGCATGTTACGCAGGGAAACTAATTTATGGCCGAGCGTAAACAATGAGGAGTTTGACTATATAAAGAGGGACGGAGAGCGAGACGAGGCGGCTAGTCTAACAAGAGTAAAAAGTGAAGGGGCTAGTCTAACAAGAGTAAAAAGTGAAGGGGCTAGTCTAACAAGAGTGAAAAGGAAGGGCGGAGTCTAACAAGAGTGAAAAGGAAGGGGCTTCTAGTTTAACAAGAGTGAAAAGTGAAGGGGGTAGTCTAACGAGAGTGAAAAGTGAAGTGGCTTCTAGTCTAACATTACTCCAGATCGGAGAAGAACCCTCGTTGGGTGTGAGATCAAAAAAGCATTGAGGTCTAGGAAGTGTCACGAGGGAAGCGGAGTCCACGTCGTAGAATCATCCGGTGGGATTGGACCTAATCGGAGACAGGCGACGAAACATCAGCCAAGACGGAGAAGCCAGGGTACACGAAGGAGGCGGGGATCGCATATTGGAGGAAATCAGCCAGGAACTCCATATAAAACTAGAGGGATAAAGCGGTCCACTCCCCACTACTTTTGTAGGTACATAATTTTTAAGAGGGTACTTGTTGTTTTGTATGTGAAAAGTGAAAAGTGAAGTGGCTCGTAATCATTTGTGAAGTGATTTATGGCCTGTAAATTTGAGCCTGAAGAAAGTGAAAGTGAAGGTGATATTGTTAACGAATAAGAGGGTAATTTATTATATTGTTTATATTTATTTGTGTTGTGAGTCAGTAGTTATGTGATAAACAACAGATAGGCAAGTGGCATAACAAATAAAGTGTTCAAAAATAAATAATATATTACATTAATGACTCCCAACGTTATGTTACGTGGGGTTCAGAGTAATTGTGTTTGATATAGTATTTAAATCAATTAATAAATTACACTATCAATGGCATGGCTGAGCTATCTCAAGTCACTTGACACCACTTCGCATGAGCTACTCATCGCCATGCTGAAGCTGATGAAAGTCCACCCAGAGGTTGTAACCTTCATTAAACGCCTGTTACCGCTCTGGAAGACGCGCTTTGTCCTGACCTCAGGCAAGCGATCGGTCTCGACAGAGTTGGTAACATACAAGCGTGGCGTTTTTCAAAGCGATAGCTTGAGCCCCCTTCGGTTTTGCATTTCCTTCCTCCCACTGACTTTCAGGCTGCGACGAGGAGGAGGATACAAGTGCGGTGTTCCAGCTGACAGGAAGCATAAGGTCACCCATTTGTTTTAAATGGATGACCTTAAGCTATATGCTCCCAACGCGGAAGAACTTCGCGTCGCACCGGACACAGTGTGGGAATACAGTGAGGATATAGGGATGGAGTTGGGATTGGACAAGTGTGTTGTTCTTAACCTCTTCCAGCCAGCCAGCTTCTGCTTCTCTTTGAATTCTCAACATACTCTCATGCACCCCTCGAAAAATATTGAACTTCAATTCACTACGGAGGTGGAATATTTTTCTCTCTGCTCTACATAGGGGCACAAAAAATAATTATACACATATGAAAGTAAAATTTTTTAACCATGTGGGTAAACATTTTTTTAGATTTCCACTGGGTCAGGTTCTTCATATGCAGAGAGATCGTCCTCGTTTTCTCGAGCGATTACCCATACTCTTCAAGGTTTCTGAAATTTGAAATCCAAGATCCCTAAAGACGGTGGACGAGACGATTATCGAAATGTCGGAGGATGAACAGATATTATTGACATTATAACACAGAAAGAAAACATACGAGCCAAATCTAAAAAAAAAATTTTACTACGACCCGGGTTTCACTGTATTACAGCATCGTCAGATCACCTGACGATGCTGTAATACAGTGAAACCCGGGCCGTAGTAAAATTAATTTTTGTGGATTTGGCTCGTGTTCTTTCTTTGTGTTATCATGTTTCGCTACCACTCCATATCGCCTGAATCTTCAGAATTATTGACATTGTTGGAACCCTAGAGATTATTTACACCCAGTGGATATCCCGTGAAATTTACACCCGGAATATTCACTTGGAAAGCACCAAGTTATACTTCCTTAATAGTGTTTTTAATGACAGTAATGCAAAAAAAATTGTTTTGCCATTTAGTTGATAAGGTTTCCAAGTTTCTTTTTTTCCACATGCCTACGCATATTAAAATTATAACACACATCATGGTTTCCTATTGAGAAATATTTTGTGGTAAAATCAAAGTACTGAAATATATACTCCAGTAAATAATGTGTTAAGTAAAGGTATATTTGTTGCACAGATGTATGCAGCAAATAATTGTTCACTAGTTGGTTGTTGCAACTTCGCAATAAAATATATATCTTTTTATGGCCGCGTGTTGCACCCCAGAGGAAGCTTCTCGCACCCCCTAGGGTAGGCTTGTGCGATGAGTCGATTAATCGAAGCCATCGACGATGATTTCAGTCATCGCGGTACGATGAATGAAATCGATGACGATGAATGTCATCGACTGCGATGAGTCGATGAGAATCATCGATGCCGATGAGTCAATGAGTTGATGCGAATCATCGATGTCGATGAGCCGTGATGTGCTGCTGACACGAGAAACGCTACCTATGCTGACGACCCCTTCCTGGCGGATCTCCACAAGTATGAGGAGGTCCCAGCTTTATCCAAATCCACGGACGTCCTATATTGGTATAGGGACAGGAAGGATGTGTATCCCCGCCTTTAAAAGTACGCGAGGAAATACCTCAGTATTCCTGCCACTTCAACGTCATCAGAGAGGTTCTTCAGCGATGCAGGAAACGTTGTGCTGGACGACCGACTGGTACTCACCAATGAAAATGCGGATATGAGAATTGTATTATACCACAACAAAGAGTTGTTGCTTAATTTGTTACTTGGTGCTTGTTTCGCTCTTTAATAAGTAGGCCTCATCCTTCTCAATTACGTTTGACCCAATTCAATCTTCACTTAATAGCCACACCAAACTGCAAACCGAGGCATCTGCACCGATCATCTAAGGTCATCGATCGTCGATAGTCATCGATCATCGTAATTCATCGATCATCGTAATTCATCGATCATCGATTTCATCGATAGTCATCGACCATCGTGTACACTCTATTCGATGATCGATGACAGCCAACGTCATCGAAGCATTTCGATGAAATTTTTTCATCGAAAATCGATGATCAAAATCACTCATCGCACAAGCCTACCCTAGGGTGTGCGTGCACCCCTGGTCGAGATACAGGATTTTAAAGGGGGCACAGGCGGCGAGCGCAAGAGGGCAGCATCGTCGCGCCCTCCGCTCGCGTTTCGTCCCGTAAGAGGCAGGGACGCCGCCGCCGCTGCAGTGGCTCGAGGCTGGCGGTGACGTCGCTTAGAACTATCGAACACCGATAAAAAAAGAAAAGACGGATGAAATGCGGCGGCAGAGAGGGGAATAAAAACTTACGAGACGGAGAAGGGAGCAGAAAAAGGGGGAGGAGGAGGACAACGGGAACAAAAAAATATACACACAAGGATGGAAGAATTCGTGCGTACATAAATATATTACGAGCGAAGCAGAAAGAATGCCGTATGACAAAAATCCTATGAGGGTAACGTAAATCTGACAATCGTCGTGAATGTATATTTTTTCCTCCCTCTCTTCCTAGCATTCGAAAAAGATGACCAAAGAAATGAAAGGAAGACAAAGAAGCAGGCGTAATGATACGATGGGCATAAAGGATGCGTGCTCTGAATAGAAATCATGCGATTTCGTTGGAAGAAAGATTCGCCTCGGGGGAGAATCCCACTCAATAAAAACCCACGCCTCTCCTCAATTCATTTCTTTTTTCTCCCAGAGTGCGCTGCACAGAGAGAGAGAGATGCTGCAGAGCCTGAGGGTGATATCTGGATTCTCACTTGTTTTTATCGCCTTCTTCTTTGACGTGAATTTTCGCCAACCCTCCTCTTCACTGGCCGTGTTCCAAATACGTCGGTGAAGTCCGTAAACATTATCTCAAGCTTCTAGTTTGCGGATAAGCTGGAGAGCCATATCTGTGAAGGGACTGCCAACCGATTTGAAATTCCCAACCATTAACATTCCTTGTTACGGAATTTACAAGCATTTGCATTAAAGCTTAGAAATTTAAAGCGTAGAGTTTTAGGAAACCTACCACAATTTAGCGATTTTAAGGACGCTATTCATTCTGTGGACAAGGCTTCATAAATTCCAGAGCAATAAAGCTTCCCTTTCAAGTCACTGAATGGGAAGAGTTTTCAACCGTGATAAAAGTTTTCACAGCATGTACCGAAGACTACAAAGAACATCATTAGAGCCAAGATAATAGCTAATTACATTTCAAACATTCTCAGAGTAAACCCTAAAATATTAATCGGCAGAAGTTTAGGGCGAGCGGCTCTTTATGAAAACAGAGAGTTAATGAACATCGACATTATTAATATATGTGTACAGGCATATTTTTAAGTGATAATATTTCCAAGAACATTATTAAATTTTTACGGATCATTCAATATAGCTTACGTCTGCATTAGTGAACAGCGATTTATGAAATACTAATATGATCCACTGAACTTCAGATTTAAAGAAACGTTAACAGATATTTTTTTATTTCTTTTAAACAGGTATTTGAATGGAGGGTTTTAAATTTTAATGTACTTTCCCCTTTCATATTTATTTGCAGCTTTGATTCCACTCAACAAACTCATGGTGAGCTAAATTATTCATTTCGATATGTCAAGCCACAGAAATGGAGGTTGAAGGTCAAAACAAATTTAGCTACACGATGAAATTTATGACGTGCACTCAAGCAAAAACAAAATGTTCATGACAAATAAATACCCTCCATGATGCAAAAGTTTAAATATTTCCTGAGAAAAGAAATCTTTTAAAGAAATTTAAATAATTTAAAGAAACTCTCAGTTTCGGCAGAAGAGCTGAGCTCGTAGACTTTGGCGTCCTGGTTAGTAACGTATCGGCTTGCAAACCTAATAGGCCGTAATAGTCTAATGATTAACTTCTCGTGAGAAATTGCAATATAAGCTTAGCAGTTGAAGCACGTTAAAATTTAGTTCTACAGCTACCACGAACAGAATTCTTTCAGCCAGCACATAAATAGTAGATCGCGCTCGCTGCTTTCCAATATCCCGTCAACCCATTTAGCGAACCTCACTGAAGAGGCGGGTAGCGTTTCTTATAAAAGAGAAGCCCTTTGCAAACTCTTTGACTTCCAAGAGGGGTCCTCATGTTCCCCGGAGAGTATCCCGTCGTAGGGAGTTGTCATTTGAGAGAGAGAGGTGCTTCGATTCTCCACGAGAGGGAGGGGGTTAAGGGTGCAGGGAGATGAGGGGAGGAAAAAGAAGAGTAGTGTGAGACGCTCCCTGGCGCTTGAAATACAATACCACGGAGAGAGGAAGCGGCACCAACGATGACGGGTGGGCATTTTGGAGGGTGGTGCGGATAGGTAGGGCAGCGAGCGACGCCGCATCTTCCCTGGCGGGCCGCACCCGGGTCTTCAGAGGAGGAGCGCGCGAATTCACCCACACCCGGCTAGCGATGTCCAGAGAAGGTGGAAAAGGATGGCTCCCCGCTGAAGATACACTACTTATTTGCTCTTGCGGATGGTATATGTGTGCACAGCAAAAAAATTCTACTGTAGACCAAAATATTATGTCCACTCGTGTTTGAAGGATGTTTATAAAGGTGCCAAAAGACCTACATGAAAATATAATTGTATCATATTTTTTCTCGTTTAATTCTGCGTTGAATGCTGTACACAAAATATTTGAGTAATATTGTTGCATTTTTTATTTCAGTTTGCATGGAAAAAGGGACGGTTTTTTAACGTGTTCAACAATTACGCAGATTTAAAAATTTTATTTCTCGAAATCCGTCATCAGACCTATTCCAAATCATTACATAATGGACATAACAATGTTTAATTAATTTTCTATACGTTTTAGAAATGTATCTGTGCTATAAATGATTCTGTGATCATTTTTATCAGAAGCGTTTTTCTTGGCTCTGGACGTTCAAGTAAATGCTATCTTAATTGCGTTGTGATCCTGAGATATCCACATGCTACGCTACATCATTGTTAAGGACGTAACATAATCAAATTTATTCATATCAATGTATCTTTGTATGGTAGGAATGAGACGGGTGGGTGGCTATTCGCTGCGGCAACGTCACACGGCTTTCCAAGCAACAAATAGCCGCTGACCCATCTCATTATTTTATATAATTAAATTTAATATAGATATCTTGGTTACCTCATAAATAGGTACACTTCATACTCCAGTGATTTTAGCAGTCGGATATTCGCCAGGCAAATGCTACCAAATGATTATAGGTAAACTATGAAAAAGTGTTACCATTTTATTGGCAAGCTCAAGCATTTGTTCTATTTCGCTATAGAATTTTACGTTGTATATGCAAGAGTACGACTATCATCTGTTAGTAACGTTAGTATCTTTGTCGGATACACTACAAATTACTCAGCACCTACCTAACTCTTTGTACAATCACACCCATGATGATATGCCATCGTTCGTCGGATAAAAGATATTTTATATCTGTGCGTTCGGTATCATATATCTCTCAATATTGTTCATATGGTCTAGGTTACATCACATCATCTAAACTAAGCTAAGCATCCACGTACGGGGCAGGATTCGAAGCCACAGTATTAGAATGGTCTAAGCTACGATGACCGGCGATTTCCATCATAGTACTTCAAATAAGATTCACAAATATCGACTATCTTCTACGCGCGCGGTGTAGTCCAGTAATCAAACCTGCTTATTACGGATGCCATTCATTAGAAGAGGTCCCTAGACAGGGCATGGCGAGGGAAAATAGCGAATTTATCTCACATTGACAAGGCTTCACCCGGAATTCTATTCGCCAATCCTAATGGACGTGTTGCTAGGCCAGTCATTTCCTGGAGAGTCCTCCCCCTCCCCATTTCTCGGAAGCAAAGCGACAATCTTGGGGGGCACACGCGTTCTGGGAATCCAGAGTCCCCCATCGGACACAAAGCTCACAAACCCGTCTCGTTCGCAAAAGGAAAAAATTAAGGCTTCGGGATAACATGTGCACGTCCCATTTTTGAGCGGAGGCCTTTCCGACCCCATTTGATGCGCGATTCGGCTGTTCAGTTTCGAGGAAAATTCGAGCTTTTGTGAAGAAAAAAATCCCGATAATGGTTCCTTTTAATGGTTTCCACAACGTTACAGAAGAGAGAGGTTATCGGCCCAACTTCAATTCCCCAAAATGGAGGAATATATTGTCTGCTTGGCGATGGTTCCGTAATACGTGTGCTCTCGATTTAACTACCCTCGCGAATTTTACGGGGCAGAGCTATGAAAAAGAAACGATATATTTGCATTGGAAAAAAAATAGTTCAAATTTTACCAGGTCACTATCGATTTGGACAGCTATTGTCCCCCTTATAATTTCCACGAACATATATAACATTCCTTCGGCCTGCAGACAGAACATATCGCGAGAGGGAGTATTCCAGAGTCAAACTCGACTCTTTTGGTAAGTAGAAATACGATGTTTCATTGAACGCATGCATATATTAAAAATTAGATCAATAAAATGTTTGCCATTAATAAACAAAAGACAGGCAAGCGAGAGTAAAAATTATTAATGAGAAATTTATACATTAACTTCCATCATCATATCGCAATAATGCATACCCCCAATTATAGAATAGAAGCGGCCTTGCCCTCCTTGATGACTGCCGACTTTAACATCATAGTACTAGGGATGGATACTGGCGATACAACCCTGAAGCAGCGGGCAGATATATAAATTTACTATAGGGAAATATGCGGCTACACTCCGCCGTGAATCGAGTTGAGGAAAATACTTCCACTGAAAAAAAGTCGTATATGCCGGCAAATCATTTAAACTGAGCCGCCAAAAACTGCCTTATTTGTATTCCATGCTATAAAACTATATCATTTCTAGAACAGTTGTAGTACCAGAGAGATTTCTTACAAAAAACTGAATAACTGCAAATTAACTGTCCAGAATTTATTATTGGTATTTGCTAATTGTGTTGTGTTTGAAATTTGATAGTTTGCACGCTCAGATGAACCATCACATCGGTCATGGCCTAAGCAAGGCATTTAAAGAACTAACTATAGCTTATATATATTGATAATTTTAACTTTCCAGCGCATAATTCGGGGTTGTATCAATTAAATGATCATTATCATCATCGGTCAACAATCCTAGAATTGATTTGACGCAGCCCTCCACTCGATTCTTCTATCGGCCAACCTCTTCATATTGACGTAACTTCTCTCTTTTAATTCCTTCACGGATGGTTGGTTATTCAGGGGAGGCGGCCGACAGCTAAGGTCATTTGCGCCATATAGGATAGGTGGATAACTGGGTAATGGTAGGCGTTTTCAGGGAAAGGAAGAAGGGTGGAGAGAAACCCGGCGTCGGCATTAGCCTACTCTTAACGAAAGGCGCCAAGGGGACCACGGCTTAACGTCCCATCCGACGGACGGAATACTGAGCTTGAAATGCCCTCCACTAAGCACTCAACTGGGGACCGATTTTCCACTGAAAAATCCACCACTGCCCGGAATCGAACCCGGGCCCGTACTGATGGGAGGCCAGTACTCTAGCCACCACACCAACCCGATCCCCATTCCTTCACGGCCTGTTTCATTTATCTCCTACGAGGCCTACATTTGTCGTTCACTTTTCCCTCGACGATTGTCTTCATCAGGCCATCGTCTTTTAAGATGTGGCCGAATAAGTTGTCCCGTCTTCTTTCTAGGGTTTTCAGTTGACATCACTTTTCTCCCACTCTTCTTAAGATTTCTTCGTTTGTCACTCGGTTGATCCATTTTATCTTCATCATTCTTCGATAGTACCACATTTCAAATGCTTCCAGTCTGGACTTCTCTGCTGCTGTTATTATTGTCCATGCTTCGCTGCTATATAGCAGAATGCTCCAGATGTATGTTCTAGTGAAATGTTTCCTCACTTTCGCGCTCGCATTTGCAGCTGTAAGCAGAATCTTCCTTTGGTAAAATACCCTTTTCGCTTGGGCAATTCTACTGGCAATTTTTCTTTTACTTCGTCCATCGCTGGTTACTCGGCTTCCCAGGTAATAGAACTCTTTCACCTCTTCGAATTTTTGTTTTCCTAGTTTAACATTGGTCATGGCTTCTTTTCTCCTACTGCATACCAATACCTTAGTTTTCTTTTTATTCATCTTCAGATGGTATCTGGCCATTGTCCTTTCCATATTTCATAGTATCTTCTTTAAATGTCCTTCTGTTTCTGCCATGACTGCTATGTCATCGGCGAATCGTGGGATGCTGATTTTCTCCCCGTGAATATTCTCTCCCGGAGACTTTTATTTGACTCCTTGGATGGCTTTCTCGATGTAGACATCGAATAATACGGGAGACAGTGCACAGCCTTGTCTCAATCCATTCTTTGTTTAAAGAATAGAGGAAATTATTTTAATCTCCACATATCGACAAAAAAACCCCTTCATGGTACCGCTTTATGTTCCCTGTCCAAATTCGATTTGACGGCCAACAAAGGTTACTATGACCAAACTGTGGCCGCAGGGGCATCCCAAAAAGTACGGCGTGCGGTAAATAACGCGCAGTTTTCATAACTACCGCACAGAATAAAACAAACATGAAATGGATGGTGTCGTCAAACCCTCTTTTATATTTAAATTCCATCTCTCTTGTTCCCTGGTAGATAAGCATCACCACACGGCAGTCAACGTGATGGCTTGGTTCAATGCGAAAAGGCAAACCCACTACGATTCCACTCACAAATAAACTCTTTGTACGTAGGCCATCGATTGTAAATCAATTCTCCGCGTTCTCTTATTCATTTCTAGAACATTATGTAATTTTTCTTTCAATCTGCCATTCTCTCAGTGAGACTTGAATCGTGGATGGAGGTTTTTCCCGCCTAACTTCAAACCGCCTCAAGCGTTCGAAATAATTAGGCAATAATTGTTAAATATGGGAAAATAGTACAACCATTAAAAGACCGCGACTGGCAGATTATATGCAGAGAAGGCAAACAAGTAATTTCAGCTTGTTCTTTTCTTGGTAAAAGATCGTATGATGTATCAATCAGAGGTTTCATGAAAACAACGACGCCAACATATATTTATAGTTCCTACACTATGGAATAAATGGATAAATAACTTTACCTTTAAGTTTTAAAATGGAATTTTGCAGAACATTCTTCATAACTATTAGCGAATCTCCACTCACAACTTCTAATTGCAATGACGGCAATTAATTGCTCATGTGACCGCAGCTCTTATTAGTATCCATATTTAGGAAACCCAATTTACGATTAAACATTGCCTCTCAGGATTTTATAGGAAATTTTGAGCTTTCCTTTAAACCTCATTTTGATTGTAGTTTGCAATGGGCACAGTACTGGTCAACTCCATCTGTTCACACGGACGATCGATCACAGCATTGGAGATCGTGTGGAATCAGAAGCCCACTGATGAAGCGAAAGGCCGCTTATTTGTTTTTCCAATCGGTTCTCCCTCTATTTACACCCTCTGAGCAGTAATCCCTCTGATAACGAAAGCGACGCTTCAGTCACGGACGAATTAACCGCTCCAATGGATGGCCAGGAGGAATTACGAGGAGGTTACGTGCCAATAGTAAGGACAACCTACTGAGCCGTTTCAATTTTTCCTCTCCCTATTGGCCATCCGTTTCTCATCTCGAGTCAAGAGCGAACGAAAGGAAACAAAGGCGCTTTTCGAACAGAAACATCATGCGGAAAACCAACCACCTCAATCATCGCGCGAACAAACGCGATACGTGAAATAAACGCCGTAATAAAAGCACACTCACTCATTCTAATAAACACACGTTTTCTGAAAACATTCTCCATTCATTGGAGTCACATCCCTCACTAGCGAAAGAGCGAGGTGTAGAAGGGGGCAGGACATGAGGAGGCAGTAGGAAGAAGAGTGAGAGCGAGAGGAAAAGGAAGCATCTTCGGGAAGACGTTAGCGAAGTGCGTGAGAGGAGGAGGAAGGGGGGGTTGGCAGGGTAAACGAGATAGGAGGGAGTGGGGGGGGAGTAGAAACGCAAACTTCTCTCTATCTCTCTCTCGGAGAAGAGCGCCTTTTCTGCGGGCTTCGCGGCCGGTAAACTTTCGATTTCGCTCGCCGGTGGCAGCAGCTGTCTCGGGGGATCGAGACAGGCAGGTTGACACGTGTCGCAGAGGCGAAGCAAGCGCCGCTTGGCGTCGAAGAGCGCACCCTCTCGCAACTCGCCGTGGCGCCAACGGCTGATCCACCCGCCCCCAGCGCTGCCTGCAGACCCAGCACACAACTACGTGCCAGAGGGATCGCTTTCACGCGGGAGTTTCGACTCCACTTAGTCGCACGCTCAGGAAACAGCTAAATTAATCGATCGCCACTAGGCAAAGGCCAAATGAAGACAACTAATTTATTGCATTAAAACGATTGGAAAAATAAGCGGACTGGATTACCGCAGATTTCGGGAGAATTTTATCCTCTATCAAGGTTTAACGGTGAATAAAAATATCAAGGAACGGATTCTACGATAAATATCACTTTTTAAATTGATTAATCGTTGGTAAGAAATCTAAATACAGATTAACAATAAAAATAGCATAATATAACCAACGACATTTGCGCAGATGTAGGCATTTTATTATTAACCTTAATTCATAAAGAGAATTGATCGTAAGGGTGCTCAAGTCAAAGAAATAAATAAAATATTCATAGGTCTAAAGTTCCTGCAGCCACACTCTTGATTGTGAAAGAGTTTTTTTCCAGACACCAGTAATTCATCATTTTTAAATATACAAAAATCAAGGAAGAATTAGCATAACCAAATAAGAAAATTAGAATAATAAGTATTTTTAAAGAAAATGTCAACATATCCAGAAGATAATTACATACCAGCATCCAGAAGGTGAGTACATGCCTAAAGTAATTAAACTGAAATGTCCGGAATGAAACCCTAGTTCATTGTTGAAATGATTGTAATCAATAATTGCGACCTTTAATTTATAAATAAATTTTCCCTTGGACTCCGGAGATTGATGACGACAATAAGATATGAGACTTTAGATGTAAGTGTGGAGGAGGATGTAAAAGGTACGGTGGATGGAAAGAAGGAATAACGAAGCACTGAGATGGGTGGGGAGGAGAGCAAATTGCAGGCGGGGGCGAAGAGGAACAAGTAATCAGGGAAAATGGAATACTGAAGGCCGTTAGCGATTGCTGAAGAGCGAGGGGGATACTAAAATCGAAAAGGCATTTTGGATAGTATGTATTAAGTGAGTAGGAGAATAATTAGCTCAGATTAAAAAATAGATAAGGATTCACTTAGAAAATGCAACTTGAACAGAAGAGGAATATCTACAGCAGGATAATCGTTATAAATCCAATTTCCAGCAATTCCTGAATAAGATGGTATCCAAGATACAACCCGCGACATAAGGGGAAAATGAACAGGATATCTCTTTCGCCTTATCACACTGCAAGTTACACATATGAGAATAGCTACAATTATATTTTTTCGTTCGAGAGTTTGTGCAGTGTGGAAGCGAATTTTTCTCCATAGGTTTCTTGTTTTTTCTTTTGAGGAGTATCTTCGATTGGAGCTCGCATACAACAGAACAACGGTTCTCACAAAAATATCCAGGAAAAAAAATGAACAGTAAATAAGATCGTGTAGATCAACATTTACCCATTTGAATTAAACAAACTTCTCATAATACTGAAAATTGACGAAATAGCTTTCCGAGGAAATTACTTTCAATTTATTATCCTGGGTTCTCATGAGAATAAAGTTTTCTATGGAAATAAACTCTCAGAGAAAGCAAAAAAATGAGTGATAATAAAAAATATATTTTTGCTGGCAGTTATAAATTTACTACTAATTGGGTGATCACGTTGGATGAAAGGTGACTTACGCGAAGTGCATTATGATTTTCGGAGGTGATAGGTGTGCACTCGACGCAATATCAGGAACTACGTTGGTAACCGAAAAAGCAAATGGAAAAAAGCAAAAACACAAATCTTGCTTTATGGGCAGTCCATAATGTACGTAATGCTTTTGGAGACGAGGAGTCGGGCCAACTATTACCCATTATTATCGGGATTAGCCATGCACTCGAAGGGGATGGGGCAGCCTTCCGTTAAGAGAATGACACCATATAATTCATCCTTTATTCAAATAACAATAGTGATAAGTGAATGGATAAATCACGTTAACTGAACAAAGAATATAATTGAGGAATAAACAAGGTATTTCATAAATAATGTCCCTTTTATCATTCAAAAACAAGAAAGTTAATTGGCAGCGTAACGAAATACATGGGCATGGTCTCATAAAATATTACTGGGCGTTACATGGGGAAGGAGTGTGAAAAAAGGGCTAGTTAGCACTACGTAAAATATTGATGGCCCTATTACCTTTGGTAATTTTTATTTTATTAGCTTAGATAGATTAGACTTTATTAGCTTTGATAATCCATATATTTGAAAGGACAGCGTCATACAGAATTAGGTAATTAGAATGGACGTAAAATAAGAAAATCATGGGGTTCCGACTAGTCGCAAATAACTTAATGGCTGATATCCCACCTTTTCTCAGTGAAAATCTTGCTATTATAAAATAAGAAGCATCATCATGGATCACGAGGCACGGTTAAGGATAAAGAGAGGTGGCTGGATCGGAATAGGAATGAAAGGCTGAGTACCTACAGTAGAGTTGTCTACCCTCAGAAGAGCTTATTAGCCTGTTCGCTGAGTAAATATTTACTGAGTCTGGGGAAAGGAAGGAAGTGAAAATGACTTAATCTGAGAGCTGGTGAACACAGATTTACAGATGAAGAAGCTCAACCGATTCAGTCAATATAACAGTGAGTAAAGTTTGAAGTGAACGTAGAAAATTAATAAAGGCAGGTCTTTTACTTGAACAACAGTTAGCTTTGAATTAAATTAAGATTGAGATCTATAAACTTGGACAAAATTTAAGTGTAAAAATATAGACAGAAAATAAAAAATAACATTTTCCTGAGCACAATAAAATCGATATTGAATATATTCGAAATTGCAGGGAAGGTAATGAATTGGTAGTATAGCTTTCAGATTTCCCCATTTTGCGAGACTTAAATTCACAAATTAATGAAACTGTTTCCATTATTTCCTAATATAGTTAGCACGTAAAGCCAAATAAATTGAAGCTAATTCCGCCCATCCAGCATTTATTCAGTTCCTGTCTCGTAAGATCATAATATCAATAATAATAATATTTTTAAATTAGAAACTATATTAAGTAAGAAGTTGCATTATTTCTTTGATTAATTTACTTCGATAAACGGTAATATAGACACTAATGGCATGACTGCGTTCGCGACGTTAGTGCTTTCCTGGTGTTAAAAACCCTCCCATACACCCCCGCAGTGTCTGGCTGAATACTGTTTGACATAAATACAGAGGTAACAGTTCGAACACCGTGCGTGTATGGGTAGTATTCGGAACGAAAACGAATTACCTATAGAGGGCATTAAGAGAAGCAATGCGTTAGCCACTTTGGCAATTCTAAAAAGAGATGGGAATTTAAAGAGAGTGCTCAAGTCAAAACCGTAAAGAAAATGAAGCGCATTGATGCATGCCTAGTTCCCAATATAGTCATTCAAAGTGACCCATTCGTCGCGCCATAAAAGTCCAACGTAATTTTAAGAGCTAAAAGAACTTTCCCAAAGCAGTAAATAGCCAGGCGTATGAATGCCACGAAGTCATTGAAACACATTTTGACGTGACACACTCGTTAAATCTTCAACCCATTGGCGACGGAATATAACGGAGAAATTGTGGATTTCTTTCAGCTTCTGCAAGGTTGTATGATTTTTTTAGAGGACTGATTGGCCTCCTACCATAAAACTGGGTTCGAAAACCTACGAATTAATTGCCATTTGATATTATGAACCCTTATCAAAGCCAAACTCTTCCTCCACAGCTTCGGAATGATATTCATCATCAACAATATATCAATCCTCAGATTGGTCAACTCCAGTCCTCCATCCTCCTCATCGAATCTTTCTCTTTTTTGTCTCACTCTTTTACTTCCCTGTTTCTTCTTCTGGCCTATATCCTTTCTGGTTTACCCTCTCTCTCGCCTTACTCCTGGGGTCTTACATTTGTCTTTTCCCCATCTTCATACACTCTTTACCAATTTGTTGTGGCCAAGAGTGAATCGTACAGTTTATTCAATAACCTAAATGCCCCGTCTTCGAAATGAAAACACATTAAAATCATTTCTGCCATTTACATGCCCACCAAACTGCCGCAACTAGTGGCAAAGGGTGTAGGGTCAAGACACTGAAAAATGGATAGATGTAAAATAAAATAGAGTAACAAACGACTATATCTATTTCCACTCAAAATTTATCAGATACGACTGGTTTCAACGCATAGGCGTCATCTCCAGGTACCTTGATGGGAATCTGAAGATGCCGCCTGTGCGTTGAAACTAGACGTACCTAATAACTTTCAAGTGTAAATATATATAGTTAGTTTGTTTCCTTATTTGACCAGGAATTTCCATATTGCTACGCCGCAAAGCATTGAGTGTAAGGATTTATATTAAATATAAAAGAGGGAAACACGGCTCCTTTAATGCAACGTTCCCCTCTTCCTATCCATCGTCACAATGAATGTTTTGGGTAAGTGAACACGTACGCCAATGATGAACCCACAACGTCAATTACGGATCCTTGGTTGAGACCCTTTCGATTTGCAAACCCCTCGATTGCTCCAACAATCTCGATTACCACTCCCGAACACAATCGCACCCTGATTTCAGAGGAGGCGGACGTAGCGGGAGGGCAGAAAATACCGAATCCGATCGGCTCGCTAGCACGCGAAATGTCACAAGACGGCGGCGGGGGGTGCAGGGGGTAGGGGGTGTCCTTATCGGCCAATTAGCCACCCCTGCTGGCACACGGAAGTGTTCCACTTTCTTCGTCCGATACTCATTCGGAGAGCTATTTATACGCTCTCGTGGAATGAGCGACGGCTTTCCATTTCCTTTCCCCCATTCTAATGTCACACGCCGCGGCGGGAAAGACAAGAGTGTCGCGGATCCGATATTCGCCTCGGGACATTTAACGGGGAACGATTGCGTCCGAGTGGGGGACCGGGTCGCGTGGTCAAGGTAACCAAACCAAGACAACGACCCCTCGGGCAGGAAGTAGAGCAAAAGCACGATGACCGACGCCAATAAAAATGCAGAAGATTGTCCAGGATTGGTGGATGGTGCACCACCTGGAGGGCTGGAGGGGTGAGATTAAGGGAAAAGGGGCGGATGAGTTCCAATCCTGCAAGGCAAGCAATTGCCCAACTCGAATTGTTTAGGAGTCTGTGCAAGCAAAAGTGATTGTACACGATGAGCTTCTTGAGATGATTACTGAACGAAGATTATAATGCCTTGAGAACACAGTTGGTGGGAGAAAACACCGGGAGTGAAGGCGAGCAAAAACTGCCCCAAGGAAATAAATAATGCGTTGAGAGAAAACGGTAGCACACAACTACCCTTACGTTTATTTCCGGCACATGCATTTCACAATGGGAGGCAGGTATTTCAATTTTGTCCAAGTAACCAAAACCTAAATTTCGACAATCTGTCACAGTAGCTACGTCAGTGGGTTGCCGGCATGGCATCTCAAATGTCAAGAGTTCGAATCTCTCCTCCAACATGGATGTTGTAAATGTCTTGTGAAGGTGGCGAATTAACACGATGAAACATAATGTAAGTCATCGGAGAACCTATAAACTAAATTCTAAATTTACCTAATAAGAAAGCTCAAATATATGAGCCAACATTGTAAAAAACTTTACGAAATAGATGTTTTTCAATTATAGGCAATCGAGGATACAGAAAAGCTGGAATATTATTTTCAGAACTGTCGAGTAATTCTTTAATGCATTAAATAGCACTAAATAATTTCATGGAATGATGGATTAGTTGCCAACTAATCATTGCATGGTCAGTAAGAGAAAGAGCTACAAGAGATAGAAGGAACTTTTCGTATCGCATGATTTACCAGTCCACACGCAAGTTGCTAAAACATTCCGCAATACCCAAATGATTATGTCCTATAGGCTCTTTTTTATAAAATAAAGTAAATATCTTCCCTCCATTACTCCAAGTACAACCACGAAATGATACTCTATTGATAATGCGTTCTTTTCAGCAAATAAAATTAAAATTTTGTTTAGGTACATTTAGGTATGGCTACTGAAGTTGAATCAAGCTAGGTACCTAACCTCGCCTTGATCTAAGGTCTAACACCATTTCTATGCCTTTGCCAGGCTTCAAACCTGCGACCTTTGGGTTGCAGAGGTGGCACGTTATCAAAAACACGCGGTGCAAATGAAATTTCCATATGCAAATCTATCGCTCCTATCGTTTAAAGACCTGACGTAGAATGACACATGGAGTAACTGGTTGAGGGTATATTACGCATTCATGCAAATGATGTCCATTACAGCCTATTTCCCATTAACTCAACACGATATATGGCATCAATGAATATTCCGTATCATTTACCATCAACCATTACATTCAATTCCATTTTCCATGCCATTCCACATCATTTCCGAAGCATTAGGTTTTCTTAAAGATGTTTCATTTTTGAATTTTTGCTGTTGTCACCATATATAAGAAGGATAACAAAGAACGAAAATTGTTTTACTAATAACTCACGCACATAAAAACGTTGATTACCGTTACAATCATTCTTTAAAATAAATTTCCCATGCACAGTTAGTCCCTGCAATGTCCCATAAACAATAAACTGCAATGTCCCATAAACAATATTTATAAAGAGACACGAATATGCATAAGGTTATACTCGCGTACACATCGATGTCAAGCTGATGATCTAACCGTTTAATTTCAAGGAAGTTACTCTGACCATTATGCTTCGCTTTACCACACTAGAATTAGTAGATTAAAAAAACACCTGGAATTTGGTAATTCCCCAATCTTTCTGAGTAAATTTGAAGGAATAAACAGAGTAAATCGCTCACTTTGAATGTTTTTCAGGCAATCCATTTTACCGAAAGGTTCAGGTATTCTCTTCCACCTCATAACCGAAGGGACTACACTTTTTTAACTCATTGCTACTGCCAAAACAAGCAAACATCAATCGACATGAATTACAAAATAAGAATGCAAAATATTAGGTTGCAATAACTTTATCAACCCTCATGTAAAATATAAAAGAAGCTCAAGCATGCATAAAACAAGTCACGCGCGCTCATGTGCGCAATCATTCAACGTTATCCTGTGTTGCTACAGGAAAGGATGCTCTGTAGTTGAGGTTCCCAAGTTAAGACTGAAGAAAAATCGCCTACAATCTAAGGCATTCCAAGTTAATCTCTATCGCTTAAATTTATTGAATATCTTACATAGTAATGAACTAAGTTAGCTGGGTTTTAAGTCAAAGTAATGGCGAGTATAAATAACGGAAAATACATGTATGAAGTATCAGTCGAAAAATATCCAACTCTTTCACAAAGGAATATTTTCCATCTTCCAACAGTATATTTTTCAACACTAACAAGGGGAGACCACGAACCTTGCTACGCCTTTTTGAATGACATATTTTTTATGATGTTCGGAATGCCGAAGGCTGCTAGGAACACGTCGTAGTTTGGTTGAATAGGCTTTAGTTTGGCTGTAATAAATTATTTAAAATTCATTATTTTCAGCGCGCTGATCATAAACTCTAGACAACGCATGGTCATAAGTGAGTCCAATTGGTGCAGTGGTTACGGTCGTCGACACCCGTGCCGAAGGTCGTAGGATCGATTCCTATTGTCGGAAGTTTTTTTTTCGTCTCGATTTCATTAATTTTCATTTTTTCTATTCTTTTCTATTGCAGCAGGTCTCACCGGACGAAGGAACATTTTTTTACCCTTATCTTCGACATATTTTCTTTACGTCTTATTCCGAACGCGGAAGCATGACATATTGTAGCAACCCTGGGGTTCGCTCACTAATTTACGTGTCCATTGATTATACTGATTAACTTCCTAATCACCATGGAACACAACGATTTCATATGGCTGTATTCACATTCATGCTTGCGGTCTTAAGGCATTGAACACAAGCATGCGTAAATTAGATAAAGAAGAACGCGTAAAGAATAATATTTACCTTATTATCAACCGCTCTCATTATAATATAACCGAAAAAGAAATAAAATTAATGAAATCGTTGTGTTCCATGGTGATTGGGAAGTTAATCAGTATAATCAATGGACACGTAAATTAGTGAGCGAACCCCAGGGTTGCTACTATATGTCATGCTTCCGCGTTCGGAATAAGACGTAAAGAAAATATGTCGAAGATAAGGGTAAAAAAATGTTCCTTCGTCCGGTGAGACCTGCTGCAATAGAAAAGAATAGAAAAAATGAAAATTAATGAAATCGAGACGAAAAAAAAACTTCCGACAATAGGAATCGATCCTACGACCTTCGGCACGGGTGTCGACGACCGTAACCACTGCACCAATTGGGCTCACTTATGATGATGCGTTGTCTAGAGTTTATGATCAGCGCGCTGAAAATAATGAATTTTAAATAATTTATTACAGCCAAACTAAAGCCTATTCAACCAAACTACGACGTGTTCCTAGCAGCCTTCGGCATTCCGAACATCATAAAAAATATGTCATTCAAAAAGGCGTAGCAAGGTTCGTGGTCTCCCCTTGTAAGTGGCACCCTTTTTATTGGGTATCTTACGTAAAATTTTGCGTCAAAGCCGGTGACAATTGATAGAAGTTCCTTGTTTAAATTAGTCATATTATATCATTTCATCAAATAGGCTTGCTTTTGGAAAAGAAAATTCGCTTTGTACATACATTCCACACACACGTTTTATTGACTTCGACCACGGTTTCGACAATTTATATGTCTTGCTACAAGACAATATTATTACCTTGATAATGACATGTAAATTGTGTGGAATGTACAAAACGAATTTTCTTCTCTAATCTCGTGGTTCCACAAAGTCATGCCTCAAACGTTGAACCAGAGGTGTTTTTCTTAGGCAACCTTCCCACTGCCCTTTTCTGCGGTTATCCTAGCCCCCTCACGGCCTCAACCCTTTCCTCCTCTTCCCACACCGTCCACCCCCACACCTCGCCACTCTCTCCCCCCAAGCAATGATAACGATCTGTGAGCTTCATTCCGGGGATAAATGAAGGCCCGTCCCACCACGGGAGACCCCATTCCGACAGTCATTTCGCCAAATCCAATTCTCCGCACTCTCCCTCGGAATATTACCCGGCGGACACTTAGCCTCGGTGTAATGCACCCATTCCGGAGAAATGGCAAGTTAAAAGAGACGGGAGGTCAAGCTTCTTCTGCCCGACGTACTGTCACTTAGAACTTTTGACCCTCTACTCGCGCCAAAGGGGTCACAGAGGGCCATGTTAAGAATCTCATTACAGTCACGCTTCAACTGCTTACGTTCTAAAATCCCTACAACGAGTCAGATTGATGTACAAATGCTACCTGTAAAGGTGGTATTACTTCTCAGCATGAAGCTGAGAAGAGAGTTGATATTCTGAATATGGTCCAGAATCTCATATTTAGTCTCACTTCTACTGATTACGTCATAAAATCCCTATTAGGAGTTTGAAAGGGAATACAGATTCTCCTTGATATGGTTCGAAGCGGAATTCAATGCGGTAATACCAACATTTGCAAGGTGAATCTGCACACCAATTTGACTCGAAGTTGGTAGTTTAGGACGTAAGAAGTGGAGGCGACACTGTAGTTAAGAATTTGAAACTGGCCTAGAGGATCGCGCATGCGTTCGAAATTCAGCACTCGAGTCAAACCAGCAGTATTCAGAAATGTCAACTGCAGTCTCACTTCTACTACTTACGTCATAAAATCTCTAATATGAGTTCAAAAGGGCGTTAAGATTATCCTGGGTATACAATCTCCTCTATATACAACTTGGTAAAACCAACTTTTCAAGGCGAAGGGATTTCAGGGCGTAAGCAGGGAAAGGGACTGTAGTTGAGATTCCGAATACATCCCACAGTCTACGGTCGAGAGATGAAATCTGAGACTGACAGAGTCTGATGAAAAAAAATGGTTGTCATTTGCCTCGTCACCTATGATCCTCTCTTTTCGCGCTTTGGCAAAAAAGACGAGTTCTCTCGTAAAGGCCGATTTACTCGATACAAATTTATGTAGAATTTCTTGTACAAACGCTTGTACAAACTGAACGAAATTGAATGTTTTTCTGAATAGAATAAGAACAGGTTCTATTTGCCGTGCAGTCATTCAGACAATCGCACAAGCGTTCGTACAATTTGCCGCCTTACACGGTACAATTTCCTCATACAAGAGTTTGTACAAGAAATTGTAAAAAATATTGCATCGTGTGAAGCGGCCTTAAGAAAGAAGTAATTACAGGACCGTAGACAAGTGACGTCAGAAAAAGACAAGTAGAGTCTTAAAGAGCATAAAAAGGTTGTACAGAGAAGGGTACTGTATGGAGTGTCTTATTGTAGGACATTATAGAAAGACGATGGAAACAGACTCTTAATGAAATGAGTGTAAGGAAGGATGGAGAAGAAAAAGTAGATGGAAATGGGAGCAAATGAGGAATCGATGGGAATTGTAGGGATTGAGAGAAATTTGAAAGAAATTAGGAGACATTCTGAATTCAAGGAAGTGGTAATAAGGGCGAGAGTGTGTTGAAGGAGGTGATGGAAGAAGGAATGCTGGGCACGCTCGGACGTAAGATGGAATGTTGGGAGGTGGAAGGGCAAGGATGAACAGATTAAATGTAACGAAGAAAAGGATTATGATGATGAGCTAAGCGAAACCATCACGTGAACGATACGCTGTTGCAGCTAAATAGGAATCTTGACCAAATAAGCTATTTTAAGCGGTAGGTCACTAATACTAACAGTCGTAGTAAAATTAAGTTTTAAGATGCATTAGCTGTCGGAACAAATACATACACTTCTACTGCGACTAATACTTAATCGTATACCGTTAGACCAACACTGAGGAAAGGCGAGATTCAAACCGAAATATTTCGCTTGCCAGGCAAACTCGAAAAAAATGTAATACAGACTCGGACAATAAGCTCCTGAGGTTAAAATGAAGAAATCAGACAAAAATAAGGTCAAAAAAACTCATATGAACGACATCCTCTCTGTCCGAAACACTCAGTAACATTACCCATTCCTCGATTTTATAGGCCGAGGTAGGATAATTGGTATTTTGAAGGTTAGCCTGAGAATTTACAGTTAATGTCTAGGTAAGCTCTATTACTTTTTAAAAATCTAATCGCTTACCCGAACACGTGGCCATGCCCAAATTAAGTCTGCTTCAACAAAATAACGCAGAAATTTTGCATCAGGAAGAAGAAATGTAACAATGCATCAGAAAACAATTACAACTCGGTAAGGGATGCAAAAAAGATGTGTTTTAAGGAAGAGTTGTATTTCAAGAAATGGAATGTTAAGCATTTAATCTAAAAAGACAAGAATGTACTTCTTGATCAACACGTCATGTCTCGAGAATAATCTATATGCACGAATCCATTTAGAGACGATCATCAATTTTCAAATTACGATGCTCCCAGAATGACAGTGATGAATAAATGTAGGCAACACCCCTTCGGGAATAGTCGCTTTCATTTGTCTTCGCACGCAGCGGAAAGTGGAAAAAAGAAACGGGAGAAAATGAGAGTGGGTACGTATGTACATAAATCGAAAACATCGGGCAAACACCGCGGGACATTGCTCCCTTGTTGTCGTAGGTCCAATTTGCTCTTCTGGGTAGGCGGGACGTGATGGGAATTCGTGGCTGGTGGAGAGAAAACGAATAAAGGAGGCAGCGGGGGTGGGATGGCGTGAGGGGTGGGGGAGGCGATGGGTGGTTGGGCGGGCGGGAGGGGGCGAAACGAGAAGTGAACGGGGGCGGAGGGAAATATGTGCGCAAGCAGGGCTCTGATGAAGAGGCAAAGAGGAGCGGAAGAATACGGTACGGGGGTTCAGGACGAATTTGTAAGGCATGGTAACCTCAAAGGGCTGAAAGAGCGGACACTAAAATGCGATGGTTCGAATGCAGCGACAGAAGAATTTATTACCAGTTATGATTATTACGCACTACGGTTTCATTTAGAACACTAATTAGGAGGCAGCAGGAACTAGAAAGTAAAAATTTTCGATATGTTCCAGTTTTCCAAATCTCTTTACTCTCACTAAGATGCCTTAATTTCCCGATGTTGTGGTCATATTTTCGTGAATGTTTATCATCAAAGCTAAAGTGAGGTCGCAAATGTTAATCGACTAGGCTCTCGGATATTTGATATTACAGTGCATCAGGGACTAAGTTTTGACGTGAATGTGTCCTTACAATCGGTTCGGGAGCAGTAGCGTGAACGCGGTTGTCTCCAACTGTAGCCATCTCACTCCCATCGTCCATAATATAGGCAACTAAGCATCGACAACACTCTAAGATTATTACAATATATTCAACGAAACTAGCTAAATAAATATGTCGAAACAATACCCATCGACTTCATTTCACCAACAACCCAGTTACCAGGTATTCCGCTCATAATTGTTCACCTTACAGCACAGTTGGGACTGTTCCTGTCTTGTTTCATTATATTTTTGAACCATAGTCCGTATGTTTTACAAAGACCTAAGTATACTCTTTAAGTGGTATAAATAAGTATTTCTAAAGTTGTCTCGAAAGAAAAAACTTCTGCCCCCATTTATTTTCCCTTTTCCACTTCCTTAGTCAACGAGGACAATAGAAACGGAAATTGGGGAAGATAAGATATCATAGATTAAAGGGAACTAATCGATCATAGTGACCTAATCAAAAAAATATATTTTGATGAAGTTCCGGACAGCTTCTTTTACCTCAAATTCCAGCCGGAAAGAAAAAGAATAGTTTTCCAGAATCCATAAAAAAATAAGCATGAAATTGTGAGCAAACAATTAATTTTTTTGTGATTTCCGGCCAGATGCTTTACCAGTTAAGCTACCGAGGCGTCATTTTTCCCTGTGGAATATAAGAGGCCTTAAAGGAGCTAAATGTTCTCGAACTGCTAGGCATATTATGCCACAAAGCAGTCGAAGTCGTGCGCATAGCGCAACCATCCAAGAGGTTAAGGCCGAACTTAAAACACTAAGGTGCTTACTGTATAACAAATTGAAGGATCGCGAACTAGCCGCGAGGACCTTAACGGCGTTACCCGCTGAAAATGCACAATGGCAGAAATTCCACAGAGAAAAAATCATTCGCCTTGACCGCGATCCCGGTCAAGGCGAATGATTTTTTCTCTGTGGAATTTCTGCCATTGTGCATTTTCAGCGGGTAACGCCGTTAAGGTCTTCGCGGCTAGTTCGCGATCCTTCAATTTATTTTTTTGTATTTATTTGTCTTGCCGGTGAGAATTATCACCATCATGAACTCCATATCGTAGTTCGTTCTACCGAACACTTTCCTCCCAACTACTCGCTTAAATCAAAATTAAATTAATCTCGACTTATTTTCTGCAGTGAATTTAAAACTACGAGGTTCTCTCTTACAATTTAAAACTACACAAACACCCATGCCTCAGAATATGACAATACTCCCCTGGAGGGACTAGAACCCGCAACCTCGAGTTTAGCAGGAAAGGGATTTACCCCACTGCCACGTGGACCGGCAATCTGTATGCAATAACTCCTACGTAGAGTCTGGAGAGGGAGTGGAGGCTGGGAGCTTAGGGTTCACATCGAGTTCATGACTCCCTTAATCAAAAAGACTGTTACGCTGAGGGTAATACCCATGCATATTTAACGAGTAATCTCAGTTTGCTTACCCATTGGGATTTAAAATTAGTAGAGGCTTGTGAGGCGTCCTGAAAAGATCAAAATCGGGAACAGTTGCCCGCTCGATACCATTGCATATATCTTTCAGAAGTATCTGTTTCAAATGCGGATTTAGCAAACCTTAAATACAATATTCCAGTATAGAAAAATTACATGACCTGCTTTTGAGTATAGGAATGATTTTCAGCAACTGCACAAATGTGATGAAACTAGTGATGCCATATTACCTATCGCATAAACGATAGCTTAAGAATAAAAGCATAATTCTTAAGCGTCAACAAAGGATTAGCTTTGGAGAGAAAGGAATTCCGAAGGACTTAGATACGGGTGTCCCGAAAGGGGCAAAAGGAGAAAGTGGTGATAAAGAGAAGCCAAAGTTTACGTCTACAAGTCAGTTGTGTTCAACCTGAAGGTTGGTCTGGTCTAAATTCAAATGCAAAGGAGGAAAACAGAATAAAATCAACGGGGAGGAAAGAAGATGCATGTTTGAAACGATAAAGACAATAATGTGAAGTTTGCACGGAGGAAGAGAGAGAAACATTGACGGTGGCAGGATAAGGGGGATGATTAAGGGAAATAGCCGAGAGGGAGGGAGGGGTGAAGAGTGGGAAGTTATCAGCCCAGGGTGTGTGTGCTTTCGTGATAACGAGAGAAGCGCCACAACGGGGTGGAAATGGAAAGAAGGAGAAGAAAAGACCAAGGAGGAGGAAGCACTGATTATCCGAGCACTGGAGAAAGATCGGTAGATGGTTTTCATTTGCTGCCAGCAATATCGCGCGGACCCAGTGATAAATGACGGTGGTGTAACTCCGTGCACCAGATATTTACGGGGTAGCAAGACTGCTGACTTCTCATTGTTCGGGACTACGTTTGATTAAGGCGTATATTTTCTTAGAGCCTTCACTTGGAAATCGTCCGGAAATCAAATGCAGTCCAACCGCCTAATGCATTTTTGGGACCGGGACTCATTGCCCACCATATAGAGGCGTACGCAATTTATAGGGGGACAAAAATAAGGACAGGTTGTTCTATGCAGTAACTAATGAGAATTAAAATATAAAAGGACATTTGATATGCTGTATTAAGTTTTTACTTTTCTAATCTTTGATGAATAAATCCTTAAAACAATAAATTTACGCCCTGCCACAACCTCTATGGTGGCTTGAAGGGTATTATGTAGATATAGATGAATAGTGTACATATTCAAAGATGTTATAAGAGTCCTTGGGATAAATATCTTACTTCAATTGGCTCTAAAATTGGGAAATATTTCTTTTTAACTTCGGAAATACCATCGACTCACCAGGTTAAAGGAAACTACTGGTGTCACAAAAAAGAATTCTACGTCCAAGTGCCCAAATAGATTTTTACTTGCTGCCGCAAGACGCAGTAGTAAGTGCACTGTACCAACTCAATCCAACAATTGGTTATAAATTGTGATTGACGTCTAAAGAAATATAAACGGGAAACACGCACAAAATGATCCATGTAGAAACATCATCCCCATCATACACACTTAATATCACATGGTCTACTCGTATGTGTCACCTTACACATCACACTTTCCTTAAAAATGGACGGTAAACTTTTCCAGTATGACGGAACGTGAACGCAGGGAGACAAATTATTATCTATTTCTCAGCCAGCATAAAATAATGTATGAATAAACTTTTATAAAAAAAAGTTTTGTTTCTCAGAAAGCCCATACGCCTCTAAAAACATTATTGGTCAATTCATCCCTTTTGAGTTTAAAACTATATCTGGAACGGACCTAAATGAATATCCGAAATAAAAATTCAACTGTATTTCTGACCTAAATCAAAGCCCATTACAATAAGAACCTGGAAATAGCCTTTTCATAAACATTGTTAACGAAGTACACCTTCAAATACTACATTTTAGGGAATCAAAAAAGCTTTATAAAGGAAGATATGAGAAATATTCAATTATATGATCAAATGATATTTTCGTACACATTTTGAATTCCTTTAACACCTTTTGAAGAGTTAAAAGAATTGAATGAGTATTAATAGTGTGCCTTCTGATAGACAATGCCAGGCTCGAGCACGCATTCTTTGCTTTGCTGATGGGCATTACAGGTTTTAAAAAGTCAACCAATAAGGCGGGCCACATATATTAGGCAACCACACCAGGAGTCCACAGAAACGTATTCTCATTCTTGGAGGTACCTAGTGCTTTTTTTAAATCGTGGTAGCACCACTTACGGAATAGAAGTTCAATCGAATTTACAAGAGATGCTAAATCGCTAGTACATGATCAACGCTGGGATACGAATAGACCGAATCAGAAGCAAAAGAATCTCTCAGCCTTCCAAATGAAAGCTAATCTCTGGCACGCGCAGATGATCTAAAGGATAAGTTACGAAACCTAGCTCTAAAAAAGTGGAAGAATTTATGACGCGCTATCACAAATAATTATCTCCGCACAATTAAATCCGAGATATCAGCGTGGCCCACTTCAGCCGAGTGTTGCCTACGGAGAGAAGTCGCCAACGTATGATTGTTCATTGTGCCCTCTCTTTTCAGTAGAATGACGTAATCTTCGATGCTTGAGACTCTCCCATCAGTGTGAAGACATCCTGATGGAATATGATAACAACCAGGTCTTAAATGATAGGCTAAACGCGCTAAGAGATCAAGAAAAAATTCTTGGTGGCAAATTAAAAGATGCAAACAAAATGATGAAAACACTGAATCTTCACCATCCACCAATTGCTAAAATATTTGCTCAGAAACAGAGTTTCTGCAAACTTTTATGTTTATAGTCGTTTAAAAGTTAGTAAAGTAGTATTTTATTACCCTCTTCGCGCAGTATCTTGGCATAAGATACAAGTGCGGTGCAATATGCCCCTTGTCGCTTGACGTTCATCGATTCTACCTCTGGTAATTGTCATCGACCACAAATTTATTTTCATTTAAAGCCCACCGCGTTTTATCCGCCTCCCATCGCAACGACCTCCCTCCTGGCGCATAATTCGAGAACAAGGGAGGGTTCCTTCGAACAGCAGCGGATCCCGTTTGAGGGAGTGGAGGAGAGGAGGGGTGAGAGGCAAGGGAGAGGGTTGGGGGGGGGGAGGGGCCATCCACCTTCCGAAACGGGAACTGGCCTCTGGTGAGAGAAAACAGTCTGATTTGGGTGACCGCTCAATAACTACCAAGCCCCATAACTCCCTAGATGGGAATCGTACGACGGGGTATGATTCAAACTCAAAACTGTATCTCACACGTGCCCAAAAATGTGCCACGGTCGGTTACCACAAAAGAAGGCTTATACGAGGAAAGAAGTTCATATTTTTCATTTTTTTATTGATTAAAATCCTGTATGCACTCTCCAACTGCCTCAATATCTCACTATTAGCTTTCGTAAATACGTACTTCAGCACATATGTCTGCGACACTGGAGCTAAATCAGTCCGCCTTTGGGCAAAATGCATAAGATATGCACCATCCTGAGGAAACACACGTCTTACAGTTAGCGCATGCGTAAAATGATTTTCTGATTCCGGGTGTTGTAACGTTTGCTTGTTTACAAAGAAAAATGTTCACTGCAGATTTCCGATAACATTGCGCAACTGCCGCGAATGAATACAATTGGTGAAGAGTACAATGTCGAACCATAGAGTTAGGATAAGGCATTCGCTGTTGAAATGTGTTCATTCATCTTTCAGAACTCATTCGAAAACGTTAATTGCCCACGCAGAGTCAGCATAGTACTTAATAAATATAATCGGCTTTCAAAAGATAATGATTCGAATTTGATGAATATTTCATGATTGGATGTATATAAATAAGTCTTACATTAGTGATGTCCACACAACGTATTAACCCTCAAACCGTGACGTCAGTCTCAAGGGCTGCTACGCCCCATGAACCGCTACTTTAATCACCTTACTCTTTTACATGTGGCCTTCTACCTTTCAGCGTAGGTATACCTTCACAACTTTTCATGAGGAACTTAGAAGCGAAGTGTTGAAATTTTTTGCGCGGAGAATTTTTTTTCCATTTTTTCTGAAAATCCCGTCTGGGAGGTCGTTATCATGGTTAAGGTAACTTTTCAACTCATCATAGGTCTTGAAAGGTAAGACCGTACATCCTACATCCTAATTGCTTCTGCAATATCCATCACTATCATATTTTAATATAAAAAGTATTCGATTAAATTCAATTCCGCTAAGAAAGAATAAAATTAAATGGGTAAAAACTCTTTTTAAATCTGACCGGTCTGTGAGACCAACATCACGGTTTATGTATTATTTTCACGTGCCGGTTAGAGGGTTGAATACTAGAACTATCGAATCCAGGTGCACAATCCTGGCATTTAATAAATTATGAAGAAATCACTGAGACGTGATTATGTATACAGTTGTACAATCAGCTATTTAACCGACGATAAGAGAGAGAAAATCAGGACAGTGCTGACGCAAAATATGGAGTCCTGAATAGCTTCCGTTCTGGGAAAGCAGGAGGATTTTTTCAATATTTCAGTCACGCATTTACAACTTCTTAAATCTACATAAACGATCTGTAGAGTCTGAGAGCGATGATCAAATGAAAATTAAGTTTGAAAACTGTGAAGGATTATCCTCGATCAAGTGTCTGGTACTGATCAACGTCGGTCCCTGACCTAGCAGACGTTTGATACTATTTTATAGAGAAAAACTAAACGATGAAGCTGCCCGCAATTGAATCTAGCGTAGGGAACTGGAAAGGGAATAGCAGCGCCCATCTAGAGAAACAGGAGCTAAGCACAACGCCGAAATCTACATTAAATGTGCATGAAAATATTATATACACGAAAAGTCATGCATTTAAATAACTTCTGTACAATCCCATCCACCCAAACGAAGTCTTGTGGAACCAACCTGCCCCCAGTATTCCAGGCTGTTATATGAACCCCATTTATTTACCTTCGCACCTCAAGACGAATATCATTAATGTAACTTCCATTTGTTATTTACTAGAGTTACATTCCTTTAACTCCGCAGCCATCTCTGCAAAATCTCAGGAAGAATCGAGTGTTATTGCCTGTCTAGAAGTTTGTAAACACAAGCAAGAAAAAACGTTTTCTCGAGCGACTTCAAAACTATTGCTTAAAGATAAAGACAAAATCAGACAGTTACACTGAGAACTACGCTCTTTCATGTTACACTTCATTGCCTAACACAAGGCTGCTATACTTTCACACTTATTTTAACATGTGTTTTTGACGTGCGATTTTTTTCAGATTTAATGAACGCTGCATAATTTAAAACTGTAAATTTTCAAACGTTACCTAGCATCTTTAAAATAATACAAAATTCAACTACTGGTCAAAAAAAAACAAAGATGTCAACTCAACCATCGCAGAAATTCTTTCAACGTGCTAGAGATATGGCATTGAAATCATTAGAACTATTAACAGATTGAAAATATTCATTATTTTCCCTCAGAATTGTTATAAACAAATGCTCTAAAATAAGATCATTTTCCATTTTCGGAAATGTAACTATGTATAGGTGATAATTTGTGGGTAAGCAAGTACTATTTTACAATCTTCGATTTTTTACGCAGTATTCATTGATGATTACAATCAAGTACGTGCAATGCATCGGGTCGCATAATTGCACGATGCTCGGAAGAAGGAGAGGTATCAGTGGAGCGGAACATTTGAGAGCGGCGGATCCGCACGCAGGAAGTACCGCGCGAAATCACAAAATCATGCGAGACCGGCGCGTTCCCACAAGGTGGCGTATTCATAGGCGCCGCAGGAAGACTACGTCAGCCGCTCGTTATTTCTCGCACGAATCGCGAAGTCGAGTGAAAATGCACAACTCGAGGAGCGAAGCTCATTAGCAGGTTTAAAAGCACGCGGCAGCATGCAGAGAAACAAGATCGCAGCCGTAACTCGCGGCTTTCGGGGTACGAATGATACCCCCCTCTTTTCCCCTTAGTCCCTGCAATTAAAATTCAGGCTTTAAATGCCTAGCGATCATCTAAACGACTTGAGGTGCTCGTGAACGTCTTACAACTCAAGATTACAAAAGCTGCAAGTAGAATAGCCCGTTAATAACACGTCTCGACGATGAAGAATTACTTTCTAATTATAGCTCTTTCGATCACAGAGCTCGCATGAAATTTGTACCCAATACTTTGCAAAACGCAGCATTTCAGTAATCCTTCAGCTTCACGAATATCTAAATGAAAACTCTTTCAATATTCAGTGGCTAAGATTGTAAGCCTGGGACTCGGTTTTTTATGCCGATGGCTGAATTAAAACATTATGTTCAGAGCCAATTTCATAATTTCAGTAAAATGTCGATGAACCGTGAGATGGTAAGTTTGGGGTCGGCTAGGTATGTTATCTCTTGCCACATGAAATAATGGCATAGTATTGAGTTAAATATCGCTTTCGGAGCTCGTTTGTATAAACTTGTTTTTCTACCTTGAAAATTATATTAAAAGATGTCAACTGTAACATTCTTAACTTATTCTATTGACTATATTCAATGAACAATATCCATCCACTCATATCAAAATGAATCAATCGCTTTGTATTTCATTATGTTTCTCGTGATCATAAAATTCGACGATTCAAAAAAAATCCACTCCCGAGATGAGAATATTCCATATTTTTTTGTAGTTTTAGGCTTAATTTTATCAATCATACGGGTCGCCAATAAGGTTACCAGGAGACATAATTGCAATAGCATCAACGCTAGAGATAAAGTCAATTTTTCACGGGAAAAATATACACGCGAAGTTTCTTTCTTATAGAAGTAACAAACCAAATTTTCTCGAAAAACTGAAACATTAGATGGCTTCTCTTCCGTCATCGAAGAACAATACGAGGGCACATAGACCCTATGTACTAGGACCCAATTTATGTCAAAAAAACAATAATGTAATAGTGGAAAGGAATTTTTCAAACAGAATGGACTTCAAATGGGGGAAAGTGTGTGGGGAAAGACAAGCTCCTTCTAAAGACTGAAGTCAGTTTCTTTCGATCGAAATCGGAAGAAAAAGGGCGCATGGAAGCTAAAAGAATGCTAGGATGAGACAGGGATAAGGCTGACGATCAATTCGAAGAACTAAGGGAAAGCTTCGTATCCAAAGCGTAAACCAATTGTGAAGTCACATCCGCCAAAATCAAAATGCGAAGTCTTACTTGACTTGATGCACTGGGGAGACAAAAAATAGGCAACGCTAACTCGTAGCACTATTGGAAGAATTGTAACGAATTTCATTAACTACGGGACGCACATATAATTTCTATTTGCTTATTTCCTGGCTGCCACCCTTAAAAAAGCCAACTAAAAAGGGAAGGCAAGGTGAAAAATACTTTCTTAAACATGCGAATTAGGGATTTAAAACTAAAACAAATTGAGCAACCGCGGGAACGGGAAAATGGTATCAGTCGTGCCTAAAATCATTTAATCTGAGTAACTATTTGACTTCTGCTGACGACTGACGACTTATGGCATAAAATGAATGAAAAATCTTGCACGCTTGCTGCTTGAAATCAAATTAGGTAGTAACTTGCTATTATGTAGATAATTCATCAGATAATTTTATTTCCAATGCAAAAGGACACGAACATTAAATATGCTCGTATGGGACGGTATATGTCCTGAAAGAACAGTTCCAAATTTTATGCCAAAAACAGGTATTCACGCCAAAAAAAATCAGTATAAAACGACACTGTCGCGTCACTGGAAACCCCATTGCCTAGCTTCAAAAGAAAGCTTATACAATAAAATCCATACTACGGCATATTTCGGCAAGGAAGGTTGTTAGTATATCTCAAAAAGTAGAGTATCAAAACTCTTATCGTCACAACTCATCGTCAAGTTATGCACCCACACAGTTCCGAATGCACAAAACATTAGTCGGCAACTTTGACTTTCCGTAATAGTGGGGTTACACAAAATTTTGAGATTACGAGGGCCACGATGGGTCGAAGGAAAGGAGGAGGGAGAGAATATGGAGACACGCAGGGAAAGAAAAGGATGAGACGGGAGAGGCAGAGGAAGAAAGAGCATTCCGAACAAAGGGAGGAGGAGCAGGGCAAAGGGAAGGGGTCGCCCCCACCCCCCTCGAAAGGGGCGGTGTAAGGTACGGAGCCATCACGTGACCGAGAGTTTATTCGTATTGAGAGGGAGGGGGATGCGGGGAGGGGAAGGGGGGAGAGGGGAAGGATGGAAGAGGAGCGGAGACGACGGAGGCGACGAGAGGGGGCGCGGCAAAAATCTGAAACTATGAACCACCAAATAATACGGCAACAATGCGGGGTGGTACACAGTTACGTTTCCATGGATACCCTCAGGGTATCAGGAGTGCACGAGGTGACACAGTGGCACTACGACAGCCCCAACTGTCGACCAATCTCTCCACAGCCTGATACACTGCCTTCTGACTTGCCTCAGTTACAGGACAATAGACTGATATCACTGTAGACTCTGTAAGCATTATTATTGGGAATTATCCTTTTACCAGTCACCTGACTCGGCAGAATATATCAATCGAAGTCTCTCCATACTTGAAATAATTTCAGAGAAGCTTACAGGTAAAATATTAAATAAATTCAGCATAAATCAGGCATGCAACCTTCGGTCAATCTTAAGACTGATTGATTTTCGAAGATATTAAAGGAATCATTAAAAATTCGGTAGATGTGAGCTTAACAGTCACGAACTTCAAACATTTCTCCTGCTCGAACGGTGTACACTACCGATTTCATTCCAACAGTGTATTGTAGAGGAAGGTTGGAGATTTATCTTCATATCACTTTCACTGCTCCAATACCATTATTTCCTCAGATATAACAGTACGAAAATCATCGTTTTTCACCTCAAAATGGATGCTTTTCAACGCCATCTTGGGTTCTTTCCGAGCCCACCGCTAGAGGGGTTCCGCCATATTTCACCTCTTTCATATATTAAGCCGACAACTGAGCTTTGGCGCGATATAGGAATGTGTTATTGTTTGCCGACAACTGCGTTTTGGCGCGATATTGCTATGTGTCATTGTTGGATTGTTTATCGAGTCATTGTCGCTCTGATAGCACTGCACCGTACAGACGCCATGGCTTGTCGTATCTTTGTTGTTGACGAGTGTGATTTTACCCAAAAGTGTGGTTTACGTGTTGGGTTTGGTCGGGAGGGGGGGGGGGATTCTTTAAAATACCCTTTTTTGAGTGTTGACGAGTGTGATTTTACCCAAAAGTGTGGTTTACGTGTTGGGTTTGGTCGGGAGGGGGGGGGATTCTTTAAAATACCCTTTTTTTGAGTGTTGACGAGTGTGATTTTACCCAAAAGTGTGGTTTACGTGTTGGGTTTGGCCGGGAGGGGGGGGGGATTCTTTAAAATACCCTTTTTTTGAGTGTTGACGAGTGTGATTTTACCCAAAAGTGTGGATTACGTGTTGGGTTTGGTCGGGAGGGGGGGGGGGATTCTTAAAAATACCCTTCTTTTGAGTGTTGACGAGTGTGATTTTACCCAAACGTGTGGTTTTTGGAGTGCATGACGAAATGTTATCATACTTGCGAGATTCCGGCGTTCCCCGGTCGGGGGGAGGAGGTGATGTCGGTGAGAACGTGTCTCTACTGCAGAAACTCCACTCAACATACGCAACGCCATCTGTTGCAGACGCGGGGAATTTCCAATATGGCGGCGCTGCGAACACTCACCTCATGGGTTTGAAATGCTGTAAAATCGTGAGTTTTTCGATTTCTCAAATTATTTTTTAGCGAGCGAAAATTGCCTTTTTAGCAGGTTGTGTTCCGAAAATTTCATCGAAAAATGACGATTTTTAGGGGTAAAAAAAAAATTTTGAAGTTCGTGACTGTTAAGCTCACATTTACCAAAAATTCTATCGTACAAAGGCAGGCGGACCAAAAAGATAACATTGGCAAAAGAAAATATTGGTAAAGGCTTTTCACAAATACCGGTCTTAACTACCTTGATGCGTGGAGAGGACTTCGAGTAAGTAAACAACTCCGTCCGTCCAATAGGACGTAAAATCGTGGATTCCTTGGTGTCCTTTCTTGAGAAAATGCAAATCAGACGCCAACATTCATTCAATCCTTTCACGTTCCCAATAATAATTCTTCATCTACTCACATATCCTAAATGGCGCAAATAAGCTTCCCTGACACCTCCACTAACAATGACAACATCACAAAACAAAACTAATTATGATTCTTCTGGGCCTAGTACTGAGTTAGAGAGAGAAAGAGAGAAATACTAGTATATTGCGTGAATGTTTAGGAAAACCAGTTTGAATTAGTCGACCAACCCACATGGAATAAAACGCAATAATACCCTTAATTGGCGACGTTTGTAGCAACTTATTTCCCAATAAATCTCTGGTTCACCTCAAAGACCGTCACATACTCCTCATGAACATGAGATAAAATTCAAAGGTCCATAAAATTACTAATGATTCTGCCATAGTAATAAGGTCACAGGCATGCAAGAAATGTAAGGCACGCCAACTGTGGAATTATTTTGTGGCACGCAATTAATGTTAGTGTGCCGAACTCCAAACGACATCGCAGGACCTGGTCGACCCCATGCTCAATAGAGGTAGGAGAGTTCACATAGTTTAACGGAAGTTTCACATGGAAAGCGAATTAGACTGCTTGGGCGTTACCAATTTAAGGAAGTGTTGAGATATGCAATTTGAAATGGTTTGTACCGGTGTTGTAATTACAAGAACAACAATAGACCAGTTTGTTGATCGATAGTCATGTCTTAGAACGGACGTAAACTGAAGTCGCTGTCTTTTAATTAATTCTTCCAAGACAGAAAGAAAGGTTTCATTAACCAACAGGAGGCTTCGGGCAAAACCCGCGAGATTTCCCGCATGTTAAATGATAGCGCATAAAAAATGCGTCCACTGATAACCTGCAGAAAAAACGAAGGCCATAAAAATGGAAATTAGTGACCAAATGTATATTTAGGTGATTATTTTTAGTCCCAAAATGAAATAAAAACGAAATATAGCGCCATTTAAACTCCCTTCACGTTCGTCTCCATTAATGCAGTAACCAAATGTAATATGGTAAAAAGTCTGTGGCAATCTGTTAAAAACACTTATTGAGGAAAAAACGCACCTCTTTCTTATTTAAGACTTCAATTAAATGAAATGAAACTCAACAAACAAAAGTATCCTTCCTACATGATGCTAAAAAAATACCCCTTTACCAATACCCACTTTTACAAGTGTTTATATTTAACAAGTAGCCCAGAATGGTTGATAAATGTTGGCGTCCATAAACAGAGGACACTACGTTCCCTAGTGCTAATGGATCCCATCAACACGTATGTGAAATTTATCTCACATTTCATTTCGCTCTTGGACTTATCAATCCGAATGTTAACTTGGCGGAATAGGGTCGAGATCTGCTCGTAATATTTCCGAAATATTATGAAATTCAGGCCAGAAGACGGGGGAAGTTCCTTTTCCCGGTAGCATACAAATTTCCAAAAAGTTTTCATGCCAAGAAAATCACACCTTGAGAACATCAGGTGAGGTGCTGCAATATGCTTAACATATTATTTGGCTTCTCTATCGGTACCCTCTTGACTGGTGAGCCACTTATTTTTCTATTAGTGAACCAAATGAATAAGGACTTTCTAACAATTAATTATGAATTGATTAAATCGTTACATCCCGACATGCAACGTAATATTTAGAGAGCATTCAGGAGAGCTTTAAACTGTCAGAGTGAATAGGTATGATGTAACTTAATACTGGTTCTGCCACGACGTCGACAGGTATCAAAAATGTTCACTGCCCAACTATAAACATGATGATTGTGAACATGCATCTCGGCTACTCCACCATTCCCTTCTCTTTCGTCTCTTTTGAACGTTTCCATGGCCATTTTTCTCTTTAGTGCCTTCCATTACGTAAAACTATACTTTTCCTTATTCTTATCCACTCACTCTTTACCCACTACAATCGTCTTCAATCAGCCGTCCCTCTCAACTTCTTGGTCTATTACTCGGCCTCCGAATTTCTTCCAGCTACTATTTATTCACTCTAAACATACCCAGAACGTACTCACTAGTCCATCGTGTCCTCTTCATTATCCTTAAGACCCACATCTCAATCCTTTTCAATCATCTAATCCTTTTACTCCAAGGTCCACATTTCACAACCATACCCCAGCGAGCTCTATATCAATCTCCTTGTTAGTAATTTATAACCATCTTTACCAAAGATCTCTACTGATAAGTTTCAGCTTCATGAGGACTCGCAGAAATGAGTGCTCCTAGATTCTGATCGATGTTGACTCATCCCCTGCCTAACATCCTCGAGGTAACTGTAACTCCCTTGTGTGCCTGATGTAATAAATGCAGTTGAACGTCCAAATAAATTCCCACGAAGAGACATTTTATTTATTCCTAATTACTAGTCAATTAGCAGCCAGTAGGTATCCGGTACATGTATATCAACAAGTCTTCTAGCTTACGCATTAGTACATCAATTAGTACATGTAACTAGCATATGCTTGATAATGATTTATCACCTGCCACACTCCTTTTCTGTAGCTTACAGAGCCCTATGTGGCTGTATCTCAGATCAACCCAAGGGAACCACGTAGACAACGTTTACCAAGAAGTTACTATTAATGCAGGAGTTTCTTTCTGGATTTTCTTATGTAACAGTTGAAGATAAATTAAAACACACTACCGTAGTTTAGATGGTTTGCCACTATCTAGGAGGAGTGATAAAGTTTCCAACATTTCTCGTGGATTAAATTGCGATTCGAAGAACGTCTCGCGCGCCTCGTCAATTCTATTCAGGTCCATTTTTCCCGTAGCCCAGAGGTCGGCCTGAGTGTCGCGACACCCTGTTCACACAAGGGGGACATGTACCCCAGGGGGTGGGGGTGAGACAGTGCGCCCCCCTACGATGCCTCTGTCTCTCTCCTGTAGAGCGCCGGCGGGTGATCGAGGAGTAAGGGTGCGCGAGGGTAGCGTAACGACGACGGCCAGGGTAATAGTCTCTCTCTCTCTCCCTCCGGGGGTATTCTATTCTGGGCGCCTTTGAAGGCCAAGAGCGGAAGGATGGGAGATGAGAAAAAGGGGGAAGAAGGCGAAAGATAGGGAGGAGGTAGGGAGAGATCATTTGACATTGATTCGGATCGGTCGATACATTGAAAAACGAAGGAACACCGTCGGTGGCAGGACTGAATGGAATGCCGTGACGCCATATATGCGAAGAATGAGACGAGAATAACTGTGTGCTCATGATCCAGGTAATACAAAAGTGACTCAGAGTGCTTCAATCGATAATACGTCTCAATACTTAGACGTAAGATCACAACGCTCCAAAACATATTGTTTTTCATAGTAATGCAGCCAATAATACGTCACTTGGAAAGGTGCCATTTTTATTTGTGCAAGATATTCTCCAATCAGGAAAAATAAAACAACAACTAGATGCAGTATTTTTGGATTCTAAAAGGCTTTCGACAAGGTTCCACAAAAAAACTGATAATGAAACTGCAATCGTGTGTAATTAATGAAACAAAGAGTTAGCCGGGTACGCGACTTCCTATCCGATCGAATTCGAAAAGTAATAATCGATGGTAGTGGCTCTGGTCTCGTTCGAATAACTTCTTGTGACCAACAAGGTAGTGTATCCGGCCCCCTATTATTTCTTATTTACATTAGCCATATAGCCATCAATGTGAAGAGTATTTGGTTGTTCACTGATAATGCGGTCATACAACGCCAGATCATAACAAAATCGGATTTTGAAGCTCTGTCATGAGATCTTAATAATGTCAATTTGTGGTGCGACGAGTGGGGATAAGAATTAAATGTTAAGATATGTTCAGATATGCACTTTTGGCGAAAGAAATCACATCAAATCTTTTTATATAAAGTCAGCGTTTGAATTTGAATTTGAATTTGAACGTTGTAAGTGATGTTTAATACTGAGAAGTAACGCTTACTTCGGATTTTTCTTGGCGAAAACACATGGAAAATATATATGGCAATAACTCGAAGAATTTACGATTAATTAAAAGAATAGTAGGAAAATATTCAGTTAAAAAGTTTAAGAAAGATGTCATTTCGCTTTAGTCAGGCCTCACCTCGGATTCCCATCGAGCATTTGGGATCCAATAAATAATGATTTGATTCACGAACTCGATAAAATACAAAGGAAAGCAGCTCGTTATTTAAGAACGCATATAACCGTACAGAAGATGTCACCCAACTGTTAGAGGGACTTGGATGGGATGCTCTGAAAACTCTTAGATTAGGCGCCTGACTTACGCTACTCGAAAAACTCAAATCGGTCGAATTCGAGGATGATAAGTCAAGTGTACTTTTACCCCCACACTACACTCGAAGGTTAGATAGAAATGACAAAACTAGAAAAAAAGACTGCCTTACTAATCGATATAATAATTCATTTTTCCCGCGGACAATTCGTGATCATAACTGAAATACGTTACACTAAAAATTAATACTTCCACGTATCCCAAATCCTATCATCTGTCCCTTGCTCCTTTTTCCATTAACCTAATAATTGGTGACCTAACACTCTAAACTATACTTTTTTCTACGCTGGTATCCAACTTTCCCTTGTAACTTCTACTGCTTTACGCTGAAAACCCATCTGATCCTCTGGTCGTGATTTTTCTGGTCTACACGTCATGAAAAGGGTTTTGTGCTACATAAAAATAAGACTATAGGGGCAGTTTCTACCAAATAATCGTACGGTTAAGTGTAGCAAAGGTTCGTAAACTACGATAAAAAAATATTGAAATCCATAACCATTAACCAATATTTTCCATTAATTTCGTCCAAAATTTTCAAGCGTGTCACACTCCAGCTGCGCTTTTATTTCCTCATACAAATGCATAAATTTTTACTTTATGAATTTGTATGAGGAATTTACTTTGCATAAGAATGCATAATTTTATGCAAAGAATTATTTTTATTAAAGGCAATCATGTAATAATCTTTGAATGCCTTTTACATTTGTGATTTACGGGTGGGAGACATATGCGCACAAATTCGAGTAATCTGGCTTCCGGTCGTGTTTCGCCTTAGGTATTCGGAACAGTCGTGTTTGAAAAGGGGACAGGGCACAGGAGCGATGCCCTGCGAAACGGCTAAGCAACGGAAACTCAGCCAATTTTCCCGAAATCATCGCGGAGGGCCCTCCAATAGCCCCGCGTCCACACGATATTTCCCTCAGAAAACCGGCGCTCCTATGTTTCGACTGTTGGCTGTAATAGACCCTCACAAATTTAGGGATAGTGCATCCGTGATGACCGCCGTGTTCTCATTCAGATTAAATCACCGAGTCAAAACCGACGAACCAAATTATTGATAGCCGGCTATGAAATTAACGCCTAAATCCCTAAATAGCAAATATTTATCGATTCTAAAACTGTTACCTTTAGATCTCTCAATAAGGGTGTTAACGAGACTTTTTTCAGCATTAAAGCTAGTAAAAAATATTACTAGGTCATCATACGAAAATTAATGCTGACTGCGTCACAAATGGAAGGGCATAGACACTTGTAGGCTTTTCCTGATTTAGGAGAAGAATTCTCGTGCACAGTGAACCCTTGGGGGACTACATTTACCACAATCACTCATTAAATAAATGATGCTATAAGTTAGTCCTCGCGAACGACTTGCATAATGATGATAGTAATGTACGTCAAGCCAACTATACGAATCAACTTTATGAACTAACTCTGTCAGTAGGCATGATCCATATTTGGAAGCTCACACGTACTGGTGGGATTACTGGTAAAACTAAATTGTCATTGTTAAAAGCTTGATTGCTGTTAAATAAACTGAATTATAACAGAAACTTAAATTTAATACATTTTTCATGGCTAAAGCCTATCATTTAGGACTCTTAAATTTCTTCGAGATAATGAAACCGCACATAATAAAATAATAATATTTGTTGGCTCTTTAATATTCCCGGTACCATGTTTAAAACCGTTACGGCGTCAAGCCTCGGTGATGTAAAGGTTTTAACATTTGATGCATTGTTCCTGCGATGTCCACGGTATTTGTACGCCTCTGCAAAATGCCTTGAGAAAGGGAGGGAAGATTTTTTTATCGAACCTGAGTGCTTGGATGTCCGAATGGAGAGTGGTTACGCTTGAGGTCGATGTACCGGGTCTAATCCCACTAGTAATTTACGTACAACGGTTAAGGAACCTCAATTTCCTGCTATTATCACTCATTACAGCACCATTCATCTCCAAGAAAGCTGTTTTCATTCCTTCTGAAAGCCTCAAAACCGTTCTCCGCCCGCTGGAAGAGTGAGATACTGCGAAAAACAAAAGTTAACTTCACAACTTTGGAGTTGAGACCATCTTTTAAGCGCAATAACGCATTTAATTTCCTCCAGATCACTTAATGATGAAATGGATATAGTAACTACGTTCACAAATGTTTTGTTGCAGAAGTGATCATGCCGGAAGCGAAAACATAAGCATAGAAATTAAGCCGAACCACCCAGGCGCCTTGTGCCAGCCGCAATTTCCGATTCTTAAAATAGAGTTGGCGTAACGAATAAATGAATTCGGGAATTTAAAATTTAAATCATATAGCACGCGGTACCCAGTTACTACACTTAATTGAAATGAAAATTTATTCCAAAATGTTTAAAAGTAAGGGCAGTCTTTTGTTTGAAGGTTTTCGCAGCTTCTTTTGAATCGCACGCAGCATTTCCCGAAAGTCAAAGCTACAGCTAAGGGCAGTCTTTGCAATGCTTTTCTTTGAGTTGCAATAAACACTTGCATCCCCTGCTGGCTATTCTTCCTTCGGTTTTTTTCTATGCTTAGTTGCATGAAGACTAAAATATTTATGAACTGAAAATATTGCAACGTGCCAAAATAAATTAATATTTTTAAATTTTTAAGCCCAAAAATTACAATATTAGCTAAATTAATTTAGGCTGATTGCATTGTATGGAGTATCTAATACATCTATGAATGCAATATCGTTCGGGGACAAAAACTTGATGAGTAAAATTTCCTTGGAACGATGTGATATAAAAATGGGTAAAATGACTTTCATAATCAAAGCACGAATTTCTCCCGTCAATCACCCTCACAATAATTGAAGCGTTTATGAGACTTGCCTATATTTTGATGAATTAAGCATTGGGACTCTGGGTGAAATGCTAAACTAATATCAAGTAATAAAATTAATGGTAATTTCATCTTTTTAACTGCTATTCAGGACGCTGAGGTTGAATCTTTATAAATTGCATGCACTAAGAATGATTCTCTACAGTGAGTCTCTATTGTAATTCCTCAATCATAAATGTGAGCACGCTAGGCCTGCTGTTAATCAACCGCCCCTTGTAAGGGAAGGCCGCAAGATCACTGAAGACTGGCACCCAGATCTACAACAATGTAGCATCCTCGCAATACCTTTTTACAAAGTGTTGGCTGATGAATATTATAGGAATCAATATATTAATGGCAAGTAAGTTATGCAGGTTTTATCGACATGAATAATGGCGATGTGCTAGATAAGACAAATGGTAGGAATTACATGCATGCCTAAGGATTTTTCGAAGCGGTCATAGGTGATACAGTCATCAAACTGTAGGTACATACTACTTTTGCGATCCACATGATATGATGATTCTATTTTGATAGAAGTGATCATGTTTTGATACTTTATTGATCGCTAAGTGAAATTAAATGTAAATTTGACTCAACACCAGCATTACGTAAGTGTATTTTGGTACAATGGATCTTCTTTCCTTGCGTTACCCCAGGTTTAGACAAGTTACCTTTTCCAGCATCACCTGCATTTCCTCGGTCTTCCAACAAATGTTCGTCCTAAAGGCTTATAATACAAATCATTCTTTGGAATCCTTCTTTCAGGCGCACCCTCGATATGTTATTTCCGTATCCTTTTATACTTTTCTGCTATTTCTGTCACTGCCTGTGCTTTCAATCCTTTAAATCAGTCTCAGTAGTGTGGGAGATGTCAACCTAGAAACCCTGGCAGGAGATAAGAATTTCTGACCGTATAATAGGCTCTGACAGCCCATCCTGCCACACATATCACCGTTATGTTGCTTGTTTAATGTATGTAGAGTGAAGGATTAATATCCAGCATCCAAAAACAGGACACTGGAGGCCAAGGGAGTTTAACCTCAAAATAAATTGAACTGCACGACTGGCCTGTAAACAGCCTTTGTAAAAACCTTATATGCACAAAAACTACACGAAGAGCCTCGGAACAGGAACTATACGTTAACATCAAATTAGAAGTATCGCGTATTTATCTATAGTCATGAAAATCCTTTTGACACACAGGATCAATGCAAAGGATATAAAAAGTGCCAAATATGAGAATAATACATATAAGATAGGAATATGGTTGATAGTCTATGTTCTCGACTGCATACAATATACAGCAGGCAATAGTAGGCATTGACATACGCGTTCAATGATGATGCGCTCCAGCACGGTCAAAATTGTAAACATACTGTTGCTTAATCGTTATACAGTCGATTCTAATTGCTGTAATTACGGATACCATAGCATCGCAAAGTCGCCATATAAACTCATTTTTCCCGAACGGATTTTGGACGCTGAATATCAAGATGGGTAACGAAAGAACCCCCTTTGTAACGAACCTCGATTTTACTTTGCTCAAACTGGCCATTTCCACCATCGGCAGCACCTTCTTCCGGAGACCGAGAGATGGTGGCTACCTAGGAGAAGCGGACAGGCCCAGAGGGAGAGCCGCCCTCGGCAATTCGTGCCTTTCCCTAATTTCTTCCCTCACTCAGCCGCGCTATCATCCATCAACTACACAAAAAATTGCCATCAAGAATTTTTATCTGCCCCAAAAACAACAATTCACTTAAGTGACCCCTAATTCGGTACCCTAAACGGCATCCATGGACTTCGCTCCCTCGCGCTGATCTTAGGGCCTTTCACACCACTCCGAGGGCCTCCCGTAAGGGGACCAGGCCCTCGCTATGAAGATTCCGATCGACCCATATGCAGTCATTTCTTCCTCTTCGCGGCGCGTAATTAAGGTCAAGATAAATCATTCTAGGAAAGTAAGTTATTTATAACGTCCAAAAAAATGATACAGAATAAGAATTCAATTCATTACCTTCACGTAGGGCAAATGGCGAATGGCACGGGCAAAGGGGATTAAAGACTTTGTATACGGTTGGCATTGGTGGGATGAAGATGAAAGAGACAGTGTGCTGAGATCTGAAGACGCCAGAGCACCGAGTACGGTCGACCGTGAGCCTGACGCCGCGGCCACTGTCGGGCGTTACGCCTACATTTAAACAGATTTTTTTTCTTAAATGAAAACTACCTAAAAAGAGTTTCTTAAAAACCCTTTACCAAGAGTTTTTTAGCTTGTAAAAAAAAGTTTATTCAGTTAAAACTATATAAAATCGACAATATTTTATAATATGATCGCATATTATAGTTTCCCAATTTAAAACCTTTAAAATAAGCACTTTTGCACATTTATAGCATTAATAGTCTTGGAGATATACCTTAAAGTGTGCAGTCACTTTTGCAAAATTAAAATTTGGCAACGTTGCAATTTCTCATAAATAATTTCATGAATATCAAAACATTTTCTACATTTTCGTATCAAGTGATTACGTTCTGCCAAGTTTGATCAAAATCGGTTATCCTAAGGGCAATTGCCTGGTCGAATTGACAAATAACATATATATTCACGAAAAGTGACTTCTTCCACCCCCGAAAAATAAAAGTGACTAATGATGTACAACACGCCCATGATTAATGTCAATGCTGTAGCTAGGAGTATTTCGAATTATATTTGTAAAGGGTGGATTAATTTTTCAATGTTTTAGCTCGAACGCAAAAAAAATCCATTCACTGTATCAAAAAATAAGTATGTTAAATTCTGACCAAGTTTTATGGAGGAGAAACTATTACACCACAATTAACATTAGACACAATTAGGCCAGGTTTCAAATGCCAGTTATATCCATCAGGTGATGTTCCATTGCTACATTATCTGTAATTCATTGAGTCACAGAGTGGAAGTGGGAAGCAATTCACTTATTTCACAAAATTTACTTCCACAAGTAACCATCACCCACACACCCTGATCTGATGTGTTTTTTTTAAGTACTAATGAAATAATCGAAACCCTAGTCGAAGATGTCTAATGTTACCCGTTATTTTGTAACAGTCTCTCTTTTATTCACTTGTTGCAACAAAGTTACCAATTAAAATGCGTTATCAATTGTAAATTCACTTCAAGTGGTAGAATGATATTTAAAATTTACAAGTTACTTAATTCAACTTGTTATCATCGGAAAAGTTCAAATCGTCGAAGTAATTATTAGCCTCCGAAGATCTCCGAAAAAGTCCCAAATATAGATGCCACTTTGAAGATAGTATGAATGCTAACTTTAGCCGATTAAAATTCCTCAAAGAGCTATAGCCGAACGGCAGACTTTTTAAAAATAACGTCATTTTGATAGAGAATTGATACTTAAGAAAATGGATTAATGCACATAATTTTCTAAGAGGCCGCTTTTTATATTAACTGCAGAAGTCTTACGTAAATAAACCCTGTTCATTTTTATGCTCACGTTTATGAATGCAATATACCTGGCAGTCTGTTTTAATTTACTCGTTACTGCGCCATCCCGTCTTTCATACATAAAAAAGTTCTTAAAAACACGATCGATCGAGTGACACTTTTTTAAAAAGGTCACACATTCGTGTGTTTACAGAAATTAAGAAGCAGTACATCAATCTCTGCTTCAAGCTTTGCCGAGAGAACATTTTACTGCCTAAAATATCTCGACGCCGGCACTTCAATTATTCTTTGCTGCATTGCAGCTTGCATTAGTTTTTTTTCCAGGCGACTACCTTCGGAAATATTTTGTGGCAAAAAAGCAAAAATTATTTGCCGAAAAACTTTTTATCCATGACAACTGAGTGACTAAGATTTTAATAGCATAAAGCTGAGACTCTGTGGTTAAAATTTGTCGATTATTGACCCCTCTACGTCTATCCAACCGATTAATTACATGTTATTAACTCGTGGAAGATGCTAAACATAGGTATAGGTTTAATGAATGTAATTCATTATATTATTATTTATTTCAATAGTTCCTGACATTCATCTTCCACATACAGAGACAGTTTTATAGTAGTCTTAGTCTTGAGTTTTAGGTGTTCCAACATCTAATCTTATATCACCTCATCTAGCCTGAAAGTAAACCCCAGAGATGAACGCACCAATGCCCGAGTTAGGATTAAATCAAATACGCGAAGGTGCGTCACCAATCTCGCAATCACAACTGGTCAGAAAACATGTACGTCTCACTCGACACACAGAAACGATCAAAAATATCAGCAGTTTAAATGGAGAGATAGATCGCTAACAAAGTAATTTCATGGAAAGTTGAGAAAACTATAGGCATCACTTTTACTTCCTCTTTCGTCACGATACGAAATGACACTCAGGTCAATCCGTGACGAATTAGGGCAGAAAAATGACCAAAAAGTATTCAAAATAAAGTACATACGGCATCCTAACCCGCTCATGCTAATTCTGACACCCTCGGCTGCTATTTCGAGCCTTCCGCGTCGATTATACGGGTTGCGAAGCAACAGGCGTCCGTTGTTCGATCCGTCAACCCACGAGGGCAAAACTTTTTATCGATTCCCTTCCCGGCCGAAAACTTTGCATCACTTCCTACGAAGGAGAAGTGAGAGTGGAAATTCATTTCTGACCCGAAGATCAAGGAACTCAGCATGGTCTAGAGAGGGCAAACGAGGAGGAAAGAGGGGTGAGGAAAATTGGAGTGGAACAAAGCCTCCGTTAGTATGTCTATTTGACGTTACACAAAATCAGTGTACGTGGCCATAAGTATAAAGTGTGGATTACCAAAATCTAGGTCATAAAAATAACACAAGATAGACGACTATGTGATAAGAATACTAACCACGTAAGTGCATTTCACTTTCATTTCAAGCCCCAAAAACCATTAATCTGACATCATATAACCAAAATTTTGCCATCAGTAGATCAGCACCATGGTATCCGTTTTAAAATTTCAGGAAAGTTAATCTTTAAGAATAATATTAACTTATTAACTAAAAAATTGTTCATAAAATAATGAATAATGTCATTTGCCTTCATTATTTACCACAATTCGTAGCTAAAACCAAAATGTTGAAATAAATCTTCACCAAAAATTATTAGGTTATGAGTCGCTGTTTCTTTTATCTCACTAACGACTGGAACAACATCGACTGAATCATTCTTGACGAATGCCAGATGTTATTTAAAAGTTATCTCGGAATAATTTAAAAGACATAACAGATCACCTTAATTCCAGAACAAACTCAGAAGAACGTGCCTAATGTAAGAGAAGGTGACTGCGCATAATCGTAGTCTCCTTTAAAACGGAGTTATTCAGGACCCCCTGGTTGAGCTACAAAATATATCAATGTAACCTTTTTACCAAAACTTCATTAAGATTAAAACGGGAACATCGAATATGGCATGACATGGAATACGTATAACACAGAACCATGGACATTAGAACTAATAGAATAATAAAAAAGATTAGAAGGGTGCGAAGGAAAAATAACGTGAATTAAATAATTTATCATGTCTACGAGAAGTTTTTAACCTTAAAGTAGGTACCTAACAACCACAGTCAACGGTTATTTTGGCAAAATAGTGAATGAGGTGAGCCTAATATCCATCACCTAAGGCGAATAAGCTGCAAGCCAATGGCTGTAATAAGTAATCCCAGGGAAAATGTGTGCTTAGCGAGCAAGACGCCCATAGGTATGACACCCATTCTATCACGTTGATTCTTCATGAATAAATTAGAATTTGGATGATCAGTCTTCTAGCATAAATGTATATTGTACAGTACGATAAATATGATGGAAAAGGAAAAAAAAGTAACTTGCGAAAAGCAGCCGCAATATTCTCCAATCTAACGGCAGAACCGAATGACTCCGACAGCCTGGAATTACGTATTATTGTATAGATAAAATAATGCTTGTCATTTTACGGAGAGAATTTGACCCCTCTTACTCCTGGTACCAATTTGCAGAGATTTGGATCGCTGTCTTTCAACTTGCTAAAAGCAATGCGATTTACGACAAGTAAGAGCGAAGGCATGGATGCAAGAACGAAGTCAATGACATTCATGTCCATCTTTACATCGACACTCAAAGGGAAAAATATTTATAAAGAAAACTGTAAACATTTTATATGGCCAATTCGAATGAACCACTATTTCTAAAGATTTCCAATCAGGAAAATGCCCTTAGCTCAGTCCCTAAAGATAATGTTATTACCACTTTTTAGGGAAATAAATATTTACCAAACACTGGCGAAAGAGCGAGGGGTGGCAAGTGAAGTAATTAGTGGAGTACAACAGATGAGCCCATTTTTTTTTAAAGAAAGAAAACCACATACAGCGATGATGCCAATTTATAGTGGCCAATTTTGGGTAATAATTGCTTATCATGACTCAGAAACTCAAAGAAGAACACGTTTCTTACACAATAACTAGTTTGAACCTTCTTTCGCCGCACTCAGTGCAAATAGAAAGAATGTATGATATCTATATATCTGTCAATAAATTTGCGAAAACGGTCTTATTTAATAATGCTATACTCATGAGTGAAAGCGTTTTGACAAATGGCTTCATGCTCACAGGAATCATCAGAAAATTTGCAACCCCCAATACTGAAACTGAATTCTTTCAAATTGATAAACAGCAACTTTTAAAAGTGTCCACGCGGTTGCGACCAAAATTTGAGATGCCTTTGCATTTTTTAAATTTAGATTGGTAATGTAACCTTAAGGTTCCATTGAGAATAGTTGTCATTTAATAATCCCTCACATGTTTACCTTACAATATTTTTACTGGAAACTTCCAAGAGTAAGGAGTCCTATTCGCACTCCTTATAAGAAACAGAAAAAACGGTATGTGCGATGGCTATCCCACACCCATTTTTTCGTATCTCTTACAAACTTCGGTTATGTGCGGAGGTACTACAGCTCCAATGACTGTGAATCAGCGTCTTACTATAGAACCGTGGTCTATATAAACAGTCCCGCACCGCACCATGTCCCCTGACCGATAGCAGACTTAATTAAATAACACATTAGCTTCACTAATAAGAGATTCTTTTCTGGAACAAAACAGTGAGAAGACGAATAGCTGGAGTTCCATCGGTAATACTCTAGTCAAAAAATAGGGAAGACGGCCACCTTTCCACTGCGAGTCGGAAGTGGGGAAGTGGGTAAATGGGGGAGAACGGCTCAAGAGGGGAACGAGGAAGCAAACTAAGGGTCTTTCGCAAGGGTGCGCACGCAGATTCATTTGCATACCGAGGGGAGAGCGGGAATTTCCCCCTTCGAGCCCTGATTCGGACGGGACCTACTTAGATAAGAAATGCGGCCGGCTCGGTCGGAGGGGTGACGAGAGGGTGGGTGGGTGGGGGATGGAGGTGGGGGAGAGGGGGGGTGGGTTGGGAAGGCTGCAAGCAGCGACAGGGCGAGGATTTGCAGTCGCGGCTGCACTTGGCCTTCGGTCAAGCGCCACGAGGGCGGGGGGGGCGGGAAGGTCACGTGATCGGGCGGTTGTAACTCCAGACGCGTGACACTTGGGGGCGGCACGTCACGGAGGCAACCACGTTAGCGTCGCCTCCGAGCGGGATTAACCGCGACCTTTTATGCCTCGGGCAGGGGACATGGACGGTTCGGGACTGTTTATATAGGCCACGGTTCTATAGTAAGACGCTGATTCACAGTCATTGGAGCCGTAGTACCTCCGCACATAACCGAAGTTTGTAATAGATACGAAAAAATGGGTGCGGGATGGCCGTTGTGGATGCCGTTTTTCCTATTCCTTGTAAGGAGTGCGAATAAGACACTTTACTCTGGGGAGCTTCCAATAAAAATAATGTAAGGTAAGCATAAAAACATGTGGAAATATAAAATGACAAGTCGAAAAATTTATTTCCAAATAATGAGTTATTGCATAGGTTACGGTACTAAAAATTCATTCGGTAAAAAGTTGCTTCATCAAATGACGATTTTTTTCAGTCATGTGACCGGGACATTAAGCAAAAATATCAACAACAAAATTTTAGAAAATGACTTCTGTGTATCCGAATGGTTACCATATTCCCAAAAGAAAATTGAAGTTTTAAGATGCGCATTTGGAGAAAAGAAAGCGAAGTGGCCAGAAAGGAGGACGAACAAGGAAGTTCTTAGCGTGGTAGGGGAATAAAGGTACCTGGAGGAGGAAACGTTGGAGGTGGAGTATGCGGCAGGAACCAGTAATAAGGGGCAAAGGGATTTTGAAGGTTGTTTGATGAAGAGAAATGCTAGAAAGTAACTAAAAAGTGAACAGACGATTTAGATTTGATGTAAAGAGTAAGATAGGAAGCTACTCAAAAAATAGAACTAGTTTAGGTAAGACGACGTGAATGAAAACTGTGGAGGAAGTTTATCAAAGTAGAAATAAAGTACGCTGCGACAGGTGAAATACGTTACCCCCTGAAGATTCTTTCGTTTCACTGGACTAAATATAAACATTATGGTATCAAAGAACTTGACCATACTTCTGATAGCGTGAAATGAAAAATAATGTCGACGCATGGTTCCGGATCGCCATTCTTGGCTCTGACAATGAGTGATACACTTTGTCCTCTAGGTGAGCTATTAATTAAACAAGCGTTATCTGCTAGTAAACCCCCCATTCTAGACTCTAATGAGATTAATTTTCATTTTGCTACCACCTCGCACAGTTAGAAAATATTAAAATACTTGGATGATATCTGAAACAGTCATCACGATTCAAATTAGAGATTAATCCGTCACCAATCTTTTATGTTGCCGATTTCATTAAAGTTAGATAGATTACATCAAATCAATATTGTTTTTTTATTTTAACAACAGAATTGTTTCATTGCTTGTTTTTCAGTCATAATTAACAAAATTACCAGGACTTTGGGCTGCAATATGTTTCAAAGGAACTTGGGGCACTGAGGGGCATTCATTACGGGTGAAGAATTTTCTTTCCCCTTACGCGCGAGCAACTTACAAGTACTAATTTGCCCCTCTCTGAGGAGAAAGTGATCCCCCCTCCCCCCCTCCCTCCCCCCCCCTTCCCCCCCTTCCCCCCCCCCCGATTCCTCTACTCTTCAGCACTCAAAATCTCTTCTCCCCTGAGAATAACAACCACTCGACTTGAGGGCGCGATTTCAAAGAGGGAGACTCTTCCGTTTGCCCTACTCCTCACCTGTCACCCTTTCTCAGCGTGCCCAAGTGCCACGCTCCGTTGGCAAACAGCGGAACGGGTCAGAAATTCGCGATTGCGCGTGTCTCCTCGCTCGAGGAAGCGTTTCTTTTCTCTTTTTTTCTTTCTTTTCTTATCCTTCTCAACCCTTTCAGCAAGAAGTTAGGCGGAGGAGGTGGGCGGCGGAAGAATCGTGCTCACCCCGAGAACCCTTCGTCGAAAAGAGCATCTCAGGGAGGGTCGAAGGCTGTGAGAGTATTTCGCGCTTGGTTTTCGACCTTCACCTATATTTGCGACCCTCGCCCCCCCTTCCGAAACAGAGACTCGGTGAGCTCATGAGAGAAGAGGAGGGAGTGAATAAAGGAATCCATGCACCCGAGTGTTGAAGTAGGCGGAAAGGGAAGAGGTCTCTCATGATTGCCTTCGATTACAAGAGGGTAACGCCTGTATTATCCAGTATTCATGGTAGAAATTTCGTAAACCACGCACCCATAAAGAAGTAGTGGCATATCAAAATCTTTCTTAATTTCAGCGGTCTGCGCTAGTCCAGCCCAATCTGAGCACTGCGCCGGAGGTGAGAGCCGCTCCTTTGTGGCAATCTACAACAGGCGTCAGACGAAGACGAATGGTTTTTCTAGCACACCTTAAGCCTGATATGGATGGACGAGGTATATTTACATTGGAATTCGCTGTGAAAATCCAACAAAGAATAAACAAGTGATCCCAAGAAGATATGAAAGCGTGTTAAAATAATATGGATAAAATTAATTTTTCCACAATTATCTCATGCACTTAGATCGAAATATTACACAAAAAATAATAAATTTTAATGTGACACAGGATACTCATGGTTCTTGTTCTCACTTCATAACTGCATAAAATCACATCAGCAATGTAACAGGTAGAAAGATACAACGTCATTCATACAATTACCATATTTATTCAGTGAACAGTATTATTTCTAAATTGAAAAATTAAATCGTATTTTTTTACCATCAAATATAAAATGCAAATCGGGATCTTCCACTGTTACGTAATATGTTTTATCAAATTTTCAAGCTCAGAATCATTAATGATCCTAGAGTAAAAAATCTTGCAATTTGTTCAAAATAAACTAAGACATGGAAGGATTTAGTGCAGTCACGTAATCAACCATTATTAGTGATTTATAAATGTGCTCATCATTTCATCATTAGAAAGAAAGATATCGCTGTTCCTTAGCTTATGCTAGTCGTGACTGCCAGGTCGCAACTTCTGGCTTTATAACCAAAATAATGAGGTATCGACTATAGCCTCGGGCATAAATTTCATGATTATTTAAGGATTAAATTTTAGTTTCATGAGATACATAGTCTCCGCAGTTTAAGCACATAGAATTACTAATACTTTCAATATATTTAATGAGCTGAATATTTGAGCATGATAAATAGTAAGTGGATCTACTCTAATCCTCAGATAAATGCTTCTTATGAACTGCAAAAATTGAGGGATAAGGAGTAAGACAATATCGCGTTTATTGTCAAAGCTCTCCATTTCGCAGGCATTCACTAAATATTCTGCAGGCATATGCCGGAATACAAGTTTTAATGTCCAAGAAAACTGCTCTCATAGGTATTTTGCAATATTCAATCTAATTTTCATTCCGAAGAAAATGTTAGGGTCCATTACGAATAATCAAAATCAGTTATTAAGTGAATCACATATTGTCAGCAATGGCTATAAAGTTTAGGCATGCCTGGTTTTCATGGTAGAAATTTCGTAAGCATCGTAAGCCTCGGGAAACCTTAAATTTCATTTACGTTGCGTCCGCTATCTTACGTGGCATTTTATGAATAAATTTTAAAATGCATTTTAAAGGTGATGAAGCACGGACCTGGGATGATCATCTCTGTCAACAGAAATACAGGGACTTGTATGAGATCAGCAAAAATAGCGTCTTGAAGGGGATTGAGTAACTTTGGCAACGCAACAAAGAAAGCGGTCATTTTCTAGCTCTGTTTGGACATATTGGCGAGAACACCCTTTCTGATGACGGGGACTTCCCTTCCAAAATATCAAGAGGGAAAACATATTCCTCTTATCGCTCTAACCAAACGATCTCGTTTCACTGGTGGACTCCTATTTGGCCTCATGAATTTCATTTTTTCCTTCTCTTGGCCACTGCGGAAGTTCACTGGGTCAGATAAAAATACGGAAGGAGAAACAAAGACGGGGGAAATACCACGTCATCCTTTACGCGACATGATATAGTATTGCTTTGAATATAAATCTACCGGCAGATGGAGTTTAGTGAGTACTTGAAAAGAAGAACACGCTAATTTCCAGCAAAAAGAGTGTTTAATTACGACACAGGAATTATAAAAATTATTATAAACATGTGAAACACAAAAAGGATGTAAAAATTTAACGACTTAAAATTATTTAAAGAAAAGTTTCATCCAAACCACATTCATTAGTGAAAAAACTATCGAGAAAAGACTATTCCCACCACTTCCTGGTTATTTTTAACCATTATATGAAATCTTTGTTTTATAAAAATAATACAATTGTTAAATTATTCAAGTCCTGAAAGCTTTCTGCAACATGATATGCCGATTCTCATCCCGTAATTATGACAAAATATGAGTCATATTACTTTAATGTATTTATAGGTCCAACTGAAATATGGCCTCAAAAATAACACACACTGATACGGGAGCTCTATTTGAAGCATTGAAGTATTTGAAGTATTAAAGCTCTACTGTCTGTCACAAAGCGTTTCTGGAAGATTTCCCATTATTTTGTCGAAGAAAAAACTAATATCGTTCAAAATGAACACGTTTTGAGCAAAAAATCAATTAAAACATTAAATAAAACGATTTCGCACGCAAAAATAATATGTTTTCAGCAGAAGCTTATAAGTGTGCGCACCAAGTAACTTGGAAGAGAAGAATTGAAATGCTTTTGAAGGCGAAAACCGTATTACAATAGGAAATCTCAATTCGTGGCTTTGATTAAGGATTGAAATATCACATATTTTCTGGGATCAAAATTAATAAAAACTATTTTCGGTTGGGATCCAGTCAACCTATTTATTTCCACGACAGTGTCTTGGAAATTGTTCAGTTGTGTTTTCAAATGGTATGTCAAGGTTGAGCCGCGCCACCACTCGGCGGTGCCACTGGACTTCGGTTTTCGTTTATCATTTGTTTGTGTGCCTAGTGAGTGGATGTTGAATGAGTGTGTAAGTGAGTCTACCTGTGAACGCTGAGCAGTGAGGATCAAGTGAGACAAGCAACCCTGTGGAGTCCAGCTGCTTGCCGAAGAGCCATCGGTCGGTCGGGCACGCGAGCGGTGAGTGGCGTATTGTCGTGGCTCAACCTTTTGTTGCTAATAATTTCGTAAATGCAATTATACAGTCCACTTCGAGATAGAAGTTCACCTTCGGAAGTGATCATATGGTCCTTCGGGCCGGATATCGTTAAATATCAGTGTAGATATCGATAGGATTTGGTCGGTTGTTCACCCTTGCTTGGTTTAACAGGTAGCTGAAAATGCCGGCGATCGACGACTTAGAGTTTCGTATTGCATCTCTCCTTGCGAAGATGGTTCGTATCGATAATGTCGCCAAAGAGTTCGAAAAGAATGCGAGTGATGTAAAACAGAGGAATTTATTACGAGCTATGACAGACCAGGTTGATAAAATTGCAGACGATTTTAATGAGGGCATTCCAAAATTAGCTGCGTTGTACGCGAAACAGTCCCCTCCGATTGAAAGGGACAAAGAATTGCGTAAGAGGACTGAGGAGTTCGAGGCGATGTTCTACAATACGAAGGCAATCCTCCTCACTCACTTCCCCGATGTGGAGCCTCGCTTAAGGTCAACGGGGAATCATGCTGCCGTGGAGAGTAATGTTAGTCATGCAGTAGCGCTCCCTAAACTCGATTTGATAGAGTTTAATGGTAATTTAATGCAATGGCAGGCATTTTATGATTTATACCTATCCGCGGTGCATGATAATCCTTCATTGAGTGACGTGCAGAAATTTTTGTACCTCAAATCTGTTCTTAAAGGGGAAGCATTGTCGTGTGTCTCATCCCTACCTGTGTCCTCGGGAAATTATTCGGTCGCGTGGGAGAGTTTGAAATCACGCTATATGGATCCTAATAGGCTGACAAATGCCTATCTGGAGGCTCTGTTTGATATGACCCCAATCAGCAGGGAAGCTCAAGCTATTCGTAAATTTTGCACGTTAATCACTGAGTATGTTGGTGCGTTAAGCGCTGTGGGCCACAATGTCGAAAGTTGGTCTGTACCGATGATTTTTCTGTTGCGTCGAAAACTCAATTCCGTGTTGCGAGAGCGATGGGAAAAGATAGCATTGAACGTTGTAGAGCCGTCTTTACAAACCTTTTTTGATTTTTTGAATGAGGAAGCCAAAGTTTTGGAGGCATCTTCATCGTTACCGGTGGAAACTGGATTGCATAAAAGGACCCATAAGCCAGCACAATCGTTTAGAAAATCTACGAGTATGGTTGTTAACACGGACAGCCAGAAATCGTGCCCAAATTGTTCATTGTCGCACTCATTGGAGAAATGCAGGAAGTTTTTGAAATTACCTGTGGGTTCTCGGCTGAGGGTAGTAAAAGCAAAAGGTTGTTGTCTAGTTTGTTTTAGCCAAGAACACTTTTTAAAAGATTGTGAAGTCCAACAGCCATGCCCCAACTGTAAAATGCGACATAATGAATTGCTTTGCTTTGCCAATCGTGGGAACTCAAGTTCGAAATTTGAGGCTAAAGGTAATGCTACGGCAGAGTATCGACAGCATAACCCTCCATTAGCGAGCGCGGACTCAGGCGAGACGAAAAAAAATCCGGTTAACGAGGTTTCCACACTTCAAACTTGCACTCATCGGTCGGGGTCCGTAGTGATGCTTGCAACTGCTAGGGCAATCGTATTGGATACTAATGGCAAAGGTCGTGCCATTAAACTCTTGCTTGACACCGCAAGTCAGGGAACATTTATCACTGAATCCTGCGTTCGGCGGTTAGGGCTAAATTCCAATAAAATTAGAACGCCCATCTTCGGGTTTGGAAATAATAACGCCGTAGTATCCTCTGGAATGGTCAGTTTGAAAATAAAGCCTTCCTCCCAAAGCACGTTGAAATATGATATCAACGCTATGGTGGTCCCTCATATTGCTCAGTGTCCAAAAATATCGGTCGTTAATAGAACATGGCCGCATATTGTGGGATTGAAACTTGCGGACCCGAGGTATTACGATGAGGAAACGATAGATGTACTATTAGGCGCCGAATGGTTTGCGCGCGTGGTAGTTGACGCGCCAATAATTGGGCCGGCAGGGACACCTGACATTTTACCTACAGTTTTTGGTCATTGCCTGATAGGGAAAATCGAAAATATCGATAATAAAATCCAGGTGTTTTGCTCAACGCTAGGTGAGAGCATTGAAAGTTTAGTGCGAAAGTTCTGGGAATATGAGGAACCTCCGAGGAGATACCAGTGCAGTCCGGAAGATGATGCTTGTGAACAACACTATCAGAGAAATGTAGCTCGTGAATGTAAACAATATGTTGTTCGGCTACCTTTTATTACAGATATACCAGAATTGGGACAAAGTTATGGTTTAGCTCTGCAAAGATTTTATATGCTAGAAAATAGATTGAAGAAAAACGCCGCTTTACGAGCCAAGTATAATGAATTTATGAAGGATTACATTACGCAAGGCCATATGATTGAGGCATCTGGTCCCCCATCGGTACTGTCTTACTACATTCCGCACCATTGTATTTATCGCTCGACGGAGGAATTCGCTCGATTTAGGGTGGTTTTCGATTGTTCAATGAAAACCACTAATGGCATATCATTGAACGATGTGTTATATAAGGGACCCAAATTGCAAGTGGATCTAATCGATATATTAACACGATTTAGATTGCATGAGGTTGTGGTGACCGCAGATATCCGCCAAATGTATAGAAACATTAAACTGCATCCGGACAATTACGACATGCAACGGATATTTTGGAGATTTAGTCCCGAGGAGGATTTGCGAGAGTACTGCTTGACCACCGTAACTTATGGACTGAAATCGGCCCCGTTTTTGGCAATTCGTACACTTCATCAGTTGGTATGCGATGAAGGTGTAGAATATCCAGTTGCATCTCGAATTATTAGAGAAAATACGTATATGGACGACATAGTTTCCTCATTTCGAACCATCGACGAAGGGTTAAAATTGCAGTGTCAATTAAAGAAGCTTTTGGATCGTGGAGGCTTTGAGTTGCGCAAATGGTTGAGCAATAAGGTCGAACTGCTAAAAAATGTACCCTCAGAGTTTTGTATTCTGAAACCGGAGGTATTTACTTTTCAATATGAAAACCAACCTGCCGCGGAAATTTTGGGTTTGACTTGGAATCCTAGAAAGGATAATTTTTCGTATAAGTTTGTTGCTGGGTTTGGTGATATTACGAAAAGAACCATATTGTCGGAGGTTGCCCGCTTGTTCGATCCGCTTGGTTTTATTAGTCCCGTCACATTTTATGGAAAATGGCTTATTCAGTATCTTTGGCATAGCGGACTTGATTGGGATGACCCTCTTCCAGAGGAAGTAGTTGCCAAATGGAGGCAATTCCGCAGTGAGTTACCACTCATTTCGAAATTTGAATTACGCCGTTGCTTGAATTTAGACTCGGAAATCGACCTGCAGTTACATGCTTTTGCGGATAGTTCTGAGAGGGGCTATGCTGCGGTGGTTTATTTACGAGGTGTGAAGGCCGATCAGACTGTTGCTACCTCATTACTGATAGCTAAGTCAAAGGTAGCACCGATCAAGCGGATATCACTGCCTCGATTAGAATTGTTAGGCCTTGTTTTAGCTACTAACCTTATTGAGTATGCCAGAGATATATTGCGCCATCACTGCATAATTTCAGATGTTGTCGTATGGAGTGATTCTATGGTTGCTCTTCAGTGGGTAAAGTCGTCACCTCACCGCTGGAAATCCTTTATTGCAAATAGAGTGACGCTGATTCAAGAGAAATTATCTCCAAACAAATTTCGGTATGTGCCATCAGACTCTAACCCTAGTGACATAGCATCGAGAGGAGCCCTTCCTCGTCAATTTATCGAGGACGCGAGTTGGGTGACGGGCCCGTTATGGCTGAGTCAACCATTGGAGGGGTGGCCGAGGGCTCCAAAACTAGCTAACCACACGGAGTGTGATGCCCTTGAAGTGGAAGCTCGAACAATTAATCTCCATACGGTACTAGAACAGGATACACTAGCTTGGTTGTTGAAGTTTTCCTCATTTTCACGCTTGAAGAGAGTTACTGCATATTGCCTGCGGTTCATTCATAATTGTAAGCACCCCAAGGAGAAACATAGTGGTTATCTCACTACGGAAGAATTAGCACAGGCAGAGGTGCGTTTGGTAATCTTAGTGCAACAAATTGAATTTCAAAAGGAATTAGATTTATTAAGAAAAGAAGTAGTGCCCAGCCGGTTGAGAAATTTGAACCCATTCGTAGATAAGGAAGGAGTCCTAAGGGTTGGAGGCCGATTGAAGCATGCCAAGATTGCATTCAACCAGAAACACCCAATGCTGCTTCCGAAGTCTCATCATTTAACGACTTTGATTATTGATTATTATCATGAGGTTCACCTACACCCTGGGTCACTTCATTTGCACTGCCTTATCCAGGCGAAATTTTGGATCATAAATGCTAGAGAGGTTATTCGTCGGAGAATATTGCACTGCATGAAATGCTTTCGTGCAAACCCCAAACCGAAAGAGCAGTTTATGGGTAATCTACCTCCCTCTCGATTGGAGAAAATTAATGCATTTTGCATAACAGGCGTGGACTTTGGCGGGCCGTATGCCCTAAAAATGGGAAAAATACGCAAAGCAAAGATATTAAATGGATATATTTGCTTGTTTGTTTGTTTCGCAACAAGGGCAATACATTTGGAACTTGTCTCGGATTTGAGTTCCGATTGTTTCTTAGCCGCATTAAGGCGGTTTATTTCGCGAAGAGGCGCCGTGACCGAAATTCATAGCGACAATGGAACGAATTTTGTAGGAGCGCAGAGAAAGATGGCGACTTGGAGGAAAGTAACGTCATCAGCTGACTTCAATAGTAGAGCCGAACGGTATCTGGGTGATAGAGGAATCGCATGGAGATTCATACCTCCTGGCAGCCCCCATATGGGAGGACTATGGGAAGCCGGTATAAAGTCGGTGAAAAGACATTTGGCAGCATCACTTGGCGATCAAGTACTAACGTACGAAGAATTCTACACAGTACTCGTTCAGATAGAAGCTGTATTGAACTCGAGACCTATTACTCCAGTTAGTACGGATCCTACCGATGTCGAGGCTCTTACTCCCGGCCACTTTCTCCTGCAAGAGCCAATTTACACACTTCCTGAAGAACCGGAGCATGGTCCAGGGGGATATAGAAGGCGATGGAGTTTACTGCAACAAGTAGTGGCGACATTCTGGAGGCGATGGCAGGACGATTATCTAATTACTCTCCAGAGGCGAGAGAAATGGACTACCAAAAGTAGTAATATTAAGGAGGGCGACCTAGTAATATTGAAGGACCCGAAATGTAGCCCTTGTAGGTGGCGACTTGGTCGAATTAGCAATTGTTTCCCGGGAACAGATGGCCTAGTTAGAGTCGCTGAGGTGAAAACCAAGCAGGGGGTGTATAGACGGTCAGTGAAGGACTTATGTCCATTACCAATAAAAGATAATTAATGTTAGTGAGTAGGATTCGGTAGTGTAGTAAAGTTAGGTTTGTTTATTTAGTTGACTGTTGGTTATTAGTATTTGTGAACCTTTCCGTGGGCTTCCCCTTCCTAATAAATCTCCTTGATAGCCCCCTTGGAGTGAAGATAAATCCTTTCCCCTTTTTGTTTTTTGGTTTTTGTTTTCCATGTTTTTCCCTTTCCCATTGTGTGATTTAGTTAGTTTGGATCATATGATCGCATCGAAGGGGGAAGTACCCTAATTGTTTGATTTTCTATTTCTCAATTAATATAATTATTGTCTAGTTGGTTTGTTGTTTTTGGAACGTTGTTCCAAGGGCGGGGGAATGTTCAGTTGTGTTTTCAAATGGTATGTCAAGGTTGAGCCGCGCCACCACTCGGCGGTGCCACTGGACTTCGGTTTTCGTTTATCATTTGTTTGTGTGCCTAGTGAGTGGATGTTGAATGAGTGTGTAAGTGAGTCTACCTGTGAACGCTGAGCAGTGAGGATCAAGTGAGACAAGCAACCCTGTGGAGTCCAGCTGCTTGCCGAAGAGCCATCGGTCGGTCGGGCACGCGAGCGGTGAGTGGCGTATTGTCGTGGCTCAACCTTTTGTTGCTAATAATTTCGTAAATGCAATTATACAGTCCACTTCGAGATAGAAGTTCACCTTCGGAAGTGATCAGAAATCGTAAAAGCATTCTCAAATTTAATTTTAAAAGTATAAGTCGTGGTAGATTTATATAAGTAATAGGACAATGCTTTGATAGGAAGATCCTAATGTTATTTTTGACAGAATAAAATAAGACAATCCTAACTTCATGAACATAAACCAATAAAGAAGAACCAAGTGAACTGCACTACTGCGCTGCTAAGGGGAAGAGTTAAGACCTACGGAGATATTTCGGATACATTTTCCCCATAAATACTTCCTAACGTATCCTAATACTCTATAAAGCATGCACTCACGAGAATATGTACGAGAAAAATGGAATTATTCATCCACACAAAATAGAGTCTAGCAACTTTAGGTAAGCCACTAATATCGATTAGGCCACTTCAAACACTCGTAAATCCAAGAGACATGATCGACATAAGTTTGCGATGGATTAATAAAATGACACTTATTCGCCCAATCATGGCAGATCATAACTAACCAACATCAAAAAATCTCTTCCGGGTTGCTGACCCCAAGAAAAACCCCTGGTTCAGTGCACTGTAAAGCGTCTTGGCGTTTCCTCTCCGCTGAAATCGAACATTGATTTGGCATATATTTGAAAGTAATCTGATGAAAGCGCTTTCCGAACAAAGATTGCTGATAAGAAAGTGAAATATTACAAGCACAATGACCTGCATAAAAAATTTTTCTAAATTTGTTAGGAAAATACTGATTTCCGCATTTTTCCCGACATAATAACAGTTTTCTTTGGTTCCCTTTCCCGCATCGTTGCCTAAATGCCTGTCGCTGGCGAACCACGAAAATGAGAGATTAAGCGATAATTTCCGCCGATATCAATAAAAGAGCGCTCGAATAAGCATACAACACGGAAGCTTTATTGCCAACGAAGCGAAAATCGATCTAATGACACAGCTCGCTGTGATTCATGCACGAAATGATTCGTTGAAATAATATAAGGCGCAAAATACTTCAGTCGTAATACCGAGCTCTTGTAGGTCAAGTAAACAGAGAAACTCAATCCCTAAGGAAAGCGAGATGTCCAACCCCGTCACTCCCGCTGCATGGTTTCGTCGAAGAAAAATTTTGTTATTCAAATTCTCGTCCAAGTTTCAGTTCCTCTGACGAAGATGACTGGTAGTAATATGCGGATGATAGGGGCTCTCGCCATTTCAATTCAACTCGCACGGAACGGCAAAGCAAAACTCAAAGTGGAAGTGACCTCGATGCTTCGCTCAATTTCCAGACCTCCCCTGGAATCGAGGCCCGCCCCGAAGTGCCGTTGTAATCAAACTCCAAACTGTTAAAATAATAGTTCACCCCTTTTTCTTTGGTGTGTATCCTGAAATGTATGCATACGCTGCTCACTTTCAAGGAGTGATGGTTGCGTGTTATCTGATGACCTTATTTTTAACCCCCGATTCTCGCCTACCACGTCAGCGCAGGAACACGACGCATAATCATCTCCACAAAGAACCTTATGCCTAGAATACCAGAGCAAAGTTACCCAATTCATGCATCTATGTTTCCTAGAAACCGTGCAAACATGCCGCCTCGTTAGGCATATAAATATCTCCGTATTACCATTAAAAAGCTTCATCCAGCTGCAATATCAGCATACGATATTTGCAAACACTGATGCTATGATGCTTTGAATTATATTTTTTTAAATAAGAAATTCTCAAGGATTATCTCAATGATTACGTCATATTTTACGTAACTTTATAGGCGTTACTCAACACAGACAGTACTGGTACCCTAAAAATTGCCTAAGCTGAACGAAGCATCAAGTTAGAAAATTAAGTTATTTAATTTTAAGACGTCAAAGCACTAATTTTTAAACTGGATTCAAACGAAAAATAAAGGGTCTTTATAAACATTACAACTCTACGTTTCCGCTACTCACAAATCCGCCAATCAAGCGCTAAATATCAGGAAACGGTTAAGAAATAACAAGATATACTCCTTTAAAGATCTACAGTGTACTCACATTGTTCCTGGCGCTGACCTCCGACCCATGTTCTATCAGCCTGTCGAGGAGTCCCAAGCGGTTTTCTTTGACGGCCAGCATAAGCGGTGTCATCCCTGTGACCTGAGGAAAAATATAAAGGTGATTAATACCTTCAACATTCGTTCGAATTTGAAATAACTGCTAAATTCCGCCGTGCAGATACTGGTACAAATTGTTTTCGAGACAAACATAAAATACCAAGGGTTAAAAATGGGGATATAAGCCTGATGCATTAAATTTAATTAACTCCGCGCATTGGCAAAATTAAATGATGAAAACTAGGATGAATGAATTTACACTTTTATACATGTCTTAATTATCTAAACCTAGTTTCTACACTGCCACAGATGACGAACATCAGCATCCTATAATGTTTACAAATTATTGCATATCACGTTCATGGACGTATGAAACCCTCAGGGGCTAGCCAATTAAAAATAAGTTTCGGACGAACGATTCAAAGAGTCGACCAATTTAGCAATTACGAGACAAGACATGCATTCTGCAACTGGGTTTGATGGTAGATGCACTACGTTCAAAGCCCAATTCTCTAATATATGCAAAAGAGGACTCAAAACTACATATTCCTAAATGCAAAGCGCATAATAGTTTCATTCATAGAAAGAACATCAGTGTTTACTTAGCTGAATTTTTTCATTACCGAAAATAACTTTTTTTTTGTAATAGTATTTCTCAAAACTTTTAATGCCTCCCAGTCGGTTTCAATACATGTTTCATTTCAGGGACTGCTCAAGGGAGACATTAATTTTTTTTGGAATATTACGATATTTACAGTCGTTTAAAACCGATAGCTCGACCAATTATGTCTGGCGCGCAAAAGAAATTTAGAAATAGAAGAGCCCGGTTTTCATGAAAACACACCTGTATAGAAACTCAATTGTCGCTGTTTCAAACCTCAATCCAAATACAGTGCTCTAGGGTTAATAATTAAGGATCGGGCACTGCAGCATTACCCATCGAAAAAGATAAATTCGAGAACGGAAAAAGAAAATAAACACAAAAATCGTTCTAAAACACAAATAGCATTTCATAGCATGATAATTCTTAATAGATTATTTCATCACCGAAAGAGTAATTTTCTCTTCGACAGTCTCATTCATATGCGGTGTCAAATAATAATAAAAAAATTTCAATTCAATTACCAGTCAAAATGCTTGCTGTATAAGACAATTATTATTTAAAAGACAAAAATTACGTAAATTTCAATACTTGCAATACATAATATTTACATACCATGCATTTATTAACCCCGTGTACTGGAGCTTAATTTGCACCATTTACATTCAGTTCTCTAAAATCTCAATAATTCTAAGGAAAGATTAAGAAAAGGATAGAGATATGTTCTTCTGGTACATCAAGTGAAAAATATAAACATGAATAAGCACGTTACTTCTCAATTTCCCTCCCGACATTGAATTCAAATTTTTTTCTACTTATATTTTGTGATGTCTCTGGGACTTACAATTAGTGTTATATACGTGGGATAACCTGAGTTCAATATTTATACAATTATTTTATGGAAAGTTAAAAAGGTAATCTCGATTTAACCTCGAAATAGGGGGAGAGTAGGATAATAAAGGACGAAAACAGTTTAGTGGGGAAGGTTGAAGGGTCCCATATTTCAACAGAAATGAAATCGGGAACCGAACCATGAATCTTCATCTTCAGCCCGGATCATATATACTGACGAGTCTTTGTACAGAAACACTTACGCATTAACACAATTATCGTCTAATTCCACTTTCCCACCAGAACTAATGGTGAAATTTAATATTATATTTTTGTTAACATTTTATTCGGAGAGCCTTTCGTGACTTCCAGTTTTTATCTCGATGGCTTCGTTTTGAAGGTTTTCTCGAAACTGGGGCTCAAAATGCTCGCACTTTCAGAGGAGACATATACCAATATTTAAAAATCAATAGTTAATCTCCTTACCAATCTTCATAGCAAACGGTCACTCGGCCATGATAAGTTAACCATTGAGGAAGTGGACAAAACAAGAGCATACGTCCACTTCCGGGGAATGATGCAAAATATCTTTACAAATTTCTAGTTCCATGCAAGCCCTTTAATCAAGCCCTTGTGGTATGAGCAAAAATATAACTGTGAAGGAAAAATCAGGTAGAAAGTACATTCTCACGTGCAATGGTAAAAGGGAAGACTTAGCCCTTATCATGTTTTCAGAGAAAATAAGCTTCTTCAACCTTTAGGTACACACTTTTACTACGAGCATGGACGAGAGCATTGGGAAATAAATTCTTAAGAACCTCAAGAAAAGCTTCTTAGTAAAAGCTAAAGTGGAAGGAATAAAAACTGGTGGACTTGGAGACAAAATATTAAAAAAGTTATCAAAAAGCAAACACACATTCTTCATGTTTGTTAATGATGAATGAGTTTTATAACTCTTATAAAATGGTCAACGTACAACCTACAGTCTGCTAGTTCAGACTTAGTTCTAATGACTAATTTTAGATTAATACTGACTCCGGGTTTACTCTATCCTTACTTTATTATCAAAAATACTTCCTACCTTTGGCTAACGACCTATCTGTTTTTCATGAGGCAAATTACCTCGGCTGTCTGTCACCTTCTTCGGATAACTACCATTACGAAAGTAGAATAAATATCTAGCCCGGAATATACTCATAGACTTGGCTCCATCTCGATGGACAGGGATGGGGATATCGAATCGAAGAGGGGATGGAAGTTTTCAAATGAAGATGAGGCAAATTTGAAAGGACTAGTTCACCCGTGATTTATAATTCCTCTACAGTGAACTTTAAATAGCGACTATTTATATAACGGTATGTATAATCTTTAAAACTGGGAAAATAATCTTGATTTTTTAATCAAATTTGGCATAAGATATAGAAAAAATGCTATTAAAGAATAATAACACTGAGTAGGAGGAGTTCACGGTAATAATAATAAAAGAACATCAATACGCCAGAAGCAATGCAGATCAGGCAAGAAGCCTCTTTGAAGAGACCAAGGTTATAATTTCCTTTTAAAATATGCCGTCTTTGTAATTACAATAGATGTTTCTCACACATACAATGGGCAAACAACACACACCGCTCCTATTCCATGCATCAAAATAGGAATCTATAACGCATAGATGCTATATGCGCAACATATGTGCAATTTATATAAACGAGCTATATCTTGCAGATGCATTGGCAGCTTAGCTGGATTGATAATTTGGTGCGATATTGAAATCAAATATGTTTCAAAATTACTATGCACCTACAATTCCAATAAGGTCCCTGACAGCAAAGGTAATAATGTACCCAATTATTATGATTATAATACAATACACAAGATTGACGATTTCTGTGGAGCAACCCTTTTTGTAACATCCCAAATTTGCAAAAGGAAAGTTTTCTCATTAGTTTTCACGATGACTGACACTGAGTCGTAAACTTTTCTTTAATTCATTGCAATCCTTTTTGGGTTTATCCAAAATATTTTGATAAAATATAAATTACGCCGTTAAACATCGTATGACGTTTGTTAAAACATTAAATTGGATTTCATCCGATCAAACGGAAAGATAAAGTGTTTAGCAAAGATATTGTGTTGCTTTAGCCAACCGGAGATTAGTTACATTTCCCGGAGAAGGTTAGCTTTCATTCTACGGCATTCGATACTATAATTACCTGTCGTGATGAGAGCAATTATAGCGCATGGTACTCGTCCGTCTTGCGAGACATTAAGGCTTGGACCCCATGGGCGTAAGGAGTCTTTCGCTTAGAGTAGGCAAATGCCTACGCTGGACGTCTATTCTCTCTTCCCACCACATTACTCTTATCTGACCCTTACTGCGCCTCACATACTAATGGTGCAACTGGCCCCAAAGAAGAGGGTCGGACACTACTACAAATCTGAAAGGTCACCAACACAGCATCAAACTCATTTTAAACACGTTCACTCTAAGAAGGCCGTTCAATTATTCGGCGTATGGGTTAATATCTTGAGTACACGTCAATTATAAGACTGAAAAAAATTATATCTTGGACATAAAGGTTATACCTAACATTATTTTATCAAATAATTAGTGATATAAGGACTGGAACAAAGATATCTAAGGTGTGATTAGCACAAGCCTTATGGTAAGGAACAAATTAGCGGAGAAGTCAAGGCTGGAAGCATTTGCAATGTGTTTCTACCAGAGATTGATGAATATAAAATGGGTCGAACGAATGACAAACGAAGAAGTCCTAAGAAGAGTGGGAGAAAAGAGAAGTGTACTGAAAACTCGAGAAAGAAGACGGGACAACTTAATCGGCCATATCTTAAGACGCGATGGGCTGATGAAGACAATGGTCGAGGGAAAAGTGAACGGGAAGTATGAAAAAGGCAGGCCTCGCATGAGATACATGGAGCAAGTTATGACGGATATAAAAGAGAGGAACTTCGTTAATATGAAGAGGTTGTCCGATAGAAGAATCAGAGTGGAGGGCTGCGCCAAACCATTCCTAGGATTGTAAACCGATGATGATGACTCTAAGAAGGCCGTTCCATTATTTGGCGTAAGGGTTAACATCTTGAGGGCACTCCAATTATAACACTGGGAAACATTAGATCTAGGGCCTAAAAGGGTACCTAATAGTTGTTTATTAAATAATTAGTCTAAGACATAAGGGCTGTAACAAAGAGATCTACGGGGTGATTGGCATTAGCCTTATGGTAACAGAACAAATGTCAGAGAGTAGGAAGCAGAATACTTAAATGATCGTCAGCATTTTTAAGTGCGCATGGTTCAACATCACTTTCTTCAGAGCACCCATAGAAAGTATAGTGATAAGAGTCTAATAACCTTTTGGCCAAAGTTAAATAAAAACTTAGCACTTTGTCATCACTACCATATGCCGAGTCGCAATTATTTTAATGAGCGGCCAAATGATTTCAACACAGATAGGTCAGAGAGGAAAATATTTCGGGATGGGGATGTTTTAGCGGCGATTTCTCCAACACTCCAGACCCGACCGAAAAATAAAGATCTTTGGCCACGGGGGAGAGGCCAGACGAGGAAGGGGGGGCGCAGGGGGTTAGGGGGGCTTACGGCGAAAAAATATATATAACCACCCTCGTATTGGGGTCAGTCGACGGTCAAGACTAAGAAGCGTGTATGTCTGTGTGTTTGGGGCCGCCGATGGCGTGAACGCGAGCAATATGCGGCACGGAGAAGGAAGGGGCGGGGGCGGTCCGGGAGGAGGGTGGGGCGGTGGGGGCCGGAAAGGGAAGAGGGGGTGGGGGGCTCGAGGGTCGGAGGGGTAGGGCGAGAATGAGCCACCCCCTCCCCTCTCCTCCCATGCCCTTCCCCACCCAATTCCAGCTGCAGGGGAGAAACCAGTTCACGGCGAAAGCCATGCTGAGTTGGTGCACACAAAAACCCTTGCAAGTCGACCCAGACCTGCTTCTCTCCAAGATTTTATATCTAAGTGGGAGAAATTTTATTACTTTAATGTCTCAGCGTACGTAGGCACTCGTGATAAAGACCCAGTTGTGTTATGACCAAGGTCGATATGAGCACTTACGATCCATTGAAACGCAAGCAAACGAACTCGTGGGGTTCGCCAATTCACTGCCGCGGATTCAAACTCACTATTTTCGGGTTAAGGAGATATGAAATGAAAATGCAACGTACGGCAGGTATAAGGTACCATTTATGAAAACAGAAAAAATCTTACTTTTGTATAAGTAATTTAAAGTATAATAATTAAAAGAATTTAATTTACCATGATAGCAAATAGCATTAATTAGTCTCGTGTGGAAAATCAGATATTACATGGCTCAGAAAGAGAGCGCTTCGTAAAATAAGGAGCATATTTTCACGAATCCAGAGACTTAATAGCCAACCGCTTGTATTTTTTATAATTCGCTATTCAAATATCGCGACAATGCGGACCATTTCCCATTCCCATTATAGGATCACGCAGTTATAACCGCTAATTGATAAATCTATGATTATGTAATTCAAACTGCAATAAATTCTTCCAACCAAATTTCACGAGTCTTATCCATAAAATAATCTATAAAAAATATTAACATTTCTAGTTACTTAAAACCTAAGATGCGAGTGATAACTAATATGCAAAAACTGTTGCATTTTAATAGATATTTTGGCAAATATTTTTCAAAATTTTAAACGACCAATACACAAAATCTCAAAAGTCGTAACTTAGAAATAAGAGTATTTGATTTTTTTAAATTTGCCTTTCTTTAACGTGATTGCTTTTACCATTTTAATGGTCGACAACTGTACAATAGTACTAAATGGGTTTAATTGATGGACTTAATGTTTTTTCTTGGGCAAGGATATTTTGCAGGGCTTAAATGAACATTCTGATTCCCTGATGTGACCACTGTTAAGTGCCTTCATATGAATGATGAAGGCCTTAATCACCTGCCGGAAGAAGTATAACGAACTCCACAATTACTTACAACAAAAGTATATTTCCATAACAAGGAATGTATATTTGCGTTATCTCTTTCACAACAAGAATAAATCCAAAGAAAATTATCAACTCCCTTTTGCGTTGGTGAGAAAATTACGTATACATCAATCCAATGCCTGTCTTTGCTTAGCCCACCCGTTTGTCACATCCACCTACCGTAATCAACGGGTCAAAATATATTATACATATACCCTTAAACAATCCCACAAACGCTCTCAATTTCGGAGGGGTTTTGAGAGCATTCTGTAACTCTTTCTAAGCACGAACCTCACCAACGAGAGACATTTTTAGCAGAATACATTTTTCAACCTAAAGTATGCGGCTACAAACTATTTCTGCAAAGTTGGCCAGCAATTTTTCGATATTTCATCCTCGTTAAGACGGCGAATAAAAATTATTTATTCGTTTTTGGATTATGTTTCCTTATGGCAGTGAGGCATGGACGATAACAGCAGCAGAGAAGAAAACGATGGAAGCATTGGAAATGTGGTGCTACAGAAGAATGATGAAGATAAAATGGACCGACGGAATAAGTAACGAGGAAGTCCTAAGAAGAGTAGGAGAAAAGATGAGTCTGCTGAATACCCTAAGAAGAAGATGGGACAACTTAATCGGCCATATCTGGAGACACGATGGTCTGATGAAGACAATAGTCGACGGAAAAGTGAACAGGAAGAATGGAATAGGCAGGGGGCGTATGAGATATATGGAACAAGTTGTGAAGGATGTAAAAGAGAAGCAATACGTTAACATGAAGGGGTTAACCGATGGAAAAAATGAGAGGAGGGCTGCGTCAAACCAATATTATCAATGTTGACCGATGATGATAATTTATAAAAATGAATATTATATTCGTTTTTATAAATCGCTTAAAAGCCACAATAGGTCTTCAAATGAGTCAGCACCGAATGAAATCAACCAGTAAAAAACGACTCTTTATTAAAGGAGTGAACATTCGTACACCGCAATACGCAAATGAAGAAGATATAAGCAATTTCATGCCTCAGACGTTTCTGGTTTTGTAGTTATATCATCAAAATTCCTCTCACGCACGCTCATAGGGCGCAGAATATAGAGGTGTATCCCCCACTGTCAAATCGAAATTGGCGCCCATTACGGTGATTCCCTAAATTGGCTTTCTGAGCGAGTCCTGATCCATCATAGGGTCATTCCCCCTCTTCCTTCTCCACCCTTCCTCCCCCCTCCTTCCTCACACTCACTTTCCCCAGCAAAGGAAGTTCGGTTGTGAGATCTAGACGTCCAAAAGAAGCTAAATCTTTATCGTTGCCTGTCAGCCATAGGAGGTTTTGCCACAAATAGCACTGATTTACGACGGCGATCACATACATTACGCTGTCACAGTATGGCAAACATGCCCTCAATAAAACCTTTCAATGAGTGCCACACAGCAGGTTGCACAACTGACTGGGGATACCTAGGGTGATCACTGAGTAATGACATATCCGTATGCAGTTCACCTGAGGAAACGTCTAGGCGTAAGGAAAATGTTTATTCAATATATATTCCACTCCACCTTTTACAACTTATACCCACGAAAGAGAAACTATAATAATTAATTTCAATTTTGACTGAAGAAAAACTTGATTAGCAAAGAAGAAACTCGTTAAGCCCTTTCAAGACAGTAGATGATCCACAAGAAGGGGAAAAAATGAGATCAATATATAAAAGTAATGGAGTTTAATCCATTCACCACAGATATAGTATGATGTTAGGTAACACATTTTACACAGGTGTTAATTAAAAAAAGAAATTCAAGCACAGAGTCGAATTTTACGTTGCATTTCCTTGTTTAAAGACCAAATCATAAGGTCTGCGTGAATCACAACTTCAATTGCTGACTATGTAATAGTCATAGTTGTTTAAGTCAATGAAATACATAAGAAGTACACTAAAATATGCTGATTCGTAACAAAGACCACGATAACACTAATTGGAATCAATTTTTATTAAATAGGTAAAGAGCCTAACATTGCATTCCTAAACCTCACTTTTTTGCAGCTGTAAATTTAAAATTTCCATGGTGCTTACATGGAGGATGAATTGTAAAACATTGAAAATCATCAACCTTAATGGATTTTACGTCACATGAAGTAATATAAAAATGGCCATTACAATAAAATCTCAAAGAAAACCTTTTAGGAAAGACTATAGGGTTTTATGGATTTTCTAAGCAAGCAGGTAAATGCTATCAAAGATTTGACGATGCAGAAAATCTTCTCCCGAGTAAAATAATTGTTGTGGAATTCTCCATGCTTGCGTTTTAAGCTAAACCAAATTGTCGCTTTATCAGGAAGTTTCCGCAATTCATTTTAGCCAGTTGGAGAGTAAAAACCACGCTCTTCGTTGTTCTCTTTTCTCCGTTAGTTAAAACCACGGTTTTTAACTGAAAATACAAAGAAGCAAGCAAGGAGAAAACTTAAGCCTCAGTAATGCGATAATCTTCGAAACTTCCATTAAAATCCCAATTTTAATAATTCCTTTTATCTCTTGAGACCACGTGCATACGAGTGGTAACATGCATGCTCCTACGAATTGCGCAACACTAGGTCTGCCCCAGAACGGATCTACAGGGCGATTCCAGACGGAGGGCAATAAGTCACAGTCGATCCGGGGACGAAGGGTTTAGTACCGACCCAAGGTCGCGACACTCTAAGGAGCAATTTTCGCGGTTATTTCTCAGGGACTGCCAAATGCGTCAGTACTTGCCTCTTAAATTCACCGCGACTGTAAACTTTCATTGCGTCAAGAAAATTATTTTTTTTACTGGCAAATTTTCCACTTGAAATGGAAGAAATCCTAGAATTTGAACCCACCCGTGCAGTAAAAATATGACGACTCTAAGGGGGTCTCGGGGATTGGAATCTGATTACTGAGGTAAATGCATACGTATGCGTTGAAAATAACAGAACTTCCACTTTCCAGTAAATATTCTCATTGGCATCTTTATAACTTTAACTCCCCAATTTTATTTTTAAAAACCATACCCTATAACATAACATGCAAACATTAGGCAAGCAAATGCAACAAGAATGTGGAAGAAAGGAATATTTACAATGAGTTTGAAGAACAGATAAATAAGCAACTATTGTAAAATAAAAAATTCCATTTTGCAGAAACGGGTTGATTCTCAGGGTGGATAGTGTGGAAATCGAAAAAGATACTCCACTAATTAACATTAAAAATGAATAAATATCATTAGGCTTGCACAAGTTTTATGTAGTTCCAAGTAAATGCAATTTTACTAGTTGGTTTGACTGTTTTTTGGAGAAGTATTTAATATTAGTCTTGAAGTTGAAAATGAAAATATTCTTTGAAGGGTGCTTGGACTCTTCATCTGAATTACTGTTAGTTACTCGTATTTTAGAACTACCCCGAATAAAGCAAGAAATAAATAAAACCTAAGACCAACAGATGGGCTTCTGTAAATACATTTTCACCGAACGACTGATTGCAATGCCAAAAATTTGACTGCTTAAAGTGAGGAAGTAAAAGAAAAAATATTTTTAAGTCACTCCGAAAGAAAGTACATAATTATGGCAGTACATATGCAACGCTAGAATATTGATGTGAGGGGAACTTAGGTGAGCTAAGGAAAATGAGGCAGCTCTCAGGCTGGGCATCACCAACTACAGGAAACTAGAAACCTTGGTGCCTTCTTGGATACTTTCAAGCATATTTTCCTTTACATGCAACGTGTCAGTTTAGCTAAGGCCCTTGGAGAAGAAAATTTCCCTATGCCAATTAAAGCCTCAGAATTTAAAAGTACAAGTGTGTTTTATAAAGAAAAACTGAAATTAAATATTTTAATGGCATTTTTTATGTGCAGCCAGTGGATGATTTTAGGCACCGCCATAAGTTAAATATACAAAACCCTGAAGGTAATCTGAAGATACAGCAGCCTTTAGAGCTGCATATTCTAGCCTTTTTTTGCTTTCCTGCAATAACCTCTCAATGGAAACACACGAGTGTTTTGTAAGTCTCATTTTGAACGCTTGGCTGTAGTACAAGAAATATTTTCATAAGATCTGTGCAGAATCTGTCTAGAAATGTAAATTTGGATCAAGAGGATTTACTACATGAGAAGTCACCACATTTCCTCAGTAACTTACTATCTAGTGGTATATTCAGTAGTGTGGTCACCAACTATATGCTTGTCTGTTTGTCGATAATATATACATACACCCTTGCGATGGTTTTTAGAAAATTATGTAGATGTAGATGATGTTATTCTCTACATGCGCATCACGGGATAAAATACGAAGTCACGGTTCATACAACACGATTGCAAGGTGCTCTGGTCAGAACAAAAATCTGCAATTGATCGAATCCATGGAGGGAATGGAGGGGACAGATGGACGCTAGCTTACGGGTTACGCTGAAGCCATGAACCACGTATGGCGATTGAACCACGCCCACTCGGCACAAAACATTGCTTTGTGCCGAGTCTTGCATTTCATTGTCTTTCCAATGTTCTCACATAGAGATTACAAGGGCATTAAAAATGAACGACAATGGAATCATGCCTGGAATTCATTGAAAGTGTGTCAATTAAACTCAGGAGACTGATTTGGGTAAGTATAATTACTTTTTATTCCACTGCATGTTAATTCTATTTGGCAACTGATATGAATGTGACTTATTGAACTACACAATTGTCATTTTAAAGTGTATTTGTGTACTTTCCACTGTTCATTTGAAAAATAATACTATTCGACAGCTAGTATGTATTTGAACTACTTTAGCTACAAACTCGTCTACTTAATCAGCTTGCAAAATCAACTTGATCCACGAGAGAATCCCACAAGTTTGCAAGTGTTGACTGTATATGACCAACCTTGCTTTAATAATAAGCCGAGATATCGCCTCGTTTATCTTTTAACCTCCTTGGTGGAACCAATTGTATTGAAGATAACACCGTGATTAATCATTGACTGAGCATAGAAAAATATAAAGAAAAAGTTAAGAGGGGCTTTCCCGCGTCGAATTCCTGCGATGACATCATGCCCTTTCCTTGAACCCAGCGGTCAGCGCGCGTCCTCAGAAGCCACGCCTCCAATGTGGAAAGGCTGCCTCGAGATCCGATAAGCCTCAAGAACCGTTTCCAACAGGAAATGGCTCAGAAGGCATTATGGTTTGGTACGAAATATTTTTGCAAAATATGGAGAAAGAAGTTACGATACGGTTGCTTGGGTATGGTACGGTTTGTAATTATACATGCCGCTTCCATAATATTTTCACTATCGATTTCCTTCCTCCTCCTTGGTTTGCCATAGTCAACATTGCCGACATTTATAAGTTTTCTGCTTTAAATTTGATTTTTTTCGTCTCCGATGCTGACTCCAATGCTTCGTGCATTTACTGCAAAGCGATGAAATCACTGCCATGAAAATTTCCCAAACGATAACCTATGCTACTTAAATGCTACACTTCTATGTCCATTCATGGCTACATGTATTTTTTCAAGTCGTCATCTGGCAATAACAATCCTGCTGAATATTTTATCATGGGAATTCGCAATCCTTTTCGATATAACTTGAATAATTTTTCAAACGAATTGAACTGAGAGCGACTTGATGCGATTGACAGGAGCCACCTACTTATACACACAAAAATGGAAGAATGCCACAGAGATATAATCATCATCAGTCCACCTAAGAGAGGCAAGCCAATTTTGATTTTATTGGCTCATACTTGATTATTTAGGCATTTCAAAGGAAACCCTATTAGTCGTAAATATGAAGTTCCTGCTGAAATATTTTCCTTGAAAAGTTGAGGAGGGATTCATTGTACCTACGGAATTACTGTACGACATTTTCTCCTACAGCAAGACGGCGAAGTATTGGTGAGCGCTGTACAAATGTATGGCGTGAAATTTTTTTACGGTGCGGTGCGGTGAGATGCGAAATAGGAAAAAATATTGTCTACTTCCACCTTGGCTCGTGACAGAGCAGACGAGGAGGTAAGCGCCACCCTACGCCCGGCCAGTGACTCACTCACTTCTCGCCGTTGGCGCTGCATTACCACGGACGGAAACGAAAGTGATTCACTCGTGGCAATGGAGAGATATAAATTCAGACAGCCCCTCGCTCATATTTAAAATTGAAATAACGTCCTGCCACTGCCATTAATTAAAATCCCACGAGTCATTGCAGCTCAATAAAACAACTTTCATTGATCTGTTGACAACCACACGGTAAGACGCGTTGGAAAGGCATTTAATCCGCACATCTATACTTGATCTATAAGGGTTTTTATATTTTGATATGATAGCATCAAAAAGTTCAACAAAATCAAAATCCGATAACGATGCCCGGTGTTTAAAGCGCCTGGACTGATAATCTTAAAATGGTGGAATCGAATCTCTAGCCAAGAATTGCATGTTTTGTTCACCTTAAAGCTTGGGATCAAAATCGGTTAGGAGACGCAACATGCCAATAGCTAATGGGGAACCCTAAAGTCTAATGAGGACAGCGTGGTGGCCTAGTGGGTAGAGCGCTTGGCGAAGGGTCCCGGGTTCAAATCCAGGTGAAGCCTTTGGACGGCCCCGAACGAAAAATCCTCTGAGTGCGATGTGGCCGAGGAAAAAGGAACTGGCCCCCTACCTTGAATATGTGAAATTCACAGGCCTGTGGCTTAGTCCGGGATGAGCTTTACCCTCACCTATCCAAACCAACCTTCGGGTTGAATCACTGAGTGAGAGTGAATGTCTAATGCTATACTATTAAATATATCAAACACTGACGTAGTGTTTGCAGCTTTAAGTTTTCAAATATATTTAAAACCAAAAATAATGAGCGTCTAACCACTATATAGAAAAAAGGGAATGGTTTGCGATTTCGCGGGATTAAATATTTTTAAATTAACTTAATTTTTTCGCAATTAAAACGATGATGCATTAAAAAAATGCTAAAATTGAAGTTCTGTCCAAATAAAGGAATAAATTCAAAGATAATATTATTTACATCTGATAGCAAAAAAAAATTAAAAGCTGCCATAGCTCTAAATTAGCGTTACGGCACTACTATAGTCAAAGAATTTCAACATAATTAATCAGAAATGTATTACTTCATAGCGTCTAATAGTGGTATTAAATAATTCAAGTAATTTCATGAATTTTTATTGTAATAGGGCAAATATTGAAGAATAATGTAAGTTTATCAAAAGTTTTTACATTTAATATGGATCTGATTATAGATGAATAAAAAACCAAAATGGATGGGCACTTCATGATATAAAAAGAACGTTTCCCATTTCGAATATTATTTTACTACTGTTAGGGATTTTCCTTTTTTAATGAACTCTGAAAAGAAAAATCGGTATCATGTATGGTATGAAACCTGGAAGAAGGATGAAGAACATGGAACAAAACCTGGAATGTGTGAAGATGTAAAAATAGGGGTTAAGTAAAGGATAGGAGGATTTGATTGGTAAGAGACGACCTATATATATGTGAGAAATAGTAGCCAGGGATATTCCACTAACCTCAATCTTTGAAAAATACTTAGGTACGAGAATTAATTAATTTATGGGTGTAATAGTTTGTCTCGCATCATGAAATGGGCGAAGTGAAACCAGGTGTGGACACCCAAAAACACATACTCGTTACATGTGAAACTTTTCAGGCAATGAAGGAGCTGGGTCATTTAGGTTTTGGTTCGTAGTTTTAATGACCTGGGAACTCCCTAGAGGTAACTACTACCAGTGTTTTTGCAAGTGAGGTCGCGTGAGTCTTGCTCTTCATTCTTCAGCTGAGCGTCATGACTCGTCACATATTAATTGTTCCTCACGTTGAGACCCGAACAGCAAGCTATCGGGCCACGTGAACCACATTCTTCTTACAATTTAGGGCTCCGAAAAAAATAATGCCACCTAAAATTAGTCGTGAGTCTGAAAACCACATTATTTTCCCCCAGCGAATAGTACCCGATAGTGTCGTCCTCTAAGATAGCAATGTTATGGAAGAGTCTCCTTTACTGAGATCGACTGCATCATTAGAGGCACAGAGGAGTATAATGAATGCAAGGACACAGAAAAGCGATAAGAGGGATCCGGCGCATGCACTCTCAACGGGAAGAGAATGCAAGGGATGACAGTTTAATGTCAGCCTCGTCGGACGCTGGCTCTATGCAAAGGGAAGCTTCCCTTTTGTGAGTCGTGCGAGAGGACGAGAAGATGGGACGGAAATTACTGCTACCGGGGAATGATCCTCCAATCTAACGTCCTCACTGAGGCTTTTTTCATTTCAATCCATCAAAACATAACTATGAACGCTTCTAATATATTGTTGATTAGATAATGCAAAGAATAGTTCCGCCAAAAGCATCAACAAGGCAAAATTACGTATTTGTTGAGAAAGGACGCATAAGCAATGTCTGAGGACTTTCGTCAGCAGATCCGCACACACACAACGCTGTAAAAAAACTGAGAAAAAACTCTGGTCCAGCAAATTGTCTCAATCTACTACATCTACATTAAGCGGCAGAATGTTACTCAGCTATAGGATGCAGTATCAAAATCACAAAGCTTCGGAATAGGTAGTTATGTGCTAATGGATATGTACTTGTAACAAAATCTCTGACAAATCCACTTTTTGCTTTCGTCACTGTATTGAAGTCTACATTTAAATGTTTAAAATCAAAATAAACTAGAGAATGTAACATCGCAGTTACTCGCTAAATGGTGGTGCTCCATGTCATCATCGATTTAAATTATTCCCTAATCAAATTTTACACGTATCTCATCGGCTTAGTAACTGGCAGCTTAATTATGCCCCTCCTTTATTCCCTTTCGTAGGTCTCACTGAAAATTTAGCTTACGGTGGAGTGATGACGATAGTATTATCATTTCCAAAACAAAGTCTCAACCGATACCACTCAACTGATATAGAGACCACAGGTAAACTGTTGGCATTTGCATGATCTAGCATGCGCTTCACTTATTAGAATGATAGTCACAATTGTTGGCGGAATATTTGATAGGTTTTCCATTTAAATAGCATATTCTACCTCGTCAAATCTATTCCAACGTGCTATTCTGTTTATGAAGCACGGAGGAATATTGACGTCCAGGTAGCTATGGAGGTAGAATGTTCAGCTACCGACCAAGCTCTCGAGTTTTAATCCGAGAGAAAACTGTGGAAGCCCAGCTATGCCCGACCTGTGCGATATTCTAGAGGACTGGTTATACTGAGAAATCTCACGCAATCTCATGAAACAGCGCTCAATCCTGCACAGCGTACTTCATACGCCATTCGAATGACTACCCAGAAACGCCTACTCATAACAATATGTTTCATCTTATGTTTTAAGACGACATTTCCATGTACAACACAAGGCACAAGTTTGGAAATATGAAAGGAGTGCATGTGTGGAGAGGAGCTTGGGCTGATGACTGAAATGGGGGTTCGGTAGATTCCCCACCATGAGTTAAAGCGAAAGGGTCGCAAATGCTTCGGAAGACATGGAATAACAAGTCGTAACATTTCGACATTACACGCAGACGACGCATAAAGAAGATGCTATGAGCTGAAATCAGTCGAAAAAGAGGTCTGCCTATTCTTCAAAACTGTGGGACTTACTTCTCCACTATTCAAAACTCTTTTTCCATCTTACTCACTCAATTGCTCATTTTTTTGTCTCCTAATTGAAATCCAAGTTGAATGCACCGTAGAGTAATTACCTTTAAAAGCCCAATAGATTATTTGAGTAACACAAGCATATGAATATATCGGAAGGCATGATGGCGTATAGTTAATAATATTTAAACATATAACAATAATATGTGTGTACCAATGACACATCAGGGAAACGCATTCGCGCATCAAGTTTTGTTTGACCACATCCGTCAACAGGATCTGAGACCTTTACACATCTCTAGCCTAACTACGGTTCAACTCGGCCGCTTTAGCTGGGACTTGGATTTTTTCAGGCCTAAATGCCTTTCCCCTTTAATTATCACCGCTCCTATAATTAGGATCCATTCATCGACACCGCTGTAAACACCTTAAATGGCGTTAATGGCCGGAAACATTGGGGCTCTCAGACCCCTTACAGCGTGGGAAAAGAAAAATAAATCCAATTACTTCCACAAACAATCTAGAGCTAAAAAAAAATAATAAGCAACTCCCTTCGTTAACAAAACATATATAAACCCGCCTCCAATGACTAAATTTACGTTACCACGAAAGAAAAAATAAACAAAATCTACGGTTCATCAATTGGATGTTCCTCGCAGTTTATTCACGTCGGATATCCGGGCACCACCTACGCAAATCACTTTAGAGAAAAAAATGCACGAGAAGTTACACATTTCATGAGAGGGTGTGTGCACGGCAAGTACACATCTGGGAGGCGTTCATGTTTCAACCTCGGCAACGACCCGTGTGTACATAACGGGAGAACTTCCTCACACCACCCCCCCGGAAACCTACCCACCACCCCTCCCAAATGTTCGCGAGCATCACGGGAAGGGTCTCGACCCCGCGCGCGTGGAAGCAAGAGCGAATGCAGTGGCGCCCTCGGCCGTGACTTCTCGCACGCGATGCCGAGTGGTACGTCACGGCACGGCGATGAGGGGCGGTTGGCATGAGGGAGACTGGGAGGAGGGGTGGGGCTGGGGCGGAGAGGCAATCGGATTCTATGCGGTCGAAATCCGGGGAGCTCAATCGTAACTAAGCCAGGGGAAAAAAAGATCAAGCCAAGATACCTGCAAGGACTAATAAAAAGAATTAAGGCTCAGAGAGAGAGAAAAAAACGTAAAATGAATTACAAGGAAGCAGCATGAAAATTCTAATCGTCAGGAAAAGGAACGATGGGAAATAATGACCGCTAAACCCGAGAAGACGCTAAAATAAAAAGAGGAGTGGGAGATTTTAAAAAAAATAGTTCTAAGTGCCGTTAGTGAACCAAAAACAATGCTGTCATTTCATAGACGTAGAAAGAATATCATCATTTTTATCAAAGCTCTACATGAGAAGAGTAATTTATTTTTTCTCTTAACATTTGAGAGGAAATCTATATATCCAATCTAAATTCAATTAAAGCAATTTATTCTAATTCAGGCCGACATATTGCAAGGATATGAATTGAGAAGTAAACACTGAAAGGGGTTCACCAGTAAACACTTGCATTCATTAAAAAGTTTGGCAATGGAAATAAATGCTATTTTTTAATATTATGACAGTACATACGTACCACCACCGATTTGAATGCCGTATATTTGCAGTGTGGTGCAGAACGCAAATTACTGAGCTGGTGATTAAAAGAAAAGGCATTATTTTTCCTGCAAGTTAGTTACGTCTTCATTGGCATTCCTATCAGTCATAATAGTAACCTAGCAAAAGGCGTTTTTAGCAATTATTATTAATAAATTAGGGAATAGATACAGCAGATAATGACGTATATTACAGTAATAAATGCAGGAATTGAGAGCAAGTGCCCTTATTTCTCCGTCAAAATCATCTCCATGCTCCACCATCATTCATGCCGGAATACGATCTTTTGGCGTAATATTACGGGTTAGATAAGGAAGAGTGCAATAGTAAGTGCCATAACTTACTTCTTAAATCATTAAGGGCACAGATTGGAAAAATAGTCTCCAGGACAAAAAAACGTTAGAACTTCTGCACTCGACCATGAGACCGTTTTGACGTAAATTGCGTACTATTGGCTTATTATTAACTCCCGATGGACATAATTATTACCACAACAAAAATAAAGCTTAGCAATTTGTTTTGCATAGAGCGTCACAAATATTTACGGCATACAAATCATTAGTGCAACAACTAAACCAGTCACCTCTTGTATATTTAAAAAAACGACTTCATATGACTCATTTTCCGCTAAAACTATTTTTTAACGGCCTGAATTTCAACATAGCCATGCTTCCTTCAAGTGGCCACATTTTAAAAAACGGGTCGTGAAAGAGTAAAATTAGGGAAATGGATCGCATGACTCTATTTTCTCCAGGAAAATACAATTTCCACAGTAGCTTGGCTAAAGCTGCTGATTTTTTTTAACTCAGTTACTTTTTTTCCTTCCGTCTACGATAAATCACTCCAACTCTTCATGAGCCACAAAGCGACTCTTTCCAAAATCCCTCAGCCACAATAGAAATGATTTATACTCCTTTCACATATTTTTAATTGCCTCAAATCTTTCCTTTTCACTCTCCTTCGATTTTCCTCGAATAACCTCTTTTCTCTCCACACATACTAAAAAAGTACCTTATGTGCTTCGGTATGTGTGTTACCACACGCTCACATTTATAATGCTTACCAAACAAAGCACTTCAACTTATTTCGGCCTACGATAGCTCTTAAAGGAGCAACATACATACTTCAAAGTTTGGTACAGTGATAACTGGACTTAAGCGAGTTATTTTAATGTATTTTACTGATTAACTGCAGTTCCAGCGTGAAGGTCGTCTACACTGCGAAGGATAGAGTTCATGGCCTATTGAGTACATCGACTTCTGCATTCGCATACTAGAGTATGAGGGCAATTCATTTCTCTGGGCCATCTTTGAATCCCCCCATAAGCCCGGCACCCTGAAAATTCTCAGAAAGACCTTACACGAAGCTTGGGTTTAGATTGACGTGTAAAGTGGCCTATTTTGGACTCGAACTTGGTATATCCAGTCAATACCACAATCCTCTACCCACAGGTTCACCAGTCTGCTTTCTAAGCCCACATAGATGAAAAACTTCTCATCATCACATTGGTCAACAATCCTAGGATTGGTTTGACGCAGCATCCTTCACAAATTTTTCCATATGTTTCATACGCGGCCTGCTTATTCCATTCTTCCTGTTCACTTTTCCATTTTCTTCATCAGGCTATCATGTCTCAAGATATGGCCGATTAAATTGTCCCTTCTTCTTTTTAGAGTTTTCAGCAGACTTCTATTTTCTCCTACTCTTCTTAGGACATCCTCGTTACTTACTCGGTCGATCCATTTATCTTTAGCATTCTTCTGTAGCACCACATTTCGAATGCTTCAACCCTTTTCTTCTCCGCTGCTCTCATCGTCCATGCCTCACTGCCATAAAGAAACATGCTCCAGATGTATGTTCTGATAAACTGTTTCCTTACTTCTACGCTTGTATTTCCGATGAACTTCTACATGTAATTTTTTTCTACGAACACAACAAACTTTAAACTTTGCTGATACAGTTGAAGGCGCAACCTTCAACTTCAGAAGTATATTTAATGTGTCCGTTCAAAATATGTTCATAAATGGAAAGAGGAAAACAATGAGAAATTAATTGCCATAAAAGCTATTATACGCGGACAGCAATAAATTCAATACTTTCGCCAATTAGTAAAGGAAACTTCAGTAAAAACAATCTCGAGTGCGAAATGTAGAGTTGAAAATATCCTTCCTTCCCCTAGAGTAAGTTAGAAACTTTTATTACCACACGTGCTTCGACATTTATTCCGTAAGACACATGCAGAAATCATGAAAGAGAAAAACAAATGCCAAAATGAAACCCCTCTATTTTCCCTTTGCACTTCCAAGGGAGAAATGCCTTAAGGACGAGGAAATCCCTCCCTTAATGAAGCACGCCACTGGAACGGAAGAGAGGAGCGCATCGCTGTTTTTTCCCACAAGCCCGCCGCACTTCGGGGCGCCACCCTTCCGCCGCCAATCACACTCGGCTGCCTCCCTCCCCCGCGCCCGCGTGTAGGAGGGGTGCGGGTGCAATTACGGCCGGCACGGACCCACTGGGGGTTGGGAATCTCTCTTCCTCCCTCTTTCATTCCTCTCTCTCTCTCCTCCTCACATACATTCGCACCGCTAGACCGAAACGATTATTAGAATCACTCTGGGCGAGTATTCCGCGTCGGTCGTGAGGATCAACGCGCGTGCGAAGCAATTCCAGGCGCAAGGACGGGCGGGAGGAAATTAAAAGCTATCGGGAGCTTAAAATGCGGAATGAAAATCGTGCACTCTCAAGAGCGAATGTCGGTTGCATATACAAGACGTGTGGCCTTCTCCCCATGACATCAAATAAAGCAGCTGCCCCACTTCTCCACCCGATGTATTCCAATCGATACGCCGGCGTCAAATCAAATGAATACGCTAATAATCACCTCGCGCATGCATCCATGCACAAGGCTTTGATACGACCCGATTCTGGGCTTATTTACGTGGGACAGAAAGTTTAAGAGCCGTGCATAAACCTGGGGCTGAGCTGAAGTCACGACCAATTCATCAGATAGTCCAATCTTTTTGAAATCTGAAAAACATTTTACAAATCTTTTAAGTGCAAAGAAATTCCGCCAATATCAAAATGTTTCAAAATTTTACAACAGTGCTTTTAAGCACAATTGACTTAATGCTTCGTTGGTATTGATCGGGTAAAATGAACGAAGAGATGTAAATCTAATAGGCAAGTGATGTGTCGTTTGGCCTGCCATGTTCAAGAATGTTGCAGAATGAATAAGGATAAACTTGAGATTTTACCCTTAAAACCATCGAAGATTAGTAGAGGTTATTAAGATCACTTTTTTATGATCTTAAAAACCTCTGAAAGATAAGTTAATCTAAATAAATGACTATGTTAACGTTTCCCGGCATTACTTGTTTATTCAGCATAGTGAGGTAAAGGCAGAATACCTGTTCCCGTGGAATCACAAATTTTACTTTCTCTACGATAAATAATTAACACCTTTCATAAGCAGTATGAATGAATGTAAAAGTTCACTCACCCATTAGAATCACTACTGTGGTTCTGTCTCTCCCACACCCTCTTTTAAATCTCGGGCATTAATACTTAAGTTTAGCTCGCAGTAATTAATTGGGAAGGGTGCCGGATGTTCACAAAAGTTTCCCTCAACACCCTCATAGATCGAAAGATCCATTCGCTTGAAACATTATCAACACCTAATACGGAAGAAAGACAAACTGACATTGGACTTGTTCGAAAAGAAACATTGGGTAATCCTCAGTTCTGCATCGTAAATGTGTCCGACATTTTTCGACGATTTTATAGAAATTTGAGAACAATTTTCCTTATTAAAAGTTAAACTTCCTTTCAAATGTGACCCCCCAAGGGACACATATTGTGCGCGTGCTATGTTCTACTGAGGGTAACCCTCGCACTATTACCGCCTGTAGATAAATTAGTTGTAAATTCAGCTATGGTGTACATCTGCATTGCGAATTAAAAATTATGGTGAGTTTTTGTACTTGAAATTTTAATCCTTCCTGGAAGGAATTCAATTATATGATATAAAAAGTAAAAAACAGCAATATTGGTGACAAGTTGCTTCTTTTTTTATCACTTGTTCTTGCTCAACCATCGCAATTTTCTAGCTAAAATGGTAGTGGCTACAAATATATTATCAATGACAATTCATCAACAATTATTTATCTTGATTTAATAGGTAATTGGGTTCACTGATACATCAAACCTTAAGCGATGAAAACGAAGACTATAAATAACTCTTTTCCAACTCAATAATCCTTTTTAGGGGCCCACGCTACCGAAATAGCTCCCGAAAAAATATTTGAATACATTATCGCCACGTGAGACCGTAGCGTAAATAAACATTCCCTGGGCATAAAATTAACCCTCGCGACAGCTACTTTTGGGACACAATGAGACGCTAGTTGGAAAAACTATTATTAAAAAATATGAATAAGCACTGGTCGTCGTAGACAGCGTTACACCCAATTCAACTTAACAATGGCCCAGACCACCCTCGCCAGAACAGCTGATCGCCTTGACCACAGTCCATTAAGGGAGCCAACTCCCCCTCCCATCGCACATCGGTCGATAGCCCAAGGAAACTTAAGACTGCGGGGAAGGGGAACGTTAAAAGGTAGGTCGCTGAGGTAGTCTCGCAAATACGCCTCGATATAATTGCAACCGTCACAGTTTCCAATCAAGCAAGTGGACATTCGCGATGGGAAAACTTCTCATGGCAACAGGAAGGTAAAGCATCGTAGGGAATAAATTAAAATGCCATTATCTGCAAGTATTTTTTTCTTATAACAGGTTCTTTCGTAAAATCAAAATAATTGTAACGCTTAACGTAAATATTGTAATTTATTAACACCGTGCAACAAAAGGAAAATGAGCAAGAAAGAAAGGTGCAAGAGGTAGGTAAATAAAAATGCAATATTTATCACGCTTCCACATAGAGATCGTCTTCATTATCTCAAGATGAATCAATAATGAGAAATTTTCAGAACGAGTGAGAAGGGAAAAACTTTGTGCAGATAGAAAGTTCTTTCCTTCTCCCTCAGAAATGAATTTCCACATAATTAAGTCTGAAACGTTCCAACTAATTTTCAGAGCGGCGTGTATTTTCTGTATGGTAGTTTTGAAATTTTTTGCATTAATGTCCATAAGAATAACGCTGAAAAAGTAGAAAAATAGGGAAAAACAGTGAAGAAAGGAAACCAGGATTCAAACAAAAGTTCCTCTGTTCAAAAAACAGTCGTTAATTATTTGGTTTCTTGCCCTTAAGGCTCAGCCAAATCAGTGCAGAGCAACCGAGCCCACATATTTGTTCTAAACCAATTAAATTCCAGCTCTCATCCTATCCCTCTAACTGTCTGGAGTAGATTGCATAATCTAATCCTAACTTTTAAGATCACACATACGTCCGTACAGCTGGAATTCAATACGACACTCTTTCTCCCCGGAATGAGTTTTGCCTTCCTAAATATCTCCATGGAATCGTAAAAATAAGAAAAAACAGCCCCCTACAAATCGAAAATCGACCTTCCCTGATAAATGTGTAGAATGCCTTCAACTTGTGGCATGGCTTCAATTGATCAATTGAGCTCCGAAGATGCCAAAATGTATGCCAAAAATGACTGAATCATTTGAAATCAAAAAGGACAGAGTGAATAAATGAAATATGGTACTACATGACCGCTTTAGTTAGGATCAAGATTCAGCATAAACTTGGAAGCAAACTAGTAAACTATAAAAGATTATTTGTACAACCAATTCCTTCAGTTGGAGATTTTATCGTATCAATGAGGATGAATGCCAATCATTTTTATGAAAAATAAAAATACAACATGATCATTCCTATACGACGATATAATAGGAAATCACATTTGACAGAGGAATCAATTATCATAATCAAGGAACATAATTCTTGAGATTGATTTCTTCAACATTCCATCAATTCCTGCCATTAGCCAATCTCTTGTGGCAACCAATATTTACACTCAGCAAAATATTGAAATAAAATCGCAAATAGGCAAAAGTGAGATACACATTTCAGCAAAGAACCGGGCGATGCATTTTCTGTGATTGAGTACTCTACTGTTATGAGAGATATATTACATCATTCTTCCAGCGAAACTATGAATTGCAACCCTGTGCTCCGTTATTCTATGGGGTTGAATGGAAAAACAGCAGAGTCGCATATGCCAGGAACGCTATCACTTCTACATATATATATCTATGTTCAAATGGGGGATCGGGTTGGTGTGGTGCTAGAACACTGGCCTCCCATTCCGTGGGCCCGGATTCGATGCCCCGCAGGAGCGGATTATTCAGTGTAAACCGGTCCCTACTTGAGTACCTAATGAAGGTAATTTAATGTTCAGGACTCCGATTGTCAGATGGGACGTTAAGCCGTGGTCCCTTTGGCGCCTGCCGTTAAGGGTAGGTTAATGCCAACGCGGGCTTCTCTTCACACGTTATCCATTACCTGAAATGTTCCTTGCCCAATTACCCACCTATCCTATATGGCGCAAATGACCTCAGCTGTCGGTCACCTACCCCAAATAACTAATTAATTATATTCTAATGAACTTAGCTTTTTGTCGTTCTCATCATTATGGATCGTTATATGCATTTCAGCGAGCCACATGTCTTTAACATGAGGGATTCGTGAGTGAAGAATGAAAGAGCTTGGCCAAATATTTTTTTAATAAATGCAAGAGAAGCAAGCCTACAGAAAAGGAGAATGCTTAAAATTTGACCTTCAGTGCTAACATGTATTAAATACTTCTGTTTTTTGGGCGTGGCAATGCTAAATTATTAGCAAATGAAATGAAAATGGGTTTTATTCTTTGAAATGACCAACACCAGTAAAAAGACCCATTCTGATTGCTGATTCAGCACTTGATTCTCGAACTATAAATACCCGCTACTGCAATATCACCTCTTGGGAAAGTAAAGCACGAACCGCATTATCTCAATCCGTTAATTTGGTCATTTCAAGTGACCTTGGCCACCGGTCATGTCATGCGCACCTCGAACGGCAGGTCAGGCACGCATTCCCAAGTCTTTTATCACTTGTACTTTTGACCCTTTTCGCCAGAGACATTCAACTAAGTCATACCAATACCCACGTTACAAATACCAGGTCTCAAAGGGGGAAGAAATGTAAGATTTATAACTCTCAAGCAATTTAATTTATTCTCAAAAATGCATTTCAGACTTTGCTTTCACTGCTGAAATATGAAATGTGTGTCGCGGTCTCAAAAAGGCTATCTCAGCAAAAAAAAGTCATGATACTGTACCAGATTTTCCATCTTTCGAGAATTCCCTAATTGAATTAACCATATCAATAATCTTACTTATGCACGAAGTCTGGGGGAGCGTGATTTCAGCAATCTTGAAAAGTAAGAAGTTTTGTCTACATGCTCACTGGAAGGCAACAAAATTAGTAGTTTCCCAAACTACGAACAAGCAGTTGAAGTACATTAAAAACAGGAGTTATTAGAATTTATTGACACATTCCTGCGCAAATGTTGCCAAAGACTATCCTAATATGACTAGGGTTTAATTAACTAATTAAGTTGTGAAGATCCCAAAATATTTGCCATAAATAATTGAATTATCTGAAATGGAAATCGACACTTAGTGGATAAATAAAATATGGTCCTACAATACCGCTCTCTTTTAGAATCAAGATCCATTTTACGCTTGAAATCATATATAGTTATATTGATAATTCAGTTAACTAACCTAATTGGAATAACTCTCGATTTAACTGATGATTGACACCCAATGTCAAATTCATTGTCAAATGTAATCCCCACAGAATGCTACACTTTCCCACACAATATACGAAGATATCAAGAGTGATTACATCAGCCCATGTTTTTACCACACAAGTGGCTAGTTTCAAACGCTATGGATAAAAATATGATACATAATTTATTACATGCCAGAATATATCATAAAATTTTATACTTGAAGCATTACAGTAATAAGCCATTTTAATTATTGTGGTACGTAATTGTTTTCCAAAAAAATTGTTTTACTTTACAAAGAGCACTTGTCTATAAAAATGCATGGACAGTTCTAGGTACATTGACTAAGGATTTCTTAATTTCCATGCTCTTCCTATGAGAGAACTATCTTAAATGAGTAATAGAGAAGAGGGAATACAGACATTAAAAATAAGGCACACGAAAAGTCTTAAATTCATCCATGTTCGTGGATAACGCATACATGATGTGGAGTCATACCGTTGTAATGACTCTAAGGGTACAACGCAGATACATTACTTTAGCCACAATTTTTGTCGGTTGTAAATGTTAGCACGGTAAATTAGAATACAGACCCCTCACGGTTAGAACAAAATTACTTAAAGGCATATCGAGAAGTAAGGGACGACTATATGTAACTATCTAGCGTACAAAATCTCAGGAGACAGATCAACGCACAAAGTGAACGTTTGGATCCTTGACGAAAATGATATATTGAATTGTGTGAAGAAATTTAGAAACATCTTTGGAAAGGTTACGTGAATGGCTAATAGCAAATGACCAAAGGTAAAGAATAATAATTTTTCATCGCAGACGGAACGAATAATATTTATAATACGAATGAGACTTAGAAGTAACGGTTTCAATAGTATGTTTTAGTCAAATGGCCTTACTGAATTTTCTGATCTCTAAAATTGGCAATAACCATCGCATTCTTTTGGACTTCAATTTTTAAACGTTTAGAAGTTCATGGGAGGTATATATGTTTTGAAGATCAGAGCGGGTAATGCGGGCTACGCGGTGGGGGCAATCGAATGAGAGAGAACCTTGGCATCAACGACACAGTCTCAGGCAAAACTTTGTGGAGGTTAGTCATAGTAGGAAAAATGGTATCAACTTTGCAGTTTCCACACTGACGTTTATTACTCACGATCATGGTTACGTAGCAAGGCTACATAATCACGTGAACATAACGGAAATTTTTTTTTACTGCAATGTTCACCGGATGATATAGCCTTGCTACGAAACCATGGTCATGAGAAATAAACGTCAATGTGGACACTGCAAAGTGGATACCTTTTTTCCTGCTTGGCATCCACTACAACCTACCCGAAAGGGAGAGAACGAAGATACTCCACAATCAAGCACCTCTGCTCATTGGCTTCTTAGCTTGCATGAGTCACCATCACCCACAGAAGCGTAAGCGAGGACGAGTGAATTTGAAGGGGGATCGAAAGCAAGACTAGCCATAGACGATGTCATATCAACGGCCCAGTCCGGGAGCAAGTGCAGTCTAAAAATTAAATAGGTAATACACTGAGTCACAGGCATTGGACGCTGAGAAAGCAGACAAGAGAGGTCAGTCTTGCCCGGACACTGTTATTTGAGAAATAATATGAGGCGCCTAGCACGAAGATTGACCAGGGTATCCCGCTGGAGTTGTGGGGGAGAACGATGTTATAACGACCGCAAATACGCCAAGAATAACCTTGGGGGCAATCTATTTTGGGTCTCCTGAGGATGCGAGAAACGGTTCAATTTCCTTTGAATAAAATCTTTCGGAGGATAGAAAATTTAAATGTCCAACTCTGAAAAATTCAACAGTTGTCGTATGATAATATCTTTTCAAATATTTATATTGTTTTTTTTCAATTAGTAAAATAAAACTACTCTTCAATATAAATGAGGTGTTAGACAAATCTTCAAAAGAGGGAAAAGGTATCTTGCATCCGTAAAAGAAGAGGACAAGATTTTCTCTCGTACACTTGTATTAGAGTACTGAAATTAAGCAAGAATTATGGAAAAAAACTTGATGAAAAAGGCCCACATAAAAGAGTTCTCCTTTCTTAAGGGTTCTCCCTTCTTTCTCATGCACTTCTGGGAAGCATAAGTTTCACACACATTCCACTGGGGCTTTCGAGACCGCAACAAGCGAAAATACTAGAACAGACCAGCTAAGGTACATTCTAACCCCTGAGCGAAGGCAAAAATGCAAATATTATTTGACGACATACGCTGGGCACCCTGAATGGCAAGACCCAAGAGTCGAGAGAGGGTTGTAAGGGTCGAAAAATTACATGTCTACGCCATGATACGCAATTTTCGCAGAGAAGCATATGAGTCAGACATGAATATTTCAGCTCACGCTCAAGTACACTCGTCACGACATTATTATTCCTTAGTGCATTTAGCTGATGCATATTGATGGCCGAGTTACCATATCGACCATTTCTTATCTTTACCAGTTTTAATTTGATACATGCTACAATAATGTCCGCAAATAATTCACACAATCCACTCAGAGAAACTTTAAACTTGTTAGTAAACAGGTGAACCAAGAAAATGGTTGAAAATAAGCAACGAAGACTTGAGATGTGCATGTTTTACTAAATGTAAAACATTCGCAATTCAAAACAGTTTAACTTTGGAAGTAATATTTGACTCCTAATGAGAAAGAAGTTAACTTTGAGAAATTAACCTCCTCCTTCAATACTTAGGATAACAAACCACTATATCCCAGTTTAAAACATTCGCAATTCAAAACAGTTTAACTTTGGAAGTAATATTTGACTACTAAAGAGAAAACAGTAAATTTTGAGAAATTAATTTCCTCTTTCAATACTTAGGAATAAGAAACCACTATATCCCAGTTTCATGACGACAGGATACCTACTTTTGCGGAGAAATAATTGCCATGAATATGTTTTCTCGCAGAAGACGCCAACATCAACTGACTGACTTTCTTTACAAGACTGCAACTCTCCGTTGCAACATTAACTTCCACACAATCCACATAATTATGCCCACATAATCTGGGCCTAAATTTTACTTATTGTAAGTGAAACAGAAACACTAATGAGAGCAGATGGCGCTCTTTAGATGAGACGGAGAATTAAAAAGCTTCAAATGTCCAGAGGCCCTGCCAGGGATCGATGCCGAGACCAGAGAGTAGGATCTTTGGAGGAAATTGCGGCTTAGCCCCGCCTCCTAACAGACAAGTCCCTCCACTGTCAATTGGGGCCTTTTCTCCTTACCCCAAAATATAAATGAAAAAATTGAAACAGACAGTTCGAAGTTGGAATAAAAACCTAGTTTCAAAACAGTCTCAATTAAAATAAATCGAGGATACTATTCATTAAAAACTCTGACGCGATACGTATTTTCTTCGTTTCCCTGTGGATATGCGGTCTATTATTTCTTCATCAATAACACGTGCATTTACATAATGTGTGGGGAAGTTTCATGAAACACGATTCATCTTTGTAAACTATAATTGAATTTCAATGAGGGATGAGTGTCAATGTTACCCATTACAAACTCTCCTGCCTTCTCATTTATACGCATACAAAAGTACTACTTTCAAGCAAATTGAAGGACCGCGAACTGGCCGCGAAAACCTAAACCGCGTTGACCGCTGAAATTGCACGATAGCAGAAGTTCCAAAGAGAAAATACCATTCGCCTTGACCGGGACTCGCACCCGGATCCCTTGATGATCCCCTTCAAGGCCACTAAAATTCTACAGGGAAAGATGACGCCTCGGTAGTTTAATTGGGTAAAGCACCTCGCCGGAAATCATCCGGGTTCGAGTCCCGGTCAGGGGGAATAACTTTTTCTCAGTGCAACTTCCACTACTTTCAAACCTAGAGTGAAATAACGAATAAGTGCCATTGATTGACATTAATTTTTCCACATGGAGTAAAATAATACATCAATAGGTGTCGTGGATAGTGTATTGGCTTGCCATCCAGAGAGTCTGGATAGGAATCCCGGCGGTAGCAGAGATGTTTCAGCTGTATATCGGCCCGCCCTTAATATCGTGTGGACGATAGTATTCTTAAAGTCGATAACGGACGATAAACCGACGGCTCCTTGGCATATTTCGTTAAGAGTAAACTAAATTTAACCTCAGGTTTCTACCTATCCTTCCACCGATTCTACAGCAAATGTCTCCCTCTATTCAATTGCCCGCATCTAATCTTATATGGCTCAAATCACCAAAGCTTCAGGTCAATGTCTCCCAATAAGCAAACAACATTACTATATCTTGGATTAACAGCCGATGGTAGGCGTTAATAATAGATTTTGGGCTACGTCAATAACAGGTTAATGTTTTTTTACCAATATTAAGAAAAATAATAAAACATATTCTTGTATTCTATACGAATTTAAAATATGAATAATTCATTGTACAGCCCTTCATAGGTTCGCCCTTGTTCATAGGTTAAGCTCTATGCTAAGGAAACGTAAATGTACTAAATAAATTTAAAAGAATATTGAAAAGAAATTGGGAAAAAATTCTCCTGGAGAACATGTTCAGAAACAAACTAAATTAGGGTCGTAGGGAATATTTATGGAGGATACTCTTGACTTTTTCTCTTAACTAAAATGTGATTAATTATTGGTGCAATTTTTTCTTTTTGGTGTTGGTGGTATTCGCCTTGGAAAAGGTTGAGAACCGTAACTCTTTTTTTACTTGGTGATTATTTTTTTTAATCTCCTAAATACAAATAAAATAACGAAGGTTCATCTAAAAAATCCACTTCACTGCTAATAATCCGACAAAAATACATCTTAATTCGCCTACGGGTATGTTAGTTGTTGCTTTAGACATGTCTGTCAGTCCCTCTGGGATTCCGATAATCTTCTCCCGTCCCGCCATCACGCTTATCAAGGGCCTAGTCGCCGAAACACAGTCGCGCCAGATTTGACATTTCGATGTAAGGTTAAACGGTTACTTCCCTGACAATGGAAATAATCATAAGGTCAATGGAAGAAATCTAAGATTTGATCACTAGGATCAGGAATAGAAAGAAAGTAAATAAGTTTCGGCATTTGAAAAAGGTAATCTGTGAAGGGAAGAAACACTGGAACATAATCGTTACAATTCCAGAGTTGCAATTACAACAAAAGGTCAAGCTCTATGGTCAGGAAACCTAAATATACCAAATAACTTTAAAATAATATCGAAAAGAAATTTGAAAAAATTATCCTGGAGAACATGCTCAGAAACAGACTAACTTAGGGTCCTATCTCTATTTCAGCATCTTTTTCTCATAATTAGATATTTTAAATTTCGATTGATCGATACTCGTAATTTTATAAGGAAACCAAACAGCGTTTCCACCTCAGATATAATCATTGGGAGAGTATCAGGCAATGCGTAACACAAAGCGTCGACTGTTAAATTGAGTGTAGGTGGTTTGTCAGGGGAAACCTAAATAAAAACTAAACACTAGAATCGCTTTCGGATAAATCTAAAGGAATTGTTCAACTAAGACGTTTTCAATCGTGACGGTTTCTTAAGATATCTCCCCACTCTGCACCGTAGGGATAATCAAAATTAGACCAAAAAAAAGTGAAGCCTCTTAAATGGCAGTCCCTGTCTTAACCCTATTCTAAATAATTTCCACTAACTTCTGATCGAAATATTCGTCAAATACATTCGCAACTGGGAAATTTTTCGATGCCGTTTGGGACTAGCACATGATGAGAGACCTTGTATTGATCAAATGGGGGGAATTCAAAGAAAAAGCCTAGGAAATAAGTCTCCTAGTTATGTATCTGAATGGAAATGAATCGCTTCTTCAATATGTCCATTGCAGACGGCATTTAAATGTGCTCCCCAGATACGTCCGTCATATAGTTCATGCCAGTAGTTCTAGTTTGAATGGCAGTGGTCGGGTGTTTTCATTCCCCGCAAAGAGGTGGGCACTTGAAGTTCAGTCGTTCCGACCTCCAAATGGGGAATGATCCTACAGTTTTCCACTAACAATAAGGATACGCCAATTCCGACGCTAGGTTTCCCTCCTCCTCTCCTCTCCTTAAAAAGGCTACAAATATCGGATTACTCTAACCACATGTTCTCCTGGATGTAAATGATCTGCAAATTGGTTTGGTTTGTTGGTTTAAGAGACTTCCCAGTCAGTGACCCCGGGTTCGAATCCTGAATATGGATTGGAACATTGCTCCAATGCATTGGTCTCTATGTTGAATATGTGCGAAGAGCAATAGCTTCGTTCGAGATAGGACATGAAATGGGGGGGATATTTTGTTAACAACAAGTTAAAACCTATGACTGGTTTCTATCCACCCCTCCGATGCACATCCTACCTATAGATTCCCAAATACCTTTCTCTCGGTATACGTCAGCAATTCCTGACTTGGTGACTATTCCGATAACTCTACACCCTACCTTTCCTTCCTTATTAGTGTCAATGAGCTCAGCTACCAGTGCCTACATTAACACTAATCAAATAACTATAGATACCCAACTACCTTTCTCTCGGCATACGTCAGAAAGTCCTGACTTGGTGCATAAACCGATCACTCTACACCCTATCTTTCCTTCCTTATCAGTATCAATGAGCTCAGATACCGGTGCCTACATTAACACTAATCAAATACCCATTGCCCTGATTTCGTAGGACGGACTAATGGTGGTCACCAGCTAAGCCCAATGACGTGTAAAATTCACTTCAGGATAGGGGGGCGGTTCATTTCACTGTGTCGTTGATGGCTTCTCAGGAAAATAAATCAACTTCAACATTTCCCAGGTTGGGTAATTTTGAAGGAACAGACCAAAGAGGGCAGGCCCGGATTTAAACTAGGTATATCTGGCCAGAAGACCAAAACTTGACCCATAAGGACAACAAATCCAGTGATAACGATAGCAACAACGCGATAGGAGGACCCATAACCCCACACCAGACTACAGCAACAGGCTACAACATTTACAGGATCCTCCCCTCGCAAGGTCTGCGGGGTAGAATGGGCAGGCATACCGGGTCCGTGAGGCCCGCCAACGCCAGCGGAGGGCCCCCGTCCTCCGCTGTCGCCCCTTGCGCCACGAGGCGGTCCATGTTCTTGAGGGCGCCCTCCACCGGCGGCCAGTCCGACTTGAGCGAGAAGTTGAGGACCCGGTTGGCCATCTCACGGAGGTTGGCGATGAGGTTGGCGCCGGCGCTACTCGGCTTGGGCGCCGCCGCCGGGTCCTCGGGGGCGCTCGGGCCGCTGCCGCCCTCCTTGGCCTCATCCTTGCCTCCGGAGCCCCCGGGGGCCTTCGGGTCGTCCGCCCCGCCGCCCCCCGCCGCCCCGCTGCCCTGGGCCGTGCCCCCAGCCGCACCCCCGCCATTGCTACTCTTGGAGGTCTTCTTGCCTCCGGGAACCATGTCTCCCCCGCTAGCCCGCTCGTCTCCTCGACGCCTTGGGATGCATTATTCTCCCGAAAGCAGGGGCGACGCGAAGGACGGAAGGTTTTCCCTCGAGTCGTGGAGACCCCGGGCTCTTCTACACGAGGTCGCCGGCGGGAGACAGTGGGCAGCGGTCAAAACAAGCCTGGAGTCGATCCGGCGATCGGAGAACGTAAAGGGTCCCACTTCCTAAGTCACCACAATCCGCACATCGTCGAAGTCACTGTGTCACTAATAATCTCTCTCTCTCTCTTGCTCTCGAGGAAAAACAACCGACTGCCTTCACGAGGTAAAGAAAATACCCAAGTCGAGGATGAAGCTGCAGAAATCCTCTCACCTTTCCCCCAAAACAGCACGGAAAAAATAAATAACCGATTCCAAAGACATGCTTGGTTGGCACTCTTAGTGGAAAAATACTCCGAGAGGAAAAATATATCGGTATATGTGCTTAAGGCCGACTTTCCCTTTCATGCAACGCAAAGCAGTGGCCTCAGATGGCCTATTGGAATCGTCCTCCTGTCTCCTCTCGACTCGAAGAGCGAAGGCCCGACGTGGGCACTGCACCGCCTTAAGGAAACCGACTGCCCGCGTCTGCGGCTCCCTGGGACATGCAAATCAGTCACGGGCGAGGAGGGAGGGCACGGACAGGGGTAAGGGTTGGCTGAGTGGGGGAGCGGGCACCCTTAGCCTGGAGTCAAGAGGGGCGAGTGTGTGAGGAAGGTTAGGCCAGAGGGTAGGAAGGACTCCGGGGGCGGGACCTCTCTTGACTCGCCCCCGTCTTGCAAGATGCCTTCTAGGGGGGTTGGGGTTCAGGTGGGCAGGCTCGTAATTGGGGGAAGGGTCGAAAGGGTCTCCGGATGCAGTGGCGGAGCGTAAAGAGAGAGGGGTGGGGGAGGCGGACGTGGGGTGTTGAATTAGCCGGGGAGGTGCGGTAGCTTTCACTCCGCGTTTAAAACCCCGTGGCAGGAGCCTTTTTGAGTCACCGTCTTGCCAGAGTGCTTTCGTGGGGTAAGGAGGAGGGGAGCCGTGGCATTTGGATTTCTCGGAGAGGGCGGGGGAGCGTGGAGGACCCTAGGAGTTCGGCCAGGGGGGATAAATGAGAGGGAGGTTGCATTCTCTCCTCTGTGGGAGCGCTATCGTAGACGGGCACCGCGGGGGCTGCCCGCCCCCTCCCCCGCCCCCTCCCCCGCCCGCAGCTATGGAACCACCCCCCCGACCGCCCCCGCGGGCCGGAGAATTCGGGGCGAGATAGGGGTGCGCGGGGGAGATCTTTCCTCGCTCGGAGTGGAATGGGACGGGAGGGGGTTGAATGAGCGGCCGAACATGTTCCCTCGCGGACTTGAGAACGCGGAGATTTGAGTTATGTGGAGAAAGGGGGATGGGGCTGAGGGTTTTCCCCCTCCCCAACCGCCGAGGGTGAAGGAGGGGTGGGTTGCGGGGGTGTGGGGGAGCCGTGATTTCGTCACGGCAGGTGAACCCGCGGCCAATGGGGAATCGAGGTGGGAGGGGCCAAGGGAGTTAGCGGGGTCGCGTGGGTTCCCAGCTGCGGGAAGGGGGAGTCGAACCCCGCTTGTGGAGGAGGGGAGGGGGACGAGAGGGGAGGTGACCCCGCCCCCTCCCACTCGCCCACGTGACGTGCCGACCCCACGGGACACGCAACTTCCGCTCCCCACACGTACAGAGGCCTCCTCCGCTCCAGTTACCGACTTTCGCCGTTAGCGGCAAGGTGACGAGTCACAACGACGGCGAGCGGGTCGGTCAGTCGTGCGACGACACTCGGGTCCGTCCGCTGCACCGCGGGTGCGACAGACGACGAGCGCAGGGCGCAATTCGGGTGGCCACCCAGATTTCCGGATCCAGCCCGCAGCGCGTCTTCCGGGACTTAAGAAACAGCCCTCAGAGACGAATACGCGAAAGTCCTTCCCCCCGATTATTATTCGGCCGAGTGGCGGGTTCGTCCCAATGAGGTCAACGGCTCCTGATATCGGGTACGATGGAAGTATAATTTGTTCCGGGCTTGAATTCACGAGTCGATATTCCCTTGATATGGAAAATAAAGATTATCTCGAAGCATGCAGCTTTCTGTTTCACCTACTTTTACGCTGAATCAATCGGGGGATTATTTTGGAGGGAATTCTGACCGAAGCAAGGGCCCAAATGACATCAGGGGGAGGGGAACCGGGAAACTGATTCACGCAACGATGTGGCTGCGGCTCGACCAGGAAACATGAACGGGCGTCCCTAAACAGTTTCCGGTGCGATGCTGTAAATGCGCTGAACCCCAGAAACTGATTACATTATTTGTATTAGTAACATACATATTAATGCTTGAAGGTATATTCTTATTACCGAAAATGGATGACTAAGTACATCTTACTGTTCACCTTCCACCACAGGGGAAACACTTGTGCCTGATGATGACATAATATGCCGAAACCATGGTTGGTTGCATTATCCATACTAATATATAAACATGTAATGGTGTCTCTCTGTCTGTCTGTCTGTCGTCTGTCTGTTGCTCAATCGCGCAAAAACTACTTGACGGATTGAGCTGAAATTTGGTATGTAGATAGGAAATGTGTCTGGGCAGAACAAAGGGTATGTTAAAATACCCTCAGTGTCCCCAAAAGCCCCTGAATGGCCCTTAGATGGATCCTGGTGGTCCCTGGCATTGATTTCGGTGCAGCGGTCTCATTTTTTGTTCATTTAAAGTACTTCCATTCAAGACAGAGGGCTGGAATTTTTTTTATCGGATGGCTGAATAAATAAAGTTTCTAATTCTTTCAATCAATTTTCTATTACGCTTAGTATTTGTCTTAAAATCATATTTTTAGCTGAAAAATCTCATATTTTTCTCTGAAATCAACAATAGCATATTTCCTTGACAACCAGAGATCGGTGTGAAAGTCCTTTGATTTTCAAAGGACATTCAAGCATCTAGCATTTAAATATTACGTTCTTCTGCAGGCCCATGACAACACGTAGAAATAAATTCTATATAAGAGGGGCCCAGAGTCCCAAGGGTCTCATGTTTGATGTTTCTTAAGGTTTAAAAAATAAGTTAAAAAAGAGAAACGAATAACGGTCACCGCCTCGTGGCGTTTCTCGGGTAATGTTAAGAACCGTAAAAAAAGTTTTCTTCCCAGTACGAGAGACGGGCCACATAGAATATGCATAGAGGTACTTTCTGCTCTTGCTGCAAGTGTTTATCAACATTTAATGACAAAACTTTATTTAAAAAAGAAACAAAAAATACACCAAGAAAAATTATAAACTAAACCGATCAACTCCTCATGGTGTTTCCCGGACTACACTAAGAACCTCATAAATTTCATTTCAACCAAAACTACGAACGGGTAACCACATATAAATCTGGTTCAAATATTGACTCATCTGCTTCGAAACTTCTATTTGTTTAAAGATTGCGGAGATTATAAAGACTTCACTAGATTAAGATCCTGATTAAGATACTCAACCCACATATCAACGTTAAATAGAACAACTCAATTAAGTCATTGAATGCTAATGTATGTATATACACAAGGGTAGCGATCAAGCTGTTAATTCACTCAAGATACGGCTAAGAGAACCGAAAATACGAGATGGCAATCTATCTTACATGGTGATGAGTTTGCGTGGGCCATTTTTGGATTTTCCGTGCATGAAAGAGAACCAACAGTCGCTCATCTCTCCGTGCACCTGGAAAACTGGCAGCGTGTCTACTACAACGACCACTGTGTACAACATAGGTCACCACCTCCTCAAATGACCGCGCTAACAGTATTCTTCAGACAATAGTTTTCTTACAAAATAAGTACAATGTTTTTCACACCCGTTGAATTTCAAGGGGTAGCTTCCGCTAGTGTGCAATAAATGTGAAGAAATTTTACAAAGTGTTTTTCTCCTACGATGGAAGGTGATATATTTCGTTTCCACGAATATTAACGCCGATTCCCTTACTTACTGTTAGTAATCTAAGTTGAAATGTTTATGGAATAGTCACCATTAGCAATACCACCATAGATATTGCGCTATTCTAACGTGTTAGTTAATTATACTAATAATTGTTTTTGGAGGAACTTAAAGAAAGCGGAAAGAAAAAAGGAAGGTGGGGTTTGCAAGGTTACGGAGAGGGGAGGGGAGAAAAGAGCGGGGTGGGTTAGGCATAGGGACGGTTAACAATGGAGAAGTGTTCACAGGAATACTGTCAATTAACTAACTGGGACCATATATTATACAGTATATGTTAAAATTTAAAAGTATTCCAGGAAATTTAATTTGGTACTTTTTTTCACATGCATGGAGAATTGTGAGGCTAAATTTGCATGTGTGTGACATTTCGCAGATATGTTTTGAAAATAATGACATGTCACTGTTAACGAAGGATTTGGAGTATTATTTGCATATCACACTTATTTTTCTCTTCCAGAAGAACCAGATACGACCCTAGTTGTCAAAGCACCCTAAAAACAAAACCCATCAAGTAGTAAACGTGAACAGGCAGCCAACCTGTGGAATAAAATGGGTCGTGGCATTAGGATAGTAGTAAAGAATTCCTGTGATTCCCGCCATCGACTGGCCGCAGAAACAATGAATTCTGTCTCATCCAATACACCTATACGGCCTCCGCTCCACACTCCAAGCGAGTTAAAAGTACCGAGCTTGCAGGACATAGGAAATCACAAATGTTCACCCCTATTTGTTAGGCTATATTCCGCCTAATGTAGGCGTTTACTCGGAACCGAAATCACAATTTTGTACAAGAAAACGTTAGATGGAAACGAAAAAAGAATTTTAGTGAGAAAATTAATCTTCTAACCACAACCATTCACTCATAAACCAAAAATTTTAATAAGCAAAAAGTGACGCCCACCGAAAATGCTGCTGTGATAACATTGACGTCATTTTCCTCCCGTCCTTGACTGCTTTTAGGGGATGGGAAGGGAGTGGAGGGGGATTCTCGGAAGGTCTGCTCGCACAGATGCTGTCGTAACTGCTCCGATTGGCAGAGCCAGCTGTGTCCCCCCGTTTGCGATAAGGCAAAGTAGCTTCGCGGGCTCAGTTGTGATTGGACAAAGTCGATATACGTCAGATGTTGCACCACGCCCACTTTTCCGAAAGGGTTAATAACATCAGTTTTTCGCCACTTATAACTCGCGAAATAATCGAAGGATCAAATAACGGAAAAATATGGGTCTTTTTATTTTGCAAACTCTATCAGATTCGGCAATTAAAAACATATGGTAAACGACCCCATTTATCCCGACTTCAGAGTACCCTGCGTAAGCTTTTCTTTCCATCATTGCACGAAAAACTAAAAAGAAGTAATTTAGAGCAGGTGGTGCATAATCAATGTGGTACAAACACGGTGACAACGTATTTAATGGTCAGGAAGCTTGGCCAGAGTTAGTATCCGCTCGGTGAAGAAATAAATTATTGCGCACAACTAAGGAACACATTTTCGACGATAGCCAGATGATCGCAGTGTGTATTAATGCAAGTTGCAATGAAAATACTACACTTCTAACTTATTGAGCGCTCTGAATAGACGAGAGAGAATACCTCACCACACAGTATAACTTATGACGCAATACGCATAAGTAAAACTTACAATGCAAATACGAATTGTATTTTCAGCAGGATATAAAAAAATGAAAAAAGAAAACATGACTTAGAAATACTTGGCAACATTTCCAAGGAAAAATGGTCAAGAGTGATTCGTCACGAGATTGGTTCGATTTGCTAACATAATATGACTCAGGAGAGGACAAATGCAGTGTAGAAAAAACTAATACATCACGGCTATCTAAAACAAAAATCCCTCCTAGCATAAAAATTTCTAGTTTAAAGGAATAAAGGACTTGAAAAAGTAATTTCAAGCCTCTCAGTGGAAAGTTATTTGGAAAATCACCAATAAGCAATATTATTCTATCATCGGGAACTACAGAAGAGCCAAGAAGATATTTGAAAATGAATGATTTCAGCTACACTGAAAACAGGGACGGTAAATAAACAAACGTAACTCCATTAATCCACGAAATTTTAAATTAAGATGAAAGGTAACGGACACTAAGAGAAAACGAACAAGGATTGGGAAAAAACATACATGATATGAACTGAGCTTTTGACTTGCCATGCCATTTTTTTAAATGGAAAGGTTTTTCGATGGCAAGGACAAACATGACTCCAGCGGCACACAGAAGTAAACGTATTGTTCATAGAGGCTGCAGAAGAAGTATTAAAAAGAACGCACCGTGACCATCGATGTAAATGTTATTCGGAATTAAACAATGGAATGAGGAGAGATTCGGGGAAGATATAGAGGACTCAATAAGATATTTATGGCTAAGAGATAGTGGTGGTGGGTGTGGTGAGGAAAGGGATTAATATATTGATAAGGACCAGTTACTTCACAAATACTAGATAACTGGAGCGCCGGTGGGAGTTTGATATTCATACGCAAGACAGCTCTGAAATTCCGTACACAAATAGTTCCTCTGACTTGAAATCAAAAATGATCATTTTCAAGGCTACACTACGTGTCGAAACCTAGGTCGGCTTCTGAATCTTAAATAAAAGTGTATTATATATTTTATTGATATCAATTCATTCCAAAAATTCACGCCGTCCGTTGTTAGCTCAAATGAAAGCATGGACCCATGCCGGGTGGCTGGAATTTATCAGAAATGGTTTTGCAACATGACTTTTATTGGCCAATTTTTACCTCCATTTTAAAAAAGTAAACAAGTGCATTAATTCAGCCAGTGATCCAAGAAAAGACTCATTTATGAGCCCGTTGCAAGCTCACTATGAGAATAATGGGATAGAGTTTAACCACAGAAAAGCAATTCCACTGAGATATTCAAATTATGAGAGAGGCAGGTCAAATATTTAAAGCAAGAAACATGAGTAGAATCAAATGGAGGGAAGCGTTAGAAGAAGCAGAGTTCAGCAGCGAGACGACGCGAACACACGACTAAGTAGTGTATAGGCAAAAGAGGCGTTCTCAAAGAAAAGAAAATTTATAACAGTATTGAAAGTACAGTCAAGATAAAAGAATTAATTTAGATTCTCTTCGTAAAAAAAGGATTTAGAGATTACTTTTGACTTTAACATGGATTTCAGCACCATGTGATAGGAAAACTTGGCTTCTGAGGAAGGTAAAACGAGCGTAGGAGTTAGGTTAATGAATGTGTACTTGATTATAGACGGAGGAGGCAAATTGAGCAGAGTGGAAGACAAACGAATTTCCATGGCGGAAGCGGAAAAAAGGAAGTTTTGGGTAAAGTCGGAGGGAGTGGAAGAAAAAGGTTAGACGTAGAATCGAAAGGTGACTAAAATTTTTTTAAACTACAGTAAGGAAGGCGAAATAGGGAAATCGGGAAAGACAGTGGGAGGCAAGAAAAGACAGAAAGGAGGATAAAAAAGAGTTTATGAGAGAAATTATACCTATAGGGTGATAGGAACAGCTGCAGATACTTAAAAGAAGAGATAAGTTTATCAGATAGGAGCTGTGCAAAAGCGGTACATCAGTATTATACCAGTGACGACAAATACTTTAATTTTAGTGCAATGAATATAATGTTAAAAATTACATCAAGGTTAAGTACCCTGGATAATAAAGGGAAATATAAAAGGCAAAAAACTAGATCAGTGGAGAATGACAGCCACATATACAATATTGCTGCATGTCACTTCGAGGGTGTGTGGCAAGGGTCAATCACCACCAAACAAGCACTACGTACAACCTAATTGATATTATTCTATTGGTACAAGAAAATCCAGTTATAGTTAGACGTGAACAAATCACGAGGAGCATAATCAAGATCAAAAGATCAACATCAACAGATCAGGAGCAAAACCAGCATCAATAAATCAATAATCAGACACAACGAAGGAATTTTGCAACGAAAGAATTTGAACGAATCTATTTTGATGGTTAGGAATTCGTTTTAATCCACTGTGATATTTATCCCACGGCTCAAGTTACCCATTATTTAGTACGGATATTAATTTATTTAGGTGCATAAAATAAACTCACTGGCATAAATTATCTACAGCTAATCTACCTGCCCTGTCTTTACAACGATAATTCATATTCCTTAATTTTTCTTAAAATGCTCGTAATTCCGTGTTCTATTCCGGTACTTTAACGAGAAATAGGGTGTCTTGAATCCATCCGCATAGTAATTTATCACTCTCGTCTTATTTTTGCAATCGAGTCGAATGTAATACGCTTGGGTTCAGCAAATATTTCTAGAAACTCCATTAGACAGATTGGTTACAAATCAACTTTCAGTTCGAATTACGGCCTTAAAACTGAAAGCGATTCGCATTCGAGCTCCCATAGTAAGCTTGGGGTGTTAACATGTGTATATAACTACGACCTTTCAATCACTATTGGGGAAAAAATTAAGAGAAGTGGGGAAAGTGGGTAGTTATTTCTTCAAAAAGTCTTCTAACGTTAAGGTACATAGAACGTAGCTGTAAACTTGCCCGTTAAAATGTCTGTTATTTTTATAACGCATTTGATAATGCTAGAGCATGGATGTACATAAACGTATTCACCGCCGCAGACTCGTTCCTCTTTACTTTTTGGCGGTCAAATGTCAAGTACTCATGAGTCTCGCGGATGAGCGAAACCAGAAAAACTGAATCGAATTTAGAAAAGATGACTAGAAATGGGAACCTCATCGTAATGATCGGTCCTCATATTTGTATTCACGAATAGTTCTCGCATACTCTCCACTGAATGTAACCTTTTCATAGTTTGGCTTGCTGGTTTACCTCGCAATGTAAATGAGAAGTTACTAAAAAAATTGTTAAGTTGAGCAAAAAAATTACTCTTCATTGAATGGCTGCTCAGTTAGTTTTTACAAATATTGCTCAAGTAAATCACATTAAATATTTGATCCATTATTCGTTTGGAGCTTAATTATCAGCGCGCTGTTTAACTTCAGATCTCAAGTCCAATAAACTCTATAGTTTTAGGCTCAACTTTCTATAAGTTCATCTTCAATTAGATTAAAACTTTTGTGCATCACAAACTTTCATCAAAAACAGGACCGGCGTCATCCATAAGAGGGCAAAGTCAGATAACGATGTCCTCTTGTGGATGATGCTGTCCTATTGTGTCTTTAGATGATGATGTCGTCTTAAGGATGAAACCGGTCGTGTTTTGTGTTTATAATTAAAACGTGGAATATAATTAGTTTTTAATGTAACTCAAGACGAATATTGGGCTGGTTGGTGAGGAAAGGGTTCAACGTCCTAAGCCAGTACCAAGTATTTATAACTATGACATGCGAAATTCTTATATCAGATTCCTTTTCCTGTAACACATGAATTTTTCCAGAAGATCTAGCAGTCATAAAATCACTCATCTTGAGTTTAGTAGGACGTAGCCAACGATAACTCCGTTGGATTTTAACCGGGGACTTTCAATCCTATCAGCTACAAAGCGGTCATAATTAATACACTCAAACAATAACGCACGATCGTTTGAGACCAAGTCCGCAACACTATTCAAGACCTGCAACAAGGAGGTAGGTAACATTTATGCATACTCAGGACCCATCAGTAGGGAAGCAAGAATAAAAAAAGGAGTGAGAGAAGTTTGTGCACTGTCTCCGATTTATTCAATGTCTACATCAGGAAAACCATCCAAGAAGTAAAAGAAAAGTCTTCGGGAGTGAATATCCACGGGGAGATAATCAGCATGCCGCGATTCGTCTACAATGTAGCAGAAAAATAAAGATGTCTAAAGAAGACTTAAATAAAATGGAAAGGATAATAGCCATAATATCACATGAAGATCAATAAAAATAAATACCAAGGTATGTAATAGGAGAAAAGAATTCAAGGCCTACATTAAACTATGAAAAAGACTGAAGAGGTGAACCATCATCATCATGGGTCAACAATCCTAGAATTGGTTTGACGCAGCCCTCCACTCGATTCTTCTATCTTCCAACCTCTTCATATTAACGTAGTTCCTCTCTTTCACGTCCTTTACGACCTGTTCTGTGTAACTCATACGAGGCCTGCCTTTTCCATCCTTCCCGTTCACGTTTCTTCGACGATTGTCTTCATCAGGTCATCGTGCCTTAAGATATGGCCGATTAGGTTGTCCCGTCTTCTTTTTATAGCTCTCAGCATACTTCTCTTTTCTCCCACTCTCCTTAGGACTTGTTCATTTGTCACTCGGTCGATCCATTTTATCTTCATCATTCTTCGGTAGCACCATATTTAGAATGCTTCCACCCTTTTCTTCTCCGCTGCCGCCATCGTCCATGCTTCACTGCCGTAAAGATAGCTGCTCCAGATACACGTTCTGATGAACTGCTTCCTTAATTCTAAGCTTGTATTTCCAGCTGTAAGTAGATTCTTCTTGTGATAGAATTCCCTCTTTGCCTGGGCAATTCTACTAACTATTTCAGTCTTGCTTCGTCCATCATTGGTTACTCTGCTTCCCATATAACAGAACTCTTTCACCTCAACCAGTTTCTGTTTTCCTATTATAACGTTGGTTTTGTCTTCTTCTCTCTTGCTGCGCACCAATATCTGTCTTCTTATTGATAATAGTCTTCTATTAATAGAACAGGTTAATAAGCATTATTAATTGGGAATCCGAGAAGCCGTTATAATATTGCAAGTTTCATTTTATGTTTCTGTTTTATTCGTGTTCTCGCTTCATGTGTATAATATATTTAGGAAGGTACTCAAGATATTAGGTTTATCAGTTGCACTGAAGCTAAAATAGGAGCAGAAAGATAATGTTGGGGTGTCCAAACACCCCTCGGGACTAATGCAGGGTTAATCAGTATTACTACATGCCACAGATTGTTATTTGTGATAGTGTACGCATACTCATCGATCGCAAACCAAAGGGTCGATCGCTCATAACAATTACTATCACGTTTACTCCAACTTCCAACACATAAGCACAGAGCGCTCTCACTCTCTGTGAATTTCAAATCATTTCCTCTCCTTCCCCGCCGTTCTAGCAGAGGCGACGAGACGTTCCGGGCGTCCTTGACAGCCTAAACTGATAGGCGTCCCGCCGTCAGCGCGCCGGTGGCTGGGGATGTAGTTACAGAACGTACTCAGCGCCGCCGTCCGCGACGACACACCCCATACACTCTCTCCGTGAACGCAAGAGCTTTCCGATGCGAGCACGCATTCCGAATCGCAGCATCGCTAGTGGAGGATCGAAGAAGGGAAACGTTCGCCGCAGACGAGCGAGGCGGAGTCGAAGAGGCACTTGGTCGAGTCACGGGTCAGCTGGGGGGCCGGAGGCGATAAACTCAAAGGTTCCGACGAGACGAGGATGGGAGCGCTCCAAAGGAGTTTGGGACTCGTTCTGCGAAGGCGGTAAGTGGCGACGAGGGTACAGCGATGTAAAAGAGTGGCCGGGAAAATCCAGTTCCGAGCCTAGGAGGAAAGAATAATAAAGGTGTCGAAAGCTTGTGCCCCTGCAATACGTCCTTCCATCCTCCGACAACGCCAAGCGCCCTTGCAGCGGCTCTCAGGGTAATAAGTACATAGATGTGACGTTTCCGAAGTGAACGTATGTGAAATCGATTGAGGAGTACTCTTTGGTTTGTTTTCCCCGATTCGGAGGTGTCGCAATAACATCCATAGTGAGATGCATAACCCAGATAGACCGCTCCCGTCTCGGTTGCTTTAATTCGAGGAGAGCGATGATACGCAGCTATTTATTGAGCTTTTGAGGATGGGGACCCAACAAAAAGAGGAATGGTTGGGGAGTGTAAGTCTCCAATATTGGTACTCTAAATTGGCGAGCGCCATGGATCACATGAGGACATATGTCCACATATGTGGCGAGAGGATCTGAAAATTTGACAGTGTGTCAACTTCAGGCACTGCGTGGGGAAAACGTGTTTAAATAGACGCGTGATAGTAACTAAGGAAGCGACCTTTAATCTTGAGGTAGTCTCCCATTAAGTGACCAACAAGTTAAATGCAACGCATTACCCCATTACGGATGCGACCAGAGTTTTCACCGCTTCCGGAATCCCCGGAGTCGACCAGAGTTTAGACACGATCCTTCCAGCGAATGTCAAATATCTTCAAAACTTTTAGGTGTCATCCGATCCGTCAAATGTTATTACCTATTACCTTTCCTGATGGCAATCGAAAGTGCTTCAATGAGCTGGTTTCATTTAATTAATAATGTTATAAAAAATGTTCCACAATGAAGTGATTAACGTGTATTAAAATTCAACTATTCATTTTATAGCAATAACCACATCAGAGACACATTTATACCCTCATTTTCCGAGAATCTCTCGATATTTAACCAGATAAATTAAAATTTAGTAGTAGTAAAATTTTATTGCTTTTAAGAAAACGAATAAAAATACTGAAAGTATTACAATAAAAGAATAAGAAAGCTGGGTTGCCTCAAAGGAGAACCTGTGCTGAAGCAAACTTTATAATTGTATATTCATCGCTAACGTTTTTTTTTCGTACAAAAGTGATAGTAGAAAGTGAAAGTTTGATAAAAAAAAGTAACAATAAGCATTTTTACTTTTGCCAATGCCAATTATTACGCGGTTCCGCGGAATGAACCACTTACTAAGTAGCATCGCTAGTGACGACGATGAGATGTTGAAAAGTGTGCAGGCTTAACACTTATGGGTTTGAATTCCTTAAAATACTTCATTGGAATCCCTAACGTGGAATGACGTTTGGGGAGCATTTAAAATATATAATACTCCTTCCATCGGGTGACACGTGGACCCTTCCGTCAAGAGTAGGCTGGTGCCGACCCCGAGTTTCCCCTCTGTCCTTCCTCCCCATCCATTCATTTCTCCTTCGGACCAGAGGTGTCTTTGAGCGCAAGGAAAACTTGAAGCAATGGATAATGCTCCACGGATCTAAGCATTAGTAAAAAAAAAGCATTTCTGCATCATCATTGTGAATGTCAAGTACGTATCTGATGAAGCACGCCGAAACAAATCACTCTAATAAACATTTCAGTGGAAAACTACATATTTCATTTGAATTGCTGACATTGAGTCACAAAATCCAAGGCGTGCAACCATATTTCATTCGATCCTGTTTTAAGCCCGATTCACGAAAAATCCTAAATTACAGTTCGAATACGATTTCGTTCCGGCTATCAGGATTCAACCAGTTCGAACCATTTTATGTGCCGACCTAGGAATTTAAGGAAAATTCACAGATAACGTAATTATAGATTAAATAAAAAAGCATTCCACGACAATATATCTCGCTATGAATATGTTAAAATAAATTACTTCGATTAGAATATTTGGCAAGCTTGGGGTTTGGGTCACATGGGAACAGGGTATGAACATGGGGAGATCCGTTGAAGGTAGTTTTGGATACCCAGTCTTTCGCTCAAACTTTTAAAGAGAACAGGTAAAATGTGAATTATATGTCGGTTCGGGTAGAAGTTGTTTACATTTTCCAATCCAACTCGGCTAAAAATAGCTGTTTGCTTTTCAACTTGAGCTTTCGGTTAAGACCCGGTTCGATGTTTTGTCGCAAGATAAGGTCCACCATCACAGCTTAAATAAACGAGATAAGTTATTTCACGCTAAGTATGCCCCATCTCCAGTAGGTACGTCACAATAATTATGGATCCACACTAGAAGATTCGAACCCTGAATTCAACAAGATACGAGGGGCTGTCGCACGATTATTTGTTAACAAGCGAACGCTAAGTATGTCAAGGTTATTGCAAGGGCTACGACTGGAATGGGATTAACTTGAGGCTCGAAGGTAAACCCCAGAGACCCTGAAAATTTTCCAATTGCGAATTTTAGGTTTTGAATTTGAAATGTATTTTCCAGGGCTGATATTACATGACTTTCTTCACCTTCTAAGTCTCAGCTAGAAGATACTGCAAGTACCTATATGAGACCAAGATGAAGATGGTTTGATCTGAGAATCTGTTAGTGTAGGTATAGCGAAGCACAGCTAGGCTTATCATTGGACCCAAATTGTTGACAGATCTGAAATTACTATCAGATTGTAGGTTGAAGTACAGGTTGACAGCATTTTAAGGCGGATCTTAAAATGTTAAAGGCTTATTAAAAAATTCTTCTCACTATAAGGCCGATAAGATCATAAAGATAAAATTATTGAGAAATTAATTACGATCGAGAGGTTTAAAAATCCATTTGTTTACAAATGATAACGGAAAGTAATAAATATGGTCGATGTTTCGAAGAAGATAATTGATTGAAAGGGTGATTTAGTTTGTAAGCTTAATTGAAATCTGCGTTAGTACGTAGACGAGTAACGTTGAGTGTAATTATTTTCTAAAATTACTCACGCGAATGGCGGGTTACCCTAATTACCTGAGTATAAGATTTGTGAAATCTAGCCCATATTTTTTTAGTTTGAAATTAAATAAACTGCCTGTCATTACTTACCCATAGCAGCGTGCTTACTTGCGCGTAATTGGCATTGCATGTCTCGCCCTAGGTCTTACGCAATATGACGCTGCCCTTAAGCAAAAGATTGATATTTCCGAAACATCAGCAATCAGTCGTCAAGTCAGTATATCCTCTCAGATTAACTTAACAACATGTAACTACTTGCTAGAAAATATTATGTAATACATTTGATTCAAGGAATTTAATTTACCCACCTCCATCGTAAATACTAAAAATGCATTACGATGATTAATTTCGCAGGAATTGTAACAGCCAAATAGTTGATTCATCAGCAATTTTTAGCTCTGACAGCCAGCCTATGCATTATAGTTGAGAGAGGAATTGACTAGTTTGGAATATTGTCAATCAGCAGGCTAAAACAGCGCGGGTTAAGGATACCTTACTATTGCTTTGCACTCATTCCAACTCACCCACATGCCTCATTCTTTTCATAATTTAACTCAAAAAAATGAAAAGGTCTTTTTTTTAAACTTGACTTATAAAACAAATACCAGGGCTTGCGGATAAGTTCGTCTAGTTTTCGCTCATTTGCCAAATTGCTCTACCACCACCAACCAGTATGAAGGTTTTATTCATGTTTCAACAACTGAACACAGGAAATAAATGTGCGCGAAACACTATACATTTTACACCATACGTTATTCCATGTGATTACTTATTCGCCCAATTTCTCCAAATCTAGAAAAATAATCACATGTCACACGATCTACTCATCATCTAATCAATGTCCTATAACGCCAGGCATCATTTTTATCAGTTTCAGCGGCTGTTACTCAGGAGGAAATGTGCTAGGTCGAAAGCCAAGGGTCAACAATCAAGGTTATCGCATAACAAGGCCACCCAAGGTTCCGCTCCTTAAGACGAGAGCCCGAATACAGGCATACCTAATATTGAGCACATAATTCTGTTCACTTTATTAATTTTCACGAAGAGCATCAAATAAAGGTAAAAATAAACATTTACCCAGAACTATGTAGCAAATAATGGTATCATTCAAATAATTCACGATTTCACGACGTTTTACTTATAAGTTTCCTCGAAAAAGCAATGGAAAAAAATCGAACTGAAAAATCTTCATTTAGGGTCGAATAACCTATCAATCTCAACTCATAATCGATGCAATTGCCTTTTTAAAAAAATAATCTCAAAGAACGAAAGTTTAAGAGGAGTGTTACATAATGACAGCTAAAACGGTTCAAATTCATAGTAAATAAAATTATTAGGGGTAATGCGACCCATGCTGAGGGCCATATTCAAGCAGGGACCGTCATGCAGCTGAAAATCCACCATCGCTACCGGTATTTAAACCGCAGGCCCTTCAGATTGGAATCCTCTACTTTTACTACATCACAAATCGGATCTTTTCCAACAGATTTTAATTTCGCACTTAGAATTTTGATGGTATCAAGTATCAAGAATGAGATATGAGGCAGTAAGTGTTGAGGGTGAGAGATATGTTGCAACTTATAAAGAACGTAAAAGAGGGGAACTATGTTGATATAATAATAATTTAATAATTTAACAAGAATATTAGAAGTCCTCCGGAGCCAATAGCTTGTAAGGAGATGCTTATATATCAATATCTTTTTACACACATATTGTCAAATAAATCATTATACACTCACGTCCAATATGCTATGAAGAGTTGAGGTAATAGAGAAACTGAGGGTGCACCTATGTCTAACTAATCCTAAAATTGATGAACCCTTCACTCTCATGCAGGAAAAAGCAGAGAGATGAAAAAAATATGAGCAGACTGAAAGATAATACAATCATTATTCCGTAAGATTAGCGGTGGGAAACTATGCAAACTACCATTCCTGCTTTCACCGACCTCTGTATTCATAAGTGCTGCGCGAGTCTTGCTATTCAAGCATTGGAAAGTCCCACTAAAGGAAAACGCTGTCCTCTAATTTTGGAATCAGAAGTAGATGGTCTCTCACGACTAATAATGTCAAGCTAGAGGGTCATTGACCCAAGAAGAAGAGTCAACAACATCCTTCAGTGCGTTGAAAACCGCTTCAAGGCCATTTGAGCGGGAGATAATATCAATACACTCCGAGATGTGCAACTGAGGAGAAGTGTACTGCGACTACAGCGGACACTGGTCCCTCCTTCCCGATATTGCGTCAACCAGAGCTGGCTTCCGATGCATGAAACCGAGCAATGGTGGTACCGAAAAACAGCCTTCTTCTCGCGTTCAATAGCAATGCAATGATTTTAGAGCACCCTATTACTATTGTACTAAGTAGAAGATACGAGTTAATTACAATGTAAACATTTTCAATAAGTACAGCTGGCCGGTAACATACTGGCTAGGCCATGGGCTAGGCAACCCAAAGATCGGGCATTGAATCTTACCTCGACCATACTGTGTTTTCATTATGATTAATAACTTAGATTAGAAAGGGCAATGTAGCTTTATCTCGTAAAAAAAACCTATACCCCAAGTATAGTAAGAATTCAGTGAGTACCATCACTTGTAAAAACATCAAAAGTTTTAGGTATTGTCTTGATCATTAACCATTATACGACTGTAAATTTTTGCATCGCCCCATGCATTTAATTTGTAGTGTTTACGAGATTATTTTCCCAATCCAAGAAGGAAGGAAAAGTGGATGGAGCATGTCATGAGAGGCAATGGGCTTCTAAAGGTAGAAGATATAGAGAAGAAAATCTTAGTTAAGAAGCAGGGAGAGAGAGAGTAAACTAGAAAAAATCGGGATTGCTGGTAAGGGTGACATGAATTAAAAAGGATTGAAGAGAGAGAAGTATACTGTTAACGTGGAATATACCTAATTTGGGGGAAGAGTGCTACATATGCCCCAGAGAACGTAGAACAGAGTTCATAATGACTGACATCTCCCTACTCGGTAGCAGAACTAGAATGATTAGATATAACTTATTGAAAGCCCACGGATACTAAGTATTTTTGCTAACGAGCGAAAATAGGGGACAGAGTGAGGGTGTTTTGAAATGAATTCAGAGAAGCAATGCGATGCAGTGATCCAAAAATGAACGAGGAAAGCACACAATAGCATGGTTCTGGCGCAGAATACAAAGGTTAGGTAATCAGGTAGTATTGGTAATATATATGCATCAACACTCAAAAATGCTTCGCCTTCACGGTTGCGTTAGTAGGGAAAGTACTGTTCACCACCCCAAGAGTATAATTTTTAGTATATACTTCAATTAACGATTCCAACTGAATCAAGAGCATTAATGTTAATAATGTACCTACAAATAAAATTTCATGCGCACCTCATGACACTCTCAACCATACCCAGGCTTACTCTTCATAAATAGTGACCATTGGTCGCTGGGACGACGGAAAACTAGAATTCTACACCTGAGCAACAACGAAGAATACGTTTTTATCCTCTTCCGGAACCAACAGTCTACTTTTTACATAAAGAAGCCCTAGAGAAAAGGAGCTAATGATGGGAAAATAAGGGGAGCAACAAGTTGTGTTGCATAAAGCAGTTTTATCAGCGTGGCCCACTTCCGTCAGGAGCAATGACAAGGTGGAAGTCACTGCACGACAGGGGCGTTGGAACTATTTTCGCTGGGAGGGGCCAATCTTGAAAAGGGCCCGGCTCTTAAGAAAAGGGCCCGACTCCCATGAAAAGGGCCCGCATTTTTTTGCGGATAGGAGGGGGGTGAGACTATAATTCCGCTAAAAGTGCATATGAAGGTGGTAGAATATGAGTCAGAAGGGAAAAGGCAAGCCGGAAACAAGTGAAATTTAATTTTTATTAATGAATACTCATTTCTCCAAGGCCCGGGGCACTTCCGACGCCGCTGCTGCAAGACACTTTGGCATTCGTCCCGACCCTCTGGCACATCTTCCCGAAAGAGACGATACCACCTCAGTGTGCAATTGTCATCTCATGAGGAGATACCTCCTAGCAAAGTGATGTCGAGAGATACAATGATGAATATGAGATGAAGAAAGACACAGCATAACAAGTTAGGTGCCGGGGAGCTTCTAATACGATCCAGGCAACGACCCTGGTTGTCTCAGACCCCAGTGCCCCGACACTTTTCCTGAAGACAATAAGCCTTTTTTAAGATAAATTATTTTATTCGTTTTATTTTGCGATAGATTCAAGCAAATACTGCTGAAAATCTTAAAAAGAAGACAATTCAATCGCCCATATATTGAGACATAATGGCCTGATGAAGGCAATCGTCGAGGGACAAGTGAATGGGAAGAATTCCAAAGGAAAGTCTCGCATGAGATATATGGAGCAAGTTGTTGAGGAAGTGAAAGAGGAGAACTAAGCAAATATGAAGAGGTTAACTGATAAGGGAATTGAGTGGGGTGCTATGCCAAACCAACCTTGTGATTATTTTGAATACACGATCGGGGTAGTGCATTAAGTAGCATGCCGGCCTCCCAACTGGAGGTCCTGGGTTCGAATAGAGAGATTGTCAACATGTACACAAAAACCTTAGCTCTGCCATTTTCTGAACACCAGATCTTTCTGGAAAACAGCCGGCAGCACAGGAATAGCAACTGCTCTCCCCTTACCTCGCTCTCACTTACCTCGACTATTATTGCACCTTACAGATCTAAAGCTATCAGCCTAGCCTCTATCGAAAATTGGGTTCTATTGCTTCAAATCCTGGTAACTGCTCCGAAAATTTTTCATTTAAATCACAAGAACGATTCTATGCAGCTCGAACTTAGGAAAATCACATATACAGATCACAGAGTTCCTGGAGATGAAGCAAATTACGGAAAAATTAGCATGCTGTGATTCACCGATGACATACCGATCATGGCAGAGACAGAAAGACATTTAAAGACAACTGTAGTTAACATGGAAAAGACTAAGGCCAGAAATCCCCTGTCGACAAATAAAAAACCAAGATAATGGTATGCAGAAGAAGAAGAGAGGCCAAGACAAGCATTAAACTCGGGGAAAAAAATATGGAAGAGGTGAATGAGTATTGTTATCTGTAAATCTGAGTAACCAGCGAAGGAAGAAGGATATAGTCGGCAGAAGAGCCCAGACGAAGAGGTAATTCTACACAAAAGAAAAATCTACGTATGGCTGGAAATACTAGCGTGGAGGCAAGGAAGCAATTTATTTGAACATACATCTGGAGCACGCTTTTTTAGGGCAGTAAATCATTGACGGTATAAACAACAAAGAAGTCAAGGCTGGAAGCATTCGAAAGATGGTCCTACAGAACAATGACGACGATAAAATGGATCAAATGAATGGCTAACGAAGAAGTTATGAAAAGAGTGGGAGAAAAGAGAAGTATTCTAATCACCTTTAGAAGAAGACGGGACGATCCAATCGACCATATCTTGAGGAATGATGGTCTTATTAAGACAATCGCCGAGGGGCTAGTGTACGGGAAGAATGACAAAGACTGGCCTCGCATGAGACATATGGAATAAGTAGTGAAGCAAGTGAAAGAGAAGAATTGTGTCAACATGAACAGGTTAGCCAACATGAGAACAGAGTGGAGAGCTGCGTGAAACCAATATAAGGATTGTTGACTGACGATAATGACGGGGAAAAAATCAAAGTTTCGGAGCGAGCAAACATGAAGCACGACAGGAAGTGTCCCGCAGCCAATTGAGCCTCCCGTTGCGTGAGCTTCGGCCTCTAACTAGCTCCTCTCGCAGGCATCAATGTGATCCGAAGCAGGGTGTTATTTGCTATGTGCACGCGTTGCGACATCAACATTATCTGTTGAGCCTTTCGCCGAAGATGAAACTGAGCACACGTTGCGTGACTTTAAAACAACCGCCCTCCCGACGCGAGGCCGTGACGCAGTATCATGAGCTTCACCGTGCAGTCATTCACAAAAATCCCGGAATGTTTACGATTTCTTTTTTTTTCAGAATATGGGAATGCAACAGCATTCAAACTCGGGTAAAATTGCGGTGCGCCTCGTAAAGCAATACTGCTATTAGAAATAACAATCCACTATTTACGTAATGCTCTCCCTCTGTTTCCATGAGCATATAGTACTGTATGAAATAAGCCACGTTTTGTTTGCATAAACTGGACTCTGAGGAAGAGAGGCCTCTTTGGTGAGGCAAGCATACAGAGCAGCTCAAGCTAAGAAAGCATTCATGATGAAGAGCTCATTACCGTGCTAAAAAAATATGCACATAGAAACAAGGTAGAAGTACGTCAGTGCCTTCGATGTAGTAGGGCACTCTATGGGTCAAAGAAATAGACAGTCGGGAAAGCTGATCAGAAAAGAACAGAAGCCTTCAAAACTAGGTGTTGGCATGGGATGCTGAGATTAAATTGACGGATTAAATGAACAAAGTACAATCATACAAACAGTTGGGGAAGAGAAGACAATGGAGATGTCATGGAGAACACAATTTGTCAGAGAAGACCAGATACCCACAGAGACATGGATTTGCCAAGAATATGACAGTGGGATATATCGAAGAGAGACCATATACAAGAAAGACCAAGGGATAAGTAAATTTTCCACATGAAGCGGATTTTTAGGAAAGAAAAACCATGGTGTAACAAATCTAGTAATGATTTGGAATAATTCAGGGTTGCAGTTACATACCTTACCAACGCTGGTGGAGAAGGATGGAGAGATGATAGGAACACAAAGGTAGAAGTAGCGCTGGACATAATGGGGGAGAGAGAGAAGTGGCAGAGGAACTTGCAAGGTGGGAGAGGTAAAAGATGGAGGAGATGATGGTAAGCAATGAATATAAAAAGCCGCAATAGAAGTAGGAGTTATTCGTAAGCAGAGAAAATGAAAGAATAGAAAGTGTGAAAGATGTCACAAAGAGACAAAGGAGGTATGCCGAGAATATGAAGGGAACTGCGGCAGTGGGTTATTGTGGTTGAAATGCGGCGTATATCGTAAGTTCATTTTCACTCCATTATACGATAAATTGGGGGGAAAAGTAACATTTTCAGGATTAACAAATTAATATATAGGCATACTTTACTCATTAGTTTCAATCATGGCAAATCCTACGATGAATTGCGAAAGAAATCCCACACAGAAATCACAAGAAAATGAGCGATTTTTTTCAGGAAAATTATATCTAAGTCAGGCGTAAACTGGGCAAACTAACTGAAAAGGGGACAAAAATTATATTAATTGGGCAAAATCATAATGAAAATTATTACGTTAAACATGTCAAGAAAATAAATTTATACCATTCCACGATAAAAACTAACCCAGCTTTCTACCTTGATAATGACGTTTCCTATCGAAATCGATAGAAAAAATTAAATTATATTGTGGAATAGTACAAAGCCATTTTCTTAAATTGTTTAATGTTTCAAAATTCCATCAAGTATCACCTGCCTCCATCGACCTAATTTACAGCTCTAGTACGGCACAACAGGTATACCCATTCAAGAAACTCTCCATCAAGTTTCGAATTGCGAAAACGATTACGACATTCATGCGATAAAAGCCCCGGAGAGTAGTTTAATAGCACAGCAGAACTTACGACGGGACAGTCAGAAAAAATTGGTCAAGTGTGATGTCGTCATAGGGCCTAAAACGTGGAATACTGAGAATAGAGAAGGATAACAAATTGCAAAGAATACTGAAGAACAAAACGGAATTATTAAGGCAAAGAAGGCAAACAATCGACGAAAAATAGGCAACTGGGGCATTTTAAGGCGTAGCATGCAGGGAGAAGGAAGGAATGCAAAGCTGGAGATGATTAAGGTGCTATTAAAAATTGTTTTATGGACTAAAAACAAACTATCAATGGTACATCAAAACCTATCCCAATCAGTAGAATACCGTTTATTCTGATTCCATTCCCTTAATTAGATACCTTGGGCTTCTTCTTTTGAGACTTCTAGCTTCCTTTTATACGTAATCAGTGTGCTATCTCCAACAGAGCTTAAGAGAAACGGCAGTGATTGAAAGAGGATTACGACAGAATCACGCTAATTTCTTCGGGTGAAGCGTATTCAGTAATGACATGAATGTAACCTCCTATTTATCAGAAAAAAACAACTATTTGCATATCGGAGTAAATTGGTTGCTTCTTAACGTTTATCTCTTCAGCAACAAGTACCACTCAGATCAAAGAACGTAAGGAATGCAGATAACGGACGGAAATCTTTGAATATTATCCCAGTAAATGAGAGCTATTACGCAAAATAAAATAAAGATTACTTTCTCAAGTCGCCGAAAGGGCATATGTCAGAGAATACTATAGCAACAATAATGAGAAAATGAATCGAGAGGAAGTATTTATAGGTTAATCGACGCCCTCCATCTTAGATAGTGGAGTTTCGAGAAAATTCTACTTGATTCCGTCCGTATGTTTATATGTGGGTAATAAAAACCCCTCCAATAAAAATAAATACATTGTTTTATATCCTCCTCATAGACTTCCCAACCAAGTTAGTTGCATTACAAACTATGACTGGAGGAAGTTATTTATGCAAGGGAGGATAAACGTGATTACTCAATAGTAGGCAGTCACTCGTTCAAATTGTGGTATTCCCAACTTTCACTTCCTTCTCGCGAAGGTTCTCCGCGCTCATGCATAGTGGGGATTTAAGTTTGTGGGCTACGATAAGGAGAGCTGATAACTGCAAGTTGAAGGGAGCATGCGGTGATCGTGAGTCATCTTATCTGCAAAGTTTGAAGGGAGAGTTGTGTGACATGTGGCCTAGTCGGTAGAGCACTGAGCTACCGACCGGAGGGTCCCGGGTTCAATTCCCGACCTTCCTGGACGCCCCCACCTAAAATCCTCGCGATTCGATAAACTACGTGTCAGAACTTTGTAGAAAATCGCAGGTGGCCCAGGGAAATTAACTGCCCCCCAACCCTATGTCTTAGTACAGGGTGAGCTTTACTCTCACCTATCAAAGACCAACCTTCGGGTTGAACGTACCTTTTAAAAAGGGATTTTAGGAAGTAAGCGGTATAAGCTAGACTGTAGCTGAGTATCTGAACTATGGCCCCAAGTATCTTCTTTTCTTCGAAGGCTCTCCAAGTCTGCAACAGCGCTGAGCCAAGAAAGGGCCAAAGACAGCTACTGGCACAACCCAGGCAAATTTCCCCTCTCGCACCAGACGATAGGGACACTGCTGGACCGGGCTGCCGTCCGGTGGCCGGACCGCGAGGCTGCTGTGGCCCTTTGGTCGAAAGGGACGAGACATGCAAAGGAGCCCAGTGGAAGAGACAGCATCACATTCTCACAGGCCAGGGATAAGGTAAAGACTTCATTCTACCTGCGGGCACTAGCCATTTGAACAAGTTCTAAAAATATACACCGTCCCTCCCCTCAATAAATGTGTAATACCTTGTATTCGAAGGCCTTGAAGAGAGCCTTGGGGCCAAAGATTTTCAATAGCTTGCCACAGAGTATCCTAGATACCATACACTTCAAAACTTTTTTGAAGCAAGTAAAAATCTGGCTATTCACGAGAGATAGCATAAATATAGAGGTAATTTAGTTTTTTCTAAATATTTATATTTATCCAGTGTTATTCTATGTTCAATTGGTGACATTTGTTTTATGAGAATGTAAGCCAGTATTGCTGTATGTGTAATTTGAAGGTGAACCCAACAACAGGCAAAAGCCTTAGGATTCACCTAAAGCTCCAAAATTCTTATTTTATTATTTTTTGTATTATTTATAACTTGCTGGAGCAATAAAATATTATCATATCATATCATAAATATTATCATATTATGTAAAATCTCCCACAATCCATACACAACGTTCATATTCACGACGGCCATAAAAGCATCTTACATTAGACAAATGATCGCTACTTAATGAATTATGAATGAAATCATTCGCCGGTCAACGTAAGGAATGCCTCCTTAGTCTCGCGCGATATTGAAGTCATTGGTATAAAAACCTTGCAAATAGCCGCCTCACGCAGTAAATCGGGGCAACACTACGTTATTTAATAAACCATAATTTCAATTAAATTAAAGAGCGTTAATGAGAGCAATTTATTCTCCGAGCCAAAGAAGCAAAATTTAATACAAGAATTATTTTGGATTTCGCCGGATTTTCATAGTAGGTACAGTACTGTTCAGCTCTCGCATAATTGTTTTACTTATGCTAATACCACTATTCACGTCATCATTATAACGTATGGCCTTGAAGAGATTCCGCTTCTCACTTACAGTATTACAAAATTACAGTAGACTCTTATTCGATTCTAAATGTTATTCGTAGAATTTCTCTTTCTGCCATTACCTGCAGCAGTATGTGTAACAAAAAAAAATTTTTGTGAAATAAACGAAGAGCACTTTTCTAGTTTGGATTTTGTTCCGGTTTTGATTGCCCGGTATATGACTAGTATGTCTCACTACAAGAAAAAATTAAACGGTGTATTTTTCACACAAAATATTGAAATACTAAACTCTACCGCTTCCAGCACTCTCGTGTCATTAACAGGGGTACTCTGACCCTGCATACTCTGTCGATGAGGAGTACTCTGACCCTTGCTTACTCTGTCAGAGTACCCCTGATAATGACACGAGTGTCGGAAGGGGAGGGTTTATTATTTCAATAAATTTTATGAAAAATAAGTCGTTTAAGTTTTTCTTTCAGAGTGTCATTTTTCACAAAGTATTGCTTGACGCGATTCAGTTTATAGCATGTCTCAATCCCACATCGAAAAGCCTGAACCGGTGAACCTTCCGATAAAAATTTCGTCTAATAATTCGTATTCGTTTAATATCCTAGATGATAACGCATGGTTTGGAGGTAATGGTGAGCAATCATACATTTAGAATTTTTCAGGCAGAATTCATAGAACATTACGTTAAAAACATCACGAAAGCATGTAAAATAAACTTAGAATCCAAATTAATTTTGTCACACGCCTTGATTAACAAACTCTAAAATTGTAATCAATTAAAGGGTTTAATTTTACATTGATTGATATAACTGCAATAGTCCATTACACAAAAACAGCGTTGCCCCGCATTCCTGCAAAGTCGGCTTCATGAAACCCATGTTAAACGATGTCATCCCTCACCAGAGCTTAAATTTCATGGAATTGACCCACGGTCATAAGGGCCGGCCTAAGACAAAATGTTTATCCGGGCGAGAGAGTATTCCTCAATTGTCAACCCCTATTGTAACACATATTAACGAGTTAAACGTATTAGTAAAAATTGAACATTAAAAAAGAAGTAACTAAGCTTGTTGGACATGAAGTAGGTTGTCAATCCTTTTTAAAAAAACTGGCTTTACGTGTACAATTCGTTAATGTGACAAAATTCATTATGACAGACTAACATTCACGAATTTTATATGTTGACGTCAATTAGGCAGATCGACTGGCGGCCGTGTTTGTGAAACTTCTTGGGCTGAGACGAGGTGACAGGCTGGCCGTCTGGAGCTCCAACAGCTTAGAATGGTACCTGACGCAGATGGCGGCCGCCAAAGCTGGACTTGTACTCGTAAGTAATTATAACTTCCACCTACTATTACATTCAATCAACCTCCTGTAATAGATGCCTCAAACTTTCACAGCAAGTGATGTGTCGTATCCGGCTAGGAAATTGTGAAGTTTTATCGCAAAATAAAATACCCACATTCAGGGAAGTAACTATTACAGACGTGAATGGAAATTTTACTCCATCATATGAACCAGCTAAACAGACTGAAACGTCTGCGTGAATTTCTAAAAGCTGAAATCTCTCCTGTGGACTCTTACCTTCAGGTTTAATTAAGCTATGCTCAACATAAGACTGAGAAGCAGCAATCACTTTGAACCAAGAAAAATGAAATATTACCTATTTTGTAATTACTAATCCTTTATCAGCGCCACGACTTGCAGATATTTAAGAAAATATATCAGTTAAATTACGAATATTATAGACAGATTATAATATAAATAGATGGCAATCATGACCTAATAGACTAAATAATTGCACATGTAGTTCAGGATTTGAATGGGCACCGAAGATATTGAAACACATTCTCTCAGGTATCACTCGCTGGAAAAGGATTACCCTAATTTATTAGATACATGTACTTGAGATTCCACAATGTTCATCCAATGACGAATAAATGCAGGCCGGCAAAATTTTTCACATTTTAGCAATTTGGCCTTATTCTTATCCCTCCCATCAATGCGGAAAAAAAAGATAACGTGGCTACGTTCAAATGCCGCATTCCTTTCCAGAAGACAGTATTTCGTGATATATAACAGGATCATTAAACAAATCAAAACTCCCAAACGACCAACAGGGAATTCCGAGGGTTTCATTTCGCAATAAATGCACCTGCCATCTAAGAGGTCTTCGCAATTTTCCCTTTTTCTTTATTGTTTTCATTAGTGCATAATTTTTCTTTATTTTATTATTTAATCAATATTACGCGGTATTTTAACTGATGTAACATTTATCAACACTTTAACAATCGACGATAGTAGTAAAATAATGAAAGGTGTATCCAGTGTACGCACGAGAAAGAAAATAGGAAAGCAACACCATGACTGAATCTTTCATATCTGCGATTTCCAAGAAATAAAAGTAGGTTTTAACAAGCATTTTATGATCTCACCGCACAACGAGAATACATGTTCCACACCCACTGACTGTTGATTGAACTACTCAGATATTCTAATAACACCATACACTAATTCATTACGCGACCATGATAATAACATAATGGCCCAGTTAATCTGATGGAGGGGTGGATTAAAATCCAACATGTACGTAATGAGCAAGAAAGCAGAAGTATACATGTACCTCACCTTCCGTGGGTGGTTGCTGCGAGGAATTGGGAAATTACTTCAGCACTGCAGGTAGTGCCCTCAGTCAAATTGACGCCACCGCTTTACACGATAGCCTTGATCAGTTAAGCAATAATGAGAATAAATGGTGGCCGGGTACGGAATTCCAATTGACTAAAAGCATACAGGTTTATAACTAGAGCGATTGCCAATCCCATCAAAAACAGCCGAGATTCGCGTCAATCATTCGCAGCAATCACTATCGCCCAGGTTGAGGTTCACATCACGAAAAACTATCGGAGCGGGACATCTTGGGAGTGGTCTCCTACCCAGTCAGTTGCTTGGGCGTTCCCCATGCTCATCTGCCGTAATACGTCCGGCGCCCTGGACTTTCCACTTAAAGAATAATAGAAAAAATCGACAATTAGCATCTTTGCATTGATGAACAGAATAAATAATGGCTATCGCATTAGAGTGATGCTGCATTCCTTGTCTACCTCTTTCCAGCAGTCAGTTCCTAATCCTTCCTGAGTTTATGCAGATTTTAGTACTTGAAAGGTCAAGTGCTTTATTCAGTAAGGGCCGGAAATTATCCCAACTATGACGTCAGAGCCTCATTTCCATCCAATTCATTAAGACGCTCGGACGCAAAGTTAAAAAACTTTTACAAAGAGTACTGTGGCTTTGAAGCCTGCACCTCATTGAAAGGCAAACAGTGAATCCCCGTACTATGGCCGCCATGATCATAAGTATAAAGTTAAACCCTTAAACCTTGGCACAGACAAAGGAAAGTTCGCCTTTTTGCCTCGTGCCAATGAGGAATGGAATTTATTTAATAAATAAATAATTATTTATTTATTAAAGAAATTTATAATAAATCAATAGCGATTTGTCCTCCACCAGAAATGTGTTCACTCTACGCAAATTTAATGCTTGGAATTCTGAAAGGAATTGGAGTGTCGTACAATGACCGAAGAATTATCCACAGTTTGTATAAAAACCAAGCTGCTGTGATAAAATCTGGACCCAGCTCTGAAGAAGCAAGAATAAGGAAAGGAGTGAGACGAGGCTGTGCAGTTTCTCCCGTAATTTTTAATGTTTACATCGAGAGAGCCATCAATGAAGTCAAGGAGAAGTGTTATGGAGTGGACATGCACGGAGAAACAGTCACCATGCTACGATTCGCTGATAACATAGCTCTCATAGCAGAGATAGAGAAGGATCTGAATAAGATGCTAACAACCATGGAAATGACAATGGCCAGATATCAGCTGAAGATTAATAAGAAGAAAACTAAGATATTGGTGTGCAGCAAGAGAGAGGAGGCCAAAACCAACGTTATACTAGTAAAACAGAAACTGGAAGAGGTGAAAGAGTTCTGTTGCCTGGGAAGCAGAGTAACCAACGATGGACGAAGCAAGAAATAAATTGTCAGTAGAATAGCCCAGGCAAAGAGGGCATTCTATCAAAAGAAGAATCTACAAACAGCTGTAAATAAAGTTTGGAAGTAAGGAAGCAATTCATCGAAACGTATATCTGGAGCATGTTTCTTTACGGCAGTGAGGCATGGACGATGACAGCAGCGGAGAAGAAAAGGGAAGAAGCATTCGAAATATGGTGCTACCGAATAATGATGAAGATAAAATGGATCGGCCGAGTGACAAATGAAGAAGTCCTAAGGAGAGTGGGAGAAAAGAGAAGTCTGCTGAGAACAATAAAAAGAACACGGGACAACCTAATTGACCATATTTTAAGACACGATGGCCTGATGAAGACAATCGTCGAAGGAAATGTGAACGGGAAGGATGGAAAAGGCAGGCCTCGTAAGAGTTACATAGAACAGGTCGTAAAGGACGTGAAAGAGAGGAACTACGTTAATATGAAGAGGTTGGCCGATAGAAAAATCGAGTGGAAAGCTGCGTCAAACCAATCCTAGGATTGTTAACCCTTGATGATGATGATACGCAAATAATTTGATTTGAGAAATACCATTTTACAATAAAATGAAATTTGAATTGGAGTTTATTTGAAAAATCTCGGAAATGACGGAACTGCGGCATCTTTGTTGCTCATGTAACAGGTCTGTAGTTAACGTAGCGAAGTATAGGGAATATCCATCGCCTGAACTTACAACTGTACTTCAGTGTCCTAAAGCCCGTTTCACACGGTACTTGTTCCAGCACAAGGTCGAGTATACTTGCTAGTATGCTAGCTTTTCAGTATCGTGTGAATAGAACCAGTATGCTGGCTAGCAAGCATGCTCGCTTGCATACTCACTGAGCTACTGGATTTCATACTTGATGCGGTACTAGATATCTAGTAGGATCCAGTAGCCATCGACCAATCAAGTCACGTTACAGACGCAGTGCGAACACCTCTTTTTTTAATTAGCATGGAATCATATGGAATAACAGCTTCATAGCAAGGACAATGATCGTGTTAAACCTCCCAGGACGGTTCCAATCATACTAGATTCCGTCCTAAATATCAAGTATCGGCTAGCACACTAGGTCTTGTGCTGGATCAAGTTTCGAGTGAAACGGGCTTAAGCTTTGAACCTGTATTATAATCGCCAGTGAACATCTTATAGATCGGAAAATCTTCTCCACTGCATATGGTATTAAAAGTCGTTTCATAGGCTCCTACGTTTCCTGATCGTGGAGTCCTATTCTACCGCGAAGTTCACACAATGCTTGGTAAAATAAATAACCGTTATTAGATTTAAAAAACTGAATAAATAATTTTAAATTACATAAATAAAAGCAGATAATAATAGGCTTGAAATTACACACTTTGCAATTACACTAAAATTGTAAAAATGATTTATTCATAAATCACATGTTTCGCTACACTGTAGCATCATCAGATGGTGAATACACATATTAGCCAAGTCCAAATATGTGTATTCACCACCTGATGATGCTACAGTGTAGCAAAACGTGTTGTGATTTGTGAATAAATCATTTTACAATTTTAGTGGAATTGCAGTGTATAATTTCAAACCTAACATGGAGTTCCACAAAGTATCGGCCTCAACAACCGACAACATTAAATCATAATAAATTAATTGGATAAATGTTCCTCAGATACTTGTTAATGCACCTTCACGGAGTGCGCCGTATGCTTATCGGGGTGGCCCTTTTTGTTTGACCGAGGATGTTAGGATGCATTGGAGGAGGCATCGCAGAAGATTTGAGAAGCCAACAATCATCTTGGTTGGTACGTGCATACGGGCTAGCAGCTCGCGATACTCGTACGGCTGAAGTTTTTTTTTTTTTAACGCGGTAAAAATTTAGAGCAATAAGATGAATGATGGTATGCATTCTTGAAATTCACCAACGAAACAGGGAAAGTGAGCAAACACGCAACCAATGGCCAAACATGTAGCTTAAATGGGGTCGTTTACCATATTTTTTATTGCCGAATTCGATAGTTTGTAAAATAAAAAGTCCCGTATTTTTCCGTTCTTCGATCCGTCAATTAGTTCTCGAGTTATAAGCGGAGAAAAACTTATGTTTTTAACCCTTTCGGAAAAGTTGGCGTGCAATGGACTTGTACGTCATCCACTTAGTCCAATCACAACTGAGACCGCGAAGCTCCTTTGCTTTATCACCAAATTCACTGAAATTCATTTTTCGTTTCCATCTAACAGTTTCGTGTACAAAATTGCGATTTCGGTTCTGAGTAAACAGCATTCGGCATCTGAGCATTGGTCAAATTCGAACGTTTTAGTAATAACATTAAACCCCAGGGTAATAAAATGTATTAACTCCCCCATTAAATAGCCTGAAGAAGATTAAATGATGCTGCCATAATGAAATTTAGGCACGATTTCATCGTTATTTACGTTATAATATAAATGCAGTCTCCATAAGAGACCGTATAAAACGCAATGTTTTGTACGGAATAGGAGGGGCCGTTCCCATTTCTGGCTCCATTGTTACAATAGGCTAGCACGACAATGCCTCCTTTCAGTAGATTCTAACAACCTTAGCTTCTCGACAACACGCGGAATTTATCGAGATTGCGGCATTAATAAATTTCCATAACTCGGCTTCGTCACATCCTTCCCAGATAAGGCCCCAGGGTGGTTGTGCTTGAAACCGTCGAGATCATCTCGAATAGGTAACCAAGGAGCCACGTGGTACAAACACCAATCGTTTGCCAATTTAGTGTGTCTGGATCGCTCGTTACAATATTAATAATTGTTTTCACCTGAGTTTTTCTCATCTGTATCGACTTTAGAACCCCCAGTTGAGATAAAACACAAGTTTAAACAATGAATGAGGTTGTAATCAGCGGTTTCAACACACCAAATTTGCGAACCATTCGTGTTTATGTCCACGTGTCTCCTCGGTTGCCTATTCGCCTATTGCTCGGTTGCTCAAACACACGCCCAGGATTCCATTACGTACGGTTTTGAACGATGGATCTGTTAGTGTCAAGAGCGGGATAATCTCGAATAATGGGTTGCTCTCAAGCCTTTTATTAGTATCTAGTTACCATACCCGCAGTGTCCAATACGAGGTTTCAAATTGATTTAAGACCGGCACATAAACGTATTTATTGCAATACCTATCGCAATAAGATATTAAATTATAGAGTTAGTTTATTTTTTCGCATTTCCCACACACACAAATTTGGCAAATCTGAGAATAGCATCAACACATATTATCCAAGCAATCTTCTTATAGTTCTCAGCTTGAAGCTGCTTCGTTGGTTGGTATTTCAGGAGAGGCGGCCGACAGCTAAGGTCATTTGCGCCATTTTAAGATAGGTGGGTAACTGGGTAATGGTAGGAGTTTTGAGGAGATGGAGGAAGGGTGGAGAGAAACCCGGCGTCGGCATTAGCCTACTCTTAGCCAAAGGCGGCAAGGAGACCACGGCTTAACGTCCCATCCGACGGACGGAGTACTGAACCTGAAATGCCCTCCACCAAGCACTCGGGATCGGTTTGCCTATGAAAAATCCGCCACTGCCGGGAATCGAACGCGGGACCTCGGGATGGGAGGCCAGTTATCTAGCCACCACAACAAACCGATCCCCCCGCTTCATCTTATTGTAACAGAGACAATAGTAATTCCGTCTTCACACTCAAGAATCAACATTTTCCAAGAACGTCATATTTTTAGTGACCCTGTTAACGTGATTCACTTCCATATTCCACTCCATTCACTCTACATAGAGAATAGAAAGGGAACTGTGACGTAAGAGATGCGTTTCGAAACATTATCTTCGTGAGATATGCTTGAAATCGAAATGTTGGCTTGAAGTACAGGAGATGGGCACATTATGATTTCACTGAATATTGATTCATACTCGTCATCAAATACATTTATTCTCGTCTCGCAATAGCTTTCAAATCAGAGGTTTTCGCTCATTAAATGCTGTTTCCGTTCGATTTATTTGCTCCCGCTTCGACACGTGGCAACAGTATTCTCGTTTCTATTGAGAGCTAGTCGCTATTTGTGCATCCAGGAACGGCATTGCCAGAAGACAAATATGAACCTGAATGGTCCTTGTGACTGCAGATTACTGTTGCGTGGTGGGAGGCTAAAGTACTGCATTCCCATGGTTCGAATCCCAGCCAACATTTAAAATAAATCCCTACTTGTATCCGAGTGGAGAGATTTCCACCTTACCCTTCTGATTCACATCCTCAGGCAATCCTCTTCTTATACGCGGCCCTCTCTTACATATGGCCCTCTCACTTCCTACTCTCACTCACCTCTCACTATCTCTTCTTATATATGACCCTCTCCTTGCGATCTGAGGTGACACCGACAACAGGACTGCATTGAAGCCGATATCTGCCTTGCGAGGCGCCGCAAGAGCGTGTAACAGGTCACCAGCCAAGAAAATAACATTTCGCAGAACAAAAACTTTGCAAAGCAATAATGAAGTGTAATTCGTAATTTTTTATTAATATTTAGGATAAACTAACTCCTGTTTCACTCGTCGCGACAGTTGACCTCCTTAAATGTCGCTCCTGTGGGTCCCGCAGACGTAGTGTGGGGGTATATGTCCTCGGTAACAGCCTCGAACTCTTATGATTTCAAGTTTTCAAGAAAATTTAATCTTGCGAACAATCGCCGTATCTCAAAGGTCTCCCAAGACCTCTAAATTGCCAAGCGACACTGTTAACCTCCTTATGAATCTGTCACAATACGCACTGTTTCCCTTGGACTTCAACCTATTTCCAGGTTAAAACTTATTCGCTGCTTCCCAAACTCTCGATTCATACTCCAGACAAGGCCTTACCAGATCGGAATAACATATTTTACTTTTCCGCTCGACAATGATGTACCTCATGAGCTCGTGACCACGATCATGAAAAATAAAATCTTTCGAGAAATCCTAAGTGCACCTATTCGTCCTGATTTATTTCTTGAAAACGCGGAATGGATTCGAAGGAAGGTAAGAGACTTCTTCCTCTATCCAAGAGAGTAAGAAAGGAGGTTAGACCTTCTCTCCCCTATCTGAGGCGTTGAGTTTGAAACCGTCTGGATTATCTCGAATAAGTAACCAAGGAGTCACGTGGTATAAACACAAATGGTTCGCAAATTGTACCACCTTGGTTACCTTTTCGAGATAATCCCGACGGCTTCAAACATACCCACCCCTGGTCGGGGAAAAATTGGCTCAGAGATTTCACTACTGCCCGCTTCTTGATGTTCGTAGACTTTCAAATGTGTAACCTTATTCGATCACATTATTTTCTTCAATTTAGGAAACATGATTTTCTCCGTATGTATGCAACTTGGAGGCAGGCGACGAACACCAACGACTTTCTCTAAAAGTTCTATTGTGATTTAGTTGACGTCTTAAAGCTTAGCATACAACAATATAATATGTATACTGAATTTTATATTCATTGAGAACGAGTGCGGAACGAAGAAAATGCCCATATGGGAACGCCGTACTATCTGCTGGGTAGACCACCCTAGCTTTACAAACGTTTTCAAAGAATACAAATTTCAACATAAAATATTGTGGCATGTTAAGTATTAAGGCGTCAATTGAATCGCAACAGAATTTTTGAAGAAAGGCGGTGTTTTTCCTTACGTGACTCTCAAAAATTGGGGCTACTTTTCATTATTACTGCAAAAACATACCTCAAAATCATTGTTTAAAAAATTTACTTACCAATATTAAAAGTGGGACTACATCATCAACACTTTGGTATTCGTTGCATGAAAATAGCCTCGATATTGAGATATAAAGCCTCAAACTCGAATCTATACACATCTGACGCGGACAACAGCCTATGGAATACTGATGTAATACTCCTCATTTCCTCTCGAAGGTGACCGTCAACCCAGCCTATTTCGACAAGGAACTGCGCTACTGCCTACGGAAGGTCGGAGCCCGGGCCCTGCTAGCCGCGGACCGGCACCGCGACCGGGCGAACGTGGAGGTGGTCGAGGGCGCGGTTCCCGGGCTGGCTTCGTCGCGGCCCGGAGCGGTCGACTGCGGGGCCGTACCGGACCTCAAGTCGGTCGTCGTGGTGGGGAATGAAGAGTGGAAGTGAGTCGGGGCAACGCCCCGTTTCCCAATCCTGGCGTGAAAGATGGCCACGAATCTTCCTTAATTCCCTCCTTCCGCCCCCTGCACTCATCAATCACTGACCAGGAAATCCTCCAGCTTCCGTTTCTGTCGGGACGGACGAAGGGTTACGCAAAATAAGATATGCCGCAATGGTAACACCAATGAGGTCAGACCCGTCGACAGAAGATATCGACAGTAAACCATCCAATTTGAGCTTCCCCGACGCCCATGATTGACAATCAACATCAATCACTTAAACGCACGCCGGGATGAGCCTACCATCCATATGAGATTCATAATATCGATAAACGGGACCGTATCGCAAAGGAGATTCCTGACCGCAGCAATCAAGGCTGAGTGAGGAAAAATTGGAATGAGTGTCGAGAACCATGGAAGCGGAATGGAGAGCTACGCGTAATTAAAAGCTTCCCCAGTAAACAAATGGATATTGCATTATTATCGCAAGACATAATCTGAATTGAATTTTCAGTAGAAAATGAAAATTGAACGTTGCGATTCCGGCCATGTCAAAGTTCGCGATCGCGCTACCGATTTGATGTAAGGAACTTCCATTTTTCCACTCCCACTTGAGAAGTTGACGCTGAGAACCTGCATTACTCAATGACGCTTTGTAAACTATACAAGTTAAATGATAAGATTTATGCGGTCATTCCGTTTGTTTCGGAAATAAGCAGAAAATTGATAACAACACGGGAATAAAAAACCATTCATCATTTTCTTTCAAATTCTTGTCCACCAAAGTGAGAGGCAGCAGGAGGAATGGAGAAAATCCCTTGAAATTAAGAGAGAAATATAATTTACACCTAAACACATAGCTATAATTTTTTTCGTACCAACTACCCTCTGTCGTGTAAGCTGAACGCCGAATCAAACCACAACCTCCCCTATCCTAGCCACTCCCACCCTTTACCCGGGGAAGAAAAGTTCGTTGAAGCCCTTTCTTTTAATAGTTAATAAATACAGTAAACTCCCGATTATCCGCGCGCGCGCTATCCGGGCTACGGATTATCCGTGCATCGCCAATCTATTTAGTGTATCCGCAGTGGTCTCAAAGGCAAGTAAACTTTCATTATTTTCCTCCAATCGTGGCCTTCACTACTGGATTCTTTTTTGTCATAAAATGCTATTATGTACAGCAAGGAACTTTTCACTGGCAGGTTATGTTATTTTTTTATAGATTTTATTTATTTTGGCGACGCACCGTAGAGAAATTAATCCGGAAAGGACCAAACAGCGGATGAACCGTGTCTCCCAATTATCCGTGCAGCCTTGACTAGTCATTAGCACAAAAAATCAGGAGTTTACTGTATCAAGAAAAATTACCATTAACTCTTCCTGTGAAACAATTACTAATACTGAAACAAATATACTTTGAGCGGAAGCACTCTTAGGAATTTGATATGTCCCTTCATGAGTTTGTATGTAGGTATGTGCCCAATATAATCAAGCACCGTTTCCACACATAATGCAACTTGTCGGCAATAAAATACCACAGTAACATTTAAATCAATTACAGGGGTTCCTTTCTCTTCGATGAGTTAATGGAAAGCGTGAACGACAAAGAAGTGGACGAAGTTCGTCAGCTGAGCAGAAAAGTCCAGCCGGACGAGGGATGCAACATTCAATTTACGTCCGTGAGTCACTCTCTTCCAACAATTTTTGCATCTCTTCAACCGAATTTATATCAATTTGACTGATCATTCTTCATAATAACTTCACCTCACACAAGGGCACCACTGGAGAACCCAAAGGAGCCTTTCTCAGCCATCACAACATCATCAACAACGCCGAATCCATGGGCCACCGATTGGGTTTGGAGGACAAGGTCAGTCGAGAAAGAGTCACGAAAAAGCTCCAATTTCTCTGACTACTCAGATATATTTTCGATTTGAAAATTTAATCTGTAGCAATTAATCTCTATGAACTACGCCCATCATTTTTTAACATTAAAGTATTCTGAGGTGTATTTTATTTTAGAAAATATCAAATAAATTAAATTTCATTGATTTGATTGAGAAAACGTGAAAATTAGTCAATATTTTCTTACACCAACAACGAGAGGTGTAATTTTCTCGGTATCCTCACGTCCTCTAACAGCTAAAAATGCATTCGTCAACTTCAGCAACTTGCTTTAACAAAAAGAGTGTTTTAAGTATTAATATTAAAATTCTTACCACGGCATGCGATGAATAAAATTGTGGATCCATCTCGTTTATTTTGAATGAAGCATACTGACGCCTATTTTGAACCTCCCGCAGCATATTTTTTTTAATGAAACAATAAAAGTCTTCAGCATATGTTTCGTAGCTCTTTAGCATTTCATCTTGATAATTTTCAAATAGTACCTGCTTTTCTATCATCAAAAATTGATTGTCAATCAGATACATACAACGCCATGACCATCACATGGCATCTCTAACTTTCTAGCAGTACGAGAAAGCGTTATTTCAAGGATATTAAACCTATTCATTTAATTGAAATTTTTAAATAATTAACCATGTAGGATCTCAATTCTGTGTCTCTATTATTACTAAATGTCGAAAAAAATAGGTGCATAGTTAATTAATTATTCCCCTCGGGTATAAACCAGTAGCTGCATCTTTGTTGCAAAAATTGTTACTAATAACTTTCTCTACGGTGTCTAATTTCAAAAATAGCAGGCCTATTAAAAAAACAGTAAATATCCGCTACTTAAAAAAATATAACGATCGATTCTCCTTCATTTATAATACCATTGAATAAAAAGAGAAGATCTCTTCAATCTTCTTAGCAGCAGATAGTTAAAACTCAATTTCTTTCCACAGCACCACAAGGTCTGCCTGCAGGTGCCACTGTTCCATTGCTTCGGCTGCGTGGTGGGAACAATTGCGAGTCTGCACAGCGGAACGACGCTGGTTCTGCCATCGGCCAACTTTAGCCCCAAAGCCTCCATAAGGGCATTAACGGAAGAAAAGTGAGTTTTTTTTCCCAATAAACGATTGAGTTCGATTTCCTCATCTCCCACTCCGAAATGAACATTTACCTTTGAATCTGTATAGAATACAGATTCAAACATGATAAGAAGCAACTGCGGCAAACAGGGTTTCTCCGAAAAGTAATGCCAGTGATTTTAATGTGAAGCGACTATATGTTGCCTCGCATCCAGACTCTTAGTTGTCCCCCACCATTCGGAGAGTAAGGACAGGGTTTTTCGTGTGACTTTTTCGTCTCCCGTGCAAGCCGCAGTGCAGCGCTCGTTGGGGCAAAGGAGTGGCATCAAGTTTTGTGTGAAACTCGGCAAGTCCATAGTGGAAAAATTTTCTTAAGAAAAGACAGCCTTTGGTGATGATTTCTTGTCGGAACGTCAAGTCTTCGGGAGGCACTAGCCTTTTTAGAAGGCCGTGAAGATGTCTGCGATGAAGCCCGCGCTTGACGGCCATCAATGACCACCACCGAAAAAATGTGACGCGTGTGAGAGAACTTTTGAACTCAGACCATCGTGTGCGCGTTCGTTTCGAGGCACAGACATTCAACATTCAAAAAAGTACCATTCACGAGAATGTGACGAACAACGGGGGCGTTTACTCGGAACCGAAATCGCAATTTTGTACACGAAATCGTTAGATGGAAACAAAAAAAGAATTTTAGTGAGAAAATTAATCTTCTAACCACAACCATTCACTCATAAACCAAAAATTTTAATAAGCAAAAAGTGACGCCCACCGAAAATGCTGCTGTGATAACATTGACGTCATTTTCCTCCCGTCCTTGACTGCTTTTAGGGGATGGGAAGGGAGTGGAGGGGGATTCTCGGAAGGTCTGCTCGCACAGATGCTGTCGTAACTGCTCCGATTGGCAGAGCCAGCTGTGTCTCCCCCATTGCGATAATGCAAAGTAGCTTCGCGGGTTCAGTTGTGATTGGTCGAAGTCAATATACGTCAGAATTTGCACCACGCCCACTTTTCCGAAAGGGTTAAAAACATCAGTTTTTCGCCGCTTATAACTCGGGAAATAATTAACGGATCAAAAAACGGAAATATACGGGTCTTTTTATTTTATAAACACTATCAGATTCGGCAATAAAAAATATGGTAAACGACCCCATTTGCAGATGCGAAAATAGTGCACGAAGCTGGTGCCCAAAGTGCTAACGGACGACCAAATATCGCGCCGTGTTGAAACGTTCCAGGAGCTTTGGGACTTGTGTGAAAGTGACACCCACTCTTTAGACAATGTCATCAAGGTGATAACTCTTGGTTGTTTGAGTGCGACCCGGAACAAAAAGGCAAAGTGCCGAATGCCACACCTCGGCGACCCTTCGCCCCAAGAAGGCCAGAATGAGCAGGTCAAAGGTCAAGACCATGCTCATTGTGTTCTATGACATCAGGGAGCTCGTCCACCATGTATTTGTACCCTATGGTTCAACCGTCAACGCCGAAGTCTACGTGGAAGCGCTCAAGAGACTCAAACGCAGAGGTCATCGCGTCCGGCCCGACATCGTGGACGATTGGACTTGTGGACGAATGGACGAGTGCATGGTACTAATACATTAGGTAGGTCACTCCCGAGGACGAAAATGCGTCCGTTCTGCGCAGCTACGCTGTGACGTAGGTACTGTGGAGGACAAGCAGCGGCGGGCGTTTAAAATGGAGCCTAAAGACCGCTTTGCACGATAAAATGTTTTGAACACATTCTTGTACAAACGCTTGTATAAACTGAACGAAATTGTATGTTTGCCTGAATGGAATTAGAACAGGTTCTATTTTCCGTATCAGACATTCGCACAAGCGTTCACACAATTTGCCGCTTTGCACGGTACAATTTCCTCATACAAGCGTTTGTACAAGAAATTGTGTCGTACAAAGCGGCCTTACAGTTAATAGTAAAAACGTATTTGACATTATGATATTGTGCATCTCTTAGATAATGATGAGAATTATGCTATGATATTACCGAGCGTGTTGGCGAAACTCGCACTCGAAAAATAACTCGCAATTCACAAAAACACAAAGGTTGAGTTCAAGAAGTAGTACGGTGGTTGTGAGGCCATCGTGAACTTATAGTACTCACAACAAACTGAGTGAATGCCAGTTTTATTGTTGTTTTCGAAATATATATTTCAAAAGAATGCAAAAACGACATTTTATTCAGTGCGTGGAAGCAAATTGTCCATATTCAAATAAAAATTGTCAACTCGAAGAACCACTACTGCACGATGTAAGTACTGACCAAATCTCCAGATAAAATAATTTTTGTCAATGACATAATACCGAATTACCTGAAGACTATATTTTCTACTTGTATTATTCCATTTTCACTATCAAAGCACCTGGAAAAGAGCCGTGTTACCTCTCTTATTGAAAGTTTGTACTCTAGTTAACTCGAAAAGATGTATTAGTACCATGGACGAGTGGACTTCACCATGACTACGCGCCAGCCCACAACGCCTTCCTCGTGACCCGTTTCCTGATTCAAAGATGCCAACGGTTCCCTGGCCGCCGTAGTCCTGACGTGGCTACCCAAGACTTTTGTTCCCACGATTGAAAACTCCCATGAAAGGGCATCATTTCAGGACAGTTGACAAGTCAAAGAGGTTTTCACAAAGGCTCTAAAGGGCATTCCGGTGGAGGCCTACCGTGACGCCTTAGATGCATGGAAATCTCGCTGGAAGCGACATATAGATGCAGGATGAGCCTATTTTGAAACCTTTTGGTGTTTTGTACCGATCTGATCAAGGGAAATGTCTTTTTCATCGACTCACTGACATTACTTTTCGGACAAACCCTGTAAGTCAGATCTGTAACTTTCCCGGCCGCGGAGTATCAACTCCACAAAACCTCCTCGAGCGTTCCTCCGGGTCAAAGCTTCAATGTTGGCCAACGTTTCGACACTCAACTCTAGCATCATCTTCAGGAAAAATCGTCTTCACGTCTACCCGAAAGACGATGCTTAAGTCGAGTGTCGAAACGTCGGCCATCAAGGAGTCCTTGACTCGGTGGAACACTTTAGCCGACGTTTCGATACTCGGCTCGAGCAATAGTCTTCAGGGCAGATCCTTTTCACATCCACCCTGAAGAGAATGCTCGAGACGAGTGTCGAAACGTCGGCCAACATGGAACCCTTGACTCGGTAGGTACTCGAACACCTTAGAAGACTTGGCGCAACTGCGGCATTACGTAATAAAACACAATGTTTGCAACAAGACACTCACGGGTTGCTCTAAAACTTCCGCCAGGTGCACCGTACTGTACGGAACGCCGACGATGTACGTGGATCTCTTGGAGCAGCACAGGAGAGACGGGGGGAGCATAGAGGCGACGGAGGGATGGGAAGGCGTGGAAGTCGCCGTGAGCGGCGGTGCACCGTGCTCCGAGCACCTCTTCCGGCAGCTCATGGAGTCCTTCGGCGTGAAGCGAGTGTGCGTGAGTAGGTAGTGCACGACCGCCGAAACTTATATGCACGTGACTGGGCGAAAGCCCCTACGATGCCAAAAACGTGCATGCCCATTAACACTCAATTAAAAGACAAAAAGAAATGGGTCCCCAGTAATGATTCAATGATGCAATGTTGCCAATACCAATCTCTTATTTTTGTATGAAAAAATTGAATATTATGAAAATTCTTCTAACTACCTTCATTTGTGGATACTTTCATGAATTCACTAATTATTACGTGTATTATCATGATTACATGACCAAAGATTGAAATTAAAAATTATCTTTCTCCCAACACAACGTTAAGGCTGTTTCACCTTCTCAGTCAAAAATATATTCAAACAGTTGAACCCGCCCCCCCACATTTAGTATTACATATTATAAGGTTGGCCCCTCATTCATTTAATGTATTCGATCGGCATACATGGGTGTGTGGATATCCCTGCCTTCCATTCCCAACCCTTTTAGACCATCCCTTTACCTACCTTCCACTCTAATCCCCACGTTGTATGTTAAAACCCAGTTTAAATCATCATATCTTGTACCTGCCTTAATTCCCTCGAGAATCCCAATTCCTTTTTGACTCCTTCCACGCCTACCTACACTGTAAAAAGTAGATCTGATTTCAAGGTACAAAAGCGATCTGAATTTCAGATGCAACAATTTTAAGACAGGGTATGTTGAATTTCAGTAGTAATATCTTGTCTAAAAATAAGGCAGGTGAACGACTGAAAATCAGACCATCTAGAATCCTGCTTCCTCTGCTTCCTGCTTAACTGCTCCTGTACCAACCATCCATGTTCCTGCCTCTTCCGCACCTTGCATCCATGTTCCTGCCTTAAACCAGACAGCGCTTAAATTCAGATCGCACTGAAAATCAGATCAACTTTTTACAGTGTAACTTTATCCTCTTCGCCATCTTCTACTGCATTTTTACCCCTCCGAATTTTCTCCACGGCTACTTTATCCACCTCTTCGAATTCCCAAGACCACCTTATCTTTCCTCTCATGCAAGGTTGAACATATCTCCATTCCACTTTCTCTGCATTCAGTTAATCCTTTTCATGCTTCCCCTCATCCACATAAAGACAGCCTCCACCTTCCACCCACCTTCTATCTGCCAACACCAGATTTCTAATCCTTACAAAGTCACCCACCAAATTAGGGTTCTTTGTGCTTGTCTTCTCATCAACTCATAAATTCCTTATTGGAAAATAATTTCTTATAGAGCACATTTTCTCATGATGTTCTTACTACTAAAACCATATATGTCCAAGACACTTCCATCCACCTATTCTGGTGACGCCCCACCAAACAACATTTTTCCTAACCATCTAACTCTTTTAGAATCTCATTACTTTTTCCCTGTTGTGATTCATCTTCAATTAGGTTTACATCCAATATGGAGTACAAATTTTCTTGGTTCAGAAATCTGATCACTATGGATAAAGTACAAATGAAAGTTGAAGGCCTTTGAAATTTAAAAGTGGGAAATAATGGAGAGGATTACTTGCCACCTTCTTCATAGAAATTCAAGAATGCTACAAAGGTACCTCCCCAAACTCAAAACCGGCATTAGAAAATCCATTTAAAAGTCCAAAATAAATCTTGTCATGGATACCAACGCATGGCATTACAAAAGTTTTGGCTATGTTTCAGTACAGAATCAAAAGTAGAAAATTATAACTTATTAATATAAAATTAGAGATTTGGCAAGAGGAATACCTAAGTAATGAAGGAAAGGACGTATAGTTTAAGAAGAGGAAATGAGGACTCTAATAAAAAGAGTTACTGAATATGTCGGGGATGTCTTTATTTGCTTTGTGAACTTAAAGAAGGCATTTGATAGTTCACAGTAGGAGATGTTAATGGAGTCCACATTTGTCTTCCTCTTCATCCACCTGACCTAGTAGCTTAACCTCTAGCTATTAATCCAACCATCTCTTTATGTGTGTCTAATTGATGCATAAAAATAGTCTTAATCAGAAGTTTGTTGCATGGTTCACGTGTTCACATCATGCCTTTCTAGGAAGAAAGAATTTATCACTTATTTTTTATTTCCATTGCAGTCTGTATATGGGATGACTGAAACTAGTCCAATAAGCTTCCAAACTACAACAACGGACACATTGGAACAAATGCTGACGACAGTTGGATTTGTTTCCGAGCATGTTGAGGTAAGAGCAATACAATAAAACTTTAAAATTTCATCTGCTATGAACTCATTTACACTGAAACCTCCCTATAACGAAATTTTACGAAAACTTCCCTATTGCGAAGTCCCGGGACCTACCCATATACAATTCACGCAGAAAATCCTCCCGTAATGAACCTCCATACTTACGAAACCTCCGTAGAACGAAGTACGCGCCTGAGCCCGAGCAAAGAGGTGACCTCTATTTAAGAAAATTTTTGCATAAAAATTATTTTTCTCTGCTTTTATAAGTTTTAATTGTCGATATCGCAATAATTTTTGGCGTTCCTGATGATTTTTTTCCGCTGTATATGAGACAGTTTTCTCAGTATATTTCCAATGAACGGCATGGACGAAATTTTATGTAGTGCGTCGTTAGGAAAAAATGCACCGTCTTAACTGCCGAGATTGACTTCACGCACACAATCACAAACTTAAAACAAAAATCCGCCAGGGATAACAAGCTATTTTTCTATTTTCTTTCAAAAATACAAAGACAGTGATTAAAAATTGTTTCATTCAAACCACGCCACGCCCCCTACCAGCTGGCACGCAGTCGCTACACTGTCGCGATGTTTACCCCAGAAAAGAAAGAAACATGACAACTCAGCTGAGATGGGATTTTTGGGTGGCTAGCAGAGATAACTGTTCCTTGGACTGTGGCTAAGTGTGCCAATTATGCCTCAAAGGCCTCATCTTGAGTTTCCCCATCCACCTGCGTCTCAGCAAACGAAAACCGTTACAGAGATGTAATCCTATACTTTCTTTGAGTGAAATATTGAGCTGTCCGGATCGCGAAAATTCATATAGGCGACCGTGGCTTTTTCTCAAGGATTTTTTCTCAAGAAAGTGAAGCAGCATATTCCACGCAACGAGATTTGCCACCCCACCCAGATCATGGGCCGCCGCGTCTGTCAATCACGGCAGTTGAGCCAGTGCATATTTTACCTAACGGCGCACAACATAAAATTTCGATCATGCAAAAGCTACTCTATTCTCATCCATCCAAAAATGTAGTAAAAACAGTCATATGCAATAAATAGATAATGCAAAGGAGACGCATTGCATAACTGAGAATAAAATGCACAACAGACTGTACCACAACATGATGTGGCATAACTAATATGCGCACATAACGGGAATTTGCTATAGGTGATGTATTGTTTAGGGTAATTAAATGATATACCAATAAACGAAATTGAAGGGAAAACGATAATTTAAATAACATAAGCAGAAGGCTGGGTAGGACTATGGTCTTGAAACCAGGGGCAAATCTACCATTAAATTAAACATGAATGGGCTATCCATGACTTTCAGTTATCCAATCAAGCTTCACCACCAATTACTGCGGATAATCGGCGGTATACGGCATATGAAAATGTTTTTTTACCCTCTTCAGCTTGCAAGATAAATGAGGGTCGAGTCTCATAGCAACATGACTTCTTGACATCTCCTGAGACTACGCAACCTGCATGTATCCTCCCTACAACGAAGTCGTCATATTCCGGTCCCAGAGATTTCGATATAGGAGGTTTCACTGTAATTGTTAGGTGCAGCAAAATTTTGCTTCAAATCATCGCGTTTAACTCTTCTGTAATTTTAAACCTAAATTTAATCCGCAAAATGCAAATTTTGCCTTTTTCGAAAATTTTAAATGTAATAACTTCCTAAACAACGGTTAATATATACGAAAAAGATGAAAATGAATACTAAAACCTTAAAAGAAAACGAATAAAAATATTTCGATGTGTCAAGAAGCCAGGAGGCAGGAGCAATGGAAGTGGTCATTAGGTGCACGAATCTAAATCTTCTTTTGGAGAAAAGCAAGAGGCAGAACAAGTAGCTCAACTGATCTCATATCTTTTTCACTCTTCAAAAGATGACTTGAAGACAATTATCAGATCTTTTGCATGATGATTCACCCCTTGGATATTCAAATTTTGTCCCATAACTTCAACTGTAGCTTGAGATGCTCTTGTTTATTTGATGATTTAGGAGCATAAGGAATAAATTATTGAAGAGATATACTACAATGCAAATGCAGGATTTCATAGTTGATAGCTAAATTCCTAAGGAAACTTAAGTGAAGTACTTCAGTTTGAAAGTTACGAGATCTCAAACCTATAGACACCAGTGAGGTGGCTGATAAAACTAGCATCACCAAGAGACAAGCTTCTACAAATGATAATTTCTTGATGTTCACATACATGTGTGATTTTCTAAATTAGATATATTTTAAAGTCCAAAATGGTTGTTATGAATACCAAAACATCCATTTATCACAAATAAAAACCATGGTTGAAAATAGCTTTCAGTGAACCTAGTGTTGCTTCAAACTCTTCATTATCAGGGTCATCTATGGAACAGACGCTGGCAATTAGCCAAGAGGTGTCGCATGTTTTGTACCAACAGCACTCACGAAAAATGCAAATGCAACATTTGAAATGAAGTGTGAGTGGGGAAAAGTGATTTGGAAATAACTTATGAGAAACATAAGGGTATTAAATTGAATAATGGCAAATGCCTGGAGGCATTTGAGCCTTATAGGTTACTTGCCCATTAGAATTTTTTTTCCAAATACTATTTAATAAAATGCTCATAACTTTTGCGCATAATAGGTGGACCCAAAATTTACACTCAGGTTTTTACATACATTTTCAAATTTATGGAGATGTTATCCAATCGTATAAGTCAAATAATCTGGTTTAAACCAATTGGTTTAAATAATGCTCATCTGTTTTTTAAGACAATTGCCAGTAATCATGGGTCAAGTCACTTTCTATTCCTAAGGAGTCCAGTCAATGAATCGTAATTTTGCCATGAAAACCAATAAAAACTAACCTGGATTTCTTAGGAAAAAAATCAATATAAAAAAATAAAATATTCCCATGGATTTGCCTCTGAGATAATTCTTTACACTCAATGGCTATCAGCATCCCAGCTAGTTTGGAAGGACACTGGTCATGCTTCAAAGCATACGTAGAAATTTTCAGAAGCCACCAAGGAGATAAAGCTTTGGGAAAACCCTACTGAAATACACTTTCAGGCAGATGTTCAATCAACAAGCTGTGATAAAATATATAAATACCTCTCAATTTTTTCATGTCCCCACTCTTCAGGTTAAGGTGGTGAACCCAGAGGGGGAAATGGTTCCAATGGGGACGCCAGGTGAGCTCTGGGTGCGAGGCTACTGCAACATGATTGGCTACTGGGGAGATGACACCCGCACCAGGGAGACCATAGGAGTGGACAGGTGGCTGCGCACTGGGTGAGTCCTCCTCAAGAAGCCATATTGAGGTGTTCCATCTAAGATGATGATGAACATAGTCGATAACAGCTACAGTAACATGTTCTTATAGTTATTGAGATGCTGCAGCCAGGAGATTATCAAGCAATGCACCGAGAAGGATATAATAATATGTACTACTTTGCTGAAAATAGGCACATCATCAATCACCAAATTATTTTTAAATGTATTCATTTTCTTACATTCTTCCAAGAACCATAGTACCTTCTGCATTCAAAATGGGAGTGTTGTTCCAAAGTGAGAGAAGAATAGCATTTTCTACTGTTTTTGAATGACTATAAAAGTATTAAAGGAAAGATATTGCAATTTTCCACAAGTAAAAATGTATTCCAACTAGTTTCGATGATACTACACCATTGTCAAGTGAAGCTTTCTGTTTACAAACAAGTGTATATATGAGCAGGTCAGTGGGTGGGGGGGGGGGGGGGGCAGTGGAGAGGGGTGGAAGGGAAAAAGGAGAGAAACGGAACAGGGAGAAAAGAAAGGGAAGAAACTTGATGCCTTGGAACAATTAGAAATAATTCAACATAAAATTAATAATATCCCACTCCTAATTGATAACAACTTTCCATCCCATTCCCCATTACTGTCTATAGCACTTCGTTATTCCACTGCCACCCCTACTACCCCCTAGCCATCCACCATATTCCCCCTCCCTTTGGTAAACCTACACCACTTCCTCCACCCCTCCGAGCCGACATTCCGAACCATCCCCTTCCCTTCCCCCCCCCCACAATCTCCGGAGGATTCCTCCTCAAGCAACATCCTAAAAGCAGCACCACGGAAAATCGCCTGCTGGTCTCCAATTGCCGAACCCTGCCACAGGAGCCACTAAATCAATGAGGGATCCTAAGATGACAACAGCGACTCAAGGAGTTTTTCTCCTTCTGTTCCCTCCCCTATCTTCCCCCATCGTCACCAACCAACACCGGGTTTTACAAATTTGAATAAACTGACCTGCCCCTCTCACCCACACTCCAACCAGATCCCTCCTTGTTCCCTGCTCCTTTTCTCACCCTTTCCCTTCTTCCCCCCTCCACTTCACTTGACAATGATATAGTAACATCGAAACTAGTCAGAATAAATCTTTACTTGTGGAAAATTGCAATATCTTTCCTTTAATATGGAACGTTTCCACCACATCACACCTGAATCTGGTTTGACTATAAAAGTGTTTGACATAACTTATGTACAACAAAATGACCTGCCTAATCACCAGTGTTTCCAAGTCTGCCCCATACTTAAAGGAACCTCAGACTGAAAGGAGACATGCAAGGATTAGATTGGAAAGTAGAGGAGGAAGAGTGTGGAGTGTCTGTCATCAGCATTAGCTTGCTTTAAACAGAATGCACCTAGTAGTCCACATTCCACAGTTTTAAGCTCCATCCGACAGGCACAGAACTGACCTAGAAATGTTCTCAACAATGCATTCAGTGGGTATCAAGTAAAGATTTCAATGGAATAGCTACCCAGATTTGAATCCAGGTTCAACAAGTGGACAGCCTGCACCCCTACTATACCCTCTCCAGCAACTGACATGTTTAATCACCTGCTGCATTCATGCCCACTTCGCTATATGGGTACATCGAGAAACACCAAAGCAAAAGATTTCAACTGAAAAAGCTATCTCTAATGTTGTCCATTCCCCTGGAAATAACTGAGCCCACGTAATCTGATTCATTCACTTGGATTACATATTTTCCAGAATCTGCTGAGGCATAAAAAAACTCAACCATGGAGAGACCAGTATAAATAATCCATCTGTTGTTAGGTAATCTGCAAATAAACTGAAAAATAAAATTTTGTCCTATTATCAAAATGATGAGTTTTAGATGATTGCCCCTAATGAAGTTAAAATTGATTAGACAGAGTAGTTCATTAAGGTTTTTTAAAGAGTGACAAAAGAAAAATCTGATGGAAACTAAAAATTAGACAGGAGTGCCTTATCCGACACATTTTGAGATATGATGTCTCTAGAAGTGTGTCATTGAGGGGAAAGTCAATAGCAAAGAATAATAAAAGAAGGGCTAGTGGGAGATGCCTTGAGTAAGTAGTGAAGGACACCAATGGGAGTACATATTTACATCAATGTGAAGTCATTAACTGATTGAAGAATGGGGTGAAGAGTTTCATTACGCATATGTATCTTAAGATTTGTGAACAGTAATAATGAATCTAAGAAGTCAAATTTTTCTATGCATGAGCTAAATTGATGTCTCAAAGAAATGGCCACACTGGAATAAAATTTCAATGCCACATTTCTGTAAAATAACACACCTGAGAAAAGAGCCACATTACAATTTCACCATATGGAGGAATCTTTTCGCATGGTACAAGTTCCTAGCATGAGGTGCTACTTATGACTGAAGATAAGGTTTCTCATCCACTTCCATTAATGAGGTCCCATAGCTGATTCCAAGTGTTTGCAACTACCATCTTACTTTTACCTTCAAAAGAGGCTATTTTTGGATTATTTCCCCAATGTAGCAATGATTTTACATATGTCCTTTCTTGTCAGACTGACACACAGCAAAGTAACATTTATCTAACATCCATATAATATTTCTTTTGAACATTATGAATACCTATTAACATTTAAATATTCAAGGATAACGTTTACTGAATGTTATATAGATGTTTCAATGTTACCAAAATGAACCATTAATGTTGTTTGAACACTCAAAGACAATATTCCTTGAACGGTAAATGAATAGCCCATGGTTATGTAACAAGTGAATGTTTATAAATAATACACTATGTTTATGAAGGCTATCTGAAAATGTTGAAACCTACAGATGTACCTACCTCATTAATTTTAATTGGGCCAGAACTAGAGATGGGAAACTTGGTAAATTACCGCGGTAATTTTCGTAAATTACCAACACCCCTGAAAATTACCGTAATAAACGGTAATTTTCAGGAAAAGTTCTTCTTCAGAAAATTACTTCTTCATGAAGAAACCATTGGAATTGGTAATATTGTAAATTAAGAAGCTAAAACGATTTTTTTACATTGTGTCCATGATTTATTCCAATTAATTCAGAGTAAAATAACAAATGCACATTGCGCAGAGTTGTCATTGGAACGAAAATTTCTCATAGTGTGACAAAAGAGAGGCAAATTGTGTGTTGCTGCCAACTTCGTTTTAATTTTTTTAATGAGTTATAATAGATAAACGTTGTGATATGTTTGATATAAGCGTCGGCATTTATATCTCTATGCTATTTGATTTCATTTGGAGTCCTCTGATAAGGATTTGCAGCTCAAAACTTAAAATTATCGGAAAATTACAGTAATTTACCTATCTCTAGCCAGAACTAGAATCCACAAATATCCATAAATCCAGGATCACCCCAAAGACACATTACAAGGAATTTTTCTTGTGAAAACAATTTTTTTGGAATTTATCCTCAATAACGTACAAGAACATTCCTACTTACAAGAACTACCTAACTCACAATATTGCACTATAAATCCTACCTGCGCCTGAGTAGGTACCTACTGATTGATGCCTCACAGTTGGTGCAGAAATGTTGGAGGGCTGCTTATATAGGACTGGAATATATAGCGTATTGAGACACTAAGTCTAAAACTTCAAAACAATTCATCAGAACTTAAAACATTAATCACACACTTAAAATCTTCTAACAATTAAAAATACAGTTAATCTCATGGTTATGAAGTTTGAAAAATTAGAATTTACGAAATATAATGATGGAAAGGTAAACAAGTAATTTTATGTGCATTCCTAAGGTATAATATTACAATAGAAGAATTTATTAAAATATTGTGGTAATCTAGGTATCAAAATTGTCAATAGATAGTCTGCATACAATGGCAATAAGTGTTGCCCAACTTCCCGATGATTAAACGAAAATATCAAGAGATAAGATCCCGTAGTAATAACAATAACATCACATCTGCATAGAAGAATACATACAGTGTTGCCTTACCCACTAAAATGAATAATTCCAAAAACATTGTTACAGCAACATTTTCATGCCCCCAACTATATCTCACAGGGACCAGTTTGTCCTCATGGAAAATGGCTATGGAAAAATTGTTGGACGCCTAAAGGACATGATCATCCGAGGAGGTGAAAACATTTTTCCTAAAGAAATAGAAGAGTTTCTCCAAAGTCATCCCAGCATAGCCGAGGCTCAGGTAAGAAAGGATAGGGAACATGATACCTTCCCCATCTACCTCAGGCATTTATTGATTTATATGATAAGATATTTTATTTACTCCCACATGATTGATACAATTATGAACACAAAAAAAATACAGCGGGAGCTTTAGGTGATCTCCAAGGTCATAGGACCTGTATTGAACCACCAGCAATATAAAAAAAATTATGTCATTATAAAATACAAGCAGTGCCAGTTATACAATGCACAATTAATGTAAAAGACAATTAAAATAAATATTCAACATTTTCTTGAGAAGTATGCCAATCTTTGGCCAATTTTACCATATTTGTTGAGGATTTGTATTTTTTACTACAGCGGGCAGTGCATTATATATTTTTGGCCCCATATGAAGAAAAGAACATTTATATAATGATAATCTGGTCAACATGCTACAATATTTGACAAAGTCCTTAAATTATATTTACGATTGTTGGATACACTTGGCATATTACCACTTCCTTTATAAAACATTTTTAGGACTTTAAATAAATATAAATGCCTTAGTGGCAGAAATCTAAGGGCCACATACAACGGAAATAGTGTTCATTGGGGTTTTTAGATAGAATGATATGGATTATTCTTTTTGCAAAACCAGTGGACACTTAAATGTGTTTAAATATGCATTTCCCCAGAAGATTACACTATAAGAAATTTTAGAATGGACAACAGTATGATAAATAGTTTTCTAACCAGAAGTGGACATTTGTTACATAAAATGTAAAATTTGGACAAGGCACTTCTAAGGCATTAATTTACAGCAAGCAAATGTTTACCCCAGCGTAGATGACTGTCCAAAATTACTCCTAAATATTTCTGCTCACTCACTCTCTTGATGGCTGGGCAGTTGAAAGCACAATTGAAACAATTTGCTGAGTGAAATATCAAATTACAATTAAAATTACATGTATTATTGGTGTCATAACAGAGAAAATCAGTCTTATCACTTAATTCCAACCCATTGTAATCAAACCATTTGCTTAGGAAACATAGATCCTCTTTAACATAATCTTCAACAAAATTCCAATTTGGTACTGAATAGCACAGAGCCACATCATCAGCAAATGCTGTCAGCTTACCATTAAATTTATTTATATTTATTAGAGATGGGACTTCGAATCTACAAATCCCTCAAATAATGCCTTTTTCCTTAAAACTTCGAATCCATTGACTTTAACCTCGAATCCGAATCCTTGAAAGTTAGAAATCCGAGAGTCACTAACATCCTCAGCAGACAACAATCCTTTCGTTCCTTACAATTCCACTTTACCGTCACCACCCGTGATTAAAAATCGAAAAAATTGATTCGAGAGCCATTCACCCGATGGCGCTGTGGCATGACAGGGCACTCTTGTGTCATGCAGGCTAAAAGAGCACTGGAGATCGATCATCCATTGGAGCGTAAAGGAATCCACCATCGCAGAACTTGCATCCTCCCGAGGTCCAGGCGGAGTAAACAATATTTTACTGGAAGACACTGGTAATAGCGAAAGAACCTCGCAACTATGCAAGATTCATATGGGAGGCAGTCAAAATAGAGAAAAGTCCATGGAACTTCAACAGTGACTGTGGCATTACAGTCATCTCCACACGAAAGAGACTCTTTTGTCTGGCACCAGAGGGAAAGTCCTCCAAGACACCCATGGCCCAGGCTGACTCAATGCCTCCTGACGTGAGCAGGGATATCGTCAACAAGAAGCAATACCAAATAAGGCCAAGAACGGCAATGGAGGTGTCTCCCCAATAAATGATGGAGATGTCTCCCCTAAAAATAGCCGAGACTTCCACTTCATTATTTTAACCCTGATGATGCTCCCCGTAATGGACGCAAAACTTTGGATAACCAAGCGCAACCCAACATGCAGAGGCTGCCGAAGAGACAACAGAAAAGTATGCAGCACATTGCGTATGCACATGCTTGTGCTCATGACATTTGTTATTTGCATTTCAATGAAAAAACTTTTCAACCGCATTTTCCGCACAATGGGTCAAGTGTACAATTTCAACATTCAGGGTATATCTATAAGTGGGCTAGTAGATTTCACCAGTTCGTGCATTTCCATTGCTTTTTTGTTTTTCTCCCACTTCTGTTACTTCGAGTTCAGTTCACTTCGACAGTCAACTTCATATCTAGGAAAACTAAGTCATTACATCTGAAACCAGACTTCATTTAATTAATGAATACAAAAGTAGCATGTCAGAGAGGCATTATTATCAAAAAGATTGCGCTGCTAGTACTAGAAGTCATTACGGTAGAAGATATGACGCGTCACTTGATGAAATTCATTTTCGAACTAACAACTGTTTGTAAGTGACCTTGCATGCCAGATCAACTTGAATTTGCATTTCAATGAAAAAACTTTTCCGCCGCATTTTCCCGCACAATGGGTCAAGAGTTCAATTTCAACATTCAGGGTATATCCATTTTTTTCAGGGTATATCCGTTTATAATTTTGATTTAATATCACAAGAATATTCCATGAGATGTATTTCAATTTTCTGGTTTAGGATGTGCTTCCTGATGATAGCCTGCGGCAACAAGTACTGCTACAATACTTGTTGTCGCAATGTATTTTGAGGTCAAGAAAGTATCTACGGTAATGTGCGGGGGTACGTGTGCAAAATCAACATTTTGTAATGTAAATAATTACATATAACATGAAAATTAATGTCATGGACAGTAAATACAATCATGAGTCATTGAATTGAGCGAAAATATTATTTTAATAGCTAATCTGATAATATCTCCCCCATTCACCCAAAATATTGATTGAACTAGAATTGAATTTTTAGGAACTGGCTGCGGAATGGTTATTTAAATATCTTTGGTAGTAACGAGAGTTTGATCTAGCCAGAGGTTTCTTTTGGCTTCTGAGAACTCTCGTTATATAGAGGCTCCACTGAGCAACCAAAACTGCCTAGGAAGTACCTTTCGGCACCACCAGCAACACTGGACACAGAGAGAATGTTCGGCACAGCTGGCCATATTTGTAATACAATGAGAAATCGGCTTGATCTGGAATGTGTTAAAATTATTATTATTATTATAAGTATTCTACCGGTGAAGGTAGGTTTAAATGGACATTTAATTCTTCCCACCCCCTAAATTTCACACGATGTCCCTCTTCAGCCCCACATACCTCCTGCCACCTATCATTCCATCCAAGCTACCCGTTCTTCTTCTCCCTCTTCCCCGCTTACCCAACGCTCTTCCCTCAATCACCTCCTTCAAAACACCATCCCCTTTTATTACCTTTTCCATCCACACCTTCTGCCTTCTCCTAATTTCATCTATCAAATTTCTTTCCTCTCCTACCAATTCTAGCACTTCATCGTTCGTCTTCCTTTCGACCCACTTTATTTTCTCCATTCTTCTCCACACCCACATTTCAAAAGCCCTAAGTCTATTTTCATCTTCTTTTCGCAAAGCCCACGTTTCCGCCCCATACAGTGCAACGCTCCATATTAAACTTTTCACTAGTCTTTTCTTCACTTCCCTACTCAACGTCCCTGTCATTAGCTCACGCCTACGAGTAAAAGCTTCTTTTGCCAATGCAATTCTCCTTCTCACTTCAATGCTGCTATACCCTTTTTCTTCCAAAACACTACCCAGATAGCTAAATTGCTTTACCTGCTCTAGCTTCTGACCTCCCACTTTTATCGCTATACTGGCCCTTTTTGTTCTTGAAAACCGCATTACTTTCGTTTTCTTCTGGTTTATCTTCATCCCGTATCTTTCGCACTGTCCCTGCAACGCATCCAGCATTTTTTGCAAGCCACGGGCTGACTGGCTGACTAGCACTTGGTCATCCGCAAACCTCACTGATTTTATCAATTTCCCCCCGACCTTCACTCCAGCCTCCTGCTCATCCCAAGCCTCTCTCACCATTTCCTCCGAATAGATGTTGAAAAGTACTGGCGATAACGGACAGCCCTGCCTAACTCCCCTCCCTAACGTAGCCCAATCCGATTCTCCATCAGCTACTCTCACTTGCGCCTTTTGCGCCATGTATAAATTCCGGATAAGTCTCCTGTCTCTCCAGTCTACTCCTATCTTCCGCAATATTTCCATTAACTTGTCCCACCTCACTCTGTCGAACGCCTTTTCGAAATCAACAAAGCACGCGAACACGTCCTGATTGTATTCTAGATTCCTTTCCACTATATTCTCATCACTGCAATCGCATCCCGAGTGGCCCTCCCCTTCCGAAATCCAAACTGATCCTCGCCTAGGAATTCGTTTGCTCTTTTTTTCATTCTCCTATTGATGATTCTAAGCACTACCTTTGCCGCATGAGAAATCAAACTTATCGTTCTATAGTCTTCACATTCTTTTGTCATTCTCTTTTTCGGTATAGGTATTAGCATGGTTTTTACAAAATCCTCCGGCCAAGCCCCCTCCTCGTATATTCTACGAACAAGTTCATAAAATCTGTCTCTTCCCCCTCTTCCTAGGTTTTTCAGAAGCTCGGCTGGGATGTTATCTACCCCCACCGCTTTACCTGCCTTCATTTCTTGCAGTGCCTTCTCTATCTCACTATCCAGTATTCCGGGGCCCACGTCATCCTGATCTACGTCCTTTTCCTCTCCTATGTCCAGGTTTCTAGGCCTATTTCCGCTATCATATAGTTCCTCAACATATTCCCTCCAACGACGCTGGATCTCCTCTGGCTCCATTGCTAAATTTCCCCTTCTGTCTTTGATGCACGGGACCGTTTTCCATTTCTTGATTCCCGATAGCATTCTAACCTTTGAGTACAGACTGCCTATTTCTCCTTCTTTCTGGAGTCTCTCCAGCTCCTCGCATTGCCGGCTCCACCACTTTTCTCTTGCTGTCTTTGTTTCTCTCCTAAGCCTGTTGTTAATCTCCTTATAATGCCTTTTGCCTAGCTCTGTATGTACATTTTTCCATTTCCTTCTTTCCTCGATCCTTTCCATCATTTCTGCTGTTACCCATGGTTTCTTGATCCTCCTAGCGTCTACTGTTCCTATTGTTTTCTCAGCTGCTTCTTTTATGCCCGTCTTAATCATCTCCCATCCTTCATCTATTGTTCCTCTTCCCTCATGCATCTATCCACAATCTCCTGGTATTCCCTCCTCTTCCCTCTAATCAGTGCTCCTACATCCCACTTTTTTATTTTCCTTGCTACTTTCAACCTTTTTAGTCTCATCTCACATTTCATCACCACCAAGTTATGGTCGGAGTCGGCATCTGCACCTGGGAAACTATGCGAATTCTTTACGCTGTTCCTGAATCTTTGCCTAATCATGATGTAGTCTAGTTGGTATCTTCCAGTATCCCCCGGCATTTTCCACGTGTACCTATGCCTAGGGTGGTTTAAACTACGTGTTTGTAATCACTAAATTATTCCTTCTACAGAACTCCACTACTTTCTCACCCCGGTCATTCCTTACACCCAGACCATACTCCCCTACTTCACTTCCGTCCCTCCCTTCCCCTACTACAGCGTTCCAATCTCCCATAATTATTAGGTTCTTCCTGCCCTTTACTTTCCCGATAAATTCTTCCAACTGGTCATATACTTCGTCCACTTCCTCTTCTCTATGCCCCCCTGTTGGCATATACACCTGTACTACGACTATATTTGCCGGTATCGCTTTGATTTCTATCGCTAGTATTCTATCGCTTACCTGTTCCACATTCAACACCCTTTTTCCTAATGTTGCATTCAATACAACTGCCACTCCCCGCTGGCTCTCTTCTCCTCCACTGTATATAACCCTGTACTTTTCACTCCAGAAGTCCCCCTGGTCTCTCCATCTTACTTCGCTTAATCCCAACAAATCGATCTTTCCCCTCTCCATTTCACGCTTAATATTCTCTAGTTTTCCTGCCCTTAACATAGTCCTAACGTTCCATGTCCCGATCCTTAGCATTGCTGCTCTCTTCTCTGGTTTATTCTTCGCCGCCGCTGCTGTTGCCGCTGCTGCTGTCATTCTTTTCGTGCAAGGATTTCGTGAGATGACGACCGCAGAGTCCTTGCTTACCCTGCTGCCGGGCACGACACCCGTTCCAATAATTTGGTTCCGGGCTCCGTAGTTGCCAGGATTCAATTCTCTATTGTTCAAGTCCATTGTGATCTTGGGAGAGTTTAATTGAGGTGGTTTCCCGTTGCCTGCCTCAATAGTGTTTTTAACGTGACACCATCACTTGGTAGGCCGCCCCACTGGGGTCAGACGCCTTCTCACAGCCGCCTCACTGAGGAACAGACGCTGCGAGTACGGTACGTGGACTACCTTTCCTCAGGCTCCTACCCTTCGACCTGTCTGGCATGGGTGACCCTACCAGGAGCAATATTAGTTACTCCCGCCAGTGTAGCTCTACCGGTCACGGGAACACGCAAGCCCCAATCCCACCACGGCAAGGCGTAGTCCATGGGGAAGGGTGTGTTAAAATACTAGTTTTTTTTAATTAAAAATTTAAGTAATCAAATGTTTTATACTTGTAGTTGGGGTGTTTCATTGAATTGTATGAGTAAAATTAATATTAGAATTCAAGATAAAATGTAAGACTACAGAGATAATAAAGATTACTTAAGCTTTTAAATTATACTTGGGATTTAAGGAAATGGGAACATTTAGATTTTAGGTAAAATTTAGGACTAATAATAGAAATAAGATTCGGATTTGAAATGAGAGTCGAGGGTGAATTTAAAATTCAGATTCAAGAAATACTATTTTCAACCCATCTCTAATATTTATACAAATGTAATGGGAAGAACACATGTAATACATGGTGAGTGACCAAATGTGAAGTGTCTAAATTGATATTCTCATGCATCCCTAGTTGCCAGCCACACTTCAGTACCACACACAATACACATACACAAAATATATGTACTATCTAAACATACTTGCATAGAATGAGCCTGAAAACTAGTTAAAAATGTTGAAAAACTTTGTAAATTTCACATACGTAATTTTAATCGACCAGTTTCATCGCCGTGCGACATATATCAACTTCATCAGGTGATGTCGCACAGTGACGAAACTGGTCGATTAAAATTACTTAAGAGAAATTTATGAAGTTTTTCATTTCAACATGAAGCAATTTCATGAAGTCATGCCGCAAACCATTCATTTCATAATTAAAGGAAAAATTGGATGCATTCTGGCCAAGTTCAAATTAATGTAAGATCAAATAGTATGTAGCAATAGCATAATGTTCCCACAAAGCGTTACATATATGTACGTATATATATGTATGCATATAAGAACAGTTCCTGTATGTTCATTAAAAGGAATCAAATACATATCCATCAGTCCCATAAATCACTGAGATGCTAATCTATCTGTTTAATTCCTTCTTTGCTGGCTAACAGACAGCTTCTTTTCATATTTACCATTTCTTAATGCATCTTTTGTTTGTATCATCATATTTGTTTTCAATCTTCTCCACTAACAATTCCTAAAATATCATGATTGAATTTCATGATTTTGATGATTCCTTGGTTGGAATTGTCTGCTTCACTAAACTACAATGTCTCACATAAATTACTGCAAGCATGATTATTGAAACATTCGCAGAGGATTGTGTCAATAGCATATGGTGCTGCTATGCAAACCCACTAAGCATGGAGCTGCCACTGTACCTGGAAATTATGATAATTGTAACCACAGCAAATGTAAAATGCTATGGGCAGTAAGATACTATACAGAGAAAATTCATTAGCCTCAAATTTCATTTACAGGAATGCATTACCAAATCACCCAACTTTGCTTTGCATAATCTCTCAGGGTTGTTGCTGTCGTTATTTATATTACTGGCTTCAGTATTTTGCCCCAAGTTATTCCACAAAGGAGAATTTAACGTTCATTATAAATAATATTGTTTTAAAAAAATGGTTAGCTCTCTAATGCTTACTTATGGTAGATTACCAACAATCTCAATTTTGGCATAAGATAAGTGAGTAGGTATTCATCGTAAGAGCTATATTATTTACATAATAAGGTCATAATAAACAGGGGGTGCAACCCTTAACATCTGATTTCAGGCATGATTCGTTAGACAAACATCAATTTGAGGACATCAAACACGGTAAGAGACATTATTATTAATTTAATGGTAGTAGTTAATATCCATTACATTATTCATTCAAAAGTTGATATTCATTACCTACTTCATAAAGCTAATTCCTTAAAATGCGAACACATTGCAACATGAAATATGCACTTATTAATAACCCGATTGCAAAGAGTCAACTGTATTGCTGTGATGAAAAAGCCTTAATTTAATTTTTTTCTCTTGAACAAATCATCAACATATGCTGTATTTTATCAATGTGCTAAGAACCACCTAGCTATAACAAGCTGTCATGAATTTTACCTGAACCTTGAAATGAGCTAGAAAATGTGGTCATTTGACCTCGCCTGGAACAAAAAGAAATCCCTCTAAAAATATGTCACATTAAAAATTCGCAAATATGGCAGCTTGTATGTTTGACAAGCTAAGCCTTTGTCTTAGAACTCTTAGCAAGTATTTTAATGCAATTCTAGGTATTTGGGATACCCGACAGCCGACTTGGGGAAGTTGTATGCGCTTGGATAAGGTGTAAAAAAGGAATGTTGCTGACTTCTGATGAAGTGAAAGTTTTCTGTAAGGGAAAGGTAAGTCAAAGGCAAAAATCTTATTCATGATTGGAAACAAAAGCAACTTCAATTTTCATGCTTAGTAATTGCTTGCATTATTTTTGCAGATATCTCATTTCAAAATTCCAAAGCATATTAAGTTTGTACAAGATTTTCCAAAAACTGTGTCTGGGAAAATTCAGAAATTCCGCATTCAAGAAATTATGGCAAAGGAGACTTTGGAGAAGAACTGAGAAGACATCAAAGCACCAGTTATAATGCCAGTGAATGCATTCAAGTACCATCACAACTACCGTCTTTACCCAATTCTAAGACGACCCCTCATTTTGAGCTCCCAATTGAAAATAAAATGACAAAATCACCTATAATTATGCTATCTGTCTTATATTTATCAGTCCTCTACTTTACTTGAACTAATTTTGGAAAATGAAACATATACTCTTTTCACATTCAAATCGAAAACATAACTTAACCAGAAAAAACATAGCTCAAACAAACTTTGTCCTGAGCAACAGAAATTTAGATACTTACTTTCTACATTTTTGCCTTCTAGCATACCACAGGATAACTTTTGTAATACAACTGTTTAATAGGGCTTAAAAACATCCAATTTAAGAGAAAAATAAGGAAAAACATTTACAAAACAACCAAACTTATGGAAAATTAAAAATATACTGCTCTATAGATTTCTACTATAGTATACACAGAAATATATACCTTACAACTTAATTCTGAGTAACAAAAAAAAAGATACGTTCCTTGTTCATAATTGCCTTCTAACAATATACTAAAGATCATAATAACTTTTGCAATACAACCATTCAGACTTAAAAACATTCCATATTGGAAAAGAAAGATTAAAGAAAATAACAGCAGTGGAAGTTATTACTTCTGGAAAGTGAAAAATATAATTTTATCATAGGAAAAAAGAGGCAAATAATACAACTTAAACGACCTTTTCTGTACATAATTACATGAAAACATAAAAATAGAGACTTTTCTTAAGAGCATACAATAAATATATATTAATTACCATCATCATTTCCCACATGATGTCATCTTCAATCTCATCCAGAGTATTGGACAAACAGTACTTCTTGAACACCGGGGAACTAGCAACTTCGTGAGCTTTATGAGAGATATCTACCGTTGAAACAGGCATGGCATTCTGCCGCAAAGTGCGTACGAACTCCACCACTTCTTCGACGTTAGAGAATCTGCCTGCTTTGGGCCCTCTGAATGACTTCCTGGTAGATTTGACGTCTTGAATTTTGTGCATTGGAGATCTCTATCTTCGCACATTTGCCTCAGGAACTCCAAACTTTCTATTTGCGTCACAGTTATTTGATTTATTGGCATGTTGTACGTCAAGTAGCTTAAAATTTGCGTCGTAACTACGTCTAATACATTTGGTTAACTTTCCCTTCGCACTCACGCCACGTATTTCCATATGATCTGTCATTTTTAAGTGCTACGTACGTAAGGTACAATTCAGTCACGAATTCAAAACTTCAGATAAGTGTAAAAACCGCCGAAAGTGAATTCCTGCCTTCGTTTGTTTTTGAGTGTATGTCCGAAGCGCTCGTTTGAAATGCATCGCAGTGGCCATAATCATTAGTACTGGAAAAAATTATCATACCCGTCATTGTAATAAAATTTCACCTGAAGTATTGTTTATTTAAGTAACTATTGCGATGGATTCTCCTGGAATGGTTCCCTATTAATCACTTGGTCACACATTCGTAGATTCATAGCATAACACCGCGTAAACACACAGTTATAAGTTGTCCTCGAATCTAAGATGAGTAGATATCTTTAGTTGAAAATTATTCTAAAAGGGTAGTCTTAGAATCCGGTAAATACGGTACGTACTTATCTTAATCTACCTAGAACAAAGATATTTCAGATTGCCCACGTGATCATGAGCGATGAAGTTCACCACTCTAGTTTGCAACTACTAAGTCAGTATAGCTCCTTTAAAACCCATCTACATGTACTCAGGAAAGGGGTACCTACATTCATTCTCCAAGAAAAATGTGCTATCACAACCAATAACTATGAGATTTTGTCATACATAATAAAGTATTAGATAGAAAAAATAGGAACAGTATTGCTGCACTTACATCTACACGATACCCTGCAAGCCACCGCGAGGGTGTGTGGCAGGGGGCGAAGATCACTACCGACAAGTTAATTCTAAGTGTCGTGAGTGCATGAAAAATAGCTGGATTTGATCACAGGTGAGCTTATTGCCTGCAAAATTATTCCAAGTTTGAGCTTGTTGATACTTTAACCCTTTCGTGCCGAATGTTGGCTATGGCTGACGAGGAGTTACCTACTGAAAAGACCGAATGTCAGCAGTAGCCGACGAGGAGGAGGAGAAGTGACCGCTGCAGAGGCAAAAATCTCAGGTATACTGCGACCCTTCGAGACCCGGCTTTGCGTGAGCTAAGACCCTTTCCCGGGCAACTGGGCTCGACCCTCCATCTCATTATTAATCCCCCTCGCTGCATGACTCTGCGGTTAACTAATAGTCCATGCACTATTTTTTCTAAACAATTATTTGTTGCATATTCCTATATAATTTAAGCTTTAAAATGAAGTATTTGTTTTTTGCTGAGTTAATGCAAATTTTGAACAATCTTCTAGTGTTAATATTAACGGAGTTAGTACAGAACTCTACAAAACTTGTTGGTACTACATATGTCCACAGCAAAAAAAACGCATTGGGATAAAGTTGTTGTTTGATGCTAAGTTTGGGGCAATCATGATTCGTACTGTCTCACTTATCTTCTTCTATTTTTTCAAATTTTATTTCATACCTTCACAACTATCCTATACTTTTATATTTCCTCATTTTTCCTCATAGCACATTACTGATATTCTGGTATACTCAAGAATTGGAACTAAAATAAACCGTTGGTTCCCCGCATATGCTGTTGTTCCATTTGAATTTTTTGCCGTGTTATACTTTAATAGCCTTATGCATTAATGCATATGTATTCTCTGGGGAATTTCTTCAATAAAGCAATTGTGTTGCATGGCTAGTTCCCCACACTGTTTCAGGTAGCAGGCTTTGGAAAAACCATAATCCTCTTCGCATGGTGGTGCTCTTTGTGCATTCTTGGTCATAATGTGTTAATAGTATTTTCGCTGAATTTTTGAGGTCCGACAAACGAGAAAAGGAAAAAATATTGCTATGGACGGTCAGATGGGTGTAGAAATGGATTCCTAATGACAAATTCTAAGAAACTGATGTGGAATCCAGCAATTCCGTGATATTTTAGCCATTCAGATTAATCTCTCTTTGTGGTGGCATTGCAAAATTTTCGTTCAAGTGGAAGAGACATGTGTGAGGAGTGCGACGTGGTACTGTGAATCCATGCTTTAAGATTTACCGCACACAAAAAAACATCTAACTTAATAAAAATTGTGCAGCCATTTTGCCAGAAAAATTTTGAATAAAATAAAAAAATGCAAAAAAAATTTTACTTCACCAATGCCGGTCCAGAGCCTGGATGAAATGGAAGGATGATGAATATGGTTTCGAAGTATTAATGGAAGAAAATTTTGAGAAGTCATAATTTGTTATAATATAGGATTTGCCTTAAATTCGTTAATACTGATGCTACAATTTCATTTAAAATTTTCAATCGCTCAGCAAAACATTTAGAATCCATTTTTTAAGTTTAAATTTTTGGAATATACATAAGGCTATTTTTTAAAAACACAGCTAATTCAATCAATTTACCACAGAATCCTGCTGCTAAAAGGTTGGTTAGCCGAGCCCAGTGGAAGGGGAAAGGGTCCAGTGTCCCGCTGAGTTAGGTCCCCAAATGGTGGGTATGGCATACCTGCCAACATCCTTGCCAGGAGAGAGCCTCGGACAGGAGAGTCAAGAAACCTCTCATGCTCCTCGTACCACAGGAAAAATTCCCTTCCTAAGGCTCCGGTGTGAAAGGGTTGAGGATTTTTCAATTAAAAGTACTTAAGAGAAACATTACACTATTACATGAAAAACAAAAAAACTTTTATTTCACATACATATTCTTACTGATAACAGGATCAGTGACCAACTGTACATATAAGCATTTCTCTGGATTGAAGTCCAACAGGATGCATTTAAAACAATAGCCAATTGCACATATCCTATAACATATTGCCTCTTGGAAATCAAGGTCCATTTGTACATGTATCAGTCACAAAACTTCAAACTTAAATTCAAAATCCGAAGAATTCCAATTCATTTTTAAGGTCTATTATACACAAGATAAATCACTCACAAAAGGTTAAAACACAGGTTGTATAACCCAGATATCTGTAGAGCACCTTTCATGGTTATTATCAACATGAAAGCTTGTGTCAAGGTCACACTCTGTAACAATTTCATTGCTTTTAAACTGAAAAATTAAATATGCATTACATGGAACTATTTCCTGCTAGGTTTCCTCTTAGGATGAGTATCACAGACTGATGATCCATCAGTATTACTTTTAGCAACACCTTTTTTACTAACACTAAAGGCAATTTCTTTAGGCACTTTATCAATGTCTAAGTTTTTCTTGCGCACTTCTCGCACTTTACTATCACCAGCTGTGTCCTTCTTAAGCTTACCTATTGTGAGAGCACTGTTAGCAACTTTCTTAGCTTTAAGTCCAGGAGGTGCAACCTTCTTGTTTCTACTCTTTTGTGATTGTTCTTCCTCCTCCTTAAAACCAAGTGCCAGATTCCGTCTAGTCAGATTTCTTTTCGGCACCGATGGAATGGGTTCATAAAAGCCATCATCTCCTCCATCTCCTTCAGGGGTCTTTACTTTCCTTGGCAGAGGAGGACTGCCCACATCCTTGGATGGGGTTTTGCAAACCTCAGCTTGCACCTTACTCTTCTCCCACAATCTAAATTCCTCTTCATATTTATCAACTGACTCGTCATATTTTACGATTGCCAGCACCTTAGCCTTACCTAGAATCAACTTCAATCTATTAATTTGATGCACTAAGAATTGAAATCCCCCCAAATATTTCATGTCCTTAGTTTCTTCTTCAACAACATTGATCAAAGTTTCTGATTTATTAATTAAGTCATCCCTCATGGCCTCACTGCTCTCCCAATCTTGTATGCAAGCATCAATCATGTTCAACATAAAGCGCACGTAGAAAACATGCAACCGGCTAATCTCAACGGCAAACATGTAACTGTCACCAAGATTTTGAACAACCATCTGATCCGCTTCAGAATGCATGAGGGAGAAATAAGACTCATTCATCCTTGATATCATCATTTTGAAACGACTAATGATGCCCCTCAGAATCCTGTTGGAATTTTCAAAGATCTCAGTTGAAGGTAACGATCTCTCTGTTTCACTTTTGTCCGCCATGCACACTTTGACCACTCTCAATCCTGAGAAGGCTTTTTGGAAACCTGAATTTATGCACCACTCACAAAAACATTTATCAGTGCATTTTTTCAACTGAATACACTTGTAACGACTTCCTGGCCCCTTTGGAGAGTAACGACCCATTTCCTTCTTTGGCTTGGTCCCACCTCTCACCTCATCTCCATCATCAGAGAACACAAGGATCTCAAATCCGTTTGGATTATTTCTCCTGATAGCTCCTTTTCCTTTGCTGAGCCACTCAATCAGGTTCTGAATCTCTCCCAATGGCTGATCTCGGTCTTTCTCGTGATCCAAATCGATAATGCTCTCTATCCCGAGGAGTTTCACCTCACAGTCAATGGTGTTGCAGCACATCAGGTCCACAAACGCCAGGGTACTTAGAAATTGTACAGCTCTGAAATGAATTAATTTTTTACCATATTCAGTAAGAGTCAAACGAAATCCATGCAATACAAAATAATCACCTTTTATTCACCTGAAGCTTTTCCATTATCCTATGTACCAACTCAGCTTGGAATGAGAGAGAAAAAATTTATTTGTCCTCAACAGTAGCATCATGCAGATCAGACACAATAGCAACATATGCATAATTATTGTGTTTATTTATTAAAAATTGTCACTTCCGCCAACTGCCATTTTAAATCCATAGCCACTAAGTCAGAAGGATCAAAGGTTGGAATCAATCAGATAAGCTTTATCTCAAGCAAAACTAATATTTCCCCACTTCACTCTATGCATTTAGAGATAATAATTGCAACAGAAGATCTTCCCTTCTGTAAGCAATGAACAACAAATAAGCTACTACATATTTGGCTGCTCTTCTTCAATGGCACTGGTCTTAGCCTCCCCGAAAGATGTGGTGCGAAAATAATTGTACAGCTTGTGTAAGCTGGACACTTTCAAAAGACACCTCCACCAAATTTATATTCAGCACCACCAGTCAATAGGTCATTAGCCAAAAACTCTATTCACCGGACTACCACACCATCTGCCTCTTACCTAAAATATTAAGATACAATTTCCATGCTCAACTGAAATTTCCAAGGCAAAAATGAGTTTTTAGCCTTGAATTCTCATTATGAGGGTTACAGGAACCATGAAATACCATAGAATTTATTGCAAACTCAACAACCATGGTTTTAATGTGGTAAATGATCAACAGGTACATATGATGATAGTTGATGATAATGTGATAAATTAAAACCATGGTTGATGAGTTTACAGTAAATTTATTCTGAGGAATTGTTTACTTTCCTTTATCCTCATCATGAAGGAATTCTACCCAGTCAAGCTTGATATGGTCAAAATAATTGATTTCTCATTTCTTCTTCCAAGTAGACTGATTGCTTTCATTTACTAGCTGAAGCATAAGATTCATTTACATGAACAATCCCTGGAGGAATTCATTTTCAATTCATCAGCAATAAGCTGGTTTATTTCCTGAACATCCAGTATTTCAATTAGAGATGTTATTGACAACAATACAGTCCACCTGGCTATATGAAAGAAACATACCTACCTATTATTAATACTCCTACCGACACCTATTTGGCAAGGAGTGAGGTAGCTGTCCTGAGTGAACCAAAATGGATAAAGAAGCCAACCAAAGTTAATGAATTTTAATTTTTTTGCAAATTTGAGGTATGGCTTCCAGGAACACCACACAAAAATATAAAATACCTTCAAATCATCCACTTATGCATGCCGTCAAGGATACAGTGCAAAGAGACCACTTCAGATATTAAAAAAATCACTCCCACAAGCCAAAGTAAAAGCACTTGAACAACTTTATTTAGTCAGGATGTAATGTACTAAAATGTACAACATGACCACACTACAAAAACCATCAGCGAAAATGTACAACACTTAAAACTTTCATTTTGTAATTATTACTCATTAAAATGTGCCACCATAATGACAAAAATGTTTGATACCTCAGCAGAAATTAAATCTATCTGTGAAATCACTGACCCACAAAATCCCAATAACATCTCTAGGATTACATACAAGACTATACATAGTTATTTTGATTTCAAATGTGTTTAATTGCAAAATTAGTTTTCTTAAGGTTGAATGAAAAAACTAGGTTTCGCTACGACGTAGCGAAACCTAGGTCGTAAGTAATAAATATTTTATGTGGAATCGCAGTGTTTTTTCATTCAACCTTATGGAGAAGTTCCACAAAGTTACGCCAGAGACCGTTTTGTTTGTACAGTTTTCTTCTTCTATATGGCACATACATACTGCTGTATGAGATAATTTTAACAAGAAATCACTGTATAAAAATAAAGGAAAAGTATACAACATGTACTGTAACATAAAACCACAATGACTGGTATACCTTGATCATCTGTAATGATGTAAGTACTCTAGATTAGAGGCGTGCGAATACTACCACTGAATACTCAAATACCTTTAATACTAGAAAGTATTAAGTATTCGAAATCACGAATACTTATGCAAAAAGAAAAAGGTCAAACTCCTTGAACATCATGCCATACACCATTGGACACCCATGCATAGTTCTACATATTTGGAGCGTTCATCATATGCACCACATCATTTTCAGCTACAGCAAGAGGACGGAGGAGATATCGAGTCTGTTGATGGTTTCACCACGTGATTTGAAGTAGAATTACAGAAGTCTCAATGTATGGGATTCTGTTGTCTTTTCTTCCCAAAATAACATTCCTAAACTAATCACTGCTTATCACAATTCAGAATAGAAGAAATTTCGTAAACACCATCAAGAGTTGTCACTCAAAATGAGCTTCTCTTCTACTCTGTTACATATTCATCATTAATTTATAAGAGGTCACACAATGTGTCCCTTCCTCAAATAGTACTTTTGCAAATAGCTAATGAATTTTGCGTAAGAATTATTGAGAACTCACTCCTCTACTCCAGTACCACTATGAGTTTTTGTTGCTACTTTCAGTCGAGACATTGTCGAGAACATGCTGAGACCCCTGAGTTTGATACGCAATATCTTCGCTACACTGATGAAGACTATCATCGAGGGAAAAGTGAATGGGAAGAATGGAAAAGGCAGGCATTGTATGTTATATAGAACAGGTCGTGAAGGACGTGAAAGAGAGGAACTACGTTAATATGAAGAGGTTGGCTGATAGAATAATTGAGTGGAGGGAAGCGTCAAACCAATCCTTGGATTGTTGGCCCATGATGATGATCCAAAGCTCGTACAAGGCAAATGGTATGGTACAGTAAGCAACACATTTCCCTGGTCACTAGGAAACTGACACACAAGGGCACAACTCACAGTAGTCGATAATCCCCAAAGTATTTTCAGAAGGTTTTCATGCAGTCAACAAAATACGACACATCTTGCATCAGAATTTATAACCCATTAATGATTTTGTGAAACTACTCATTGAATCAAGAAATAGAAGAGGTGCCAAATCATTCAGCTTTGAAAAAATATTTGAGAAAATAGATAAGTTACCTGTTAGGGAGCAACATCTTTTGAGCAAGTAAGAACTGCTGCTTCAGGTACGCATATGCTTCTCGGGGAATGTTTAAGTCAAGGAATACTTCCCCAATCCAAAGGGCAATATCAAGAAGCAAAGACTGGCCAAAGATGTACAAAGATAAAGAACCTAAAATTAAAAGGATATAGTTAAAAAATAATGATGAAAAAAGTACTTAACCAACCATAAACCTAAAAACTATCATTTCAAACATAAAGTAAAGCCAAATTACAGTTATGTACCTGAGTCCTGCCAGCCTGCTAACAATCGAATCAATGTGCTCAGAGCTGATATTGCAAAATCATAGCGAGTACAGCCCCAAAACACAGGATCTTTGAACAGCTCAGAACCAGTTACATCCTGAGGTGACTGCAGACAATACAGGGCAAGAAGATATTTAGCTTGAGCATAGAGGATACTTCGCCATCTGTCCATGTTTTGGCTGCAATTCTTTAAAATTTTTTCCAAAATAGGCAGGCCAACAGAAAACTAAAAGAGAGTAAATTAAAATTTATCCAATTGTAAAGACATGCAGAGTTGTATGAAAATAATTCATTTATGTTTTATCTTCTTTCTACAAAGAAAATTATTTACTTCCTAATCCTGCCAGGAAATCCATTTTTTTAATCCTTTTGAGCTAAAGATTACAATTGACTGGCAAGCACTTCTAACCTCAATTTCTGAGAAGAACGAAACTACATTCCCGTATTATTATTCATGGTAGTTCTGGGAAGTTGATGATAACTGAAAAGGCATCGAGGGGAAAGTTAATGGCCAATTTACTGGCAGACTCCGGCACAGGTATCATCACTAACCTATGCGACAAATACAAACCAAAGCCAAGTTCTTGGACTGGATCAAAATCGGATGGCATGAGTTTTAGAAGTGAATAACAATTTCATTAACGTGGTCATAACCCCTTGATTGCAAGAGGGAACCAAAAATGTAAAAATATTTGTATAAACAAACAAAACGTAATCATGCCACTGCGAGCGAAAACAGAAGGCAATTAGCAACGGCAGCATCATATTTAGCAATATCATATTTGAGGTGGTTTGTGACCTGACTAAATTGCTTCGAGAGGGAGTTAAGGGGGCCATTCAATAATTACGTCGAGCGTGAAAGGAGGGGAGGGAAGGAGCTCTTCTTATGGTCTCGCGAAGGGGGGTATGGAAATCGAAGATGATCTCACGTATGATCGTACTTGTATTGCGGTTTTAATAATCATCGTCTCGTATTTTTAAAACTGCAAGCACGTATTTACTACAAGCTAGTATGCTACAACTACCTATCGACCCGAGTCTCGGAAGTTAAAAAAAATGTGAGGTAAAATCTTCCGAAAAACATAGCATCGGATTCCTTGTGATGAGCAGAATACATGATGATCATGAATGTTAATACTATTAGGCAAATATCGCATTAAGGATATACAAAAAGGATACATTGTACGACTGATTCACAACTAAATAACTAAGATTCACAACTGAATGTTCAAAGAATTGATGGGGCTTATTCTATGCACGTCAGCGACGGACATTAGTTTTAATTGGTGACATAAAGGGTGGGAAAGACTGGCTGATAAACGTTATGGTAGAAAAATAATGAGAATTTCCTATCCCAGTTTCTCCCTGACTGTTACGAGAATTCCCCGACTTTTCCAGAATTTCGAAATTCCCTGACAATTCCAGGTTTTCCCAGTTTACCATGACAATTGCCACCCTGATAAATCGTAGAGTCATGAAACACCATAAAACACAATATACACTATAATTGTTTCACTATGGTACACTATGAACATCATGAGACTCCAGGTAGAAAAAGTATCAGTCTAGAATCAAACATTTTGGCTTCCTCAAAGTTTTTTGAATTATCACTACTTTCTCATCATTGTCATTGATGACTTTCAAGATGTTTTCTGTTCTTTCGCCAGTCCTTAATTGTTGTTATGCCAACACCTAGTTCACTTGCAACTTTTTGTATGAACTCACCTTTGCCTAACCTTTCGAGTACATTTAGTTTCTCCGCTACAGACAGCGTGACGTGTTTGCATTTTTTAGTTGACATAATGCAACTGCACACACAATAATAAAATCACATACAGTACACAGTAACACATGTGGGTCGTACTGTATTTAAATGAAACTTACAACCGCATTAACTGTATCAACTGTCCCGGTCTACTGACTCATATCATTAATGATGAGTCATCGACAGGAGTTGACAGCACGGTCGGACTAAGTGAGGAGTCGGACTGTCTAAGGTCGAATTAGCGGTCCTGCTGTAATAATAATGTTTTTCAACATATAATTCCAGTACACCCATATATGCTCAAAAGAGGTGAGAATTTTTTTTTCATAGGGCAGGTATTTTTCTGGACCGAAGAGGATAGGAAAGTTCATTCAGACATTGTTTCATACATACAATGACTGTTGCCAACATAGAAGACATACTTTCCCATTCCATTTAGCAAGAAGATGGTCTCTACAGAATTGGTAGCGTACCATTGCAGCATTGCTCAGGGTAGTAGCCGTAGACCCCTCCAATTTTATATCTCTCTTCCCACTGTCCCTTAAAGTAATGCATGGGAGATGTACGTGTGGTGTCTTGTTAAATCATAAGGTCACTTATTAAAGTCATCCATTTAACATGGATGACTGCTTTATGCTTCCAACACAATAAATGCCTAGTGCTAAACACCATATGATTCAGTGAGGACATTAAGAATGGAGTTTGTTTTGGACAAGTGCAGGACCATTCATCGGGCAAAAGGAAAGACTAGAAAACAAGGCAGACATGCAACTCACTTACAGTAACATCACCTATCATCTTGATTAAAAAGCAAGCAGTACACCAGGCCAGAAATTTACCAGCTGTTTAACTAATGTAAGAGCCAAATTATAACTAGCAGAGAATCGCCCACTCTTTTACGTGAATGGGTTAATTGAGCAAAAGGAAAAAGGGAGGAGACACTATTGTACCAAAGCGATTAAAATGGATTTTCCTATATGCCTTTGCACTTTTTTTCTCTTATTATATAACTACATAATTGACAAATGAATAAATAAATAAAATACAAAAAGTAATTATGGGTTATCACTGAATTATCCAGTCATAGACTTGCACCAAAGTCAGGAAATTTTGTAGCAATAACACATTGGAAGTTACCTTGGAGCAAAAGTAGTCACATATGAAAATTAAGTCAAGGAGGATGATTATGGAGAGGCAATATTAGGAATTCAAAGCATCAGTTATGGATATGTTCACGAATAAGACTCCATCTGAAACATCAGCAGAGATCTTTCACACTCAGGACCTATGAAGAAGTAATAATTGGAAATTTCCACAACCATTGTTTCATTGTAAAGCAACATCATCTGATGATACATTTCATTAAATGGATATAACAGAAACAATATAAATATTAATAGTTTGCACAAAAAGACACACATGTAACATTTCCAATGCTTGGTGAACAAGTGCATATGCCAATGGTGGTAATCAAAATTGAAGTAGTAAGGTTACTTAAGTATGCACTAAAAATATATTACACTAAACAAGACATCAAAATTTAATTATGAGCAATCTTGATGGGAGCTGATCAAAAAACTCAAAATGCCAATGAGAAGGCCTCACCAAACCTAAAACTATGCTGACATTGCAAGTAAATTTCACCAGAGAAATGAGCAAATAAAATAACTTGAGAGCAAAAACTACTACCATACTTATTTTAACCCATACATCAATACAATAAGTACAAGATTAGAAAACAATATATCACTCACCTCACTTGAGTAAAGATATTGCCAGCACTTCCCAAGCAAATATGAAAGTACCAGAGATGAGTCTTGACCAAGGTTGGCTACAATGTTGTCCACTCGAAGTAGACATCCATTGCTCAATGAAACAGCACCTTTTCGCATTAGATTAGATACACCTATGAATTAAGAACAAAAAAAGGATAAAAAAGATATGTGCACAAGTGGTAGAGTACATAGGCATACTATTAAAATAGAGAATTAAATTATGACAATTACATCAGATGAAAAACAATTCCCTAAAACAAGGCAGATAGTAGAGCAAGAGAGATTTTCTACCAAGCAATCCAAAGCCTGGGATTTTCTGCCATGTAGACATCAAATTCAAATGAAAGGAGCAGCATGAAGATCTTACTCCTAAAACACAAACCTGATAATAGAACTTAAACTGAACTTGATTTAGTGTAGAAAAAATTCAACTAGTAGACCTTTGCAATCAAAATTCTTTATATATAAAAATTCAGCCTGCATTAGTTTGTGCTCACAAAACTCAAAAAGTAGTTGGTCGATGACCTTGAAATTTTAACACAACATTGCACTGGAATACATGCGTGTTTCTATAGTAAAAACATTTTGGATGCTCCTGGTGGAACTGGAAAAACATTATTACCTAATTTCCTTGAATCTATTCAAAAGGTCAACAATTGCATCAGCTCTTGCTTCTTCAGGCATTGTTGCCAGGTTAATTGAAGGGGCGAGAACAGTGCATTCAGCTCTTAAACTGTCACTAAACATGCAATGCACAGAAAACCCAAAATGTAACATTTCAAAAACATCAGGAATGGGAAAGGTTCTTCAGGCGTGCAAAATATGTATAGGATGAGTGCGCACAAGAAGTCATTGGAAACAATAGAACATACATTGAAAGACTCGTGAAATAATGAGGTTTCATTTGGTGAAGCATAGTTGTTACTATCCGGTGACTTCAGGCAAACACTTCCAGATACGCCTCACTCAACACCAGCTGATGAATTGCATGCCTGCTTAAAACATCATATGAGAATCCAGCTTCAAACCAATCCAACACTTGACATAATTTCAAGACAATTACTCGAGGTTGGTAATGGCACTGTATGTATCCACAAATCCAGAAAGAGGAAACATCACCTTCCTATTTAATTTCTGCCACATATTAATTCAAAAGAATTAGTAGACAAGGCTAACCAAAGCATCAAAATAAATTATCGAAATCACACATCTTTGTCAGGAGGAACCATTCTGGCAGCTAAAAATGCCAAGTTACACAATATGGACAACATCATTCTAGACACAATTGCAGGTCAAACAGTGACATTTAAATCCATTGACTCTGTGAAGAACCAAATTGAAGTAGTGAATTTTCTAACAGAATTTCTTAATTCTCTCAATGTTCCCGGATTACCATCACACATTCGGAATTTTAAAATTGGAGTGCCACTTATATTACTCCTAAACATCAATCGGCCAAAGTTATGCAATGGCACATGATTAGTACGGTAGACTCTCGATAATATGAAGTATGAAAATACGAAGTTTCTATTATACGAAGCAAAACCTATAGCCAATGAAAAGCCTATAGTAAGAACATGGAATTTTCGTAAAGAAAAAATTTCCAAAATACAAATTTTTCGAAATTACAAACTTCGGGCCGGGTCCCCAGGAATAAATGGAATTCGTTTTTAGGAACCTTGGCAAAAAACCGCTTCAGCACTACTATTTTTGATGGCGTAGGCACCTAACAAATCAGTGTTGCTGATTGTGGTGCATCAAAAATGAACTATGTGAATAGTAGTGCATTCACCTCCCACATATGCCAGTCTCTCCCCATCATATGCTGCATGTAACTCCGCGTATCATTTAGACCTTGAGTAATGTGGAAATCATAGTTGATGCCATTATTTATCCTGGTTATTATTTTTTTTAACTGTCACGAACATTTTCATAATGTGCACTTCTCTCTTTTGATTAAAACTTACATGTGACGGCACATAGCATGCTTGCTGCCGTGCGCCTGGAATGGGGGTGTTTACTCAGAACCGAAATCGCAAAATTGTACAAGAAATCGTTAGATGGAAACGAAAAATGAATTTTAGTGAAAAATTAATCTACTAACCAGAGCCATTCACTCATAAATCAAAAATGTTAATAAACAAAAGTTGATGCCCACCGAAGAAGCTGCTTTGAGACTTATTACATCATCCAGCTCCCGTACTTGACTGCTTTTAAGGAAAGGGAAGGGAGTGGAGTGGGGGTTTTGGAAGGTCTGCTCTCACAGATCCTGTCGTAACCGCTTCCATTGGCAGAGTTTCCACAAAATTTCCACAAAAATCACACTTCTCAGTCATTTCTGTGGGATTTCCCACAATTATCTCAGAAAAAATGTCCACTATGGAAGTGATCCAAGGAAGGAGAATCCCAAGTAACCTTTTTGTCCCTCAAGTTGAAGAAAGGAGAATTTGCTTCCCGAAGGAGTGAAGAGGGAAAGTGTCTCCCATTGGAAAGACCAGCAGGGTATAATGATCTCCTCTGAGCTTGGATGTAACTTTGTTGCAACCACCAGACCAGGCAGTGAAAAACCATAAGTGGTGATTGCATACAAAAAACTCATGGATGGAGAGGCATTGCAATAAACCTATTTCACATAATACAAGTGAATATAAAATGCTTGTAACTTGGAATTCACCTTTTCCATATTATGTTGGTAAAGAGTTGTATTATTGTCAACTAATATAGTGGCAAAGGGAAAAACGTTTATGGATTGCAAGTGGAAGTTACTGAATATCTACTATCAAGAGAACCAGAAGACGAAATTGAACCAGACACAATTTCGCCATCAAAAACTGCTTTCTTCCATTTACCAGCATTAACAAAAGTCAGGAGTAACTGAATTGAGCAACAAAAAAGATGTTGGGTTCGTAACTCAAAGAGAATAAAGAAATTAGATGCATCAAAATTTCAATTTAATATAACAACAAGTAACAGAAATACAAGCACACACTTCTTGGTCATTGGATTTTAAGTCCCAAGTCCTTACATTCCAATTAAAATTTAGCAAAAGTTTATCTAAGGTGGCAAAAAAATATTATTTGCATAAATAACTGTAGAAATGTAAATTATATATGATACATTTTATTGCATTAAAATTGGTTTTCTCTTTTGGAAGATATAGCTTATTAATCTCAGGGGCCTCAGCATATACTTGATGATGTCTGAACAGAAAATAGTGACAATAGCTCATAGTAATATCAGAGTAGAGGTGTGATTTCCCAGTAACTCTTACAAAAAATTCATTAGCTATTTGAGAAAGTGTGATTTGGAATAAGTGACACATTGTCACCTCTCATAAATTAATGATTATTATATAACAAAGTAAAAACAAAGCTTGTTTAGAGCAGCAACAGTCGATGATGTTTACGAACTTTTTTCGATTTTGAATGATGACGCACGCTGATTAGTTTCGGTGCATTCCTTAGGGTGAAAAGACAACAGTATTGCCAGAATTCCATTCGCTGAAACTGTTGTCTTTCCCCCGAAAATTACGTGCCGAAACCCATCAACAGAACCATATCGCCTCTGTCCTCTCACAGGGCATATGAAGTAGTTCATCAACACGCCAAATATGTACAGCTATGTATGAGCACACAATAGTAATGGTGCGATATTCAAGGTATTCACCCCCTGCCACACACCCTCACGGTGGCTTGCAGGGTATCGTGTAGATGTAGATGTATTCAAACTCTATCTTTTAGCATTTTTATTCCAGATCTCAAATATGAAATACTTTTTAATATTCGAGGTGCTCGAGTATTCGTGGGTCACATTTGCAAATCTCTAATAGGTTACCATAATTATTGTCAGTGAAATCTGAAAACATATTGCCTAGATCTACATTTTTTACACTTGTTTTATATAGGTATACTATGCTATAGTATCTGAAATGAACTGTTATAAAAGTAAAGTCCTCGATCTGCTTTTGTACTGACCCTTCATATCATTATCCTTTTTAGTTCTGGAAAAGTTCTGGCATGAAATCCCATTTCCTGTAGGGAAATTCCTATTATGGTATTGCCATAAGGGGAAATTCCATGTGCTAATTCCTAGTAGGGGGTTTCCCTGTGGGGAATTCCATAATGGAAATTCCCAGCAGGGAAATTCTATGCAGGGGATTCTTCATGGGGAAATTCCATGCACAAATGTAGGGGATTCCAATATAGTCATTTCTATCCTGGATTTCTTTGTGAGGAATTCACATCCTGGATTTCTTTGTGGGGAATTCCCATCCTGAAATTCTCTGCAGGGAATTCCAGATTTCCCAGTGGAGAATTTCCTGCAGGGAATTTCTATGCACCAATTCCTAATGTTAAGGTATTAATCCATGGGAAATTCTCATCTTCGTTTTCATATTGTGGAATTCCCTACAATGACTTTCCTGTGCCGATTCCTGTTAGGAGATTTTGCTGAGGGAAATTCCCATCTTGGATTCCCCTAAGGGAAATTCTATGGGGGTAAATTCCATGCTGGGATATCGGTAGGGATATTCAATGTGCTAATTCCTAGAAGAGGAATTTCCTGCACGAATTTACAAAAAATGCTTACGCATTTGGGCTCATGCCTTTACTTTTTGCTATAGAACAAAATTCTTACATAGTCTAGGTTCTAACAAACTACATACAGAAGAGCGCCGACTATATGACGTTCGATTAACCAACCGTCGGATTATCCGTCTAATGGTGCCTCAACAAGTCCCCCCACTTCTGCCCCTACTCTCCCTTTGCTATCCTCTCCTCCCACTTCTGTTTGCTGTTGTAGACAGCAGCCAGCCATATGCAAACTTGCTAACATTTGCCCACACAAAAGGTTTTCCTGCATCAGGGAATCCAATAATGCACATTACAACATTGTATTATATTAGCATCTAGTGACTGTGGTCTTCTAAATCACTGCTCACTATTTGCACGCCCTGGGCAGGTGAGGTTATGTTACTTCTGCGGCCATTTTATATTCAATAAGTTTCAGTCAGCAATGTAACTGATAGGAAATATCTAATTCTTCGCAAAATAGCAGGTCTTGTTATAAAAGTCAGGGTGGCTACTGAGACCCAATTTTTCAATTCCCTGAATATTCCCTGACTTTTCCCTGACTGACTCACAAATTTACCTGACCGATTGCCAAAAGGGCTCCTATTATCAGAATATTTTATTTCTGCTGAATTAAATTTCCGTCAAAACTCGCAAAATGTTAAAAGCTGAAATCAATACATTAAAAGCTACAAGTATACCCTAATGAAAAATTATATTAAACCTTCATAAGTTAAACCCTCATGCAAACTATACGTACTTTTCATACACATTCCGCGGCTGTGTATCATATTTCCGTGGCTGTATATGTTTCCTTCGGTAAAATTACAATGATGATGTCTAATCCTTCAAGAAAGAAGTAGCGCGTCGTAGTAGTTCTGGGAAGTTGAGGATTATTGAAAAGGCATCGAAGAGAAAGTTAATGGCCGATTTACTGGCCGACTTCGGTACAAGTATCACTAAGGTGCAAATAAAATACAAACCAAAGCAAAGTTGTTGGACTGGATCAAACTCGGATGGCACAAGTGACATTCAGAAGCGAATAACAAATTGATTAATGTGGTTATAACCCCTAGATTGTGAAAGGGAACCATAAATGAACAAATATTTTTATAAACAAACAAAACATAATCGCGTCACTGCGAATGAGACAATTAGCAAAGGCAGCATCGTATTCAGGAATATCATATTTGAGGTGGTTTGTGACATGACTAAATTTCTTCGAGAGGGAGCAAAGGGGACCATTCAATAATTACGTCGAGCGTGAAAGGTGGGGATGGGAGGATGACTCTTCTTACTGTCTCACGAACATCTGTCTTACTGTCTGGTATGGGAATCGAAGATGATCTTACGTAACATTTTGTTTACACGAGTGATCGTACTTGTATTACCATTCTAATAATCATCATATCGTATTTTTATAACTGCAAGCATGTATTTACCACGAGCTCTTGTGCTCCATCTGCCTTTAGACCTGAGTCTCAGAAGTTAAAAAAACGAGAGGTAAAATTTTCCGAACAACATAGCCTCGGATTCCTTGTGATGAGCGGAATGCATGTGATCATGAATTTTAACACAACTAGGCAAATATCGCATTAAGGATGTACTCAAGGGATAAATTGTATGTCTAATTCACAATTAAGTAACTAAGAGACACTACTAATAAGATTCACAACTGAATGTTCCACAAATTGATGGGGCTTATTCCATGCACGTCAGCGACGGATATTAGTTTTAGTTGGTGAAATAAAGGTCGGGAAAGATAAAGGTAATGGTAGAAAAATAAAGAGAATTTTGATATTTCTCCCTGACTGTCACGATAATTCCCTGACTTTTCCAGAAACGCAAAATTCCCTGACAAATCCAGGTTTTCCCTGACGATCGCCAGCCTGAAAGTGAACAAATCTTTGTCTCAAAATTTTCGTCTCGTCCCATAAATTTTTATGTCCCAAAATTTTCATCCTCCATCATCCCGAAATTTTTTTCATCTCACCTAAACCTGAGAAGTTCTCCTCCTCCAGTTTTACTTGTTCCTTTAGGCCTATCACATTTTTTTCATTTTGGAATAATTGTCTTGATTTCAGTAATTATCAAGCTTTTTTGCTGATTAATTTTTTTAAGTTTTACAATAAAAACCAATAAATTCATCGCCATTGATGTTTCCTATGTTTATCTAAAGCTGGCCCAACGGGTTATTGGGTCATTCCATGTCAAATCAACCAGTGAATTTACCTGACCCTTTGCGATTTTGATGAAAATTGGTAAAGTTGTTGGTCCTACAGAGAAACTAAATAATGCCCAGAAATCAAAAACAATCAACATAGTTTGACCTTGATACATGAAAAATGGGATATTTTATTTTGCTTAATTTTTTTCTTAACAACATACACATTTCATTACTATATTTACCAACTTTCAAAGTGGGACTCCAAGTACGACAGGAGATACGAATTTTTTTGTATACCTAGGACACTGGAAAAAAATGCTTAAGCTTGTTCAATATAAATTATATACAAAAGCTACCATAAAAAGAGAATATTCTCTTTTCCTCATCATATGTTTCTTCCACCTGAAATTTTCATTTTCTCTTGTTCCACAAGATATTTTGTCTCGCTATTGTCTTCTCCTCCCATCCAGCACAATTACTTCGTTCCATGACATTTGTCCAGTCTCATCCCAACATTTTTTCGCTCCGAAAATCTCATCCCAACATTCCTCTCCATCCCGTTCCGTCCCAGCAAAGCCTTTGTCTCTGGGACAATTTTTTTGTCTCGTCCCAAATCATACCATGCCCTACTATTTATAAGAGAGCATTGTATTAGACATTTGAGAAGTTCACCTATGATGCCAGACATTCTGCCACGCGTAAACACTGGATGCTCACACTCTATTACGTCTATGGCATCATGTGTGGGAATTGGGCTGGTCTGCAACCTTGAATTGTTTACTTCAAGAGTGGGCTGAGTAAGCAGTAAGGGTTAGGGAACTCGTAATTCCCAAGAAGTGACTTCTTATCGCCACCAAAGACATATGCTTAGGTCAGCTGTAGCTTGGGGTGGAGGCATTGGACTCACAATCAGACCACTCACACAAACATTAAGTCATATGTTAGATTCCTTGAATGAGACTCAGAAGTTAAAAAATATGACGCAATTTTTTCCAATCAGCATAACCTCAGATTACTTGCAAAGATGGCTATAAAAAAGGGATGCATTGCACGTCTGACATTAACGTTCCGCGAATTGATGGAGCATATTCGTGTACACATTCGAAAGACATTATCATAATATAAAGTTGTTAAAATGTTTTGGAGAAATAAATTTAACAAACTATTGGCCGATAAACGTAACTGTATGAAAACAATCACTAAAGTACCGGCAAAAGACGCGGAAAAAGCAGAGCACTGAAATCAAGGTCAAAACTGCTAGGAAGATGGTCGAGAACTGATTATCGATCCCTTTGGATTATTGGATTGGGCTTTCCCCTTCATTAGAACAGATAATCGGCACTCTACTGTATAGTGATATACATATATAACACAATTACATATAGCTATCAACTCTCAATTTTACCATTTCCCAAGATTCATTCCTGGCAGTGGTGGATTTTACAATGGCAAATCGGTCCCTACTTGAATGCCTACTTGAGGGCATTACAGGTTCAGTATTCCGTCCGTCAGATGGGACGTTAAGCCTAGGTCCCTTTGGCACCTGTCACTAAAAGTAGGCTAATGCTGACGGTGCTGCAAGGTTTCTTTCCACTCTTCCTCCATTCCCTGAAAACTTCTACCATTACCCGATTACTCATCTATCCTAAATGACCTCAGCTGTCGGTCACCTCCCATGAATAACTAATTCTACCATTTTACAGATGATAAATGTGACTACCAAAAAATTTAACAAGAAATTCTATGATCCACTAAATTATAGATCCAATCTGGATATACATAAAACAAGAAAATACAAGAAAGACAACTATAAAAAAATAATGAAGAGCAGTCTTCAACCCATTCTAGACCACATTAATATTATGACCCCTTTGAGAAAGTAACTAGAGAGAGTCATGATAAAAACATTTCACTTACCTAATAAGTACATTTCATCCTTCATAAAGATATCAGCGTACTTGCACAGCAAGCACCATGACTTTGTGCCATGCCACAAATCATCATACAATTCATAAATATAAGCTGAAGTCTCAATATTTTTAAGGATAACTGCAACATTGAACTTTCCCTGGTGAGAATTTTTCATGCCCTAAAAAAAAAGCCAGAAATGTTCTAAAACAGCTTATATATCGATGCATATTGTATATACAAAAAAATTTTATGTATATCTATTTATCAGGAAGTAGGAGTAATACAATCAAAATAATAATAGAAAATGAGGATTTTCCTAAAATGAACACCACTGCCAGAGTATACACACCTTATTGAAAGTACACATAATTAGAGTTAGTTAGTTATTAAGGGGAGGCAACCGACAGCTGAGGTCATTTGCGCCATATCGGATAGGCGGATAATTGGGTAACGGTAGGAGTTTTCAGGTAAAAGAGGAAGGGTGGAGAGAAACCCGGCATCGGCATTAGCCTACTCTTAACGAAAGGCACCAAGAGGACCACGGGTTAACGTCCCATATGACGGATGGAGTACGGAACCTGAAATGCCCTCCACTATGCACTCAAGCTGGGACCAATTTGCCACTGAAAAATCCACCACTGCCAGGAATCGAACCTGGGCTCTTGGGATGAGAGGCCAGTACTCTAACCACCACACCAACCCAATCCTCAACATAATTAGATCACCCAACAAGTATTTAATGAATGAGCATATCAGGGGGAGGATAAAAGATTTTTCTTTCAAGTTATCACCTTCACTATAATTAATGCGCACTCAACTAGAAGTACACCGCTCACAGTAACTGCCTGAATGACCTTCTCTACCTACTTACATTGGTGATTTAAGCACTGGATAAAATTTGAAGAATCAGTGTCACATTTATTTTTCCTAAACATAATTTAAGAAATAAGCAATTACCCAATCACTTAATTATGAAGATTGGTGATCCAGCCCCAGGTGCCTAGTGAATGGGAACAGCAAAATTCTAGAAAATTTCACATATTCTAGCACAATTCAAAAAATTTGGAGTCCATATAGAAATGGAAATTCCTCTGCTTGAAATTCAGTTTTCCAAATGAAATAAGGTTAAAAACATATTTAGTAAGATTCACCAGCTCAGGAACCATAAAGAAACATACTTCAGGTTTAAGTCCTGATGAATCAGTCACATCATGAGACATGATGGCCTGATGAAGACAATCGTCGAAAGACAAGTGAACAGGAAGAATAGCAAAGGAAGCCTTCATATGAGATATGGAACAAGTGATGAAGGATGTGAAAAAGAAGAATTATATCAATATGATGTAAAGAGTGCATGATTGCTTCCTGCCTCGCTTCTGCTACATTGCATTCTCACGCTTGAGAGATGGCACTCCATCCCTCGTTACCCATCCCCCGCCCACCTGCCCCACATCCTGTCCTCTACCTGAGTAAGAGAACCTTAGATCCCTTACCCACCCATTCCCCCCTCCTCCCCTGCATCCGGCATAGCTAGCTTGGAACTGCAATTCGGCGGAATACACGGTATGGTGAAAGGAGGCAGAAGTTGTTGAGATCTTGACGAGTGAAATTGTAACGGGTGTTGTGGTAATAAATGAGCCACTGGTATGAATTGTGACCTTTTACTTGCCTAAAACCTTCCCTAGCATTCCCTCAGTGGATCTCCGGCGAACCAGAGTTTACAATGATGAGGTTAGCTGATAGGAGAATCGAGTGGGAGCTGGATCAAACAACTCTCATCTCAAACAGCTGCCCAAGTTCCATTGCATCTCTTCTACAAGCATCTATATTGGAAGTATTTTCTAAATACAAACCCTTTCTACCCTACACCTTACCCCCTACCTTCAAAAACCCTACATTCTAAATGTCATGACAAAAAAAGCTTCTGAAAACTTGGGAATCACTGCTAATATTACTCAGGAGCAGGAACTGAACAGTATTCAGCACCCTTCCCTACAAAGTAGACCCCCAAGGAATGGCAATTAAACAATTGAGCAAAGTGAGTTATTTGTTGTGCAACCAATTAAGTTTCATTTGCCATTCCCAGTTATAGCTTAACATACTACTGACAACGGGAAGAATGGAAAAGGCAGGTCTCGTATGAGTTATATAGAACAGGTCGTAAAGGACATGAAAGAGAGGAACTACGTTAATATGAAGAGGTTGGACAATAGAAGAATCGAGTGGAGGGCTGCGTAAACCAATCCTAGGATTGTTAACCCATGATGATGATACTACTGACAGTTTGTATGGCTTACATTAATTATTGGCAAGGTGTTAAACCCTACAAGTTATGAAACTCAGATGGCAATCATGGTGAAATGAACTCATAACGATGGTACAGTGGGTATGACCACTCTTTATAACCAGTGTAAGTCAAAATGCCTTTAGCCACAAGACGAGTCTTAAGAAAATTCACTACCTTCAGTGATACTTTCACTTCAAGCCATACTTGTCATACCAGACTTCTTCTGCACTTAAACTGATGGTGGTAAAAAAATTAGGTTTTAATGTGTTTCAACTACTAAGGTTATAATACTGTCTACCCTAACCCTTAAGTTAACTATATCCTGAGATGATATACTCACCAAGGAGAGATTTGAATCAGTTTATACTCTACTAATGCTTGATTTGGTGTGTACAACCAAAAAAATTATAAAACAAAGCTAGGGAAATGGATATTGGATGGCAAAGAATACTGTCCTTACCTCCTCAATAGCATGTTCCCATAAAGCAACTGCAACATTTAATGTTGCATTCAGAAGCTGTTTCTGCTTGCGTGACTTCAAACTTAGCTGAAAGGGCACGATGTCACATGAGGAAGCGCCATCTTTAAGTATTTCTTCCTGACCATTCACATCCACTTTCCTCGGTACCCTTAAGGGTATGGATCCATCACCACTTATTTCACTCTGGAATAAATTATATTGACACTACTAAAATTATGCCCAGTTTACACAGTGCATTTTTCCTTGAGTGCTAGCTTGCTGGATTTTGTGCGTGCTACTAGGTGGGCGACGAAGGTGGCCGCTAAGCTGGCTTCGCTGATGGTTGTCAGTTCACATGTAGCGAGCTATCCTCCTTGCTTACTCTTTTAAGAGCCTCAGCACGAAGATGTTTATTGTGATAGTTCCGATTACAAACTGCATATAAACAAGTTTCGCCTCTATATGCTTCGATAAGCACCACATCTTGATCCCTAGTCTATAGATTTGCACTCATTTTTTTAAATATATGACCATGCAATGCTAGTAAAAGCAGAACCAGGCAGAACCTTTATTTTGATCACGTGATGCAAAGCTGAACAATGATTGGCCGGCAACAATAGCCATCAGCAAAACATGCAAGGAAAATAGCTCCAGACCTAACCTCAAAATCAAGCAAGCTAGCCGTCAGGGCAGCCCGCAGCAGTCAGCGTTTCCAGCAAGCGAGCATCCATGGCACCCATCAGCACTACACGCAAGAAATCCATCCCGGAAAAACCGCACCGCGTGAACCGGGCTTTACACAATTAATTCTACTTGAGAAAATCAAGGACTAGCATATAAAACTTCTAGATAAGGCCTTATGACATCATTTCTTATCTCAAATGTTTACCTAACACTTTTTCAATTAGTTTTTAAAAACATTTAGAAAACAAGATTGGCATCAAGTCGGCAGAAATTTAATAAATAACACAGTATTCGACAGGTTATGACTCCTTCTGTGTAGGAGGATTTCCAAATGTACATACTAGGGCATCTAACCTGCACCCATTTCTTTGAAAATGAAGTGGCATAACTTGGAAATCAATGCAAACTGCTGTGCAGAGATTACATTACAATCTACATTGCACTAACAGCAAGGAGTTTTAATAGTAGAAGAAAGGAACATATCTGAACCTTCTCTTACAACCAGCCTGACAGATTGCACTTTGCCAAACAGTTAATTGAAGCAGGGGATTGCAATGATTTCCACTTCCACAAAGTTATTCCGGAAACAGTTAATATTATAAAGCATTGGCTTTTGAAAATTACGGAAGGACAAACTAATGGCTCCAAATTTCATCCCCCTGTGGACTAAAACCTATATAAAGATGAAGTACTGGTACAATCTGGCATAAATTAACATCAGTAGGTGTAAACATGATTGCTACTGTTTGTCACACTTACCAAAGAGGTTGAATGGCATGAATTGCATTGAATTCTTATGAAACATAAGAAGTGGTTAGAAAGATGTTGTAGAAAGACTAAGTATTAATCCACTTCTGGAAACCTTTGGCTCCATTGCGACAACCCACAAAATTGGTGTAGGAATAATTTAGTCACTCAATGAACCAAAATAATCAATGAAGAAAGTTCTGGTGCTTTCCTGGACATATCTTATGAATGAATTCTTCCTGGGTCTTTGTGTGGATTAGGCTCTCCATCTCAGCCAATGTTTTTATGAATGACCCCACATCATCTTCAGCCATAAAGATAATGATCAAGCCATTCATCGAAACAATGGCTGAGATGGAGAGCCTAACGCGCATGCAGACCCATGAAGAATTCATTCACAAATGACCAACATTAGAGTGACATCCCTATTAGAGGAATTGCTTGGCAACAAAATACATAAGGCCATACAGTTTCCAAAAAAAGCACTACAAATCACAAAGGTTCTTAAAACAGCCACATCCATTTTTTAGCCTTACTTTGAACATAAAACAAGGCAATTCCATTGAACGTACCTTTGCCTTTTTCCGATTTATAGCAGATTTGCATAGGTACATCCAGTAATATGTTTGACCTAAAACACAGAGCATTGGTGGTACATCCTCTGGAACGGATGCATTTTTGATCTCCTTGCGAAAATCAGCAGCAAGCTTTTGGCAAGAACGCAGAGCACTTAGCAAAGATTCCTCCACACCATCAGGCTTTGATGCCATACCTCCTGAGTCAACTACTGTCTCCCCAAATGCAAAATCAGCTGATTCCTTCATACAAGACAGTTCAATCAAGCAAAGTTGTGCTTCTGCCTTCAAAGTAGCATCGTCGCTAACTTCCAAAATTTGATGACAAACATCCTGAATTGCTTCTTGCAAATATGCTCTGAAATAGAAGACTGATTTGAAAAAGTGGGGAATTCTTAGCCCAATTCAAATGCAAACTTCAAAAATCATTAAATATTTTATGGTACTAAATTAGTGTATCTGTACATTATCTGTATGCAACAATGAAATAATGTGTAATTACACTTTCATACGTTAGAATGTGGACATAAAATAATAGTAAAGATGTGCATCACAATGAAACAGGAATAAAAAATGTAATGCACTGAATAAATGGATATACACGTATACTCACTCTTTGGACATATAAGCATAGAACTCCATTTTCAACAGCCGACTTAGTTCTTCATTGGTGAAGTGCCATTTTTGATCTCTTACGTTCTCTTTCAATATATGGTATACAGTAGATAGCTAAGGATAATATTACATAAATTAGACAATTGGAATATATCAGACAAGCTTTGGTAGAAGTTCATGATACTCATTTTTGAAATACATATATCGATTAGGTCAATAAAAACAAAATGTATTCAGTCAAATAGAAATCGAAACAGATTCCCAAATTACAGATAGAGCTTTGGAGCTCACACTTATAAGAAATAAAAACCATTCTATGAGAATTCCATAATTTTCAGCGAAGTTCAAGGCTCCAGCCAACTTATGGCAATAAGCTTATCTCATTACAAGTAAAATAATTTTCATTTAAAACTAATAATGATGGAAGACTCCTAACTCATCAACATGAAATGAATTGTGATCCTTACATCAAACAAAGGTTCAACACTTATTGTACATATTTAAAGGGATAGGTTGATAAAAGGCTTGTGAATGACAAGATAAACAACATAAATGGCAGCATGTCACAAAATAACAGAAAAAGATCAACCATAACACACCTTCAGTTCACTTGTCTTTTCCTCAGACATCAGGGCACTTATTTTAACTTTTGCCCACTCATTAAATACTGAAGAATACTTTTCCGTGATCCCACATTCTACCACTGAGGCCAGTGCAGCCAGGGCTGGCCTGTACTTCTTTTGGTCTCGACGGCAAATGCATAAATTTTTGATGGACCACCATTGGTTATCCTGCGAATCAAAAAGCTAGTGATTAATACTTAAATTATAAATACTGGAATTAAGAACTTCAAAAACCTCAAGGAACAATGGCAAGCTTGGAGCACTTGCTAACCAATTTACCACCACCTCAGTTGCTTCTTAGATAAGACACAATGACATCGTTCATTGTTACCTTTCTGTATTTCACCAACCAGAAAATAACTTTGGACCTTCCCTTAGCAAAAAAAACTGTTGGATTTCAACAGTAACTATTGGATACAACTGTTAAACCAATTTGCTGTTGAAATTGTCAACAATTTTTTTCGCATGGGGTTTATCCCATGAGACCATGGGATAAACCTATCATGATATTTTCGGTGATTTCAAATGCCCAAAATTGAGCCTATTCTTTGGGCATTTCAGTGTTTTCCAACCCAAATTTCAGCATTCTCATTTACAGCTATACAGGGCATCATTGGTAGCTAAACAGTAAATGCAAGTAGTGACACACCATGAATATAATTGGTATAAAATACTTGCATTAAATATATCATAGAACAAATTGAATTACCAAGGTATTACAATATTTCAATTTTCTGCTGGAACACTCACTTTGGAAGAATGTTTTCTACCAGAAAAACAACTATGCCAAAGTTGACAAAATATGTATAATCTTTTGGGGCATCGCAATGTAACAGAAGAGTAAGGTTGCGATAAATGGTAGACCATCAAGACAAATTTTATCTTTCATTCACTGAAATACCTTGTCTCGTAAGATGTAACTTATGTCTTTCACGGTGCATTTAGTACCTTAGGACATGCAACCAGGATAGCAATACAATGGACCAACAATGACAAAAAAAATTTCCTAAATGCCTTTTGATTTCTCCTCTTAGTCCACTAGAGACAACAGAAGTAAAAAAGTTCTCGAGAAAGTGATATTGTAAGTGAAACAGATTGCTATATTGAATATCTGAAAAAATGATGATATAACATGGTTCAAAATTTTTCCAACAATGTTACTGAATGTGATTAGCATGTTTTCATGTATGACCCGGTTTGGTGGTTATATTGTGGAATACATACTACCAATTTCATGTGCTCCACATAAAATAACCATATTTCATGTATACATATAGTAGTTTTTCGTATCTATGAAAAGACTAGGCTTTACCCATCAGGATTTTCAATGCTCCGCAGTTGACGAACGCTCCACTGATGGACACACAATAGATATCCCCAGTGTGAAGTTCTTATCAAACGAAAAAACTTCCAAACTCGCCTAATTGGAGAGGGGATGGAGATAAAGGAGAACACCAACAATTTTAACATGAACTAATGACAGAAGATCAGCAACACATGGCTTCTGCTTTTGAAATCTGGAATATTCAATAAGAAAACCTCCACCTCTTCCCTGCCTTCACCCCCACCTACCCAAACCCACATAAATACCCGTGAAATGTGCAGAGGGACATTATATGTACCTTGAAGAGGCCTCTAACAGTGGAGGGGAAACATTGGTAAAAATCTATGATGATGCGGTGTTTCCCAAAAACTACAATACCATACACATACTACCCTTCATCCTTATGGGGTGGCAGTCCAAATTTTCATTTGATGCTCTCTACTCAATTCTCCTATCAGCTACTTCTTCTTATTTCCATAATTCTTCTCTTTCTCATCCTTAAGAACTTGCACTCTATATTTCATGTAGGACCTTCCTTTTCCATTCTTCCCTTCCACTTTTTCTCAAGGATTTTCTTCATCAGGCCATAATTTCTCAAGATATGGCTGATTATGTTATCCTGTCTTCTTTAAATAGTTTTCATCAGACTTTTTGCTTCAACTCTTCATAAGACTTCTTTGTTAGTCACTTAGTTGATCCATTTTATCTTCATTGCAATGCAATCCCTGCAAACGAGCAAGGGTGTCCAACTGGTGTGAAAAACTGGTTTTTATGTCGCTATTTGCAAGTTCATTATGGTGTTATCGAGTTCATTATCAGCAAATGTGTCCACTAAATTTGTTGTAATTACATTTCAATGAAAAGATCAAATGTTTATTTCTGTTATTTTATTTCCTCTCTAATTTTATTACGAAATTTTATTGTCACTTCTGAGAAAGTTTTGAAGTTCCTCTGAGACATGGCATCAATATAAAAGCCTTCATTCATATCACCAAATTACTTCAGTTAGAAGAAAACTCATGTTACATATAGCCACATAGACCACTAAAAATTGTTTTGAATTATTATTAATGACATTTTGAGCAATTTTATCTTGTTTTGCCATACTTTGTCTCATGAAAGAAGTACTTTGAAGTGCAGATTCTACCTTATGCTCAGCCCTGAGACAACCTTTCATTCATCGAAAGGTATGGACGTTATCGTACTTCAAAACAAATTACTCACTTTCAATCAATTTAATATGGTGGGTGGAACTAAATTCCAAATATTTTAACTCAAATGGATTAGAAAAGGTTTTGCAGCAGGTGCAGTAGTCAGATTGCAGCAAGCTTTAATCTTGGCCATGCAAGCTTGCTCTCTTGCATTGACAAGCTTGCTTTGTTATGTGGGTAAAGCTACATTTTCATGTGGCCGTTTTTGCATTGCGTTGTGCGACAGGAAAATACTGTTTTCATGTCACCGGCAGCACCAGCAACAATGCACTAAAACATATGACGGTGGTAAACCGTGGTACAGGTGACAATCTGTAGCAAAAGAATCACATGACGAACAAATGACAGGCAGAATGTGTTGTTCCTCGCTCTTGATGCAGCTGCATTGAAAGATGAAAGATGACCAACTCGGACGGCAATGCAGGCTATGTTGGCATGCTCGCTTCTGATTGGTGGTGCAGTGTGCGTCAATGCAAAAATGGACACATGAAAGCGTAGCTTAAGTTGGTCACATTAGGAGCCTATCCATAAATGGATCCCTAACCTCAAGATCAGAGAGTCAGGATCTTCCTACAATAAAGAATCTACTGTATGGTTTAACTGAGCTATGGTTTCCTCTACATTCTCTCTCAGACATATTTCACAATGCTAGATGCATAAAATATTTCAAGTATTACAAATTTTACATTTTCATCATTACTATCTTCCTTCTAAATTATGTATCTTGGAGTTAACCTCAAGGAATACCCAACAATAATAATATGCTAATAATGAATGGCTTAGTATGAGGTGAGCTATTCCCTCACCTATCAAAAAACCAATCCTCAGGTTTAATACAACTTTTTTCAATGAATAACTGCTGAGTAATATTAGATGTAAGGCATCTTTGGTGTAAGATTATTCCTGTTTTCAAAAAATACAGGATAAGTAACAGCTAGGAAGGCACAAAAAGTATCAATTTAGTGCAAGCATTAGACACATGTGAACAGGTCTGTTAATAATCCATAAGGGGTCATTCCATGTCAAATCATCACAGCTCCCAACCCGACCATCTCAGATGTACTTGAAATTTGGTAAGAAGTTAAAGCACATGAAATTGTACTAATACACAAAATTTTAGCCCTCAGCTATTCATGAAATTCACAGAGCAGGGTTGCAAACTTGACAAAAAATGCAAAATATTCCCTCGCTTGCTCAACAAAAATAAATCATTTCTTAGCTAATAATTGTGGTAGAACCTTCCTGTTGGTCTTATTTTAAAGCTAAAGGAACATAGTTTGCATAAAAAATGTTAGATTTTAAAATACTGATTTTTTTATTCCAAGGTCACAAGGTATGACCTTTGACCTCGAGTATCTAAAAAAATGTATCTTTAATTTTATTGGGAAAAATATATGTTATACAGTTAAATGCATTCTATCTTTGGTATAAGTTTCATTTTGGGATGGCTTTGGGAACAGGAGTAAAAAAATCATGAAAATATCATACTTCACATTCAATGGAATTACTTAGCATTTACGTATGGAAATTACCAGATAGAAGAATGAAATTTAATACTCTATACAACACTCAGGAAAATATATAATCAAAAACTACTTAGTGCCTCCTCCTCTTAATTGCTTCTTCTGAACTCTTGAGTGTCCAAAGATGTTAGTGTGAAAGTTCGCCCAGTTGCAGTACGTGGATCGATCTTAGCGAGAACTTGTTCCCTTGGAATATTAAGTATGGGATGTAGGAAACTGACCATAACTTCCTGTGAGGCTACATTCACACTCATGACACAACATGACATTAGCTAACCACCAGGAATCACTATAGACACAAGTCACAAAACCTTTTATTTCTTTGAGAGACAATGTTTCTTGTGGGATATTTGTTTCATGCACCTCACTGGTTGTGTCTGTTGAAAACTTCTTTATTATTACTTCATTCCTTGTTCCTGGAATGAAAGTATGAAATGTTTAAGTTCCAGGTATTGGTCTTGCTTCTTCATGTGGACTGTGTAGCACTCTCCCATTTTCCATTATGTCTTTTTGACACAGATAAACGAAGTTCATATTCTTAATATTGTCTGTTGCCCAGACAAACAATTGTCTTGGAGTCATAATTTGATCAGTATAGATATGTTGTAAGCTTGCCTTAGCTGCTAGCCTCTTTAGTTCCAGCTAGTCCATCACATGAATTCTTGCCATGAGATGTGGCAAAGAAGTGCCACTCAGCTGGAATCCCAAAGTCAACTTTGTGTTGTACCAGGTTTGAAAAGTTTTTCCTGTTTTTGTATTGGCCTGCACACCCATCTGAGAAATAGTATACCTCAATTACATTTTGCATGTACTGTTTTAGAAATGTAATGAGATGCTTTTGAAATGTATGTACAGCTATTGTATTGTGTTGCAAACAGTCTGAAATAACTACTAAATTTGTACATGCCAATTTCCCTGCAGGCATTTCTCTGTAGTAGATGGCAAATGGATGTAGGTATTGTTGCTTGGGCATTATTCCAGTGGAAACCCTGCACCTCGTCTTGTAATATGAAAGAATAACTTTCAGCAAAATCACACAACACGATAATTTCACCCATCTGTAAGTCATCTTTCAGGCTTTTCAAATATGATGATTGCTGATCAGCAATGAAAGAGTGTGTCTGTAATTGTATTAATTTAGAAATGAAAAACTCTATGAGCTCTTCGGTGGACTTGACAAATGTCTCAAGTGTGCATATTTGTGATGTAATCCACTGTTTGAAAGAAATATTTTCAATGACATTATCTTCTAGTATGTTTTCCAATATTGTCTTTACATTATTAGATCCTGCACATTCAGCACATTGTTGGAACCAACACTTTACTTGTGGTGGATTGCACATCATATTTGCCAGATAGTGGTTTTAAGTCGACAAATTGATACTGTGGTCTTCCATTAGCTTGTTTAATTTACACCCATCCATTAATAATTTCACATTCTGATGTAAAGAACAAATACATAGTGTGTGTGCCACTTGCTCAAACAAGAACACAATTTTAGGCCGCAGAGGGGCAAATTTTGAAAAGCCAATCATTACATCAGGATATGACTGTTTGAAATGAACGTACACTTGGCAAGGTTGTTTAAGCCCATTTCACACGATACTTGATCCAGCACAAGACCTAGTTTGCTAGCCACTGCTTGATATTGAGGATGGAATCTAGTATCATTGGAACTGTCCTGGGAATTTTCACATGATCATCGACCTTGCGCTTGTTATGAATCGGTTTTTCCATATGATTCCATACCGATTAAAAAAAGAGCAGTTCGCACAGCATCTGTAATGTGACTTGACTGGTCGATGGATACTGATCCTACTGGGAGCTACAAGAAATCTAGTACCGCATCAAGTATGAAATCCAGTAGCTCAGCGAGTATAATAGCTAGCATGCTTGCCAGCCAGTATACTGGTTCTGTTCACATGATACTGGAAAGCTAGCATACTAGCAAGTATACTAGACCTTGTACTGGATCAAGTATCATGTGAAACGGGCTTTAACTGTGGAAACTACTGCATAAAAATTTATTGAATCCAGCCTCATTCAGTATAGAAGTCTTACATCGCAATTCTTAACAGCTACATCTCAAAGAGTGAGCCCTTAGGTTTCCACATTAATCCTACAGTGGTGATGCTCAGTCTCACGGACCAAAGGTATAATCTCATTGGTGATGCAACCAAAATATGTAACGTTTCAGTTCATGCTTTTTACTAGCTTTCTATTTTACATTGCCTCTTCCAACATATGAATCAATTGAATTTTGTTATTTAATGATAATTCAAGCAAAAACTCATTTAGCCTTCCAAAAAACCCCATAGTCCATATCATTCCAGGAGACTGACGTCACCACTCGTGTCCCAAAATTTCATGTCACCACTGTTGGGGCTAAAGAAAATTATCTATATGCAACAGAATGATTCAAAAACAGCATGACTCGTACCTTAATAACATTAAATTCAGGAAACTCCAACCATTTTGAAAGAAGCTTATTGTACTTCATCAAAAACTCCTCGCAAGTGGCCAATAGCTTCTTTTTTGTGAAAAGGTGAATTGCAGCATGCAGCACTTGAACTGAAAAATAAATGAAAGCGTAAAGAATACATAGAGAAAAATTGAATAGCCACGTTTTCATCAACTGATTCCTAGAATAATACTTACTGATTGCATTAACTGCAGATTTAGAGTTGATAGACTGGAAGGAATTAATTTCTTCCTCAACGTTCACACAAAATATTAATATTTCTTTAGCTTTCACAACTCTATGATCATATTCACCAAATCCAGCCTCCTCTGCCTCATTACTCAGCATGTGAATAACAACCTTCAAACTGAGCGCCATAAACTTTAATGAGTAAGCAGGATTGGACACCATATTCAACTTGCCACCCAGCTCGAGCAATAAAAGTAAGCTACTCTCATCTTCAGTACTCAAGCCAAAGGAGCTATCTGAACTTTGACTTTCAAATAAGTCTATTATTGAACGGCAGACCCATTCAGAAGCTTTTAAAAACGTAAGAGACTTGAATTTAATCCCACAGTACACATGTTCAGATTTCTCTTTAGCATGGCCACCACTTAAGTCCTGTATCTCACACAATTTATTATAGACAATATGAAAATTTTTCCTAAAAATAACTTCCCCAGGTGACGTGACAGCCAGTCGGGAGAAAATATCACACAAAATGTCCAAAAATCCATTAAAAACTTTCTCCAAATCCCCACCACCACAGCACGATTTACAATACTTGAGGCACAACTCAAGTCCTTCCTTCCCTCTGGAGAACAAATTGTGCACACGCATCACCTCTGTAAGAATTTCACTATATGACTTCACAGAAACAATCAACCTGTCTACCAGTTCAGGAGCCTCTCCTTGGGATTCGCTTTCAAGATTTAACTTCAAAAAGTTCCGTACCATTGGTGTTGCAATACCAAGGACATCATTGCACATATTAGACACTGCTTCCGGAGATATGGCATCCTTTTTGTTGACTACATACATACGACATGTCACTACCACTCGTTCCGACACCACCTGCAATTTGCTCAAGGCAGAATGAGCAAGGAGATCTATGGCAGCTAAACGTAACTTGAGGACCAATCCTGAATCTCCAGTTTTCCTTTCAAGTTCTATGCTGCCATTCCAAAAAACCAAATACAAGTTATGGAATATACTGGTCCTCTGTTTCTCATCCTTCATAGAAGTAGCGCCATAAGAAACTTCTTCTACATACCCTTTTAATTTTAACGAAGCTTCATAGTAACCCTGAAAAAGAATGCAAAACTCTTATCAACTCATTTCACTCTATATTGTACGAAATTTGTTTCGATTCAATTGACAATGTATGTTACACATGAATCATGCGTTAACAATTTACATGAAGTAAAGAAACATTAAACGAATGAGAATCGATGTGGTATGGTGAACTTATTTGGACTTACCCTTTTCAAGAAGTAGGTAATTACATGATGTAGAGAGATAATAAATTTCTCATCTCTGACATCTGACGTTTTATTTTTTACATATAAAGAAGAAAATATTTCAGACAAGTCAAGTAAATGAATAGGCGTGGCGCCCGGAAAAATTTCTTCCAATGGCTTTGTGTTCAACTCAAAAATCTTGGAAGCCAACACTATGAACGCCTTCAGTGCAAGGGTTTCATCACACCCACGTTTGAGTTCACGAACAGCCTGGAACAAATTTGTAGTAATTAGCTAAAAATAGTAAATGCGTATGGCATTATCATAGAGGTCTTTTTCTTTACAATAGAGTGGGTGGAATATATAGTACCTCATAAACTTATTAGTTTATGAGGTACCTTCTTTACACGTAACAACAAACATAGAAAGATAAGTTCATGCACGGTCAATTATACTAAATGCTATATAAACACCATATCGCCACTCTCGGCACAACCTAACATTGTGTTGGGTCAATTGATACAAAATATGAGTCTGACAACATAGACGACACAAAAGGCAATTAGTTCGTAGTCAGGTAACAACGATGTAATTAATAATACCATTTGTAATAAACAGGATGCACTTATATGTAAAAAAATAGCAATCGTACCAAATGTACGTAAAGACATATGTAAACAGATTCTTATATTACCGATTCATCGCTGAGCAGTTGGGTCACTTCACCACATTTGATATAAGAAGTCCATGTCTTCAGATGTTGCAACGATGCTGAATCCATTCCTATGCCTGACACTACATAAAAATTTACAAAAATATACCCAAACACATGATGACTACCTTTCAGTCATGAAATTCTACATAGAGAATTCGCTCCTCTCGACCCATGTTATTCCCGCCGTTCCCGCCAGTAAATTGATAACTCATGACCGATTCAGCTGTTGTACGCATTAGTGACCGGCTCTTTGAACTGAAGTCTTGAGCTGTCACAACCGTCACAACTTCGCAAGGCCACACTGCTTTTGCCTGACCTTGAAGAACCACGACAACGATTGTGATTGCCGTGATAGTAACGAACAGGGCCGGCGACAGGGGGGGGGGGGGCAAATGCCCAGGGTTCCGGGCCAAAATAAGTTAATTGAAAAAAATTTTTAAGTATGAATAAATTTAAATGCCAAAAAGAATACAAAATTTTGTTGTTTAAAAAGTGAAGAAAAAAAACAAATGAATGTAGAGCGTGTGTCAGTGTGCAATAGAGAAGTATAACGTTAGCCTTGTTGTTGTGTTCATCGAGGGTTTTGGGGTGATGGGGACCATGGGGACGATGGGGACCATGGGGACGATAGAGCGAGCAGCGCGGGCGCTGAGACACTCACCTCCCCTCCCTTTGCCGCGAACATTCGCCACTCAGCGACATGTTGTAACCTGAACGAAAAGAAACCCCATCCCCCGTCTAAGGTCTATTGTTTACTCGTTAGTGGACTGTAAATAATCGTTATTCTACAGTCAAAGTTGCAGATAATCAGTAGCAAGCTACATTTTCTAGCGCTTTGTCATTGGTTTTGTATACATGAGCGCCCATACACGGGGGCAGGGAGGGACCGCGGCCCCCCAATCTAATTGTAAGTAGGCTCCCAGTAAGGATTGCAATCCCAGAGAGATGTTTCAATCCCGGGATTACGGGATCATCATCGAAAGTTAGACAACATATTCTGGAATTTAGTCTATCTTGTTTAATGCTGGCGAACACTGTCTTCAACACGCGCACCATATATGGTTATATAGGCCTATATGGTTATATAAGCCTATAGGCTTATTTCCATTTTTCTTATGTATTACAAATGATGACAAATTACTTATTCCAACAAAATGTATTAGTCAATGGACTCAGACGTCTAACATGCTGCATTTCATGTCCAAGAAAACTTACTTATAAGTTGTACGTCAATCCCGGAATCCCGCGATTCGTTTATAATAAATCCTGAGATTTCGGGATTGTCATTTCATCCGAGATTCCGGGATTGCGATCCTTAACTCCCGGGTAAAAGAAAATGGGAAGCAAAAAATATTTTATATTTAAAATTTTGTGAATATATACATATTTCAGAAAGTTATTAATCCTTAAACATGATGTACAATTTAATCTTCTGAAATTTTTCTAAATTTTTTCCATGTTTTACTTAAATGAGTTCAAGGCCCATGCACGCACTGTCATGATTTTCTGTGTTTTTTATAAATAGAAAGGAGAGGAAGGAAAATTTGAACCGATGCCCAGCAGGCTGAAATCGAAAAATTTGACAAAATTCCAAAATGGCTTGTTTGAGATAGAATCATGAAAATTAGTACAAATACTCATAATTGATTGGTAACCATGAAATGGCATGTCATTGGTCATGTTCTGTCGCCGTTACCGAGATGCAGGGGCTCAAAAATAGCCAAAATTGCACCTGATTTCAGTTTTCTATGAAAATCTTCCTATTTAAGTTGAGGGTGACGCTGTGGGAGGAATTTGGTCGGATAAAAAACTAGTAGTCTGTTAAAACCATTCTTTTATTTTACTGTGCTTAACTTAAAGCGTTCGCGTTATCGCGTAATCGCGTTAAAGGTTTCTCCTCTCAAAAGTAAACTTCTCATTCACACCTTCAAAGCCTTAAAATTTCTGTATTTTTCGCTCGAAACATTATTTTACATTCCACAGGGACACTATTAAGGACTTCTTTCCGTTTATTTGCCCCTCCGCCCCAGCAGTCGAAGCCTTTGACCCTACCAGGAGGTTCATGCAGAAAGGTATATTTTGGACACCGCGGACCTTTGGTTGTTCATCGAGAAAATTTACTCAAATATTTCATATTCCCTGCGTTACAATATGCATATCCCTGATTTATACGTCACAATAGACTTTATTCATCTAGGAAAACTTTAGTTTCTACTTTACTTGAATTATGCACACAGGAAGGAAACAAATTATCGAAAATAGCTTAAGGCGCCGTGGTACATGATTATTTTTTCGCTTTCGAGTGCTGAGATGATGGAGATAGTTTTTCCGTCGACCGGTAGAGTTACCAGAGTCGGCGCCTACCCAACCAGCCATATTTTTGTTCAGTGTCACCTCTACGCTTTAATTCTTTGCGCAGAGGTGATGAGGCAATAACGACCCTTCCCTCTCAACCCCTCCGTCCGCGGAGTTTTCCATTGCTGACCACTAGACGCAATGTTGCCATTTCAACATACGATGGGACCAAACTGTTTGGCAGACTCCACATTATACCATGTGGCAACGTGGAATTCGCGGAAATGCGTTCGCTACGTTTTTCTAAGAACCGAGCCGGTCTGGTCCTAGTGGGGTTCGTAGCTGCAGGAGAAAGCGTCCGCGGTCCAAGTCATGAATAGACTTCATTTTTCAGGGTAGCCGCGTTGATTGGTTGTTGTGACAAAAGTTTAGCCGTAAGAACTGCAACAAATAGGAGGTGGTCTCAGCTGGTAGCTTGGCTTGCACGTGTTAATGTCTAAATGTGGTAATTTGAAAGTAATATACGTTTGTGCCTACTACAGACCACCCCATTCCGATGTACACTCAGTATTAGAACTCGAGAAACAGATCAGGCACATTAATTCTCATACCAACGAACGACAGATTATTGAAAGGTGGAGATTTCAATACAACATCGATAGATTGGAAAACATGTAGTCATTAGTCTGGGGGTAGGGAAAAAGAAATCTGCTCGTCATTTTTTAACCTGTTCGCATAATACGCAGTACATCAAATAGTAAATTTGCATAATAGAAGGGAGAATGTTCTCGATTTACTTGCCTCAAACATCCATGAAAAAGTTATTGAAGTTAAAAATGTCGATGGAATAAGTGACCACAAGGTAATACACGTTAAATTATCCCTCAATACTGACAAAAATGTAAAATTAAAAAGAAAGATTTGCCTTTTAAGTAAAGCAGATTTTAACGGATTTAGGCGTGACTTACAGACTTCTTTTGAAAAATTCTAAACATCAGAAAAAATAGTGATGCAGACATGGAAAGAGTTCCTCCAAATTACACGGTGAGTGAGAATAGGGAACCAGGGTGGTACAACGTGGAGGTTAAAAAAATGTGTAAAACGACAACGAGTTATCCACGCGAAACTAAGAAAAATGTAGCTAATAGCGATCTAAAAAAATTATCGAACGTTACATATAAAGCAGCCGCAAAAATAGCCCTTAGAAAAGCGTAAAGTGGTTTCAAGAGAAAAGTACTTGGAGAACAACTAGAGGGGAATCCGAAAACATTTTGATCATATGTTAGAAAAGTACAGGGAACTAAAATGTCAACGGTTAATTCCTTGAAAGGGTATAGGGGCGAAATATTTAGATAAGGCTAATTTGTTGAATTATTTTTCCAGAGCGTTTTTAATCAATCTAAGCGCAGTTTGCTCGAAACCATACCAGACCGATTTCAGCAAATAATGCCCCCGATCGATAATTGTATCTTATAACGGAATCGTATCCTTACTAAAAATGTTAGCCCGAACAAGAGCTCAGGTCGTGATGAAATTCCTGCTCGTGTGTATAAAGAAATAGCTCTCGAAATGGCACCGTATCTTAAAGTAATATTTAACAAATCCCTCGAAGAACACGCGGTTCCCAAAGACTGGAAGATAGCAAACGTGATCCCAATTTTTAGAAGTGGCGATAGGGAACATCCATCGAATTATAAACCAATATCAATAACGTCACTGTCGTGCAAAATTATACAGCATATGATAGTTACATCAATAAGGGGACACCTCGATAGCCAGGATTTATTGATAACAAATAAGCATGGGTCCAGAAAGGGACGGTCTTGCGAAAATCAGTTAGGTCTTTTCGTTCATGATATTTTAGTTTCCGGAGAAGGTAACGTACAGGTAGACGCAGCGCTTTTAAATTTAGAAAAGCGTTTGACAAGGTTCCCCACTGTAATGTACTCGCGAAGTTAGCATCATACGGGATAGACAGTAATATGGTAGGCTGGATAGGAGATTTCCTACATGAACGCGTTCAATGAATGGTATTAGATGGTGTCACCTCAGGCGAAGTAAAAGTTACATCGGGTGTTCCCCAGCGTGATAGGCCCAATTTTATTTCTTCTCTCCGTAAATGACTTGAATACAGTAGCTAAAAATAGCAAGCTCCGTCTTTTTGCCGATGATGCAGCAGTCATCATTGGTCATCAATCCTCAGATCGGTTTGACGCAGCTCTCCACTGAGTCCTGTCGGCTAATCTCATCATATTTACGTATTTCTTCTGATGCAGTAGTGTATAAGGAAATAAGAAATTAAGAGGATAGTCATTCTATAGCTAAGGATTTATATGCGATTGATGATTGGTGTGATAGCTGGCAGCTAGAATTAAATTTGAAGATATGCGCGATAAAGAACTTTGGGAAAAAGAATAACTTTCCCCAGAAAAATTATTGCATCAAAGAAAAGAAAATATCTAACGTAGAATTTATTAAATACTTAGGCGTCACCAACATTGAAGACATGCTGTGGGGGAAATACATCAGGGAAATAACTAGTCTGGCAAACCATATATCAGGATTCGTAAAAAGAGTTCTAGGCAAATGCGATGAGAGAGTACTAGAAGCTATTTTACACTTGTCAGGCCTCATTTAGAATATGCCGCTAGTATATGGGATCCGTACGAGGAAGGTATGATAAAAGAATTAGAGCGTGTGCAAAGGAGATCCACTAGATTTGTTAAAGGCCGCTATGATAATTGTATAAGTGTTACGAGTTTAATAGAAGAACTAGGCTGGGAATTACTATCAGAACGCAGGTTGAAATTTAGGTTAAACCTTTTCAGTAAATTGGAAACCGATTTGTCGCATATTTTAAGTCGATAATTCTTCTTCCCGTTACTCCACCGGATAAACCTTCGTTTTTCCCTTCTTCGGCAATTGCCATATCGTCAAATGAATCATGCAAAGTTTCATCAGCTACTGAATCGTCAATATTGGACGGGGTTTCTTCAATAGCGCAAGAAGTTCCTCCTACGTGCGACTCTGTTCCCATTATTTTGAGACGCCTGTTTCGGATAATAGAAATTTGCATACTTACACATGAATATATCATTACATTAAGATAGTCTTTTCACAAAAAATGACAATATTTACCTTTTTTCTTCCCTCCGCTTGGCCAAAAATTCACCCTTTCTTTTTTTCCTCGCCATCGAAAATGTCAAGCGACTGCCTACTTTAATTTTCCGATATCGGTACGCTTCCGATGAAATTTCGAGACTTGACAATTAGTCAGTTTGACTGTTACTAGACACCCCGAGAGCGACAACCTAAGCTGAGACTCAAGAAATAACCCGTCAGTAAAGCAGACACTCCGTCTTACTCGCCTCTTCTTCCCGACCGCCTTCACTTTCCCTTCCCCCAAGCTCCAACACCTCAAGGTTACCGTTTTAGGATATAGGGTAGAGGGACCGTGCCACTTTTCGAGTAGCGCAGTAGGCGGAGAATGTGTGAACTGTTTCGTGATTTGCACGTTGCTAGAGGCGTATCCCTGGGCTGGAGTTGGCGAAAAACATAAATTACTTTCAGAATATCTCAACAGCGTGTCTTTTAATAAAAATCAATAATTTTCAAGGATCCAACAGACTAAGCTTGAATCTTGTACTCTATAATAACGAAAGTTAAAAAAATAGCCCCTCTGTCTCCCAATATTTGCAACAAAAAGGTCTATTTTTACATCGAGATATATTTTTAACAAGGCTTATTACGTAAAATCTAAGATTATAGAGTAATAGTTTGATACTTTCTCTTTTAATTACTGAAAACCCCATTCCGATATCTAGCTTCCTGTTGGAGCAATCTTCCTTGAAAAATAGGTCTGAAAAACAGCTATGTATCACGGCCCCTTAAGCTAGCATAATTAATAGCTTAATTAATATTGAGGCACAACAAAATATATTCTGTTCGTCAAAACCCTTAACTTTCATTATTTTTACCCATTCCCTGCTTTTATGTTTGATTGAGAGAGTTGTAGTAGTGAAAGCAAAGCTTAGTAGAAGTGAATACTCTGCATTCATTTTAATTTGGTGGTGATACAATTATCTCCGAAAAGATGAGAGTAATTGTGGATATGCTAATTTTGAAAAAAAAAGAAAAGTACGTTTTATATAGGGCTTTTTATAAAATTTTCAAGTTCAAGTAAGTCCTAGTTTTGATTACTGTAAAATGAAAGTGTAAAGTATGTTCCACCGTCAAAAAGTTTTCATTTTGAAATTGCTTCCCCATCCCATTCCACTGACATGTGTTTAATTTAAAAAAGGACAATTTATAGTAAATCAAAAGATAATATATGACAGTCTGCAAATTTCTTCTGCAGAAAAAGCTGATAATCAAGTAAGTCTTGGTTATAAAATAACCTGAAAGTTCGCAGTTCAGGTCTAAATGGAATGAGGGGGTTTGCCGGGATTTAGGGGGCCCGGACCACTCAGTTGCCCAGGGGCCCGAAAATCCTGTCACCGGGCCTGGTAATGAAAACGCTGGATGGTACCCGGATAATACTTTTAAAAAGACCAGAGTTTAAAAAGGCTTTGACAAAATTTAAAAAAATCCTTGAACGTAATAATGGAATGGATTCTAGCCTATATCAACCATAGAGCTTTTCATAACAGTACAACGAAAATTGATCTACCGACTGCAGTCCCCCATGGAGGAAACATATGTTACGTTATGTTATGGGGGAAACATACGAGAGAATTGAAGTCGGATGATTTCTTGTTCATCAGCTCCCTGCTTCGCGGTGCACTCGAAGAAAGCAGTCTTTCAGTACCTCCTAGACCTTTACTCCTCGTGATGAAATGCGAAATTTTTACCACGATTTATTCAAAATGTAATACATGGAGGCTCTTTTCAATGTTTTTATCTCGAAAATCGCCATAGCGGAGTGAATACGGCTACAATCCATTCCACACATTTGTCGCCCCGTTGCAGGTGGGTCGGACTACTATAGACTCGACCGCACGATCGAAAAACTATAAATGTGAAATTCGGCGTCGCAAACGGTCGCAGCATAACTCATAGGATTCGTACTATGGAAGCTTTGTAGAGTTTTCCCATATAAGTTACTCCGTGATGCTCGGAGATGCACTTTCCTTTTTCTCTACATATATTTTAAAAAATGACCAAAAATTAGGGTCCGCCACTTAGTTTGATATCTTTGGTAAATAATAACAAAAATGTAAGTACTTAGACTACCTTAAAACAAAGATGAAAAACTGTTTATTCTTATTATATCACCTTTTCTTCCAATTCTTTACCCATAAAGGTTCAGTAAGGGCTTGATTTTGAAGATTTCGTGAGAAAATTGAGTGTAGACCTTTTTTGCGAAATTTGTGCTATTTTGACCTCATACAAATGGATAATTGTTGAGTTCTAAGGAAAATGCCTTGCATTACCGAATGCACAGGTCTTTTGAGAATATTTATGCAAGGTTTCAGCTTTCTGGCTTGAAAAAATCACTTTTTGAATTTTGGCCAATTGTTCCATTTCATGTTTCAGCCCACTTTGCGCCGCCAGGAATGTCTTCTGAGGGAGGGGGGGGATTCACTTGGATTGGATGGCAGGCACGGTAGGCACAATAGGGTAGTTTCCTATTATTTTATTATTATCTTGATCGGAATTCTGTAGTACGTACATGGAAGAAGGAGGTTCTCCTTCTTCCATGATACGTATTTTAAGCCGTTCGATTTTAAAATGACAAGTTTTTTACTCGAATTAATTAAAAATTGCAAAATTTTAACGGCGCGAAAACGCGACGGCAATGTATTGCATGCCGATAAATCATGCGTGTAACGAGATATTATTTACTCTACCTGCCACTAGGTACTGCTGTGGATGCTTCCAAGCAGACGGTTCACTCCGTGAAAGCTTTCACCATATGGTAAGTTCAGGAGACGAATATTTCCTATGCCTCGCAACGTAAACTATATACCAGTTACGTCAGCAAGAAGACAACGCATTCCACCATTTCTGAGCTTTTTCAAATGGTCTTAAAATTAACATCTAATTCTCTAGTGAACTGGGATTTCTCAATCCAAATTTTGTGCATAACATGAATAGATACATGGCGGGGCACGAATCGCAATTAATGACTTCTGTTTTATTTGATGAAGAAAACTACCCTATTGTGGTCTACCTATACCTAGAGTTAATATGTTATCTTGCACATATTTTTTGTATATAGCAGACATATTATCACATTAATAGTATTAATCCCCCTATATCTTAAATATTGATCTTTTGACATTTGGAAAAAACTTTTTTTCGTGGTATTTTATTTTAAAATGCGAGAAAAAAATCAAAGCATAGCTCTTTGAAAAGAAATAGTTTAATTTTAAATTTTATGAAGAGCATGGTGCAAGAAGATTCATAAAAATCGTGATAAACGGGTTTCAAACATACCTTAACGGAATATAATTCTATCAAATCGAGAAAACAATTATACGATGCATGTATATTTTTATCGTGCCAAAATACTAGGTGTTATTTAAATACTCAGGTTGTAGGTGGGCGGGGAGCGTGGTGGCCTAGTGGGTAGAGAGCTTGGCTACTGCTCGAAGGGTCCCGGGTTCAAAACCGGGGTCACGCACCCGAACGAAAAATCCTCGGAGTGCGAGGTGGCCCAGGGAAAGAAACTGACCCCCAACCCTGAATGTGTGAAATTCAGGGTAGGTGGTGAGCTCTACCATCACCTATCCAAACCAACCTTCGGGTTGAATCACTGAGTGAGAGTGTAGGTGGGCACTAAGATATGTTATTCAAACGGAGAAAGTCTGCTTATTTACAATCACATATAATGTTATGTCTACGTGATTATTTAGCAAGTTTGTCAAAATTTTTTTAGTCCCTCCTGGGGGTTTAACCTCCAAACCCCCGCCTCTCGCTGCGCCCCCGAGTCTCGAGACTCACTTGCACCTTACTGAAAATCCTCGATGGGATGGGCAACAGGTCAGGGTGGCTTGTGAACTGACCTTCTTCCCTGATGGCCACGGTTTGAATCTTGGCAATGATAGAGATTTTTAAGTAAAACCCCAGAACCTTCTTGCGTGCCAGATAGAAAATACTTCCTCCATAAGTCTCGAAAACCAATTGCCAGATGGGATGTTTTACGGTATACTTACGGGGCGCGGGCTTCGCCTTCTTCCTCCCGCCGCATGTGATGAGGTCGGGGAATTGCGTTGTGTACGCGCAGTTGGTGCACCACAACATGTGTCGACACCGCGTTCAGAAACAGCTTCATTTCTCGCTTCATTCACGGCGACCTGCATTTATTGAAGATAGCTCTCGGAAATTAATTACAACATTTTCATGCTCTAGTTATATTAAATAACCCCTCTGGTTACAGTCGACGAATTCCACAAGGATCATCTACGTAAGAATGGAACGTAATTCTGATAAGCTCCTGGATGAAGAAAGAATAAGTTTATACCCATAGACTACTCATAGGGAAAAAATAGAGTTCAGACGTGTTGTCCGTGGTGCTTGTGGTTATGAAAAGAAGCTTTTAATAACACTGATTTGAATTCATTATTAAGAACTCTAAAGGAAATTGGAGTGTCGTAAAGTGAATTTATACACCAATCGCAAAAAAAACAGATGTTTGTGCTTAAATATGGACACAGCAGTAAATAAACGAGGACAAAGAACGGAGTTGAGAGCAGAGGCCGGCACCAGTGTTAAACACAGCAAAAACTCTATAAAGGCCGCTTTACACGATACAATTTTTTGTACAATATCTTGTACAAACTCTTGCATGAGGAAATTGTACAGTGTAAAGCGGCAAATTGTACGAACGCTTGTGCGATTGTCTGAATGACTGAACGGGAATTGGAACCTGTTCTAATTCCAGTCAGACTAATATACAATGTCGTTCCGTTTATACAAGCGTTTGTACAAGAAATGGTACAAAAAATTGTATCGTATAAAGCGACCTTAAGAGATGAGAGAATATAGTTGTATGGAAAGTCAGAAAACTAGAGATTAGACAGTAAAGAAGGAAATATTAAAAACGGCCAAGGCAAAGAAGATATTGTACCGGAAGGAAAATTTACTTACATCTGGAAGTACAAGTTTCGAAGCAAGGAAACTCACATCTCAGATCAGGGCTCACATCTGGAGTATGCTTCTTTACGGCAGTGAGACATGGAGCAATTACAGCCGCAGATAAGTCAAGGTTGGGCACGTTTGAGATATGGTGTTACAGAAGGAAAATGGAGGTAAAATGGAGATACCCACTAATAAACAAACAAGAGTGAGAGATAAATGAAAATTGATGAAAATCTGCAAAGACGGGCGTAGAACAGACTAGTCTTGAGATATGTAAATAGCCGTTGAGGGAACAGTGAATGGGAAGAACGATTGAGGAAGGATCATATGAGGTAAATATATGGAGATTGTATAGTGAAGGATATAAAAGAGAAAAGAATAATGCCAATATAAAGAAGTTAAAAGACAGAAGAACCGAGTGAAGAACTGCGTTAACTTAGAATTGATGACTAGTGATGATGATCAATCCTTGAGCTTTTCCAGTAGCACTCTTAAATATATCTTTGAAAAAATAAGAGGAATTTCGAAATTGTTTGTAAAATGATTCACTTCTAAAATAAATTATTGTTTCCGTAGGTTTTTATAAATGTAGTATTCTTACTGAATAAGTGGGTATTGTTGTGCGTATCAGAGCATATAATAGTCATTCCTGTCTCCGGTCTCCATACGAATGGACATATAATTTAATTTGCCACCCTCGGAAATTAATTACGCTATTTTCATGCTGTAGACAGATAATCTCTCTTGTTGTATTCGATATTTTTACATGTCTCCTTCACTTTATTATAGTAATACACATACTTATTTTTACCATTGATTTCCAACCAAAATAAACTCAGGCATCACCGCCCAATGGAATGATTGTTCTTCTCTTGGGGTTTAGGGAATACCAGCGCAACTGAATACGCGATTCGCTCGGGATTAAAAACTGTTGTAAATTAAACTAAGACCATAAATATCAATGCTGGAAATTTTAAATTCTTATAGTTGCAACGGTCATTTACGACGAGATATTTTTATGCGTTAACTCATCGGTAAAGTCCATTCACCAACAATCGGGCCTGATGAGTGGGGAGGTATTTGATTGCATCCAGACCGTAAACATGAAAACGAATCCGACCAAATGCTGTCGCGATCTGCATGCCTACGCCACCTTCCGGTTCAAGAACCTCGGAGGCAACGTGTTCACCTGCACGAAGGCGTCCCGGAAGCTGACGATTCTGACCCCTTGCCTTTCGTGCCCTCTCTGTCCGTCCAGTAGCTTCCGTATGGCACTCTCTGAAAGAGTGTTCACCTGCACACCCTTGTCCTTGCTCTCGGACGTGCGGAGGGGGGGCAGGGGGTCGAACCTGGGATGAGCTTCGGGGATAGAGTCGCCGCGGGCGATGCTCGCGAACTTTGCGAACAAGTAGCTCTCTACGGAGATCAAGTTCCCTTCGCCAGGAACGAGACTGTCTTTCTCCTTGTCCGGTTTTTCCGACGTAACTCCTAGCACCCTGGCCGCCCTCTGGCCCGGCGTCAGCTGGCTCAGGTCCTCCTCGTCCGGGCCCTCCGTCGCCAATTCGTCGTCGTCCTCTATCAATCCAGTAGATAGGGAGACCCTAGGTCCGCACCCGGACTCCAGCGCTTTGTCGCACAGCGTCTCCAACAGTCCGTATTCGTCCAGAGAGCTGCTGTGATGACGACGCGAATGTAGAGTCCTGACACCCCAAAGCAGGAACTTCCAGTCGTCGTAAGTGGGCGGGCCCTTCATCGTGGTGTTCATGGGCGCGCTCTGCGGCCATCCCATCACCACGGACTCTGGCGCCATGACGACACCGACAACCCGGCAGGCTTGCCGAATGTCTTCCCTCGCGGACGCCCCTTCCTCCTCTCCAACAATCCTGACGCCTGCATCGTCGACGAGAGAAACCAAAAGACGGTTCAAGACAAGGCAGGTATTGTACATGGAGGTTTGGCTTGAGGCCTGGGGGGTTGTGTTTGAAACCGTCGGGATTATATCGAATAGGTAACCAAGGAGTCACGTGGTTTAAACAAGAATGGTTCGCAAGTTCGGTGTGTCTGAGTGGCTCGTTACAATATCATTAATTTTAACGGCCGATACTTTGTGGAACTACATGTTCGGGTTGAAATTATACACTTTGCAAATCCACTGAAATCCAAAAAAACATCCAAAAAAATTTTTGTGGATTTGCAAAGTGTATAATTTCAACCCGAATATCATTAATGTGGGCTCTAGAGTGGAGATTGGTGAGAAAAACTCAAGTGAAAACAATTATTGATGTTGTAACGAGAGATTCAGACACACTAAATTTGCAAACAATTCGTGTTGGTACCACGTGACTTCTTGGTAACCTATTCGAGAAATTCCCGACGATCCCGACTGTTTCAAATACACACCCCTGGGCCGGGCGGCCATCCTGGGCACCAAGAAGGAAGAGAATGGAAAAAAACTTTTCATTCGGGCATTGACAACTTAATTCGTGTTCAACAAGCTACTTTTCTACTTCTTAATTTTTACCACTACGTACAATGGTGAATATGTGTTAAAACAGGAGATGAAAATGAGGAAGGGGGGGGGGACGTAATACTCTCTCGCCCGGGTAAACATTTTGTCTCAAGCTCTGTGTACATGGAGAAATAAAACAGGTAATTTAGATTTTGACATTGAAATTAGAATGTTGAATTTTTTGGAAACGTGCACATCTTTAAATGCTTCTTACTCATCCATGCCATAGGAAATACGAGTACACTATTTAATTTATTTATAGAAAAGACTGCCTACTTAAAACTGTTATTTTACCCTGCATTAACTAAAAATTTAGTATCATTTATTGCTAACATCACGTGACTGCGAGAATTATAGTTTCCTCATGGTGGTAATAGCGTTACTCATGGATTTATATCACTTAGTAGTGTTTCAATGGGTTTGTATTTTTCGCATGGTAGTACGTGTTCTCTATGATTGATAATTCATGCCTGGTGATGTTTCATCCCATGCCACGCACCCTTGCTGTGGCTTGCAGGGTGTTATATAGATGTAGAGGACTAACCGGGTAGCAATGACGCCAAATCCAAAACAGTGGTTACCCTGAGACGGGTTGCAGATCTGCCGATAGATGGGAGCCGCTGGAAAGTTTACGACATCCTGGCTCCGCTACAAGATTCTACATATAAAAAAAATCATACGTCTAGACCCGTATTCGGATCGGGTCTATTCAATATCACGCTGAGATCTTAAATCAGTGGAGATTCCGAAGACCCTGGGCCTGATCGGAGGGGTACAAAGTGGCGATGAATGTGCCAACAGACTCACGATGGTAATGGCAAACTGTCCATGAAGAACAAGAATACTAGCAAAGCGTCAGTGAAGGAGAAGTTGAAAGCAAATAATGCTAGAGAGAGAATTAATCTCTAATGTAGTCGGCTAACCTATGGGATATGACCATACTGAAGTTCTATCGTGACGCAAACAATGATAGACCACTGAGTGAGAGTAGAGGGCCAACGTGTGCACTCTTTATGCCCACATGGGCACTTTTTTTATTTTTATTTTCCATTACCACCGAAAACAGCACCTATGGTCTTTACATGGGGGTATTTAACAATTAACAACATACGAGCACACACATCCATGTCCTGAGTGGCGAAAAAAGACACTCAGGCCCGACTCGAGTCCTCGACCCTAAGGTTAGCAGGCGAGGAATTAACCACGCCGCCACCAGGGCTGACGTGAGAAAAAATTTAATCAGGTTAGCAACATCATGGCCTTCGTTTTGAGAAAAATAAATGTAATCAGGTTAGCAACACTTCTTGCCATTTTTATGTATTTCGCAAGTAAATAAGTAAAACGACGACTTCTTAACTTTTGTTCGGTTTCTATTTTCGTGATCACTTTATTCCTTAAATATAATTCAATTTTACTAATTATTTTGTAATCCCTTATGAAATACATTTATGATTACAATCATGGGTAAAGTAAGCGCGAGAAAGGAAGAACAACCTTACCCAAAGGGTTAGAATGTACTGATGATTTGAGTTGAGAAGCGAGATCGGCCATATAGTCTTTACGGATATACGTGCGTGCTACTCGTGGTAATGACAGATGAACTTGTTTGTTATCACAGCGTAATTTAAAGTATTAAGATTAATCGTGGAATGAATGTTTGAAATTCGTCAAATAAACGGTCGTTACTACACAAACACCTAAACCAACACCAAATATGTAATCGAAATAGATTATATTAGAATCTGTTTTACTAGTAAAATTAACTCCTAGGGGACTCAAATGCATTGAAAGATTAACTAATGCCAGTGCGATGAAAATTGGGAACACTTTAAATGTTATTTATATTGCAACGGTGCATTATGCGTATTTTATTATTCTCAGGGTCGAAAAGGGTTTATTAATAGTGTCACCTTCGGGAGTCGTCACTAGGGTAACTACCAAAGACTGGAGGATAGCAAAAGTAACCCCTTTTTTAAGCGGCGATAAGGAAAAGCCAAGTAATTATAGACCAGTATCATTAACGTCACTAACATGTAAAACTATAGAGCATATAATAGTTATATCAATAATAGGACACGTCGATAGCCAGGATTTACTGATTACAAAACAGCATGGGTTCAGAAAGGGACGGTATTGCGAACCTCAACTAGGTCTTTTTGTTCATGATATTTTAGTTTCCGGAGAAGGTAACGTACAGGTAGACGCAGCGTCTCTTGACTTCAGAAAAGCGTTTGATTTCCCACTTTAAGTTACTCGTGAAGTTAGAATCATACGGGATAGAGATTTAGTTAGTAGGCTGGATAGGAGACTTCTTACTTGAACGCGTTCAAAAGGTGGTATTAGACGGCGTTAGCTCAGGCGAAGTAAAAGTTACATCGGGTGTTCCCCAGGGAAGCGTGATAGGCCCAATTTTATTTCTTCTCTACGCAAATAACTTAAATACAGAAGTTAAAAATAGTAATCTCCGTCTTTTTGCAGATGATGCAGTAGTGTATAAGGAAATTAGAAATGAAGAGGACAGTCAGTCTTTAGCTAAGGATTTAGATGCGATCGATGATTGGTGTGATAGTTGGCAGATAGAATTAAATTTGAAGAAATGCGCCCTATTGAACTTTTGGAAAAAGAATAGCTTTCCCCGGAATAACTATTATATCAAAGAAAAGAAAATATGTAGTGTAGAATTTATTAAATACTTAGGCGTCACCATCACTGAAGACATGTAATGGAGGAAACACATCAGGGAAATAACTAGTGTAGCAAACCGTAGATTAGGATTCGTAAAAAGGGTTCCAGGCAAATGCGATTAGAGAGTACGAGAAAGAAGCTATTTTACACTTGTCAGTCCTCATTTAGAATACACCGCTAGCATATGGGATCGGTACATACGAGGTACGTATGGTAAAGGAATTAGAGCGTGTGCAAAGGAGATCAGCTAGATTTATGAAAGGCCGCTATGATAATTGTATTAGCGTTACGAGTTTAATAGAAGAACTAGGATGGGAATTACTATCAAAACGTAGGTTAAAATTTAGGTTAATCCTTTTAAGTAAATTCGAAAGTGATTTTTTTACAGATTAAGTTAGATATATATTAAGAACCCCTGCATATTATGGTAGGTTTGATCAGATTAACAAGATTAGAGAGATAGATTGTCGAACAGATAGATTTAAAATGTCATTTTTCCCGCGTACCATAAGAGAGCACAATAGGCAGTAGGCATAGCAAAGGGATAGGTAGGGGAAATATTGTTAGATAGTGCATGATGCATGTATTAACAACCAATCACTTTATTACTCTGTGGATACTAACCATCTAGCAGCATGTGACCCTATTACCTAGCATGTCTCCACGTAGTAGCCCAGTTGCAAGTCAATAGTGCATGTCTGTTGATCTTCGCCCCCTGCCACACACCCTCGTGGTGGCTCGCAGGGTATTACGTAGATGTAGGAACGCCCGTTTTGGGTAAACGAGCAATAAAGTGGGGACTAGGGACGCTGAGGGGAAACAATGACAGGAACTGGAAAGGGGGTCGTAGTTTGACAGTCGTCGTGATGCCGCGTGGAAGGAAAAGTAGGAATGAGGAAAAGTGACAGCCGGAAGGATCGGAGACTGGGAGGAGAAGACCGCGAACGAGTAGCGCGAAGGAAAATACTCCTGAGTCCGAGAAAGAGAAAACCCCAGGCGCACGAGAGTCGTGAGGGAGGACTCGCGAGGAACCGAACGGCTATCCGCGAACACGAGATACGTAACACGATCGAGACAAAACCGGGAAGACGGATAAGTGGATAAAAATAGTGTTAATTGGAGTTATATAAATATTGTACTAATTGTAAGTTTACGAATGGTTATATCCATGTAAATTGGTCCCAAAAAAAAAACTTTTTGTGTTGGATATGAAATCTCAATTGAGACCAAGCACAATGCATGACTCTCGTTTCGTGAATGGGGTCGTTTACCATTTTTTTATTACCGAATCTGATAGAGTTTGTAAAATAAAAAGACATGTATTTTTCCGTTTTTTAATCTTTAAATTATTTCCCGAGTTATAAGAGGCGAAAAACTGATGTTTTTAACCCTTTCGGAAAAGTGGGCGTGGAGCAACCGCTGACGTAAATCGACTTCGTCCAATCACAACTGAGCCCGCGAAGCTACTTTGCCTTATCGCAATGGGGGGGACATAGCTGACTCAGCCAATGGGAGCGATTACGACAGCATCTGTGCGAGCAGACTTTCCGAGAATCCCCCTCCACTCCCTTCCCCTCCCCTAAAAGCAGTCAAGGACGAGAGGAAAATGACGTCAATGTTATCACAGCAGCATTTTCGGTGGGCGTCACCTTTTGCTTATTTACATTTTGGATTTATGAGTGAATGGTTGTGGTTAGAAGATTAATTTTTTCACTAAAATTCTTTTTTCGTTTCCATTTAACGATTTCGTGTACAAAATTGCGATATCGGTTCCGAGTAAACGCCCCCATTGTGTTTTCACTCACTCAGTGATTCAACGCGAAAGTTGGTTTTGATAGGTGAGAGTAGAGCTCACCCCGCACTAAGCCAATGGCGTGTGAAATTCACACATTCAGGGTATGGGGGCCAGTTCCTTTCCCTGGGACACCTCCGATTTTTTACGAAGTTCTGACACGCAATCGCGAGGATTTTAGATGGGGGTGTCCAGAGGCTCTTTCCCGGGATTTGAACCCAGGACCCTCCGGTCAGTAGCTCAGTGCTCTACCCACTAGGCGACCACGACCCCCCAGAATTGTGTTTTAGTTTAAATAAATGTTTGTTGGTGTGCATACCAAAGAACTCTCTGTTTCTCCCTCACTAAGCAATGCTTTCCTGAGTGGCGTGAACAAGCCCTGTTAATGGGGTCGTTTACCATATTTTTTTATTGCCAAATCTGATTGTTTATAATATGAAAAGACCCGTAATACCCCGTTTTCTGATCCGTCGACTGTTTATCGAGTTACAAGCGGCGAAAAACTGATGTTTTTAACCCTTTCGGAAAAGTGGGCGTGGTGCAACCTCTGACGTATAACGACTTCGTCCAATCACAACTGAGCCCGCGAAGCTACTTTACCTTATCGCAAAGGGGGGGGGGAGGGGGGGACACAGCTGACTCTGTCAGTAGGACAGTTGCGACAGCATCTGTGCGAGCAGACCTTCCGAGAACCCCCCTCCACTCCCTTCCCCGAAAAGCAGTCAAGGACGGGAGGAAAATGACGTCAATGTTATCACAGCAGCTTTTTCGGTGGGCGTCACCTTTTGTTCATTTTAATTTTTATTTATGAGTGAATGGTTGTGGTTAGATGATTAATTTTTTCACTAAAATTATTTTTTGTTCCCATCTAACGATTTCGTGTACAAAATTGCGATTTCGGTTCCAAGTAAACGCCCCCATTCTATAGAATGGCGTAAGTTAATATCTTTGGGCAACTTGGGGATCAACATAAAGAAAGGAAGAAGAAGATTATTTCAAGACTGTGACGCGGGGTTACAATATGTTACGATATTTACATACACAAATGCTGTCTCCGTAAGAGGTCTGTATGAAACGCATCGTTTTGTGCCGAGAAGGTGGAGTCCATACCATTACTCGTACCTTCCTTCCCGTCCCATGAGGAAGGCAGGGATTCCGTGGACGGAGCTTCCTGTTCGGCCGCCAGGCGACGCTCTGCTCGGATCGCGGGCGGTTCGTCCCTAGCCTCGTCCTCGCAGTCTTCCAGGGCCATGGAGTCCAGAATGGAGTTCATGGAGCGGGAGGGTCCCCAGGGCAACCCTTGGGCGTCCGCCCCGACGTCGCCCCCTGGCGACTTCTGCGAAGATATCTGAGACAGGATCTGCGACTCGGAGGCCATGCTCTTGGTTAGGCGGCGACGCAGCATCTTCCGGAAGCTCGCGTCGGAGCCGGAAGACCTCAGGGGCAGAGCGGAGCGGAGGACACCGATGCCCCTGCCGCTCCGGCGAAGTCGGCGCGAGAATTCGACGGCCATGGCGGGGGTGGAAGCCACGCGCCTCAGAGCGTCCGTCGCGACCGGGACGAACCACCAGATCCATATGGTGGCCAACCAGCGGTAGAAGCCCATCACTGGAAGCGAAAGCGGAGTTTTCCACCGAAGAGGGTGGATCTCAGCAAGCACCAAGCCCAGCGGGGTGTGAATATATACGCAAATTCAGCCCAAAGGTTGCACTTCGATTTCTGCCCCTGATACAGGTTCTACGTTTGTCTGCGAGATTTGCGTTCGATACAATGATGAGAAGATAGGAATGAATACTTTACACTGATTTACAGTTATAAAATTTATTCATCGGCACGTTTCACTACACTGTGGACTACTTCTACACTGTGGACACTACACATCGGGACTCCTTCCCGTCCCAGGAGGAGAGCAAGGATTCCGTGGACGAAGATTCCTGTTCGGCAGCCTGATACTACAGTGTAGTGAAACTTGATGACTGAATTAATTTTATTAATGACGGATTAGTGCAAAGTACTCATCCTATCTTGAAATGGAATTCCTGATAGAATCGGTCTCCACCATCTCAGTAATGAATACAATAACCTTTACCGTTAGACCATCCAAATCCCAAACCTTACTACAACAACTTAATCAGATATCCTCCCTGACGAAGTGCGCCGAACAGGTGAAAAATGCTTGAAGCGAAACAAATGCAAGAAGACGGAGAAGATTCTTTCTGCCCGGCATGAGGACGCCTACAGTACGGTGGGTGGTCTTTCTCCATCTAAGATGTCAATGCGGAAGACTCCCGAAAGCCAACCGACTTCATTGGTACGCTACGAAAACCTTCGTCCAGAGTTCAGGGTGGGTAGACACTCATTTTTAATAGAAGCACATAAAAAATAAATAAATATCTTCGCCCCATAAATATTAGTGTAGCATAGGATAATTCACTCACGTATGCCGATGATCTTCGCGGAGGACGATAAGAAACATGCTAGAGCGCTCGGATTTCTTCCAGAAAGCACTCCACAGGCCAGGCGATTCCCAAACAGGATTGCCACGTTGGTTATAAGCTCGGGGTACACAAGGGAAGGGCGGAGGACGATGAGGAACGGTCCATGTCCCTAAATAAATTATCCCCTGATTAAAAAAATACGCTCAGTTCATGAGGAAGCAAGCAACTCTGCGATAAATGGCACTGAGGTTTACTGTGCCATCAAAAATGTAACAACCTTGAGAACGATGACTTTCGAACAAGAAATTCGATGGTATGGCATTTATTATTTTCTGACCGATCTGCAGAGTCACCGATGGTGCTACATTGGTGACCACACACCTGATCAAAGTTCTCAAAAGAAGGTAAAAACGTAGAAAACGTTGGAAGGTAAAAAGTAGGACATTTTGAATAAAAGCCTGACATATCATTACATTCCTTTCCATTTGTTAAGAGCAATAAAAACAATACACAACTAAAGCAATATATTGTTACTAATTTTATTTTTTATTAATCATACTACTGCGAAGAGGTAATTTTCTTCAGTCTCTTCGGAGATTGCAACAAATGGGTGTGAAACTCTTTAAGAGGATAATGTTTCTAATTATATAGTACTATTAATATGCCCTTTACTGCTTCAAGTGATAATTTGTTCCTTTCATCTGACAATGGGATCATTTACCATATTTTTTATTGCCGAATCTGATTAAGTTTGTTAAATAAAAAGACCCTTATTTTCCGTTCTTCGATCCGTCAATCAGTTCTCGAGTTATAAGCGGCGAAAAACTGATGTTTTTAACCCTTTCGGAAAAGTGGGCGTGCGGAGGACTAATACGTCATCCACTTCGTCCAATCACAACTGAGGCCGCGAAGCTCCTTCGCCTTATCACAATGGAGGCAAAGGGCCCAGCACACAGCTAACTCTGCCAATGGAAGTGGTTGCTACAGGATCTCTTCAGGCAGACCTCCCCTTTCCACCTCCGCTCCCCTTCCGCTTTTCCACGAAACATTGAAGGAGGGGAGGTGGATGACGTAGTTATCCTTAATGCAGGTCGTTTGGAGGGCATCAACTTTCTATCATTTTAATTTTTGATTCATGAGCGAACAACTCTTGTCAGAAGATTAATTTTTTCACTAAAATTAAATTTTCGTTTCCACCTAACGATTTCGTGTACAAAATAGCGACTTCGGTTCCGAGAAAACGCCCCCATTTATGGAGTAGATGCTGCGTCTCATGAGAAGTCCCATGTTTAATAGCTGCCCTCTGTAGAAAAACTTCGCCTCGAGCACATTAATTTAGTAAAATACCTTCCTAACGCACCGGAAGCAACTCCTGGAGGCATTTCTTCAAAGCTTCTATTCAATTTACACGCATTATAGATCGTGCACTCATAGCGTCATTCAAGTTTCACTGGAAATTTAGCAACCCAAAAAAACTTCAGCATCTGAGTGAAATCTTAGAGCAAACAAAGGCATGATCCAGATTAAAATTAGAGACCCTCAAATCGGCCGCTGAACGCTTTTCCGCTTACGGACTACGACACTGTTCAGCTCTTGTCGTTTCAAACTACCATTACTGAAAGTAAAATATCAATGGCAAGTAACAAGTCACTGGCAATGTCTCTAGAAGATTGGAATCCACGTGCAAATTCTCTTCAGATTAACAGTTACTTCACTTGAAAATATACTCTACAGTAAAGTGGGATATAAGTTGAAATCTACTCACAGCTAGGACAGCCACCAGAAGAACGACGTTCATCACTGCATATACTAACACTATTGCCGACCACCCAACTTCCACACCTTGCAACCCTTAACAGAATCAAAGTTATTTAATATATTGTTTTGATGACATTGTTTCCTTTCATATTATTTTTTTCAATACCTACCTGAACTGAATTGTCGCATATACGAGGTCGTACTAGGCGGCAGTTTCATCTTTGTGATGTCATCAACTTTACCAAATGTTCTCATAGGCCCTTCCTGGACAGCGAAAATCTAAGAGAATGTCATGGAGTATTTTAGCATATTTTGTACTTGCAATTAAAAACTAAATATCAGCAACAAAAAAATCATCATACCAGAAATATCAAACTTAGGAGAATTATAAATATTTCATTGGTTAATAAATGTTCCATGATGAATATTCAAAATTAAACTCTTAAAAATTTTGATCAAATCAATGTTTATCTACGATTGAAGATTTGTTTTCCTTGAATTAGTGCAACAATAAACTAAAAATAAACAAATTTCAAGCTATCAAGGGTTAAAAGACTGACAACTTCAAGCAGTTATATTCTTTATATACGGAGTCATTTCCTAGTTCTCTTGATAAATCCAAAATACTCAGGAAGATTTACAACTCATCCCGATCTGCTATTTATATTTCATGAAGGTATCTCTTTATCCATAGGCATATTCATTATTGCTAAACGTATAGCGCGTAGAATTTGAACCAGCAGCACATTATTCGAAAATGCATTCCTGTACTAACCCGGATAGCATCCAGTCCGACTACAGAGCCGCTGCATGACACCAAGAATAACTCCTCTGATCATTCACGTTAAATTTATTTAAACGTATGAATGTAATCGGTTAGCGCGGTTTTTAAATAAGACTATCAATATGGCATTTAGCCAGTCACAGCCTGAACTACAGGGTATCATTCGGCTCCTAAGAGCTTTCCAGTTATGTCCATACATAAGTGATACATTCTGTAGGCTCGTATGATTTTTTGTCAAATTGGAAAGAAATAAAATCTCTCATTAACTCTTCCGTTAGACTACCTTTCTACTTCTTGATGAATGTGGAGTCCTTAAAAGAGGTCTAAATCTTTTCAGTTTTACTGCAAATATTTCGAGTGAGTATCATATTCCAATTGCAGGTTGTGATTCTCTTAAAGGCAGGTACTTGCAATGAAAAGACGCCCAGGTGTTCAATTCCATAAGTAGGTTCATATTTGAAATCCTAAATGCTTAAATCGGTTAATCTCATATATTTTGATCGCATAACATTTTTTTAAATCAAAATGTCAATTAGAGCTTAAGATGCCCCCGGGATGAGGGGTGATGCGGTTGTCATAAAAACAACCAAGCGACGGAGATTTTATTCGGAGGTAAATACAGGCAGTCAAGGAAATGAATAATCCTAGCTAAAAAAAGCCAGAAAAGAGTAGGACTAGAAGTGTCCAGAACATCCACGGAGTAAAATCAGCACACTGCGAATTGCCCATAAGATAGTGGTTATAGTTGAGACAGATTTAGAGGAGACTCCAGTTGAAACAAAGACCATAGTCTAAAATAGAGAGTATAATGTATGTATTGACAAGGTGTAACATAAAGACCTGTAAAATCAAGACAAAAGTAATATATGCAGTGGAAAAACAGAGAATAAGGCCAATCTTAACTTATTAAATATAATACCTAACAGGTGAGAGATTATTGCTATCTGGGAAGCCGAGTAAGCAGTGGAAGACGAAGTAAATATTAAAATAGTCAAGGTGAAGAGGTCAGTGTCCCGGAAGAACAATTTACTTACATTTAAATATTTAAGCTTGGAAGTAAGAAAACACATTATTAAAGCTTGGAAGTAAGAAAACAAATTATTAAAGCTTACATCTGGAGCATTCTTCTTTGAGGCAGTGATGTGTGGAAGATGTGAGCAGTAGGCAATTCAAGACTGGAAACATTCGAAATGTGCTGCTGAAGAAGAATAATGAATATTAAATGGACCGATCGAGTGGCTAACGAAGTCATTCACAGGGAGTGGGCGCTAGCTGGACAGATAGTGAATTACATTTTCTACATGAGAGTCCTTGATCGACTGAGAAAAGGAGTGGTTCACATCCAACCAGGCATCGCTAATGCCTGGAAGCTCCTCCGCGACAATGGGGGCGTTTAACCAGAACCGAAATCGCTATTTTGTACACGAAATCGTTAGATGGAAATGAATAATGAATTTTAGTGAAAAAATTCATCTTCTAACCAGAGCCATTCGTCCATTTACAAAAATTAAAATAAGCAAAAGTGACGCCCACCGAACGAGCTGCATTAAGAATCACTAGGTCATCCACCTCCCGTCCTGGACTGTGTTGAGGGTAAGTATTTGGAGTGGAGGTGGGGGCGGAAGGTCTGCTCGCACAGATCCTGTCACAACCACTTCCATTGGCAGAGTCGGCTGTGTGTCCCCCATTGTGATTTGGCGAAGGAGCTTCGCGGTCTCAGTTGTGACTGGACGAAGTGGATGACGTACTAGTCCTTTGCAAGCCTACTTTTCCGAAAGAGTTAAAAACATCGCCGCTTATAGCTCGAGAACTCATTGACGGATCGAAGAACGGAAAATACAGGCCTTTCTATTTTAAAAACTCAATCAGATTCGGCGATAAAAAATATGGTAAACGACCACATTCATCGAGCCACTCCGCGCTCGTCGTGGGACAGTTCCTGGCTTAAAACAACGTGAGAACGCTATCCTACTGATGTCGCTCCCCCAGACTTCCTCTTTCCCTGCCTCATGTCGGCGCTGAAAGGACATCGCCACGGCATATCCCAGGCGGTACTAGAGTCCGTGACAAAGGATTCCAGTTGATGAGTTCTAAAAGGCCAACCAAGAACGGGGGATACGCTGTATTGATGCACAAGGGCGCTAGGTACTTCGAAGATTATTAAATCGTTCCACGGATATTTCAAATAATTTTTTGCTGTCGATTTACTCTGACTACTTTTGGGACAACCCCTGTACACTGCGGGGATCGGGTTAGTGTGGTGGCTAGAGTACTGGCCTCCCATCCCGAGGGCCCGGGTTCGATTCCCGGCAGTGGCGGATTTTTCAGTGGAAAACCGGTCCCCACTTGAGTGCCTAGTGGAGGGCATTTCAAGTTCAGTATTCCGTCCGTCGGATGGGACGTTAAGCCGTGGTCCCCTTGGCGCATTTCGTTAAGAGTAGGCTAATGCCGGCGCCGGGTTTCTCTCCGCCCTTCCTCCGTTCCCTGAAAACTCCTACATTACCCAAATATCCACCTAACCTATATGGCGCAAATGACCTCAGCTGTCGGTCGCCTCCCCTAAATAACCAACCAACCAACCCTGTACACTGCTATAATCCATGTGGTAATTATTGTAGGCGTATAAAATTGTCATATTTCAGGATAAAAATATAATATTAGGAGTATAATTAGGGTTTTAGGTGCTTCGACTTCACAGTGATGTTGAACCGTTTAAACCTATCCCAATCTCAAGACAAACGGTACCCAAGCTCGAGGAGGGATTCGAGCCCGAGACCGCTCGACACTAAGTCGCTAGTTTCCTTTTCATCAATACATAATGGAACTCTCTCTAGCAGTAGCGCTCTTTAGCACCACGGGCCTCCAATGGTCCCGCCTCTTGGAGGGCATCGGTAATCACGGGAATTTTTAGTTTTCATTAAACCGAAAATTAAAGCTAGAAGTAACAAATAAATATCAATAAATTATAATAAGATTTGATAATATTTTGTTATTTGATAATGTTTTCCCGGCCCACAAACCATAGTTGCCCGGAACCCCTCAAACCGCAACGACGGCTTCTGACGATTCTGCTCTCGAGTAAAATATGTACCTATTGCGGAGGTAAAATGGTCCCCCTACCTTTCCAGACGGGGCTAACCGAGAGAGAATGTAAATCAAATAAGTTAAGCCAAATTAGGATGGAGACTAGGAATTTAAGACCACCTTCGGACCAGCGAAAGACTTCAGAAACTGAAGATGGAAACGAGAAGAATGGTATTTATGGAGTGGAAATCACAGGAGAACACACACTGTATCTGTAAATGCTAATGCTGAAAAAGATATAATGATCAAGAAGAGAGGCGGAACGCGTGCGAAGAGCTACACAGATTTGTGGTGCAGGTTTATACGACTACATCGGACTACAAAGATGAAGCAGTGAAAGACATCTACGCACATACGATGGAGTTAATAAAACTGGTATGAAAAGAACAATAAATAATTGTAGCAGCTCGGGACTCAAATAGTTGGCGGACGCCAATGTGGAGATATGACGGGAAATTATGGATTGAGGAAGCCGAATTAAAAAGAAGAAAGACTACTAGTTTATTTATTCTGCACACAATGAACCTAGAGTGGGGGCACCCACTGTTTAAAAAACAATACCGAACAAATAAAGTTATCTCCGTTTCATTAAAATTTGCGTCATTCTAGTTAAACGGAGATTCAGGGACTAGGAGAAAGTTTGCACATGCTACCGGAAATACTCAAAGAATTTGTTTAGAGAAGGAAAGTTGTCGAGAAGCCCTTGATCAGACAAATCAGTGAACTAATTGAAGAGAGGAGAAAATACGAGATTGTGAATCCGAAGAAGGGCAACTCCGAAACAAAAGAATCATCATCATCAGTACTTCAATCCTAGGATTGGTTTACTCCAGCCGTTCTGCCCTATTCAGTGTTAATTCCCTCACGCCCTGATATGTTTTCTCTTTCACGCCCTTCTTTATTTTCCCTATATACTTGTCCCTTGGTCTTCCTCGTGTGACCTTCCCTTCAATTATATTTCTAACTAATTCATTGTGCCTAAAGATATGTCCAATCCATCTGGTTCTTTGCCGTAGGGTTTTCCATATTGTCCTTTCTTCATCTGCTCTTCTGTACACCTCTTCGTTCCTCACTTTAACTGTCCATTTAATCTTCAACATTCTCCTCCAGCACCATGTCTCTGATCCATAGAGAGCCACGCTCCATACAATGTTTTAATGAAGTGCTTCCTTGTTTGCAGCCGTAGGTTCTTTGAGTACAGTAGCTATCTCTTCTTCATAAACGTCTACTTAGCTTGTGCTATTCTTCGCTTGATGTCCGCTGAGCTTCTTTCATCCCAAGTTATAGTGCTGCTGAGGTAGGTGATGTTCCAATTTCACTCCTCGAATTGTGATATTTGCCCTTATAGACTTCTCTCTTCCACAGACTGGGATTTTTGTTTTCTTCTTAAGGAATGAAATAAGTTGCAAAGTATGAGCAACTAGAAAAATGTGGGGAAGGATCTACGAGGAAATATAAAAATTAGGTACCACACATGTGAAAGTTGCCTATACGATAGTGAGGAACCACTTCAAGGAACACAATGCAAGATATAATGCTATTAGGAACAAAAATGGAGTGATTATAATTGAGTCTGAACGGAAGAGATTGAATGAATATTTGGAGCAACGTAAACAATCTCAGTACGAAGGTAATCAAAGAGGAAAATTAAGTTACAAAGGATGTTATGGAAGACAACTAGATCAGTATTCGAGGTAGCTGAAAAGGACTTGAGGATAAAAAAGGATTTTGGAATTGATTATGCTCCTTTTGAGTTAATTAAAAATGTGGGAGTGAAGACATTTACCCAGCTGTGCCAAATCATCTGCAACATGTACTCTACCAGGGGCTTCAAGGAGAACATTATCATCCCATTCCCAAAAAGAGTATGGCTGAGAACTAAACATTCGAGGACTGTGACCCTGATCACACATGCCTCGAAAATATTGGCAAGGATCATATACAGAATAATACACCAAAAAGCCAAAAAGTTCCAGGAGAATGACCAATTAATATTCAGAAAAAGCTAGGGTACAGAGAAGCGAATGGAGAGGAACAAACCAACTTTCGTGGATGATAAAGCATTTGACAATGTAGATTGCCATTCAATGCTCAGGATTCTAAAAGGAATTGGAGTGGGCTATTATGACTGAAGAACTATCCACAGTTGGTATAAAAACCAACTAAAAGGTAACTGTGATCAAATCTGGATCCAGCAGTACAGAAGCATGAATTAAAAAAGGAGTGTGACAAGACTGCACTGTCTACAGTCAATTTCAATTAATACATAGAGAAAACCATCAATAAAGCTTAAGAAATAACTTCAGGTGGAAACACCTTCGGTGATAAAATTGTCATGATGCATTTCACTGTTGACATAGCGATCATGGTAGAGACAGAAGGAGATTTTATGGAAGAATCTAGTTAACCAAGAGAAGATAGGTGCTGACCATATATCAATTGTAGGTCAGTAACAAGAAAACAAAAAGGTGATGGTATGCAGCAGAAAAAAGGACGAGACCATTGTTGAACTCGAGAAAAATTTTCTAGAAGTGAGGGTTGCTCCGGAGTCAACCATTGCTAACTTGATAGAGGGAGCAACAATAATTATGCAATGTAGCAATGAGCAATGCAAGAAGGATATAGCCAGTAGAATAGCCCAGGTGAAGATCTTGCCTATTTATTCCTCCTAAAAAGAATCAGATAAAAAGTTGAAATATAAGCTTGAAAGGAAACACTTCACTAGAAATTACTTCAAAGTACGTTCCTTTAGGGCAGTGAGAAATGGACGATTACAGCAGCAGATTCAAGGCAGGAAGCATTCGAAATGTTGTGTTGCAGAAGAATGAAGAAGATGAAATGGATCGACTGAATGACTAAGGAAGAAGTCATAAGAAGAGTGGGAGAAGAGAGACATCATGATGAAATCAGGGCAACCTAATAGGCCTTGTCGAGATGGTCTGATGAAGGTTGTCGAGGGAAGAGTGAAACGGAAGAACGGAAAAGGAAAGCCACAGATGAGATGTATGGAGCAATTAGTGAAGGATGTATGAGTACAAATCATATGAAGAGTTTAGTTAGTAGGACAATGAAGTGGAGAGCTAAGCCAAACTAATCTTAAAATTATTGATCTACGATGAAACAGGCTTGTTGGTTGCTCATCTGGCCCGAAAAAATAGGATGGGTAGGATAGATAGGAAATGATATCATGAAATGCCTTAACACTGGTAACATTTATTACCTTTCACTGGTGTCAGTTAATATTTTTGAGAGAACGTTTAACATTTAGAACATACAAATAAAGAAACATTAACCATGTAGCTTTTCCAGTAGACAATTGTTTTTAGCTGTCTATCATGTCAAAAAAATTAGTCGTGGGTGCCACTTGACAAACAGCTTCTGAGATACAACTATCAGAATCTTCTATAGCACTACAAATTCAACATTCTAAGCATTACGAAAAATTCTTGGTACATAGATGTACAAGAACTAGGAATTCAGTGAATGAGAATTAACTATTAGATAGCAAATCAAGTACATACATAGGTAAAAAAGATGGCAGCAGAGTTTACAATGCAATAATAACTTTAAGATATACCACTATTTTTGCATGCCATCCATCTTAACCAGAGATAGAATGCGATCCACAGAAGAGACTAGGCTACTAGTTAACATGAATAAAAAAATATATATTATTAGCTAGAGCTTCCAGTCCTGAAAGAAATCTGAGCTAGATCCTCCTCATCCAGATCCTCTACTATGGTATCATGTTCTGGTCTCCAATGCTACTGAACTCTAATACTGAGCATGTTTTTTATGTACACTAGGGGCAAGCAAAATACACCTACTACCAGCACTAAAAACTTTCAGCAGTGCATCTGTAAATATTTTTTGACCAAGAAATTTTGATAAAATAAAATAATGAAATCCTCACCTCAAAGGTACATTCTCCACAGTAGTTGCCAAATACAAATGGTAATCCGTGGGCAAGTGATTCACTAAAAGTGCTGAAAGAACTGAGAAATGGCCATTTCTCATGGCATTTCCTAATCCAGGAAAGAGGATCATTCTGACCCTACTACATTAGCATCACACCCATTTGTGCCAAGGGAGAAAACTAGAGATTGGCTGACCAGTTAATGCATTCCACTGACTGGGGACAGCTGCAGCTCACTTAAGAAGACTTAAAAATGCTTGTGTACCTGACCATAATCAAGAAAAATAAAACAACAATGAGGCAAATGAAATGCAGGTAATTCATATTTTAAAAAATTTCAACCTCACCAAATTCGTTTATCAATCTGCAAAGACCAAAAATATTCTAACAATTTTTCTCCTTTGAATGAGTTACTTAAAAAATACCTATAACACTTCAGACACTGATATCTTGTTCATTTGCCAATAAAAATATTCTCAAGCATCTCAACTAATTATAATTAAACTGAGATGTAAATAGTTGAGAAATCCTAATACCATACCCGAGCTTTGAAAACTAGGCTGGAAAAACTGAACTAGGTCACGCTGTTAAAAAAATTGCAAGTCAAATAACTCAATGCATTATCTAATGAAACTAAATTGCCTCATATGCTCACTGTTACTTCTTGGATCATCATAGGAGAATGAAAAAAATATCAAATTAACAGCTCACTCCCGAAGCATCGAATACACGAGGAAACTATTGAGTGGGTACACAAGTAGTGCGAAAAAAAGAGCAAAAATATTTTTAACTTTTCTCTTGGGTGAAAGACAGTATCACATTAATTAAATAGGTAGGTTTCTCCTACAGCCGTAAACAAAAAAACCTTACCGAAAAGAATAGTGTTGCTCTCTTACTGGGTGGTGTAACTCCCAGATAGATAGCCACTAGGAGGTTGTGTGAAAAAGACCAAATAGTGCTGTCTTTCTGGGAGGTAAAAACTTTTAGAAAGATGGTGGAGCCTGATAGTGTTTTTCTCTTAATATGAGGTAAAAACTCTAATGAGGTGAGCCACTAGTAGGGTTGTATGCTTGAGTGTGAGTGCTAGTTTCTAGAGTAATTTTGTGATTCCCGATTGGCTCATGTGTTTGAGAACAGTTAGTGTTGTCATCTTACTGGGAGGCAACAACTCCTGGATAGATAACCCCCAATCTGTTGCATGTATATTAATTAAATGAGTGTGTGTTTTCGAGACGTGGGTCCACTTACACCTAGGTCAAAAGGTTTTTTTGTCTATAGCTGTGGGAGAAAGCTACCTTTTGATTTGCAAGCCTTAAGAGCTTAATTCTTTCCATCACTCATATTATTTAACAACAACGACAGGTCAACCTAAAATGCAAAAAAAGTTAGCGCTGTCACTTTTATGCTTCAAGTATATCTTGCTGAACGATAGGCAGTTACAGCTGCTCCATTTAAATATCAAAATTCCAAAGTCCAAATAAATGCATTTATTACTTCAGACTAGTTCACTTATGCCAATGAAACATATGATGGTCATTACATTAATCCAAATAAAAGTACATTCGTTAAAAAAAGTTTTCAATCACTTTTAACAATGACCAAATAGAAAAATAAACTTAAAAATAAAGGTCAAAGTCCCATTTCACCATAAAAATATATTTATACTGCTGCAATTAAATAAAATATTGCTTCAAGAATGCCACATTCCTTGGTGAATGGAAAAAATCAGCAAACTACATACCCATATTTAATCTCAATTTGTACGATCAATTAACTTATTCAAATGACAAAATACCAGACAAGTAAGCAAAATGCCAATGTAATTCCTATTTGGTAACATCAATGTTTTAGGAAACCAATTTAGCAACATTTTAAACATAATCTGTAGGCATAGTAAAAGCTCTCTATCAACAAAGAAAGCATGTTCTTGTTCACAAGTATAGTCTAACTTGTCAAAAATACTATACCCTATTTCTCACCATTCAGTTTTATTTTGACTATGAATAGCAAAAATGACATCAATGTGAATGGGAATACTATCATAGGTGGGCACTAATCACTTGAAATGCTAAACTCAGCTTCATGATAAGTCATTGGATCAGATTTCAAGACAAGGAAAACTTTTTTGATAGTTTACTGTGTTGCCATATCTTTTTGAATTATGAAAATTTTACCAAAGGATTCAGATGCACATTCATTTATTAGTAATACTCGCTTTCAACACATTTATTGCTAATGATGGAAAATCTACTCAAACCCAAAATTAGAGTTAGAATATCAACATTTAAAAATTACCTCAAAGCGTAAGAGTTCACAGTGGTACACACGTCAATACCCAGGGAAATGACATTAGAAGAAAATCATGAGATAAATCAACAACTTGAGGGTATCACAGTTTAACTGCCACTTTTTTTGTTTACTTTATCAAGGAATAAAAAAATTCCACTACAACCATGTACATGTTACATATGAAATTTCATATAATATTCCTGGAAGTGAGATTTTTGTAGCAGTTTAAATTTTGCTAGAGATGCCAGCGGAAAAACTATAAAGCAGAAAAACAATAGAAAAACACTGCATGAGGCTCAACTAAAAAACACTTTTTACATCATCCTCTCTCCAAATATGGTTTTGTGCACTCAATGTTATTTCTCATTGAGTTTTTGCTCTCCAAGACATTAGAAATAAATTGGGTCTGGCCGGCCCTTAGGAAAACAATTTCTATCAACAATGAGGAATAAAAACACTAATTCAATTCTGCCACTACTATAGGGGGTGTCTCTATTTTATTTCCTCCATGCCATCGCCTGGTATTAACTGACGGTGATTACAATGGATAGAAAAGACTGACAGGCTAAATGCCAGAAGTAGTGACAGGAACTTCACAATATAGGACAAATAAAAGATCAAACTTATTCAGACTGCAGTGATGGGAACATAAATGAAGGGACAGAAAGTGAAAGATACTGAGGTGAAGGAACAAAATACAGTCTCTGTTGCACTGTGATAAACATTTAACCATTTGATGATCACTTGACTTTTGACAGGGGGAAAAGTACCTACACATTGACTTCATTGATTTTTCCATTTCCTTTGGGTGTTTACCAAATGTGTTGGCTTTTAGACATCATTTTTTACAGCATTCCAGGTAGTGTCTTCAGGTCCAAGTTAGGTACTTGGATTTGGCCTTCCATATGGAGGCCATCTCATCTGCTCCAGCACCCTAATGTAAGCTAACTCATCTGTCTGCAGCCAAATCCTAGTCCCAAAACTAGACCTGAAGTCTACTGAAATGCCAGTTAAAGTGTTATCCTGGAGAGCCCTCATACACAGTGAACACTAAAAAATTGGAGAAATATATGAACTAACTCTGCAGAACCTGAGAACTATTTCATCTGAACATCATAAATTTTCTCAGCTTACAACTCTCTGCAGTGATGGTATACTGCATGTGGACAATGAGATCAACATATCTCTAATCACAACACTTTTGAGGGTGCTTGGTAAATCCTACACAGAGAACATACATCACATTTTTCAGGTGGCAATTGTTTAATAAAATAATTTACCCTAGATCAAGCGAATTATTCACTCATTCTCAAGTAATATAGTTAACAGGATCAAACAGCAATTGCAACCCTTAGTGAACATAAGGAATAATGAATTCAGCCACTCAAATCTAGTATTACTTAATTTAACGGAAGGCCATGTCAGAAAACAAAGTAATACAACTACTAGAGCAAATAACACTGCACACACTCTTGAGCATTTAATTTCATTCCCCTCATCACAAATATTTGTGGGCTGAATGATTTTGAAGATAAGGAACCGATGGGATGTTGTTGAACTCAAATAATCTTTCGCAATAAGGTTCTTTGCAGGTAGGAAGAACTTTCAATCATTTGGAAGGCAGGAATGATCCTGCCTTTGAACATAAGGAATCATTTGATGTGCTTTACTTTTTAGAACTTGCAACATAATCACTGACAAAAACAATAATTAGATACCATGATTGTCTCGCCAGTTACTTATCAGCAAAGTCTAATATATGAGCTAAACTCTCTGCACATAATTACCGGGTAATCTAACTTTGAAAAGACACGAAGAAAATTATACGGTGCCCCAATTTGTATAGCATAGATTTACATACTTTCAAACATATGAAAAAGAAAAAAAAACTCAGCTCATATTCACACAAATATGGTTTTCTGGGAGTGCATGGAATTAATTCGTCCCTTACAATAACAACCATTGAACAATTGAAAAGAAAAACCTAGTTATAGAGAGAAATCACAGGTAGACTTCAATAGCACTCCTGTAAAATGTATTATGCACTGGTTGTGATATAAATTACTATTCAAGATCTGGACACAAAAAAATTATAACCTTTACTACCTGAATGTAAAACACTGACAAATGAAACAATATGAATTCAAAGTAACCCATGTGTGAGGACTATGTCAGTACAGGGGGCCATTACGATATGGATGTCAAGCAGAGCCGTCAATGCTGGTGGCGAAACCTACAATGACCTGATGGTAACATCCACCTACTTAAAGTTGTATCACTATTGAATTAGTAATGTTGTTTGCATCTCTGTCACCAAAAATACCCTTTAGTTGAGACAACTTTCCACGGCGGATCTATATTGTGCACAATTAAAAATTCATATCCATATAGTCCTACTCCAGCTATCTACCACATTCCATCTAGGCATAATAATATATTCCTCCTGATCAACTGTATAACTGTTCAAGTTATCTCATCAATGCTACTAGGAGAGTCTTCCTGATTTGTTCACTTATTCGTAAAAGAATATATAATACAATGATCACAGAGAAAAGTAAAAAAAAATTAAATGAACTTATGAACAACATATCACCTCATGCAGCAAAGTAAATACCATTCTAAAATCTTTTCGAGGAAAATGTGGACAAACCAGAACTTTGAGATAATTCTATGTACACAAATTCACAATCAATACCGACAGGGCTGCTAGACTTACTTATACCAACTGGCTACAAAATTTGCTTAGGCTGATGGTACGTATGTATTTTTGATGGTGCTGAATTTGGTTAGCATAATGGAAAAGATTGAAAACAAATAATATTTTTCACGATGTAAGAACATTGCTTACATTTGTTTTCAAATGGTGTTAAGTTATGATTAGTAACAACATATGTGTTAGAATTAGTGAAATCTACTTAATTCACTTCACAATGCATTACTTATTTCACACATCATCACATAAATGCATTTATTGCTTCTAAAGTTGTACAGTAAAATATTGGAGTGCAAAATACTTCAGACTGTAAATAGTGGTCACGCTACTGAAATTATACGTTGTTTCAAATAATGTACCTCCTATTTAAAATAAAAAAGATGGTAAATTGTCCCAATTGAATATTAAAAATGTGGTAAGTGAAAAGACAAAATAATTACAGCTGTCTTCCTACTGTAATCTGGCCATATGAAATTACAACACCACCACATTTAATGGTAATTTACTAATGATATCTAGGAACTCACAAATGACACTGCACAACAATAGACTGCCAGTGATATAAAAATTATTAACATTCACTCACAATAGTCATTCAGTAACTTTTATCACATTAAATGTTCATCTTGATTACCCAAAAGTTTCATACAACAAACTAGAATACATTAACACGACAAAAAACATTTTGATTCAATAAATCAAAAATCAATATTGGAACCAGCAATAATATCATGTATCAAAGGTCAAGATTCATAGATTGTGGAATAGTACATTAGAAAATTGCGTAAATTAACTGCATCTGTTCCTGAAGAGGAAAAGTCTTCAATCATTCATGCATTGTATAAATCATACCCGATTGGAATGAGAACAATTATGTCATGTCGTTAGTATAGTTAGTATTTTATACATTATAAACAGGGGTAATTCAACAAATGGGGTTTACAAAAAAGAGAAAGGCACACATTCTCCATTGGCAAACACATTTCATTTATGATGGCCAAAGATAATTAAATGCAGACAAATGTTATGTACAATTTTACCCAGTAAGCCTTTTGACAAACAATTATGGCAAGCAGCACGCAAGCTAATTCAAAAGAATACAACTCTTTAGTTGGAATGCTTGACATAGACTACTGAGAAAGGCATAGATTGATCTTTTGCATTTAATTATAGCCAAAAGGTATTAGTAAATTGAATTATAACAATTTCATATAAATAATATCAATTTGGGTAGTTTATATTGAGCAACAACAAAACCATTAAAATCCTAATCTAAGAATGCCCTGATAAAGATTTTCCATATATCTTGTGTCGTACAATTCTTTACGTGACATTGAAAATGTAACAATTTTAAAATAACAATACTTGTAAACACTGTTAAAATTCGATTCAAAATCAAAAGTTGAAAATATACATAGATCATAAAAAGGGATGTTTAAGGATGTCTTTGACAAACTCGACAAGTATTTAGGCTTAAACACTGGCATGTAAAAATGCCCTCTTCCCCACATTCCTTTAGGAGAATTAAAAATCCTTCATTACTAAAACTATCCATAGGTAATATAGTGTTCTTTTGTCACAGTACTGAGATTTATATTCATGCAGCATCACATCAGTCTGAAAGACTACTTAATATCAAGAAGATCTACACATTAATTTAAATAGGCCGATTCACTCAAGACACGTACATAGAGCAGTAGCCCCACTTTGAAAGTAACATCGTTGGCTGAAAATGCAGCCTCACATTTTTCTACTCTAATCAACAACAGTAACAACAACAATAACAACAAATGAAGGAGTGATGAATGGGCAACCAACGCCACAAATGCAAACCTTGATAAGTTTGATAACTCATTTCACAACACCAGAGAATGTTAAGAAGTTCATGTTCTGATGCATAAAACATTCCCCAAACAGCGATAAGCATCACACCTTCTACAGGAGAGGCCATTCTTGACAAGAAATAATCAGGTTACCACTTTAGGTTTGCATGGCATTTTAAACATGGAGCAGTAAGTGAAGGCAAAAATTACAATTCAATGATAGCTACAATTACGTACAATCAGGAGTTTCCTAAAAATGCATAGCATAGATTACACGTAGATAGTTCCATCTACTATTACTTTAATACATTCACCCGTTACACACTAAGTATAAAGATAAAGATCTAAAATCTAAAAAAAATATATATTTACAGCCACTTAGAGGTATATTAACTACTAACGTCCTGAACAAATTAGGTCAACTATAATCACAACAAGGCATTTTAGAATCTTAATAACTTCTGACTTAAAATTCGCTTACATGATAAGGTGGGATAAAAGTAAAAGCATTAATTACTGCTTTTCAGAGGAGGATAAACTTGTGCTGTGAATGTCAAATAGCTAACAAAATTGAAAATTACACAATACATTGAAATAGCTAGGCTTCTGTTTATGATTGCACTGAACGAAAATGAAAAAAACCTTCTATAAAAGTGTGTCACTTTCAAAAAATGGCAGCGATAGATTATAATCAAACCAGGCAGTACCTTTTCTACTTTTTCAATTAAAAAAACACCTAGATGCTATATTCAAACATTAAAAATTTTGGAAAATACATAAAAAAAATAAATAAAGAGGTCATTTGTGCCAGACTAAAATTATGATAGCAGAAATAAATAACTAAAGAACTGGAGCAGGTAATAACCAGTTATTGTATTGTGCACATTTAAAGGAGATTACCATATTTCTCCTCTCTACAAGGATCTAAGCACAGTAGGGACCTATAGAAGGTTTGTTCCTGATTTGAAACCCTGCTACGATCCTATATGTGATTGTCTGTCTCTCAAGATATGAATGAAACCATTCACATCATTAAATCTGAAATGGCTCTTTGGTCATCAATTACATAGCATCTGGTTTGATTGTTCATTATGCCATCACATTACCACTTATGGAGGTTCAATCATTCACAGCTCAAAACGCCACGGGTTTGAGACAGTGCAAGATCGATCAAATCCTTAGCAGAAAATGAAACATTCTCTGATACATCATGGCCACTACTAACAGTACTTGACCAGAGAATTAGAAGTTTAAAAACTGCTAACAACCAGCAGCTCATAATAGGCTCAATTTCACTCCCGACGAAATAACAATTACCCAATGGAAGACCATTCAACTAATGCCAATTTTTTGCGACAAAAGTAACACGGCTTAACAACAAAAGCTGTCTCTCATCTCTTCATTAACATTATCTTCAGTATCATACCTTAAGCACCATTGAAAAATTTTTGTGCATTTGCTATGCCAAGCATTTATCACACAGGAAATAATACTGATCAAAACAACAGTATCCCATTTTTACCAATATACATCCTAATAAGCACATCTGCATGGATCCTCCGTAGCAGTGAAACTCAGCAATGATTCCCACCTACTTTTGAGACTCTTGAACATCTACATGGAAAAAATAAAAAATAATAATTAAGGGTGGTACTAATAATTTAAGGGCAAAAAAATTTGAAATATTATGGGGCATGACAATTCAAAAGAAAAATTTCCCAGAAGAGTCGGTAATTTGATTACTCACATAATAACAGAAAAAAGTGTTTATTTACATAGGATATAAAATATTGTAACAATAAGTTCCCATTAAAAAAAACAATCACCCTGAATTGGTAACCTAATTGATTATTAATAGATTGATATTAGGGATGTGTCGATTCTTGACACCACCTATAGGGTAGTTTCCTTCATCAAAGAAAACAGACTTCATTAATTGCGATTCGTGCCCTGCCATACATGTATTTATTTTACGCAAAAAGTTTGGACTTAAAAATCCCAGTTTACTAGAGATCTAAATGTTGATTTTAAGACATTTGAAAATGCTCTGAAATGGCAGAGTGCGCTGCCTTGCTGCTGACGTAACAGGTATGTAGTTTACGTTGCGAGGTATAGGAAAATTCATCTCCTCAACTTACCATTGTATTTCAGGGCTCCTCAGCTCTAGTGAATATGAATTAGTATTAGCCTGTGAAAACGAATAGTCTTCTCTGCTAAACATGGTATTATTAGTCGTTTTATAGGCACAAGGACATCCTGCTCATGGTGTCTTCTGCTACCGCGAAGCATAGCGTGAAGGTCGTGCGGCGATCGGCGAACTTCACGGTATGCTTGTAAAAGGAATACTAACTGATTTTAAATGAATCAACTGCATAACTAATATTATATAAATAAATAAAAGTTAATTATAATAAATTAACGGAATAAATACACCTCCGATTATAGTTAATAAGCTTTAACGAAGTGCTGCGTCTACTTGTAAGCGTCCGCAGCACCACCTGGGGGCAGGTAGAGGAAATAGTTTGACGTCACATGTATGATTAACCGGCATGCAATAGTTTGCAGCCACGTTTTCGCACCATTGATTTTTTTCACTTTTTAATTAATGAGGAAAAGTACTTAATGTCATTTAAAAATGGAACGGCTTAAAATACGTACTCCAAAGGTTATAAACTTTCGATCAAGACAATAAAAAAATAATAGGAAACTACCCTATTCTTATGGATTGGTATCGGTATCAAGAATTTATCTCCTAAAGTCAATACTGATACCGGCGAGACCTATATGAAAGATGACTGGTTAAGTCTGGCTTCACCACGGTAGGTTGCTATGGTGATTGCCACCTTTTTTCCCAAAAAAATCCAAGCTACAGCAGCATACAGCAGTTTCTGCCATAAGGAATTCTTTAATAGTTGATTTCTGTTTTCGGTAGTGCTGTTAAGCAGTACAGGTAGCTGCTTTTGGTCACCAGCAACCATCTGTACCCACCAACTACACCTCTGCTAATTTTTTTTATCTACCTCGTGAAAACTATTGTTACACAAAGCGTAATTTTATGACCGTTTACTATTTAGAATTTAGGTTAGTGTTTTTATTACTCTTATAACCTATTATTAATCATATTAAAATTAAACTTATTACATGACTCATGTTATTTTGAATCTCTTATGACTTCATCAGATACTAAACATGTTTTGTTATTAAATATTACACTTGTTATTAAAAATGGTTATGTCAGAAAAAATATAAAACCTGTATTATCAAACATTTTTTATGTCCAGAATATCCTCAGAGTGCAATATCAGATGTTTTTTCCCAAAGTAAATAGTATAATCAAATTTTTATATTGTAAAGTTGTTATTTTTAGATTTCATGGAACATGTTTACAATAATGTATGCATTGGAAAACTGGGTAAAAATAGAGAGTAATATGTAGAGAGAATTGATTTTAGCAATCAGAATCAAGAATCATCAAATTTTATGATTATTCTCACTGTGAAATGGCTCACTGCCTCTTTAATTTATAATTGGTACCAGAAATGAACACTAGAAAAAGCAAAGGACTAGGAGTAAAATAATGGATTATGGAACCATCATGTATAAATGATAGTTTGAACCCTACCTTTGGCTTCAATTACAGATTTTTTCTTTTGAGGTCACTGAGAAATACTGGTATCAGTGCTTGGTGTTGCCTGATAATTCAATTCTTCTTCAACCCTAGGGAATCTACATTCATATTCTTTCTGAAGAGCTGCACGAGCCTATATAAGAACAAGGAAGAAAGAAATTTACACTTGTGTATACCCTAAAAAATAATACTTCAGGAGTAAAGCATCACATAAATATGTACTTGAATTCTCTTATGTCAATAGGAGCAATAATGCATATAAGTACATGAAATAAAGAGGAAACAACATCTTAAATCTAGCTTGCTGTGAATCTAAAGAATAAACAAATTGATTAAGAGTAGTTACAGCACATGTACTAACAAACATTATTTCTAACCCTGCTGTTGGTTCTTATGCTACCTACATGACAGGAGTATTTACCTTATTTACCTGATTCTAAGATGACCCCCCATTTTGGAGTGCTTTTGAAATGAAAATTTCTAGACTTAGGCCAATACCAATAGTGAGTATCGGGTATTTCCCATTTTCCCGATACTTTTATACTTTTGAGTATTCATTTTTTTCAGATACTTTTATTCAAAAGTATACGTTCGGTGAAAATCATCTAAAAATATACAATTTTGAAATACCACCTTCTTCAACTGACTTACCAACGTGTCGCATATTTGTTTACTTAGTTGCAATCTTCATGACAGTAAAAGTGAGATAAGTTCTTAGAATTGGCAATGGGAAAGCCTGAGGCGAAAAGCTCAACCTCCTCCAAAAAGTAGATGAAAATCCACATAAGAATAAAGTTTGCTGAAATAGCGGCAAAAATTAAAGTTCTGCCATCAACTCAGGTTCGTTCTGCTCAATGCATACATTGTTTAGCACATCTGCCTACATTCCAAGCTTGTTTTCAAAAAATATAAAATTCAAATAAAGTATTGTGGCATAGACAAGTGTTAAGACGTTTACGGATTCTCATTAGTAGGGACACCGAAAAATGGCAAATAAAAATCATCAAAAGCGGTGTTTAAAAATGACAAATACGGTAAATAAAATCGTATTAAAAAGGTGAAAGCTGTGTTTATTGTTGGGAAAAAGGAGTCTTAAAGGAAGGTTTTTTTTTAAATATTATTAATAAAGACTTCATACCAATGTGAACAAACAGTTAATAGTACATACATTTGAGATCCAATAAGTTATGGCTACCCTACGCAACATAAAAAACACAGTAGGCAAAATTAAGTTAAAGGCAAATTAATGAGATAATGGTAATAACAATAACAGAGTGGAGTAGTGTACTGCAGCTAATGAAGTACGCTTTCTTACGCTGTTTAAAATTTTTCTTTCAACCATTGAATAAAAAACTTTATCATCCTTCATTTCCAACCTTTCTGTGTGGATACTGACTTTTTTGTATGCCTATCGCTTCAACTAGATTTACAAATGCATCACTCAAAAATACACTGTAAAGTTAACGTAATGATTCCACGATTTAATTCTGTAATATAAATTTTTTCCAATAATTTCCTTTTGCGAAATTTAATTATTTTTTTGACTTATAATTTGGCATGAAATTTCTGATAATCTACTTTTTTTAACTGCCTACTAGCATTACCCTAGGAATACAGCACGGCTGTATCCTTAGGTAGTGTTAAGGATCGAACTCGCGATCGGCAGTACACTAGCCCTCATTTTTAACAACTACGCTCTCATAGGTTCACGGCAATATGGCGAATGTAGGTGACCCGCATGACATTCGGCTTAATTTTTTTCTCGCACATCCGGGCCTATGGAGAAAAAGGTCAAGGTGAGTATTTTTTATTTTGTTTTCCTCATTTGTGGCACGGAAAAAATCTTCTTCTCATTACGTGACCCGAGTTACTTAAACTCTCCTTGTTGGTATCTACCATACGCACATTACATTCGCGGGGCGCATTGATCACGAGGCCGCGAGATGTTAAAATCTCCGATCCGTATCTGAATTTTTACTGTCCCTGGATATGATTTCAGTAGCGAATGAAATGAAAGACCCGTGGATCTTTGGATCCGACCCGACCATCCTTAATTTATGAGTCGTAAATTTGTAAATCTAATTTAAACAACTAAGTATAATAAAGTGAGTATTCAGATGTAATAGTTTGAAATTGAATATGATAACATTTTCGATGCAGTGACTGAAAGAAAAAATTAAACTGCGATTGGGATCGAACTTCGCACAGTACGCTTACTCTCGTTGTACGCCTGATCCTGGCGAATGTAGGCTACCAGCGTGACATCCTACGTATTTTTTTCCTTCGATACCGGGGTAATGGGGGGAAAAAGTCATATTTCTTTATTTTGCTTCTAGTTGCACCGGAACGTTTTTATCTAATAGCGTGACCTTAGTTACACATCCTCTTCTTGTCAATATCTACCGCACCTACATTCCATTCACGGGGCACTTCGATCGCTAAGCCGCGAAATTTAAAATCTACGATCCGGATCCGATTTTACTTGGATCTTTGGATCCGAATCCGGAACCGAGAAAAATGAAAGATCTGATCTGGCCATCACTAAAGAAAATATTTCATGTTACAAAAATTCGGCATTTGCAAAATATCTCAAATTTCGTTAAAAAAATGGTGTTTCAAAGAATACATGGTTAATTCCGTGATTAAACCCTAAAGTCGCTTATTTCGTGAATCCTGTCGCAAAAAACGTTTCGCGAAAATGTCATGTCCCTACTCATTAGAAATTTTAAATTGAAGACGAAGGTGTTTGCGTGGTTCCGTCCCCGAAAACCCAGTCTCGTAAATTTGCTAGAATAACTTAAACGAATATAAGTACATAATTTGAAACTCAAAGGACATCATGACAAAAGTACATTTTGCACTCTATTGAAATTCTTTTTCATTTGTGCATTTCATATTGGTTTGACAACCGCCACAGTAACGCTGCCCTCTGCGACTTGAAAACAAATTGTCATTTTCCATCCTCACAGCAAAATGATGCCACAGAGGAAATCATTAAAAAACTGGATGGCTACTGATAAGCAATTTTCGAATTCCCTGACTTCTCCCTGATTTTTCCCTGATCCCTCGGCTTTACCAATTTCCCTGACCGATTGCCAAAAGGTCTCCTATTATCAGAATATTTTATTTCTGCTGAATTAAATTTTCGTCAAAACTCAGAAAATGTTAAAAGCTGAAATCAATACAATAAAAGCTATAAGAATGAAAAAATATAATGAACCTCCGCCATAATTAAAAATTTGTTAAACCTTCACAAGTTAAGCCCTCACACAAATTGAACACACTTTTAATACACTTTTCGCAGTCGTTTATCGTATTTCCGTGGCCGTGTATGTTTCCTTCGGTAAAATTACAAATTGACAATGTCTAATTCTTCAAGGAATAGGTAGCGTGTTGTGGTAGTTATGGGAAGTTGATGATAACTGAAAAGGCATCGAGGGGTAAGTTAATGGCCAATTTACTGGCAGACTCCGGCACAGGTATCACTAAGCTACGCGAAAAATACAAACCAAAGCCAAGTTCTTGGACTGGATCAAAATCGGATGGCTCGAGTGACTTTTAGAAGCGAATAACAATTTTATTAATGTGGTCATAACCCCTTGATTGTAAGAGGGGACCAAAAATGTAAAAATATTTTTATATACAAACAAAACGTAATCATGCCACTGCGAGCAAAAACAGGAGGCAATTAGCAACGGCAGCATCATATTCAGGAATGTCAAATTTGAGGTGGTTTGTGACATGACTAAATTGCTTCGAGAGGGAGCTAAGGGGACCATTCAATAATTACGTTGAGAGTGAAAGGTGGGGAGGGGAGGATGATTCTTCTTATGGTTTCGCGAAGGGGGGTATGGAAATAGAAGATGATCTCACGTAAGATTTTGTTTACATGTGTGATCGTACTTTTATTACCATTTTAATAATCATTGTCTCGTATTTTTAGAACTGCAAGCACATATTTACTACGAACTAGTGTGCTCCAACTACCTCTCGACCTGAGTCTTGGGAGTTAAAATGAACGCGAGGTAAAATATTCCGAACAACCTAGCCTTGGATTCCTTGTGATGATCGGAAAACACGGTGATCATGAATTTTAACACTACTAGGCAAATATCACATTAAGGATATACAAAAGGGATACATTGCATGACTGATTTACAACTGAATGTTCAATGAATTGACGGGGCTTAATCTATGCACTTCGGCGACGGACATTAGTTTTAGTTGGTGAAATAAAGGGCGGGAAAGACTGCCCAGTAAAGGTAATGGTAGAAAAATAACGATAATTTCCTATCCCAGTTTCTCCCTGACAGTTACGAGGATTCCCTGACTTTTCCAGATTTCCAAAATTCCCTGACAATTCCAGGTTTTCCCTGATGATCGCCTATCAACCTACACATACGTCTTCAACTTGCCCGAGAAAATCTAACCTTTTTAGTACATTTTCCTCGTTACCACGTACAGAACTATGGGTTTGTACAAAAATGTGCTAATGAGGATCCACTGTATTTGGCGTGTTGATGAACTACATCATTTTAATTCAAGACGGGACAGAACATGATGTATTAACACTTTCTGCTCAATTATTAAGGTTTTAAAAATTAATGTATTCGGTCCATAATTGGAGGAAAAAATATTTTATTATACATTTGACATTTCAAAACCAGATTAATTTTTCAAAAATGTAATCAAGTTGTAGTTTTTAGTACAGCAGGCAACAAATTAATTTGTAGAATAACATTTAGCATATCAATTGTAATTCTAGTATTCCAGGTATTCGAAACTTGAGATATTCGAGTCATGATTTAATATTCGAGTTCAAGAAATCTGCTATTTAACCCATCTCTAACTGTAATACATATTCCTCTCCTTCTATTCTTTTTCCCTCACTTCCTTTCATGGAATTCATCATCTTTGGTTTTATTCACACTTCATGTTAGTATTTAAGTTTGCCGTTTGATGTCTTTGATGGCATCATGGATCAGAAAAAGGTGAATCTCCTTCTCCACAGCCACATGAAGAAAATAGAAGCACGTGTGCATCATGCAAAATAATTCAAATGCAAGATTTTTACAGAAATTTCTTACAACATAGTTATGGAGCACATCATCATATGTTTACATGAGAGCGATAGCAAGGCAGACAATATGGATAATAGTGATTTAGAGGAAGATAAAATCACCTTGGCCACTCCATTTGACTCTGAAAGAAGCTGGGAGAGCTTACTATTTTTGGCATTTGAACAACAACTTTTTAACATAAAATGAAAGACCACTAATAGAAAAACCATAGTGTTGTCATTTCTCTTTCATTAAAATTATGAAATTTACGATGAGTTCATATCGACAGTGGATTACATTGCTCAACCTATTTCTGCTTAAAGCCCACTACCATAGCATCATTTTTTTTACGGAAACTGTAGTCTCTTTCTTCCATTAGGAATATGCTTTCTGCTCTCAAAATTCCACCTGTGAATCAACCAGGTCCTTATTTCTACTCTCTTGCATAGTGGACCATGGTGAATGCTGAGATAAGAAGCCCCTAGAATGATAACAATATATCGTTTACCCTCCCTTGTTTCTTGTCCTGGGCATAAGCTTTGCGATACCATTTAGGATGAGGGTCCACATGTCATCTATAGGGCCCCTCTTAACATGGGCGTGCTGATTACCCAGCTGAAACAGTTAGGGATAATAATATCAGCAACATTGAGCTCTCGCCAACCCTCTTGGAAACAGTTCCCAGCAGCGGACACTTTTGAACATTTATGGGTTTTTCCAAAAGGCACCTGCCCACAAAAACTTAAGGCCTGCCTCCCAGCTCCCAAGATATTTGCTCCATAAAAGGATCCAGAACATTTATGGACTATCAACATTCGAATTTTAAAAGTATATGGAAGGAAGCAATGAACTTGCGAAATGAGTTTATGCAAAGACTATCTGCAATAGCTCCTACTAACAAGTATTCTTGCCATAAAACCTGTCCATGACAGTCATAAAAAATACTGGGTCAAAGTTGACTTGAGATGAAACTGCAAGGGAATAAATGGAATAATTCCACAGGATTCACTTTTTCAACTCCACATATCCATTCTGTTGGAGAAACATACATCTAAATTAGATGTTAGATTAATTTTAAGCAGAAAATTAAAACGGCAATCACTTTCCAGAAAAAAATGACCACATCATTCCATCCAAGCTATACAATTTTTTATTACTATGCCATGAAAACTTAATTAGTACCCATAAATGTTAGTTGTAAAATAAATATCTATCATAAAAATATTAGCATTCCAACAGGCAACTATGTGAAAAAATGATAACACTTCATGCATATTAAAATAAGATTTAAAATGTGCATCAAAGATGTGAGCATCAACATGTTACAACAATCTGTGAACAAACACTAATTATAACACCCAGGCTTTTCCACTGATATAATAACAGAAATAAAATAGCCATAACTACAACTTGGAATTAACTAAGAGCATACACAAGTTTGATATCAAAAAATTAACTAATGAGATGTATTCCAACGCACCTTATTTTTTTCCTCTTCGAATCTAAGCCTCACCTCCTCATGCTGTCTCTCAAGCTCCTCCCTTTTCCTTTCATACAACTGAGTCAGCCTCACCCTTTCGTTCACTCCTTTCTCAACCATTGAGCTAGCAACTTCTCTTTTGATCCTTCATTGAAAGAAACAATTACCATTTATTTAAAACTATTCCAAATCTAACTCAGATAATATATCACTAGCAAGGTAACACAAAGCATTACCTCAAGCCAAATACACACATAGATATTAATAATATCCGCAAAAATATTGTAGCTCATGTAACAGGAAAGAATACAGGCTGGATTTATCCCATCAGAGATTCACATGAAGACAACCACTATTCTGGGTTCTCTGTTCCCCATTTATGACAAAAATGTGTAGGTACTTTCAAAATTAATGAAAGTATAAAAAATGAAAACACTAATTAATTTCAGAATGGATCAATTAGATTTTTTAAAAGGGGTTATTGCTTCTGAGTTACTAAACAGAAAATAGGCCAGAAAAAAACATTGATGTGAAGACAATGGATTTCAGCCTAAGCACGATCCATTGAGGCTAAAACATTTTTATTTTCCTAGTTGACTTGGCCTGTAAAATACAAAAAAACCATATTCACCTGAATCCAAGACAATTTCTCATTTGGAGCACTTTTTAAAACCCTAACCTAACTTTATATAACCTCATTCTTTAGATTGCATTACATCATATGTATATCTATTTTTTCTTACACTTTTTAAGAGCATACTGTATTCCTCCGAATATAGTCCCGCCTAATTTTTGAAGTTTCAGTTTTATAAAAATATTTTAAAATGCAAAGCAGGACTTCTCATAATTTCCTCAGGTTGAAGTAATTAGGATGCCTACTACATACACACTGTAAAATATCCATCACCCACGGGTTGGAAGACCAATATCTCAAAGATGGCTCATGCGATTTTAACGTAACTTACATCCAATTTAAGCTCGTTTATTTTTACGTTTACTGATGGTATTAAAATATTTTTATAATTTTTATTTACTGAAATATGTGTTTAGAATGGATATTTTGTGCATTTTTTTTGGGTACTGGATGGGTGCATCGAATTCGGGGCACTGTAACAACATGGATCAAGATATCAAACTTTCCTTTTCAAACATTATAGCTAAGGGCTTTGTTAATAGTCATACACAATTTCATAAAAAGAGTTCATTAGTATATATGATATTGATGAAGTTGTCAGACTGATTTATTTCCCATCCTGCAAGCTTCCCATTCTGAAAATCACAGTTTGGTCCTTTATCTTGCACTCGAGTTCATTAATATGAACCCACTTATGAAATATAAATAGAATTCATTGGTTATTTGATTTCGATTTATATTTATTTTACCGTAAAAGCATGCTCAACTGCTTAGAGCATGCCTGAAATAAAGGTAGGGCAAGTGAGGAATTGTCTACTGCAAGCAGTTCGCCTATTGCTGTGAATGAGTCATGAGGAATAATGGGAGAAGTATTATTTTTAAGAATACAAGTAAGTGTCAGTTTAAAAACAGTTTGGAAACATACCCTCGCTATGCCTCTTTGGGCAAAGTTATTGGAGACGTAGTTGAGGATAATTTTAATTAGCATTATTATTACATTTAAATTAGGTAATTTGTTTCTTACAGCGAGAAGTTGAGAAATGTGGGGACAAAAGATATCCCAATTATGGCTGATTTTATTTTGGTGATTACACCAATTTATAAATTTTTATTCAAGCATGTATCAGAGGCAAGGATATATTTCCTGTCCATACTAAAGAAATTTTCTCTGGCATATTGTTTGGTGCACAAGTTATGGGAGCTTACAACTTGGCAGCCTCGAGCAGCTTATCTCTCCTGGTCAAAAGTCCTGTTGCGTGGAGCCTAATTTCCAAAATAAATATATTTAAGTTTAAAACATATCTAATTCTCTCAATTTGTTAAGTCATTTTACATGTGCTTAGTTTTCAAGGACAAAGAAAACCGTCAAAACGAAATGTACCTATTTATGACTTCCGCAAACTGAGACAGTGCATGTTTTTAAAATTTGTCGTAACATAATTGGTAACTGAGAAATCTATTTTTAACTCTGTTTAGTCAAGTATAAATATATGTTTGATATCTTAAACGAAGAAAAGGGAAGTGGCATTTCTTGTTTTTCTTCAAATGGATGTCAAAGTGAACTTGCTTCCCAAAACTTGAAAAAATCCACCCTTATTAGCTGCCTCAGTCAAAAAATTACTTAATACATATAACCAACTTCAAAATATAATTTTTACATTAATAAGCAAGATTTAGTTTGATATATTTTATTTTAAAATTATATTAGCCATTTTTGAAATATGATCTACCAACTCGAGGGATAGAATTTTACAACAGGCAGTAGGTGCCTTGAGCTTGAATATAGTCCCCCCAAGACTATACTTCAGTGAAGATTTGGCCAAAAATGGGGTGACTATACTCGGAGATATACGGTAATTGCCTTTTAGCGTAAAATATCGAAGAGTAACATTAAAATAACCTTTGACATTTCATGCTAACATTAGTTGGTATTAGGGTAATTAACATTGGTTTCTAACTCCAATTACATATTACTCACAAATAATTAGTTTTATGGCCGTTTATCAGGGCAATTTGTGACAAAGTTATGCTTGGAGTTAAAGACAATTTTGCCTTGTTGTCTTGTTCACCCATGCTTGCTAGCTTCAAATTCTTGGACTGATTGAGTCCTCTAGCAATTTCATAAGCTTTTAGAGTTATGTTGCCAGTTGGAACAGGCATGCCATTCTGCTGCTGAGTATGCACCAACTTCACCTACACCATGGCATTGGCCTGAATTAGGATCATCTGCTCACATTTGCCTCAGATACAGTGGACTTTCAACCTGTGTCACAGTTACAGTTCTGCATGATGCATGACAATAAGCTTAAAATATTCATTATAACTACATCTAATTCTTTTAATTACTTGCCCTTGGCATTTGTGTCATCTATTGCAACAGGAATTGTCAATTCTTTCTAGGATTCGTAAGCAAGTTACAATTTACATTTACTCAAATATTTACTTCATATTAAAATCCAAGATGAGTCATTTCAATATTTTCATTTCAACTTCGTCAAAAAAAGTGATCTTAGATTGAGAAAAAATATAATATTCTTGATAAAATTTTCTTACCGGACCATTTCATCTTTGTCCTTGTGAATCTTGGAAAGAGCTTTCACCTCCTCGCGGCGCATGCTTTGAAGTTTTCTCATTACTTCGCTCGTCTCTCTCTCCAGCAGCACATGTAGTGTCTTCAGCTGATTGACCTGTGATGCACGCATCACCTTTTCCAGAGTTGAGAACATCTGCAGAAAATTATTTGCTATTCTATCATGTTATGTAGAAGAGTAAACCGTGACTCTTTCATACTCATTTAGAAGACTATGAATCAGGAATGGGAAGGGCTTTATGTATACTAAGATATGGGAGAAGTACCAGTTACATCAGTTCAGTTTGCCAATGCCAAGTGTCAGTAAGCCAGTCAGTCAAAGGAATGCAATTGCTGCAGGATGCTTTACATATTCAGTTTGGGAATTTTGGAAACAAGGTTGATCACAAGAAAACTAAAATAACATGGTTCTTAGGGAAAGGGAAGTCAAAGCTGATAATAGGAGGAGGGCATCTGCTAGAACAGGTGGATGTTTTATGTTTACTTAGGCATCATTTCGGACATAGGAGGCCATTGCTGATGCAGAGCACAGAAAAGAAAATGCAATTCGGAGAATATAAGGAGAAGTAGGGAATAAGTGGTACTACGGTATGGAATATGGGTATTATGCTGGCAGTGCACAGTGCGTATGAAATAACCATATGGCATTTAAAAGGGTCAGTTCTGAACACGTAGGGAGGCACTGAAGGGTGTAGGAAAGCCTTCCATGTTCATGACATCACACATTTATATTCCTTTCAGTCTGTCCAAAGTAAAAAAAACACACAATTAACAAACCTAACACCAATGCAAAAAAAGTAGTGCATCACACAATTTTGTCCTTTTCTTGAAATGTATCTATATCAACATAATACCCTGCAAGTCACTATAAAGGTTTTTTGCACAGTCATATCTTTTGATTCGAACAACAGCTTTTGGTGTTCATGGGGTTATAAAAGCACACTATAACATTCTCTTTGGGGAGGTCTTAGCTAGCCTATACAACAGACCTTTAAAGAAGAGTAACTTCTTTCACTTCTGCTTGGAACTTGCACTGAGGGGAACGGTGACAATGAAACTGATGGCATCCTTTCTAAGTTTTCTGCCTATTAATTTTTTCACTACAGTAGAACCTCACTTAAGAAACTTTCAGCGGACAACCAAAAAAAAGTTTCATAACTGAGGAAGTTTCATAACAGAGGTGTCATACATAGTAAGGGAGCAAAGAAACCATTTACAAATGTCCAATTTTTTCTTGTTTCATGGTTGAAACTGCATGTTTAGATGCAGGCAAATGAAGACTAATAATTTATTGTATTACAAGCAACTATACAAATAAATCTATGTTCATGATACCTAGAAAGAAACAGTGTGAATTTAAAATCCTGAAATTTGCAAATAGTTCCCATTCCTGGCACTTGACTAGCAGAACCTAGTTTCAATTAATGCTTGGCACATTTCGTAATGGTGTTTATTGTCAGTTCATCTTCTACATACCAGCTTATGCAGGAGTATTGATTACAAAAAATTCGGCTGTGAATAATAGGTAATTTTTTTCTTTTACAAACTATTTTTCATCTAAAACATGGTATCACTACATATGAACAGAGATCTGACTGAAAATAGTTTTAAGTTTCTATTAAATATCAGAAAGCAATTGGTATTAGAAGTTAGATATTGTTATTCATTCAGCCATTTAGAAATAATTAATTAATTACAAAGTTGGAATTGTAGGTCTGAGCGATTTGATGGCAAAAGAAAAGATTTTTTTCTTTAACTAGTAATATTGTATAAAAATCACAGGTATTCGGTTGAGGCAGATGTGACATAGCATGACATAGTCTTGACCTCAGAGTATACAAGTCTCAATGGGTAGCAGCTGAAACTAGGTTCAATTTAAGGATTCTTTCAATTGTTTTTCAAATTTTCATGAAAAACGAAGTTCAATTAAAATAAATACATGTTTTAACATTTAAAAGCTCTACTGCAAGATCCAAAAATATTTTCACCCACCTTGTCATGAAAACAAATGAAGCTCGATACATGATACCCAACAAAATTGTTTAAGCTGTTAATAAGCACGGGCAAATAATTCATGCAAAGAACTTTTATGGTGTATCTCAATTGTTGAGTTGAAGACATATAATATTATTTACCCTGTATCAATGACGTCCCGTATCAACGTATAGAAAATCTTGGTGGTATTATTATAATGTTACAATTTTTGCGCATTTCTAGGCATTTTATTTTTGGTAAACATTTTGTGAATGCTTATACTTTTATTAAGCATTTTACATAACAAGAAAGGCAGTAAAAGAAGCACGCACAACTAAACACAATTGGAAACAAAGAAACTTGAACTGGGGGTGTGTCGAAATGATTTTTTTTTCATTGAAGCTCAGTGGAGAGCCGAATATCCGATGATCAACCGCTAATAAGTAGCACCCCCTCTCCTCCTATCTTTTCTGTTACTTCCCCCCTTGCCTCAACTGCTAGCGCTTCCGTTCCTGGCCAGCGATTGTGTTTAAGTCTACAAAATTGTTACATTAGGCCCACACTAAAGGTTTTCCTACAACAAGTTATCCAATTACGCTGTCTACTGTGTCGCGGTGAGTCACCGGAATTACTGCTCGGCATTGATGCGTGCCGGGCGCGTGAGCTTATATTTCCGCTCTTCTGCGGTCGTGTTCAGCACATTATTGATTCAGAATATCTAATTCTTCAGGAGAGAAAGCACATCATTCTAATTATTTCCGAGAATTTCAGGATTGATAAATGTGAATCGAAGAGAAGGGCGGTGATTAATTTAACGGCAAATTCCGTCGGAGACATCACTACAGTGCGCAATATTACGTGAATGCGATATGCCCAAGACAAAACAAGCCAATTGACCTTTGAATCGTAATGAGATAGAGCGAATGAACGTCATCAGCATTAAACAATGAAGGCTTAGACTTTAATCGATTATGACTCTTTACATGTGATTTTTTCGCTAATTCACGTAAAATTTGCGAAAAAGGCAAAATTTCATTTTATTTTCTGATTTCGTGGTATTTCGCGTTATTTCGCGTCTCGCGAACATCACGGATCTCTATGTATAACCCTTCTGAGAGCAATTTTCCAACAATTTTTTTAATCTTTTGAAATGCTTTTTTCTCAATTAATTTGAGGATTTTGAGGTTGCATGTTTTGTTTCAACCATATCACAGTTCCACCAAGTCACCTATCTAAACCTGAAGATGATGTTTAAATGTACAAACAATGATCATGTGTTTGGTTACTGCTGAAATAAATCATAGTAGAATCACCATGCTACTCTTTTCTTCATAATGAATAATACTTTAAACCATTTCCACAAAGCTATGCCTGAAACTACTGATTATTTGAAGCACCAAAATAACATTGAGGTCAACCTTAAACAAGAAGGTTTAGACAAAATTTCTGCCACAACTGCAACCGAACAGTTTTTACTTGAGATTAACTTTCCTTGAATCCTTCATCCCAACCAGCATGTTTGCCTTTGAGTCCGGGTTATACATACTGTAATGATCAGGCAGTTAGTGGAAATTAAAATGATCTGTTTTTGTAAAAACATAGAAAGAAAAAAAATAATTTACCACAATGTGTAAAAGAAATTGAAAGCATCAATGCTTTTAAATCAGAACTAAAAAGGTACTTGCTAAATAATTTGTTCTATTCTGTTGAGGAATACCTCAGTGACACTGCGTGTTAAAACCTGTAATTGTGTATTATATATGTATGAATATGACGCGCCCTATATCTTTTTATATCAATGTAACAGATCTTTGGGCAAATAAAGACAATAATAATAATAACTACTGTACAATGAGAAGATTGTGACTCATGAACATACTAAATAATAACCTTGTGTATGGTTCCACCCCAGCATTTTGGAGATCGAATAACTTAAGATCAATAAGTCAAACAATGTGCATAAAATAACTTTGTAAGGTAAATTTGACATGTAATTATCTATAAATAATTAATTTATATCATCAAATATTAATAAAAAACTGGTTGAGAGTTAAAGAAAGAGTTATGCACTTGAATTTCATTAAATTTATCGGGAATGGAACCAATTTTTAACACCATAGAAAAATACTAATTTTTACTTACAGCCTCATGATATTTCTCTTTCACTTCCCTTTCCTGAGAAACATGCTCTTTGAATAGAGCAAGAATCCTTTCTGAATAGCTCCTTGGAAGGCCAGGATACCGAGGTCCTCCAACACCATCACCTTCACACTCGGAGGACTCTGAAGTTGCTTCAGGTACTACAGCTACTGTGGGAGCCACTTCACTGAGATGTGAAGGAATGATGAATGGGAAGATGAAATGAAATGCTAATGTGTTAATATGCATTGTGAATTGTACTAGAAATTCAGCATTAGACAGAAATTAGAAATTTCATTATCTTGGAGAAGGATAGCCATAGAGAGGGAAAGGTTAAAGAAATAAGAGAAAAGAGTGAAAGCAAAAAAATCATACAGATATCCAAGAAATTAAAAAAATGCACTGGTTGGAGTTGGAACTGATATGCAATCAAAATATGCCTAAATAATAAAAATATAGCATTTAAAATATGATTTGTGTGCTAACAATATGAAAAAATTATAATTTCCAGAAACACTATTAATGCAAGATTTGGATTGCATTCATATCAACCTTTGAAGGTAGCACGTGCATTCATTCAGATATTATTTTAATCCCCAAAGGCCAAATAAAATGCTAAGTAAAATATTTACTATCAGCCTTAACCCTTTCCAATCTGCACTCAGACTTGGCTTGACAGATTTCCCTGTTCCGCTCCGATGTCAACACATTATTTCATTCTTGCATTTGTTTTTCCTTTCCATTTTTTGAGCTTCTTTGATAATATCATCATGTACTTTGGCCAACAAATTGTGCTGAATGCTTTTCATGTAAAACTTTTGTATAATTACAAATAATTGCCCAACCTTCTTCCCACCCAAAATATGAGAACTGGTGAAAATGTGGGTGGCAAACAAATTTGATTGGTAAGGAGAGAGGATTGGTAGTTCAACACATTGAACTATTAGAATTCATGACATACTTTTGCTGCAGAGTAACCCTGTAGCAGCTTTGATGCAAGTTGACATAAGAAACAGAATAGGAATCGATGAGAATTATATAAACTATCAATGTATGAATAAAATAAGAGATTTTAAGGTCAGAATCAAACAACTGCAAATATTTCCAAAATAATCTAATTCACTATTTGGAATAATATATGGTCTAATGCAAAAATATACATTGACATACTTACATATTTTTACTCGATAACCTCTTGACTAGCTTGTGACTCATGTAAAACTTTGGCTTAGTTTTTTCACTATCCTGAGATGCTTTTTGAGATTGTAGTCTAAGTTTCTCCTATGAAAAATAAATAATACATTAAGATGAGGGAGAAATAATGGTAATTAATTTGAATTAGAAAGAATTTAGCTTCATTTACAGCTATTAATACCTTCACCCTGGCATGACCCTAAGGAGGGGGGGGGGGGGTCACAGCAGCAATGGCAACTAGGTGTGAGTAGAGATGGGTAAATTACCATAATTTTCAATTGAGGTAAATTACCGTGGTAAATTACGGTAATTTTCGAAAATTACCATAATTTTCCGGTATTTTTAAGTTTTGAGCTTCAAATCCATATCAGAGGACTCCAAATGAAATCAAATAGCATTGAGATATAAATGCCGACGCTTATATTAAACATATCACGACATTTATCTATTATAACTCATTTAAAAAATTAAAATGAAGTTGGCAGCAACACGCAATTTGCCTCTCTTTTGTCACACTATGAGAAATTTTAGTTCCAAAGACATACCTCTGCGTTATGTGTATTTGTTATTTTACTCTGAATTAATTGGAATTAATCATGAACACCATGTAAACAAAATAGTTTTAGCTTCTTAATTTATAAAATTACCCATTCCAATGGTTTCTTTGTGAGGAAGAAATTTTCTGAAAAAGAACTTTTCTGAAAATTACCGTTTATTACGGTAATTTTCAGAGGTGTTGGTAATTTACGAAAAATACCACGGTAATTTACGAAAATTACTGCGAAAATTTACCAAGTTGCCCATCTCTAGGTGTGAGACCCACCAGTGAGTCACAGGCACACTGGTACAGAGGCCACGTGGCCCACCAGTGGGTCCCTCCAACCTTACATTATTATGGAAATGAGGCACTGTTACTTTAAGATAAAAACTGACATGTCCCCAACCAGATAAATGCTTGATTGTCAAGTCAATATGCATTACGCCACCACCTGGTAAGTGACATTTTTCGTCCTTGTGCCACTACCCTGGCAAAATGTAGAAAATCATAAGCTGGGGTGAACTTGAACCAATTAAAGTTTGCCAACCATGGATACACCATTCAGTTCTAAGGTGCCACAATATACTCAAGTTTTACAACCAAAAGATACCTTTACTTAAATATAAAGTTGATCTCTATGAGTGAAACTCTTTATTACCATACAAATATGAATGAAGATTCCTAGTTTTTTGTAACTTATTTCTGAATGACATTTAATTTTACAATGCCATCAGAATACTTTTTGGCAAACTTCTATGGACACTAAAGAATACAGTTGAATCCTAATTCAATATATTTCTGGGGAGACAAGATTTTATGCTTAAAACTGTGACAAACCCTAAATGAGGTCCTATCATTTTTTAGCAGTTGGGACAGTTTTCCATGAATGAAATAGAAAGTTAAAAATCATCAAGAGGTGAATGCCTCACTGCCGAACAGAAATATGCTCCAGATGTACCTTATGATGACTTGTTTCCTTACTTCTACGCTTGTACTTCCAGCTCTTAGTAGATACTTCTATTGATAGAATAACCTCTTTGCCTGGGCTATTCTACTGACTACAGTGGAACTTGGTTAGTACGTTCCTCCTTAGCACGTTTTCCTCCTTTGTACGTCGATTTCGCTCCGTCCCGGTACCAACAGTAGAAAATACAGGTAAAATAATTTGGTTAGTACGTTTTTAAAAATGGCGCTTTCCTGGTTAGTACGTTCAATTATTTGCCATAAAGCAACCCGCAAGACCTTTTCTGTATATTTTTAAGTTGTGTATGCCACCGAATTTACATGTTAGTTTATTATTATCAATCCTTGACCGTCTAACATTCACCCATATGCATTTCTCAATTTTCATGACGTAGTGAATAACAATACGAGGCTCGAAGCGAGACGAGTTAGCGCGAAGATTAAACATTCTTGCATCCACTTTAAGCAAGATTGTAAGTAATCGTGAAAAAATCCGAAGTCTTGGTGAAAAAAAGAGAAAGCGCATTCGTGATGGGAATCATAACAAAATTGTAAATCAATTGCGAATCATCGGCATGGTAAATATCATCGGGACGATGATGTTTACAATGCCGATGATACTGGTTTATTTTTCAACTTATTACCAGATCGAACGTATGCATTCAAAAGGAGAAAAACGCCATGGTGGAAAATTAAACAAAGAGAGACAGTCAGTTCTGTTGTGCTGCAACGAGAGTTGGACGGATAAGCTGATGCCACTATAGTGATAGGGAAATCTAAACACCCGAGGTGTTTCAAGAACGTTCGAAATGTCAATACACAGCTAACCCTTCAGCATGGATGAGGACATCTATTTTTGAAACCTTTCTGCGTGGGTTCGATGCCAAACTGGGTGGCAAAAATAGAAAAATTTCACTTTTTGTCGATCAATGTGCTGCTCATCCCATAGAAACAAGTTACCTAAGAAACCTTCGGGTCGAATTCTTTCCAGCGAACACAACTAGTCACCTTCAGGCCCTTGACCAAGGGATGTTTCAAGCAAAAATAAAGATTGTTTGTACAAACGAGGCTGGCAACCCTACAAACAGCTGAGCTGAGATAGACGTTATGCATGCCATGCATTTCGTCAAATATGCATGGGATTCCGTTACCAAAGGAAACATCACCAGTTGTTTTAAAGCTGCTGGATTTACTTATATAGGGTCTGAAATAATGGATGACACAGCAGAAGAGGCAAAGCCAACTCATTTCCACCCCCAAAAGAGTGGCGTCAGATTGCTAGAGAGGCTAATTTCGACGAGTATACTGCGAGTGCGATAGTAATCATACTCTTTCACAGACCATTTCGATTGACGAAATTCACGAGCAGGATTTGGTAGAAATGGACAAAAACGATACTGAGCAAGAAATTGAGAGAGATCCAGTCCCCACTTTAGCCAAAACAGTGGAGGCTATGGAGAACGTACGCTGTTAATTACCAAGTGTTGTGGGAGCAGACGACGCTTTGGATCTCCATGCGAAGCTCGACGCAAAAATACTAGATCTCGGCCCAATACATAAAAAAGACTACATTGGAAATTTTTTTACGTGAATTTAAACTGTACATTTAAAAACGTGATTGTAATAAACACGAACTGCGTTATTAATCAATATATTGATCTATCAAATGGTATCATACCAAGAACGAAGGAACGAAATGGGTACAGCCGTACAGCTGTTGCCGAGTTTTACATGCATATAAAATGTTACCTAATTTTTACTAAGCTTTAAAACAACAAACTGACATACTTACAGTTATTTTATCATCAGCGTAAGACGTAAGAAAAATGGAAAGACTTGGCTTAACTTGTCCTCTACTTACATACATTATAAATCACGGGTAAATGCCGCCGTGTTTATGTAATTGTCTCGGGGAAATCTATGAAACATAGTGATTTCCACACATATTGTATCATTTTGGCAATGTCCCGCCCATTTTATTAATTTTAAACGTGCAAAGAGACGATCTTACGAGAACTTCTGAAAGTAATCGTAAATATGACGACTTTTCCTCATTACAATTACCCTATAATAGCTGTTATTTACTTTCCTCGTTAGCACATTTTCCTGGTTAGCACATTCATTTTTTGTGGTCCCTTCAAAGACGTACTAACCAAGTTCTACTGTATTTCTTTCTTGCATTGTCCAATGTTGGTTACTCGGCTTCCCAGGTAACAGAACTCTTTCTGGGAAGCCGAGTAACCAACGATGGATGAATCAAGAAAGAAATAGAAGATTAGCCCAGGCAAAGACGGCATTCTATAAAAAGAAGAACCTACTTACAGCTGGAAATATATGTGTAGAAGTAAGGAAGCAATTCATCATAATGTACATCTGGAGCATGTTTCTTCACAGCAGTGAGGCATGGACGATGACAACAGCGGAGAAGACAAGGGTGGAAGCATTCAAAATGTGGAATGACAAAAATGATGAAGATTAAAAGGATCGACTGAGTAAGTAACGAGGAAGTCCTAAGAAGAGTGGAAGAAAAGAGAAATCAGCTGAAAACTCTAAAAAGAAGACGTGACAACTGAATCGGCCATATCTTAAACACAATGGTCTAATCAAGATTTTTGTCGTGGGAAGAGTGGATGGGAGGAAAGGAAAAGGCATGCCTTGTATGTGATGTATGGTACAGGTTGTGAAGGATGTAAAAGAGAGGAATTATGTACATAGGAATTAATATGAAGAGGTAGGTCGATTGAAGAATTGAGTCAAGGACTGTGTCCAACCAATCCTCGATTGTTGACAGATTATGATGAAGAGGTATAAAAGACAATAATAAAAGTTAACTATCATTTTATGTGCTCTTCATTATCGGTTCAAAAAATTTTATGGTTTGCGGTGCTTGAGATGCTATGTGAGATGCTATGAGAAGAAGACGCACAGTAAAAGAGGCCGTGCATCGCTGCACGATGCGATGACGACCATGACAATATTAACTCATAATACTATCAATTAATGAGAAAGACGTACATGTAATTTAGTCACATCATTTCTATTAAAGAACGTGCACTCATGTTATGACAAAATGATGCATACTCAAGGGCAAAAAAAAATAATTTTTTGATAGAAATATTTTTTTCCCTCATGAGCCTGAAAATAGGGGTGCGTGGGATACTCGAGTAAATATGCTACTTTTTGAAAAGTGGTTTACTTTTTTGCTTTTTAATAATCATGAGTTCAACTGACCATTTTTGCATGTTCATCACCAAGTAGTAAAGACAGTGGAAATTTAACACCGGTCATTGCACATTGTGCATGCGCTCTCAGTTGAGTTGCCTAAGTGCAAGTGGCTGAATAATCTCATGCAGCGGTAGTTTTCATTGAACATATACTTTATTCTTCCTTCCTCTAATAAGAAATATCAAGTAATAAGCAACTTGGGTGATATAGATGATATTTTGATTCAATTGAGATTAGTTATTGAAACAACGTAGTTTCATGTCAGCGAGAGTGAAGATGGAACTGCAAAAACTCTGATAGCAACTTATAAATCAAATTTATTTAACCAATTTATCAAGTGCTCAATGCCATCATAGTCAAATCAAGAGTGTAGTGTTCCCTTTACTCCTTGAATCAAGTACTAACACAATTTATAATGAAATCTAGCGATTTAGCCACTTATTTAATGGGATGCTTATCATTTTTTAGTTATTTCCATAGTGTATAACTATGAAATAAAGATTTCTTCGTGTTGTCTCACGTTGGCTTACTGCAAGAGCAAGAAGAGGCCAAGCTTCAAAAGGACCTTTGTGTGACACACAACATGAACTATTTATCCAAATAGGGTGATCATTATTTAAATTTTTGAGAGTAATTATTTCCTGGCACACATATGAAAACATTAAAATTTCATTAATTTTCGTTAAAAATAAAAAAAAATTGTGCCGACCTACTGTTAAGCATATAGAGAAATGCAGAATGCAGAAATGTTAAATATGGATATTTTTACATTGATTTAATATGAAATGAATCGGGACCTAAAGAAACCTGCATTAAATGCAAATAGATGTTTAATGTCAAGACGTTAATTCTGGAGCAGACTGTATTTATATTCCTACTTAGATGTCACACAAAAGAGAAATATATTTTTGTTCCTGTCAGGAGACACAACCAGCAGCCAAATTCAATTAATTGAGGATAAGAGTGTAGCTGGCATGGATTTTTGGGAGAGAAGTTAGGGTCGAGAAAAACAAACAATGTATAAGCCTAACCTTAATGAGAAGTGCCTAAGGATCCAAAGAACAACCAAAATGATGGCTAGGGTACTGTACATGAAGGGCACAACATACAGGGTCTGGGGTTTCACCAAAAAATCTCTACTACTTCCAGGATTTAAACATGCCACTTTACATCATTTTAGTCCATCTCTTCTAGTACCACTCCTGAGGTTTAACGGAAACACCACTGGGCCAAAAAGTCAGTTGTTTGAATATCAGTCCACATTACATAATCCTCTGGAAATTGACAACATTCTATATTGCTATTCTAAGTGGCAATGTTAATGTATTTAATACCAAAGACCCTTTTTGGCTTAGGCAAATAGCATGGAATTTTCATATATAAAATTACAAAACCTTCAAGTGAATCTGATTTACATAAAGAATAAACAATAAATTGATAATAATAGTCCATGTATATTAGGGTGTCCCAAGACATAAGGGAAAATATTTTTTTCGTGAAATCAAATACGCATACCCTCTATTTTTTTCTGTTTGACCTTAATAACTCACATAATATATGTTATTGCGATTGAATTATGATAACACATGCCGATTTGATGCCAAATATGAGAAAGGATAATTGTACTGAGTCATTATTGAAGAATTCTAGAACTTAACATTTATTTACTAAATAAAGCATCACTATGTTCAATTTGTGTTCATTTACTGTTTAACATGTAAACATCATTCTTCAAATTTTATTTTCAAAGTTTGCTTTTTGCAGTCAGGATAAATCTTCTGGTGCTCTTGCACGCAATGTAACAAAATTGCATTTGTTCCTCCTCAACCGTGGTTAAACCATGAAAGTCATTAACTTGAACACTCTTTCAACTGTATCGTTCACTGCCCTTCAGGTTGAAACCTTCTTTCTGCCTTCTTGAAGCAAAGTGAACGAACATTATTTGACCACATAGTCGGACATTCGTGGAGATAACTGTCATCAATTTCAAGATGATCGAACTATGACTTGCTTCTGACTGAAATGAAGTCGTACATGTTTTTCTCTCAAGCCAAAACAGAGAAAATCAGTTAAAAAAATTGTGATATAAACAGAAAACTGAAGAAACAACTTCTATATTTACTTATTTAACTTATCATACAATGTACCACAAAGTCCTTCCTCTGATAGGATGTAAAGCTTACCATGAGATGATAAATTCTCTTTTGTTAAATTTTCAACCATTTTAAATTTAGGTTCTTGATCCACATAATTGTCAAACAGTGACAAGACAGGAACTTCATCAGTCAAATTCCATAAATGCTGGTTTATCTTCTGTAAAGCTGCTTTTAAAATGCTTTTATCAATTTCTTCGTAAGCCTTCATCAACTTCAAAAAGTACAAACCCTGGTAAGGTGCTTTTACGGCCAAACTACATTGGAGCCATGGCTTCACGTAGGATGTTACGATGAACAGGCAAAATTATAACAGCGCTGCCTTATCCTTGCTCGCAATTTTTAAGTGATTACTAAGCAATGATATTTTTAGGGAATAAAATGCTCTTGTCATCCATGGAGCTTGGTTCATGGTACCTGGAAGTCGAATTTTAATTTTTCTCTGTGTATCTCCACCTAAAAATATCACACAAAGCCTCACTCTCTCTCTCAACTCAAGATAGTCATCTCAAACTATTTCTTAGATCAGTTCAGTTCGGTACAACGCAAGCAAATTGTCAATTTATGAAACAGGTGCGATGTGAGCTTTTCTTTACAGCACTGTATTTTATCTTCATCAACGCTTTTCCAGCTATCTCGGAACTACAATATCAGGGTTTGTTGTCACTTGACTGGTTTTTACTTTGAACAAGCTTTTAACAGCAATTCATACATGTGAAGGCAGCAAGCAAAAATAAATATATCTCTATTAAATTTTTTTCAAAAATCACACAGGCTCCATTAATATGACCTGAATTTTAAGCCATTGTATCAAATCAAAGAATTAGCACTCTATCTTCAAATTTCCTGTCTACAATCACGTTCCACACAGCCTGCGCCTTTCCCCTTTCTGAATAGCTTTCAAACCTTGGCACTGCAGTAAGTTGTTCTTTATTTGCACATGAATAACTATTGGAAGACATTCTTTTGATTTCCAAGCATCTAAAGCAGGCAACAGTTTTCCATCCCAGTGAACAGTCACAATAAAGGGTTTATAGGAGTTCTCATTTTCATTTTCCCTGACTTTTGAGTGCCTGAAAACTCCAAGATTTCGGTCATTTAAGGAGATAAAAGTGGTAGTGAGGAAGCAAAGAAGTCTAAACTTATGAAAAATTGTAGGTTTATTATCACATTAATAATATGAACTTCCAGTAATAAGAGATCAACAACTTTAAGTCAACAAAATAAAAATTATCATTCCTTACATTGATATGCCTTCAGAAAGGGTTTTAATTGCAGAAAAATATATGCAAAGAAGGCTAACCTGGCTTTTTCTTCAAACCTGATGTCATGTTAAAGTAGCTCTTTGAATCAATCTTCATTTTTTCTTCCTCACATCCTTCTACAAATTTGGCTAAGTGACTTCAAATTTGACTGAGAACAACTTTTTCCTTGCCAGAGGGACGAAGCGAAGCATTCCTGGTGAAATCGCTAGCGAATGAAAATGAAAATATGAATGCGCACACCTTTCGCCCATCTTTTCACCAAATCATGCAGGCTATAGCCAGAAAGAACCAGAATACGGCTGCCTCCACAGCGAAGCCAGCCTGAGGCCAACCGTCCCCTCCTTCACCCTCCTCCTCCACTCCTATGTGCAGTTTTTGATCTCTTGGCATTTTCAGGTGATAAATTTAAACATTTTGTGGTTTTTCCTTGACCACACATTAAATTCCTTGACTTTTCCAGGTTTTCCAGGTTCCTATAAACCCTGCAATATCTGGTACCTCGTTTTAAAAATTGGCTTTTTAAGGCTTCCGCACGTTCTTTCCGTTTTCCCATACAAATTTTTGGAATCGAGGACTTACTTATAAGAAATTCATCAGTATTATGTCCAAGTGCCTCAGTGGAAGCTTCAAGAATAAACACAATCTCTCATACTTTACTGACACCTATATGGTGCTGCTACTAATTTTGGAGTAATGAAATATTTCCGCATAATTATTTTACTGGTTCTGGGTTGTATGCTTTCAATTAGAGTTGGAAAATATTCTTTAAAATGCATGTCATTTTCATTATAATCAGAAGATGAGTCATAGGAGTTGGCATGGAAAAATATGTAGAACGTCGCTTTTCTCCTTCGATAGTTTTGATGCACACCCTTTCCTCTTTATTAGTCAGTTTTTTGTCTACTACAGCTAAGTGACCAGGCCTCCATGGTTCTCTGTCACTGTATGAAGATTCTGTCTTCATTTATTTTCATTAATTGAAGCGCATCAGTGTTGCAATGCCAAACAAATTATCTAAGTTGTTGAAATACTCTTGTTGGCACTTATTACTGTTGGACCAAATACGTTTTAGATTTTTGTCTACTTTTTTGTTACTCCCTCCAAACTTGATATAGGTTCACTAGTTTCTTCACACAATTAGGAAAAGATTTGATAGGTATGCGCGCCTTTTCCCAAACGATAATACATTCGTGAATAGTGAGATTTGCACTTTCATTGACAATTAAATTCACTTCACGGATATTATAAAACAAAACTGCCAGAACTTGTCCATTACAGGGAGGTTTTGAACTTTTAATGTCATGTCACCAGTGCTGCCAGGTCAAACTCTAAGCTATTAGTCTCATTACTTTCTTTACACACCTTGTACAACGTACATTGTAAATTTTTTGCTAAATTTGCATTACAATATGGAAGGTTTTCAGTGATGCCTTACTTGGCAAGTACTGACATGCTTCAATACTAGTCGGCACCGTTGCCGATCTCCTACATTTATGAAATTTCATTTACAATTGTTTTGACATTGTATAAATAAATTAAGAGGGTATGCGTTTAAAATAAACTACTTCCGTTTTTTTGGGACACCTTAATGTATATGCATGAATATGCAACTATTTCAAATACAAAGAATGACCACCTGTGGGAAACGGGGGATTTCTCATCACTTATCAATGACCTTTACCTTTTCATGTTTTCTTCGCAAACTCTCCAATTTTTTCTCCATTTCAGCTTTCTTCTCTTTGACAAGTTTGTTTTCCATTAATTTTTCCAAAGATTCTGCCACGAAGTCTTGACTCACTAGAGTGAAAGCAACTTTGTATCAATAAAAACCCTTCTATAATATAATTCATATTATAATAAGTTTAACACTGGTGACACTAAGGTTACAGACTTTGGGAATATTGAAGAGATTCATCAAAAATGCTTTTGCCCTTGCTTTTTTTTCAATGAACAACATCAAAATGTTTAACCACTGTTCCAAATTTTATATACTATTTGCCATGAAAATATTTTGTCTGTAAAGAGATAAAGTACTCACTTTGAACACAAAATAAATACATTCTATATAAATGATTAATATGAAAAAAATACATGGACTATCACTTGTATTGAATCAAGCGCAAGTCATTGTTTTCGACTATGAAATACTCTTCAACGTATTTCCTCAATATGCAGTTAAGCCCATTTATAACGAAGTTCAGGGGGCCCAACATTGTCCTTGAAAAACCTAATTTTGTGAAATGCAGGCCAGTTTCTCAGGGCTTCATTTTGACACTCATTGCTGTAAAGCAGATGTTAATATTCAAATAATTGGTTTAAGATTGCTCTCCAGCCCTTGCTGTGGCCATGGGGAGCAGAAGGGAGGTCCCATATGGAAGCATTATCAATACCATGCCACAATTTGAAACCGAATTCATGTGAGAACAAGGCTTTTTTTGACATCTTTCACCAACAGTATGTGCCATAGTGTACTTCAAAATCATTTTAAATAAGCAAATTAAGTGGCATACACAGGGGCAATGCAATCCTTTCAGGTCAACATCAATTGACAGAGAGTGAGGAGCATTGCATACGGCAGTGTGACGACATTGCAGCTTCTGTTGCTCATCTATGAATCTTCTCAGGTTAGTTAGTACAATAGAAGCTCTATAAAATGAGAGCTTTTGAGAACAGAAAAGTCACTCGCTACATCAAACTCTTGTTTTTACCCAAGTATTTAAATAACCACTCCACAGCCAATCCCTACAACTATCACACAAGTTTAATCAATATTCCTTTTTTTATATTGGATCCCTCAAAAAATAGCAATGTCCCACCAATGCATACCACCAACTTGTATTTCCAGTGAATGCTTAAGGGTATAGAATATTGTTACCTTGAGATGTAAGAATTGGAGTCTTGGAATTTCCTAATGCTTCAGCAGCACCTGCTGCCGATGAGGTATCAGAAAAAGGTTCCACTTCTTCACAAGCAGCCATAGCCCCAAGAGCATCATCAGCTGCAGCACTTTTAACAGCAATTGTTGATATTCCTTTAGTTAGGGTACTAACAGAAGGGATGACAGGTTGGCTGGGTACTGCTGGTTCAGCTGATGAAAAGGATTGCAGGCGCTTTGTTTTCACTGGCTCCTCCTGAAAAAAAGATAACCATTATAAGTAGGTATTAAGCGATTAACCGTCTTACTGCACATGACTCTTATATCTAACATGTTTCCATGTAGTAGTAACATTGTATCTCTTTGTTGCATGTCAGCAGTACATGCTCGGTGATTTACATACACTGCCACACACCCTCATGGTGGCTCCCAGGGTATTAAATAAATGTAGATGTAATTAAAAGTGATTCATTTAAAAAATACCTTTTTTAACATGGAGAAAACAGAACTAGTGCAATAATTTCATTATTTTCTACAAAACAAAGGGTAATTCCCATCAAACATAAATTTAGGCCATGTTCAAATTCATTAGCCATGTTCCATTAGGCATTGAAGGTGCCTTAATTCACCGATAACTAAAGGGAGCATGTATTCTGACGAAAGCTACATTGTCGCAACCTATGGTGTAACAAAGGTACTTTAAATCAAATGAGTAGCAATGACCTGACTTGAGGTATTTCACTAGCGGTCATTTTTGAAGAACTTTTGCTTTATTACTAACCTATGGAGTTAAAAGGATTCTCACCGTAGATAGTTTTGCATTAAAAACTATTTTCTCAGCAAATACCACACTTCTAGCTTAAGCTCGAGCATTGACATAAATTGTCATTATATATTATTATTTGAACAAATACTCACTGTAGCAGTAAGGCTTTCGCCATTTCACCTACGTCTAGCATTACAAAGCCTACATTTCCAAATATTGCAGACAGCGATCACCTTTCCCTTATTCTGTACATAATTTGGGGTTGTGGTGGCCTAGTGGGTAGAGCACTGAGCTACTGACCGGAGGGTTCCGGGTTCAAATCCCGAGTTGAATACCTTAGCAAGATATAGGCATGAATTTTTTCTGTTATTTACTAGGATTGCCAATTTAATCGATATTTTTCATTTTTAATATTTGAATTTAAATCTTTCTGAAGGGAAAAAAACTAAATAATATCCAGAGCCTTTCTGGACACCCCCATCTAAAATCTTCGCGATTCAATTTTCTGCGTGTCAGAACTTGGTATGAAACCGCAGGTGGCCCAGAGAAAGGAACTGGCCCCCCTACCCTGAATGTGTGAATTTCACACACCATTGGATTAGTACGGGGTGAGCTCTACTCTAACCTATCAAAAACCAACCTTCGGGTTGAATCACTGAGTGAGTGATACATAATTTAATGCTTTTCCCATTATAATTACACAAACTTTGTTTTGACTTTAATTTACAAGTTAATCCATGGTTACATCCAAGTACAATGTCGTACAAATTGTTAGTGCAGATAATAAAATGAAAAGGAACAGATCTGTCGGTGAAATACCTGGTTTGGTGGTTAAATCGGAGCTGACGGTATTTATTTATTAAATATCGGCCGTGCTTCATTACAAATAATGTACAAGCAGAAGAGGAAACTACCGTACGAATTTCAAAAACTCATATCAGCAACTTTAACCACATGGCTCACAATTATTGTTTAAAAAAAATAAAAGTAATTTATCTTACCGATTTATAGAAATATTTCTGTTCTTTGAACATTTACCACTCCGAGTTGAATACCTTAGCAAGATATAGGCATGCATTATTTTCCATTATTTACTAGGATTGCCTATTTAATTTATATTTGTCATTTTTAACATTTGAATTTCAATCTTTCTGAAGGGGAAAAAAACAAAATAATATCAAACTCATGCATGAAGTATTTTGTCGGCTTCTTATGAGCAATAAACATCATGCAAGTAATTGTTTACATTTTGTTACCACAACAACCATTCTGCTATCCTGCAAAGGTGCTAAGAATTATGGGATGGTTTCTAAAGATGGTGTTGCAAAAGGAGACTCTTCATGCTCACTTAGCTGACGGCAATATTAGATGACTAAATTCGGTGACTAAACTGATGCCTACGAATTCGGACACCCTACAAGATGGCTTCCTCCCTACGAAGGGAGCGTTTAGGTAGCTAATTGGCGAATTTGGACACGGCCTTAATGTGATTTGAGCACAGGCCCTAACTTCAGATGATGGAATGCTAAATGCAACACTTTTCAGACAGCTAAATGGCGAAAACTGCTACTTGAAAGTCACCTGGGTGACTTTGATTATATTTAAACAATAAAACATTAGGCATTTTACGTGAAAATGAAGTAAACATATGAATTAAAATAATGAACAAAATTTATGAATATATACACAACACTTTTGGTGATGATGGGACCCACCGTTGGGTCCCAACTTTCTACTATCATGGATGAAGAAAACCCATTAGTGGGTCCCATTTTGTACCTCATATATTCCTTCGAGTTGAGGAGAATGACTTTTCTTTCATTGATGCTTCTCCAAATGGTAGAAATGTGTCAGATTAATTGTTTGTACTAAAAATTACCTCATCAATAGTCTCCTCGACAGTCCCTCTGGACACTCCCTCCTCGACAATGTCATCTGTTAGCACACTCAGCTGGCGTGCCCTTTTCTCTAATTCTGACTGGTATTTGATGGGGTTGGCCAAAGCTTCTGCGAAGTCAGAGAGACCATCAGGGACATAATCTTTCACTTGTACTAAAAGAAACAGCGTAGCTATGAGAAGGGGCTGTCCGACTTCATTCCTGAGTCCAACATGACGGTACCCAGGGCATAGTCCAACCACTGGTAATACACGATGCCCAATCGGTTTGCCGGAGTCCTCATAAGCTGCTATTCTAATGCAAGCCAATTCAGGCAACACCACCTGCAAGAGAGAATGCATGATGATTCATTAACCAATTAACTCCGAGTACATGACTGAAATGAATTTCAAAGTTGGACCTTCTATATTCAATGGTATCAGCAATTATGTGGTTCATTATAAATCAACATTCACATTTAAGGCATGGGGGAGGTATTATAAAAACCGGAGAGAAGAGATAACATCTTTAAAAGTTTAATAAGTTCATTCACCAACAAGTAAAATTTATAAAGTAAAATAAACTGCTCATTAAAATTGCTAATAATCAAAATTTTAGTAATACATAACATAAAGTAAAACCTCCAATGTCAAACTTTAAGAGACAAAATAGGTGGGTTTCTAAGAATTATGGCATGAGAAATATGAAAATTAATAGAAACAAAACAACTAAGGATCCTGCAACAGGACAAAATCACAATGATGCTTACACTGACCATTCAACAACAAAACAAGATGACTTGGAAATTGAGTACAGTTGGACCCGTTACATCCTGCATCCTATATTCAACAACTTTATTGTGTCGCACATTTTGAATACGTGGCTTTGAGTTTGTGGATTGTCCACTGTACAGCACTTTAGGCAGTGCTCATCTCACAATGAGCTTCCTTTGGTATGTGCTCAAAGAAAGCAGGTTTCCTATTACAGCTAGTGACAACCATCAAGAATGTAAATGTGAAACCAAATGAAGGTGGACACAGTATAAGAATATTTTTTCCTTCCATTGATGGTTTCCCACCCCAGAAAAGTAGCAACCAAATGGAGGTGGACACAATAAAATCAAATTCTGGCTTTCCGACAAGAGAAAATTCACTGGCAATCAGTGCCAGCAAAATCACTGGAATGTAAGAATAATTATTTTGTCCAGTAATGCACATTGACTGCTGTATCATTTAAGCTGTGAAATTTTCAAGCAACTCAACAAATATACATAGTAAATGTTATTTTGTAACTTACTACTTTCTATGAATGAACATTTGAGATTATTCTGTGATACCCATTCCCATGGCAAGGTGTGATGTTAATACATGACTTCTGAGTGTAGCATGAATTTTGTGTGGGTAACACCCAATATGTACAATCTTGTTAAAAGTAAACTATTTATTCAATAGTTCAGCCAGGCACTGTTTTTAAGTAATTTTGTACATGGAATTGTTTTAATGGTAGAGCAGTAAAAATATAGAGTAATCTTTACCTAATCCTGACAAGTTTAGGATTTAAGCAACTTGTACCGACTTTGATCATCTGAGACATTCTATGAACCAGCATTTTCTATGGTCCGGCACTTGACAGGATCCAAGGCTGCTGGACTAAGGAGGTTCAAGTGCATTCATGTAAATTACTCCACTTACTCCAGTGACTTTTTGGTTCCTGAGAGCTCTCATATGGAGCTTCTACTGTAATATAATCACTAACTAGTCGAGCAACCCACTCCTACAACCTGAAGCCCACATAATGTTTCTACGAGCATCCATTCAATACCAGCCCACCGAAAAGTTAACGTGTAAGAAATTCATGTTTCACATAGTTTGATCTTTGCCAGTTTAGCATGATTATTGGAGATTAGCAAACACTACCTGCGAATACTTGAATACTACAAAGTATTCAAATTGCCAAAAGCATCATTGACTTCCTTTTTCAGACATTTTTATTTAATATGACAACAACAAAGAGAATATGTAACAAGCACATGAGTCTTGATCATTGGATTTTAAGTCACAAAAACCCTTTTATTCGACTTACAATTTAATAAAAGTTTAAGACAGAGCTCATACGAATTAATGAAGAATATGTATCAGGAAAAAAATAAAGCTCACATGAAGCGGCAATCATCCGCAATGTTTATGAACTTTCACCCCTACTCACAAGTCTTTGAATTGTGGATAGCGGTCATTAATTTCAGAGTGTTCTTCATGATGACAAGGCAACAGTTTTTTCTGAATTCCATGCGCTGAAACTGTTGTCTTTCAACAATAAATTATGTGGCAAAACCATTCAACAGACTCGCATCTCCTCCATCCTCTCACGGAGTATATGATGTAGCACCAATGGTGTATGGAGCGATATTCAAGGAAATATAACTTTTTCTTTTAACATAATTATTCAAGCTATTGAAAATAGAATACTTTCTAGTACAGTAGTATGCTGATTATTAGGGACACCGAAAAATGGTAAATAAAAATCATCAAAAGCGGTGTTTAAAAATGACAAATACGGTAAATAAAATCGTTTTAAAAAGGTGAAAGCTGTGTTTAATGTTGGGAAAAAGGAGTCTTAAAGGAAGGTTTTTTTTTAAATATTATTAATAAAGACTTCATACCAATGTGAACAAACAGTTAATAGTACACCCGCCCGCAATAAAAAGTTACCACTTCGGAGGCCGAATTTTTCAAAGTCCTGAGTTGAAGGAGATTTGACAACAGTGCAGCTCTGTCCCTTTAAATGCCCCGAGCAGCACAGCAAGACCGAGGCACGGTCCTCCTCCTTCCCTTGCCATGGTTTGTGGTGAGACCCTTCCTGAATGACCTGGAGAGAGATTTTTGCGTTGGAGAGGGAGGGCCGCAAGGGTGCCTTGTGACAATTAGTCGGCCCCAAGGAGTGAGGCCTCCCGAAAAAAGCCTTCTTTTAGATTGCTGCTCGGAGTTTCTCCCTTGAAGATGGGTCGCTTAGGTTTCCGCGACTACGGCTCTTGAGAGAGTGACTACCCAAATGTAAATGCAGCTCGAAGCAAGAGTTGTCATTAACACCGTCGATATATGTCATTTCCGAAACGTTCCAAAATACTCAATTTTTGCCTTTATTTCGTTGTAGAAACTGTTGATTTTATAACATGAATAACATAGATGAATATTGTTATCAGAATTTATATATCTGTTAACGATCGGTGTTATTTTTAAATTATTGGTGAATTTTATTTGACCATGCGATGAGCTCGAAAACTGCGCTTGTAGTATAGTAAATGGCAAAAATACTTACGCTACAACTGACAAAGACAGATTTCAACAAGAAATGAGAAGACTTATTGGACGTCTTTACGCAATATAAGTGTTAAGTTCCAAGCTTAATTGCGTAATAAATGAGGAAAAATGATCGCGGATATATTTAGAATTTATTTCAAATTACACACAATCCTCGCACTCTCGCATACTCGTCTGGTTAATTCTTAGAATGAATACTCATCGGCAATTCATATAGTAGTATATGCTATTTCAAAAATTAAAAAAACTCACTTAATAAATAAAAGTATTAACGAGATTATTAGGAACAGATTGAGCGTCTCTTAGATGCATTGATCAAAACTGTGTTTTCGTATTCGAAGGTCCCTGTTCGAAATCCAGCAGGCCGTATTTGAGTACTGCGTGTACTGGAGTACTATTACCTCTACTCAAAGGTTTTAACGTTTTCTCGCATTGCTAAACGGAAATGTGTATTATGGATAGGACGGGTAATTTTACAACGTGACCAGAACACAATCAACGTAATTAGAAGGAATACGTGGAATTACTGAACGACTGTGCAAAAAGGCCTAGAAGATTTTTATGGACTCGCCCGTGGGATATGCGAGGAGAATATATTGTCGGAGGATTTCGTAGAAACTGTATTGACATCTAAAACGGAAGAGTAACAAGAAAATGAGAAGGCAACTGAATCTCTCAAGCTACTAAGCTTATGCCTAAAATCATCAACTGAGGTATGGAAAAGAGAGCAATAAATGGATGAAGCCGCCTTGTCCGCGATATCTGCTAGAGGACGAGTCAACCAAGCCTCTCATTTATACCCCTCTGTGACGAAACGTCTCTTTAACCGACGTAATTCTCCTTTGGACTTCAATGTTGGCAGAATACTCCTTTTCCATGCTAACCGGGATACTAAATTACTCCCCCTGCTCTATGATCTAACCCCTCTCTTCTAAATTAAAATCACCCTTTATGCATGCAAAATTTCATTACTTGAGTCTTCTTATGATTTAAGTCCTTGGGTGACTAGTTGAACAGGGCTTGATCGCCAGCAAACCTTATCAGCTTTCCCCTATCTATACACCTGTATCGAACCCCCCCACCATTCCCTCCGAATATGAATAAAAAAGTGCCGGTGACTACGCACAGCCTTACGCAACCCCTCTCTCTAATACCTAATTTCTCTAATCTAATTCCCCGTCCGCTTCTCTCACCAGCACTTTCTCGGTAATGCATGAACTTTGGCTCAGTCTTCTGTTCTTCCAATTTATTCCTGTTTTACGCAACAGTTCCATTTACTAGGGATGTGCGAGTACTCGAAAATTCGAGTCGAGTCGAGTAGTTGGTACTCGACTCGAGCACTCAAGTATTTTTACGAAAGTCGAGTCGAGTCGAGTAGTTTTTGTCGACGGAGCCGCCAAGGCCAATAGGTTCAGAAATCTGCCGACAGGAAGCGGTATCATCAAAATCGAGTAAATCTCTGGTTACACGATAGATAACACGTACGAACAATTACTTACGTACGTTCATTTACATTTGCGTGAATGGTTTCATGTACGTTTACGTGAACGGATTCATGTACATTTGCGTGAACGAATGGATGAATCGGTGGTTACACGGTCCATGAAACCGCATATGTACCGTATTCCTCCGAATATAGCCTCCCCCCCCCCCTTTTTTGGCCGAAATCTTCGCGGAAAAAGTCTGGGGGGGACTACATTCGAGCTCAAAGCAGACATAAAAACGCCGGATATATTTCAAGTTCCGGGAAGCAAGTTTGACGCCCACTTAAAGATACACATGAAAAGTCACTTCTCTTTTCTTCGCATAAGATATGGAACGTATATTTATCTTAGACTAAACAAAGTTTAAAATAGATTACTGTTACTAATTACGTTACGAATAATATTTAAAAATGCGCTATCCCAGCTTGCGGAAGTCGGAAATTTAGTTCATTTTGATGGTATTCTTCGTGTTTGAAAACTAAGTACGTGTGAAATGACTTAACAAATTGGGAGAATTAGATATGCTTTCAACGTGTATATATTTATTTCGGAAAGCGAGCTCCACGCGACAGGACTTTTGGCCTGGAGAGATAAGCTGCTCGAGGTTGTCAAGTTGTAAGCTACCGTAGGAACCGCGCGCACCAAACACCACGCGAGAAAATTTCCCCAGTATGCACAGGAAAAATATCCTTGCCTTAGCGTGAATAAAAGTTTATAAGTTGCAGTATTCACCAAAATAAAATCAGCGATAAGAGAGATAGCTTCTGTCCCCACATTTCTCGGCTTCTCGACGAAAGAAACAAATTGCATTTTAAATTATCTTCAACTCCGTCTCCAAAATCTTTGCGCGAGGAGGCATAGTTACGGTATGCTTCCAAAGATACCGTCAGTTAAACTGACACTGACTTGCATTCTTAAAGGCGATATTTTTTTCCGCTATTTATGACTCATTCACAGCGATAGGCGATCTGCTTGCCGCAGAAGATTTCATGTGCGCGCTACCTTTCTCTTTCAGGCATGCTCTGGACGAGCGTGCTTTTATAGCCGAAAATAAATATATATCGATATCAAATAATCAACGAATTCTATTGAGATTTTATAAGTGGATTCATATCAATGACTCGAGAGCAAGAGAAAGGTCCAAACGGTGATTTTCGGAACGGAAAGCGTGCGGGACGGAAAATAACGCAGTCTGACAAATTCATCGATAACAAAAATATTGATGAACGTAATAGTATGAAACTTCGTAGAACTATTAAAAAAGCCCTTAGCTACATTATGTGAAAAGGAAAGTTTGATATCTCGATCTGTGTTGTTCTTACGATGCCCGAATTCAATGGATCCATCCGGTACCAAAAAAAATTCGCTAAAAATCCGTTCTTAAACACGTACTTCAGTAAAAAAAAATTGTAAAACTATTTTAATACTACCAGTAAACGTAGAAATAAGCACGCTTTAATTTGATATACCTTAATTTAAAATCGCTTTAGCCATCTTGGAGATATTGGTCTTCAAACTCACGGGTGAAGGAAATTTTGTAACGGATGGCAGGCATCCTATTAAGGGCATTACGGATGATATAGGTATCATATAAAACTTATAAGTTTTAATAATCCATTTTTTTATTTCCTATTTAGGATTATTAATTACATCATTAATTGCCAAGTTCCTAGTCATATCTTAAGATAGATAATTATAAGCATCTATAGATAATTATCTATAATAAATTTTTGTTCAAATATATTTCCTTAGAAATCGAAAACTTTAATCCAAAGGACTACACAACATTCATTTTCCTGCTCACATTCATCTGTGAATGAAAATTCATTGTTCAAACAGTATTAATTTGCATTAATGGATATTGGAAATAACCCCCATTGGGTGTTCATGCATCGTGCAAATGGGGGTGATTGACAAAGGTCATTTTTATGATTCTAAGTTCTATCATGTTTAGGCAGAAATCATCGATTTTGAAGAGATGGTGTCAATAATTGGAAGAGGAAGAAAAGTATATGTTAAAAAACTAACTATGTAATTAACGGCCAATCATAAATTTGAGGTGCAAGCTTATCAAATATTTAATGCACAAACAAGGCATTTTGTATGAAATTCACTGTACTGTTGGACTAACGCCGGCATACAAGACATCGCTGAGAAAGCGTATAGCTCTGAAAAGAAATACATAGGAATGTGAAATACAAGGAATGCTCTTCTAATTAGGCTTATGTATTCCTTAAGAAAAAATATTTTGCTTCCTGGCTTACTTTCATTACAAGTTAATAGGGCATGTCACTCATGTAGGTCTCATATTATGCCTAAGTACACTCTAGGTACCATACTGCAAGCTAATTTACACATTTTTGAGTAATCCTAGGAATGAAGGTAATTTTCTTATTTTGAGAGCTACCGGAAAATTTCCATTAGGTCTTTTGGCCTGCGCTACGAGCCATATTAATTTGACTATTTTTTAATAATGCATTAGGTAGGTAGACCTGCCGATTTGATAGTCGGATTGCTGACTAACTTTAATTGTGATGACTTAAGTAAGAACTGGGTCTCTTCACTCATGTACAATAATGTACAAACTCGACTCGACTCGATACTCGCGAGTACTTTACAACTCGACTCGATACTCGACTCGAGGTCAAAAAGTACTACTCGCACATCCCTACCATTTACCCTTTCCACTTCACTCTGTTGAAAATATTTTTGAAATTAACAATACACGCAGATATATTCTGATTATATTCTAATCATTTCCACTCATTCCAGTGATGCTGATTGAAAAACTGCTTTCCGTTGACAAAATCTAAATTACCTGCAGAAAAAAGTTTTCCTTCCCCTCTCTCCCTCTCCAAGAAAACTACATGCCCAGATATGGGCGATAAGTGACCACGGACCACTTCGCTGAGGCCCTATCCTTAAATAATGCCGAGACGGGAAATGGGTCTGGATGCGAAGATTTTTTCACCTAAAGAATCATCCCCGACACGTTTTATGACACCCACCACTCCATCCATGACACCGCGGGTCTTCTTCCTACCGGTTCAAATCTCATTCAGGGCCCAAGCACAATGGGTATTTAAGGAGCAGGTAAAGCATGGCCGGTTTTTCCTCTCTTAGGACTGGCAAAGGTGGACAGGGATTTTTGCAGTGGGGGGGTGGACCGCAAGGGTGCCCTGCGACAATCCGCTGCGAGGAGTGAGGCCTCCCGAAACGCAGCCTTCTTTTCGATTGCTGCTCCGAGGGCCTCCCTCGAAGATGATCGCGTAGGTTTCGCGACTGCTGAGAGATAGACGACCCAAATATGATTGCAGCTCGAAGCAAGAGTTGTCATTAACACCGTCGATATGTCTTAGTCAAAATCGTTCTAAAAATATTCCCAAATACTCCGTTTTTGCCTTTATTTCGTCGTAGGAAATAATGAGATCATAAAATATTCGAGATAAGAGCTCGAAAAATGCGCTTGTATAGTAAATGGTAAAAATAATAATGCTACAACTGTTACAGGCAGATTTCGATAACAATAGATAAGACGTACTGAACGTCTTTACGGCATATAAGTATTAAGTTCCAGGCTTAATTGGGTGATAAATTAGGAAAAATTATCGCGGATATATTTAGAATTTCTTTCAAATTACACACAATCCTCGAACTCTCGCATACTCGCCTGGTTATTTCTTAGAATGAATACTCGGCAATTCATATCGCAGTATATGCTACTTGAAATATAAAAAAAGGACAGGACTTGTAATTCTGCAATGTGACCAGGTGGTTATTATTGACATGCTTACAACAATCAGCAACAGCTTGATAGCAGATAATGGAAAATCTCCTTCACTCACACACATACCTTCTTAAAAACAAAAGGTTCCTCATCATATACAGGATTAATACCATTGTTGGGTACAATCTTTGTTCTGAACTTTTTTCGTACAGTATCAGCAGGTAGGCCATACATTTCAACTTCAATATACGTTCCCACTCGTTTTTCAGTTAAGCAATGAGCAGATATGACCTAAAATAAAAAACAATGATCAAAAGACAAAATAACAGTTAGTTTCATTTCATTGTACATATATACAATGGAAAGCATAGCTAATGGATAAAAGGAATCCTACCTGCATGATCATTTGGTGTTGATAAAGACATGCAATACAACTAGGTGATGCAAATGGAAGTGCTCTAAGAATCTTGACTAGATAATTTACAATCACCTACTTCTAAAAATACAGTACAGCTTACAAATTTATCAATAATGATAGAATAGTAAAATCAATACCATAAGTACTTCCATCATTGAAGAAACCTCCACTGGAAGGAATTGCTGACCATAATACCTTGTCCTTTCATTTTCCACAACATTCGAACACAGAACCCATTCACATACATCGCACCACAACCAAATTCAATATTCACCTGCACAGAGACAGTTCCGGCGATTATACCATCTACAGTAGACTCGGCAAATGGGTCAAATCTTCTGTCCCGTCTCCTCATAAACTCAGGTTTCAACAAGTACCCACATCTGTAGTTGTACTCAAATATACCTAAATTCAACTGCATAGCCAAATCTGGAGAATAAAAATAGTGAATTCTACATGTCAAAAAGGGATGCCACTACTTAAGACCAGACAAAATGCAATGTTCTTGGGTGGTAGCAATGCTGAGAAGTGAGGGTAAGATTGTATGCAAACTAATTTTCAACAGATTTGGTGCTACACAAGAGAGTGAAATTAGGCCAATAACTACATATTGTTGTGTCTGAATTACTGGCCATAGGTAGACATTACGGTGAACTCTAGCAATGCAATTATCAAATAAATGTGCTTTTGGTGAGATCAAATATTTTAACAGAGGTTAATCAATACAAAGTTTGAAGAAGTGATTTTTATGATGAATAATATAGAGGAAATCACTAAGTTGTTTCAATATTATGAAAGCCAAAGTGTGCAAAAGGGAAATTTCTAAAGTTTCTAAACTGGCTTTTCAATGAAAAAATCGAAATAAAAAAAAGTTTCAATTCACTCATCAACCACATTACCTAATGTCTGATAATTAAGGGCCACCAGTTGACATCCTGCATTCCAAAACACTTGGGGCATAAAATTGGATGAATCAAATCTGGTTCCAGCAGGATAAACTCTGCTTAACTGATTTTTGTTGTAGTTGACAAATTCGATGGGCCTCTCTTTCAAAAGAGTGGTTGCTTGCTTCTCATCAAAGGATGACATCTCATAGAATCGATTTTTTTCTGTAGTTGAAAGAGAGAAAAAAAAAAGAATGAGACAAGGTCAAAACATTAACCACAAAGAAAAAGAGCAATTAAAGTTTCACATGTATCTCATTTCTACAATCTTTAAGGACTAGAATTTCACCCAGAAAAGTTTCTGATCATAGCGAGAGCTACAATGCTATCTACTTCTAGCTATCACTGCACATAAAACTTAAAATACCAAGGTAATGAAATCCAAGAATCATTTTTAAAGGATTTGGGATCAAGCATGCGGGTTAGATGAACAAAACCTGAATATTACGGATTCATCATAATTCTAAGATGAAGACACATATGGACTTCAGGATGATAGGAAGCTTAATAAAAATGTACTTAATACTATTCTTATACATAATGGCCATATTCAATCTAAATGACATAATGATAAACTATTTTGCTCAACTGTAATACATTCAGCACAGATAGCTACCAATAAATTATCAGTAACTTAAACATCGAGCACAGTTTAAACAAGATCAAGATCAAATATCAATCCAAAGGAACAACACCCAGATATAGCCATGAAATCTGTTGGAGAATATTTCAAATGCCACAGCATCCTTACTTTCTGCACTCTCAAAGGAGTTGAAGTGAACCGGTTGCACATAGTTCACCAAGGCTGAGATCTCAGCCCCAGCTTCAGACTCCTTGGCTGCAGCAACCTTGTCAGGCAGGGGCTTTCCTTGTGGTTTTAGGCCTTCTGGTATCTCTTCATCCTCCTCTTCTTCATCTTCCTCACTACTGCTGTCTTCATCATCATCTACGGCAGAAGAGAGGAGAACAGAACGGTATTAAAAAAGAAGAATAACATAAAAGAAGACATGAATTTGAACTCATTTGAGCTTAAAAATGAAAAAGGGTTGAACTGAGATTCCATAAATAAATTAAGCCCAAGATTAGAAATAAATAGCAATACTAAAAACATGCTTTCAGATCTTTTACTTGACAATAGTAGATCTAATGCAATTATACTTTTTTTCTAGCACTTTCTAGGGTACGACACTCACATTAAGAGCAAAGATTACAGCTCGCATTCATTGAACATTTTTTCAATGCTAATAACATACTGGACTCACTCGGGGTGAACTCGAAAAAATGACGTAAGGGATGGAAAAAAAATTCTAAGAATAGAATGAAAAGGACCGATAAAAATCCATGAATGGTGCAGCCATGGCACCTTACGCACCTAAGTTGGTAGCAGTTATGGAGGGAAGGCAACCAAAAGCTTACGTCATTTACTTCATTTAGGATAGGAGGGTAAATTGGTAGAGGTGGGAATTATTATCTTTATGCAAAATGCAACAAGTTGGTGATATGCCAGGAAGTAACATGCATATTTATTATATCAAAGAAGTTTTTCACATTTTTTCTTGAAAATACTTGCAGGGAATGAAGGAAGGGTAGAGTGAAAACCTGCATTGGGACACTTTTATGGAAAGATGACAGGGAGGCTAAGGTTTTATGGTTACAGATGGAGTACTTGAAGTGTTCTCCATGTAAAACTCAAGCGTGGACCTGTGTGCCACTGATGATATCTGCAACAGATAGGATTCAGCCCCAGACCTTTAGCAGAAAAAATTATTTTCCCTGTGGAAATTCTGGTGTAGCACATTTCAGTGGGTGACTCTGCTAAGGTATTCACAGCTAGTTCACAATCCTTCAACCCGGCCTTTAGGCCTAGAGCCAGTACTCTAGCCACAACACCAACTTGATGGTCCAAACTTACTTAATTTCTTCCAATGCAAAAATGTGCAATCTGGTGACACGCAAATATTATGCAACAACATGATTTAATCCATCAACCGGAGAAGAAAGTGCAGCAAAGAACCAAATGCCATTTAATCTACTTTACGATTCAATGAATCAAGTTTGTTTCATTGGTCAAGCACTGGCAATAAGTAACCAAGATTTTTCAATAGAATATCAGTTCCAACATGAGGGCTACATAAGGAGCACTTCAGGCTAAGTACTCTTTCCATTAGATGTGATGATAAACAATGGACCCATTGGTACTTTTAGGAATAGACAGATGCCAACACAGCGTTTCTCTCCATTGTTCCCTATCATTCTCCATGAACCTTGCCCACACCCCACTCCCCATCTATCCATAATAGTGATTATAACATCAGCTGTTAACTGTTTACCATAATAATTATTACAATGGATCAAATAGTCCAGGGCGTCAACGAAGAGCTATCATAAGATTAATGTCCAATGCCTGGATGTGTTGATTAAATTCTCAAATCTAATCACAATGAACAACATGCTCTAAAAAGAGGAAAACCACAACACATGACAGTATTCTGGAAATCAGAATAAATTGCTTATCTTTGTAGCCCTGTTTCTTCTGAGAAGAAAAATAAAAAAAAGACAGCATGTAGCTATAACTGATGCCTTTTAGTACGAGGGGGATTCAAATTAAAACCTTAAAAGTGCCACAGAATTGTGAAAAGTTGTACGATTTCTATGGTAGTTGGCATTAGAGGTCCTTGAGGTTTATAAAGTGATCAGCAAGTGACAGTGTGATGCTGCAATGCTGGAGAAGGCAACAGCATCCACAACAAGATGGCCACTCCTCTATCCAAATGCTCCATGCTATAGCAGCAATTTGTAATGCGTTTTTTAAGTATTGAAGGTGTGAAACCGATAGAAATTCATCGCAGAATGACAGCGCAGTATGGTGATTCGTGTGTGTCGCAGCAACAAGTTTACATGTGGTGTAGAAAGTTTAAAAGCTGCGTAACTTCTGCGGAGGATGCCCAACAACCGGGGCAGGCTCACCGCGTAGTGACGGACAATAACATTTCGTTAGTGGAAGAGCTTGTGAAGGACAATGACAAAGCATTGGAAAACTGTTATTGAACATCAGGGAGACTATGTAGAAAAATGATATACATACGTTGTTCCTAATTATTACAGTAAAAAAATTATTTCACTTTTAAGGTTTTCATTTGAATCACCCTCGTAACACACCTTCCACTTGTTATATTCTGATCATCTCTTTCTGAGATATTTTCTAACTCCAACAGGACAAATATGTACCAAGAAAACTTTGTAAGTGTTGATGACAGAACAATACAGTTGAAAAAATGAAACTCCTCACCATTCATTTCTTCATCTTCAGCACTTTCCTTACTTCCATCTTTTTGCAGAGGAGGATGAGGAATGTCTCCATTGCCCTGCATTTCTGGAAGTGCTTCTAAACTTGCTTCAGATGCATGACTCTTCTTGTGATGATGTTTTTTCTTGTTCTTAATGATTATCTTTCTTCTTAGAAAAGATGGAGGGGGCAGTGGAACACCTGGTTCAAGCTAACACACAGACAACATGCCACTTAGTATAATTCATGTGAGAAAAGAATAATGCAAAACTATCCCTATGTTAGAACCAAATAATCTCAAAAATGGTTTCATGATTATCAACAAATATGTACTTCACATTAAAAAAACTTTGCAGTATAACCCACAGTACTTCAATACATTGCACGTAGAAATAAAAAAGTAAAAGAGTCGAAGGAGACAACATAAAGGAAGCAAAACCATTGTTTTCCTTTTTAGGTACAAAAACTTGACAGCACTGAAAATGAGAGAACTTCTTGCACTCTATTTGGCTATTTACCTATTTCTACACTTGCTGAGCTAAATTGCCCCTTTATAATTTTAGAAAAATCAACCTATGATCAACTCAAAATAATGATTTGCATCATTCCCTGAATTGTACAATTTAGTCTGAAATTTTGGCCAGCATTAAATAAAAAATTAAAAATTAGAGATGAGTCGATACCAAAATTTATCGATTCTCGATACGGATTCCTGGAAAATCAATTCTCAACACCGATACCATCAACCTACACATTTTTCTACCTAGTTTTCTTTTACATTATTATTAAATGTTCCATGAAATCTAAAAATACAATTTTATAAAAAAACAAAAATTTGAATATACTATTTACTATGGGAAAACACTTATGATATTCCACTATAAGAACATTATGAATATAAGACTTTTTGATAACACAAAAGATTTATACTTTTTTACATCAGCATGTTTAATAACAAAACATGTTTGGTATCACATAAAAAATGTCATAACAGATTCAAAATAATATGACTGTCATGTCATAAGTTGATTTTTAATATGATTAATAATTGATAATAAGAGTAATAAAAACACGAACCTAAATTATAATTCAAACTTTCAACATTAAGAAATAAGAATAAAAGGTCATGACACAAACCTTCAGCCTACTTTAGGTTTTTGTTCAAAAAACCAACATTTTTAGTAGACTTGGGACGATACCGATAGCGAGTATACATCGCGAGATATCAGGTATCACCCATTTTCCCGATACTTTGATACTTTTGAGTATTCGTTTTTTTGGATACTTTTACTCGAAAGTATTCGTTCGGTGAAAATCATCTAAAAACATATAATTTTGAAATCCCGCCTTTAACTGACTTATAAACATGTCGCGTATTTGTTTACTTAGCTGCAATCTTCGTGACAGTAAAAGTGAGACAAGTGCTTAGAATTGGCAATGGGAAAGCCTGAGGCGAAAAGCTCAGCCTCCTCTAAAAAGTAGATGAAAATCCACATAAGAAGAAGGTTTGCTGAAATAGTGGCAAAAATTCAACTTCTGCTCTCAACACAAGTTTGTTCTGCCCAATGGATACATTGTTCCGTGTTTCCGCCTATGTTCCAGACTCGATTTAATAAAAATATGAAATGTAAATGAAGTATTGTGATATAGTCAATTGCTATGACATCAATGAATTCGCATTAGAAAATTTAAAATGAAGACGAAGGTGTTTGTCCCGTGCCTCCAATGTTCCATACTTATGGAGAAAACCCAGTTTTGTAAATTGTCTAGACAAACTTAAACGAATATAAGTAAATACTTTTAACTTATCGGATGTCATGGCAAAAGTATGATTCATATTCTATCAAAATTTCCTTTCATTTGTGCATTTCATATTGTTATGATAATCTCCAAAGTGATGCTGGCCTCAGCAACTCTAAAAAATGTGCCATTTTTCTTCCTTACTACAAAAAAAGGCCTCAAAAGTAATAAAAAAAGTCTGGTACCTGCATTAAACGAAAGGCTTAATTATCTACACGGTGATATTCTCTCTATGAATTTAGCTTCTTCCTTCTTTGGGACATCAAGCCTCCAAATCGAGTCCATATATATTTTTTTGTGTGAACAGTATACACAAAATGTGCTATTTGGTCATATAGTCATCATTAATTATTGAGTGCACATCAACGCAAGGTATCGTACGTATCTTTTGGGATGCATAATAATTGAAAATGAAACTTTGTGACAACAAATTAATGCCAGCAATGAACTAGCTAGACGGAACGAGTATTGGTCCCCTGGAAGTTATGCAACCCGCACACACTTTTCTGACCTAACCTGTTCAGCAAGTTTTCCTCGTTACCATGTTCAGGATTTCGGGTCCCTACAAAAACGTTCTAACGAGAGTCCACTGTATTTGGGTGTACCAGCAGGTTTAGAGTTTCCTGAGCAAATGTTTTCAGAAACTAGTGCTATGGTCCAGATAGAAGAACCCTCTTAACTGCTGAGCATGTTCAGCAGCCCTTATTTCTTAAAAAGAATTTTCAGTATTTACAAATGCAAGAGAGTTTAGTGTATAAAATCCAATTCCGGTGATAATTGTAAGAGTAGCTAAATAAAAGAGTTATCACATTCTCTCAATAATTAGGTGCTCTTTTAAAGCACTTTTGATTACCGAGTTGACTTCATGAGAAGGAAAGCAATTATGTATTTTTTTCAGAAAAATAAGTATGATATTGGCAAATAATACTATTGGTATCGGCCACTGGTATCGGGGTATCAGTTTGATATCGGAAAAAGTTGTATGTATCAGTACAAGTCTAATTTTTAGCCTATCTGGATCAAGGCGATTTCATTTCTGGTCATAGATGTTTCCTGCTGTGCTAAATATATTTCTCATTTTTGATGAGATACCCTCCACTACTACTCTATGAATACTACTCTATGTTTCATATTCTTTTAGAATTTTTAATCTATACAGAACAACAGCAACAATAGTATTTCCACAAAAAAGAAAATTTATAGCACAAAAAATCAACTCCCCATCATCTGTGTGGATAATATTTTCCTGGATGAAGATTTACAGATGCAATAGCTCTATGTCATTACTTCTAATATAAAGTTCACTTCCCTTATCACATACTCATCAAACAATACATTTTTTAAACCTGTACAACTATTCTTTAAAGTATAGTTAATAGAAACATTGTAAGTTCATTTTCATTAATATTTGAATTATTTTCCAAAATATTAGATCCTAGTGATGCCATACTTTATCACCCTCTATCCAGAAAGGTATTAAGGTAATTATACAAAAAAGAATTAAGAATAATATAATATAAAATATTAAATAATAAACCAAATCAAAACCCTAAAATTAAATATCGTTTTACATTAACTTGGGTTGCTGTTTTAAATCAAATCCTTGAATACATTCAAATTTTAAAAAAAGTTTAATGTGGTCAGGATATTCCATTTATAGAATATATGGAGATTCCATTTTTAAGATGAAAAAATTATTATAGATTCCAAGCTGCTAAACTAGTAATTTTGCAATGTCTTGTTAATAATAGGTAACCCTTAAAATGGAATTTGTGAATCGTGAGAATGGAATGGAATTTATACTCATAAGGAGAGGTTGTATAACTCCGATCATGAAATGAGATGAGCCTTTTTTCATGCTACTAGAAGGAAAATAAAGAAATCGTGTCTCGGCTTTTTTCTCCATTGGTCCAGGATCCCAAGGAAAAAAGTAGAATGACACGTGGGGAGGCTGCATTCTCTGAACTGGGGTAAGCCGACAATAGCTGAGTGGGGTAGAGTACTGCAGATAATAAAGTTCAATTCTTATCAATGTTTAAAATTTTTCTTTCAGTAATTGAATAAAAACTTTAATCATCCTTAATTTCCAACCCTTGCATGCGAATATGGACTTTTTTGTACTTTTATCGCTTAAACTAGATTTACAAATGCATCACTCAAAAATACATGGTAAAGTTAACGTACTGTTTCCATAATTTTAATTCTCTAATAAAATATTTTTCCAATCACTTTCACTAACGCCAAGTTTTATTATTTTTATTTACTTTGTTGACTTATATATTGACATGACATTTCTGATAATCACCTTTTTTTTAACTGCCTGCCTGTCTTATTCTAGGAATACAGCATGACGTTATTACTAGGTAGTGTTAAGGATTGAATGCGAACGGCAGAACAGTAGCTCACATTTTTAAAAACTTTATTATCATAGGTTCATGCAAGTCTGGCAAATGTAGGCGACCCATGTGACATTCTGCTTTATTTTTTCCCCGCATCCGGGCCTGTGGAAGAGAAAAAAAAGCCAAGACATTTATTTCTTTATTTTGCTCTAGTAGCACGGAAAAATTTTCATCTCATTTCTTGACCCGACTTACAAATCCTCTCCTTGTCAGTATCTACCAGTACCTACCTATCGTGTCTATATTCCATTTGTGGGGCGCATCGATCATCAAGCCGCAAAATTTAAAAATATTCGATTCAGATACGAATTTATACTGTCTTCGGATCTGATTTCGGTAGCGAATGAAATGAAAGATCTGCGTGTCTTTGTATCCGACCCGACCATCATTAATTTTTGAGTGATACATTTATAAATCTATTTAAACAATAAAAGTATTTATAAGAAAGTAAGTATTCAGATGTAAGGGTTTTAAATAAAATGATAAAATTTTCATGCAATAACTGAAACAAATATTTTAAACTGAAATAGGGATCGAATTTCCTTTAGTACACTATATCTCAATGTCCGCCTGATCCCGGTGAATGTAGGCTGCCCGCATGACATTCTACGTATTTTTTTTCTCACGTTGCCGGGGTAATGGGGAAAAAAGTCATTTTTCTCTATTTTGCTTCTAGTTGCATGGAAAAATTTTTATCTAATTTCGTGACCTGAGTGATACAACCTCTCCTAGTCAATATCTACCACACCTACATTTCATTCACGGGGTGCTTCGAGCGCTAAGCCACGAAAATTTAAAATCTAAGATCCAGATCCAATTTTACTCTGTCTTTGAATCTGAATCCAAGTAAAATGATAGTTCCGCAGATCCTTGGACCCGAGGGATCTGATTTGACCATCCCTAGTATTGACGGTATTGGTAGCAACTTTAGGCGATCCATTCTCGATACCAACCATCAAGGTCGAATCGGTATCGAGAATCAGAATCGGTGGTATCGAGAATCAACGCATCGATATTAAGAATTAAAAATTATAATCATATTTACAAATTACTTACCTTATAATTCTCCAATGGAGAATCTAGAAGATTTTCACCAAATATTTCTCGACAGTACTGGGCTATTTTTGCTTGCTGTCTGGGGTTACAGTGATTTTCAAAAGAAAGAACGACAGGAAACTCAGAAGTTTTGAATGCTGATTCTGCTATAGCTTCAATCACCTCCTGAGGAAGGCAAGAAGGATTTGTAATTTATGAATCAAGAGTGCCATTTTGAGTCAATCATTTGGGAATGTTGGTACTAACCTTAGCAGAAATCTCAGGTACAAAAGTATAGCCATGAACTATAACAGGCTCATCAGTCCGACCATTCCAAAAATCTAACTCAACACAGCGGCACCCAGCAAGAAGGCACTGACGATAGACTTCCACCGAAGATTTTCCAGTTAACTGGTGGCCTATGAAAGACGTAGTTTTTATGTTTGTGCAAGGTAAGCATACACAGAAAAAATGGCAACCAAAAGAAAGAAATAACACCTCTATACTTTATTAAACTTTGGAATGTTTTCTGCAGATATTTCTCTCCAATGACATACTTCAATAAATAAAGTCTATTATAAACCATCACTTCCAACCCTTTTTCAAAACCTTACTACACACACACACAATGCAGAATTTGATTAGTCTGAATAACTTTCCAGTGGGCATCAACTGAAAATGTATCGAATTCTGTCAATTTGATTGTACTGATTGTCTTGAAAAGTACCTCACAGGTAAAGTTCACTGCTTACCTTGCTGTGAAGCAGTTACATAATTTGACAGGCCCCAGAACGGAAGTTAAACGCATTTATAATTACAAGATTGAAAAGATCAATTATTAACAGCACACATGAATGAAACTAGTGAAAATATTTCAAGACACTTAATGCTTGAATTATAAGCAGTGTAATCCGGATTATCATGCCCAATTAAAATCAGAACGACAAAATTATTGGGAAAAATTTTGGGAGGGGCAGAAGCCCCCCCACCATTTGAAAATTCTGGATCATGAATGAACAAATTAAGCACAAGATGAGGTATAGTGGAAATATTTACCGTATTTACCCGATTCTAAGATGACCTTTTTTGACTAATTTTCAGCTCAAGATACCTCGACTCGTCTTAGATTCGAGTACAACTTAGAACTGTGTGTTTACGCGGCGCTATGCTATGAATGTACGAATGTGTGACTAATTGATTAATAGGGATCCATTCCACGAGAATCCATTGCAATAATTACTAAAATAAACAATTCTTAACGTAAAATTATATTACAACGACGGGTATGATAATTTTTCCAGTGCCGATGATTATCTATGGCCGCAGCGATGTATTTCAATCGAGCGCTTCGGGCATACGCAAAAAACAAACGAAGGCTGGAATTCACTTTCGGCAGTTTTCACACTTATCTGAAGTTTTGAATTCGTGATTGAAATGTACCATACATACGTAGCACTTAAAAATGACAAGTCATGTATAAAAACGTGGCGTGAGTGCGAAGGGAAAGTGAACCAAATATATTAGACATGGTTACATCGCAAATTTTAAGCTACTTGTCGTACAACATGCTGATAAATCAAATAACTGTGACGTAAGTAGAATGTTAGGAGTTCCCGAGGCAAATGAGCGAAGATGGAGATCTACAATACACAAAATGCAGGACGCCAAAGTCTATTTTGTGATATTTAATGCTATAAGGCAATTATGAAGAAGGAAAGTATCTGATTTTTTTTACTTAGAATTAAGTTGTAAGTTATATATTTCTGTGTATAAGAGCAGTATATTTTTAATTTTCCAAAAGTTTGAATGCTTTGTAAATGCTTTTCCTTATTTTTCTTTTAAATTGGATGTTTTTAAGCCAAAACAGTTCTATTACAAAAGTTATCCTGTGGTATGCCAAAACGGCAAAAAAATGTAAGGAAAGTATCTAAAATTCTGTTGCTCAGGACAAAGTTTGTTTAAATTATGTGTTTTCTGGTTAAGTTATGTTTTCTGTTTGAATTTGAAAAGAGTATATGTTTTATTTTCCAAAATTAATGCAAGTAAAGTAGAGGACTGATATACAAGACAAATAGCATAATAATAGGTGATTTGTCATTTTATTTTCAATTGGGAGCTCAAAATGAGGGGTCGTCTTATATTCAGGGTCGTCTTAGAATCGGGTAAATACGGTACATGGTGATTTGATTTTGACCTAAAAACAACGAAGACAGGGATGATTATTTTGGGAAATGTATATGCATCCTATTTATGAGATGAACTCAAATCAAAACTAAATTTTCTCTTTCCTTCATAGACTATGGTCACATACTGCTCTCTACAAGTATCTATTACTATAAGAGCACTCTCCCAATCATTGAAAACAATAGTTTCCTTGCCATTACATTATTATTCATGACCTGATGAAAAAATTTAATGTTAGCAATAAATACCTATAATCATTATTATTCCAATACAAGTTTCAGTTCACACCTTGTATTTAATAAGAATTTGGCTGATTTAATCACTTAGGATTATGAAAAAGAAATTAATGAATCTCCTATTCTAAAGTTAATCATTGAATACTTCAAATACATATCATAATACAAGTTCAGTACACAATTACTATCACAAATTATACTCATAGTGAAAATAGTGTATTTCAAGAAATTATAAAATACCACATTTGAAGTTGGAAAAAGTAGTAACTGCATGAAACAACTTATTTGTTGAAAATAATTAATTCCAAGAGTAGAACACCCATTAAGAAATACCTGTGAGGTAAGTGTTGTGTGATGAATTGATGAAATACTGTGACAAGGGTTGATCCATATCCTGATTCAAATCTAATTTCGATAGAGATACAATTGGATTGTCTTCACTCATAAGGTACCTGAGAAATCCATCAAAACTAAATTGCCCTGTTAAAAAAGAAACCTCCGTGAATTAAAAAGAAAAGAAGACAGGCATTCAAACAGGAAAATAATTTAATATTGACAAGAATTACCTTTTTGTGCATTATATTTGTTTGGCTCATACTGCATAATGAGATCTTTTGCTCTAGCCGTGTTAGCATAAGGGTATAAAATTTCATTTAGTCTAGGATCCCGCTGTGTCTTATTTAAAAACTCCACAAACTGTGCAGCAGGCATTAACTTCCTCTTTGATGACTCACATCTGAAATAATAGATTTATTTTATCCACAAACATTAAAACATCCAGCACAATACACTTTGCATCTGCATACCACATGATAAAATCTGCATATCACATGATACAATCGTAATTTCCTGACAGGCTGAAAAACAAACCTTTTATCACAATGCATAAATTTACTAAAATTACGTCTGAATAGTTCTCCATTAAAGCCACCAAGCAAAATGAAGGGACTCTGATCAACAATCTACCTTCTATATATTAATGATACATGGGTGGCATGCCAGATTAACTACAGCAACTCATCAAGGCATTTTAAACACTTGCCACTGACTCATGAAACAGTAATTTAACTATTTGGGCTTGATGAAGGATTATAAAATAAAAAGGATTAAGTTGTGTGAGGCTTATTTATTTTTCAGAAAATATGTATATACTAGGGATGGGTCGGTTCCACTTTTTTTCGATTCTGGTTCCGGTTCGGTTCTTAACTTCAGTTCTTGATTCCGATTCTCGGTTCCGGTTCTTAATTTACCACTTACTTTGCATGGCTAAGTGGTAAGATAAGATAATCAATTTCAGAGACATACTGTTTGAAAAAGAATACCTACTTCATTATATCTTTGTGTTATTTATACTATATTATGATATAATTTACGAAAATGATATGAGGACTCGCACCACCAAAGTAGGTGGACGTTACTAGGTAGGTTACGTAGGTGGTCCTTACATTGATATGCCTTCGGAAGGGGTTTTAATTGCAGAAAAATATTTGCAAAGAAGGCTAACCTGGCTTTTCCTTCAAACCTGATGTCACGTTAAAGTAGCTCTTTGAATCAATCTTGATTTTTTTCTTCCTCACATCCTTCTACAAATTTGGCTAAGTGACTTCAAATTTGACTGAGAATACCTTTTTCGTCGCCAGAGGGACAAAGCGAAGCATTCCTGGCAAAATTGCAAGCGAAAGAAAATGAGAATATGAATTCGCACACCTTTCGCTAATCTTTTCACCAAATCGTGCAAGCAATAGCCAGAAATAGGGCTGCTTCCACAGCAAAGCCAGCCTGAGGCCAGTCGTCCCCTCCTTCACCCTTCTCCTCTGCTCCTATGTGCAGTTTTTGATCTCTTGGCATTTTCAGGTGATAAATTTAAACATTTTACAATTTTTCCCTGACCACAAGTTAAATTCCTTGACTTTTCCAGGATTTCCATGGTCGTTTTCATTTTCCCTGACTTTTCCAGGTTTTCCAGGATTTCCAGGTTCCTATAAACCCTGATCAATACTACGGATGGTCAGATCGGATCCGTCAGGTCCAAAGATCCGCAGATCTTTCATTTTACTCGGTTCCGGATTCAGATCCAAAGACAAGACTAAAATCGGATGCGGATCGTATATTTCAAATTTTTACGGCTTGGCGAACGAAGCGCCCTGTGAATGGAATGTAGGTGTGAAGATATTGACAAGGAGAGGTTGTGTGAATCACTAAATTATTACTGAGACATTACAAAATTAATAGTTTAGCAGCTTGAGATAATCTAAAATAATTTTTTCAGCTTCATAATGGAAACCCCATATATTCCATATATGGAATCTTCTGACGTCATTAAAAGTTTGTTTGGGTTTCTAAAAAAGAATTTGTAAGCATTCAGGAATTTGATTTACGACAGCAACTCACAATGGAATAAGTTAATGTAAAACTATTGTGCACTGAAATAATTTTAGGTTTCTGATTTTATTTATTATTTAATACTCATTATTATATTATTCTTGGCATGTGATATGCTCGGAAGTCCTTTTTCTATAATTACATTTATGCCTCTTCGGATAGAGGGTAATATAATATCGCATCACAAGGATCTTATATTTTGGAAAATAATTCAAATATTAATGAAAATGAACTTATAATGTCTCTTTTAACTACCTTATAGAGAATAGTTGCACATATTTAAAAAATGTATTGATTGATGAGTATGTGATATGGGAAGAGAACTTTATATTAGAGGCAATAAGATATAGTTACTGCATCCATAAATCTTGATCCAGGAAAATATTATACACACAGATGATAGGAAGTTTATTTTTTCTACTATACATTTACTTGTTTTTTGGAAATACTATTGTTGCTGTTTTTCAGTATAGATTAAAAATGCAGGATTAGAAAAGAAATGAAATTCAGAATCCAATATCTAAAACTAACAATCCGAAACCAAGACAAATATCCGAAATTAGTGATGTGTAACATGTCATTTACAAGCCATTCCTTGCCCAATGGGAATCTTATGCATGGGATTCAAGGGGCCACCAACTTCAATTTTGTCCATAGATTTTATACAGAGACATAGGAAAATATGGCGCCTGGCTTTACAATGGGTGATTATGATAATGGGTGATCCGGGGCATTAGCAAATTGCCGTACTCAACAAATAAATTGTAACTAATTTTATTGTTAGTCGTCGCGGCAAGAAACGCAAGTGAGTTATTTTTGCCAAACGTAAACAATGGGAGAGTTCGCTACATAACGGGGAGAAGAGAGAGACACAGGGTCTTCTAGGCCAACAATCTGCCCGTGGGAGTTGAATCCACGTCGGGTGGTTTTCTGAAGAAGATATTCGAAAGCCATCGAGGTCTACAATCTGCCCGTGGGGAGCTGAATCCACGTAGGGTGATTATCTGATGGGATTGCGGAATTACAGCCGAATAGGGACGCGGTGCTGGTCTTCAACCACCTAGGCGGAGAGATCGGGGTTGCAGATGGAGGCAGCGATCGCAAGTTGAAAGATACAGCCGGGAACTCCCCAGAGCGCACTCGAGGAATTAAGTGGTCCACTCCTGACTAAACATTGTATGTACTTAATTTTAAGAGGGTATTTGATTGTATTTGAGTGTCAAGTGAACAGTGAAGTGGCTCTGAAATATATGTGTAGTGTTATATGGCCTGTCTGTTAAAAGTGAGAGCCTGAAGAAGAAAGAAAGTGATTGTGTATTTGTATAATATTAGAAAGGTATTGTTTTTGTGTTGTGATTTTGATTTATTGTGAATGATGACATCAGGAAGGAGGTGACGTAAACAATAAAAGTATTACAGATGGGGCGAATCCAAATCCTGAATCCAGTTTTTTTATCGAATCCAAATCTCGAATCCGAATCCTAATCCCAAATCCTCCTCAATTTAATTAAATTCAAATCTTCTTTTAATCTGGAAATTGTTGAATCATGCTTCCTTTCTAGTGAATTCTGTACTTAAATTCAATCAAAGCTGAATTTTATTTCTTAAAGTAAATAATAAATGGTCACATAGTCCCCACTCACTGAAATTAAAGACATGTTCGAGGGCAAATATAAAGATTGGGTAATTTCAAAAGTAAATCAAAGTTTAATTTTTCTTAAATAAAATTGAAAATTCAATAAACACAGATTACAGGTTTTTGTTTAGAAAATGCAGCATTTTCACACTGTCGGGATCTAATCGATTCCTTTTTTCATCAACCAAATTTCCAGCAGTACTGAATGCTTTTTCTGAAAATACTTTGCTGGAAAAATGCAGAGGAACTTTTTTGTTCGAATTTCCAAATTGGGGAATTTCAAAGAATTCAAGTGTGGACAAGAATTATTAGTTTACAATATGATGATTAAACATTTCCTAAAATGGTATTTATGATTTAAATGCTAAAAACGAACAATTACAGTAAGCCCTCGACTTAGGTGGATCTGAGTTACACGGATCAGAAGGTATATCATTGTCACCTGATCGTGGAGAATGTAGGCTACCCACGTGGCACTTGCATATTTTTTTCTCGCAATACCGGGGGTATGGGTGAAAAGGGTGATATTTTTGTATTTTGTTTCTAGTTGCACTGAAAATATTTCATCTAATTTCGTGACCATAGTTACACAACTTCTCCTTGACAATATTTGCCTTATTTGCATTCGATTCATGGGGCACTTTGATCGCTACGCAGGGAAAATTAAAAATCTACAATCCAGATCCAATTTTACACTGTCTTTGGATCTGGATTCGGAACCAAATAAAATGAAAGATCTGCGGATCTTTGGATCCAACCATCCTTAATAATTACCCAAAACTTCTTTTTTTGTTGTAATGGACAACAGGCATCAGCTATGGAGTAGATAATAAACTATGCGTCGACTTACGTGGGAAGGTCAAACTAAGACGAAAAATGACTTTGATGCCTGATCACATCAGACTTTTTTTCACCATCACGATGATCAAATATCACCTATTGAACTATGTAATGTCCTAAACTAGAGTTGGCATTCCCAATACCCATAGTTTGGCATCAACTCTTGCAGGCTAGGCAATGAGTCGCGGGTCGTCACGCAGTTGCATCTTTTGCATCAACAGAAATGTGGAGAAGCGCAAGCATATCAGCGGCCTAACTGAACATCTGCGTAACTACGGATCTGCGTAACTCGGATCCGCGTAAGTCGAGGACTTACTGTAGTTCTCCGCCACTGGTACATAGAATCCAAACGACTGGTGTTCAAATCTTTAATCCATTGATTCTTTTGAATCTTTGGATTCCATCGAATCTTTTAACCATGGATTCGATAGGATTTGACAGAATCTTCGAATCCCTGCCCAAGCCCTTCCAAAACTAAGACAAGGATCTGGATCCAATAGAAAACCTGGATCCATCCATTACTAGTCGATACCTATACGAAACATGAGAGTTTCTCTCTTAAAAAAGATGAGAAACATATTTAGCAATGAAGGAAACATTGTGACCAGAAACAAAATCGTCTTGATCCAGGGAGGCTAAAAACGTTGGTTTTTTGAACAAAAGCCTTAATTACGCTCAAGGGTTTGAATCATGACCTTTTATTCTTATTTCTTAATGTTTAGTTTGAATTATAATTTAGGTTAGTATTTTACTACTCTTATGACTAATTATTAATCATATTAAAATTAACCTTTAAAGGACTGGCGTGCCCGTACGGGCACGGTAAAAAAGCTCCACTCGGGGCCGAGCGTGCCCGTACGGGCACGCTAACTTCGATCGGCTCTAACTTCAATGAATTTCAATTTAGCGGGGCAAAATTTTTTATTATTATAGAACAATGTTTTATTGATACAATTACTTAGTTTTTATATTTTTAAGAATGTCTTTCTTAGATAAATTTGGTATATGAATGATGTCTCGCGGTGTTAATATTTCTTATAAGACAACTTTGGTATAGTCACTTCGGATGATCTTCAATCTGCTATTTTCCTTAAATATTTCCATAGTTAGTTTTACTTAATACCTTGCACGTGCACAGGCAATGAAAATATAGTATTTTTCTTCTTGATTTTGGTATCAAACGGTCAAACCCTCATAAACATTGGTGGTGGCTCTAGTGTTGACGGCTAACTGCGACCTCATTTCATTTCCAAGAAAACGCCTTCCTATAAAGGCAGTAATGCTATTGTGTATCCAAATGGTGTGAAAAGGTCTGGGTTTGAAGAGGGGAACATGGCCTTCGAAGGCCATAGACCCCCGGGCCAGGGGGAGATTAGGGAAAACCAAGAACCCTCTCTCAGCTGCGGGGCGCCGCCCACGCGTGTGCAATAAAGGAAGGGACTGCAAGTTGCACCCGTTCTTGGGTCCGTTATATTCTTCTACCATGTTTCGGGTGGACTCAAACCAAACTTCATTCCATCTCAGCTTTCTGGTGGGTGCGCTTGTCGGTTTGCCTTGTGTTCAGTCGAAGATATAGAATTTTTAGAGAAATTGTAACATTTTTGGTAAGTACTCATTCTCTTCAGATATCCGGTTCATATCTCCTTATTGCACTATATTTATTTATAAATAGGTATTTATTATTTACTGTTCATAGCCATGGATCCTAAGCGGAAATTATCTGAGATAGAGATAGAGCAGAAAGTGTTTTTGGATTCCGACTCAGATGCCGGGGAGTCGGACACTTCGTCGGAAGATGAGGAGGCAGATCCTCCTGCACTATTTTTTCGCTCCATTTTTTAGCAACACAATGAGACGAGACCGATTCACATCTTGAAATTCCTCCACTTTGCTGATAATTCAAAGCCACCCCAAAATGACGAAAACTATGACAGACTATGGAAAATTAGGGCCGTTTTCGATAAGCTCAATGAATGCTATGCTAAGTATTATAATCCTGCTGAGCACTTGGCTATAGACGAAATTATTGTGCTTTTCAAAGGCCGGGTGATATTCAGGCAGTACATACCAAAAAAGCACAAACGTTTTGGAATTAAAATTTATAAACTCTGTGACAAAACAGGATACACTTTTGACATGAAAGTCTATTTAGGAAAGGACCGACTGACTGTGACACAGGACATGTCAGCAACGCACGCGACAGTGAGGGCGCTGACAAGGAGAGTGGAAGGGGTTGGCCATAAATTGTACATGGACAACTTTCTTTCCTCTCCTGCTCTTTTTGACGACCTGAAGACTAAAGAAATTTTCTGTTGCGGTACGGTAAGATAAAACCGCAAAGGCATGCCACGAAATTTTGATTGTCAGACATCAAAAATGAAGCGAGGAGATTTACGGGTGCGCGTTAGAAATGACTTGACTGCCATAGCATGGAAGGACAAAAGGGAGGTGTTCATGCTGGCAAACATACAAAATCCACCAAGAGAGGGAAATTTCTGCGATGACCAAGGGAAAGCTTTGAAGCCAGCCATCATTGAGGACTACAATGCGCACATGGGCTACGTTGACAAAGGGGATAGGATGGGTACGAGCTACGATACTATCCGACGTAGCTGGAAGTGGACGAAGAAGCTCTTCGCTCATCTATTGAACGTTACCATCCTCAATAGTTACGTGTTGTTTACTTCTTCCGGGGGCCAGATGACGCATCGGCAGTTTCGGCTTTCACTGATAAGGGGAATGATAGAACAAGGGGCTTCTGCCCTTCCCGCTCTCAGTTCACGGAGGGGGAGGCCAAGTAGCTCGTGTGGAAGAGAACTGCGTCGCTTGGAGGCGAGAGAGAATACTCACTGGCCAGTGAAAGGGAACCGCCTAAGGTGCCGCGTGTGTTCCGAGAAGGGTTTGTACACGCGCACAATTACAAAGTGCGGAGTGTGCGAGGTTGGACTATGCACTTATAACTGTTTCCAAGAATATCACACAAGGATATAAATCTGACATAAGATGTATTATACCACATAGTAACATGTATATAATAAGTAAAATCATTATGAACTTAATTTCTCTGGGAAAAAAATTACTCCAACTTTGTTTGTTTCAACTTTGTACAAGAAAAGAGATTTTTTTAAATATTTTTTTAAATAAATGACCTCATAATAAATTAATAATACTTTTAAATCATACATTTAGCTAAATAACGCTTTTTATTTGAACAATTTATCTTTAGTAGTTGTTGAGATATTGGCGTTTTTCGAGTCGATGGCAAGAAAACATTAAAGAGCCAAAATTAAATCCGGCCGTGAAGGTCGATTTTTGGGCATTTAAATCCGGGTCCTAAAGGTTAAACTTATGACATTATTTTGAATATGCTATGACATTTTTTATCTGATACTAAACATATTCTGCTATTAACCCTTTCATGCTGGAGCTTTAGGAATGGAATTTTTCTGGTAAGAGGAGCATGAGAGGTCTTTTTGCTTTCCTGTCCGGAGCTCTCTGGTGGCGAGGAAGTAGGCAGGTACGCCGTTCCCATCATTTTGGGACCTAACTCAGCGGGACACAGGACCCTTTCCCCTTACACTGGGCCTGACCAACCAACCCTTTAGCAGCCTTTTTTGCAGCAGGAGTCTGCAGTACATTCATTGAATTAGCAGTGTTTTTTTTAAAAAACCCTTATGTATATTCCAAAAATTTATGCTGAGCACTTTTAAATGACATTCTAGCATTAATATTAACGAATTTAAGGCAAATCCGGGCCTTGGACCAGCATTGGCTAAGTTAAAATACTTTTTTTGATTTCTTATTTTTATTTTTTTAAATACTTTTTTACTGCTAAAAATTTTCCACCTTAATGGCTGCACAATTTTTCTAAAGTTAGAAGTTTTTTTGTTGGTGGTAAATCTTAAAACATGGATCCATATACGTCGCACTCCTCACACAAGTAATGCAACTCACGTCTTTTCCACTCGAACAAAAGTTTTTCAACGCCACAACAAAGAGAAAATTTATCTGATCTAAGAAATGTCTAAAACACGGGCGTATAGAGAGCACTGCTTGCTTTAGAGCCAAGACTGTAGTGAGAAGCAAATGAGAAAAGGAAGAATAAATATTACTACGGATGGGCACATGGGTGTAGAAATGGATTCTTAATGACAAATTCTAAGAAACTGATGGGGAATCTAGCAATTCAGTGAGAGGCAGTGAGAAGATAAGCACAGCATGAAACACGAGAGAATCCACCACATGTTTGGAGATGACAATTCTTCAGGGTTGTTTTCGAAGAAACTGACAGGGGACCTAGAAAATCAGGGAAAATGCTATTTACCCATTGTGACCATAAATGCACAAAGAGCATCACCATGCAAAGGGGATCTAGGTTTTTCCGAAGTCTGCTACATGAAACAGCGTGGGGAACTAGCCATCCAGCTCAAGTGCTTTATTGAAGAAACGCCCCAGAGAATATGTATGCGTTTACGCATAAGGCTGTTGAAGTATAACACTACCAAATATTCAATGGGAAAACCAAATATGTGGAGAAGGAATGGTTTATTTTAGATCAATTCTTAAGAAACCAGAATATCGGTGATGTGATATGAGGTAAATCAGGAAATATAAAAATTAGAGATGAGTCGATACCAAAACTTATCGATTCTTGATACCAATTCCTGAAAAATCGATTCTCGATGCCGATACCATTGTCCTATACAAGTATACCTATTTATCTAGTTTTCCTATTACTATTATTTAAAAAATGTTCCATGAAATTTAAAAATACAATTTTACAAAACAAAAATTTAAATATACTATTTACTTTGGGAAAAAACTTCTGATATTGCAATATGAGGACATTATGAAATCAAAAACTATTCGATAACACAGAGTTTATTACTTTTTACATAAGCATGTTTAATAATAAAAAATTTTTAGCATCAGATAAAAAATGTCATATGTACTAGATTCAAAATAATATGACTCTCACGTCATATGTTAAATTTTAATATGATAAATAATTAGTTATAAGAGTAATTAAACACTAACCTAAATTATAATTCAAACTTTCAACATTAAGAAATAAGAATAAAAGGTCATGACACAAACCCTTGAGCATACTTCAGGTTTTTGTTAAAAAGAACCAACATTTTAAGTCTCTCAGGATCAAGGCGATTTCGTGTCTGGTCACAAATGTTTCCTACTCTGCTAAATATATTTCTCATTTTTGATGAGAAACACTCATGTTTTGTGGAGGTATCGATTAGTGATGGATGGATCCAGGTTTTTTTTCGGACCCGGATTGCTTTGGTTTTGGATCCTTAGGATCAATGGATTCTGAATTTCCTTTCTTTTCTAATTCTAAATTTGTAATCAATTCAGAAAAACAGCAACAATAGTACTTCCAAAAATAAGTAATTTTATATTAGAAAAAATCAACTTCCTATCATGTGTGGGGAAAAGAATTTCCTAAAAAAACCTAAAATTAATTCAGTGCACAATGGGTTTACAATAACTTGGGTTACTGTTGTAAAGCAAATTCTTGAATGCTTTCAAATAATTTTTTAGAAGCAAAAACTTTTTAATGCGCTTAGGAAATTCATTAATGGAAAATCTGGGGATTCCATTTTTAAGACGATAAAATTATTATAGAATATTCCAAGCTGCTTAACTAGTAATTTTGCAATGTCTTATTAATAATTACCTATAAAATGATATTGTTGAGTTTCACACTCATAAGGAGAGGTTGTGTATTCGGAACATGAAATTAGATGAATCTTCTTCTTCATGCTACTAGAAGCAAAATAAAGAAACAAGTTTCTTGGCTTTTTTCTCCATTATTCACAAGATGAACGGTAGAATGACATGCTGGGAGCCTGCATTCTCTGAATTCAGGTAAGCCAACAATAGCAGAGAGGGGTACTGTACTGCAGATAATCAAGTTCGATTCTTATTGCAGTTAAAAATTTTTCTTTCAGCCATTGAATCACAAATTTTATCATCCTTAATTTCCAACCCTTGTGGGTACGTGGATACACACTTTTTCTACTTTTATCGCTTAAACTAGATTTAAAAATGCATAGTTAAGTTAACGTATTGTTTCCTAAGTTTTAATTCTGTAATAAAATATTTTTCCAATCACTTTCACTAATGCCAACATTTACTATTTTTGTTTACTTTGTTGATATACAGTAAAATCTCTAAAATACGAAATTTTGATAATACAAAGCAAAACAGCTGGTCCCGACGAAAAGCCTACAGTAAATACATGGCAATATTTGAAAATACAGTTTAGAAAATACGAATTTTTCTAAATTATGAACTACCAGCCTGGTCCCCAGGTAGAAATGGAATTCGTTTTTATGAACCTTGGCAAAAAACTGCTTCAGCAAAACTATTTTTGCCGGCATAGACACCTAGCAAATCAGTGTTGCCTTTTATGGTACATCAAAAAAGAAGAAATGCGTAAATTAATAGTGCATTCATCTCCTACATATGCCAGTCTCTCCCCACCATTTTCCGCATGCAACTCCTCGCATCATTTAGACCTTAAGTAATGTGAAAATTGTAGTTTATGCAATGATTTACCCTGGATATTTTTTGTTTTACCTGATACCAGCATTTTCATAATGTCCACGGTTCTCTTTTAACCCTTTGAGTGCCACACGACGATATATCGTCGTCTATGAGGAGACCTGTTAAAACAATGTTTTTCTCAATCTTTAACTCTTGTAAATTGTACATAATACAAGAATGATCTTTTAATATCTACGTGGATAAATAATTTTGATTGTTAATGGAAATGATCAACAGCTTTGGTAATTTAAATAACTGTATGTCGGACTGAATTTTCCGAGCGCCACATTTGGTTCTCACGCAACTGCTTCTGGTGCGCCACTTTGGAAACTACATTTTTTGTTAGCCTAAAACCAATTGACTTTCTTCTAATGTTTTGAACTTTGTATTTGTCGGAGATATTATGTTTGGCGTGTTCTTATTTTTTTATATGATTAGAAACATTTTATTCTCTCCGAAGTACATCGCATTCTCGTTCGTTTTGCGAACTATTCATGGCATAGCAAAAAGACTTTAGGCTTCAAAACATCACTGCTATGTCGCTTCTGATGAGATAATTTGTTGCTGTTTCACTGTGATCAAGTCGTTGATTTTTAGCTAAGAAAGGCAGACGAAAAGATACTACGTAACTGCTACCATGCCATCTCTCGCAGCTGGTGCGTTGAGTCAGCTGGGGTACTGAGTCAGCAATCATCAACCTCGTTATCATAGTAGATGCGGCAGTAGTAATCGAAAGATAATGCTGTGCATAAAATACAATTTGTGCATCTCTTGTTGTTGTTTACACATTGAAATTTCACTAGTGGCTTTTTGAAAGTGAAATAATTCTTTTTCCTAATAAATGGCGTCAACTTCTAGAAATAAATTTTCACCTGGTGTTGACGATGACAGATTAGCTGAATACATACATTCTCTAAGTAATGACGACGACTCTGTGGAAAGTGAAGACAGCGTCCATTTTAGTCGAGACAGTGAAGGGGAAGTGTTATCAGACTCAGATGAAAGCGTGATAATCCTTCCTAAGAAGAGACCGGAAATTATTGACGAGAGTAATGATAGCGTCAGTTCTTATGAACGTGAAAGTGGAAGCCGGTATCATTCTGCAGAATCATTGAGGTTCAGGACAATTGTGATTCACTCCCTCCTCCACATTTTGCATTCCTGGAAACTCCTGGTCCCAAACATCTTCCTCCACCAAAATCTTCTCCAATCCTGTACTTCAACCTCTTTTTACCAACGCATTCTGGACCATGGTACCTCAACCTCTCAAATAAAACTTTAGTGTGGGCAAGAAAAAGTGTTTTAGAAGTGAAGAGCTTCTTATTCTTGAGTATCAAGAAAAGAAATCACAAAAAAATCCAGTTTTATTACTTTCCACCAACTCGATAGCCAAAAGCAATTCAATCATTCACAAGGGTCAAGAATTTCCAAAGGAAGGTCCAAAAATCATTGAGCAGTACAATGAGTACAATGATACATGGGAGGCATTTATTCTTCGGATATTATGTTGTATGTGTATTTAGATGAGAGAAGATTATTTGATATACTGGAAGAAAATGGTCTGCAATGTAATTTCTAAAATGGTGCTAAATGCTTATATTACTTACAAATCAAACAATCCTGAAAAAAATCTCAAGAGTGCAGTTTTTTTCATAAATAATATATAGTATTGTGAGTGAATGGCTACTTAGATGGAATAATCCCAGTCAGTCAACTCCTAGGACAGTATCGCCAGGAATATATGGGATAAGGAAACTTTCAGGGCGGAGGGAAAAAAATGTGTGCTGTATGCAGTAGAAAAGGCCGTGGCCCTGTCCATAGATCTAGAACTGCATGAAATGTGAATAAGCTCTACATGGAATTTGTGTGCCTCATCATATTTATGAATAATATGATAATTAGTTATTTGATTTGGAATAGGGTTTGTAATGCAGTCATCGTTTTCTAAGAATGAGTATATATTTTCAAAGATTTGTAATGCAATTGTTATCATTTTGTAAGCAATAACAGACTAAAATTCTTGTTATTATTATTCAGATACCATGTTTCGTAACGTTTTCACATCCATATATTCTCTTGTCTGCAAAAATATTCACATTATATACCTCCAATAATTTTGATGCTTTCCCCTGAATTTTATGCAATTTGCATTGTGTTACTCAATCGAATATATATTGAAAATTCGTGCAAATTTCTTGGATATTATATGATCTATTCCTAGAAAAATAATAATCTTTTATATTTATCAATGGTTTATTTCTTTAAAGTTGATATTATTTCTAGATTTATTGGTCAAAAATGAGAAATGAAATAATTCAAATCTGTAAATTCCAAATTAAACTATAACAATTGCGTGCCATTGAAAAAATCAGCCAATTTTTTTTCATATTATTTTGGAAAAAAGTATTTACTTTCAAATGCAGAAGAAATCATGTAAAAATAGCAACAAATAAACAAATAATGATTTTTTGAATAAAGGCCTACAAAATTAGCAAAATACCCGTGGCACTTCTGGGAATACCCACCTAAAAATCGGTGGCACTCAAAGGGTTAATTAAAGCTTACATGTGACGGCGCATGCCATGCTTGCTGCTGTGCGCCAGAAATTATGGCCGTTAATATAAATTCTCCGTGAATCCTGCCTTGTCCTTTAAGGCGAGCACTCCTAGCTCAGCTCTCCGTGAAGGGGCGCTTCGTACCAATCTCTTGTAGACTCAAGTTTAAACATTAATAACACTGAAATCATTCGTTTGAATTTCACATAGTTGTAACCTCATTTAGATTATATTGTTTTCTATTCTACCAATGGGGATACGAATTTTTAAAAACAAATTTTGAAATATTTTTGGTGATTCAGTAAAAAATGGTACCATTTTATTAGTGCCATATGTAACTTTCACATCTAATAAATGATAGCAGAGCATTTTGAGAAAAAAGAAATTTTAATGCAATCCGAGTCATAGCATTAATACCGTACATTGTCGGGTACCATGCACCCTTGCTTTTGGGCACTGACTTAGGGAAAAATAGAATTAAAAAAAAATCAGAAAAAATATTCTTAATGGGAAAATAATAGCATATTTGGAACACGATGGAACTGTATTCTAGAGTATTTTTATGTAAATACCTTAATAACAATAGATCAAAATTTTAAAAATAATCATTTAGCACCGATGTTTACCATCATGGTTGCTTGTTAACAGGAAAACTACATTCACGATCGTATTAAACATGAAAGTGCAAAAGGTGATATTAAATATGATTTACAATCAATGCAAAGAATACAGAGAAAATAATAAATATTTGATACTAACTTTCAATTTTCATCAGTGTTACAACGCTATTTTTACAGTCATCGCAGTCTTTCTATAAGGTTTTCATTTGGCACATTTCCGTTGACAATGCAAACGCAAGTTGGCATCGTTCTCAAATTCATGCTGAAAGTTGTTTCTCTATGCCAGGATATTTTGCAGCATTGCTTCTGAATGCTCTTTAATGCTGTTACTTGAAAGAAGTTTATCTTTTTTCTTCCTTCCCTGTCGTACGCAAGACTCTGGCATGCCATATATATGTCCCGCTGTACGGTTGTCGATCTCTTCCGCATCTCGTATAGTCTTAGGTTTTTCGCGAACACTAAATGAACGTAATCTTTTACCACTGTTCATTTTATATAATATTTAATTAAGAAAAAATGAATTTGCTGTTGGTCAATGTATTGGGTGGCCATAGACCATGCATGCAACTGCCTCGCGCACTATGCACACAGAATTCACATCTGGTAATTTGAACTGGTGGGCCAAGTAATGGAGAGACAAAATAATCTTGACTGGAATTAATTCACTATATTTTTTTGTTTCAATGTAATCCACTTTTTTCCTATTCTCGTTAAGTGCTCACTTTGTACTGATATTTTGTATTTCCTTGCATAATCAGTGACAGTTTCGTAATTCTTTTGCAAAGATATGAAATTGCTCAAGAATAAGGGAAGGCTTTTTGCCATGCTGTATCTTCGGTGACAAAGAAATAGTAATCCCCATGTAAGCCACGCATCCTCGTGTATGACACACACCACACTTTTTGATGCTGAAGAATGGGGAAAAATGTGCGTGTGATACATGAGAATATACAGTACTATGTCTACCGAGTTGCAAGTTTTTAACTACAGTGAACGAGAGGGAAGGGTTAGTGAAGGCGAATGGCTTCTAGAGTACCAATTCTCTGAGCAGGTGTTCTAATGATTGGGTGTAATAAGTTTTCACGTTAGCAAAATGCAAGCAATCTCCGAGCATAGAGCGTGTTGCAGAGGCGGCAGCTGGCTATCGTTCTGGGAGCGCTGAATCATGTGGAAGGGGCCTAAACTAAATACACGAGACAGTGTGTAGAAGGTCTCAGTCGGTAGCTGAGGTTTGTGTGTGTCAGAACAGCATATCAGTGTCGTGGGATCTCCTCTCAGAGTTTTCGCTGCAAGTTGATCTATTTTTGAATATGGAGTCCTCATAACCAAAAAGAAAAAGAAGAGAAATATCTCTGGAGAAGATGAAAATTATTGAAGAGGTCGAATCAAAAAGGTTGAGCAAAAGTGTTATTGCAGAAAAATTTGGAATATCACTGTCGACTCTGTCAACAATTTTCTCCAACTGGGAAAATTCAGGAAAAAGTTTTGTCCGGAGTTTCGCTAAAAAGGAAAAATTTGCGTAGTGCTAAGTTTGCAATGTGGTGGAATTGTGAAGAATTAACCATAGAAGATATTGCAACGTTTCCACTAAGAACTTCATTTGTCAGAAACTACTTGTTTTGTTGTTGCCATAACATTTTCAAATGTACCAGAAACGGGACTTCATTGGAATATATTTACTCTGTAGAGGGTATACTGTTTCCATGGGGTCAAATTTTATTCATTGATTTTTCGTACAAGAAGTAATTATGGATGTGACATAATTAAAACAAAAGTTTAAGCCTAAAGTAAAAACTAGATGAGGATTATAATGCCATCTTAAATATTGGCACCCTAAAAATCATACCCTGTGAGTGATAAATAGCAGCAAAACTAAATGCAAAGCAAGTATAAGGGAATGCAAAATTTTTAGATCTATGCGGCCATGTACATGTATTATTTCATGATAAGAGGCTTATCGTTTTTCACCAAATACTGCACAGTACTTCACATTATCTTTTCCTAAACATGTAGATGCATGATAATATAGTCAAGCCTGCATATATCAAACCCATTTTTAATAAAGCTCTGGTTATAACGAAGTGAAGGCTATTCCCCAACAAAAATTTCCATTTTATCATGTTAGAAATCCCACTTTTAACAAATATTTATTTAACTGTGGTCCGTTTTTAACGATGTTTTTTTGACGCTATGGGTAAAGCATTTCTTTCTGTAGCACCCCCAGTTGCTGTTAACATATTTTCAGTACTATCTGAAAGCTAAACTCAAATGAAGGCGTACATATGATAATTTTCATCCATGAATATACCCGCTGAATACGACCCCGAAAAAAGTACCACATTTTACTCATCGCTTTCCCATGCCCGAACTTCCCATGTGGCTTTCAACAGAGGAGGGGCTTGGGAGAGGGTAGAGAATGGTAGGGGTCGAGCATCACATCAAGGTCGGCAACAAACCCAGAATCTCTTTGCGCTACAGTCATACAACCAGAGCCTGGATGGAGGCTCGGAGCAGCTAAGATGTGAATATACTCGAGGGATGTTTGATTTGGGGTTAACAGCAGCTGGTGAGCAGCACACCATAAGCATAAGAAAATGTTCAAATTAGCTTGGCAACACATAAAAGTAACTTAATTTCAAGAAAGCTATACCAAAATCAAAATGACTTTGAAATACGCACCTACAAACCATCGAAGTGCGCTGCCCCGGTGAATCGTTTTGAAATAAACAATACGTAATATTTTCAGGAACACAAGGGTAATATACATTTCTTTTTGAAGTAAAAAAAATGTCAATAAACAAATGAAAATAAGTTTTTGTTGAAGTATACGAACTTGCATTTTTTATTTTTCCACATGAGTAATTCCATTTTAAATCAGCAATCTTTTCAGAAATAAGAATTTTAGAACTCTTCACCACCTTAAATTTATACGGAAATTGGTACAAGGATTTCACCATGTGGACATGGTTATATTACAATCATTTAAAATGCATTATAAGTGACACCCTTCATCAAGGCTAACAATGAATGCATTAAAATAACCATGCACAGAACAAATAGTAACTGGAGTAAATATTTAGAGCATAAGTGAAGGTACTTACAGTTCATCAAACACTTTCTCAACTTCACTCCTCTGAGCAAGGTGTTTGTAAAAGTTGAAGAAATCTTCAAACTGGAACTTTTGAAGGCTGAGAGCATCATTCTGGGAACAATGACAAATAAAATACTTAGATCCCATATTAACCAAGGCATGCCTTTCCTAAGTCAAATTAAGTGTTATTACCACCATCTTTTAAAATCCAATGTTACCAGTGCCACACAAAGTTATTAGTAATTTTAACTCCATGGAAATGCAACAAATAACTTACTAAAACAAAAAGATTCATTAAAATCTATGAAACATATTACATAATTATATTTAAAATCGGTAACTGACATAATTATAGCACAGTAGTCATTTAAATTTTCAAACAAGGCACCTGTGGATAAGAGACACTGCCACAAGAAAATCCACGACTTGTCACGTACATACATATATGTACTGACAAGAGCTGTAACTCAATCACAATTAACTAGGAAGCAATGTATGTACCTAAAAGCAGTCAAGAGTATAGCAGGTCATATTATGTTTTTTGGTACTTTAGGTATTCTCTTTAACACTAACAGGATTACATGAGGTGGTTTCAACTGAACAAAATTAAGAAGGAATGCCTTTTGAGGAAATTATAGTTCTGCAGCAACAAACATTTTTTATGAAATATAATTTGTTTGCCATCACATGCTGAGGAATGCAGCCAGCCCCAACTATATATTAAGCTTCAACATAAATAAAATGGTACGCAAACTGGCTTCATTAACCATAATGGCCAAGAGAGCCATCAAAGAGGATATCATGCTCTCCCATGGCTCTGAGTTTGCAGCATGAAGACGAAACAGACCAGTGGATTGAGATGACAGGTTTCTAATGATGCTGGGCAAAGAAACTTGTATTAGATTTCTAGCTGATAAATCCCAAGAAAAAACAAAAATCCATTTACATGACATACTGCTTCAGAACTTAATAAACTAATACATAGCTGAGATGAAAAGGAAAGCAATCAAAGATATCAATTTTGCACGATCCAAAAATGTTCACTGATAAATATAATGGTTGAAGTTAAGACAGTAAGTGGCATCAACGTGCACAATAAATAGGCCAGTTTCAGCAAAATATAATACCTATTCCTGGCACTAGCACTACATGCAAGTCGATCAAATTATGTGATAAAAGATGCTGTTTCCTGAGATACATTTCTGTCTCACCTGGAACTTCTGATAGTAGATGAGCACTGGTTGAAGACAGTAGAAAATGTAGAGGTTAAAGCTAGGTGAAAAGGAAGATAAAGACAAGTTTAACAGGTTAGAGAAGGAAAAAAGATAGAAATTTGAAGGAGGCAGCAAAAAAGAATAGAAGATGTATTTCAAGAGAAACCGATGACGAGGTTGGCTCATTTGCTGGCTGAAAAGGCAAAAGGAGTGTTGGGTAAGCTCCAAATACATAGAGCAAGAAGAGGGGTTTTAGACTGCATATACTAGATATGCAGGAGATATGGAGAGTTAAAGAGGGAGAGAGAGTTAAAGATGGAGAATATAGAGAAAAATGTACATTTTGTATGGTGCAGCTCATGGATGGATCCAAAACAGGAAATCGAAGGTAAGATCCATAGATGTGCTAACTTATGAGAACATTGTATGAATAAACCACATTCACCAAGCACTCTTTCCAAAAGATGTTCACCATATTCAAAACTGTAGTACAGGAGAAAATTACCACCAGAACAACAAATCTTCCACTAATACCTTGGTAGGCAAAGGCTGAACAGCAAAACTAGTCACCTCAATGTGCACGACAGCACAACATTCAGAGTATTACTCCTGTTCCTATCACACCTTTATATTCCACTCATTATCTATTTAGCCAATAATAAACAGAGCATAGGGTGCCATCTAATAAGATGACCAGTTTTTTGGATTACACTCAATTTTAAAGGAAAACGAATTCTTTTTAAGAGGGATTATTTTTTTGCAAATTTCTAAAGTTTTCTAAACTTTTAGAAACCCCCTTGATGTATCACTCCTAACTTCACTTGCAAAAAATTCAGGGGAGCTTGTTGAGTGATTTGGGGACAATGGTCGACTTGGGTTCATGTAGGTGCCCTATGATTAATGGAAAACCATGGGCCCAAAGGTGGGCTTGTGAGGCCTGCTGAGATAGGGGAGACACTGCACCCGTTGAGCGGGAGGGAGGGGGCTCACGAAGGGGCCTTATCCTGGCTGGGTACCAACGAACTCCCACCCCTGATGTCCTCCTGGGTGTATAGTCCGATAACGCAAGGAAGAGATGAAAGTGCCTCTGATTTACTAGGATTATGACGAGGCCTTATGCTCCCACTCCGACAGTGTGAGTTAAGTTTCTCATAGGATGGTCCTACTTATCATCTAGTTTAATGTGTATCTTTAACAAGGATTAAGCTACAAAACCCCTAAACGAACTCGTATTTTCTCTAATTTTCTTGGCTGTTGGTGACGGAAGAAGGGAAGGGCAATGCTTACTTATGAAGAGGATATCCTTCCACAATGACTACATCAAAACTCAATGAGGACGGTAAGTGAAACCTGATTCTTTCAATGATAACTATTGTTAGCAGAAATAATTAAGCCGTGGAGTCAGGTTGGGTAATCAGTCTGAAATGTGTACGGCAAAAAAAGCTTTCTCGTGTAATATGAATGACTGAAATTACCACTTGAATGCCATAGCATCTCTTCCGAAGTCTGTCAAAACTTTTTTTCATGCATTCATACAGTAAATGATTTCTGTACTAAGAACACCCCTCATGGATTTTTTTGACTCGTTTTTGGTAACTATGGACTGGTGACAACAAAGCTGAATGCATTTTTAGCCATAATGGTGCCATACTTTATACACGACGTAGCCTATGATTCAAAGTCATCGTTAGTTTATTAGCATTGAAAAATGTACATATTATCGTCCAAGGAATTCACATTTCATGCATAATGTGCACGCCAATGGTGACTGATTAGGACCCTTACTCTGGAGGGAAACATCTAAGAATTGTTGCTATGATTCGTCATTATTCGTATAAATGAGTGAATGTTTCATGTCGGTACCGTGACCAGAGGTTTGAAATTTCATAATATTGAGTATTTTTACATGTATTTAGATACCCTTTTGGTTGGGACCTAAGATTTTGCTTCGTAAAATCAAAATATCATCAATTCAAGGATCCTAACATCGAGTTTCTACTGTATTTACATTAAAAATCTTCAAAAAGTTTTAACTTGACCACTACAATCACGTTATAGAAAAATTGTAATTTGAATTTTAAATATTTTTGTCCATATTTGCTTCTTTATAAAAATAATATTATTTAGGCAATGGCTATTTCTATCCATTGTTAAATAACCTGATAGTCATATAGTGGTGTTTACTGCTAATTTATCTTCACTGAATCACCATTTTTTTGTTGAGAGTTATGCATTGTGAGGGGTTAGAAAGCTCAGAATTCTGCATCTTTTTGCAAATATGTGTTAAAAAGAATTTAGGTAATTTCATTTTTAGGATGGCTGGACTAGAATTCGAAATATTTCGGGCTAACCAAGTGTTCACCTGCACACTTAGAAAGGAGTAGAGAGCTCTGAATAATTTTATTTTTACAGTAATCAAGTGAGAAAATTCTTATAAGGTATTTTTAAGGCAATATTCAAAGTACTGTCAAAAGTCCAGCAAAATCATCCTATGCTTGACAGGAGGGCATACATACCTACATGTTATGCATTCACAAGTGTCTGTATATGTTTTGTTCAATTCAACAACAAAAAAATATTTTACAGAACAAGTTATTAACTCAAGTTTGCTTAAGAATTGAATTATTCAAATGGTAATGGTGCATGTATATATTGTGAAGTATACTTTCAGGCCAAAGACAAAATCAGGGCCCTATTCACACCCATAAGCATACTGGTACGAGATCTGGATCTGGCCACAATCACCAGAAGTGCACTGGTACGCATAACACATTTTGCTACTTGTAGGTTGATGCTGCTGCCATCTTACATTTTTTTAAACCTTTTTGGTCAGTCATAATTAAATACCTTAATAGTGGGTGGTGTTTGTGGTCACTTTAAATCTCAGAGGGAGGATGTGAATGGGTTAAGGAAATTGGGCCCTGACAATATCACTAAAAAGACCAATTTTGCTGATACAATTTTCCAGTCACTCCAATATTCACATCAGAAGTTGAAGAAATTTAATTTATAATCTACACATAGAGATATGAAATCATGACTGGTTTTTATTTGCCTTTAGGGAAACTGAGAATATAACCTAATGGAACTCCATGTTTCCTTCTCCAGTGAGAAAATTCTTATAAGGTCTGCTATGGGGCCGAGCTGGGCCTAGGGGTCTGGCCAGGATCATAATAGCATCAGTATAACCGCTAACATCACATGATGCGATGGTGCCATGCCAAATTGCATATCATTTTGTCATCATTTGTGAAGGGGGCCATGGTATTGTTCATATGAACTTTCAGGCAGAAGATCAGCTATTTTGCTATTTGTAAATTCAACCAAATTAGAGCTCATGACTTTATCATTTAATATAATTGATAACGAAAACCTAGATTCCTGTGATAAGCTATATCACCGATTTAACTAGGGAAGCTTCAAACTGCAGCAGACAAAGGAGGAACTCTTATTTTTGTAACACAGATAAACTTCACATTTATTAGCTACCAAAATAAACCTGAAACATAATGCACACCAGAATGGTTGAGTACAGGATTATTAATTCTAGTATTATACTATCTTAAGAAATACCATCCTACATGCTTGATAACCAATTAATTTCCCGTAGCTTATCCAGGCAATGTGTAAAATTGAGGAAAATGTTTATAGACTGCATGAAAAATTTTTAGAAGACGACATATCAGCAACTTTGAGCTAAATTAATGGCACAAAGTAACAACCATGGGGTAAATTCCACTAATAACAAAGTTTTACGTTCCCTACCTTGCCACTTGGTAATCCAGATAAGTCAAGTGCTTTTTCTACACGTTTTCTATCATCTTTATTCTGGGTAAATAACTTTACTATGCTGAAACATTAAAAAAGAATATTTGATTACTGTACTGGATGATATTATTATAACAATGAAACAGAGACAACCACAATTAAGAATTAAAAGCCATGTGCATGCATATCAAGGAAAATTAAAGAAGACTCACTTTTTGACGGGTACTTTTCCTGATTTATCCGTCAAGAGCATCAACTTTGCGTAAGCTTTTTCTAAGAATCTAATTGCAGAACTGTTTAACTGCAAAATATTATAGGCCAGCTTCAAAAGCTCATCAGTCCATAGCTAGAGAAAAATGTTTACATTTATCAATGATTATTAATGCAATAACTACTTTACCATTGAAAACACCACGTTCATTCACGTAACACTATAGCTTCGTCTAGTAACGCCAGATTATCTCTAAAATATGCAAATTTTGGAAACAATGATCAGAGGAGGTGGCAGTAAAAAAAGGAAAAAATTGGCCATCAAGTTATACATCCCCCTGTGTATTGGCACAGAACCATGACACTGGGGTCCTCAAGATTCAGCAATATGCACAAAAAACATCAACAAATGATATTTGAGGGAAGTGTACATAAAGCATGAATTGAAGTTAGCCATTGAAAACATGGTTAGTGGCGAAGGAAATGTGAAGGTAGAGTGCATAGTCCATTTTCAATGCAAAATACCAAAATTTTCAAATGTTAAGTACTCAACTCAATGCTTGTTGAAGATCACCTCAAACATAACCAGGATCAACCCTCCATCCTACTTTACACTTGCATTACATTTTATGACCACTCCTAAAATATTTCCAGCATACATTTTGATGTACAATTCCTAAGTTTTCATCATGAGGCATGGCTTGAAGCTATGCTGCTCATCCACACCCTCCCCTTAGTTCCAAAATGAACTGCCAAATGCATGCAATATCTATGATGTAATACCTTAGCTATTTCCTTTTTTGTGCAACAAAAATTAGTAAATGTCAAGTTTACAAAATCTGAACCACAGCATACAGTAATTGTTTTTTCCTCCAAAGTATCCTGAGATCCCATGGTAACAATTTGTTTCAGCTTAGGGTCCTGTCAATTCAAAAATCTGGATTAGCTTGGTTCTAAAAAATCAGGGCCACAAATATTTTGAATTGATCATACATAAATGACTTAAACAAACTGCAAAACTTACTTTGGGGACTTTGGCGTATTTTCCCGTTCTAGTGTCCCGGATGGTGGCTATATCAATTAAATCCATTTCCTGCCAATGACAATTTAATTGAATTAGGCCCTATGGTATCAGTTTTCTAAAACTAAAGAATGCATGCCCTGCCAGGTAAGGATACAGCAAAGTGTTCTTGGGATAAACACACAGCTGGTCATTATCTTCATTTACAGAAAGTACATGCAAGAAATACTCTTTAGCCCGGTAATTAATCACAAGACATTAGTGATTAATTATTTTGTTATACTGTAAAGCATATGACAGTCGCTGGATACATATACCTTTAGTTCGCTAATGGTGAATTGAAAATCTTTAATTCACCAATTTAAAATGTAAAACAATCCAAGCAGTACTAATTTAGCAACCAAATCATTCGAAGCCAACAAAATGCAACAACCAAACAAAAAATTTACAAGATATATTTCCATTAGTATAATGTAAACTGGTAAATAAAATGAAACTTTGAGGGTGTCAGAAATTAAACAATTAACGACAACAGTGTGAAGGGCTTAGGCCAAAAATTTATTGGAGAGTGATCAAAACTATCTTATAACTAAACGTTACACATTGGAGCCTGTCTCAACGAGGAGAGTGGTTCAGGAAAGAAACTCAACACCTGAAAACAGCGAATATCAATAACATACAAATGGGAATCGACATTGTATGGGTGACTCCATATCATATTACCAACAATACAATCAAAACAATGAGATATTTTGACGTTTCATCCTCGAAGAACAAATTATTTTGACGTCAACGTAGCAAGTGGTAAGCCATAGAATCAAGTAACTTCCACACCATTCAAGGAAATATTAAGTATTGCCTCCTTGGAACTCCTGACGCATGGTACAGGAAGATTACTTTTGTCAGCTTTCCAGTATTAGAATTTACTCAGCATTAATAATACTAGTAACTAAATGCATGAACAAGCTATTTAAACATCAACGTTAAGTTTGAACTCTTGTCAGCGCAATCACATCTGGTGTCAACACTTCAATCATATTGAAAGCGAATATAAACATTGATTATTCGAACATATCATACGTGAACATTTGTTAAAGATAATAGTTACCTTGTTCTGATCCACCCAATATAAAAAGAATCCGTTTTTATCCACCCTAAGTGTGACTGGTATTCCCACACCCGAATCCTGCAACAAGTTGCTTCGGTTAATAACTTGAGAATACAATATGAAAAACATGATATAAAGAACATTTAATAGTTATTAGGTCACATAATTGCACCATAAGGGCTTCAATATAATTTAAAGGACTAGGACAGATGAAATTACTTCATATTACCATCGCGTCTTTGACATTTGACGTCTGCGAGCCAGATTTAAATGAAACTTTTAAATAACTGGCATCAATAAATAAAAAAATTACTTACTAATTACAACGCACAAGGTAAAAATGTCACAAGTTTACAGAGAAACTATTCATAGCGCATAATTTTCAAGAATTCCAAACTTCGAGTTAGCATGTGCAAGCAGGTGGTTTTTAAGAGCATTGGACAAAATTGAGAATACTCTATTTTAACCGATAAACTCATGAAACTTTTTCGATATGCTAAAGTACACATCAAATTTTAACGTACTTCATCCCATTTGATGAATTTTTCTCCATCCTGTAATGCCTTCGAGACTTCTACGGGCTTCAGATGTGTCGTATGTGCAGATGATTTAGTGCCAGCCATGCCTAAGACAAACACAAATTTGTCATACCGAAAAAAATTAACCCACTAGAATACGGAGACACAAATGTTTATTTTTTTCCACTTTTCATGTGTGACAACAAAAAGAATTCTTCTATTCATTTCTTCACATTCCCAGCTAACTCTTGGAACGTACACATGAAATCCCCTACCACACGAGAAACTCGGTATGTAACAATTGAAAGTCGGCCCTGATTGGTTGACATTTCTGGAATTCAATGGAAATTTATTCGGGTACAGAGCATTCTGAAATTAGATGGATAGCAATTGAAATATCATTTGTTCCGAAATAGCTTTATCAAAAGCTTCTGTTTTATTAATTTCATAAATCGGGGTGTAAGAGAGTAATGAAACAATATTAAAACAAACAAAGTTTAAGTGTGAACACCAATCAGGGCTTTTGTATTATATGGGCAAGCCGGTAAGCTTGATTCCTTGATTCGATGAGAAATTCTCGAGGCGGAAGAATTTTTAGACAGCCTTTATCTGAATTAGTGGCGCTGGCAATTTCACCAATGGGAAATTTGTTTAATATGTCATCATGTTATACTTCTGGAAATCGTGAGGTACTTTTCGAGGACATTACACCATTTTTAGACATTTCTTTTTTTGGTGCGATTGGAGGGTCGATGGATTAATTATTTAACTCATTATCTAAATTTATGCGCATTCACATTAGGAATATATATCATATCTTTGCCTTGCTTATTCTGGATGATCTTGCCGGTAAAATAAAAACGGAGAGAATTTGAACTTAGCACAGGAGCTTGTTAGCTTTTGTTTGATCGGTTGTTTTGTTTGGGTCATATTTAGTATTCTTTTTAGTGGCATACATTGTGAAGTATAAAGTAATTATGTAGGTGAGCCCTATGCTGCGTAATTTAACTGCAATTTTTTCGGGTGAGGTGGATCGGAGTGCCGTGTGTAATTGGGAGCCGAGAAAATGTTTCCTTTGTAGACTCGAGATCTCAGGAAAAATATCAAGGACGCAGTAGGACGAGGTAGTGCTGTGTGTCATTCGGACCCCACACCTTTTTGCGTGGGAACCAGAAATGTTCTATAATTTGGCCGCATATATCCTAAACTTGTTTGATGATTATGTGATTCCATTTCATTAGTTCTGTCGGATAGGACCCCCTTAATTCACATATGCCCTTCCAGTCCTGAATGAAACCTCTCAGACATGCCTGTTTTCGGTACTGTTGTTATGCTAATTTTCTTCAATGTTGTAACTGTAACCCAATAAAAACGGTTGCTTATGCTATTAATCATCGCCATTATGGTCATATTATACCTGATATTTTCTTCGTAATATTTAACATAGATAACCTGTTGTGAAGGGAAATTAGCTCACAGAAAAGCAGACTAATAGTTTTGCATTTTTTCCAACCTGTCACCCTTTTATCTGCACCCCTAACCTCGATAATTAATGAAATGGGAGGCATCCAAATCATTTATTTCTGTTGCTGACTTCTTATTTCCATTCCATTATTGTTTCACCCTCAAAACTTATGACTCTTCAAACACTTTTATTTTCTGACACCAATTGATATGCTTCTGACCTGTCCAGTTTATGTGTGGTAATATATCCTCTACATTTTTTTAAATTTCATATGTTATCTTCTCTTCTCCATGCCATATCATTGACTGACTTTCTGGCTAAAGAAGGTTGGTATATGTCGTAAGCAATTGCGATTACTCTATAGTTATTCATTCCAAACTCTTCTTCATATAAATAATTCGGTCCACTCCAAGGTTTAATCATCAAAGCAATGGGACAAGGCATGAATTAAATAACAGTTATCATAACATAACATCAGTTATTCCACAAGTCGCTTAGGGGATAAATAATGGTCCATCTAGCTTTAAGCACATATTTCTGTACAGCACTTATCTATTGTCCTTGTCCTTTTGGCATTTAAATAAAGAGTCAACATAAAATCTAGTTCAAAAACTCTCGTCATTCATGTCTACCCCGCTGTCACATTGGCAGTTAATCACACTGACTTTCCATGAGCTCCTACCACTCTGACCAACAATCAGTAAAAGAGGGCCTTCCCTCAATATGGAAATTAGAATTGGAGAGAGGTCATGCCTTGGAACCCCTAATATACTTGTATGTGAGCCTATTGATGGGTGTGACGTGATACTTTGAATTGATGATACTTATTTACTCCTCAGTGCTACAGCCCTTGTAGGACCTTGGCCTCTGCGACAATGTTGGACCAGTCACTGCAATCCTTTGATTTAATTCTCCATCTCTTCACTCCCATCATCCTCAATTCATCCAGCCATCTTTTCCGAGGGCTTCCTCTCAATCTTTTAGCTATCTGTATATCCAATTTCCTTTTGTGTTGTCCTTTCCTTTTCATGGGTTGCTTATCGGACCAGCTTTCATCCTCTTTTAGCTTCGCAACAGAACTTTTTTTTTTACGAGATAGGGTTGTAGCCCTATGCTCAACCCCCAACCTGGAGGACCAGGGTACCTCTTTTTGTCTGGCCTATCCCCCATGACCTGTCCAGCTTGGGTGGTCCTACCAGGAGTATTTACTTCCGCCGGCATAGCTCTCAGGTTCACTTAGGCACGCAAACCCCCTCATCACTGCAAGGTGGAGATACCAGCGAAGGGGTTTGAATTGATTATACCAGTTTAAAAATTTAATTCCTGCCCTCTTGACTGTATGCAAACTCTTTTTCCGTGAGTGTGAAAGTAAATTTTCAGGTCTGCAAATTATAATTAATATTCCTGTTCATGAGTCATTCACTATATGAGGTTCTGCAACAGTATCCAATTGAAGGTCGGTATGGTTGAGGAGAATGTAAAATTTGCCTAGTTCTAAGTCCAGTGTTGAGTGATATCCTTGCATCATGGATGGAGGCCAAGTTCCTTTTCCCATGTCGCCTGTGGTTTTCCCAGGAAGATCTTGTTCCCAGAAAATTAAATGCCATGGTTTAGCTAGCTATGTTATAAGGTCTCTCTCTATTTTGAACGGAGTTTGCAGCACAATTTTCTAACCACTGAGCTACCATCACATTATATGCATGCAATAGCAAAATGCATACAATAGAAAAGATGTAGGTGAAATTTTTGTGGGATTGGTTCCTTGGGTTATTCATTAATCCTTTCTATCAATATATAATTCCTCATGTCCACTGCAGCAAATTCCCTTTTTCTCTTGTTAATAAGTACCTTAAATCAGTTGAAATATTATTCCAAATATGCGTTATTTTTCTTTTACCATATTTGTATGCCAAAGATGACAGCATCTCCAATGAAGGAATATGTACTTTATCCTCATCCCATCTCTTCAGTGTGAATAATGCTTCATGTTCAATACTAAACTGCTATTTAAAATATTTTGCTGAACCAATTCAGCAAAATATTTGAAAAGGCTTTTTATGTCAGGTTAATTTCTTCCCTAGAGATTTCCAATCTCCTTTCACCATCCCAGCATAGTTTTATGGAACAGAAATCTATGTCTTCTGCTGCCTATCAATTAATAATCTGTACATTAAACCCTCTAGATAATAGAATGGAAGTTGCTGCAATTTTCTTCGATTTCTCAAAAGCATTCGACCGTGTTGACCATCAATTGCTTCTCAAGAAACTCAACAGGATGAGTATTCGTGGTATTCCTCTTGCTTGGATCGAATCCTGCCTAGTTGATAGATTACAGCATGTAGTTTTTTCTGTAAATGGTGCTAATTTTGTTTCCCAGGATAGGTTCCAACTCAAGGCGTCCCTCAAGGATCTGTTCTTGGGCCTGACTTGTTTCTTACTTAGAAAATGACCTTGCAAATAGATTTCCACTCATAAATAGTGCTAATCCTGTGTTATATGCAAATGATACTAATATTATTCTCACATCCCCTACTTTTGATGATTTGACAAATAAGTGTAAACAGGTTAGTCAATCTTTACTTACCTGTATGTGTAGTAACAATTTCCTTGATTTGAATATAGAAAAGTCTCACCTGATATACTTTGCCAATAAAAATAAAGCAAGCCAAGTACTTTCTATTGAAGATGATGGGAAGATGATCCCTCAGGCACAAAGTACCAAATTTTTGAGATTCAATATCAATTTTCAAAACTCTTGGAATGAGAATATAAACACATTAGGTACCTAGTAAGCTAAGCTCAGCATGTTTTATCATAAGGTCGATTAGATCCACTGTTTCAGTAGATGCTCTTCATGCACTATACTATGGGGAATTCTATTCTCACATAGCCTATAGTATCCCTTTTTGGGGTTCATCGTCTAAGGCCTTGGCCACTTTCAGGATAAAGAAGAGAGCCATTCACCTCATGACTTTTGCCAAACATAATGCCCCTTCCCAATCAACACGTAGGAGTCCTATATGACCTCATAAAGAGGTCTTAGGAATTTGTAGGAGTCTTACGAGACACTCCTAAAGACCTCACGATGAGATACTTAAGACGTCAGATGCAACACTATAGGAGTCTTTTACGAGGTCCTTTAAGAGCTCCCCAATGAGCTCCTATATGAATTTTCATATGACCTGTACAAGACTTCCCTACGATTGTGGTGCCACCTAGTGGATTTTGAACGAACGAGTATGCCACCTATTGGGTTATGGTAGAACTATGAACTAGTGGTGTCACCTAGTTTGTAATCCTACAATTACGAATGATCTGATTCAAATATTCAGTCCAGTAATTTTACAAAATTCTACAAATATTTGAAACATAACTGGAAGAAAACCTGTGATTGAAAATTATAAACATTAGAACATTTTTTGAGAATCTGATTTCACTAGCAAATTCCACAAACTGCATAGTGGTTGAGCTGTAGCCGAAAGTGCACATACCATTAGATTATTCAAATTCTAATACGAAGAGGATCAAGATGATGGGAATTACTTCAGTAACAACAGTTTATAAGATCAAAACATTCATATAATAGAGACCTAGCTCTTACTTCAATACAGAGTTTATGAAACAATAATACATAAATTATATCATAGCACTTGAAAATTGGCTTGAAAAACATCATTAAATTATGAGAGTGGAAGACTATCAAAAATTAAACTTCTTCATTGTCAGTCCTCTTCTTTTCTGCATATTTAATGCGATCCCCTGCATATTGCAGCCACTGTTTAGCCACCCTCTCCAGGCTGACGATTGTGGTCATTGGGTGGGACTCCAGAACGGTGGCTGGAAAATACACAAATGTATTTTTTTAAATGTTTTGTAGGAAATTACTACTTAATCTTTTCTTAGCAATATCTGATTTAAGATGTAAAAAGAAAAGGAAGACACAAATCATATGAAATGCTGGCACTAAGTAAGTCTCTCCATACCTATAAGGATGACTGAAAAATTAGTTCTGCTTAGGCACAGTCTCTTTTGAGCATCCTCCCTTTTTAGAGCCATGTTGTGGACCCATCCATGTTAAATCATAGGCTAAATTATTTGATAGGAATGATGATAATGTTTTCCTCAGATGGGCTTCACCATTGACTCCACCGATCATTTTCACTTTCAGCTTCTGCAAAGTATCAAAAGTATCTCAATTCATTTGAGTGCTTTGAATTAGCAGTGGAAATGTCCTAAATATCAATCACTGATTTTAAGAAAAAAATGCAATGGTGATATGATGACTTAAAGATAATCAAGGAAGGGAAATCTTCAGTAATAGTGTACTCTTACTATAAATAATTAGAAGAATCACTCACCAATTGCTTCCGGGCTTCCTCTGCATTTTGGAGTTTACCCTCAAATTTTTTTAGCTCCCACATTGCTGTTAAGGGTAAACTTGGAAGTTCATCTAGACTTGTCCTTGTAGTAGAACTCATAATTCCTAGATCAGGGTCTTCTCTAAGTGCCAGCAGGAAATCCAATTTATTTTCAATGACTTCCTGCTTTCTTTCAATCCTCTCCAGTCTTGAATGCAATTTCTCAAATTCTTTATTTATCAAGTTAGCCATGTCATTTTCTGAAAGAGTTGATTTTTACTTTAGCCTTCTGATAAATGGAAAATTCAGGCATAAATTTGATTTTTCTGTCACAGTTGGATGAAAAACGAAAAAATCAATACATACCATCAGATCCACTGGCTTCCGATGAAGAAGGCACTATTGCTCTCTGCCTGTCGGTTGCAATGCCTGAGCCAGGATACTAATGAAACAACAAATATAAAATAGTTAATATAAATATGTGAAATTATTTCTCCAATCTAAAGCACAACATCCAGTTCACCTTACCTCGGCTGTTGGTAGAGGTTGAGCTCCTCTGGCACGTGAACTTGATATCTGCAAAACTATTATGTAACCCTTTTGAATTGTAGGCAATAATTATATTATCTTAGAAAGCAAGCACTTTTCAATTTAATTACAATAGTCCATACCAGTTGCCACTACATGTTCATTTACTTTTGATCCCTTATCAGATGCAGTTTTAAAATTAATTTTTGCAAGGAAAAGTAAATTATTTCAACCATTCAAGCATCCACCTCTTCACAGAGACAAAAAAGTGCAAGTTTCAATAAAGTCAAATTGTCATAATTTTATTACTCTACTGGTGACCACTTTACCTATGGGTATTTCATCATTGATGCCCTCTACCTCAGTTGCAATTCGTGGGACTTTGAATGAAGCTGGAGGAGCCGGCAACTCATCTAATGTATCATTTCCTACCCAAAATAGGAATATTAAAGAACATGTACTCCAATAATATCAAAGGATAAGTTGAGCTGTATTTACAGAAAATTATTCACATTGGACCACAAGCATACCTTCAGTTCCCTGCTCAAAGATATAATCATCAAAATTTTCCGCTTCACACGCCTCTTCCCTTTACTCCCTTGTGAAGCCCATTGGATGTGCTCTTCATCTTCAGTACTAAACTCAGCCATTCTGACCTCAACTTCTCTAGCCTCCTTTAGGGTATCTGCAGAAAAGTACATATGCTACTACAACTCCACTTAACTCAATATTCACCAAATTAAAAACCATTCACACCAATATACCGTAAGGTCCTAATACTCTGTCATACTTGTCAGCATGCCAGGAAGCATCAGGCTCTAGGTTACGACAAATAGCCACTCTTATCCTTTCATTTCTTGGCCATTTATAGATGCCTTGTTCCTCGTCAATCCAAGAACCTGGAATTGCAGCGCACCAGTTTTCTGCCAATAACACGAAGTAGGACATCTGTAATTAAATGACATGTTGTAATATTATACAAATGCGTGGCAAAACAGATCAATGGATTAATCATTAAACTAACTACTAACCAGATGGCATTAGTTCACACTCCCTGAATAGTATAGCTATGCCCCACCCAACTACACTAAAAAAATTATTAATGTAATTGAGTGTGCAGCATAGGGAAAAAGCAGTCCTCTGCACTGTTATATGGTAGGCGCACTGCCTTGGATAAAATTTGGCTAACATTAATGGTTTTATCAGTGCTCCATTTTCCACCAAGGTGAATATCCATGGAACGAGAATCTAATGGATAAAATAACATGTCTTTTGAGCCCTGTAGAACATTGCCAATAATAACAGGAGTACCATTGTTTAGGCCTATGGCTTTTATATACACTATTTCCTTAGTTCTGAAATAACAGCAATTGTTTGCTGGACTCTTGCTGGAGAGAACAAAATTTTGAAATCTTATTTTTTCATACACAGAACTCAATCCAGCTACAGCAGTCTTCACAGGTTTCTGCATAATTTGGTACTTAGTAGCCACATCATTGCTACTGCACTGACTTACTACACACATGTATTCACACTTAATTTTCACGACTTTCGGGAAATGATTTTAAAACGAGGCAGCTGTAGATGCAAACATTTATTAGTATTCCTTCTAAATTCAATTATTTCATTCACTTGACGATCCGTACCACATTAAACATGCGTTTCAACATACTACGCGTCTTCTCAAAGAAAACCAGTATGACAGCACACGACACGAGAATAGATAGAATTGAGATAGCTTTTGCACAACACAACTTTAATTTTATTTGTTCTTCGTATTTAATGACCAAAGTTATTTTTAATACACTCTCGTCTCACAATCAGTAATGTACATACCTAACTACATTTTCCCGAGAGGAAGTTCTTTTAAATGGTTTCAACACTCGTCGCTGCACTAAGGTCAATCAACAATTCCGACGTTTTCACGTTCATATATGCTCTATAGTTGAATTATGTCCTCGTTAGCTCATTCTAAAATGCCGAATACGGTAATAATATAACATGTCTGAAAGAAGAAAAAGAATTGTCGTTACTACTCGAGGCAGGAATCCAATGAAAAACATTGGAAGGGTTATTAAAAACATTGACAAATTGATGACTTTTCTTCAACAACACCTATTTTCAATTACGTAAATAATTATACTCGCCGTACCTGAATGCTCGAACATGATCATCGATGATAGGATGATCATCCCATTATCAAATTAAGCTGTCGTGAACACCAGTAGCTTAAAATGCAATTTAGCGAGGAGTTTACTCTGACGAACTCCCACATTCGTTTCTCAACATAATTCGCCGCCGCTCTGCTTTGCGATGTTGTTATACCCTTTCCAAACGCCGCGAAATATGAGATGAACGTTGAGCTAAATAAACACAATTATGAATATACAACACAGTTATTTACTATCATTAACATTAATTTAGGTACGGTACAAAAACCATCGACATACCGACGAAATTAAGCGCGACGATGATGGCAATATTGGTTATGATCAGTTATCGTAACATGACTGAACACGATCGTGGACTGGTAAATTCAACTCAAAACTGCAAAGTTGTGAGTTATGGAAACGTATAAATAAACATGTCTATCAATAAACAATGAGCTATTTCCACCAAAATATTTTAGACATGTACTATGAACATATGCTAAAAATATGTTGAGCACATAACATCAAATTTTTTCTACCGTATGCTAGAAATATGCGGACTGCATGTTATAAAATGAGTGGCTCTTAAAATGACACGAAAACATTTTTAGCATATGCTCACAATATGATTCGAAAATGTTTCCTTGATCAGAATGAAAATGCCGTGTGCATGTGCTCAGCATCTTTTGTGCCACTAGGAATGCTGATAAGAAAAATATTGGGGCGATGAGTAACACTCTTTTGAATAATTAATGTAAAAATTAAAAGTGATGCAATAAAACGGCAAAATGTTACAAAAGGTAGCAAGAGTTGTGTTGGCCGTAAGTGCCTAAATTAGAATCATATTATGGTTGTTTTATTAAAATTGGAATGAGGGTGATAAGTGCATAACAGATAAGCAATGGAATATTATTAGTGGAATTAGAACCAGATCGAGTAACCACGTTAAATGAGTCAGCGTATTCAAAGCAAACCTCGCATTTCTCCGCGCTATGAGTTCTCATCGGATCACTCTCGTGACACGTACCATAGAAATGAGTGTCAAGCCTGTAAATCGAGACTGCCTTGACATATCCCACCCTCTGCAATTAACATATGATATAAGTACTGTATGAACGTTACTCACCTTGGTTTTTAGCTCGATGTACACTTTCTGCGAACCAGACAAGGTGCGCGATGCACACGATCGCGTCCAACAAAAGTCAATCCCATGAAAATGTTGAGTGTTTGTACTTGTTGTGATATAACTCAAGCATCAATACGTTGTGCAGTTGTTTTCTACTGCTACTATCCTTATTCTTTTGTTCGTGACTCGGCCCATGCCTGGTCAGCTGTCTCTGTCTTTTTGTCAGTCTCTCGATGTACACGTTCTGATGTGCACGTTCTTGTAATCCAAGTACGTACATTAAAGTACTGTTCATTATCTGAACCTGTGAATTACGTTTGTTCTACCTCGGCCTCTAACAGGTTATGGGCCCAGAGTGTCACGACTGCAATATTAATTAACGTATTCACTTTCCGCATTCTCGCAATATATTTGAACTTGCGTTTTGAGGGAAAATGTCGGATAACGAACAGGAACGTTCAAATGCTGCTGCAACTGTTCACCATTCGACACCCGTTGACTTCGCACAGTCGGTGTTCGTTGCACCGGCAGGCGTGCCGGGTATTGAGAAGTTGGAAGGCGAAAGGAACTACAACACGTGGAAATGGCAAATGAAGATGCTACTCATAGATTATGGCATGTGGGAAAGTGTTACTGGTCAGGACATAGATCCAGTCAAAGATCGACGCGCGCTAGCAAAGATCAGCTTGGCTGTAAAACCCGTATGTGCTTCTCACATTTACGCCTGTAGCACAGCCAAAGAAGCATGGAATAATCTACAAAAGGCTTTTGGCAGCTCAGGGCTGACTCGTGAACTAATGTTAGAGAGACAGTTAATGAGAATGCGTTACGAAGATTTTAGTTCCATGTCCGAATACATTAATGGGATCCTTTCCGTTGTGAATCAGCTGGCAGATATCGGCGTCGTTGTCCCTGATGACAAAGTTGGGAAAATTTTGTTAAGTGGTCTATCGGAGTCTTTTGAGACTTTGGTGCAAGGTTTTGCGTCCACTCACACTGAAGTTAGAAGTGAGGAAGTAAAAAAGCTTTTGATAGAGGAGGACTGTCGAAGAAGTGCCAATGCGTGCGAATCTTCACTAGCATCCGTCAAATTCAGGTCAAGTGCTTCTCATGCCCCTAATTCAAACAAGAAAACTGTTCCCAACAACATTATTTGTCATTACTGTAAGAAAGAAGGACATAAACGACCTCAGTGCACTAAGTGGAAGAGACTGAAAAACAAAAATTCCTCAAGTTTTCAAGATACATCAAAAAATTCCAAGAAGTTTGATGGCAATGATGGCTTAGTTCTCATGACTGCTGCGACATATAGTAGAATTAAAATGCCAAAAAATCAGTGGTTCTTCGATAGTGGTGGAAGTCAACATCTGACATCTCGTGGTGATTGGATTGATGACCTCAAAACTTCTGTGAATGCTGATATCTTAACGGCTAATGGTTCTGTAATGTCATGCCAAGGTGTTGGAAATGTGCCCTTTATTTTTAGTAGTAATAGTTCTCTAGTTAATGGTACAATTACTGATGTGTTGCTTTGTAAACAGAGTGCTGCAAATTTATTGTCAGTTTCTAAAATTGCAGAAAAAGGTAAGGTACTTGTGTTTGACAGATATGGTGTTAATGTGTTTGATGAAAATGAAGTTAACATTACAGGTACAAGTCAGCTTACAGGTAGTGCTGTTGGTGGCATTTATAAATTAGACCAAAATGGAAAAACCACAGCAACTGTTTGTGACAATGGAATGCCTAAGATATCTACTATGGCAAGTGCATCTCTTGTATGTCCATCTAAAGGTATTGTCTCTGATATTCCTAAACAAATTCCTCATGTTGTAGACGATGTGAACAAGGTTTTACCCTTTATGATGAATGTCTCCAATGTATCTAAGGAAATTTGGCATAAAAGGACAGGGCACCTTAATTACAAATATTTGTCTAAGCTCAAGGATTTAGCTGATGGCATAAAGTTTGTTGAAGGACAACACACAGAGTGTATTCCATGTATTCAGGGTAAGCATAGCAAAAGACCATTTCATCAAACAGTTGGTCGAGCATCTGGCTTGTTAGAACGCATTCATTCTGATGTCTGCTATCCTGAAAAGGGAGTTGTGACGTGGGGTGGTGCCAGATATCTTGTTACTTTTACAGATGATTTTTCCAGGAAAACTTTTGGCTATCTTATGAAAACCAAAAATGAAGTGTTTTATAAGTTTAAGGAATTTAAATCGTCAGTTGAAAAACAGACAGGTCATGTGATTAAATGCCTAAGATCGGATTGTGGTGGTGAATATATTAATGGGCAAATGTCAGATTTTCTTAGAGTTCATGGTATTTCTCATGAAACAACGTGTCCGGATACACCAGAACAGGATGGTTTATCTGAAAGGGCAGGTAGAACTATTTTTGACTGCGCTAGGACTATGTTGTGTGATTCTAAGTTAAACAAGCGCTATTGGGGAGAGGCCGTCTCCACAGCGATCTATCTAAAGAATAGATGCCCAACGGCATCTCTCAACTTTCAAATACCTGAGGAAGTTTGGTCAGGCAAAAGAGTTAATTTATCTTACCTTAGGGTTTTTGGTTGCAAAGCCTTTATTCATGTTCCAAAGAGAAAGCGAGGGAAGTTAGATCCCAAATCAAAAGAAGTAATTATGTTGGGATATGGTCCCGGGAGGAAAGGATACAGATTAGGTGATATACATGATCCTAAAAAGGTTTACATGTCTAGGGAAGTCAAATTTATTGAGACCCTAATGGCTGGTGATATTCCTATTGCAAGTGAAAACAAAGATATGGATAGAAATAAGCTTGAAATTGACAATAATGTTATCATTTTTTCAGATAGAAATGTTCAAAATGTGGATGCTATGAATGATGTTGGTACTTTGTCAGAAAACAATATTCAAAATGCACCTATTGTCAATGATATCCCTAATGTTGCGGGTTGTAATAGACCCTCACGCATGCGACAGCCACCTCGTTGGCATGCTGACTATGACATGTCCTTTCAGGCTTTGACTGATATGTCTGTCAATATTCCTAAATCGACTAAGGACGCTTTATTGGATCCCATGTGGAAGTCAGCTATGCAATCCGAATATAATTCTTTAATGAATCATAGAGTATGGGAACTAGTGGACCGACCATCAGATTGTAACGTTGTAAAATCTAAATGGGTTTTTAAATTAAAAAATGGAAGTTCAGGTGAATTTGAAAAGCACAAAGCTCGCCTGGTAGCCCGAGGTTTTTCTCAAACTTATGGGATTGATTTTCATGAAACATTTTCTCCAGTTGTTAGTTACACCACACTGAGATTGTTATTTGCGTTTGCTAATGAAATGGATCTGGATATAAGTCACATGGATATAACCACAGCCTTTCTAAATGCAGATCTTAATGAGAAAATATACATGGAACAGCCAGAGGGTTTTTCAGTTCCAGGAAAAGTATGTTTATTGCGAAAGAGCATTTATGGATTAAAGCAATCCAGTAGGATGTGGAATAGAAAAATTTCTGACGTTATAATTAAAACAGGTTTCAAACAGTTAAAATCTGAATCATGTGTTTATGTGTGTCATAGAAATAAAAATCTTACCATAGTGGCTTTGTATGTAGATGATATTTATATATTCTCAAACTGTAAACAAGACAGTAAAATCTTGTGTGATTCACTGTACAAAAACTTTGATGTGAAGTTACTGGGTAATGTGAAAGATTGTTTGGGAATGCGTGTGATCAGAAAAAGAGAAAAGGGAATTATTTCTCTTGACCAGGCTCAATATGTTAAAAGGCTGTTAGAAAGATTTTGTATGACTGATCTTAAACCTGCTCCTACACCTATGGCTGCTGGATTGGTATTGACCAAAGCCACAGATCTCACTTTTATGTATAGTGGAGCTGTACCATATCAGGAAATAATTGGTGGACTTATGTATTTAGCAGTTAACACGAGGCCTGATATAGCATTTGCAATCAATAAATTAAGTCAGTATAGTACAGCCTATGATGAGTCTCATTGGTCAGCTGTAAAGAGAGTAATGCGTTATCTAATAGGTACTCAGAATCATGGTTTGGTTTATGTTAAATCTGGAAATTTAAATATTAAAGGGTATGTTGATGCTTCTTATGGTGGTGTGCCTGGTGATAGATGTTCACAAACAGGTTATATCATGCAACTTGGTACCTCAACTTTTAGTTGGGAATCTGTAAAACAAAAAACTGTAGCATTATCCAGCACAGAGGCTGAATATTTAGCCATAACTAATGTAGTGAAAGAAGCATGTTTTATTAACAATTTAAGTCAAGAGTTGGAGCTGAAACTTGGTGTGATAGAAATATTGAATGACAATTTGTCTGCTCAATGTATGGCTGAGAACAAGCAAACTTTGAAACGCAGTAAACATATTGATATAAAACACCATTTTGTTAAAGATGTAGTTGGGCGTCAGATTGTAAAAATGAAATACAATCCAACAGATGACTTGGTTGCTGATATTCTCACCAAACCTTTATGTAAAGAAAAGCATTTATATTTTTCTAGGATTATGAATGTTGTGAACATATATGATGCTTAATTTAAGGGGGTGTGTTGAGTGTTTGTACTTGTTGTGATATAACTCAAGCATCAATACGTTGTGCAGTTGTTTTCTACTGCTACTATCCTTATTCTTTTGTTCGTGACTCGGCCCATGCCTGGTCAGCTGTCTCTGTCTTTTTGTCAGTCTCTCGATGTACACGTTCTGATGTGCACGTTCTTGTAATCCAAGTACGTACATTAAAGTACTGTTCATTATCTGAACCTGTGAATTACGTTTGTTCTACCTCGGCCTCTAACAGAAAAACGGGTCGAAACAAAGCCAGATCAGTAGAGTGTACCAAAGCAGGTATAATTTTTTTAGGAATCCGAATGAATACCAAAGAAGGTTGATCCAAATAAATGTCCAGATTCTGTGAAGATTTCAGAAGCAGGGCGAGAACAAAATGAGTAACGTAAATATATTTCATTGCGAACTAAACATAATAAACAGTAGGTATTATAAATAAGGCAAAAGGAGTGCATACAAACAAAATTTACCTTGAAATTCAGGACGATGTCCGTGCACGAACACTACTCACACACGCCGTACGGACACGTGCCACAATTGGTCTACCAATTTTAGAACAAATCCAGAAAAATTGGGTAAGTTATTCGATGGATAAAATTCAGGCAGGATCAAATAAATCAGCGTCCAAAGAAAGTCCGAAGGAGGCAGGGTCATTGTAAATATAACTGTGCGGATAGTCCAAACGGTGCTCAGGGTCGAAAACGGGAGAGTGAGGTCCAAAGTATGCTCGAAGGCAGCAATTCCGTCAGGGTAATCCAATCAGGTGCAGAGGTCAAAACAGGAGAGTGAAGTCCAAACGAAGCAGAGGTCAAAAAATATAAAGAAGCCGAGTCGCAAAAAACACACCGAATCACCGGGAAACACGCGCCAACTGCCAACTGAAGGTGTAGTTTCCGTGGTCTACCACTAGGTGGATCATAAAATAGGTCATACAGCACCAGTCGCGAACACCTCTTTAAGACCTCCTACTGGCGAATCGTAAAGAGGTCACACAGCACGAGTCGCGGAGGCCTCCTACAGTCGAGTTGAAAAGAGGTCATACAGTAAGAGTCGCGGAGACCTCTAGAAGAGCTCCTACAGTCGAGTCGAAAAGATGTCCCACGTATGACCTCTTATATGACCTCTTCACGACGCCTGTGTTGACTGGGTACCTATTGCTTGAAGAAAATTGAATTGAGGAAATTCGTATCATGATGTGTATTGCTTTGCTCTTTCTCAAACTGACGGAGATACACCTGTTCTCAAGAGAACAAGCACATCTGCGTCAGTTTTCATTTTTTCCCACTTTTTCTCAGATAATTATAAGCCCCAAATATAGTTTAATGAGTATTTTGGTTGATGTTTCGAAGTCATCGTTTTATTTTTACCCATTCTTCAATAAATTAAGTCCGATGAACTATATAAATTCCTAATCGAGTTCCTATAATATTAATGTATGCCTACGGTCAGAAACGCATCTTAGGGAAGAGAAGGGATGGTCCCTCCATGGATTCAAAAACTACGGCGAAGACACTCTGATAACCGCGTAAAAAGCGGAAAGGATGTAATTTACTCATTGTTGAAGAGAGCCATGCTGCAAATTGATGACTTTATGGGCCAACATCTTGGAAAAAGTTATATTTATTCGTGATGATGTAAAACTTCTCATCTTGAATGCATATATTCACTGGAATTACGTTCTGTAATGGGGCTATGATTCGAAAATTTTAAATATAAGCTGGATTACAGACAGGCTGCCCTAATTGGGTGATATATATCCCATAATCTGGATACACCGGTGTCATTCCAGACGCGTAACCTCTGCTAACACGGGCACGGGAAACGTACCGTCTAACTCCGAGCAAGTTCCACGGCGCGCAGCGTCCCCGTTCAGTGTTGCGCAAATGCCGACGACGCACGAGGAGGCTTTCGAGAATCGGGGACCGCGGTCATCCATCTCGACTCATCGGAGATGGGGTTTCACCCCCGAATTATCCCACCCACCGTTTAAAACTGTCAAGGACGCCCCACCGCTCTCCACGGGCCATTGTTTTTATTGGTCGATGGGGAAGGAGGGGAGCGGGTGGTCGGTGTCTTCTCCCTTGAGGGAGCCAGCCGATGGTGCGGTCGCCAGGGAGAGTTGGTGACATCACCCTCGCCCGACTCCTTTCTGGGATCCGCTTCCCGCGGTCTATCTGCCGCTGCTTCCTCCAATCGCATCCGCGCGCTCACCCCGACATCTCTGGACCCCACTCCCCTGCTCCACATCGAACCCCTTCCCTGGCGGCGATGACCCGGCCGGGAGTCACCAGTCTCGCGAGGGCACGCACGCAGCGGGAAGACGGGAGGACACCTCCCTCCTTCGTTTCACAAATTGGACTCGACGTGATCGGCATGAGTCGGCCGATGCTGGGGAGATCCCTGGCGGTCCTCTGCGTCCACTTCGCCTGGATACGCGTCGGTGAGTGCATCCGTGGCTGGGGATCTCTTTTTCTTGTGTATACATGCTCGTAGGGAACTCTTTCTTTCACCGGGCGTTAGGTGAAAGAGATGACTTTACAGTCACAACCTCGCCCGAATAAAGACACATTATTATTATTATTAAAAATCGGACGCCAGAACTTGAAAAGGAGAGACGGCGGTGTCGTTGCGGAATTAGATGTCGGGAAAATAATTAATTTCGTAGGGGTTTGGATTATGTTATTCTGGCTTTGTGTTGTTATGGTTGATTATTATGGCCTTGGCTCTATGCCATGTTTTACTCAAATTTTCTTGATGAGTGGAGATTTTAAATTGCAGCTGGATCGATTAAGTGGGATCTGACTTGCCGATCCGAGAGCTCGGGTTCAGACCTTTGGTTGCGACGGAGAATTATTTTTGCGGCAGGTATTCGGATCAGCATTTGACTGATGGGCTTAATACATCACTTTTGTCGTAAGGGAACTTGAACCGGGTAAATATTCTTGAAGAAAAAGTTAGTTTCCAGACTTTGCTTTGTCCTTCGCTCATTGCCCATTCTCTAAAATTACTTCCTTCGACGAAGTCCTTAGAAAGCTAGCCATCTAATCACCACTAGAAATCAATTTTAAGATAGGTTTGCCGCAGCTCTCTACTTCACCCTTCTATCAGCCAACCTCTACATACTGCCATAAATTCTCTCTTTTACGCCCTTCACCATTTGGTCCTTGTATCTCATACGAGACTTTCCTTTTTTTAATTTTTCCATTTGCTTCTCCCTCGACAACTGTCTTCATCAGAACAACATATCTTAAGATATAGCCGCTCTTGTCCCGTCTTCTTTTAAAGATTTCATAAAACTTCTCTTTTCTCCCACATGTCTTTGAACTTCTTCGTTTGTAACTCTGTCCTTCCATTTTATCGCTGGTGTTCTTTTATGGCACCCTACTTGAAAATAACGCAATTGAAAATAGATTTAAAAAAGAAATTAGTTGTAAAACATTCTCTGCACAAAACCTCGTGCTCACGCGCAACTCATTGTTACTAAGCCATAATTTACCCAGTTCACCGCATGCCAAATCACGATAAAATACCTTTTTGCTCTTCTCTTTCCTGGTTTTAGCCACCGAAGATTTCCTTCCGCAACCTTAGCTCATCTCCGAATATTTACTATCTGCCTTTCTCATATACAACAATAGCACCATAGAGCTATTTCGAAGTTTTTTTAGCGAACTTAAATATTTAATGCCCTACATAAAAAGACAATTGTGTACTACCAATTTATAAAATCGATTTATTATTTTTAAAAGAGAGTGATTGGTCCATAAAGTTGGCTCTCATACTTCAGCTAATCTAAACAGGGATACCCCTGCATCAAAACAGTTGACAACAAGTTAAAAAAACAGCAGGAGAAGAAGCGATGTCGATGAAGCACTCTCCTTGCGATGAAGGCTGCTTGATATTTCCTCGTCGACTACCGAATCAGAGAATCTCTTGTTTACGTACGGTGAGCGGCGTGCTTACTTCTTGCGCGGGAGCTTAAGGCTCGAATCTTGGTAGTGGTGAATTTTAAGTGACATCCTCATCCTAATTTGGTGTTGTGTGTTCGCAGACTTCCAGAGTAGTAGTTGCATAGGAAGATAAACTTTGCACCCCTTAGTACCTTTAGTGTAGGCCGTTAAGCTGAAGCCGATACGGTTTCCCCGCCCCCTTCCTCCACTCCTGAAATCCAACCTTACCCTGATCAAGCCTTATCTCCAGCAAAGCTCGTGACCTCAGCAGTCAATCGCCTCGCGCAATTACCGCTCGTGTCGCTTAATTGCCGACCCAAATGCACAAACAGTGTTCCGTGTCTGATTCACGATTTACATGACACGTTGTCGGCAATGCTCTACGTCCACGCGAGTAGGTACACCCACTGAGCAACTGCTGCTCCTTAAAAATAATCTCGTAATATATTACCCCTTTAAGAATAGAGCATGATGGTCTCAAGACAATAGGAACGAAGACCACTTGCCTCCATTCGAGTCCTCTTGAGAGGAAGAGAGATGAGCATATGCTTTCATGACGCTAAACGAAACAGCCGAGCAATTTACATTTTCCAGCGATATTTATTCATGCTTGCAGTTCCTTACCGATTGCTCTAAAAATAGAGTATCTAGGGCCATATTTACCATATGGTGTACCCGGCGGACGCCAGGGGCCTCGCGAGAGAGAAAGTGTAAATATAGTTGCAAGTAACCTGGCGCCTACTAGCAGAGTATTAATAGTGAAAGATCTTTGTACTCATTATGTATTGTCTTTCTAAGCAAGGAAAAGTCTATGTCAAGGTGCCAGGTTGCAAGACTAACATTGGGGGCCTCATTCTAGATTCCGCCGGGGGCCTCAGAGGTCATAAATACGTCCCTGAGAATGTCGATGAAAAGTAACCGATATAGAATGAAATCATAATTATTTAATCAACTAGTGAAAGAAATTTTTGAGTTTGAGAAAACTATCGAAAGAGATGTTTATAGAAAAGTATTTTTGCCTCTCTTCTGCCGAGATTGAATATATTAATTGCACTGAGACAGTTGGGATTAACGATTAAAAAATAAACGATAAAAATTATCGTTAAAAATGAGGTTAACTATTTAATTTAATCGTTACTTTTCAGAAGAGTTAACCTTTAATCTTTAAAATTATGCATTAACTGATACAAAACTAACTTCAGTTAAATTTTTTCGTTAATTTTTGGCGAATGTTCGCCTGACCTGTCCGAATTTGTGCGCTAAGGTTGCCCAACAGACAAATGGGAAATAAAACTGTATCTAAGAATGCAAGGGTAGCTGTGCAATAATGCAATGGATAGGCCCTGAAGAATACATCCAAAGAAAAGAGCATCTACTGTAACTCTAAGCCGTGTCCACGGCAAGTTTACAATTGTGGGATACTTCACATCGCAATGTGGGGATAGATATCAAAAACTAACCTTAAAGCACTTTCTTCCCCTCAGAACAATCTTTTGCGGCAAATTACAGACGCACCATGGTTCGTCAGAAAGTCTTACATTCACGACAACTTAAAAATCCCAGAATCGGAGCACCACCTCAGAAAAATCGCCGAATCCTTTCAGGAGAACTAGGAAACATGACCAACAACACTCTGGACACTAAATGGAATTACAACGAAAATCCCCAATTCAAAAATGTTTAAACTAAGTGATACCGATGGAACAAACCATAATGACAGTTTTCAATGCTTACTTTGTTTATCAAAAAAATCCATTAAGGCCTCTATTACCGCAGCATCCAATTTACCAAAGTAACTACCATGGGTGTTTTCAAGTCTGTTTCCGCACTAATACGCGCTTCAGACCGGGAGGAGAGGTATAAGGATAGGAATGGAAGGGATGGGGGGGTAGGTATCCATCGTCTACGTGACCAAAGTAACTAAAAAAGTAACTTTTAACATAAAAGTTACTTTTTTTAACTTTAACTTTAATCAGTTACTTTTTCAGAAAAGTAACTTTTAACTTTAACTAGTTACTTTTTAGAGAGATTAACTTTAACTTTAATCAGTTAACTTTTTTGGTAACTTTCCCAACTACGCACTGGGAAATAATGGACAGGATCTTTTTTCGTCAATCGGCAGTGAATAGAATCAAATTTACCTCAGTGGCGTTCTCTGTGATTGGAATTTAAAAATTGCTTAATTACCCTAGAACTATATGCCTGGATCAAGTGTACATATGCATACATATACCTATGTAAGGTAGTTACGGTAATGACTAGTATGGTCCCATAAAAAGGAGACAAGTATAAAGTTCCGAAATTTTCAGTGGCACTACCTCAGCGAATAGTATATTCTATGAGCCGAGGAACGTCGTTTTGCCACCGAAAACTTGGGATATATATTACAACCAGAGTGAATTCTCCATGGTACCTTCACACGCATATAAGACTGAGAAATATAAATTAGGGTGATAGTACCCAGCGCTGGAGAGTGGGCCATTGAAACGATAATATTGAGAAAGACTTATACATGTTATTTTACTTGTACATGTTATTTTTTTTAACGCTATTGCGGATAGGAAAGAAAATAGTCGAAGGTACGGGAATATCTTAGAGAGGTACACTTCATCCTTGTACTCAACTTACGTAGGCACTTGAATGATGATAGTACATTTATCACCATATTATCTATATCTTCAAGCGGCTGGTTAGCATACGTATTTGAGGGCCGCGTTCAGTGTCATATCTTATCCACATTTCCTCCTGTTCAAAAACAGCTAAAAAGGAGTGGGATATGGACTTTTCCTGTTGATATTATCATTGGTTTCATTAGGCATGCGTCACTATGCATATCACACTTGCCAAAACGGCAGAGGCGATAACGCTTCGATAAGGAGACCTGATCGTGACCAAAATGCACCATAAGCCTTGAGATTGTTACCCATGCTTTTAGGTTTTTCAGTTCTTCAAAAATATGTTAAAATTTGTTATTGCTGTTTAGAGAGACAACCGATAATGCTCAATTGGGGAAATATGCGGCCGAGCCAAAAGAAAGCTAGGATTTATTAAAATCGGGAAATGTGACGAGAAGACAAAAGAGCGATTTTACTTTTAACTAATTAGGTCCCATCTTGAATATGTAGCCAATGTATGGGATCCGAATGAGTTAGGTTAAACAGTGAGAACTAGACAAAAGGCTAGACAGTGTGCAGCTTAGACAGCTAGGTGTAACAATTGCAAATAAAACTTTCTTATAATGAACGAACATCAGCGATCTACGGAATAAACTACGTTGACGGCCCGCATATATGTGCACCCCCTCTATGTTATGCAACCACCATCACCCACCCCCTCCCGCTTTGACAGATTTTTCAAGGAGTTTGCCCCCCCCTCCCCCACGTTTCGGGGAGTTGGTGCGCCGCTAATAATGGAGATATCATTTTCTCACTTTAATTGCCACTAGCAATTGACATTTAACTTTCTTCGGACATTTTCACGTAAGCCAATTATTAACTCGTATTAACTCATCTACCTCCATGATGTATATCATATCATTAAAACGCTGTTCAGACGATTGTACAAAATCCGGGCAAGGAAAGAGACAGAGAAATACAGGCGAAATTGTTTGCAATAACATTACTCACCTAACCTCTGATTAAAATTGGGTTCGTAATGTTTCATGTTAAAGAGTTTGAAATGCTGTTCGATTTTGTTTAGCCTATGGATTGTATTTTCATCACGAACTGCATTAAAGCGTGTAATCCCTCACACTAAATAAATACCGCATTGCTGAATTATTCACGATAAATGGATCCGCATTAGTAAATAAAACATGAAATAAAATATGGTGTAGTAATCGATCACGTTTCTGTTTCCGAGAGATTGTGACGGAGTTTACTAAAGCCTTGGATCGTGGCTTTCGGCAAACCAGTTAAGTTACTTCCAAGTATTGATATCTATTAACAATTCCACCTACGAGTGGAGGTTCTGGAATAGGAAATTTGAGGTTTTATTTGCTATCCTCCGGCCAGGACCAAATTTCGGACAAGGTCAAGTTGTCGCTTTTAAACAATATAAAGGGTTATGACGTGGTTCTGATGGTGATAGCGATTCCCATGACGGAAAAACAACTACATTTCAACAACTATAGACAGCTATTCATACTCAGAGGCTCTAATGCCATTGATAAATATGTATAACCGAGAGATAAAATAGTGTTTGACCGGTAAGTTTTTAATGCTAGACGTCATGAAGTAGGTAAAATAGCAAACACTTTGTTTCGGACTCCTATCGTGGCTTTTAAAATCGTGAAAATATGAAGTGAGGGAAGGAGATGAACTACTCGGAAATCAGCTCTTACGTGCCTATATTTTTATTGGAGTTCTGGACGTTAACACAAGAGAGTTTGAATTATTGATAAGTCTGCTCTAGAGAAGACCACAAGTCTCTGTAGATCATCAGAGCAGATTGAAAAACAGGTGGAGAAGCTTATCTCACCGCAGACCAAATCAGTCGTCCGTATCTCCTTCAGCAAGTTAAAGAAAAATGAACAAAAGAAGGAAAGGCAGCATGAGTTAAGAAGTGCGACGGCAACTCTAGTTCAAGGTGTAAATAGAGAAACGGATGTAACTAACCCCAAAGGATTTTTTGTAAGAGAAAATATTCAAGTATTTTAAGGCCCAGATTTGTTTCCGCAATTCATACCAAAAATAAATACCAATTCCATTACCCTATCCTCAAAAAAAACCTAAACATTTGCTTACACCACTGAGGAATGGACTGGTTAGGTTTATGAGTCGTAAGGTCAATGTCGAGGTGGATAGTATAGACGAGAGAGCATGCGAGAAAAGACTAGCAGTTTTGCAGATTCCAGATAAAAACTTGAGACTATGTCAAGATCCAACTGATTTCAATAAATTCATTGCGGGAAAGCCAAAATGCTGCCAACAGTGGATGAAATTACAGCCAAGCTTAATGGGAAGTCTTTAATTTATCAGAAGTTCTCCATTGTATCGCTCTGGATGGAAAATTTTCCAGGAAGTATTGTTTTGCAAACCAACATGGAGTGTATAGTTGTTAATTTTAGCCATTTGGACTCTGCAATGTCCCTGAATTATTCAGGAAGAGGTTAATAAATGATTTTGTTCCACGGAAAATGTCGTTTTTTGGTTTAATAATGTCTTGGTTAGTGGGGAAACCGAGTAAATGCATGATAAAGAAGTCCCGGCGATTATTTTCGGGGCAAAATCAATCGGGACTAGGATTAATTCTGACAAGATGCAGTATAAATGGAGAGACGACAGGTATGACGGCAACCAGAAAATGAACGTCGATGCAGATAGGGCGGATGCTCTCATGAGTGTTAATTCACCCAAATCTAGGGAGGAACTTCAACGAATTTTAGGGCTATTCAATTATGCGAGGCGCTATATTTCGGAAATGCCTCAATTGATACTATAATCATCTCATGTGTTGCAAAAATGCTGAGATCCGGTGGCTCCCAGTGCATGAAAAATGGTTTTGTAGCTCTTAAAAGATGTTTTCAAAGCATCGGCTTTAAGACCCTTCAACTCTAGCATGAGAATTATTTTTCAATTTGATGCCACTTGGTATGGTGTTTGTATCTATCAGGTTTAAATGATACACTTAAGCTGGTTGCTTATTTTTTCAATACCAAAAATTACAGGAAATTATAATCCGCCTGAAAAACACCTAACAACCTAATCCGTATATAATGGAAGTCCTATATTTTTTTAAACATATTTATTTATGGTAGCCTTAGCTGTTGATATGCTAACAGATTATAAAACTTTAAATCTAAGCAGATTAAAACCTTTAAAATCGCCGGCCCCGGTGGAGCGGGGTAAATCCCTCCCCTGTCGATTCCAGGGTCGCTTTTCCAAGATTTTCACTTCCGGGGAATGGATGTTTGTATTGTCCAATCTGTTAATTGGAAGAGAGGACTTTGAGTCCTGAAATTCGCAGATTAAAATAAATAATACTATTTTTTCACTATGCTCCTAAAACAGGCTCAGTTAGACGTCATAGGTTGAGACTGAAACTTATGAATTATTCTTTGAAGCTCACGTATGTGCCGGTAAAGTTTTTGCATATTTCTGATGTATTACACAGGAATAGCCCCTATGAAACATACCATGATAATCAGATGCTGAAAATGGTTCACTCATACAGCTAACATCTACCAAACAAAGATGAAAAAAAAATTAATTTTCCTAGCTGAAACTGCCATGGATAGGAATCTTGTGCGTACAAGTAGATATTTTTATCAAGGCTGGCCTAAGAAAAGGTATAACAGTTCTTACTGTAAACTTTATCCTGATTCTAAAGAAAATATACATATCTGGGAGGGGTTTTTATTTCTAGGAGAGAAAATTATTGTTCCAACCTCTCTTAGAGCCCAATTCCTAGATTTAGAGCACAGAGATCATATAGATTCAAGTAAAGCTGTTGCCAACGCTTGTCAAATGTGTTATAGGCCAACTCTCTGCGGTAATATGTCTAGTTTTATCTCTAATTATCAAACGTGAAAAATGTATCCCATAATGTGGTAAGGAACCCATATTACATCATATGATAACAAATATACTATTTCAGAAAGTTTGTGCTAACATTTTTGAACATGGTGAAAAACTTATCTAGCTATTATAAATTATTTTTCACATTGGCTAGAGTTTAATCTAGTGATTTAATCGATTGTATGCAGGAAGCGTTCGTTCCCCACGGATGTCCTTGTGAAACTATAGCGGACAATGTCCCCTTCAAATCGTATGAATCGTATATTGCAATACTATACGAGTAAGAAAATTAGAGTGAGCACATATGCAGTCCTGAACAACATGGTCCAAATGGCTTGGCAGAAAAGGGAATAGGACTGATGAAAAAATCACAGGAAAAGTGGACAGGAATCTGTAGACTACCGTGAGAACTTATTGGAGCATAATAATACGCCTATAAGTAATCTCCATTCTCCTGATCCTACATACTGTAGATTAGGAGACTAAAATCAGTTTCCCACAAGTAGTGAGCGGCTAATGCCTAAGTGACACGACAATCCTCATCAACCGCTAGTTTTCATGGAAGAAACCACGAAATATTTTCATGAAAGTTATGCTCGTAAAACGGTTGTAAAATTATATCCTAGTGATAAAGCAGTTTGACTCACTGGTAAACAAAAACGTTGGGAAGAGGCTATTGTGTTTAAGGAAGCAAATGAGCCACAATCTTATTGGATAAGTCGTGGAGGAAATGAAAATTATCCATCGAGAAGGAAATTCTCACTTGAAGTCTTTCGTAAATCTAGGCCAGTTGATCAAATTGTCCCTGCAGAGCTGTTGCCAACTTTTTATGAAAGTGAAAGTACTGAAAAAACTGATATCATGTAAAAACCCTCAGGATGAATTCCCACAAGTAGTACATTCGTACCTTGCAAAATGAGAACGTTCCAAGATTCAACCATGGCCTTCTGGACACACGGTCCTGACCCTCACTCCATGGACGTCAGGAGAAATATCAGACGAGAGTCAAATGTTGTCAATAGGGAGACATTCAGCGTGTTAACTCAAACTGGTTATAATTCCACTAATAATATTCCATTTTTAAACTGTTCTACATTAACAACCCTCATCCGTATTTGAATATAGCAACCTAAATATAAATATAATTTAGGCGTTTTAACTTACGCACCTTTGCGTTGCACATTATTTAACCATTTACCGTTCTATTGAACCTTTTTAATTTTTACAAAATTATGCAAAAGTTTGTTGCTCAATGCCCCAATATTTTAATTGCCAGCATTGTGCCACTCAATTGCAACTAACTTGTTTCATGGCTTCTTTTCGTTGTGGTTTGGTTTCGTTTTTGTTTGCCTATTGCACAGGACGGCGCTTTTTATTGTCTTCAGAACCCTCAAGGAATTTTCTTCGGTTGAGCATTCGGCAAGATATAGTTTTGTGACTTCGGCGTATTTCCTTGGCTCATGTCTTATTTGTGTATGCCTGGAGAAGTGTTCAAGATTTACAAGCGAAATTCAATATTTATCGCTGTAATTTATATCTATTTTTTATCTGTAACCGTATATGTATCTAATATTTTAGTATCATACTCTAAATATTTGTAGCGATCATGTTATTACAATGTTTCCTTCTTCATTCAAGCTAGAGTACTTTTTCGTGTACTTGAATAAAACGAAGATAGTTCTAAAAAGTAATGAATACTTATCATATATTCCATTCAGAGAAGACATCACACAACCAGGACAAATAGTGTAGAATTTTTATTTTGCTAAACGAAATACTATACTAAATAGAAACCACGATGATTAATTTTTTCAGATATGAGCAACATTTATTGGAAATCAAATGGTTGAAGGAAAAACGGATTCAATTTATAATCTTTTTTACCTACAGAGAAACAAGGCACATTACCTACAAGAAACATTAACTTAAGTTAATTTTTTTCGTTAATTCTTGGCAAATGTCGTCCTGTCCGAATTTGGGCGCAAAGGTTGCCCAACAGACAAATGGCAAAATAATTCGGTATCTAAGAATGCAATGGTAGTTGTGCAAGAATCTAATGAATAGGCCCAGACGAATACATACATCCAAACAAAAGCGGGGCTTAGGGTTGTGACCGCCAAAGTTTAGGAATGCACTCTCAGATGTGTAAACACGAAATCACGCGAATACAATGTCCTGGAGCGCTCGTTGGCCTCACTGACTTCATGTCCTCAATACTACATAGTTGAAGCCGAGAAAGAAGGGTCGCCCAAAAAACTATGACGGATAACGAGGGGGAGGGGTTCATTCAAACTAACGTAACCATGGTACTACAAAGTACCACAACTTATTATTAGTAGTACCATGATTGCAAAAATGCGCCGGTCTACGTATACCTTACTCGGCGACATGGCTTCGTCAATACATCAGCCCCCAGTGAATCGCGAGAAAAGGTGTGCAGGTACAGAATTTCCACTTTAATTTTACGATTTATTTCCACCCTTCGATTCCTATTCTTGTGCCTTTTCTCCCGGTCTGAAGTACCTATCAGTTCGGGTATAGACTTGTGAACACAAATATGAGATATGTTCAAACCAACATATTTGCCCCGCGTGACAGAACTTGCAGCACCAAGTTACAGCAGTGGATATAATTGTAGTTCCGGTTCTTGGAAGAGAGCAATCCCAGTCTGGCCACAAGGCTGGTGAGTTGTGATTGGCAGAGGAATTTTAAATGACTCTTCAGACGCTACGGGATGGGACTCGAACCTTCATGCTATAAGGCAGCCGCCTTACCCAGAAGGCCATTCGAGTGCGCCTCCGCTCCCCATCCGATTCTCATGCCCATTGAATGTTTTCCCAGCACAGTCAGATTCGTTCCTTCTATAACAAATGTCACGAGCCACTTAGGTGATCAAAAGACCCGGGAATGTTTCTTTAACTGATCTAAATAGGATAACTGATGTCTAAATTAGGGTAGAGAACCTTCAGAAACGTTACTTCATTTTCTTCTTTCGATAACTGCATACTATTGATGCAATTTATTCATGATGTATCTTCAGTCATTTCCTACGAAGACAGGGGCACGCTACTTATTATCCAACATGCACCAAGGGTTAAGTAGTGCTGGAGATAGTGGGATGATTTGGGCATCTCCGCCCAAAGAAATCTCAAAAGATAATTTTCGTAGGGACCTAGAAACAGGGGTTGGCTACTCCCGTCTTTCATCAAGAAGCGAAGTGTCATTAATGAAAGACGTTTGTCTCACGAACTGAATACAAGTTGGAAACTCGTGTTATCCATACAGATTTCAGTACTGCTCTGAGTTGGCTCTTGGTATTTTATCATTGGTGACAGTTTGCAATATTTCATAGGCATAAATTCTGACTTTTTCAATTACAAAATAAATGAATAAGTAGGGGTTTCCCTGAAAAAACTAACTAGCACAACTATTGAGACAATTAAGGCCTAAAAATGAAATCTTTCGGCAATCATATCAATACCTGGGACCAAAATTATTTTGTTCACTGCCAAATAACGTGGCCAGGGTAGAAACAGAATTTAGATTTAATAAATCGGTTAAAAAAAGGCTTATGAGCAATGAGGAAGTTGAGTTTTTGCTTAAGAATGAAATATAAAATGTTAATAAATGATATCAACTTGTACGAAGGTATATTGTGGTTTAGTATGATCTCATGCATGTATAATCATATTTTGAATTTGGATTTAATAAAGCGAAAAAATGGCTTATGAGCAATGAGGAAGTAGAGTTTTTGCTTAAGAATGTTATATAAAATGTTAATAAATGATATCAACTTGTACGTAGGTATACTGTGTCTTAGTATGATCATATTTTGAATATGAATGCACAAAAATTGTCTTTTTTATTCATTTTTTCATCATTGTATCACATACTGCATACTGTAACTGCAGAAGCAGAATTAGAACCTTGCCTGCCCGTCTTAAATTAATTATAATGGTAACCCCAATGCAGGTATTGGTCCTCTGGGGTACCTTTAGAAGATATGGACAAAATGAAAATCTTCTCTCGTTACCTTCCAACCAGGAGACAGTTTGAAATCACAGAGTTTAACCAACTCTTAATTAATGACGACCCAACCATTCTAGGACGGAATTCCAACTGCAAACATCCGCAATGAAACTGCCCACTAACGAATGCTAATGGTAGTAGATTATTCCAATGGGCATCTGACAACAGTTTAGAAGCAATAGCTCCGACAGACCCTACAAAAGTCAGGGGAATCAACATTTTAGATTACATGCTAACCCGTAATGTAGCCGGTAAGCCAGTAACTAATCTCCAAGTGTGGGATATAGTCAAATACAAAAGGCCCATAAACAAAATGTGAAGACATAATTGATAAAACGCAAGGGTGCGCATAAAATGACGTAGGGCAAAAGATAGCCACAAAGCGGCAGTCCCCGAAACAAAGTTACGAACTATAACAACGCCACATGATGATAGATGTTTCTAAGTTATCATTTTATTATTTCTCATCCTATTGCGAAACGTGAATTTAGAGTCAGCACTGAAAAAATCTTCGTTAATCGCTGGAAGCGTAGTGAAGGCTGTGAGAAAAACATACATCAAACAAACATTATATAATCTTCTACAAGATTTCGAAGCTACAAAAAATTATAAATTGCACTGGAGACAATTGCGATTACGCTTAATGCATCACAATTACAATCATGTAATAGCACATAACTTCAAATAATATGCCATTCCTCGACGATTAATAATTGAAAATTCAAAGTCAACATGGTTGTTTACACTGTAGACCATGTGAAACACAGGTGTTTTTACGTATGGTGTTTTAAAAGGATGGAAAGAGAAGGTGTATTAGAATCAATGGATTTATTCGCTATCATCAGGTCTCTCGAAGAATATTTTTTACATACACAACTTTAAAAGACGAGTTTTTTGCTGGATTCCAGAACTACGAAAAAGAACTAATATCTATATCTACGACATACCCTACAAGCCACCTCGAGGGTGTGTGGCAAGGGGTGCATGCACATCAGGAACAATGACACAACAAACAAAAATGAACAACACAAAACAAACACCACACTTTAAAAGTAATTAGGGTAAAAGAAAAAAACTACCAAGTCCCAATCATGCAGGACACACCCGCGAATACCATGCATGACTTGAAATCCGACACCAATTTCATAGTTACTCATGGATGCAAAAAAAAGCAATGCATGCGAGTAACACATTGATTTGAACACGAAGGAAATAAAAATACTATCGACCTACTCTGAACATTATCTCTATAATCACTACCGATTTACGCGATGACTAACGTTCTGATCTCGAATCGTACGCGGAAAAAATGACATTTTAAACCTGTCCGTCCTGCAATCTATCTCCTTAATTTTATTAGAATTATCGAGCCTACCATGATAAGTCGGAGCCAGCAATATATGATTAACGTCATTAATGAAATGTCCCTCATTAAATTTTCCCAGAAGATTAAGTCTATAATTCAGCCTACGTTGTGACAGCGATTCCCATCCCAATTCGGCTAACATACCAGACACACTGCTTTCCCTCTCGTAACACCCTTTTACATATCTCGCTGCTCTTCGTTGTACTCGATCTGATTCGTAAATTAAGCCTGCTTCATAAGGGTCCCATTTACTCGCAGCATATTCTAAGGGTGGCCTCACAATTGAAAAATAGCAACGTTCCTTCACCCTCTCCTCACTTTTCCCTAATATTCTTTTAATAAACCCCAACTTTATATTTACTTGACTGAATATTTCCCTGATATGTTTCCCCCATGTTAGATCCAGAGTTACTGTTACCCCTAAGTACTTAACTGATTCCACGTTTACTAATTCCGTACCTTAAATCATATAGTTTCTCTCTATCGAGTTTTTCCTTTTCCAAAAATTTACTGTCAAGCACTTTTTTATGTTCAGTTCTAGTGTACATTTATCGCACCACGCCTGATCAATCAACGGTAAGCACTTTGGCTTTAATAACGAAGTTCTATTCAACCCATTCATCCACACCTATCTACATCCACGCAATACTCTGCAAGCCATCGCAAAGGGGTGAGGAAAGGGGTGGATACTTGCACTATTGACATGTAACTACGCTACTACATTGAAGCATGTTAGATAATAGGATAAAACCCAAACCCATTAGGTTGGTCTGGACGGTGAGGATAGTCACCAAATACTGACTAAGCCCAACATTATCATACAATGAATGAAATGACTTTTACAAACCACAGGGTCAAGAATACAAAAAAGATTTAACGACCCTTATTGTATTATATTAAATGAATGTCTGTTCCCCGCGTCATCCCCAATAGCTGACGATATGAGTGCTTCCTTGGGAAAGGTAGCCAAAAATCAGTGGTTGGAACTTTAGCGATCTCAAGCCGGGAACAAATTGCGGAACATCTAGCGAGACGTATCAGTTGGAAGGACTCTCGGGGAGGAAGTGATGATCACACGCCCGATCACTGTGACACTCCCATGAGCGTGATACACCCCCTGACGGAGTGCGATACATCTACATCCACGCAATATCCTGCAAGCCACCGCAAGGATGTATGGCAGAGGGTGAAGATCACCAAACATGCACTATTTACATGTAAATAAGCTGTACTACATGGAAACATGCTAGATTAGGGTCGCATGCAGCGACATGGTTATTATCTACACATTAATAAAGGGATTGGTTGTTAATACATGCATCATGTACTGCAGGCTACTTTAACAATATTTCACCGACCTATCCCTTTGCTATTCTGCCTATTGGGTTCTCTTATAGCAAATATAGAAAAATGACACTTTAAATTTGTCGGTAAATTAATGTGACTATGGTGTAAAGCTGGATTTTGCAGAAATATTGGAAATTGTAACCTATTCCAAAACGTTTGGTCCTAAGACGATATTTGAAGAGATTTTTTGACACCTTCACTCCCTCTTACCATTCCTCTATCCACTCCTTCCCTTGTTGCTCCAGTCCCGTCACCATGACCTTACCTTCCCAATTCCCACTTAACCCTTGACCGCCAATCCCTCCCCCAAAATATTTTCCAGCCTACAACCCCCTTAGCCGTTTTCCACACTTGCACAACTCCATAAGTTATACAAGATAAAAGCTAGTGTCCAACAAAACCAGTCCTCTGGATAGTGGTGTGTATGTGCATTGAAACTCTTCTCTACGACCGTGATTGAAACCGGTTAACGAAGTAGGAAATGAAGTGTAAATATAACTAACTATTGTTGCTTCCTTCGCAAAACCATAAGTGTCATCATCATCGGTCAACAATCCTAAGATCGGTTTGACGCAGCTCTCGAATCCATTCTTCTATCGGTCAACCTCTTCATATTAACGTAATTTTTCTCTTTTACATCCTTCACAACTTGTTTCAATCACCTCATACGAGGCCTGCCTTTCCAATTCATCCCGTTCACTTTTCCCTCGACGATTACCTTCATCATGTCATCGTGTCTTAAGATATGGCCGATTCTTCTTTGTAGAGTTTTCAGCAGACTTCTATTTTCTCCAACTCTTCTTAAGACTTCTTGGTTTGTCACTTGGTTGTTCCATTTTATCTTCATCATTCTTCTGTAGCACCACATTTCAAATGCTTCCACCCTTTTCTGCTAGGCTTTTGTCATATGTCTCAATGCCATTAGGAAACACGCTCCAGATGTACGTTCTGATGAATTGTTTCCTTATTTCTACGATTGTATTTCCAGACGTAAGTAGATTCTTCATTTGATAGAATTCACTCTTTGCCTGGACTATTCTACTGATTATTTCTTTCTTGCTTCGTCCATCGTTAGTTACTCGGCTTCCCAGGTAACAAAACTCTTTCCCCTCTTCAAGTTTTACTTTTCCTATTTTAACGTTGGGTTTGGCCTATTCTCTCTCTTACAAAATCTGCATACCAACATCTTACTCTCATTCTTATTGATCTTCAACTGATATCTTGCCCGTGTCCTTTCCACGGTTGTTAGAATCTAATTCAGACCCTTCTGTCTCTGATGTGATTGTTATGTCATCAGCGAATTGCAGCATGATAATTTTTTCTCCGTGGATATTCACTCCGGAAGACTTCTCTTTGATTTGATGGCTCTTTCGATGTAAACATTGAAAAATACGGGAGGCAGTGCATAGTCTTGTCTGACGGTAAGCCTTGTCTACACCATAAGTGTACGAAATTGGATTTTTACAAGCGAAAGCTTAAAAGAAATTCCTCGAGAACCCGATAATTATAACGGAACTAAGCGAAGGAGCTTCAATATTGGGGATCTCAAGCGATCGTAAAAACTGAACTGGAGTAAAAATAGTTACGGCCAAGGTTGAGGCGCGGAAACTTGCTGTCGTGCAAAGAGAAGAACCATCTGCCTTATAATATATCCGGAGGAGCCAAGATACGTTTGAAAAAATGTGCCGAGGAGTGGCGGAATATTATGGGATTTTCGCTCTCAAACTAGTTTCCACCGTCCTTTAAGTGTTCAACCTTGGGGCCGCTGTTCGTGTGACCTTGACCCGAGGTCGATGAGTCTCCCGTCGCCGATCGTCCTGCTCTCGCTCTCAACCAATCGCTTACCGGGAGGATTATGTTTGAAACCGTGGAATTACATATCTCGAATTGGTGACCAAGGAGTCACGTGCTATAAACACGAATGGTTCACAAATAATTTGGTGTGTTAAAACCTGCTGATTACAACCCCATTAATTGTTAACATTTGTGTTTTACGTTTACCTGTATCTCATGTGGGGGCTTTATAGGCGAGAAAAATGAGAAAAACTCTAGTGAAATCAATGAATGTTATTTTAGCGAGCGATTCAGACACCCCAACAATTTGCCAACCATTTGTGTTTCGCACAACGTGACTCCTTCATTACCTATTCGAGGTAATCCCGACGGTTTCAAACACAACCCCCAGCTCCGGACGCTCCGGACTCAGACGGACTGCTTAAAGAATACGTCCAACTGACTGTAACAAAGGAGGTATGAAGATTCTTGCACCGAGCAGAGAAATATTAGGAACGGCATCAATTACAAGAACCTGAGAAAAATGAATTTTAATAGGTGCCGAACTTGGGCTACAAAATATAAATCATCTAATCGAATTAGTATTTGATCGACACAAATCTAATCCAGAGAAAAACTTGTCAATGCTTATCCTTTTACATTAGCGTAGTACGAGCTTCCATTTACTGCTAGAATATAAAGGCCAGCAAATTTTGATATTGCCCATAACCATAAGGGACAATTCGAGTAAAGGTTTTGAGTGGGAAATATCCTGTGAAATACCCTGAAACGAATATATTATTTTGGTAAAAGAAAATGATTGGGTTTGCACAACGAACATTTTCGGATTAGATTCCATATTCGATTGCAGCACAGAATGAACAAGATTGCAGAAAACCTAATAAAAGAAAAGAAGCAGACAGATCGGCTATTAAAGTAAGAAAATGTACTAGGTATAGCATCAACAAATTATTCCCTTCAAGGAATTCATATGAAAAATATTGTTAATTAATATGAAAAAGCATAGTATATTCAAGATGACCTTGACTCCTAAGTCAGTGTAGAAGTTAAAAAAAGTAATTTTGAAGTGGATTAGACACGTACTTCCCTCAAGTCTTATCTGCGATTTTGACGTTAATCTCACTAACGCGGAGCGACAGCCTATTGGGTAAATATTAAGAATCAAAACACTCTTAATGAGGGACACCGCTATAAACATATCATACAAAATCTGTAGGAATAAGGATAAGAAAGGCTCAAAAGTCGGAAAAAACACAACTTTTAAGTTCACATTTAAATTGTAAACTCTCTCATTTTAAATTTGCCCCCTTACACGTGAACTTGACGTCATCGGGCATCACTTAATACTTCAACTTGCATGAAAATACTTAAAATATATATCTTGATTTTTTATTACTCTTGAACGTATGATCTTCTGGAATTTTTTCCTTACTTATCGCGATCTTCACGATTTATGATAAATACACTTCCACGGGATTCCGCAGATAATTCAACGCGTGTTCATTTCGACCGAATCGGTGATCTTTACTGCGTGTGTATGAGCGCTGAGAAGCGGATAGATGCTTTGACTTAGTCAATATCACCAGTGTTGATTCGAATAAGCACATGCATGTTTGGTGATCTCCACCCCCTGCAACACACCCAAGCGGTGGCTCGTAGGGTATCACGTAGATTTAGATGAAAAGTAAGGAATATTAGCTATTTGGAAGGTGTGGGATAAAAAATGAAGGCAGTAGTCGTTGACGAGACCTGGGGGGTGTGCTTGAATCGTTCGAGATTGATTCCGGTACGGAATAATCCCCAACACGATGCTAAAACATACTAGTGAGTCACGTACGGAATTTATCTCGAACGATTCAAGCACACTCCCCAAATTTACGGATCTTTCATGAGCGTCGTCGCTATCGTTATGCCCCCTATTCAAAAGCGCACTGCTCGCAATTATTTCTCTTACGACGTACTCTACGAATTGAAATAAGTGATTTGATGTTCCCTTAAAACGTGATATAACCAGGGCCGGATTTAGGAGTATGCCACCTGTAGGCTAAATCAATTTGCCTCCCCCCCCCTTTTTAGAGGCTCGCAGTTAATAGACTCATATGTTATACATATTATACATTCGTTTTATACAACAAATGATAGATTCAGTTATTCGAATAAAATTGTGCTGAAGAGTAAAACTAAAACCACACAAAAAATAGCTTATTACTGGTTTATTTGTTGACATTAAAAAGATAGATACAGGTTGCCTCCCCCCCCCCCTTTTTAGAGGCTCGCAGTTAATAGACTCATATGTTATACATATTATACATTCGTTTTATACAACAAATGATAGATTCAGTTATTCGAATAAAATTGTGCTGAAGAGTAAAACTAAAACCACACAAAAAATAGCTTATTACTGGTTTATTTGTTGACATTAAAAAGATAGATACAGGTTACCATAATACAAACGTGAATAACTGTACAAACACAATATATTTGAATGTTTGGGCTTAAGTACATTCTATACTTTCGTTTATGTTCAAAACAACATAGTTTTCTTACGAGATTTCTAAATGGCAAACTAATGTCCTCATATGAAAGTGTTTTGTTGTATTTGCCTCAATACACAGTAAAGAAAGTGAGTTTAACCTTCGTTCAGTGGTACTAGTTTGTAGGTAATTCTTAACTCTTCTAATGCAGGAAAAACTACGTTCTCCAGCGCAATTCGTAGCAGGTATGCACAATCTTTGTATATGTATATTTTCAATTTTTAGTAAATTGCCAAAGTGCCGCCCCTTAAATTTTGCCGCTCTAGGCTGTAGCCTTTTCAGCCTATTTAGAAATCTGGCCCTGGATATAACATGGATCTATCTCTTCGCTCTGCTTGTGCTCATTATGTAGGTAGGTTAACTATTCCACCTCTAATCTTCGAGTCAGCGCGTGGATGAGAATCAAAGCTCTCAAACAGCACGATCTTTGTTGTGCAACCCCATTACGTAACACTTTTTCGTTCTGGGACTCATCTTGCTTTTTGCCCTCTTCATTTCAAGGTATAAGCAAATCATTTTCCTCTTAATCACTCACGTGAAGCATTCTCCCTTCATCGTGCTCCTCGGCTCTTTCAACCTGCCTTCTTCATCTCTTTGTCTCCCTGCGGTTTCATCAGATAACTTCCTTCATTTCTCAACCACGGCGAGCGCTTCGGCTACTTTTTTTATTTCTTTACCTCCATCCCTCTAAAAACCTTCTCTCCAACACCTCTATCCAGTTCTGATCTTCCTCTCATGGGGTATAGATTTCGGATACAAAGTCGTGCACTCAGTAATTTCATTGGAACATTTATTTAGGTCTCTGTCGTTATTTTCAATCTAGCATTTCATGCTTCTTTTGATGATGCGTTTCACTTAACTTTTTATACTTCAGCTGGCATTTTATCATGTAATTATTAAAACTTTCAAGACCGTATCTGGAATTTCTTGTACGTTTCTATGCATCTTATTTATCAAAACCCACTGAGTCGTCCTCAAGGTTATGCATTCTGCCTGTTACGTACTGCTCGTTATGTATGTGTGTGTTTACCAAGCATGAGGAGTGTATGTTACACCACGTGCATGCGGAATGTAAGATAATACGGAAGAACCTGGACAACAAATAAGTATCGATACCCGAGATTTTCTAATTTTCTGCCGTTGATGACCGTTGGCAAATCGATTCTATGTTTTTATAATTCCCAAGGACTCTCCAACGGACCTTGTCCTTGGGAGCCTTTCTTCGGCGAGGTTTGTGAAGTTCTCTACGCCAGCGTTGTGACCTTGGGCTGCGTGTTCGGAAACCGCATATTTCTCTTGACATCCCGGGGCTTCTAGCTTCTAATAGAGTCTAGCTAGTGTTCTCAAGTAGTCCTACCCCGTTTCGTCCACACACCTTCTATCCATATTAAAAATTAAGTTTTTCGGACTCCTCCTGTATCCGTTGCATTTTTATCATTCACACTTCATGAAAAATCGCGTATCGGCTGTAGTTGACATGAGGGGAGGCGACCGATAGTTGAGGTCTTTTGGACAATTGAAGACAGGTGGTTTTTTTTGGGAAGAGGTAGGAATGTTTGGAGGCGGAGGAGGCAAGGTGGAGAGATACTCGGCGCCGGCATTTGCCTGCTCTTAAGAAAGAGCGCCAAGTGGGGTACGGCTTAAAGTCCCAGCCAACGGAAACATGAAGTGCTTTCCACGATGCCCTCAAGCAGGGATCAGGTTATAGGTGAAAAATCGACCACTGCCGGTACTCAAAATAATAGTTGTCTTGGTTTTCTTTTCGATACTCCAAATACTAAATTATTTCGTGCCATCTAATCTAATAGTTTCTCATCGCATCTTGTGTTTTCAAGTCCGTACACACCCTTAAGGCCGCTTTACACGATGCAATTTTTTGTACAATATCTTGTACAAACGCTTGTGTTAGAAAATTGTGCCGTGTAAAGCGGTAAATTGCATGAACTCTTATGCGATTGTCTGAATGGCAGAACGGGAAATAAAACCTGTTCCAATTCCATTCAGACAAATATACAAATTTGTTCACTTTATACAAAAAATAAATTGTACAAAAAATTGTATCGTGTAAAGCGGCCTATACAGACGCTTCAGACCAGAGGGAAAGGGACATACAATGGCAGGTACGAGCAGGAGGACGAGTGGAGAGGAATCAGGTGTCAACATCAGCCTGCTCATAAGGAAAGACGCCAATGGGACCACGGTTCAACATTTCACCTAAAAGATGGAGTGCTGAACTCAAACACTCTCCACAAAACACTAAAATAGGGGCAGTTTTACCAACGAAAATTTTTGGGATTCGAACTCGGGCCTTCTGGGTGAGAGACCAATGCTCTAGCCACTACATCAATCCGACCACTCTAATTACTTAAGATCTTAATCCTATGATAAACACAACATCTATGCCCTGGGTGGTTGCGTTTGAAACCGTCGGCATTGTCTCGAATAGGTAACCAAGGAGTCACGTGGTACAAACATGAATGAAATTTGGTGTGTTAAAACCGCTGATTACAACCTCATTCACTGTTTACATTTGTGTTTTATCTCATATGGGGGTTGTATAGTAGAGACAGATGAGAAAAACTGAAGAGAAAACAATTAATTATATTGTAACGAGCGATTCAGACACTAAATTTGCAAATCATTCGTGTTTGTTCCTATCCTCCTGTACTCCTTTGTTACCTATTCGAGATAATCTCGACGGTTTCAAATACAGCCCCCCGTTTGGGATTAATCAAAAAGTGTTGGGTAAATGTGTCGAACATGTACGAGAATCAGCTACTTTTCCCTTGTTAGACCTCATTTGGAATATGTTGCCAGTGTATGGGATCCCTACGAAATTGGTCTAAATAACGAACTTGAACTTGTGCAGCGAAGATTGGCAAGATTTGTAAAGGGACGGTACGATAACTATATCAGCGTAACCAGTCTATTAAATGAATTAAAATGGAAATCATTGTCAGATCGCAGGTTGAAATTTAGACTTAATCTCCTAAATAAATTCCATGATAATATTTTCAGTGATGACGTTAAAAATATTTTGCGAACCCCAACTTACTATGGTAGCTTTTTTCCTCGTACAATTAGGGATATGAATAGCGGTAAATATGTCCAAAACAAGTGAATCAAACCATAGCATAAGTAGTTGAATGTTGGTATAAGGACTTGAAGGCAACCCAAGTAACAGCACGTTTTTGCAGGCTTAGTTTGCTCTTTTTATCTTTTTAAATAGTGCAGTTTAGACTAATGTATTTTTACTAATCCTTTTAAATGCATGATATGTAGTGCATGTTTGGTGAGAATTCACCCCCTGCCACACACCTTTGAGGTGGCTTGCAGGGTATTATGTAATGTAGATGTTTGTTTGAATCCGCGACCCTTGGGTTGCCAAGCCTTGCTATCACGGCTGTCGCTGGGTCTCGTACCCGGGCCCTCAGAATCGGAAGCCAGTACTTTAGTCACACATCACCTCAGTCCTATGATGTATTGGCGTCTTTGGTTTGAATACAGTTTTCACGTCATATTTTGGTAATATCCGCGCCATCTGTTCTGCTGCTTATTTTATGCTCCAACTGTTGATGCTCAGAGACACTGAGAACCAAAAGCTTTCACGCTCTCCATCGCTGTTTCCTTTGATCGTCCTCCAAACTTTCTGGAAATAGAATTGTTCTATATTCTTCCACATACTCCCTTTTTCTCGGGATATCTGCTTGCCTTTGTGTTCCTTCAGCTGATATCCTCCAATTCCACACGCAACTTGTATTAACCAACAATTTAGTGTCATTTCTAATTAATAATTCACGTGTCTTGTGACTGCATGCTTAATATTTTCCTCAGGGTCGTAGTTTTGTGACCCTTTGTTTCATATTAGTAGTATTGAAACGGGGTAGTTTTTTTTGCGGGTCTGTGTGGTAGTGTCTGCATGTTTTCTCAGTTTGATAATGCATGCCTTGTGATGGCTCATCACCTGCCACACACCCTCGTGAAGGCTTTCAGTGTATTATGTAGATGTAATTTCATACGAGTTGGGCCGAGTATAATTTCTATTCCTGATTATCCAAGAAGACGATGCCAGAGTCGAATGGAAAAGGCTCTGCGTAAACAAATTTCAAAGTGTCTGTTGAAAAATACGAGTGGAATTTTATACTCAGGTTATTTTTCTAATCATGTACTTGTAAAGCTCTCCCCGCATCAGGCCTCGTTAGCCTGATTAATGCAAATAGCCGTATCAAAGAAGTATGAGGTGAACTTTTTTCCCATCACACTTTAGAGTGTCACCACTTTATCACCATTTCTGTTAACCTCTTCGGTCCTGAAAATACCCGGCCTAGTAAAAAAAAAAAAAGATCCTGGGAAATAACTGTTCGAAACTGAGCTGAAACTTAAGTATTGTTCTGAAGTCGAATTTCTACATTTGCATCTACACGATACCCTGCAAGCCACCATGAGTGTGGCAGGGGGTGAATATCACCAAGCATGCACTATTGACATGCAAACAAGCAACTATAGGGTCTCATGCAACTAGATTTAGTATCTATAGTATTTAAGGGATTAATACATGCGTCATGCATACAGACTACTCTAAAATATTTCCCCTACCTATCCCTTTGCTATGCTGCCTATTCTGTTCTCTTATAGTACGGGGGAAAAATACCATTTTGAATCTATCAGTACATCTACATCTACACGATACCCTGCAAGCCACCGCGAGGGTGTGTGGCAGGGGGTGAAGATCACCAAGCATGCACCACTACCATCTACATTTTACTGAAGATGTTAGCCATACATTAAAAACACCAGCGTATTATGCTAGATTCGACCAGATAAATAAGATTAGAGAGATATATTTTCGTACTTATAGATTCAAAATGTCATTTCTCCCCCGTGCTATAAGAGAACAGAATAGGCAGTATAGCAAAGGGATAGGTAGGGGAAATATCTTATAAAACAATAAAACAAGCAACTATAGGGTCTCATGCAACTAGATTGTTAGTATCTAAGTCAGTACGACAATATATCTCTCTGATCTTATTTATCTGGTCAAATCTAGCATAATACGCTGGTGTTTTTAATACATGCCTAACATCTTCAGTAAATCTATACGATTTAAATTTCTGTAAGAGATTTAATCTGTACTTTAACCTACGCTCTGATAATGATTCCCACTCTAATTCTTGAATAATAATTTCCTTGTTTACAGGCATTTTGGACCAAACTCACGCTCTGAGCGAGTCATATGGAGCGGGAACCAATTCTTCGGAAGCGGAACTGATCCTGAACTGCCACGCTGGGCAGTCTGCCGCCAGCTATGGGCTGACGTGGCTGTCGTCCATGAACGACCTGCCTCCCAAATCCACCGTCAAATATGCTGGTGAGCACTGATCATGACTTACTCTTGGCCTTGGGATTAAATCATAAGAGATCAAATATTTCATTTGATATTGCTAGCCCCGTGGATGCATAAGCTACGTTAAGTCGCTCTTTCTGTTAGAATTTCCTTAATATTTGAAAAAAGTTACCCAGAATCATTTCGGCGTCAAGGAACGCACAAGATATTGCACCGAAACCAATGCAGAATTGTAGCTCGACAGAGAACTGAAGACTATCTTCCATCACGAATGTTACCGTCTCTTGAATTACGACCTAATAACCTATCTGCGAAGTAAAACTGCTATTTCCCCAAAAATCAACTGCCGACTGCAGTAGCCAAACCAATAAAAAAAGGCCAGGCGTTTGAATCCCGTCTCGGGTATGAATATGGTATTTTATGTTCACGTTTATGTTAGGCAGTGCTATGAGAATTAGGCAGTTGGGACTCCTGAAAATCGGCATCTCTTACTTCTACAAAAACCGATATCTTTCACATAATGACTCTCTACGTTGGTCACAATAATGGAGTCGTTTACCATCATTTTTTCAATTTACGAATCTGACAGTGTTGATAAAATAAAAAGACTTGTCCGTTCCTCGATCCGCGAGTCGTTCTCGAGTTATAAGCAGCGAAAAACTGACGTTTTCAACCCTTTCGGAAAAGTGGGCGTGCAAGGGACTTCTACGTCATCCACTTCGTCCAATCATAACTGAGACTGTGCAGCTCCTTCGCCCAATCACAATGGGGGACACGCAGCTGACACTGACAATGGAAGTGGTTGTTAGAATTCATTGGGGTAATTTCCCAAGGCATTGCACATTCGACTACGTCGTAATTTATGAATAAGTGGATAAACTTCAGCTCATTTTTAGTCATATCCAATTGTATACGAAGATATGTCGTCGTTCAGTTTTTTGGATTATTTACAGTACGACCGTGATTTACAGGACGCGACAGGCATCTGTTCGGGCAGACCTTCCTTCCCCACCTCCACTCATCTACATCTACGCGATACCCTGCAAGCCACCGCGAGGGTGTGCGGCAGAGGGTGAAGATCACCAAGCATGCGCTATAGACATGCAAACATGGTACTTATAGGGTCTCAGGCAACTAGATTGTTAGTATCTACATAGTAATTAAGGGATTGGTTGCTAATACATGCATCATGCACTACAGTCTACTATAAAATATTTATCCTACCTACCTATTTGCTATGCTGCTTATTCTGTTCTCTTATAGTACGGGGGAGAAATGACATTTTGAATATATCAGTACGACAATCTATCTCTCTAATCTTATGTATCTAGCATAATACGCTGGTGTTTTTAATATATGCCTGACATCTTCAGTAAAGCTATCCGATTCAAATTTCTGTAAGAGATTTAATCTGTACTTTAACCTACGCTCTGATAACGATTCCCACCCTAATTCTATTACTAATTCTGAAACAGTACTCAACCTATCGTAAGATTTCTAGTTTTTTCTTCTTCTGTGCTCTTATGTATAGCGGTGCGGTAAAAATATCGTGGTCAGTCTGAAAAGGGCTTTATACTTTTTTGGAAAAAGGTGTGGGTGTGGACAAGGGGACCAGCGCCACCCCGCGGTGCTCTCTCAGCACTGATGACCTGTGTGGCTGGGCACTGGCCGGCACGAACGAGGAGTGGACGGTGACATCGTCTCTCGATCATTATCTCGGGCCTATTCTGGACTACAGGTGGGAAGGTAAGTCAAACTACCATAGCGCTGTGCATTTTGCAAGTAAATATTCGCCCCCTTTTCTGGGGCGGATTTAATGTTCAAACACGTTTCGGTCGAATATTTTGGAACTTAATTCAGCTGTTGAATTTCCTTTGGAATATCTATCGTAGAGGAAGAAATCCTCAAGGCTTCCTCACAGTTCAAGTAACAGCGACTAGGAGCATAGACGACATCTACCTAACGGGATATCCTTGTTAGCCACCTCTAGAGTGTGAGGGAGGGGATGAAAAGTCCCTAAATATGGATGACGTACTTCATGTACACGTATAGGTCATTTACTAGTCGATTCGTGAAAGTTGTTGGTCATGCATCAACCAGGTAAACTAAACGAAATCAATAAGGACCTACCGACCTACCAAGGAAAAGAACGCTCATTAATGGGTTAGTCATTTGTTAAAATGTATTAATTTATAATTCCTATTAGACATGCAGTTAACGCGAGGTAGTATTTACACGGTGCTAATCGCTAAGATATTCTTGTAAAATATTATTTTTTCGGGATTTATTCCGCGTTCGTTCATTTAGAAGAATATTTCGCCAGCGTTCCTGTTCTCAGGTCTCTTGAAGTATTATTGTCGTACAAGAATAATGCGTCGCATTGTATCCTGATAGTGGACCTGAACCTCGAATAAACACGCCATAATTTCTCCCAGAGGAACTTGACTAATAAAATAGATTAATTATACCTGTAAATCTCCGCACAACAAATAACGCCAATGAGCAAACACATCTCTCATAAGAAAATAAATGAAGAAAACTACATCACATCCATTACAAATACCACCAAGAAGAACACCCAACCGCATTCACCAAAAATCCACAAAGAAGAACACTAAACACATCCACAATAAAATGCTCAGAAGAATAACATAATCATCCACGTCTCACTAACACATCAAATCCAATGCAGGGAGAACCTATTTCAACAAAGGCAAAGCAGCAACTGATAAAAAATCACCCTCCGTAAAAAGCAACTCAGAAGAGTAAGATGATAAAAGGAACCTTAAGGACTCTACAGAATTCATGTACAAACGGCTGCTGCTGCTACTTTTACTGATGTGATAATTCCACGCGACTCTTCTCACTACCATGCTCATAAGCTGTCAGCCTTCCATGCCATGATCTTCCTTTTGGTCAATTTACCTATGAGTGGTAAAGACTTTTATCAAAAGGAACTAAATATTATTTTAGAAATCGCGGAAAGAAATGGTTATGATAGGGGTATTGTTTTTAAAATTTTAGACAAGAATCTTAAAAAGAAAGCCATTGAGTCAACGACTAGATTATCTTTTATTGCTAATGAAAAGCCATTACCGTGGCGCAAAGTACCTCTTTTAACCAATTTTACGTACATGGTAATGAAAGCCATGCCGGTGAAGAATTTTAATCCATCTTTTTATAACCCCGTGACCATTGGAAAAATTTTATTTGGCGTGAAAGATACTTTTAAAAATAGGGACAAAAGTGGTACATACGCATTAAGTTGCAATTCATGTAACGCTAGGCATGTACATTGGCCAAACGGGAAGAAAGTTTTCTATCAGATGTAATGAACATGCAAAATGATTCGCAACTGGTGATAGATCTTCCATGTTCGCAAACAACTACTCGAATGTAATTACTCCAGTAATTTCGATCCTGAAATTCTACATGTTGAGAACAGAGGGAAAAAATTTGATTTTCTAGAAAAATATGAGATAACCAAAGCCAGGAAGAATTCTAATGTTGACCTAGTGAATGATTTACTATTTGATTGTCTTTCACCTCTTTTAAATTTTAACGTACCAAGTATTTGACTCCTGTTTTCTTGCATTAACGTCATTGCTGTCCTTGTGTGTGAGTTCGCCTTCCTCTCCCGCCCCCTTCCACTAGTTTCCGTCAAAACAGGGATTACTCACCTATCGTGGTCTTTCTCCCCCCCCCCCCCCCATCCCACTCCCTTCCTTACTTTCCCCCGCCCCTAATTTGAGAGTATTTAAGGAACGAAGATGTATTTATTTACACCTTGATAATGACATAAAAGTGTCAAAACCATGGTCGTTAACAAAACAAATACAAAAAATCAGAACCAAAACTCATTGGTATCCTTTCCAGAAACGGCATTACTTGGTCACGACTTGGTCATTGTAGGGATCGGTTTTGCTACAGTTCTGTCAGTGAGCCCATTGATTACCATCGCTAGCTCAATACCATAGCAGCAAGCACATTGCTGTAGTCGACACATCACTGCGTGTATTAAATTACCTCTTCATTCGCACAAGTTGCATTCTGGGTTAAATCTCTCTATGGATAAGCCTGAGAGAGTGCAATTTCCCTCATGGTGATCTCTGGAAAGAAGCGGAAAATATTGCCGGCGACGCAGATAACAAAATAAGATAATTGGGAAGTCATTTGGGAAATAAAAATAGCATTGTCTCCAGCCAGGATTCTTAGCACCGAGGAGGTTCAATAGTCACGCCAAATGACTTTTGCGGGACTTCCCCTCATTATTATTCACGAATTGTAAGTTTTCTCCCGGATGTATAAAAAAGCAACAAGGCAATCGCCTCACCTTTTAAAAACTGTCGCATATCAATGTATTTACAAGAATTCTTTGTTAAATCAACAATTAGTGGTGGTGACTAGAGACCTGGTCAAAGCAACAAGGAGATCGCCTCACCTTCCACTTAGAGTCCAACAACATGTTGCTCAGGGGGCAATTAATAGGTCATCGAATGGTCAACCCAAGTAGGTATATAGGCTACAATGTACACCTTTGTTTCGATATTCATTTCCAGCGTATTCATTCACAGGCAACATAAATATTAAAGCTCATATGCGTAGTACAAAAAACTTTTGCCTTCAAAATACACTGTTTTTACCTAGGAAATAGACTGAAACATGATCTTTCTTGGAGTAAGCACATGCGTGAAATAATGGGTCAAGCTAATAGTAAAATGGAATTCATCAGGAAAGTAATGGGCAAATGTGACGCTCATGTACGAGAAAGTAGCTATTTTTCTCTTGTTTGACCTCATTTGGAATATGTTGACAGTAGGTGTATGGGATCCTTACAAAATATGCTTAAACAATGGGCGTGTGCAGTGAATATCGGCAAGATTTGTAAAGGGACGGTATGATAAATATTTTAGCGTAACCAGTCTAATAGATGAACTAAAATAGGAATCATTGTCAGATCGCAGGTTGAAATTGAGACTTAATCTTTAAATAAATTTTGAGATAATATTTCCACCGATGACGTTAAAAATATTGTGCGAACTCCAACTTACTATGGTAGACTGGACCATAATCGTATAATTAGAGAAGTTGATTGCCAAACTGCTTGATTCAAAATATCCTTCTTTCCTCGTACTATTAGGGATATGAATAGCGGTAAATATTAGCAATAATATAAATACATGTGTATCACTGGGTAGCATCGGTAGTTGCATGCTGGTATAAGAACATTAAGCTAACCTAATTAACGGCATGTTTTTGCGTGCTTTGCTTGATAATTTTTAACTTTTTAAAACTGTGAAGTTTAGACTAGAATATTATTACTAATAATTTTTTATGCATGATATGTAATGCATGTTTGGTGTGAATTTACCCTGTACCATACACCTTTCAGCACACCATCTTAGACAAGTAGGATACGCGCTAGGGATGGGATAAGAAGATAATAGAGAAAGAGCGGAGAGAAACCCGACGTCAGCATTAGGTGCAACGTCGCATCGGACGGACGGAGTACTGAACTTGAAGTGCTCTCCGCACGGCACTGAAGTGGAGGCCAGTATTCCGCAGAACAATCTGCCACCGTAGGGCCTTGAACCCGGGATCCTCTGGTGGTATCATCACATCAACACGACCACCTACTTAGTGTGTGACTTTTAATTAGTTACGCTGGGCTCTGAATCTAATTTCCTTCATCATCCGGCGCTGAAAAGTTTTTTGGGGAAAATTCTTGCCCGAACGGTTAATAAGTACATGACGTCTGCGCACGCCAGCAAATTGCTCACAATAGGAAGTAGCATACGTCAGAAAGCTTTTGCTCACCGATTGTCAACCCGTTGCGGATTTATACACCCGTCCCAATAACCGGTTCCGTTAGGAAATCATGCTACGTGATAACTTAAAAAACCTTTTCTAAGTGGACGGATACGATAGTTTCGACAATGGATCCATTGTCGGGCAGAGGAAGATGAAATTTTTAATGTGTGCCGACGGGTTGGGTCTTCATTATCGTTGGTAGATATGTAAGAACTTACTCCTCGAAGTTTGCTCTAAGTAGTAGTGAATTCATATTCAATGGGCACAGTCACCTTTCCTCCACAAAGACACAAAATACATGTCTGGATAAGGAGCTAACTACGAGAATGCTGTGTAAGCCAGTAAACATTTTTTGACTCCCAAGTTGTGCCAAAAGACGTATAATTTCTCCTTATCGTGTTTGTTGTTCACTCCAGATTTACTCCTGGTCAGCTAAATTAATCACGAAGCATGCATTGCCATTATGCGATTAAATTTTCTTGTTTGGAACTTTCTAGCGAGAAATGTTTGAATTCATACGACGAGAAAAGCGTTGAAAAGCGTCGACAAAATCATATGCTTGTCTCGCAACGCTTAAATGCTTTCCGAGTTTTCCCCCATTCATGGGCTAATCTAATTCACCCATTTGCCAAAAAAATCACAGTTTTCCTCAAGGCAAACAGGAAGGTGGGTCATGCTGTTTGGCATACGAACATGATTCGGAAACAGCGTATTGAATTTTCTACTGCTAATCCTAATTTTTTTTTCGTAAACCTCACCGTACACACGGTATTAGTTGTGCTGCTATAATGTAGAGTCAGCTTAACATGCTATACTCCCATGTCCGTCATATTTCAGTGAATGCTACGGGCGAATGAAATATAAACAAGATAAACCAATCAGAAAACAGAAAAAACCTCCAGGTAAAAATATATTTTCCAAATTCACTGATGAAAGAATAAAGCGGAATTTGAATACGTCTTCCCTGTCTTTTTTTCGAGAATCGTGAAAATTATGTTATAATCACAAACCTGACAGACTTATGTAACTGATATTTTCATCAATTTCATCTAATGGAGATCCGTCTGGTAGGTTACAAGGTATAGTGTAATTAACAACCGTCCTTTCAATACTTCCATGAACTATCTCTGTTTCCAGTGGGATAAAATCTATTTCTACAGTAGCGAAAAAAATAGTGCAATGGTGAAATTCCGATCCATTCCGAGTCGCTGAAATCGGAAAACTTGATATAAAATCGAATTGTTTGAGGAATCGAAGCGTTCTCATCCAGCTAGGAAAAAGAGCCGTAATAAGCGTGATGCCGCAAACGAATTTAGCCAGCCTGGAGTTGATTACACCCATCAAGCAGGAAGTGCTGCTTGCTGAGATACACTTCAGGCTTGTTCGTGGAACTAAGAAGGGCTATTATTACCAGCCTTATCTAAATACTCTTCATGCGACCGTGAGAGAGTATTTATACCGCTAATACTTCCTTTCGAAATTCACACTCCGTTCCGCTGAGCGCTAAGAACACACGATTGCATTTCCCACGGTCATGAATAGACATTTGGTCGTTAAATCTGATAGGATTAGGCCAGACTGAATATAAACCGATACTCCGGGTTGATGAGTAAATTTTCCTTGTGTGGAGTGAGAATGAAACCGCTCTACTCATTGACAGGCATTAAATAAAAAATAATCAAGTTATAGTGTTTACAGCTTACATTTTACAGTTTACATTTACAGCTACTGACGGAGAATTACTGATTAATATGAATCCTGAATTTTTCTTCGCGGAGTATACTTAATTTTTCACCCTTAGACAACGAATTCAGTGTTACGCTTCATAGTGACTAAAGTGAAATATTCTGATGGAAAATTTATTCTGTGATTCAATATGATTGAAAATGGCCCACTTTTAGAATGTTGGTTTAAATACGTCCAAGGCATGACAAACGTACCCAGTGGATAAGTTATATCCCATTAATTGCTTATGTGAATTGACATTCTTACGTAGATAGTAAAATCGAAAATGTCGATAACCATGAGACACATCTTAAACCTATTTTTTCCATTTTTCTTCAAGTTCTTCGAAACTCAAAGGGTTGCGCACAAAGGGTTTGCTAACGTTAACCAGCCATGATGAAACTGAACCTAAATATTGGAAGGGGTTAAGTGCGAAGTCCAACTCTTAATGATCCTAGGCTTTGTGACAGGGAAGATGGCTAAATTGAAGTAAGATGAACAGAGGAACCGATTGCCTGATAGTCACGATCTGAAATCACCAGTGGCTTCTATCTTCCCATGGTTAACGGTGCCTTAGACAGCAATAAAAGATGTGAGGATGAGATTGAAAGGGTTAGGTGGAAAAGCGAGGGAAACCCCGCGTCGGTCTTAGCTTGCTTCGAAAGGAGCCGATGGGTCCACTGTTTTTCGTCCCTTCCGACGGGCAGAGTCCTGAACTTGGATAGCATTGAGATCAAATTGGATATAAAATACTCCCCATGAGGTTTCCATATTCGGGGATTCCAACAAAAAATCCTCCGGTACCCTTGCTCAAAGGTCGTTTCACAAAATGCTTTTCATTGTAAAGTCTGATGCATGCAGAGATGTGCAGTGAAAATTTCATCGTGAAAAATCAGGGATTAACAACCTTATCGTCGCTTGAGTACCCCTCAGCAGTCCGTTTCCCGAACGTTTTCCCCTTATTCCTAATGAGCCATCCCTTCACATAAAAATACTTCTAACTTATGTAAGTGGAGTTCATTTAAAGTCAACAGTAAACGTGGTTGTTTATTCATTGATTGATGCAATGTCGGCTGCTTGCCGATAACTGGTCATAAAATTTCAGACGAGCGAATGTGCTTACTTTTACTTCCATCACTACATACTGTGTTTTCGTACCCCTTCAGGTTGGCAGTTTGGGAACCGCTAACGTAAACCAACGAACTGTATGGTGAACATTGCAATTGCATGAACGACAAAGCGAAAAATACCTCCCGCCCAATTTTCGTGCTTTCTTCCATACAACATCCACGATTTGGCGCTCCTTTAAACTGCGCGATTCAGTCCTGAGAGAAAAATGACCTTGGGGGTGGACGGGCCCAGTACTGGTGTTCGACTCCTCAAAGAGCTGAAATCTCGACTCGCTAGGGCGAGTTGGGCGGGAAGACTTCTTTCTCTGTTCGCAGGGGGGCCGACCGACGCACGCGCTGCGAAGAACGCGCTTATCCACAGAGATGATTGCGCTCCGAGTCAGTGACCTTCGAGCACTCTCTCTCTCACCATCGCCCTAAGGGCGGAGGTTTCCTCTTCACTGAGACCGCATTCAAAGCTAGACAAACAGTTGCATGAGTCAACCACCAATTCAGGGGCTTGGTTGCACTCGCAATCTCTCGACTTGAAACTTAATTCCTTCCCCCCACCCTGACTATTGTTCCGGTGGCTTTACGAATAAGATTTAAAAGGTGGAGAAAATTCATACGCACTTCATATGATCCAATAAACTGGGCGATGATCTGCCTCCTTAGATAGGTACTGTCACAAATAATGTCTGAAGATAATGTCGATATCGTGTGAAATCGAAATACACTCAGAAATATAAGTAATGGTAGCGGGCGTAACTAGGTGGGAATCCTTCATAGTTGGAGCGTTTAAAGAAATTTCAACTTGGATGTTTCCACTTGTGATTTTGTTGTTCCCGACCATGGTTTCGATACAGAGATACACCTTGATAATGATACTCTGTATCGAAACCATGGTCGGGAACAGTAAAATCACAAGTGGAAACATCCAAGTTGAAATTTCTTTAAACGCTCCAAATACTCAGGAATAATGAGAATGGGCAATACCCGCAAATAAAATACGACCAAGATTCCACTTTTTACAGCATCGAGTTGGGGATGCTGTAAGTGGGAGAAAATAAATGTCTACTGAAAACCTTAAAAAGAAGACGGGGCAACTTATTCGGCCACATCTTAACTCACGGTGGCCTGATGAAGAAATCGTCGAGGGAAAAGTGAACGGGAAGAATGGAAAAGGTAGGCCTCGTATGATGTATATGGAGCAAGTTGTGAAGGATGTAAAAGAGAGGAGTTATGTCAGTATGAAGATGTTGGCTGATAGAAGAATCGAGTGGAGGGATGCCTCAAACCAATTCTAGGATTGTTGACCCATGATGATGATGATTGTCAGCTTTCTTCATTTATGAGGACATCGTTAGAAGTCAATCCAAGTGCGGAATAGGTACATACAAATCGATGGCTGAAGTTGCACGGCAAAGAGCTTATTTCCAAGGCTGGAACTACGAAACTGAACGGAGAGCTTACCATTAATTATTTAATTGGCTTAGTTTAATTGTCTTGAATTGGAAAAATATAATAAAGGATGAAACTATAAAATAATAACCAAGTTCATAAAATTTAAGACAATTTTAAAATTTCAAATCAATTTTTGAAGATCTATGCCATCGATTTTGCTTATTTTTTTATGTTTTACATACAAACCTCTTCTACAAATTAAAAAAGTTTGCCAGAGGTAATATTTCATTTAAAAAAGAAAAAGAAACGGTACTCTGGCGTCTTCAGATCTCAACACACCGTCTCTTTCATCTTCTTCTTACCAATTTCAACCGTATACATACTCTTAAATCCCCTTTGCCCGTGCCATTCGCCAACTGCTTCCGTTGTCAGTGAATCAAGTCAAGCAGCAATCACATTTCCACACGCAAAGAGATTTTGAATCTGTGACCGATTATCCCGCTTGCGCAAGTAGGGATTGGTTAGGGACAGGAAGGGGAGGGTCTCGACACCATAGGCGTATCCAGGGGGGGTTTGGGGGTTGTAACCCCCCCATTGGTAAAAAAAACTTAAAAATAATGTGTTTAACACATGCTAATAGTGCAATTATAGCACACACTTTAGTTTATAAATATTTTACCTTTTGCTAGGCAACAAATAAGGCAACAACCAAACTACTGCACTACACTTCTATTTTACACCCTCGATAAACTTTACTAGGCTTCTAAGTTGCAACTGTAACAGTAGACAGAAAGACAGCACAGGACTTCGCTGAGTAATTTTTGCGGAAAGACGAGTCCATTGCCTAAGTCAGTAGGGGTGTACTGTATAGGTGGGCGCCGAATACGTTTTCGTAGTCGGCGGCGGCCGACTCTCTTCCAACGCGGCGGCGTAATCGGCGTGGACCTCTACAACGCTTAGGCTTTCGCGTACGATACTTTTATACCCTCTCCTATTTTATCCACTCAAACGCCGAGAGTATACGTAAAACTTATAGAGTCAGTAGAGCAGCATAGATTGCCGGTCCTCTGTAGCTAGTCTCAAGAGTAAGGCGAAGAGCGACCTCCTAGAGGCCCGCGTCGCAAAGCTGGGTAGGCTGGTTGCGGAAATACTCTCACGTGCATCGGGATGTGCATTTCCGTATGCAGTATCGTAACCAGGGCGGGTCAGGGGGGCGAATGTCCCCACCGCCCTCTGTATTCTGGCGCCCTTAAGCCTAGTGAATGTTTCCATGTTAAAGTCCCAAATACGTACGTGAATCGATGTCATAACTTAATTATCAACGATAAATTCTACAAGGTCTACGAGTTTGGATCATAGTATATTACGAAGAAAATAGCACAGTATATAACAGTATGTTAAGTGTAGTAAACTCGTGAATTTATAAGTCGGCACCCTCTAAAAATTTGACCCCCCACCACTTACTCTCCCCCCCCCCCCCACTCTGGCGTCTCCTAGACCCAAAACCTGGCTACGTCACTGTCCGTCTGGTCTTTCCGTTGGGTCATTTTCCATAATCAATGAGAGAGGAAATTTCCAAAAAATTAGAGCCGTTCGGTCGTCGTTCCATGGCTACTACTCGGAGAATGCCGAGCTCACATGTCTTCTACGTCGCAAGGCTGGGAACAAAACTGTGTACATGTTTCCTACGCGAATTGAACGGTCACACTACAAATGGGTACATAGTATTCGAAAAGTGGAGTGGAGGAGCTTCCATCTGACCCCTTGTTGAAGCACTCTGCCTTCGAGTTAGTTTGCTGTTTGTACTCGGTATTATACTTATTAACAATTTAAAAAATCATTACTTAGACCAACTTAATAGGTATGCTAGTAAGAATCTGAAAATGTTGTACAATATAGAGTTCCCTTGCAAAAATAGTCCTATTATATTAAAAAACTTAAATATATATTTTATTAATTAAAACGAGTATAATTTCAATCTCCTTTGTAATTAGACTTCTAAGCGTGATTTTCACCTAAAGTGTGTACCTACCTACCGTAAGCGTGTAGTACGTATAAAATTAATTATATTTATTAAAATTTATGTTTTCCCAAGCCTAGTTGAACTACTATTACTGGTAAGATTATAATATGAATAACATAAAAAATATTTTAAAATATCTTCGTTTTTCACTAATCGCTCAAGTTATAGCAGGTTTTTCTCAAATATAAAAAAAGAACAAAGTTACCTTCGTAAGGCGTTAAATCTAGCAATTTAGTGGCTTAATTTAAAAACAATTTTTAAAAACTTAGATTCAAAACATGCAATCACTAAGGGAATTTCAAGGCTCAGAACACCTTCAAAACATCATTTTAAGGTGTATATTTTTCGAAATTCCCGGACCCCCCGTTTGCATGGGGGCATCCATACTCCCCCAGTGGTGACCCCTCTCCCCCTTCAGATGCTTCTAGATACGCCTATGCTCTACACAAGAAGACCTTCATCCCTGAGCTCAGAATCGTGCACCCTACGGCAAACATGCAGGTTCAACCCATTTCCGGCTCTGCATCTGGTGTTCGAAGTGATAAATAATGGCCTAAAGTGGCTGAAATATTTTGGAAGCAGAGAGGGTTACATGAAGATAAATCCAATTACATACATATAAACTAAAACATGGGGTAGGGCATTATTGGGATTGAGGTCAAAGGAGATACTTCCTTCAAAAGACAGCCCTATAACTAGAGAACTATGTGCAGTATTCAAGACTTATGCTTCACGAAATACTTAGCATTCCAGAAGAAACTGTTTGGGCAGTTGGATGATATTGCCATGGTATCTCCTCTGTCTTCCGTCACAGTAGAAATTTATATGGAACATTAGGAAAACATAATCTTCTCCTTCCCTTATACACTAATCATGAATGTGTGTTCAAATTAACATGTGAAAACAAAAAAAATATTCTCTCTACTTCCATGATTTGATGTTATCTAGATGAAATAGCCAAAATTGCTTAAATTGCCACATATGTAGTTTGGAGATATACTTTTACAAACCAAGCCATATCCATTGCAACCCAAGGCATTTTTGTGTCACAAAATTATTTACATTTCACTTCAAGATTCCAGTCCAATCAGTGTCCCCTTTACAGAGCCCACCATCAAATACCAACTAACAGGGGTATTGTAACATAGCTGTCATGAATGAATGCTGAGTTGGAAAAATTATATTAATGGAAATCAGAGGCAGGTAGGTTTTGGGTACTCCAACAGCTAAGGTTATATTGCGCCATATAACTCTGGTCTAATATTAATCCCAGAACTCTACATCAATGCACTTGGCAGGATTTGAACCCAAGACCTTTGGGTTGACAGACCAGGGCATAACTTACCTGGCTACTGTAGCTGGCAGAAGTTCATAAAGTTTGCCAGAATATGGCCATTACTGTCTCATATAAAATAAGCTTATTTGCAACTGGTATCTAGGGCAATATTTTGCATTAAATTTAGGGGATGCACTGAAGTGATAAGCAAAAATGTATTGGGAAAGTTGGCTGATGGCAGTATATCCAATATAATGGTCATTCTCATTCTCCTTGGCACATTATTAAACCCTGAGCTTTCCTCCTTTATTTTTTCAGGATTACCAGAGATCAGGACTGATGGGTCAGAGAAATTACAGAAACCTATATTTGTGGGCGCCGGTACTGTTGCCATTTCAATTAAGGCTGCTCGGGATGCTCATATAAAACTCTCTTATGGTGAAGATCCAACTTCCTCGCCCACTTACTACATCATCCTTGGGGGATGGTGGAATACTCTATCTGTGATTCGAAGCTGTCCCCGAGGGATACCAGCGAGGAAAGGAGAGCCAGCACTTGAAAGATGTTTCCATCGCAAGCAGCAGAAAGAGGTCATTCCTGTCATTCATTTTGCTCAGCTATTCTCATGTCAATGTGCTTCTTGACAAGCAAAATAAATTAACTTCACTATGGGCTAAATTTGCCATAATCAATAAGTTTAATGTTCTTTATGCAAAAACTTGAATGAATATGATACATAAAAGTCTAATTCATTCTAAGTAGTCTCATTAATAATTTACAATGAATTTGTATTGGCCAGAGGATTTCATGATTTCTAATGGAGAAATAACCCTTGGAAAAAATCCCTAGATATCAGCTAAATCAAATGATTCAATGTCACAACCAGCCAAAATTTTCTGACCATTATCTTTTTTGAAAATATCTTGAGATGAATTTATATCCCATTGAAACAATATTCCTAGTTCTCAAATTTTCTGTCTATTTATTTTTATGAGCCAGAAAACTATATTTAGCTAATATATATGCCTGGTCCTTACATAAAAAATACTGCAATTTTAGTTTATATAATGGTAATGAAGTTATTATTTGATTTGTTAGTAGGAGGCGAATATTTTATCACCTTGGCAATGGAGGCATTTTATCATTTCAATATCTTCTGATGGTGAAATTTCAGTCAATCGTACAAATGGATCTCAGTTATTAAAGTGGAAAGATCCACAGTCCTTTGTTACAAGAAAAGGTGTGAAAAAGGCATTTTATTTAAACTTTCGGACCCAAGATGTAGTTGGACATTGGAAAATTCATGCAAGTAAGTGGAGTTTGTGATTAAAATTTTACCTCATGTAATTATTTGATATACCTACACTAACATTGATATTTATATAAAATTGTAGCCTGCACATGATATCATAATTTATCTCATCAGACCACATATTTTGACACTCATAACTTACTTCTGCCAAAATAAAATACTGTGCACTGCAAAAAATGTTCCATCAGCAGCATCCAATTGGGAGAGACTCATATTTAATTTTACATTATCATCTGGTGATGGAAATAAAAAATTGTATTCAATGGAATTTGACCAACTTCATCACTAAATGTAGAGAGGTTCAACCATTTCAGTATGAATAACTTATTATAGAATTATAATGCAAAAAAGTAAATTTGAAAATTAAACCATGCAAACACATTCTTTTTGCTTATAAGCTATGGAGGAGGAAGGAGAACTTTTGCTGGAACTCTCATGGCCATCAATAATTCCACTGTAGGTAGATCATTGAAAAACTTGGTGTCGCAGTCCTAGTTAGAGTAATTTGTAATGAATGAAATGTTTTTTGATGTTTGTTATGTTTTTATTCTTTTGCTATAGGGAGAAGTTTAGAATAAATCTCAGTGGATCCGAAGGATAGCTTAAAATTAGACATCTGGCATGAATATGCCCTTCAAATCTATGGATGTACAGTCCTGGACAAAAAAATCTTACCATGTTTTCCCCAGGCTGGATGCTCTACTTTTGAAAACTTGCTTGCCATTTTGCAACAATGCATCCTAAGATGTGTGTTTTAGTTTTGAGAGGAAGTGGGAGGTTTTGGAGGAAGAAGAGTTTTCTGGGAGTGGGGGGACAACTCCTAGATAGGGGCAAGGGGCTCCACCATCAATCAAATCAATCTTAGGATTGTTGACCGATGATGATGATGTCGACGCAATATTATGTGATGAAAACACCATTTAAGTACATTGAGAATGTATTTGTGTGCCGATTCACTTTCTGTTTCCATTTGAATCATGCACCACACCCGCTGATCACAATCCTGTTGTGAACTACTAAGTTGGGCATATTGCTTAGCAAGTGATTCAAGGGGCAATGGTGTTAATAGCGTGAATATGAGCGATATGAACACAACTTGAGTGTGATCGCAGTACGGCTTGCCCCCTTCTAATGCCGTCTCTAATAGTTCTTCTCGGCTAGGGCCTAGCCAGTTTGGCACACTGGTTCCCATGAGATCACTGAAGTTAAGCAACATTGGGCCCATACAGAGGTTGAATGGGTGACCCTCCTCCATACCTCTACCTCGGTGCTCTTGTCCCCTGTCTGCAAGTGGTGGGCAGGTTAAATGTGGGTTGGCGCAATGGATCTAAAGAGGTCTAAGAGCCAAGGGAGCAATAGGCCCATGCCTACCCCTCTAGTTTATTTTATTTATAATAGTTCTTCTCAAATCTGAAAGATACCAGCATGTCTCATGAGGTCCATGGTGGAGACAAGTTCAAGGCTTCTACCCCGGAGTGATTTATTGAACGACCAAATGGCATTGTTCTGGCCAGTTGGAGGTCCAAAATAATAATAAACCATAAAGGCTTACAACTAATTATTTGGTTACAAAATATATGTGCTTTCAGCTGGTGTAGTTGAAAATATTAGTTAATGCAACACTTTGTTTACAGGCCTTCAATAGAATGGGAACACGATGCAGGCTATCTGGGCTCACATTAACTAATCACATTAACTGACTGAGGAGCAATTTACATGATGGATTTTTTATCTATTGTCAGCTCGGTATGAACGCCCAAAGATTTTAAGCATGTGACACCACTGCCTACCTGAACCTCCTCAGTTGTGGGAGATAGGAGAATTATTTTAGAGGAAGGGCAGAGACAAACATGACTATAGAATAAACTTACAATAATGATGAATGACCAGGGTGAAATCGGATCCTTGTGGTCTCTAACCCGGTAATTCTATGCCAATAAATTAAAAGGGGTAATTATTATGAGTTAAAATCAAACCCCTGACTGACCAAACTGACACAGCTGCATTATTACCATCCTTCAAACAAGCACTATCTTAATTTTAAAATTAGCAACTTTTCATCAATGATGGAGTTTATTGCAACAGTCTTTATTAAACAACCAAAGCTTTTACAAGAAAGCACAGAGAATTTAATACACTCATGCCCCAGTATTAAATGAATCATCATCTTCACCAGGTGGCAAATAATGCTACATAGTCTCTATTTACCCTACTCTCCAGCAATAAATAAGTTTACACGCATACAACTGATAGGGTATTTGTTACTTTAAGTTGAGTCATTCCCAGATGCTTTACCACTCACTACTTGACCAGTTTGCCAATTTTGGATCTTTATAGTGAAATTAAGTGAAGGGATAGGAGGATAGTTATAAGGAGAGGCAAAAAAATAATGCTGTTGGTTTGAGTAAAAGGATCTTAGAGAGGAGGAGATATGGAACATGCAAACATTATGGCAGACTTCTTGAGTTGTGATCTTCACAGTTTTCTGACAATCAACTACAAGCACATTGGATTTTGGAATGGAGATCATATGGGAAGTACTTAGGGTCATTTTATTTCCCTAGCAGTAAGCAAAGAAATGGCTCATGAAGATTGCATTGACAGTAGCAGACATTTTTGAAAAACATCCAGCTTTCATCATTGGGAAGTGGTAAGTTCATTTTGTCCAGGACTGCACATAGATTAAACTTCTATTGAATGAAATGGGAATTGGAAAATATTTTGTAGTACATATAATTTTCTTTAAGAAATTATGAGTACCAACTTTGTTATGAGTGTTCCCTTGGTAATGAACACTTTCCAAGCATATCTATGCAGTGAGATTGAAATTATGTTTCTATCAAAGCAAGATATTTGGAAAAAAAACAAAATTTTAAGAACTCATTGCTTTTTTGCAGCCTCATATTCATTAATTAAACCCAGCACTTCCAGTGGAGAACTGATGAGGCTCTTCAGTCCTACTTTTAAAATTAATCAATCAACATTATGTGTCACTCTGCTGCATTATATGTCTACCAGGAAGAACATACCTGGAATGGGTATAATGGTTGAGATAAAAGTCTATTTGAATATGATTTCTCAACAAATAGGCAAGGTAGGTAAAATTTAATTTGAATTATGTCACTTATTTTACGTAGGAACCATGCAGGAGATTCAAAATTATGATAGGAAACTTTATTAGACAAAATTGATAGAATGACCTGAACATTCAAGATGAAATTCCTTTCAATCTGCAAATGCCTCCAATGCTCTATTACCACAGATTATTTTATTAATTTGAGAGGCTGTATTAAAACATATTAATGCATGTACTTAGGTATTTTCATCTTGCATGGGCAATAAAACCAGTTTTAAGGGTTCATATCATATTTAACTCTATTCAGTATGCATGGAATTCCATTTTCAAAAGTATATTTCTTATCCACTTACTCTCCCCAACAGCCTAAGTTTCATGTTCGAATTTGGAGCTGAAAGAGGTGAACTGATACTATGTTTGCAATAAGCCTTCCAAAGCCAACTCTATACAATATGCTTAATTTTTAAGTATGTACAGTCCTGGACAAAAACTAATTACTTACCACTTCCCAGAGGGGAAAAGTGGAAGTTCTTCAAAATCACCTGCTTCTGATGGGCTAATATCTGCCCTAAGATCCCATTCTGTAACACCATGGTGCTCATGGTTGATGGCGAGGGGATTATTAAATTCACTTTCTGAGTAGCCTTCTATGACCTTCACCAGTTCCGTTTCTTCACCTTTGTGAGACTTCTTCTCCTCAAACCCTAAGCAGTATGTATTTGATTTTCCCAATAGCCCTCCTCTCATCCTGCCACTTAATTCCTACTAAAGGTCCTGAATTGGCAAATGGTTAAACCAGTGATAAAGGGTCGAGGGTGATTCAACTGAAGGCAACACCTGCCTTATCAGTAGCATGCCCAGAAACCTTTTTTATACACAATCCCCTGCCCCATACCTCCCGTTGTCTTACAACACTGGTTCAACCTATAGTCCTCCTTGACCTATGACATTCCCCTCTAACCTCTGGTTGCTGGCTGATATAAATAGAGAGTTCACAGCATTATTTTTTACCCGATGAGGATGATCATTAATTTGAAACCCTGGTTGTGAGCCTGTTGATTCTCAGTGGTATTTTGTAAAAGTTTGGACTATTCAATAAATAATGTTATGATAAACTCCTTCATTGGCAAAACTTTGCAAATTCTAAAAATATTGTTGTGCTTCTGAAAAAGTAATAGCATAACTTTATCAATGATTGGGAGTTACAGTTAACATTATTTTTACCCCTACTAATTTTTGGCTAGAATAAAAATGTTAGAAATCCCAAGTACCCTTATCACTATGCTCATTCATCATTATCGCAAAACGATTCCATAAACAGGCTTGCCTCCTCCCTTCCTCCAAAACAATTCTCCTGTCTCCCACAAATGAGGATGACCAGGTAGGTATCTGCTTAGGAGTAAAGAGAGAGAGGTATACTGAGATGATTTCAAGATTCCATAACTCAAGTGACTCACTCGTCATTGGGGATCCACTTTCTTCACCTCTTCTTCTACCACCCCACACCCTCCTTCCAGGATGCTATGAGGATCTGAGTTTCTCAATCTAGGAGTTACTTCTCCTCTTGTATCACACCCTCCTCCTCCTAACTACTCCATCTTCCCATGGAAACGAAAACACAGACCTTTGGATGCTGTGTTACAAAATAGTTGCCGGCAAGTGAGTTTTCAAAAGAAGTGCTGCCAGTCTGGAAAAGGGTGGTAATTTTTTTGTCTGGGACTATACTTTATATAAATCCACAAATGAAATTAACTTCAGAGTAAAGTGTTAAATTCTATGGTAAAGTTTTGCACACATTCCTATATATAACACTATATAACTATGTTAAATACATATATCAATGTAGAATTCAGGTGAAGAAAAATATATGTTCAAATAGTGATGCAAAAAACACTTATAACTTTGACATCTTAAGCAGCCGTTTAAGTGTACCCTTTGAGGCAAGTCCAAAAGTCAGCCATTCTACTTTTCAGAATTTACATATTATCTTATGGTGGTGGCCATTATGTGTAAAATAACTTTAACCATAATTAACTGGCTAATGAGTTTAAATCTATTTGAGAAATTTTCATGTTACCACAAAGTACTTAAATTTGACTTACTCTATGATATTACCAGACAGATATCCTGTATTTGTGAAATTGAGTCCATTCATCTTGTGAATAAATACTTCACTTTAAATGCTATACCTCAGTACATTTCATGTGTGTACTTATAGGTATCTATTCAAAATGATCTGCCAATGAAAAAAACATTTTTTTTCACTTAAGTCATCACTGTAAAACAAAAATACATATGTACATTTTGTATGAAAGGGTCATATGCTTCTACAGTTTTTCTTTTCTGTGGAAAATGATATTTTTATTTGACATATGTCCATCTTTCAAAAAATAACATGATCTGTCTTCACAGAAATCAAACTCATGGAATGCACAAAAATATATTATTTGTTTTGTATTTTCTATTGCATATAAACAGGTTTACATTCCAAATTTCTGAATGCCAAAATGAAGCCCTAAAAATACTAAATTCTCAGTCAAAGTTATGAAAAATATCATTGGTCTTTATTCAACATTATTTTACTACATTGTGACATGAAGTACCATTATTATTAGCATTTTTTTGTATGCGCCTATGAAAGTATTTTCCTAAGGATTTCTCTCAAAACCAGTACAGTAATTTCAAAAAGGGTAGTCATTAGTGGCCATGGTTTGGGGGAGATAACAGGCACCGAAAGTTAGTGCATCTAGATAATTCAAGTACTATTGCATGGGAGATCAAGAAGTTGCAGATTTCAGAGAATGAAAAAATGTTACACTGGTCTTAAAAAAAGAGTAGAAGAGGATCATATGTGTAAAATTAAACCAAGAGTTAATATGTATTTCCATTATTATAACTGTTTACTTTATAGAGGCAGTTGACCAAGCATACTTTTTCTGATTATTGAGTTATTTTTAAAATTTATTCTGTTGTTTTGTTACTAAATATTTTGCAGAGTTTTAAACAACAAGGGGCAACAGAGATAAAATTTGGGAAATCACTGCCCCAGTGGTGAAATACCATTCACTGGAGGGGTTGTCAAAAGAAAGGGAAGACTTGGGATAGCACATTTTCGGAAACATAAAATAATCCTGCTAGTAAAATCCTATTACATGTTTAACAATGTTCCAATTGATAATAAGGAAGTAACTCAGTTATCAAAGGAATATTGATATCCCAAAGCTTCCATGCCCTAAAAGATAAGGACTTGAGTAATTGAAAAAATGTATATTTGAATCATTTTTGAGAGGTAATAGGCACATTTATGATTCTGTCTAAAACAGGACAAAGGATGGACTCTAATTAAGTACATGGGGAAAGTGCCAAAGGAACATTTTGGAAAGAATGCTAACTTTGTCATTTCTGTGAATAGAAATGTTAGTTCTCCAATTGGTATTCAAGATTTTAGATTATGCCCAGAAATAGGTAAGATATTTTATGAGAAAATGTATTTTACATACAGTCATTAATTATACAGTTATACTAGAGAAAATAAGTAAAATAGTCTTATAAATACAGGTATTCGCAGAATTGCTCAGTTGAGGGTACAAAGGAAAGAGATGAGACCAAATGAGACCTTTGTTTGTTCATCTCTTCCAAATCCTAAGGAGGTGTTTCTGCAGTGCCCAGATGTAAAAATAGAGAGTGAGTACTTCTTGAACTGTTGTCTTTTTTCCATAAGACAGCCTGAAGGAGCTGTAAATGTTTTACCATATCATATAACATTCTAATTTCTTAAAGATATTCTATGTAAATTTTTTACCGAGTTTACATCTCTAAATATGCAGATTATGAAATTGTATGACCTAGTTTGTTTCCTATAGTGAATCTCACGCCAGTGTGAAGAAATTTGAATTTTAAATCTAAAAATCTGTGCTTGTTTTAGTTTTATTTCTTGGCTAGTCTCAAACACACATGATAGACTCTCCCCATTGCACCTAAAAACGGCAATTCATACTTATTTTTATCAATTTTTGATGAATAAACAAACCAGATTCAGGTGTGATGTGGTGGAAACGTTCCATGTTAACAGAAAGACATTGCAGTCTTCTACAGAAGTAAAATTTTATTGCGGCTGGTTTCAATTTTACTACATCATTATCAAGTCCTTTTGACTTGATAATGATGTAGTAACATTGAAACTAGTGACAATAAATTATTACTTCTGCGGAAAATTGCAATATCTTTCTGTTAATACAATTTTTGATGAATGAGGAAGTATTTTTTTCTTTTAAGAAGCATTATTTTAAATTGTTGATTAAATTGTCTTCCAAGATAATTTAAAATCAACATTAAAAGGCTGCTCCTCATTGCTTTCACCCAGTGAGAAACTGCATTTGATAAAAATGAACCCCTTACCACCAAAGATGTATGGTCTCCCCTAAACCCACAAACCTAACACCCCAATACGTCCAGTGGTCTCTCGCTTTACTGGCCCCTCACATTTCCTTTCTTCTAAGTTAAATGTCCTCATCCGGAGGTTTGCCCACTTTACACCTATACACAGCATCAAGATTTCCATTGAATTAGCCAACCAGTTAAGTTCACTACGCCCCCAGTTAATGGGAAATTGGTGTCATTTGATACTCGCGACCTTTTCACCTCTCCCAGCCAAAGAAGCTGTGCCCTTAACTTTAGAACTACTCAGGCATTCATCGGTCCAAGCCAACAGAATGAGCGATTTTGAAAAATTATTAAACGTTTGTATGGAACAAAATTACACCCAATTCAATGGAAATTTTTACAGACAGAACCACGGCCTATCCATGGGTTCCCCCCCTCTCACCCATATTGGCCGAAATATTTATGAACTCCATAGAATCAAATCTTTTTAACTCTGGACACCAGTTACTAAAGAACATCTTTTATTATTTTAGATACATTTAAGATAACCTATGCCTGTGGACAAGGAGCAAAAGACAGCTAGACTCATTCTTAGACATTTTAAACTCACTCCACCCCTCCCTCAAATTAACTATGTAATTCGGAGGGAGCTGCATTATTTTCCTTGACTTAACAATCTCCCTGCAGGATAGAAAGCACCTCTTCTTGATTTATAGGAAAGACACTTTCTCAGATATAATTATCCCCGCAGATTCCCAACACCACTTTACTCATAAACTAGCAGCATTAAAATCTACGATTCACAGACTAGTATCTATTCCTCTCGATACTGCCAGCTTCAAAAAAGAATTAAATACCATTATAACTATAGGGAATAATAACGGTTACAGCTCTCACCTGATCCACAAATCGCTAAATAAAAAAGTTTACCAAAATACAGTGAAATCTTCCACTTCTCTTCAAGATGCACACTGTGATAAAACCACAAAGTTGTGTAAATTACCCTTTCTCAGCCGTATTTCACACAGAATTTGCTCTCATATTCTGAAGGACAAGTATCGAGTGTGTTTTTACTCTCCGACATCCATAGGGAAAGTGCTTTTTAATTCAAAAGACCCAGTGGATGTTTTAGACAAAAGTGGAGTGTATTCGCTTCATTGTGATGAGTGCAATGGAGTGTATGTGGGGCAAAAGGGTAGGCACTTTAAAACCTGAATCAAGAAGAATAAACAAAGTGTGAACCATAATGATTATAAATCATATTTTGTCAAACATCTCCTCGAGAGTAGTCATTAAAGTGATTTTAACATAAAATTTTTGCATATATATGATAAAAGTTGAAGTTAAATTATTTAGAAATTGTAGAAATTTTAAGACACTCCATTTCACCTAATGTATTAATTTTAAACGATTTGACAAATTTTAAATCCTCGCAGATGTTTTTAACGGTTTTAAAATCCGACTTGTGCCCCTACCCTGATGCCTGCCACAATACCCTCACCGCTAATTGTGCCCCCCTCACTGTGGTCCTTGACGGAACCTAAGTCCCTCCCTCCCCCACCATTCCCCCCTCCACACCACCACCCCACCATCACCCATCCTAAACTCTCCCTCCCCTCGGTTTGAGTCCTTCCCCCACACCTCATGGCAACATATATAATGCCCTGTGTTGAAATGTTTTGTCAGTTGGCCCCCCTTGAAAATGATGCTTAGTTGTTGAAATCGATTGGGAAATATATAAAGCTGTGTGGAAAGTACAAAGTTTGTTTCATTTACTATGTTTAACGTCTGTAATTTCCACAAAGTATCGCCTTCATTCATTAGTTTAATAAGTCATTGGAGTTTTTTTATATTCCAGCAATTGATGGAGTTTGTGTCACTATGAAAAATCCATCCAAGTCATCATGCTATTGCAAATCTTACAACAATTCCTGTACTCCACCATGCAATGCAAGCAGTGGGTACAATTCATACACAGGGTCATGCCAACCAGATCCTGAGACCTGCAGCATAATGCGACATAAAATTGATGACCAGCCAATGGGAGGAGGTAGGCTTAGAATTGATCAACAATGTTGCTTAAACCATACAATAGGTACCCTTGATGCTTATATTTTAAATGAATAATTTATTATGCATATAGTAATGCACGCTTATCCACTTTTTATAAATAATATTTAGTTCATGAGTGCATATATTATGATGAAGGCTTATATGAGTGAGATTTTCGATTGCACTATATGTCTGACACATTTTTAAGTTTGTTTTCTGTCAAAAATATAATAATTCAAAAGAAAAATTTATTTTTATAATTCAATCATTTTAGTACCATCCCAGAAGTGTGATAAAAGTATTTATTTGAAAAATTCATTTATATATATATATATATATATATATATATATAGCAATTTCAGGAAGCACGTGACGTGTAACACATGTATAATAGTCACTAGTTGCGACAGCTAAATATATTTGTTGTTGGATAGTTTCATCAGAGTCCAATATTACCAAGGGCCACAAATTTTGGAATGTAATGAAACCAGAGGGGTAATTTATTGGACAGGAGAAATTGATAATTTTTCTTTTTTAAGAGGAAACAATTAACATGGTCATAATTTATTCCAGAAACAACCACCACTGTTGAGGACTCATCAGAGACTGAAGAAACTTCTTACTGGAGTTCTACTGAAAGCACATCTAGTTGGACTACAAGTCCAGAGCCAGAAATTACTGTGATGGAAAGTGAGAAAGGACATGTAAAGTCAAAGGTTATAGAGGAGTTAAAAGTTACAACACGGAGTTATTCCTGGCTTAAGATTAGGTGGATGTCACCTGAGCTTAATAAATTAAAAAACTGCTCAGCATTCCACATTAGCTGGTGGAAGACAAAGTCAGATGATATGGATGAAGTAGCTGAGGGTGAAAAATGGGAGCAGACTTTGGAAATAGGACCCCAAACCATGTGTCCTGGGGAAGAGGATAATTATTTCTGTGGCACATTATGGAACCTGGAGTCGAGTCAGAACTACACAATATCAGTGAGTATGATTTAAATGAAATACTTAAGAGTGCACAACTACCAAATGTTAAAGGTGCGTTTCCCATTCCTAGGAGGGGTTTGGCATGATCTAATGATGCAGATTCAGTCAATAATCTTGTAGTAATGAAATATAACTTAAAATTGTGAAGAATTAAGAGGGGTAGAAGACTGAAGTAATGCGTTGAGACTTTATGGGGGTAAATAGAAGAAATATCAAGAATTGGTAAATAAAGTACTTTCTGAAGGGTAAAAAAGTATTTCAAACTACATAAGAGTTGGGGATATCTGAAATGTATTCTGTTGAAAGCTGCCAAAGGGACAGTGTTTTCATAAATTTGAGAAAGGTTAAAAGTTCTCAGTTTACAGCTGAGATGTTAAAAATAATTGAAGAAAGGAGAAGATTGAAGAGTGGAAAGGGAGTAGAGTAGGAAGTGATACATGGAGGTAAATAACAAACTCAAGTTAGAAACCAACAGGGTGAAAGAAAGATGGCGGAAAGAGCAATATGAGGAACAAATAAATTCTTCTTGACTATTTCTTTCTTGCTTTGTCTATTACTGATTTACTTGGGTTCCAAATAACAATACTCATTCACCTTCTCAAGGTTTTGTTTTCCTAGTTTATTGTTGGTCTTGGTCTCTCTTCTCCTACTGCGTACCGTAGTTTTACCTTACCTTAGTTTTGTTTCCATTGATCTTCAAGTGAAATGTGGCTATTGTCCTTTCCATACTTTATACTGATACAGTCTTCTTTAGATATCTATCTGTCTCTGTCAACCCACCATATTGTCAGTGAATCACAGCATGCTGATTTGTTCCCTATGGATATTGATTCCTTAAGCCTTCTCTTTGACTTCTTGGATGGCTATCTTGGTGTAGACATTGAAAATTATGGAACACAGTGAACTATGCCTCACTCTTTTCTTTGTCCTTGCTTCTTCACTGCTGAGTCCTGATTTGATCACAGATACTTGATTTTTATATAAACTGTGGACAATATTTAGCCTTGTGTGGTTGGATTCTTTGGTCGTTGTATGACACTCCAACTTCATTTAGAACCCTCAGCATTGAATTTAAATCCACATTGTCAAAAGCTTTATCCCAATTCAAAACGAAATGAACATCAGTAGCTTCTTCTCCATTCTCTTCTCTATAAGTAGTCTGAGAACAAAAATTGCTTCTCTGGTACCCTTGCCTTTTATGAACCCAAATTGGTTTTCATCCAGTAATTCCTCAGCTTTTCATTCTCTTCTGTAGATGAGCTTGGTCATTATCTTCAAGGCATGTGTGCTCAGGCTAATGGTTATAAAATTTCCACATTTCTCAGCACTCTTATTTTTTAGAATCAGGGTCATGATGTTCTTCTTGCAATCCGTTGGAACATCATCAATTTCAGAAGACTTATTTTTCTGTAGGTTCCTTACGCTATATCAAATCCTAATCTTAAAACTGAGTCTCCAAAATCATCCTTTCTGACTTTATTTTCCTTTTCAATTACTTTTGTTACTGAGATTGCTTCTGCTGTAATGTTGTGTGGCGTATTCTTGGGTCCCCCACTCTTCCCCCCTCCTCATTTGACATTACCCCTCAGCTGCCTAATTACCCTCTGGACTTAGCCAAAGGACTTGCACGACAGGCATAGCTAATATGTAACAGGTGGAATCAATGATGCCAGCAATGCTTACGATTCCAAAATCCAATGTTTCCGGACTGCACCATCTCGCCTGCGACATCCCATCCGCACCATCTCATTTGCACCATCACCTCACCACATCAGCCCTCACATATACATATAGCCCCCTGAATGTGGAGGAAGGCCAGAAGTTTGCCAAGCACACAGGCCATCAGCTGATAGTTACTTCTACCTCACCCTCCCCTCAAAATCTACCTATCAACTTATTCCACTCTCACCTCCACTTCACCATGGCCTTGCCAAAAACACCCCCTCCTGACGCTGAGAAAGGTGACACTGAGGGGGTGCCCTAGTTGCTACTCGCTATTGTTCCAAAATTATTAGAGATTCCCTGAAGGGAAGGATATTCATTCAGTAGTTGGTTTGTACTTGCTCTGTCAATCGCTGAAATACATTTTCTGGTATAGTCAGACACATAATTTTGTTCTTGTTCTATTTGATCCTATCTTGTATCACCCTAGCTCGCAAAGAATTTTGTCCCCTGGATGAGCGTAACCTATAAAATAAAATCTTTATAACCCCCTGAGGGCCTCAGGGCCAAAATAGTCTTTCTTCTCTCTCACTCTAATTTCCCAATCCATATTTTCCAATTATTTTGCATCCTGAACTTTGCCGATGATAGCATTCCAATAATCCTCCTAAAACAATGACATTTTCTTCTTCTTTTACCTGTTTTATTACTTATGTGTAGGGACATGACATTTTCACGAAACGTTTTTTGCGACAGGATTCACGAAATAAGCGACTTTGGGGTTTAATCACGAAATTAACCGTGTCTTCTTTGAAACGCGATTTTTTAACGAAATTTGAGATATTTTGCAAATGCCAAATTTTTGTAGCATGAAATATTTTCTTTAGTGATGGCCAGATCGGATCTTTCATTTTTCTCGGTTCCGGATCCAAAGACACGGAGTAAAATCGGATCCGGATCGTAGATTTTAAATTTTCGCGGCTTAGTGATCGAAGTGCCCCGTGAATGGAATGTAGGTGCGGTAGATATTGACAAGAAGAGGATGTGTAATCAAAGTCACGTAATTAGATGAAAAAATTCCCGTGCAACTAGAAGCAAAATAAAGAAATATGACTTTTTTCCCCCATTACCCCGGTATCGCGGGGAAAAAAAAATAAATACGTAGTAAGTCATGCGGGTAGCCTACATTCGCCGGGATCAGGCGTACAACGGAAGCTAGTGTACTGTGCGAAGTTCGATCCCAATCGCAGTTTAATTTTTTCTTTCAGTCACTGCATCGAAAATGTTATCATATCAATTTCAAACCATTACATCTGAATACTCACTTTATTATACTTTGTTGTTTAAATTAGATTTACAAATGTACCACCCATAAATTAAGGATGGTCGGGTCGGATCCAAAGATCCACGGGTCTTTCATTTCATTTGCTACTGAAATCATATCCAGGGACAGTAAAAATTCAGATCCGGATCGGAGATTTTAACATCTCGCGGCCTCGTGATCGATGCGCCCCGCGAATGTAATGTACGCATGGTAGATACCAACAAGGAGAGGTTAAGTAACTCGGGTCACGAAATGAGAAGAAGATTTTTTCCGTACCACAAACGAGGAAAACAAAATAAAAAAATACTCGTCTTGACGTTTTCTCCATAGGCCCGGATGTGCGAGAAAAAAATTAAGCCGAATGTCATGCGGGTCGCCTACATTCGCCATATTCCCGTGAACCTATGAGAGCGTAGTTGTTAAAAGTGAGGGCTAGTGTACTGTCAGTCGCGAGTTCGATCCTTAACACTACCTAAGAATACAGCCGTGCTGTATTCCTAGGATAATGCTAGTAGGCAGTTAAAAAAAGTAGATTATCAGAAATTTCATGCCAAATTATAAGTAAAAAAAATAATTAAATTTGGCGAAAGGAAATGATTGGAAAAAATTTATATTACAGAATTAAATCGTGGAATCATTAAGTTAACTTTACAGTGTATTTTTGAGTGACGCATTTGTAAATCTAGTGGAAGCGATAGAAGTACAAAAAAGTCAGTATCCATACACAAAGGTTGGAAATGAAGGATGATAAAGTTTTTTATTCAATGGTTGAAAGAAAAATTTTAAACAGCGTAAGAATCGAACTTCATTACCTGCAGTCCACTACTCCACTCTGTTATTAATAACAATTGTTATTACCATTATCTCATTAATTTGCCTTAAACTTCATTTTGCCTACTGTGTTCTTTATGTTGCGTAGGGCAGCCATAACTTCTGTATTGGATCTCAAATGTATGTACTATAAACTGTTTGTTCACATTGGTATGAAGTCTTTAAAAAAACCCTTCCTTTAAGACTCCTTTTTCCCAACATTAAACACAGCTTTCACCTTTTTAAAACGATTTTATTTACCGTATTTGTCATTTTTAAACACCGCTTTTGATGATTTTTATTTACCATTTTTCGGTGTCCCTACTTCTGTGGTATAATCACAGATGCCTTCCACTACTTCATCTTTGTAGCCCAGTGCAGTCATATAAACCTGCACCACAACGGAAATGTAGGCATTGTCTCTACCTTCACTATTTTTATTCTTTTGCTATTGTGTGAGAAGATTATCGCACACATTCTGGGGCTCTTCCTGAGGGCCAAAGTGATCTCACATTCCATTTTCCTTTCTAAAATTGCTATGGTCTGATGCACTATCTTGGGTGACTCGAGGGTCATAATGTAGGACTATTTTACCTCCAGTATAATGTCCTCGAGAGGGTTTCATCACATCTTGACAATAGGAAAATACTGGATTAGCTCTGACTCCACAGGATAATAATGTGGTGGTTTCCTCTTGTCTTCCTGTAGTGGAATGAGTGTCACTGTACCGATTACTGTGTCCTCCCTTCCAGATGATGTGTAATTGTTGTTGGTTTCCTATTTCCAAATCATGTCATCTATCTAGGTGTCTCTATCATTTGAGAGGCCTACTTAACCCACTTACATATAGACCAATACCAACTCAGAATGCAGTCACTTTTAGTCCATGACTGCTTATTCAACAAGTAACACACTCATCTCGAAGTCAACCTCTTTATCAAGAGGTTTACCTATCAAACTCAGCCCTATGAAGCAAAGAATATATAACATAATCCTTAATTATTTTTCTTAATTCTTTGATTTTCCACTTACATATTCATACTCATGTTCATACTCATGGTTTTGGCAACTTTATCATTCACTGAATATCATTATAGAAGAAAAGGAGTAAGTAGTTTATAAGATCAACTGTTGCTTTCATTGTATTTATGTAGCAAATTACTGGAGAAGATCAATAAATCTTAAATGAGTTACAGTGAATTAGGTATATATGTATAGAGACATAATTCAATTAGATAAATTTTAATTCTTATGATCTCCTAATAGTTAATTTTAATTGATATCAATAGATAAGGAGAGTAAATTTTGAGGTAATATATTACTTGCATAGTGATGAAAGTATTAATATTTTTCATAGGTTAAACCTCAGTGTCTGGCCAATGAAATGATGGATGATGCAGCAGAAAGAGTAACATCTGAAACACGCCAAGGTATTGATAAAAATTTTTTAAATTATTATTACATGTTGAAGAGCAGCCTATTTACATGTATACCTTCTCCATTTAGTATTATTGAGTTTAGTATCTGCCATTCTACATACATGTATAGTAGTAAAATATATGGTTTCAAAAAGCAGCTTTCAGTTTTCATGACCTTGCAGTAATTCCTACTTTTTAAATCTAAGAACACGAGTACTTATTCAGCTCCTACAGAGGACAATGCCAAGGATGGACATTATGGGGAAGCAGTAAAATCAAATATGACCACTTATGGATCAATTTATACTGGTATGCTGACCTTTTCCTAAGCCTTAAAAGCATACCTGGGGTATGATATGAAGGAACTTGAATGGCCTCCATGACCCACTGGTATCAATGAATATTCATCAAAGGAGTATTGATGGATCAGCAGCTGGACAAGTGGGACAAAGGGAACAAGTGTTCAGGGACAGTAATGAATAGCTTGTGTGTGAACGTTCACATCCAATAGTGATCAATGTAAGCTAAGGATTAGAAATTAACATCCTGTTTCCCAACGCCACTGTTTTTATTGTGCTGCAAGGTCACAACAGGGTACTCCAGTAGTTTGTGTGAGCATACTGGATGGAAAATTTATGTAGCTATTGAGTGACACCTTCGTGTAATGGGCTAATTGTTGTCTGTCACTCAGAAATGACCATAACCAAGCATCCCTTTTCACCAGATTTGGGCTGTATTAATGTAGAGTTTTTTTTATTTCTGCAGTGCCATGGGGTCCTTCGCATGTGTATGTGGCCAACAGGACTGAATCCTCCATTAAGTTGATATGGAAAGCCAGATTACCACCCACAGGAAGTGTGCCCAATACATTCTCTGTATTTTTCAGAGAATCATTATTGCATTCTTCAAATCACACATGGAATGTTGTCAGAATCATCTCTAACGAAGAAAGTGACAACTTTACTTGCCAAGTACATCATGAAATATCTCAAAAAATACTCACTGTTGGAATTCTCATCACCAAATCTTAACTGAGAATTTATATTTTTTCAGATAGGGAATTTATCTCCTGGTGTACTCTACGAATTTTGCATTCATATTGATAAACTTGGAGACAATAGTACTTCAGGCAAAAACAATCATCCTACAGAATTTACTTTCAGAGAAAATTTGACATCAGTGTGCACATACACACGTACATTACTTGAAAAGCCTTATATTCCTGAAGGGACAATCTTTTACAGAGCTTGTAGTTGGTCATTTGGAGCTCAAAATCCACCTGTTGTCCTGAATTTCAACCATAGTGAGAGCAAAGATATACTTAAAACCAGGTAAGCCCTTTCTTGAGTGTCTTTTTATTCTTAAGGGTGATAATGTTGGAAAAATTATTTTAATTTTGAAGAAATACAGTGATTTGGAAATGTAATGTGTCTATAAAACAGGCTGACAATAACCATTATTTCTTTAAAAGAGCATACCTCTTGTGTTTGACAAACATTCGGTCACAGTCCAGAACATTTGACCAGCATATACATGATGAATTACTGAAACAGATGGGTGTTAATGAACTTCACATAGCAGCTGAATTTAACAACGTTAGTATACTCAACTTTTACAAAGAACTCATTGTTTTTTGACTTCCATATATAATTCACCTGCCCATTAAATATACTCCAACCCTTTCAGAACCTGCACGAGGAAGTTGAATACCATATTGGTGATGGAACAGAGTCAGGTGGTCTTTATGGGAACTTTATCAATGTACCACTAGATTCCAGTAATATTTACATGGGTGAAACCAAGTTTGACACAATACTTGTGGCAGTTAATGAGAAAAATGGAGCACGCAGATATGCATGGCAAAAAGCTTTATATCCACATGAATGTAGCAGAAAAAATGTATTAATACTCACATCTATTGGTGGAGTGATTTTATTTTTATTGCTGGTGACAGTTGTTATCTTTTGGTGGTAAGTATTTTAAAAATGTCATGGCAAAGGTAAATCTCTCACTTAAAATTTAATTGACTTATTATGACATACCAGGAGCAAAACCTTGGATTCATTGTCATACGTGGAATATAGTGACATACACCATAGAAATACTAACAACTAAAAGTAGGAATTGCATTTCTTTACATGTAAAACCACATTTTACCTCAAGGGCTATCATTAACTCAGCCAATATTGAAAAAAGTCATTGAATGAATAAGGGCAGAGAGGAAACTTAGAAATATGCAGGAAAATGACAGACAGGACATTTTATTACGTGTCATTGTTGGAGACACATATGTAAAATCTGATCTTTGCTCCAATATTTCTTGAGGGAGGTGACTGATAGCTGGTGCAATAAGCACCTTTGCAGTTAGGTGGTTTAAAGTGTAGCATACTATATTTTACGAACTGGAGCTGGAATGAGTTTAAATTAGGGAGCCTACTCTTTAGAAAGGATTCAAGTGATTGTCTCTTATTCATTATTAATTGATGGAGTACATACTTTGCTTAACGTATTCAGCACCCTGTATTCAGCTGAGGACAGCAATGATGCTGAAAAGTCCTTCATAGAATACATTTGAATGAGAACCCTTTCAGTGGGAAGTCAGTTATGTTTCACCAAATTAGTCCTGTCCCACATTTGAATTAAGCCTGGTCCATACCATATGATTTCAACCTCATGCAAGTCACTTACATGGTAAAATGAAAGACAAAATAGATAAAAATAATTCTGTTTTTTATTTGGGTACCTATAATTGATTACTTTAGAGAGTATCCATGATCTTTTTGGCAAAAATGAAAGACTTAATATGAGTTGAACTGATTGATAAAAAATAAGTGAAAAGATTAATATGAAAGCTTACTATTGTACCATATGAAGCAGGCCTCATATTACTGAGGACAATAAAGAAATCATCAAACAATGGTCTGGACAATAATTCGAAGCCTGAATGAGAATTTATGTTCAACAAGATAGTTGTCAATAAGACTAGAAAACTAAATGCATTGATCTAGGGGTGCTATATCATCAAAAGTGCCATAATTTATATTCAGAGATAAAAGTTGACAGATATGTATTTTACATTCAATGCTGGTGCAGTGAATTCTTGTAGAAAAAAATCATTTAACCTTTTTCTCCCACATATTTGGGAAAAAATTCATATCCATCAATATGTTAATTCTCTCATTTATCCTCGATGGAAAAATACCATTGACTGAGGACATTAAGTCTGCTTGGTATGATTTACTACTGTTCTCCTGGGGTCCAGAAACAAATTCTGGGCAAGGATTGCATTCCCTATTTACTAGTCTTCATTCAGTTCAGGCTCTACTCATCCTCAATAATGCTCCTCTGATCAAATAATTCTTAAGAATGTGATCTTAATGACTAAGACTGAAACAATATTTTTTCCTAGAGAGCATTATGTAAAAGTATTCTCTCATTGCTACAATCACAGGAAATACAACAAAAGCCACAGGGTGATGAGTCACTGCATATCCAAAATAAGAACTTTCTGCTGTGAAAGGAATGATATTGACCGAGAATGGAAGGGTCTGGCAAAAAGAGAAAAGAATATCATACAACTGGAACCTATTGAACCAGGTAAATATCAAATGAAAGGCAACTTGTAGGGGTGTTGATTTTGTCTTGAATGTTATAACTACACCATAAATGGTGATCTTATTTCAGATGACCAAATTGATTATTCATCAGATTCAGGACATGGGAGCTCACTTACAAATGCCATCAATTTTTCATGATGAGATGTTTTAAAAGTTAAAATTTCATCAATTGGTGTTCAATCACCAATAGTAACTTTTAGTGACAATATATACTTCCATCTTTGTTGCAAATTTGAACTGATCCACCAAAGGTATTACTATTTATCATTTGACTATTGTGATAGGTCGACTTTTAAAGGGATTAAGAGTAGTATTTTCACAACATTGAAAAGGTTTTTGTTCTGAATTGGTATTATTTATTGTTGATTTTTGTGATATTTTATTCATATCATAGTTGATGCCTAATTATTTGCAAAACACATTCCTATAAGATTAACCCTTTCCGTGCCTAGCATTTAAATCTCCACGGGGCCTTGTAGCATGCAACAGGGTGGATTACTGTGCTCCTGGCCTACACACATATATGTGTGGATAACACTAGAAACATATCAAATGCATATATGCATTCATAGCATTGAAAGGGTTAAGGTTGGCCCAGTGCAACAAGACAAATAATGTAAAATAAATTCAAGGGTCCATAAAAGGGCCATAAGATTTTTTAAAAACAGGAAAAAAATTTTTCTATTTTTTGTCAGTTGCATTGGAAATATGCAGGGTATTGTGTGTGTACATTCCATGGAAATAAAGATAGGAATCAGGATGTGAATTTTATAATGAGGAATTTTTCACAAGTCATGTAAATAGAATATTTGATACAATGGATGTGCTCTATGAGAACAAATAAAATGACAAACCAAAATGAAAAGTTATTTTATTTTTAATTGTAAGGATACTGGAAAAATAATGGCAGATGCTCTAGCTTTCCAGCAGGACCAAAAGTAGATGACTGTCAAACATATAAAACTTCATTGACAGATGAGGAGCCTAGAATGATAGAACAATTGGTGGAGAGGGTAATATGTGAATTTTTTAAATGAGAATTAGTGAAAGATAAACGTGTACAGGGTTGCAAAGAGAAAGTGGTACTGAATAGAAGATGTTTACTGCAGAGTAAAGAGGACAGTCAATTTGAAGAACATGTTTTGATGAACAAAATATTTAGGATAAAGATTTGCCTAATCACATCAGATGTAATGTTTTAGAAGTGGCAATTATCTTTTGAGCAAGAAAACATGGTAGTTTTCCACTAAAAATCATTAAAACAGAGAACAGACACTGTGTCCGATTTCTCTTTAATAGGGTGGGTGCACTTAAGCTTATTATGCATCGTGCCTTCCAACTCAATCCATTAAGGAAAAGATATTATAGGATTCTCTCCAGCTGCATGGACAGTGGGAGAAAATAAAATTCTCTTGATACTGATAAGGTTAGAACAATTTTACCTAACTGTAATTTGGGGACAATTCCTGGACATAGGAAGAAGATAAATTTTATTGGGAGATTTAAATTACCATTGGGATTGTAGTGCATAGTTACAGATTGAAAAACTATTGGGGGAATAGGAAAAAATCAGCAGAAGATGCAGGAATACAATTAACGAAAAATGGATCTCTGAAGCTAGAATACAGTTATTTTCTAGGATAAATATTTTATCCTATTGGTAACATAATGATTTAAATACCATTACAGCAAAAAGTACCTACATGTTCAAAATAAATGGTGGCACAGTGGTTGTATTCCATCCAAAGGTTGGTCTGGTTTGAAAATGGTACAGGAAGATTGTTATAGATATTTAAATTGCCATATGCCAACTTAGGGATAACTACATCAATTAGCTCAACTAAACAGAAGGAGTGAAGACACTTTTTTCAATGAGTTACTCATTATAATGATCTCTTCTCTCCACAATTTTACTGGTCCATTAATGGACCAGTAAATTCCAGTAATTGGACCAGTAATTCTGATAGGGATGAGGACACAGAACAGATAAAGATCTTTCTTTCCAAGATCGATTCAGTTGACTTATCCAAGGTCAAAGTTTACAGGCTGGGTAAGCTAGCTGTAAACAAACCTCATTCAATCAGGATTGTATAGAATTCTCCTGAAGATGCCCTGAATATCCTTAGAAATAAGCAGAAACTGGTTGTGGACCACAAAATCAGCGTCAGCTCCGACCAGACACATGCAAAGGCAACATTTCAAGAAGGTAAAGGAAGAACTATACAGAAGAACTGAGGGAGGAGAAACCAACCTCACTATAAAGTTCATTAGTGGTTCTCCTAAAATAGTTCCAAAAAACTTCTAAATTTATCCAATTCTTCAATGCCCCATTGTCATAATTCAAGTGAAGTCTTTACTACAATATCCCATAATGGCTCATTTTCATTACCTTCTCTAAGTTTGTATTATCAGAATGTGAGGGGCTTGAATACCAAACTCTCTACCATTCATGAAAAAGCTCTTGGTTGTGATCTTGACACTTACGAAATCCTCGTATTAACTGAAGCGTGGTTATCTGATAAGTGTCTACATCCGAAATTGCCATTAAAATTTTTCAGTGTATAAAGCTGATTGGAACCATGAATTGTGCAAGCAAACTAGAGGTGGTGGTGTCCTTATTGCGGTCCATTCTGACATTCATTCAAAACCCATTAGTGTAAATTGTAATCAATTTGAACAAGTGATTGTGAGTGTTTCACTAATAAAGGGCAAAATGTTGTGTGGAGCTGTTTACATATCCCCTGATTCTGCAGCTGAAGCATATGAGCAGTATGTTGCAGCAGTTGAATCAATTGTCCTTAACAGTGAGTTTACGGCAACCTTTATAATTGGAGATTATAATTTATGAAACTCCGTACTCCGTACTATAAAGAACTTCGTACGATCAAGACCATAGCAGTGAACAACGGTTATAGCATTAAACTAATTGATTCCCTTCTGGCGAAGAAACAGAAGAAATTGGCCATAAGCCTAAACACCTCCCTCCAATTGATGAAACAACTTCGGCCGTCACATTGTAGAATTTTTCCATGATTGAAAATAAGAATCAACTTTGTAATTTTCCACACGTTTTTAATAACCAACCGGTTTCAACACTCACGTTTCATCATCAGGGACTCCCGTGTCATCATGGTGTCAGCACTCCGTGCCACTTACGTGTCATCATCAGTCCCTGATGATGACATGTGAGTGTTGAAACCGTTTGGTTATTAAAAACGTGTGGAAAATTACAAAGTTAATTCTTATTTTCAACCTCCCTCCAACCCGAAAGCAGTACGAATTTACGCAAGTGGTGTAAAATACTGTTCATGGGCAAACTATCGAACAAAATAGCTAACATAATCCCAAAAGACAAGTTTAAGGTTGCCTTTTATATGCCTACTACTCTGAATAGGCTCCTCTGTAATAACAAGGATTCCATGGATAAGGGTAGGAAAAGTGGCATTTACAAAGTAACATGCGAGTGTGGTGCTTCATACATCGGACAGACTGGACGTGATTTTTCCATGCGGATGAAAGAACACCAAAAGGGCACAGAGACAGGCAGCATGGAGGTTATATAACCTCCATGGTGGCTAAGCACTTGATAGAGACAAGGCATAAGTGCAATTTTGAAGTGAAAGTTCTCCATTTTGAGAAGAAAGGGAAAAGATTGGACGCTTTGGAGCAGATCGAAATAATCAAGCGAGCCAAGAAAAATATCCCTCTCCTCAATGAATTTTTATATGATCTTAATTCTCCCCTTCTTTCCATCAACTTTAACCAAAACCAAACTCAGACCATGACAACCTAATCAATCCACCAGCACTCCCATCCAATTCTCCCCCCCTCACCATCTCATTCACGGTTCTTCTTCCTCCCCCTCCTTCCGATGCACTTAAGGCTCCACTCCTATATCTTCTTCGGACCTCACCAATAGTACCGAAGGAGATTTTTCACCATTGCTTCCACATGCACCACCAGAGGAAAGGAACCACTGCACTACATCATCCCTTTGCAAAGAAAGGCTTCGCTGTGTCGTCCACTCCCCTCCCCCCCACCTTAAGCCACCTCACCCTCTCTGGGCCCATCTTTTGCGACTCCTCCACGGGACACTGACTGACAAGGAGCTGCACCAAATTCTACCAACAGGGGTGGGGGCACCCCACTCGGTTGTTGCTCCTTCACCAAGGGGGCAAACGAACGGAGGCCTCCATCATCGACATTGCTCAACCCACAGCGAGGAAGGGAGTCATCGCATTTCACACTCTTTGTAAAGGGGCATCACCCCTTCTGCCCCTCCCACATTTACCACCTCTCAATGGAGCACCCAACGGACAGGGTCCGGTGCTGCAACAAACTTCTAGAGAAGGTCTTGTCTTCAAAGGAACCTTTTGAGACTTTTGTTTTCTATATTTGCCACTCATTTGTGACCACCTCACCCCTGTTACCCACCCCTGCCCACATCTCCCACACTCCTTTTCCCCACACTGGTTACTTCTGTTGACCACCAATAACCGTCCACTCCCACGCTTTCTTTCCCCTTTCCTCCCTCCCCCCTCCATTTTAGTTCTTTCATATATATGCTGGTGCATCTTTGATATACGCTACCTGACGATGCTGTAATACAGTGAAACCTGGGTTGTAGTAAAGTTTATTTTTGTGGATTTGGCTCATGTTTTTCTTTCTGTGTTATCATAAAAATATAGTTAAGATACAATCTGTGGTATCTCAATCTTATTATGCCTGTTCAGGTGTCCCAAAGGGTTCTCACTTGAGCCCAATGCTTTTCCTTATCTTTGTGAATGACAAAAGTCAAGTTATCAGTCCCCTCCAACACTTATGTACGCTGATGACATTAAAATTTACCATATTATCAAGGTACATGAGGACAACTGTATAACCCTCAATTATTGCCTGGATAGAATAAACAAATGGTGCCGTATAAACAAAATTATGCTAAATGTTAGTAAATGTTCTGCTATATCCTTCCACCATAAACGAGAACCACTGTATTACAATTATCACATTGCCCAAGAAATAGTTCCTCCTGTTGACAGGGTATGCAATTTAGATGTCATTTATGTTTCTTCACTTTCTTTTGATATACATATTGAGTGCATGGTCAATGAAAGCATCAAAATGTTGGGCTTCATCTATCATTTCTCAAAGGACTTCTGCAATCCAAATTCCCTTAAAATTCTTTTTTGTGCTCTCGTCCGTCCTATGCTAGAGCATAACTCCACGATTTGGAGCCCTTACTATAAAAACCACCAGAACTCTATTGAGTTCTGGTGGTTTTTATAGTAAGTTCAGCACAAATTCCTTAAATTAGTATACAGGAAACTTGGGAATCATTCTCATGATGTGCCCTATGATAATGTTAAGCAATTACTTAATATAACCACCCTAATTCATAAGAGATATGTCAGAGACTTAACATTCTTACATATGCTCAGTAACAATCATGTTGATTGCCCTGTTCTTCTGGAGTCTTTATGTTTTCATGCACCAATTGTCTATACACTTAAAATGAACCTCTTCATTGTTAAATACTGTAGTAGTAATTTCTCTTACTTTAGTCCTATTAATAGAATGACGAGACTATACATATAATGAACTACCAAGCAACATTGACCTGCATAATCCGTCATTGACTCATTATCCTCCTTTAAACAGGCTTGCAATGTTGCCCTGCAGTTAAATTATGTACCATTTCTTCCTTTTTTCCCTTACTATCCTTTCAGTTCCTCTCTCTCCAAAGAGACTTATTTATGTTATTATTTTATGTAGATTTATAATGAGCCATATTGTTTTTATGCATATTATTCAGATTTCAGTTTTATTGTGCACTTATCTTATGTATTTCCAATGTAATATTTATTTATGTCAGTATGTTATGAAGATTTATTACGAGCCATTATGTTTTTAAGGACATTATTCAGATATATGTTTTACTGTGCAGTCATTTTGTGCACAATCAATGTAACACTTACTTATGATGGTATTTTTATGATGATTTAGTATTAGTTATATTGTCTGTATGCACATTATTCTGTCAAGTCTTATTGTGTAGTTATTTTTGTGTACATTCAAATGTAGTAATTGTTAAAAAGGGCATCCAGCCCGTTAAATAATGAATATGAATATGAAAATCTCTATCTTGTCCTGCATTTAGATCTATTCAGTTGTCATTTCCCTCAATTGAGAGAGTCACTGTCAACTTTTCAAGCCTCTGCTTTAGGACCATCCATCCTCTTTTTATCATGAATAATACTCTTGAAACTCAATAGATTTTTGACAGTGAAGAAAAATTCATGCATATTTATCTGTTGGAAAGATTTATACATAATCAAGAAAATCTTGAATGATATGTAAGTGATTATAAAAGCAGCCATAAGCACAATTGGGTAATAAAAATGACAAAAAATTCTTTTTAAGGCTTGATAACATGGATGAGACTGAAGACCTGAGGAAAATGAAAGGCAAACGTTGAACCAGGTCAGAAAACTTTCATGGGGTGGATCTTATGTGAGGTACTATTTGGCAAATGAAGTCATAGAAAGGATTGAGTAATGGATTGAATACACTGCAGATGGAGAAGATATGGGGAAACTCTACACAAAAGGGAGAACACTATCAAAAACCAGAAAAGAGTCAGTGAAACAAATATAGGTATGCTGCGAGGTAAAAATAGGAAACTTATGGATAAAACCAAGAGAGGTTCAGTGTAAGTGGATAAATGTTGAGGATGTAGGGGCATTAGGGACACTATTTCAAAGGTGGAAAACAAATATAATTTAAATTATAGTATCTGATGACATCATTGTATCAGATGTATCAGATGGCATGCTTAAAAAAGGTGTTACACATTTAAAAACCAGAAAAAGAACTATAAAGGAAAATATGGTAACTCAAACTGGAGTAAAAGAAAGAGATAAGTTTAGGGTAGATACTCATTTGGTCTTTGGGAAGTGATTTGCTGAAGGGCTCAGTGAAGCCGTATTTAACCTATGTTTTAAAGTAGACTAAGGCAGTGAAATTTGAAAACCTTTTTCTGATATCTATCACATTATTACCCTTGTTGAAGGATAATGGTACAGTAAGCCAGCAAGTGGAGCAATGATGTTCTAAACTGAAGTTCCAGGGCCAACTCAAGCCGAGGTCCCTTTGAATTCATTCAGTTTATCCTGAAAAATGTGATTTTCTGAGTATCAGATCCATTGGAATACCACAAGCAGTACTGGGAAAGGAACTTGCCTCTCTGCCATGATGTGTGCGGATTTTTTCATAGGGGTTAGTGCTTGATGAGCCCTAGTCTCACCAACCACACTGACATTTGGGTTAAATTCAACTTTTGGTGAATACACAACTATCAATTCATTGCCTAAAATCTGGGCAATCACATGAATGGCTTCTTAATTTATACCCTGTGGGTTGGGAATGAGAAAAAAAGCCTCAAATTACTGCTTTGACTAAATCATGAATGTAAAAGACTCCTATTAATGTTCAGGATGACTTTCCTTTTGGGTCTTGAGGTGCTTGAATTTGTAGAGTGGGAATAACTAATGAAAATGTGCCTACAAGCGTCTGTATTCTGGTGGAATAAATTTCGTATGCAGGTCTAGTTATATAACTGAGAGAATGTGAATGATAATAGTGAGAGAAGAAAAAAGTAGATAACGAAAAATCAGGAAGAAACAGGACTGTCATTGCCATTACTCTTTACCAAGTATGCTGAAAAGCTGGTCGTTTAAGGCTGGGAGAAGAATAGTGCAGTGATGAAAATGAAGAGGGACTTGTGAATCAGACGTTCAGGTGACCAAACACTGAATTTAAGTCCCTTGGCTAAGGCATTATAGTCACTGCTTGAAGAAGATCAGAATCTGTAAGGATGGATTCAGGAAGAAAATCTTAGAAAATGAAAGTGGGCCTTGATTTATTGGAAAGATAGGGGATACTTTAATAATCAAATTTGGAGAGATTCCACTCCATCTTGAATGAATAGGTTTGTTCTAGCAGTTTAGTGACCAAAAATGGTGCAAAATGCATAAGAGAATGCAAGAAGTATAAGGACGAATAACAAGGGTCAGGTTGGTGTAGTGGTCAGAGTACAGGCCTCCCCCTCCAACGGCTTGAATCCTAGTAGTGGAAGATATTTTTACTTTTATTATAATTGTGGCGACCATTGGGTACAGTATTCTGTCCGTAGGATGGGACGTTCAGCCCTGGTCCCCTTGGCACCTTTCATTAAGAACCACTAAGAATGGTAATCTGAATTATTACGAGATGGAAATTTCAATTACGCGAGTAATAGTGTCTTTGTACACAATTATTAACGGCATCAACCCAATAAGATTACAGTCTACGAAAACATTTGTATTTTATCCTGCAACATTGACAACCAGTAGTACAAAATTTATTCTAAGTTCGCGAACTGCGAAAACTTGAATGGCGTAAACCGCTGAAAGTGCAAAAGAGCAGATATTCCACACACAAATAATCATTCACCTTGACCAAGAATCGAACCCAGACCTCTTGATTACTGGCCAGATGTTCTACCGAAGAAAGATAACGTCTCGGTAGCTCAACAGTTAGAGCACCTGGCCAGAATAAAGAGGGTCCGGGTTCGAGTTCCGGTTAAGGCGCATGATTTATTTCTCTGTTGAATATCTGCTGTTGTGCAATTTCAGCGGGTAACGCTGTTAAAGTTTTCGCGGATAGCTCGTGAGCTTTGAATTTGTTATAAATAAGCACCTTATTGTTTCAATGTCGGCTTTAACATCGTGGACGGTGGCGCCTTGCGCACTTTGGCTGCTTTGCGACATAATATTTCCAGTAGTCTGGCAACATCTTGTTCCTTTAAAGCCTCTATAATTTCCACAGAGAAAGAGGACGTATTGGTAGATCAACTGGTAGAGCACCTGGCCGGAAATTAGGAGGTCCGGGTTCGAGTCCCGGTGAAGGGGAATGATTTTTCCTTGGTAGAATATCTGTTATTGTACAAAATTTAAATTATAACGTGGGTAGCATTAGAAAATAGCTCGCAGAATAAAAATATTCTACTATCTTCAAGCCAATCAGCTAATTACCCCATAGGCTGTAAGACTATTTCCGAAGGGGCATTCCTCTCAAATCCCTGGCAACTATTTAATGGGAACATGGAAGGGAGTATTGCCAGAAGAGATGTCTAGTAGGTGGCTCAGCAAATGCAACACGTATTTTACGGCACACTCGCTGTTTTTGACGGCGACAAACTGTTTAAAGGTTAAGAAAATTATTTGTAACTCAAGGAAACAAAAATCAGAACGTAGTGCAGTAAGAATTTTCGTACTAATAGAACCTGGATTTATCTTTTTAATATCACTTGGTTCATTTACTGTGCATTTTTACTTATTGTTACTGACAATAACCTTTAAGGATAGAGCCTTATCCAAAATATGGGCTCATTGCTACTTTTTCCAACAACATAGCAACGTTCACGTATATAATCCGTGCAGTTTCCAACTTTCTAATTTGACCGTGACTCTTACAAAGTCCATTCCATAGAGCTCAAACGTAAAAATATGACAATTATTATAGTGGTGCTTTTTATACACGCCCCCACTATTTCTCCAATTATCCTTCGAGGATGTTTTCTCTCTAAGGCTGTGGAAAAGAGAACGTAAAAAATGACATTTAGAGAGACCACACTGTAAAAAGTTGATCTGATTTTCAGTGCGATCTGAATTTAAGCGCTGTCTGGTTTAAGGCAGGAACACGGATTCAAGGTGCGGAAGAGGCAGGAACATGGATGGTTGGTACAGGAGCAGTTAAGCAGGAAGCAGAGGAAGCAGGATTCTGGATGGTCTGATTTTCAGTCGTTCACCTGCCTTATTTTTAGACAAGATATTACTGCTGAAATTCAACATACCCTGTCTTAAAATTGTTGCATCTGAAATTCAGATCGCTTTTGTGCCTTAAAATCAGATTTACTTTTTACAGTGCAAGAGGCACTATATCGTCTGAAAAATGTAACCTCCGAACTTGAATCAGGGTTCTGAGAAGTAAATCTTTAGATAAAATTCTAGTAAGAAGTGTTTATTGCGTCACTGAAAATTTCAACCGTTATATATTAACTTTTCACAAAAATATATTTAATTTTATAGGACAAATGCATTTTACGGAGAAAATAAACATGTATATAAAAAAGGAGGCCGATATATGAAAGAGATCCCGCAGAGGAGATGGTAGATTTGAACTGAGCTGAACTTATCATCTAGTTTTTTTCCTAATTTCATTAGTTTAATTTTTTACACGCAGATTTAAAAGCTAAACTAATGATTACTAATAATGAAACTGCTTCCTGGAAAATGAGGCCAGTTTAAAAAATTCTCACATCCATTTCTCCTAATCTCATCATCATATCTCCGAAGGAGGACCATTATTTTCCTCCCACAGTCTTCATTTCCCAAAACCCCTTTCCTGTGTCATTATCCGAAACCCTGGCGAAAAGAAAGCGTATAGGAAACGTGAACAAAATTTCAGTCGGAGCGTCAATGAACCGTTTGACCAGGATCAATGGAAAGCCAATGAAGCTTCAGGGAGACGTAAAGTGGAACATCGGAGAGTAAACGAAGCTTCATTTTTGAACGAAGCGTAGATGGAGGTACGGTTCTTATAGCGCGACAGTGAGGCTAGCGTTTAAGGAGAGAATGTACGAGGATGCAGGGAAGGAAAGGAAGCGTAATTATAACGTAAATGGAAGCTTGTAAGAGTATGCACTTACCTATAAGAATGAATTCCAAAAGATGCACACCATAGATATTCGCAATTGACGATATCATTTTCCTTTGCTTGGGCATATTTTACTACACTACGATCCATCCCATCAAGTTCACCCAAGCATTCTTTCCACATCGTAAGTATCATTTCTTGATCAACTGACAACTTTTAAAAGTCTTGCTTGATAACGTGGTTAAAGTTTCAACTCTTTTAATTTCCTAGTATCAGTAACAACTTTGAGTACAGAGCATACATTTTCTTTACTTCGCAATTTCTAAATGTTCTTACATTGATCTTTCCGCCACGCATCCTTCTCTATTTCTGACCAAGGTTTTTGCTCGATTCTTTTCATATTTTCAGCCCTTACTCGAAATTCGCATTCCGCCACTTCATTATTTACTCTTTTTCCTTATCACTTGCTCCGATATCTCTGTTTCCATAATCCTCATGGTATCTACGGTACTTATTGACACCCTCGTGACTAACGCTGCTGAACTCGATTCAAGGTTCGTCAACTTTCCCTTTTGAAGCTCCGCTCCGTTACCTTAACTCAGAATGTAGTAAACTTACTGCCGGTATTCCGCCATTTTTTCCACACTTGAGGAATCCTATCTTCACTCTTTCATTTTTCACTTCTTGATGCTACTTTGCAATATAAGGACTAGGTTTTTAGACTAGACATAAAGCTAACATCACTCAACAAAAAGTCAAAGTAAAATAAACATTTTTATGAAAATGAGCTGTAAAATATTTACCAAAAGGCTAAAGCTGAGGGGAAGAGCCTTAGCAGCATATCTTTGTTTGGCTTAGCACTCAAGGGTGACAGTAGAGTTGAGGCTTTTAAGAGGTGAGTACTAGGCAAACGGAGAGGAAGAACGAGGGTATTAACTTCGGTGAATAAGGCAAGAAAATTTACTGTAGAAATACGAATGGAGCAGGACAAATAGACGGAGGATGTAATGGGGAGTTAATTGGACACTGACGGGGCAATGGGGAGGATATTGACTGAGACGACGAATAGGAAAGAACATTGGGAGTCGTATTGGTGTGATTAGACTAGAGTGTTACCCAGATGATCCGAGTTCGATTCCCAACCGTGGCAGATTTATCATTTCCTTACCGGTTCCTACTTGAGTGAAGAGCATTAATTGAAGTTCAAAATAGTGTCCGTCGCATGGGACTGCGAACTGTGGACCCTTGACAGAATTCGCTCAGGGCTGACTTATGCCGACGCCCAGTTTCGCTCACCCCTCCTCCGTCCCAGGCAAATTCTTCACTCATATCAATTACCTCTCTCTCCTGAATGGCACAAATTACCAAAGCTGCCAGTCTCTGAGCTCCATATGATAACTGGACCCGAAAAGATTAGAGACTTCAAATTGTATGAAGTGAGCAAATGAAATGCGTAAGTAATGTGCTATGAGAAGAACAGGCTTATTCTCAGAGATTGCTTCAGGATGTTCCTCAGAAGGCGTAGTCGACCCAAGAATTACCACGTAAAGTTAGGGGTTAATCAAGTCCTACCTAAGTTGTTTTAATACTGCACTGCCGGTGATTAGAATAGAATTTGTGAACTCTGTAATTGAGAGCAATACGGAATTCAATTTACAGATCCGTTCATATTAAACACTCACTCAGTGTTCAATCCAAGGGTAGGTTTTAGTAGGTGAGGATAGAGCTTACCCCGCACTAAGCCATTGGCGTGTGAAATTCACACATTCAGGGTAGGGGAGCCAGTTTCTTTCCCTGGAATACTTGCGAATTTCCACTAAGTTCTTGCAATCAGAAAATAGCAACGCTAGGATTTTAGATCGAAACATATAGAGGCTTCACCCAGATTTGAACCCGAGACTCTCCGATCCGTAGCCTAGCGCTCTCTACCCACTGGGAAACCTTGACTCCTCATTTAACTCGCAGTAACAAATTACGAATTTTTCAATTTTCATTATTCATTCATTGTGACGTTCAATATCTTATCATAAATCTTCCAAATAAGAGAGATTCCATATGTGATTGGAAAACCGACCATCCTACGCTATTTTACACTGACTCCTTTCTTGGTCTGACTACTTCATGGATACTTTCTGGGCAGGAATGACCGACTCCATAACTCTTCGTGCAAAAGGTTTAAACTCCTTCACATATAACGAAATATTTATCAAGTTTTCTTTCAATGGAAACAATTCACACCCATTAATGAAATTTACGTCCCTTTGCCTGAAAACAAAACATTCTAATAACGCTATCCATTTTTCGGATGGGGCGTTGGGGGGTTTTATTCTGCAAAACTTGAGACCTCACTGAATTTGTTGACTACTTACGACATGCTTACAGCCCATCGAGAGCTGAATGGCCGATAAGAGGTGAATGACCACTTACCTGCCCTTAAAACGGCTAAGACCGGCGTCCTTGTCACTTGAAGCTACGTCCATGGATGGCTACGAGAGCAGCAAATGTGGAGCACGTCTCTTCTGATTTAACGGCACAAACAAACACGTTTCCACGACGATATTGCATCCTCGAACACATCATGGTGAAACTGAACACGGTGATGAAATGATAGCACATGATATTGAGCGCAACGTGCCGAGGAAAAAATGCATCTATCGTCAGGGGATGCGTTGTCGCAGCGCACTTCAAGCACATCCTTATCAATGTAATTCACGGCATGGGAGAAACTGTATGGCGGAGTGCATCGACGAAAGGGAATACGGGAACACTCCTTCAGGTCCCTCACTCCCGTCGGGAAAGGCGAGGAGACTCTATGCAACTGAAAGTCTCGCATAACCGCGCAGTATCTGACCTCCAAGCACGCATACAGAACACTGGGGTTCCCATAGCAGGAGGAGCCGCGCCGGGCGCGGTGAATCACTGTGGTGCCCTGTGGGCTGCATTTCCTCGGCCAATCGAAATATGGGCCTCGGAACTTCCTTATCTGCAGCACCGCTTATCTTCGGTAAACCGACGGGTATTTGACGGCATGTGTGAGGCGGCCAAGTGCAATGACAAACGATTCGTGATGATTCACGCGCTGGTGGATGGGTCGATTGCCCTTGTCCCTTGCTCCCCAGAAGGTCTCACTTTGTGGGAGGGTCCGATGTGGAGACACCCCGTGGTGGCCTGCAGGGTAAAACATAGAAATATAAAATAGAAATGTATCGCTCCGTAACGAAGAAATATATTTTTATAACAAACTCACACATTGAATTTAGTTTGGAGCTAAGTGTCCCCCAAAGCAATCGGCTTGAAGGTGGCGACACTTTCTAAAAAGATAAATGCAATACTTCAAACCCAGCTTACAGTGGCCTTCAACATAACACATAAACATAGATAAACAACCTTGAACATAGCACCATACGTACAAATATATAAGTTTAGTATAGGTCTTCAATATAACTCAGGACAAAAATATGCATACAATTGGAATATCAACAAGAACCTATTTTAAGATAAGAAGCAATTTGCTCGCAGATATACACCATTGAGGATAGGTAGGTAATAGGATGTAAGCACGATTTTAATTGGGAATGGTGGATATAAAACTCCTGGCATATACAAATCTGATCACTCCAATCTTTTTATTCAATCTCTTCTTGAATTCCAAGTTTCAGAACTGATCGCAATTCAACGCTCCATAAAAAAACTCTCCAGAAATCATCCTTCATAAGGTGCCAGTCATCAATTCACTCCTGTGAATAATCGACTATTTTTCTGAGCAGTTTTTCCCGGATATTCCTACCCCTACTGCAGACACATCGGTTTGTGCGTTAGAGGTGCAGTGCGAAAGATATGGGATGGACATCCATCACAGGAAGACGAAAGGAATGAGATTAATTGTGAAAAATTGAGCGTGATGCGGCCGAGTTTGGACATGATACTGTCCGAAATGAAAGCAATCCCTCTCCTCCAAGCAAACCTCCAAAAAAACTCTCCCTTCCGTCCGCACACGATCATCCCCCATTCTCTTTCAACTTCCCCTTCCTTCTCACCCCTTTCACTTCTCATATAACCCTTTGACAAATAAGGTGGCACTTACAACCATATGGTGATGAAGTTTTACTTTGAATCCTAGATGAAATAGTACTTATCTCGAGCAGTGGCCGAAATGATTTCCTGAAAACGTAAGAAAACCATAACACATATTAAGGGTTTGCATGAACTAGTAAAGGTGTAATCAACTCCACCATCAAGCGCACGTATTTTCAATGAAAATAATTTCATAAACATGAGTATCAAGCCAAAAATGGGGTTATTTACCATATTATTTTATTGCCAAATCTGATAGAGTTTGTAAAATAAAAAAAAAGATCCGTATTTTTCCGTTCTGCGATCCGTCGAGTCGTTCTCAAGTTATTAACAGCGGAAAGCTGAAGTGTTTAACCCTTTCGGAAAATTGGGCGTGCAAAGTACTCGTACGTCATCCACTTCGTCCAATTACAACTGAGACTGCGTAGCACCTTCGCCAAATCACAATGTACTGTACTGCAGTGAATACATGGTCATGCTAAATGTATTTAACATGGGATGGCATAACTGTTCGTCTCTCTCTCCATATTTTTTTCAATCGGGAAATGTGATTGGGGTTAAGGGGCGTAGAAAAAGTAGGGGTTGTATTGGTAAATAAAAAAGAACGAGTGAGTAAGTTTAGCAAAGAGTTGTAAGTAGTTGCGCTATAAAAAAATAGTTTATGGCTTTACTTACCGGAACTCCATCCTCAGCATCTTCATCAACGGTCAACAACCCTAAGATTGGTTTGATGCAGCCCTCCACTCAATTCTTCTCTCGGCCATCCTCTTCACATTAACGTCATTCTTCTCTTTTACATCCTTCACAACTTCTTCCATATGTCTCAAACGAGGGCTGCCTTTTCCATTCTTCACGTTCACTTTTCCCTCGGCGATTGTCTTCGTCAGGCCATCGTGTCTCAAGATAGAGCCGATTAAGTTGTCCCGTTTTCTTCTTAGGGTATTCAGAAGACTTCTCTTTTCTCCCACTCCCACACATGACATTTCAATCCTGTCATATGAACGGCGGTGAAATTACACATTAATTGCCATGCGAAAAAATTCACCTGGTGCTGGAATCGAACCACGGACCTTTGACTTTCCGGGCCACTGCGCAGACCACTACGCTACCCAAGATCCCTAATTCGCATGGTAATTCTACCGAGGTGAAAGGTATTAGATGTTGAGCCCTCGCGGTCTATCAACGATAGCAACGCAAGGCAGAAATGGCTTCAAAGGAGCCACGACCAATGGTGAACCCCATCCAGCGCTACAGAAATGTGAATTAGGGAATCATATTCAGTATAGAAGGTAAAATTAATGAGGATTGTTTTCAAGATTTCATCTACAGTTCTGGGGATCACGTTAAAAGAATACTCTTATTTTATAGGTAATTTTATCAAAATGTCCTCTACATTTACCAAAATCAAAAGGAAACATAGATCATCTTAAGAGAAGGCGAGTATTCTAAAAGCAAGAGGAAATCCTGAGAGTATTAGAACTGTCCTCTACATTTCAGAATACTTTTATTTCGGTTTTCTTGCATCGAAATCAGAATGCTACAGTAAAAGGACTGATACGCTGCACGGACGAGTTTTAAACAAAGACGTGAACGCAGCCGTGAGGGAAGGGACTCGGAATGTGGAGGGAGAGGAGGGGAGGGGTCCAAAGGGGAAAGGAGGAAGGGGTGGGAGGGAGGGGAGGGGGATGAGCGCTCGTTTGTGTCCGAGGCGAGGAAGAGCGTGTTGAGAGTGTGCGTGCGTGTTCCACCTCCTCTCACGACTTCCACGCACTGAATTCATAAATACTCGTTAGTCGGAGCATCATCCCCCCCTTCCTCTGCGCCCGCTATGTCGTGCTTTTTTCGGGGAATAGGGTCGAGGGGGCTGGCGTCAAAAAAATGGGGAGAGGGGGGAGGGGGCGTGTAAATGGAAGTCGGGGGCGTGCTTTTTGCAAGGAGCAAGTAGAACGAGGGGGAGAGAAGTAGTTGCTAGATGGAAGGGTTTTGGGGCGAGACAAATGCGCAGGGGCGGCCTTAGAGCCAACGAGGATGAGGTAAAGTGGACGGGGATGAAAGGAGGGTGGAAGAATGGCAAAAAAAAGCGAAGGGGAGAAAGCACCGGTGAGAAGAGAGAGAGAGAGTGAGGATAAGGGAGGGGAAAAAAGGATTATTCCTACTGCAAATGCTCTCTCTGCCCCCCACATACGCACTCAATTCCATCACTCTTTGCCGCGAAATTTAATTCGGGCATATTAGGAGGGGGGCGCGATGGGGGAGAGGGGAAGGGGAGGGAGTAAGTAGAGGGGGATGGGCAGGGAGAAGGAGGGGAAATGGCGTGGGTGCGCTGCGCTCAAAGCCGCTGTTTGTTAATCCCATCCATTTTTGCGGGCAGGACAGCGCTATCAGAAGGGTGTGGGGGATGCTCGAAGCGGATTCCGGGCTAACGAATCTACTTGTAAAAGGCCCGGATCCATTTGCATTCTGGGAAAGTGCGGATGGCGTCGTGGTGAGGCACGGCCACTGTGAATTTATCTTCACACACATCGACCGAGCGGCAGGAAAAAAACACTCGCGTGGAGCGCAACAGAACAAGTTTGCGTCGAAGCGCTTTTGCGAGATCCCTCAAGCTGAGTTGACGCGAGCAGAATGCTCGTATTCTTTTGAATCAAGCATCACTCCAAAAATGGCAGCTATTGTTAAGGTCTCGGGAGTTTGAATAAATTGTGACTGCAGCACTTCCGCGGTCGAGGTGAGTGCATTTTTTATTGATAAAAAAAAATACTTCATTCTATAATCATAACTGAAGAAATTAGAAAAAAACTACTGGATATTTATTTTTTCTTCCTTCATTAGTTCGTTAAAAACATCTGTTTTCTGCTACTTTCCTCTTTATTGTCACCAATTAGTGTTTCCCTTCCACAAATTAATTTCTTTCTCTCTCCTAAGTCTCCATCTATATTCAATTCGTAGATTTCGTTTTTTTTAAACATTTTAACCAGAAAAAGGGTCAGTCTTTCATCAGAATATGCCAAAAATATTTCCCTTGATATTAGAAAAGTTTCAACGCTCTTTTTTTGCTCTTAAAATGTTTGCATCTTTCCTTCATAGGATTTTCGCCTGACATATTTGAACTTAATTATTTTCCCATTGTTTCAAGCTGCTGCTTAGTGAAAAATAGTACGAAATGCCTTTTTCACCAAATTTAATTATTTTCTGGTCGTCGAAGCATTAAATTTCTAGTCCACTATTACCCCTTGTAGAGCGACAGGAGTGCTCTGTAATGTTTCCGTACTTCAAGCCAAACCTATTTTTTTTGTCCTCCCATTGCTTTCCTAGAACTACGTGAAACGGAAACGTGGATTTTATCCTAAACCTTACTTCCTCTGAAAATCTGCGGATTTAAGAGCTCTTCATTCTGGTGATGGAGAATATTAAAAAATGCGAATCATGCCGGTGTAATGAAAAACGAAACTTACCACAAAATTTATAAGAATTTTTGCTTTCCTAATCAGGTTTAATTTCATAAGGGACAAGCATGCATTCATTGAAAACCTTGGGTTTTGAAAAATTCAGAACAGTGAGATTAGAAGCAGCTGCTTTACTTTCAAACTGGTGGAAGTAAATTACTTATTCATAGTGAAGCAGTGTTTTTAGAGTTACGAAGTAGTTTTTTAAATCTCAGTTTGATACTACGGCATTTAAAAAATACTGAGATGAAATTCAAAATTATGTAAAATTTTTTTTGTATTTCGTCATATTAGACCTATGAAACTAGATATAAAACAATGAAGAAACAAAGTTGCTGATATATTGAAGTTTATATTTCTTAGAGCAAATACGCAGAGCTAATGAGGTACCTATTTAATTCATCTCTATAAAAACAATTGTACGAGCAAAGAATGCAAGCTTCGGGTTTAGTGGTTAGAGTACGGGCCTCTCGCCCAGATGTCCCGGGTTCAAATCCCGGCAGTTGAAGATAATTTTTATTGTTAAACCGGCCCTTACTTCAGTGTTTTGTGGAGAATATTCGAGTACAGTTCTCCGTCCGCCGGATGGGACGTTAAGCCGTGGTCCCCT